>CM034156.1:544014077-545384077 GCA_019776745.2 Taxus chinensis | reverse complement strand
GAGACACACTAACTAAGGATCTATTTGAGGAACGCTTTATATCTTGTTACATGTCAGAGCACTTTGTTTAGAAGAGGATTGATGAATTTCATGACCTACGACAAGGCTCAAGTGTGGTTGCATAGTATGAGAGCCATTTTCTAGATTTGTTGTAGTATGTGGATTATCTGCAGGATGAGAAGTTATAAGTTAATATGTTCATTTAGGGATTGAATACTGATATAGTTGGGGCATTTAGGATTTATTCTCCTCTGAAACTTAAGAAGGCCATAGAGAAGGCCTACCTAGCTGAGTAGAATAAGAACAGGGCCAGGAGAACTGAGACAAAAAAAGGGGTAAGTTTCAAGAGAAGATGCGATGATTTCAGGATCAGAGGTCATAGATTAATGCACCACCCCCTAGAGGAGTATTCAGGATTCCACATCCTTTATTGAGGCCTCCACCGTACACACATTAGTAGTCACAACATTATGCTTACCAGCAGCATTGGACTAGGAAGACACAGAGCATACAAGAAGGAGGAGTTTGAGGAGGTGTTGGCGGGGGTATGAATAGGAGGCAAGGTACCCAAAAGGTATAGCCAGCTACACTCAGAAGTTTGATAGGGTCGTGCTAGAAGGTTAATTGGAGCAGAGTACAGGAGGGACCACTTCTTAGAGAGGTGCAGTAGGATGTTTCATTTTTGGGTCCCCTGATCACTACGTATGCATGTGTCTACAAAAACCCACCACCATTAATAGATAGAGAGCTCCAATATCCTATCAGATAGTGGAAAATCTATGACACACCCATCATGTCTATGTAGTGGTAGATAACTACCAGGCCAAGCATATTGACATGATTATCGAGATGAGAGGTACTATCAGGGGTATTTCTGTCTCATTTATTTTTTTATTCATGTGCATAAAATTCATTTATATCACCTTCTATAGTGGACTAGTGTGGGCTAGTGGTGGATAGGAAACTAGATAGTTGGTAGGTTGAGAGGTCCTCTCGGGCCAAACTCGTAGTAGATACCTACGTGAAGAGTTTCATACTTGACTTGGGAGTATTCTCCACTACCTTGGACCTTTGAGTGTTACGTTTAGGTTCCTACGAGGTTGTTCTGGGCATGGATTGGCTTGAGTCTCATCAAACCAAAGTAGACTGTAGAGGGAAGATCATTGAGTCTTAGGATGAACTTGCAAAATCAGTTATTATCTCTAGGATTTAGAGACTTGTCTCCTTACGTATGATCTCAGCTAAGAAGACTTAAGCATATCATGCATAAGGGTTATCATTTTTTATTTATGATGATCATTGATCGATCATAGAGTACTTCATAGGATTCACCTCTTGATGAGCATGCAATATTGAGAGAGTATGCAAATGTATTTCCAGATGATCTTCCTAGGTTACTGCCCCACAAAGAGGTGGATTTCACAATAAATTTAGTATGGGACCAGCACAAGTCCCTAGGGCACCTTATTGAATGATGATTCCAGAGATTCATAAGCTCAAGATTCAGTTAGAGGAGTTATTAGAGAAGGGACTTATTCTCTTTAGTGTGTCCCCATGGGGAGTCCCTGTTATTTTTGTGAAGAAGAAGGATGGTTCTCTGAGGCTTTTTAATTATTTAAAGTAGCTTAATAAGGTCACAATTAAGAACTGTTATCCATTTCCAAGGATTGACGACTTCTTTTATCAGTTGAGGGGTGCCACAGTGTTCTCCAAGATTGATCTCAAGTTAAGATATCATAAGTTGTGCAATGCAGAAGCAAATATTCACAAAACATCTTTTCATACTCGTTATTGGAATGATGATTTCATGGTTGTACCTTTTGGTTTGACCAATGCCCCAACTATTTTCATGAACCTCATGAATGGGGTATTCAGGACTTTTTTAGATCGCTTCGTTTTGGTGTTGCTAGATGATATATTGGTTTATTTTCATTTTGAGGAGGAACATAAGGTGTTAGGAATTAGAGAACAAATATGTGGAAACAATTCCTCAAATCATAGTAGTAGGAAACTATATAGCAGAATTATACTTGCAGAAATATAACAACATAAATAAATAATGCACAAAGAAGACAAGACAATATTTAACATGGTTCCCCCAATGTGGGCTATGTCCACCAAGAACTTGCTCATATTTTATTATCAATAAGATTAAAACAACTCTCACAGTCTTCTCTCAGTTATGAACTCACAACAGAATTCCAAAGATGATAAACCACAATTGACACCCAATTACTTAACCTTGATCACTCTTGATCACCTCTTGAACACTCAACATATCTTCAAGATACCCTAACACCTCTATATATAGGATTAAAATCCTTTTAAGAAGTTATAAAGCCAACCCTATAAGTTTGGAAGACGTGACCTTTCAACTTCCCACGGATGGAAAAACTGTCACGGCATTAATAGCCAATTAACAACATATTAATAGTGATGGCACAATAATGACATAGCAACGTCACAGCAGACGACTACAGAATGCTCCTTAAGTCTCCAAACTTAACTGTTTAAACTCCAATGCTTTAATATTGATTCGAGAAGACCAAAAACATGCTCCACACCCCAACAATCTCCCACTTGGAGACTATTTCCACTAAGAAAAGTTCTTAACCCTTCATTATAAACCATGAAGGTCAATCAAAGTTAAACACGACTTCAAATTATCCCTTGTGACTACCTTGGTCATCATATCCGTAGGATTCTGACTGGTATGAATCTTTTCCATCTTCAACTTATCTTCTTTCAAAGTTGCCCTGATGAAATGATATCCCAGATGAATGTGCTTCATCCTAGAGTGTAAAGTGGAGTTCTTCGCCAAATGAATAGCACTCTAACTATCATTGTTTAGTCTCCCAACTTCCTTCTTATGATCCAACTCATCAAGAAACTACTATAGCCAAATCATCTCCCTGCTTGCCTCTATGGCAGCAACATACTCATCCTCTGTGGTTGACAAAGACACAACCTTTTATAACCATGAAATCCAACTCACTGTTGCATCACCAACCATAAATACATAACCTTTCATACTTCTCTTGATGTCCAAACATCCAGCCATTTCCAAATCTACATAGCCACGTAATGTAGTGTCTGATCCATCGAAACACAATGTTGCTCCCATGTTCCCTCTCAAATACCGAAGGATCCACTTTACTTCCTATCAGTGCTCTCTACCTGGATCACTCATAAACCTGGTCACTACTCCCACTATATGGGAAATGTCAAGCCTAGTGAAAAACATAACAAACATCAAGCTACCAATTTCTGATGAGTACAATACCTTGGACATCTCGATTCTATCCTTATTAGTCTTGGAACTCTTCTGCTTTGATAATTTAAAATGACCTCCCAGAGGAGTACCAACCAGTTTAGCATCTTGCATACTAAACCTCTCCAAGATCTTCTTTATGTCTCTTCTTGAGATAATACCAGCTTCCTCTCCTTCCTATTCTGAGTTATTCTCATACCAAGGATTTTTTTTACTACCCCTAAGTCCTTCATAGAAAATGAGTCACCTAGATGCTTCTTGAGTACCTTTATTTCCTGCATGTTCTCCCCTACAATAAGCATATCATCCACATATAGGCATAAAATATATAACTACAGTCAAGAAACTTTTTCATGTACATGCAATGGTCTGAGTTATACCTGGAGTAACTCTACTCCTGCATAAAACTATCAAACTTGATGTACCACAGGCGTGGAGCTTGTTTTAGTCCATACAAGCTCTTTTTTAATTTGCACACTAACCTCTCCTTCCCTTTGACCTCATAACCCTTTGGCTACTACATGTACAATTCCTCCTCCAACTCACCATGAAGGAATGTAGTCTTCACATCCAACTTCTCTAATTGCAAGTCTTCTACTGCAACTAAACCAAGAACAGTCCTGATAGAAGTCATTTTAACGATAGGAGAAAAAATTTCATCAACTTCTATACCTTTCTTCTATGCAAATCCCTTGACCACCAACTAGGCCTTGTATCATTTCCTACCTCAATATTCCTCTTTGATTCTATACACTCACTTGTTCTGCAATGCTCTCTTTCCCTCGAGTAGCTCCACCAAATCCCAAGTCTAGTTATCCATAAGAGATATATGCTCTTCAACCATGGCTTGCTCACACTTCTTCTTGGCATCCACCTACACTGCTTCCTAAAATCACTCTTGCTCTCCACTATTAGTGAGCAATAAATAATTCAAATATAGATTAAATCGTTCAGGTTCCTTTCTTACCCTAGAAGGCCTTCTCAACTCAAGAGTTTGGGGTTCTTGATGAGTAGGTACTTGAAATGGCTGTTTCGGAACATTTTTAACCTGAATCAGCCCCTTGGACAACTTTTTGTTCGCAATGTCCTCTAACACTGTGTATTCGTTCTTTGGTTCATCTTTCGGTTCCTGCAACTAGTCTTTATACATGACTTTTTCATTAAAGAAAATATCTCTAGACTGAAATATTTTCTTGTCTTTAAGACTCCAAACATGGAAACCAAAATCATATTCACCATATCCAACAAAGGTGCATTTCTCAGACTTAGCCTCTAACTTGTTCCTATCATCTGTATCAATGTAAACAAATACCTCACATCCAAATACTCTATGAAATGAGTAATCGATTTTCTTACCAAACCAAGCCTCCTCAAGTATACCTCCATCCAAATCCATAGAGGGTCCTCTTTTAATCAGATAAACAACTATGCTTACCGCTTCCACCCAAAACATGAGTGGCAGCCCTGCATGTAACCTCATGCACCTAGCATGCTCCATGATTGTCCTGTTCATTCTCTCTGACACTCCATTTTCTTGTGGAGTTTTCGAAACCATTCTTTTCTTGCGGATCCCAATTACTGAATAGTAATCAAGAAATTAATTGTTGTAATATTCCCCTCCATTATCCAACCTGAGACATTTCAACTTGATACCTGTTTCATTCTCAACCAAGGCTTTCTATCTTTTGAAAGTTTCAAACACATTAGATTTCTTTCTAATGCAATATACCCAAAATTTTCTAGTTGCATCATAAATGAAAGTGATGTAATAACATTAACCACCAATAGATTTTACCTTAGCTGGACCCCATACATCTGTATGCACTAACTCTAACTTACCCTCCTTCCTAGTAGGTCCAACCTTGAGGAATCTCACCCGCTTCTATTTCCATTAAACACGGTCCCCACAGAAGTCCAAATCTAACTCCTTTAATCCAGGAAACATGTCCTTTATAATCTGCATGCCCTTATGACTCATATGACCGAGTCTTTAGTGCCACAAATTTACATCTCCATCTACAAAAACAAAATTGCAATAATCAGCACCACTGGTTAAATATAAAGTACCAATTTTCTTACCTCTTGCAACCACACGAGATCCCTTGGTAACCTTCCAAGAATCCGCTATAAAACTGACCATACAGCCATCACTACCTAGTTGACCCACTGATATCAAGTTCTGCCTCAACTTAGGCACATGCCTTGCATCCTTAAGTAGCCATGTTTTTCCATTCTACATTTTCACCCAAACACAACCTTTCCCTACTATGCTGCATGGTTCATCATCACCAGGATATACATGTCCAAAATCACCTTGAAAAAAATTAGTAAAGTAATGTCTGTGTGGGGTGACATGGAAATATGCCTCTGAATCTAACACCCAAGATTCAACAATATTATCTAAAGAAAGAATTAAGGAATCTTGCCAAACATCAGTTGCTTCCAAATTCACCTCTTTAGTTTTCTCCTTCTTGTTCTTCTTATCTCGAACAGCCCAACAATCTTTCTTAGCATGACCAACCTTCCCAGAGTGGCAACATTCTAACTTAATCTTGGACCTTGACCTTTCATGATCATTCAACTTCCCATGGTTACCTTTCCCTATGTTCTTTTGTCTCCCTCTTCTCTCCACTGTCAAATCATTTCCATAAGTAGAAGAATATCGTATGCTCTTCCTTCACATTTCCTTGCTTAGGATCACACTTATTACATCCTCAAACTTCAGCTTTGAATAATTAGAGATTGAATTACTTACAGTCATAACCAGGTTGTCCCATCTATCTGACAAGGAGCAAAAAATCAACAAAGCCCTGACCTCATCATCAAAGTCAATTTTTACCGAGTTTAACATACTCACAACCGTATTAAATTCATTCAAATGATCAACAACAAAACCATTCTAAGACATCTTCATAGTAAATAACTTTTTCATCAAAAATATTTTATTAGAGGTAGAGGGTTTTTCATATAACTTCCCCAACGCACTCATGAGACCTTCCGTGGTCTTCTCATGCAAGGCATAGGTGAATTTCCCTGAGCGCCTTTCTATCCAATAACTCCCAATCCTCATCCAACATGGTTGTAGGTTTCTTTTCTTTTCCATCCAAAGGAACATGGAGGTCCTTCTAATATAAGTAATCCTCCATTTTAATCTTCTACAAACCAAAGTTCTACCCATTGAACTTCTCAACCCTCGATCTGCTTTCATTTTCCATAGCTCCCACTCAAGCTAAAATTTCCCTGTGATTGACTACTTCAGCAAAGAATTACCAAAGCTGTGATACCAATTGTCAGGAATTAGAGAACAATTATGTGGAAACAATTCCTCATATCACAGTAGTAGGAAACTATATAGCATAATTATACTTGTAGAAATATAACAACATAAATAAATAATGCACAAAAGAAGACAAAACAAGATTTAACGTGGTTCACCCAATGTGGGATACGTCCACCAGGAACTTGTTCAGATTTTATCATCAACAAGAGTAAAAAAAATATCACAGTCTTCTCTCAGTTATGAACTCACAATAGAATTCCAAATATGCTAAACCACATCTAAACCACAATTGACACCCAATTTCTTAAGCTTGATCAATCTTGATCACTCAGACTGAAGACCTCTTGAACACTCAACATATATTCAAGACACCGTAACACCTCTATATATAGGATTACAATCCTATTAAGAATTCCTAAAGATAACCCTAGAAGTTTTAAAGTCATAACCTTTCAACTTCCCACGGTTGAAAAAAATTGTCACAACGTTAACAGCTAATTAACAATATATTAACAGCGACAGCACAACAACATCACAACAGACGACTGCAGAATGCTCTTGAAGTCTCCAAACTTAACTATTCGAAGTCCAAAACTTTAATACTGATTTGAGAAGACCAAAAGTAGGCTCCACACCCCAACATAAGGAGAATTTGGGATAGGTACTATGGGTTTTGAGAGATCATAAGTTGTTTGGAAACTTGGAAAAGTGCAATTTCTTTCACATAGAGATTCATTACTTGGGTCATGTCATTTGAGGATAGTTTATCTCATTAGATCCATCTATGATAGGAGCCATTCTTGATTAGATCGTTCTCACATCAATAACAGAGGTGATGTTTGGGTCTAATGACATCCTTATACAAGGAGAATCATGATTTATTAACTTGAAACTTGTACAGTAAATGGGACTGAAACTACCTGCTATGTGGTTACTATAAACCAACACATTTTTGTGTAAACCCCATATATAGGGAAAATTTTAAGATACCTTACCAAAATCCACCTTGGATTTTTTTTCCGAATCTATGAAAATGTGTTCCAAATTAATGGAGGATAGCAAAAACATTGTATATTGAATGTAGAAGAATCAAAATCAAGAACCATGAAATGATAATGAATGTGGTGAATAACATAGATGAATGTTTATACAATTAAAATCATGGAAAAACTAAATTTTAGCTCAATAAAAACAATATACAAAAGTTTTTATGGCTTTTACTAGTCATCCTCAACTTTATGTAAGTTTCATTGAAGCATGCACCCTATTGTGTTGACTAGATGCAAATATAGCTATTCAGTTGCATATGCAACCAATGCTATAAATTAGGACATTGAGAGGGTGGGTGAATCAATGTCTATTCAATTTTAATTCAAACTAAAATTCACTTAATTTGTACCATCAAAATAAAATCAACATTCACAAGAATCTAAAATGAGAGAAAGTACACAGATACGTGATTTAATTTGGGAAACCCAAACTGGGAGAAAAACCCACTGAAACCAAAACTATCTTTAGAACAAGATTGTACTGAAATTGTTACATTAAATTCATGGTTGAAATTCAACTCAACCTGGAGCTACAACTCCAAAATTTAACAAACCTTCTACTCATTCTTTTACAATATGTTACTTTTCTGGAAGCTTCAACTCCAAAATTTGGTCCAGCAGCTACTGACCTTCTGTAAGCTTTAACTTACAGGGAAGCTACCACTCCACATATGCTAAGATACAACTTAGACTTAGTAAATATTTTTTTCACTCAAAAACTGTTGTCTCACACAACTAATGGTGACAGCTAAATTAGCTCACTAATCTTATCATTCCAACACCCAATTCCCTTTCATTTTTATCACCTAATCAACATCATCTTTCACATATACAATTTATCTTTCACACTTTCAATTTCTTCACAAAAATCCTTTTATCCACTCTGTCCAACACGATATTTTTTACATGTAAATATTGTTGCATTCAACTCAATCACAAAGACAATTATCAGTTCATCATACTCTTCTCCTACATGTATTTCTCCTCTTAAACAAATCTTATTTTTACACTAGGTTCAACTTGTCACTCCATTTAACTCACACATCAATAATTAGGACTTCAGGGAAGATATGTTTTGATTTACGACCCACATGTTTTCTCAGGAGAATGATACATTCAGACCATAATTTATCTCTATGTCAAGTCCATTATTATCTTTTCTCAACATCAAATCTCCTCCAGTAATAATGTTTTATCATTCATTTCCACAAGCTTACCCCAAATTAAAATTATATATCTACATCTCTGCTTGTTTTAACACATGTTTAAAACTTCATTGGAATTAGCTTTCTCATCTTCTTAACACAAGATATCTCTACAATATATTCATTTTTATTCCACAAGCATTAGAAATTATCTCTTGACTATAATCTTATATATTCAATCTGTATTAACATCTCTCTTAACTTTAGCAAGCACATATCATGCATAGAATAGTCTATTTTTTACCAACATGGACTACTGTACATAAAATTTTAACTTCCAAGTCAAATACTATTTAGTTTTCACCTTGAATTTCACCTACAAAGAAGATGTAGATGTTTTATTTAAAACTTCCTCAAGAATTTGTCATTAATTCCTATGCTAGATATATTTCATACTCCCCGAAGATGCGGGTGTAATCATCATACTTTGAAGACTAAGGATCCACATGAATTTCCCTGAGCTTTATTTAGAACTTTCTTCAACAAATAACCTAATTTTTTTTACTATAATTTCAGATTTGTAACATTTTCTGTAACTTATCGCATGCTCTACGAAGTATATTTTTTTCTTGTAACACAAATAGTCTCTTTCAAACATTACAAGTTCCTTTAATATACTTCAAGACCTCTAAGATTCTATGTTACCTTCTTTACTCATCAACCATTGTCCATTTTACCCTTCAATATTCCAATTTTTTCATATGTGCTATGTAGGATTTGAACCAGACAGATTGGATGCGACTATAGGGTTTTTATTGAGTATTCATATAGGTAGATAAAATATATATAATAAAAATCAACACTATTCAGAGATTAAACATCTTCAATACAACGTACTGGAATTCATTCCTTCTTCTTCAAAAAATGGGAGCTCACTTTCATGGTGATTCTACAACCCAGGAAGAGCTAGACATGAAATATCATAAGAAGTAGAAGATTGATAGTATTCTCATCTTGGATAGACTCATTTATGAGTTTTGAAACATACACACACACCAAAATATCATGATAGTATCACTCTTAATCATTAGTCAAAAACAAAGACAAGCATATGTACAATTTTTCATAGACTGGGGTGATTTTTAAGGGATCAACAAATCTTCACAAATTTTCTTTACCAAATTTACCTTCAAAAAATATTTTCATGGAGGATAAGACTATCCATAACTTCTAGCATTCGTACTCTAGTAGATATATGTTGATGATAACATGTCTAGCTCATTCTTCAAATGTTTTGCAAAGAGAGGATCTCAAACTCAAAACCCTAACTCACTATCAGAAAGCTTACCCACTTTTATACTTCAGTTTCATGACACTGTACCTTGATGATAACTTCAAATAATGTCTTTTCTATATGCTTCAAGCCTCATTTAATACTTGATAAAGAGAGAGAACTTCAAAAATATGACTAACTAGTCTGATTATCACAGAAGGATGGAAACATATTTCAAGGGATGATCTACTTTGCATATCATGTTTTTGATATTAAGTAAATATCTTGAGAGGATTCTTACATGAGACAATTCTCTACATCACTTGAATTCGCTGAACCAATGGATAAGACATGAAAGAATCAGTGCAACTCAGACTGTATGAATTTGTTTTCAAAGTGAGAATGTCCTGAATTTTCATCCTTCTACTAGCATACCTTTCATTTTCTTGATCCTCTTCGAGAGAATAATTTCAAAGAACACTCTTGCTTCAAGTTCTAAACCTTCACCTATAGGAGTACATCATAGTTTTAGGTCAAGAGAAATTATCACCTATACTATCACCAAAAAAAAAACAACCCAGTCTTTAGATTTTGATGAATTTATAAAGAGAGACACTGCCCAATTATCTGAGATACTTTTATGAAATCCCTTTCATCTTTTACACTTTTCATTTTTAGGTATAATCACCAAACATAGTAAGCAATGTCATTAATTGCATGTAGGTCTGGGACTGAATGCATTGTTTGTTTAGGTAACTTATGATAGTTCTAGATTTTAGGTTTTTTCTTTCAAAACAACATTCTCATGATTACACAAAGCAGTAACACTAGAAGAGAAACTTGTTCTCCATTTTTGCACCCCCCTTGCAAAATGGATCAACCTATAGGTCTGGGCATTGATATTTAATGGGATTATTTTAAAAGGTATCTCGTGGCGAGCTTGCTTGCCATGACGAAGGTTTGGAACAAATTCTGCATTAATGGTCAAACTTAAAAAATGTACGGATTATCACCTTGTTGACGTGCATCAACCAATTCCTTATTATCACAGGTCAACCACACCTTGTTGACGTGCGTCAAATGCCTCCTTCTTGTCACGTGAAAATTCCTTCTTCTTTTCACGCGACAATTCCTTCTTCTTATTGCGCGACAATGCCTTCTTCCTTTCATGAAACAACACCTTCTTCCTATCACACGACAATGCCTTCCTTGTTGTCGCACATCAACCGCTCCTTGTTTTCATGCATCAACCGCTCCTTGTGGTCACTCGTTAATCACTCCCTCTTGTGGCACATCAACCACTTCTTCCTGTCACGTGAAAACACCTTCCTTCTTGTCATGTGTCAACCGCTCCATGTTATCACGCATCAACTGCTCTTTATTATCGCACGTCAACTGCTCCCTCTTGTCGCGCATCAAACACTTCTTCTTATCGCATGTCAACACATTCTCCTTAATGCACATCAATGCTTGCTTCTTGTTCATTAACCTCCCTCCTTGACATGTGTCATTCTACCTTCCCCATCACCACTGCCCTCTTGTCGCATGTCAATGTCACCTCCTACCATGCGTCAACCTCCTTTTGTTGTCTTGCTTCAACCTCCCCTCGCTATCATCTGACAACATTTCTTCATGTCATATGACAAGTATTTCCCTCATTAGTGGAAACTCTTCACTTATTATTGTGCGTTAGCTGGTGGTTTCCATCGGGTGACAAGCAAGAGTTTTAGATATGACCAAACATTAATGATATCATATAAGGTAGCTCAACAATTGGATTAATGAGGTATGGCACCCTTGTTCACCATGTAAGAAAAGTACCATTGAAAAGTGAACCATCATGGCTTCTCATACCTATGTACAAGCATTTAATTAAGGATGTATGTTTGTAGCACTTTTTCTCTATATATATGTAAATTCCCCTCATTTGAAGAAGGGGATATTTTTGAAATTGTAAAGGAACTCTTCCAAAATTGTTCCAGCACTTATGTGAGTTGCATGCCTCAAATTTATGCATTTTTTGAAGGATTATTTCTGTGTGCCTATATTGTAATGGATTGTGTGTCATTTAAAGCAATAAAATTAGTGTCTTGTGGCTCTTCTTGCACTAGCTTGATTTATATTGCATTCCTTTCCTTTTATTATATTTTAAAGGTGTATTGTGCATATTGTGTTCCTTTGCAAGGCTTAAATTCGTCATGCTCCATGAGATTGGAGGTTTGAATGTGTTTTGGGAATGTGGCATTTTATCTTCCCTCTTCTTCCCATTTTCCTCCACTTTCACTCATTAAGAATCTCTCTAGTCTTGTTTTGGTGTTATCACCTCCATTAGCTTAGGATTTACATTTATGTATTTCTCCCTCTCTGGTGCCTTAGAATTGATAGTTTAGGTGTATGTTAACATTACAATAGGTCAGGAACAATCCTTCTCTAGAGGTTTGTCTCAATTGCAAGGTTCCCACACCTTGAGACAATCCCATGTTAGTAAAAAGTAGGGTTTTGTAATGTGCAAATCCTAGACTGCTACTTTTCTGACATAAGAGTTCTAGCACGCCCAATGGGACAGAAGTCAATATTTTCATTTATATAAAGATTGGGTGTGTGTATTGGTGAAATTATAGCCTTTGGAGGCTTTGCATTAACACATATGTCGACTCTGTTACTCAAATCCAGTGGTTTCAGTAGCCCAAGCTTATCAAGTTCATGATAAGAATCCAAACAAGGTCAAGAACTATACAAGAGGGGCTATTTGTCTATCTACACTTATCCCCAGATAGAGAAAGAAGGGGAAGTAGAGATCAAAGGTCTCCATCTCCACCAAGTATAACTTTATCAACACCTCCACCAAGCATACCCTTTCTTCAATTGACTAGGCTTATCAGGCCACATAGGATGGCTCATCTACAACCACCAAATCAGCCACCTCCAAATCCCTATGCAAATTTCATGGGAAGAAGTCCACTTGCCCTTAATGCATAAAATCTAGTCCCGATAGCAGCATTAAAGTAAATCCCATACTTTACTGGAGAAAATCACACAACTCTGATTGACCAAATTCAAGACATTGCAAATGTTTGTGCCATACATGAGATTACCAAGATGGATATTGTGGTCAAGTTTTTGGCTTCTTCTTTCAAAGGAAAAGTGTTGCAGTGGTTAAGAATCTTGGGAGCATGATCGATTTATAATTGGGATCAATTGTGCACAGCTCTCTGTGGTTAGTTTGGGGAGAGGGTTGACAACTTATCCCTTTTGGAGAATATGAATAAAACCAAAATGGCACGAACTGAGAAGATGACAGAATTCAATTAAAGATTCCAAAGAACATGGGAAAGGATCCTGTTATCCAATTTTTCCCCTCGGTAAAAATTGGATAAACAAGAACTTGCACGTAGAGAAAAAGGAGGAGTTGATTCAGTCATGGAGGCTTGCATTTTGGATTTGAGCGAATAAAGTTAAATTAAGCCCAAGAAAGATGTAGAGATTTTGGAAAAGAAATAAGTCCAAAATTTGGGTTTTAGACTTTGGAGGTGAAGCTTTCCAGAGATCTCGGTGAGTCAAATGTTCCAAAACCCGTAACTCCAAAATTCTAAAATTTCAGACTTTTGGGTTTTGGGGTTTCGGAGATTTCAGATTTTGAAGTTGGAAAACATGAAGGAAAAGTTCTGAAATCTGAAACTCCAAAAGTCCTAAAATTTATAATTTTGGGTTTTGAGGCTTCAAAGATATTGATGGGAAAAAGAAGAAAAATCGAGTGAAAATCCCAAAATCTAAAACTCAGAAATTCCAAAATTTTAGAATTTCAGGTTTCAGAGTTTTGAAGATTCAAAATTTAGAATTTCAGAGTGTTCGGCGGAAAAATTTGAAAAGTGTCCAAAATGTCTAAAATCCCGAAATTCTGAATCTCGAAAGCATTCAAACTTTAGAATTTCAAAACTCTCAAGGAAATTTTGGCGATGAATAGTGAAATTTTTTTGAAAAGGAAAAATGTCTGAAATTCTGAAAGTTAAAAATTTCAGAATTTCAGGTTTCAGAGGTTCAGCTTTTGAACTTTTAGAACTCTCAAAAAAAGGTGGCGGATGAATAGGTTTCAATCTCTAAAATGGAAATGTTTGAAATTCTAAATTTCAGGATTTTAGAGGTTCAACGCATTTTGGACTCCAAAGAATGATAGGGCCAACCACCCACCATATTTTTGAATGACACCTCAACCTTCAGATGGCCATAACTTTTTACTGGGAGCTCGAATTTGCACAAGAAAGGAATTTTTAGAAATATCTTAGCATCTTCTAAGTTAAAATTAGTTATACTAAGTTATTCAAAATGAATAAATAAATTCCACCATTTTTTAGGGTGTCAGACTTCTCACCTACCACAATAATGAAGGTATGGGCTTCCTTTCTAGCCCAATAAGGAACAACACATAAAGGCATGGGTTTTGCAATAGAACCTATCATTGTTGCAGGATAATTTAATGCATTTTGGGGTGGTTGGAGTAGGATTTTAAAATTATTTTCTCTCCTTCTCACTTTCTTCCTATATATTGTAAGGAGGGACATTTTTGGCTTTGCACCCTCCCTTCTTCTCTGTCTGTCAATGATCTTGTGGAGTTCAAACCTCCCATCAAAATTGTAATGCAAGTTTGTGCCTCTTGGCCATTTTATTGGATTGTATCAAATTTTTGGAGCAATAAAATAATTCTGTGGATGATTTCAACCCTCTCTTATATTCATTGCATCTTCCTGATCTCTATAATCCTAGTTATCTATGCATGGTGGTTGTGTTACATTTTTAATGTTTTTTTTTTAATGGAAAAGCAAGTGTTTAGCATTCCTTTGGTGCACCACCTCTATTACTTTAGGTTTATTTTCTTGCATCTTCTTAACCATGTCTCCTTAGCAAGTTAGAGTAGGTTTTAGAGCAGATCCTCTACAATATGAATGTGTGCATCTGAAAAGAAGAATAGGAACCAACCTTCATCTGGAGAGATTTCCCAATCACAAATTCCCACACTTTGGGAAAATATCCATGTTATGCAATCACACTGAGAGTTTCAACCCATCGAATTGCAAACATTTATGGGTGTTGTGATTACACATCAATAGATCCCAATTGCGATCAAACCAACAACTGAAGGTGAATTTCTCTATTTTATTAAATCTCTAAATTCTGATATCTATTATGATACAATCTATGGGGGGAATAACCCTACCATATGCCTATTCCATAGCTATTAGAGTTGAGAATTTCCTAATTCAAATTGGTAAACTCCAACCTAGGCCACATATGCCTCACTATCCAAATATCGGTAATCCTAATCCTAATCAAATACCTACAATAGCTCCCATCCATGATCCAAGAAATCAGAGTTCAAATGAAGGTTCCCCTTATTCTTATAGTCCTTCAAATGAGCTCTAAACAATTATGAAATAATTACAAAACTTAGGAAACAAGTTGGTAACTCTTAAGAGGTAGAAATCTAAAAATTCTAGACCTTATCGGCCTTATTTCCAACCTAATAAACCTTCATATCAGCTAAACAGGGCACGTATTCAAGCTTCTAAACAAAACCAAGGATAACCCCAAGTTGCTAAGCCATTCCAAACATATAACCCTAATTAAGTTTCAACATCTAGGGCCTTGGTTCTAAATCAAAACAACATGGCACAAGAATATGAATGTTGTTTCCCATGCAACCAACCGCATAATCAAGCAACATGCTTCAATGATTCTTTAAATCAAGCATTGATGGTGACTACGGTGGGTGTTCCTCAAGAACCAAACTAAGAAGAAATTCAATATCAGGTAGCTTATTAGGAAGCACCTCCAAACGAGACAACACTTTTGAATTGGAAAGCTAAGGATTTCTATGGAATAAATCACTCCCCTTCTTAAAGTGTGGCAGCCAATGCAAGGTCTAAGAAAATAAATATAGAGGAAGTTTAGTAATCTAATCCAAGTACTTCTTAGCCATTTATCACACTTCGGGGTATTAGCAATCCAAGTGCAACCCCGAATGTTCAAGATTAGACCAAACTACCTTCTAAGCCATCTCAGGTGCTAGTTACAAAAGCCCATGTGCATGAGAAAGTTATACCAAATAAAGGGAAGAAGAAGGATAATCAATATCCTTTTAACATTATTGATCAAATGAAGAATACCAATTTAATAATTTCTATGTGGGAATCATTTAAAATTACAGGCCAATAGGATTTTTTACAAGTAGCCATAGAGAATTGGTCAGCATCAAATGAGTCGTCTAAAATTCAAGAGAAGGTGCTCACTAACATAGCTCCAAAAGAAGGAGTTCATGGAGGTAAAAAAGGTAAAATCATGAATCCTCATCCATTCTATATATCTTTAGTTATTGGGAACAACCTTTTACACAAATACATTATTGACATGGGGGCTAGCAGTTTGGTAATGCCGAAACAGATTTCAAATCAGTTGGGCGTGAAATATGACCTAGTTTCCAAAGGAGTGTTACAGTTAGATGGGACTGTTGAGATCATAAAAATTTTAAACCTTACATTTCATGCATGTCCTAATGTCGTAGTTGAGTAGGATATATCATTGATTTAATTGCCACCACTCTTTGCAGTGTGCTTGTCAAGAGACTTCACTGCCAAAATTGGAGGCTACTTATTAGCTGATTGGTCACATATGCTCTTTAGAAAAAGGTATGGAGCTAAGGCTACAATCCCGTCTAAACCTATTGCAAATTTCCATATTAAGCATCATGTACTAAGCCTAATCAACATAAATTGCCTAGCCTTTGATCAAGAGGATTGCCCAAACACTCAAGAAACAGATACCAAATTTGGGGGCATCCTGGATTTGACTCTTGATGATTGGGAACAAAAAAATCATGAATATGATCCATACAAGGAAATAGAGGAGTCAGAGTTGGTATTTTATTGTTTGCATGAGGAAAATACACCCCTTCCTAGCCTCACCAAACCATATGATAAGGGTGATAATGAAGTATGGTAACTATTTTTTGGTGACTCAAGGAGTAGGCAAGGCGTTGGAGGAGGAGAAATGATTTTGTCACCACAAGGTATGAAATACTACTCAAATTGAATCATTTTGAATTTACTTGTTCAAACAATACCACTGAGTATGAAGCTTAGATACATGGATTGAATTGGGAAAGACAAAGGGGTATACAAAATTTGTAAGTGTTTAGGGTATTGAGTTAATTATCAACCAGATTAGGGGAAAACAAGTTGCTAATAATAATCTTGTAACGAACCGTTACACCAAAACCTTGAGGCGTTAGTGAAATCCACACATGAGGATCATAACATCCCACCACGCTTCTGTATCCTAGACCCTCTGCTATATTTACGCCTACAAAACCCTACCCTATATGAGCCCCAAGCGAACACTACAATGCTGACGTAGCTACCTGTGTCAGGACTCGAACCTGGGTGGTCGCTCTGATACCAAATGTAACAAATCATTAAACAAAAACCTCAAGGAGTTAGTGAAATCCACACATGAAGATCATAACAGATCTGCTCAAAGCCTACAAGAATCAGGTATGGGATCAAATAAATAATTTTGAAGCATTTAATATTCAAACCAAACCAAGGAAACATAATGAGGGCTCATATGCTTATAGGAGGATTCCATTTGGAGTGTTAAACGATGGAGCCACTTTCTATAGGGAAATGGACATGGAATTCAAAGAGCTGATCAATAAGATAGTTTTTTTTTATCTAGATGACATTACTGTATTCTCCAAAAATGTAAAAAGTCATCTCTTTCACCTCAGACAAGTGTTCCAAAGATGCAAGAGATTTGGAGTGTCTTTGAATATGAAAAAATGTATATTCTTAGCTCATGAAGGAAATATCTTAGGCCACATCATGTCTAAGTAAGGGTTTGTAATTGATCTAGAAAGGGTATAATCCATTCGATCATTATCATTACCAAGTCACAAGAAGGCTCTCCAAAGCTTGTTGGGGAAAATTAATTTTGTTAGGAGGTTTGTTCCTAACTTTTCCCATTTTGTCAAACCACTAACGATGATGCTAAACAAGACCATGATTTTCAGATGGAATACTAAAGGGAAATAAATCTTTAAAGCTATAAAGCAGGCCATTACACAAGCTCCAACCCTCATAAATCTAGATTTTGCAAAGGACTTCATCTTATACACTTTTGGAGGCACTGATGCAATAATTGCCATACTGGTATAGCCAAAGCAACAAGGAATGGAGCAGCCTATCACATTCTTCATCCAAAGCCTTCAATATTATGAAGTGAAATATTCATTCATCGAGAAAAATTTCCTTTTTGTGATTAAAAGTTTAAAGAAATTCAGACGTCTAGTGTCAAATAACAAGATTCATCTACTAGTTTCACATGCTGGTGTAAAATATTTTATTTTGAACAAGGACCTTAATGAAAAGAGAGCTTGTTGGATAATCAAGGTCATGGAGTATGATATTGATATAAATGTGACCAAATTAGTTAGGGGGAAAGGGTTGTGTGAGCAACTAGCTTCTAACTAGCATGCTGAATCAAGAGAGGAGGTAAAATATGATATGTTGTTACAAGATAATCAAGAACAGACTGAAGGTGATATACCCATTCCTTGTTAGACTCGAGATATTGTATATTTTCTTCAAATGAGTCAAATTCCTTAGGGTTTGAGTAAATCCAAAAGGATATATTTCAGACTTCATTGCATCCCATACGTTCTTGTAGAAAAAAATTTGTTCAAAAGGGATGTGAATAGTGTCCTCCTAAGGTGCATCAAGATGGATCAGATAAAGAGGGTACTGCATGAGTTTCATGATGGAGAGGAAAGTGGTCATTTTTCCCCAAAATAAACAACCATTAGAATCATGAGGGATGATTAATACTGACCTAATCACTTCAATGATTTCTACTCATGGGTCAATAAATGCAAGAAGTGTGCCTTCTTCACAGGTAAAGAGAATATAACATCCATCCCACTTCATCCTATCTCAATTGAGCATCATTTCATGCAATGGTGGATTGATTTTATTGGGATGATCACTCTAAGTTCTAGCCTAGGTCACAAATGTATTATTACAGCCATGAACTATCTCAATAAGTGGATAGAAGTAATTTCACTTAAGGAAGAAAATAAAGCTAGCATTCTAGACTTCTACGAAGGTATTGAAACAAGGTTTGGTGTTCCTTCCACTATAATATCATATAATGCCTTAGGTTTTCTTGGAGCAAATATATCTAATTGTGCTATTAGAAATGACATCTACTTGATCACTTCTTCTAACTACTACCCTCAGGGTAATGGACAAGTAGATTCCACGAACAAGAACTTGCTAAGAATCATAAGAAGAACCCTTGATGAGAATCAAAGGACTTGGCATACTAAATTGATATCATGCTTGTGGCCTAATAGAATCACTCTTAAGATATCAACATGTTATTCTCCTTTCAAGTTGGATTATGGAAGGGAAGCAAGTTTTCCAATATCCCTTGAATTACTAGCCTTATCTATTATCAAAAAGATGGATTTGTTTGAGTTCCTAGCTATGGAATTCGGGTATGTATAGCTCATTGAAATGGAAGAGATAAGGGACCATGCCATGAAAACAATGGAGAAGGACCAAGCTCAAATCAAGATGAGCTTTGACAGAAAGGCAAAAAATAGATTTTTTCAAGAAGGAGACCTAGTTCTGAAATGAGACATAGAGAGAGATAAACCCATAAGGCACTCCAAGTTTGATGCAATATGGAGTGGCCCTTACTCAATTTCAGGATGCAAAGAAAACAATTCTTTCCAATTGATAAAGTTGGATGAATAAGAATTACATATTCTGGTCAATGGCATCTATCTCAATAATTATTACTGATGGGAGTATCTTTCTTGTAAATATTAGTTTAAATTTTGTAATTCCTCCAAGTTCTTGTAGCACATCATTATGTTGTAGCTAGGTTTACTTTCAAATAAGTATTTTTTCACTCTCTGCATGTTCCATTTTGGGATATGTGTGATTTTATTTGTGTACATGGTTGTGTTTTGTTATTGTTGCACTTTCTAGTTTCAGGAAAGATCCAATGATAAAGTAATGTCTCAACAGTGTTCCAAAGAAACAAAAGGTTTCAGACATCAGACGTGTTTAAGCAATCAGAATGACTCCATGCCCAATGGATGCAAAACCACTGGTCTTTCAGATCTAGTAGGAATATCACCTCGTAAGTCACCAATTTTTATCCATTTTTGCACCCCCTTCAAAATGGATCAACCTATAGGTTTGGGCATTGATATTTAATGGGATCAGTTTACAAGGTATCTCATGGTGAGCTTGTGAGTTGTGGTGAAGGTTTGGAGTAGAATTTTTATTAATGGTCAACCTGGAAAAATGTAAGGATTGTCACCTTGTTGATGCTCGTTAACTGCTTCCTTATTTTTGCACGTCAACCACACCTTGTTGACACAAGTCAAGTTCCTCCTTATTTTCATGTGATAATGATATATTATTATCACACCAAAATTCCTTCTTCTTGTCACGTGACAATGCCTTCTTGTTGTCATGCAACAACACCTTCTTCCTATCACATGACAATTCCTTCCTTGTTGTCACGCGTAATTCTCTCCCTCTTGTCATACATAAACCACTTATTCTTATCACTCGAACATGCCTTCCTTGCTTCCACGTGTCAACCACTCCTTGTTGTCACACATCAACTAATAAGGCCAAAATATGCCTCATCAATGTGTAATGAATGATATCATTTTACTCTCCTTTTAATCAATTTTGATTGCATTTTGTTGCTTTTGTTTGATCTAGTATAAGTTAGGATGTAATTGTCTATCTTTTGTTTGATTTATTTCTAATGATCTAAAAACTCTGTAATTCCTAACAAAGTGTGTGGAAATTTAGTTTTTGGAATAAAACAGGTCCCATTTGGTTAGATACGTAAAGTATGAAGCAACCAAAACCTTTTTGAGAACATTTTCTTTCAATGCGGATTAGCTCTATGGAACCCCCAGGATTAGTTCTAGAACTCCATCACTCAGCTAAGGAACTCTATCACTTAGTTTCAGAACCTTCAAACTTAGTTCTGGAACTCCTACACTTAGTTCCAAAAATCAAGACACTTAGTTCTGGAACTCCAATACTTAGTTCTAGAACTCCTGCGCTTAGTTCCGAAACTTTCACAGTTAGTTCCATAATATTTCCCTTTGGTTCCGAAACTTCTCCAAAGTTACAAAATTAATGGGAATCTATTTATTTTGGCAAAATCCATGGTGATAGAGAAATTAATGGGCCCTCTAATCAGAAACAGATCAACATATTGTTGATTCTTAATACTCCAAAAATACTTATGTAGGACCAAAAAACTATATGCCTGAGCAAGGTTTCTAAGTTTCACATCTACTTTGAGAACTGTTTTGTTTCACTATAACCTATTTAGGTGGATGGAAAACTATTGAGCACTTATGGTTGTAAATGCATATTTCAGATGATTATATATATATATATATACTTGAAGATAGATTAAATAGATATATGATATAGATATACTACGAAATATACAAGCTTAGTAAGACAAAACATTTCAATAATAAGATAGCCATTTCATTTTGAGTAGAATCATACATTGTCAACTCCTGATTCAAGGTGGAGCAAGGGCCCACTCCTCTAAGAAACAAGATCCTTTATTTTAATGGTATTTATATTTTTAAGCAAGTTTGTGTAAATCTATTAAGTATTAATTCTGTAAGTGTTTTTGGTTCTTCAGTTGAAATTTGTTACGTAAATGTCTCATGCAAGTGTTGTAGATTAAACTCTTACTTCTTTTCTAGCATTTTCAGCAGCATTTCCAAGTACATGTGTTTAATTCTGCAACATACATTTATTTCTAGCAAATTTGTTTCATTCTACAAAAGTGTGTTTATTTCCAGCCATTTGTTTCATTCTGCAAGAGTGTGTTTAATTATCAGCAGTACGTTTAATTATAAAAGATTTATTTATTTCAACAAATGAGTGTTTATTTTAGTAATTTTCTTAGAGTTTATCTTTAATAAGGATTTGTCCAAGAAATCTTAAAGACACCTTAAAAAACCCCCAGAAAATGAAAATAATAAATACCTACAATCAATTACTAGATCACTAAGATTATTTTTGTTGCATATAACTTCAAACATACCCCTAGTTTGAATATGACATCAACCAAGAGTTGATTAAATGAAGGGAATAATGACACCCATCATTTTTGGTGTCATTACCAGGGTACCCACTAGTTAGAATTTTCTAATTAGGTGTCAACAAGAGCAACAATGATACATCTAGTAATTTAAAAATATTCCCTACATTATCATAAAAATTATGAGTAGACCAAGAGACTCAAAAGGTATATTTCTCCCAAAAGCATCTCAACAAGAATTATCAGCATCCTCTAGCACAAATAAGGAAGTTGAGTAAGGAATTAGAAGCACCATTGTTTACTCATGTTAAAAAAGAAGCAGAACTTCCACCTTCTGGAATTTTTGGATTAATCACCTGAAGGAAGTGGAAATTTTAGGAGAAAGGATTATATCCCATGACCCACTTAGAGCAAGTCTTAATTTTGAATTGAGTAGTCAACCTCCTACACTTGATTTTTCACCTTCACCAAAAATGGATCACATACCACATTGATTGGGAAAAAGATTTAGAAGATACTGTAGAAATGGCATGAGAAGATGAAAGAGAACTGGATAGGACCTTTACCTATCAAATTCAGTTGGAGGATGATGATACACCTATGAAGAATATTTCACTTGCACACTTGCCTACATTTAGAGGGATGTCATCTCAGGACCCTAACCAATTTTTGTTTGAATTTAAACTATTGTGTCATACATATGACTACAAATTTTTTTATCAAAAACTCAAGTTATTCCCGTCTATTCTGAAAGATGCAACAATGAGGTGGTTTATGGGATTAGACATCCAATTCTATTACCACTTCATGGGCACAAATGGAAACTGCCTTCCTAGACAAATATCAAGACTAATGTCGAGGGAGAAACGGGAAGGAAGAATATTTTAGGATCATAATAGGAAGAGGATGAAAATATGAAAGATTATTTAGATATATTCCTCTTTGTAAGTAAAAGGTGTGGATTTGTACTTCAAAAAGAGCTAAGAAAAAAACATTTTTCTTAAAGGTCTATGGATGATGAATCTAGGGAAGCCCTTAATTTAATGGGAGGTGGAAACATCAATCAATTAAGTATGAATGATATTAAATAGCCTTTGTAGAAGTTGTTCAAGAACAAGGGGTGGACCTAGGAAGGGAATTTTTTTGAAAAGTGCAAATCAAGATATGAACAAACTTATGGATGAACTAGAAAACTTTAAAATAGGATATCTTGGTTTAATTAACTTCCACCATGGATGGATTGCAAGCCAAAGTGAAATGTTAATACTAAACCATTAGCTATGTACTATCCTAGATGCAGAAAGAAGCATGCAATAAAAGATTTTCCTTTGGATAAAACAGAAATATGTTTTATTTGTGAATCTAGGGAACATGAAGTTAATGTTTATTCTCTTCTTCCATTCATAAAAAATCATCTTGAATAATCCAACACTTCATCCACTACAGAAGAAGTTAAACATTTATCTACAGACAACCTAGCTCAAGGGTAGTTCATACCAAGATCTATTCCTAATCCCTGAATGATGCCATGGGTGGCTTAGACAATACCAAAAAAATGGGGAAAACCACCTTGGAGCCCTCAATCAACATGGAATCCCCAATATTGGGCATGATAAGCTTGGTATGCTCAGGGACACCAACAAACATGGTCTGGTCAAAGTAACACGTATACTTGGTCACAACCTAGGTGGAACCCTAATAACTATGCTAAAGGGAAAACATATCCCAACCAACATCAACATGCCATAATGGGTTCTCCAGCACAAGGTTCATAAAATGAAAATGTGGTTCAAACACAAATACTAGCACAACCAGTGGCTAATCCCAAAAGCAAACAAAAAACCCATGTCTATGGAACAGAGCAAGAAAAACTAGTTGATCTTAATGCCATGGAATGTAAGGATATTCAAACAAGATTTGGAAAAATAATTAATAGTCCAACTATTATAATTATTGAGATGACAGAAGAAATTGAAACCCCTAGTTCAGTTATTCCTAAGGAGGATGAAAAAAAAAGAGGCATCCAAATAGCAACTCTACTGAAACTCCATTTCCATAATGGTTTAAGGAAGTTATTGAGACCAAAGAATTTGAATTAGTGCAGGAATTAAGGAAACTAAATATTGAAATACCATTGTTGCAAGCAATCAAACACATTCCTGAATTAAACAAATTAATCAAAATGATATGTTTGAAAAGACCTAGAAGGAATAAGCAGTACCCTAGGACTATTAAGGTAAATGGGAAACTTGTTGATTTACTAACAAGAAAACTCTTACTTCCCAAATATGGGGATCCTAGAAGCCCTGTTATTTTTATCTCTATAAGAAATAAACATATACATAATATTTTGGTTGATTTGGGAGTATTTATAAATGTGATGATAGTAGACACTTTTAAAACATTACCATTGATAGGTATATAATCTACTAACACCATATTGCAGATGAAAGATCAGTCGGTAACAAAACCAGAAGGGATCATTGAAGATGTGGCGGTTATGGTGGAGTCATGGGAGTATCCAGTGGACTTCCTTATATTACAGCCTAAAGGTTAAACACTTGGTTATCCCATTATTTTGGGAAGACCATGGTTAGATACAGTTGCTACCTTAATTGAATACCGATCAGGTGATATGACTATCTCAAATGGTAATAATTCCAAGAAAATTTACTTATATCCTTCTGTATGACCTTTTATTGATACTCAAGAATAATTATGGGTTAATGATCCTGATACTCATAAATAAAAATTTATATTCTTTGGCTATGATAACATTGCAGGATCATATATGAGAGGTAGATAATATGATTAATCATCCATTTAATGATCACCAATTGTCTTTGTAACAATTGGGGACATTTCTAAAACCTTCAGATTTATTCTGGAACCTTTAGACTTAGTTCCAGAACACTTAGACTTATCTCTAGAACCACAGTAAATCCATGTAGATGTAAATAATTTCACTCTAGAGGAATGTGATTTATTTTCGGGAGGGGTAGAAATACCTGTGGAATCAGTAGCTTTAGTCTCAAATATATCAAGGAACAGTGAGGAATGTTTGGAAAACAACAATGATGAGGAGTTTGACAAACGACAAGATAAGTATCATAATTTTACCTATTGTCCTTTGTCAAGTATTCTTTCTCAAGGGAACTTTAGATACATTGTTACATATCATATGTTTTTACCACATTCATGTCCACTAAAAACCCTAATGGAACCTTTTCAAAAAATTATTTCATCACACACTGGAACCAAACAAATTGAGATTCAACTAGGTAAAATTTTTAACATTAACAGCTGGTTGGAAAATGATCAAGAAGCTAAATTGTTTGATGTCTTCAAAGGTCATACTAGAGATTTTTTATGGGACTATAAAGACATGAAATGAATCCATCCAATTATTTTCACCCATCACATTTATACTAAAAATGTAAAACCAGTTAGGAAACCTCATAGAAGGATCAACCCAGCCTTGAGGGACATAGTCAAGCAGGAAATTGAAAAGTTGTTGCAAGTAGGCTTTATCTACCCTATCTCAAATAGTCAGTGGGTGTCTCCTTTTGTGATTATGCCTAAAAATAATGGGAAATGGATAATTTGCGTTGATTATAAGGAATTGAACAAAGCTACACTTAGAGATTATTTTCCCTTACCATTCATAGATCAAATTTTAGAAAACCTTTTAGGTAAACAATATGTTTCTTTCCTAGATGGCTTTAGTGGATATAATCAAATTAGGGTGGCTGCTGAGGATGAGGACAAAACTACCTTTACTTGTCCATGGGGTACCTTTTCCTACAAGGTATTACCATTTGGACTATGTAATGCTCCAACAACTTTCCAAAGGGATGTACTAGTAATTTTTGTAGATCTAACCAATGATTACATGGAAGTATACATGGATGATTGAATTCTGCATGGAGAAACATTTGATGATGCCTTCAAAAATTTAGATAGAATATTAACAAGATGTGAGCAACACCATTTGTCTCTTATTCATGAGAAATTATTGATGATGGTTGATGAGGGAATTGTACTAGGACATCACATTTCAAAAAGAGGAATTTAAGTTGACCAAAACAAAATTAGGATTATTTCAGACTTACCTATTCCTCAAATGCCCATGGATATCAAGTCATTATCAGGACATGCTGGATAATGTAGGCATTTTATCAAAGATTTTAGAAAAAAAAATTGCCCCCATGTTTGGTTTTCTTAGCAAGGATTATGAATTTTGTTGGGATGAAAAGTTTCAACATGCTTTTGAAGAGATTAAAGAAAAATTAATCACTTCCCCAATATTAAGAGGACCTAATTGGGAGAAACCTTTTCACATCTAAACAAATGCCTCAAATAACTAAATTGGTGCATTTTTGGGACAAAAAGATGGAGAAGGGAAAATGTATGCTATTTACTACCTTAGTAAAAATCTTACTCACATTGAAAGAAATTACACCACCATTGAAAAATAATTTCTTGTTGTAATTTATGCAATTAATAAGTTCATACATTATATTATAGGGTACAAAATATTTGTACATACAGATCACTCAGCAATTATATACTTAATGAACAAACCAATGGTTGGAGGTAGGATAATTAGATGGTTATTAATTTTACAAGAATTTGATATTACCATTACAGATAATCCAAGAAAATATAATGTGGTACCTGATTTCTTGTCAAGATTAACCACTACAGGGGAGCAAGAATCCAGTTAAGGACAACTTTCCATATGAACAATTATTTTCTATTTCAGCTGATACACCATGGTTTTCTGATATGGAAAATTATCTTGCAACAATGAAGTTTCCCCCTTATTTTACTAAGAAACAAATGAAAAGATTAATCAAAACTAGTAAACAATTTTAAATGGTTTAAATGGAATGTTATTTAAATGTGGTCCTGATTTTTTTTTACGTAGGTGTGTGAGAGAAGATGAAATCTTTGACATACTTAGGGCATGTCAATGATGAACCAACTGGAGAACACTTTCCAGTGAAAAGAACATCCCACAAAATACTTAGCACTATCTATTATTGCCCATATCTCTATATAAATATGTGAAGAAATACATCAAGCAATGTGATCCCTGTCAAAGGATGGGACAACCAAATTTCAATAGTGAAATGCCTCTGTAACCTCAAGTAGTGGTTGAACCATTTGAAAGGTGGGGGCTAGAATTTTGTTGGCCCCTTTAGTCCTCCTTCACAAGGAAAATAAAACATTCTTGTATGTACTAATTATGTGAACAAAGTGGGAAGAGGTGCATGACCTTTAACAAATGTAATTGAAGATGCAATTGCTGATTTTCTTTGGCACAAAATTATGATGACGTTTGGTATACCAAGAAGTATAGTTTCAGACCAAGGTCCACAGTTCATGTCCAATATGATCCATGCCTTCACAATGTACTATGATATTAATCATAGGAAGTACATCTACCTATCACCCACAATCAAATGGGAAATTAGAATTGACAAGTAGGGAATTGGAAAAGATTCTAACCAAAATAGTTGAAGCATGTAGAAGAGATTGGGTGAAGAGGATACCTGAGGCTAGTCTGGGATTACAATACAAATTTTAAGACTACAAAATGATTCTCACCATATGATTTAGTATATGGGAAAAATACCTTGTTACCCATTGAATTTGAACTATAAACATTGAAGGACAACAACTAAATTGGGTATTGAATTGGATGCAACACAAAAGGAAATAATTCTACAACTCATTGAATTGGATGAGCTGATATTGGAAGCACTTTAATAGAAAGAGATAATCCAAGACCACATGAAGTAGTGACATGATACACATATCAAGGAAAGGAAATTCAAAGTAGGAGATTGGGTATTACTGTTTGATTCCAAGTACCATCGATTCAAAGGACAAGTTGAGAACTAGGTGGTTAGGAACTTATCAGATTAAGTAGATATATGACAATAGCTCTATTCAACTACTTCCCATTGATGGCAGCAGAAGGACACTTTTGGTCAATGGACATAGGCTAAAAATCTATAGGAAGCCTCCTACAAAGGATGAATTCTTGAAGCAAATTTAAGCAGAACAAGGAATTTGATCATATAGAAGAACCTAGTTCTTCCAAAATGATCAAGTAATTAGATGCGAGGATCCAAAATAAAGGGAAGGGAATGAAAACCAGAAAATGGACATTCTCTTCCCAAAAAAAATAAAAAATAAAAAATAAAAATAAAAAAATTAATTAAAATAACAAAAGGGAAGGGAATGAAAACTAGTAAATAGCGTTCTCTTCCCCAAACAAAATTCTCTCAAAGACCAATTGGAGACCAGAAATGGCAGTTGGTTTCCTCAATAAATGACTAATTCAAATAAAAGGAACTTCTTTGGAATTCCAGCTATCTTTTCTAACCATTTTTCTTTTTCACTTTTTTAGGAATGATGAGTCATCAACGCAGATGGATTACATCAGTAAGGATGGTAATTATGTCTTGATCTTATTAAAGGTTTAATTAAAATTTCACATGTGTGATTAGACCTGATTTAAGTAGGTAGTATAATGAGTCACTTATTGTACATTATGATTAAAAACAAGTAATCATGAAGGTGATGTCGACTAAACAAGTAATCTTGAAGGTGATGTCGACTAAATAAGTAAAAGTGATGACATATTAATAATGAACTATCATTTGGGTGGAATAAACAAAAATTGAGAATAGTTGCAGAAAATTCAAGGAAGAAACAGTAGAATCATATTTAAAATTTTACAGCTAAGTCCAATAGTTCCGTAGCCAAATATAATAGTTCCGCAGCCAAATCCAATAGTTCTGCAGCTATCTCTTGACAGAGTAAGGATTTGAAAGAAGAAAGAATTTGAATCATCCTCTTTGTCATGGGTGTCAAAAAGAATATAGAGCCCGAAGATGATACACAAATTCTTGCAGATGGATAAGTAACAACCATTTTTGAACAAGAAGGTTGGCTAGAGTTTATGAGGAAATTATCAAAGTAAAATGTCGAACTGGTAAGGGAATTTTTTTAAAATTTAGAGCATTCCAAAACTAAGGTTAAAATCATTATAATTCCCTATATTGTTAGTACAATGAGAAATGTATCTAGGGTACCAATTGTATATGTTCCAAACTCTTTAAAGGAAACCCTAAAAGAACTGGTGGAAACCTTAACGTGAGAGGGTGAATCTGAACCCCAATATATTTATAATACTAAGAAGATCATCAAGGGGGTCAGAAGAGCTAGCTTCCCAAACCCTTCGACAGAGTAGAATTTTGGGTAATTAAGTACCTAACTTGTGATGGTCTATATGGGGCTGTGGGAAGGGAGGTCCTTAAAAATGTTGATATATATTAGGTATGGGCCAGCAAAATAGGAGTCTATAGTAAACCTTTCTGGTTTCCTCGTTGAATCCATCTAGAAAATGGCTCAGAGATATTCTTGGGGAGTTGGGACGATTAGGCACCATGGATTATTCAATCTGGTCTATCAGCATCATTTTCTCTCAAATAAAAATAGACAAGAAGCATGGTAAAAATTCCTCAATAAGTTCAGACAAAGCCCTAATATTATCAGAAGGGGAATACTAACCCCTTTCTCTCCTAAAATTAACTTCTAAATTGACCCCCCTGATGAGAAAAATAAGGAAATAAGTGGGGTTAAAGTGCCAAAGAGGAGGATAGCTGAAAGTATGATCAAATTTTCAAAACCTACCATGTCTTCAAAAGAAACTTCTTCCTCTGTAACAATACCAAAAGAACTAATACCTGTCTCTGATAGCAAAAGTTCACCCAAGCTAGACCGTGAAGTAAAAATCAGAAGAAGTTCAAGGAGAAAGCCCACTTCAGGACATATTCAAGCTCCTCAAAGAAAAAGAGTTTATAATAATTCTAGGGAAACTCTAGTGGATATTGAAGTGCATTAGGGTTTAGAGAAAGAAGCTACTGACATTATGGGCAGCATGGCGATGTCTCCTCCTATACCAAGTCAAACTGAGGAATTGGATAAAGAAGATGAAATATTTGAAGAGGAGGATTTTTAGGAGATGGGTGACTCAGCAACACTATCACATAAGGAAGAGGAATTAGCATCTTGGAAAAAAAAAGGGAAATCCCCTTTGGTGGAAGAACAATTCTCATTCCCTAAGAAACTTCCAGAGAAAGATGGGGAACAACAAGTTAGATAGGCTCTATTCTTTTCTAGATCAGAACTTATCATTAGTGAGAAGGATGAGGAATTAAACTTCCTCAAAAACAAATTGGAGCATAGGGAAATGCTCATTAAACAACTGAAAACTCATCTCATAGATAATAATGAAGAATTGACATTAGTCATACAAAAAATGGTGGAAAAGGAAAAAGAATGTCAATTGGCTAGTAAATAGAGTGCTATGACAAAAATATCTTCAATGGATCATATTGTATAGACTAAGCTAACTTACTGGCCACTTAAGCATTTATGGGATGATACCTACAGAAAGCTTGATGAGTTCAAAATATCAAATCAGGAACTAAGAAGAAAGATGGAAGAGGAGAAGAGGGAAAGGAAAGAGTGGGAAGAAAAACTCTACAAAATGGAGGAAGAGAAATTTAAATGCTTGGAAAAGATACAGATGGTCTATATAATGAGTGAAAGATTACTCACATGTAGGAGACCTTCGACTGCATATAATGTCTTTCTAGAATATTAATTTATCCATTGGAAACTATCAATGATTGCATGTAGTCTTCCACATGAAGTAAAGGATGACTCAGAATTCAAGACAGCATACTCCTCAGCCAGTGCAGAGTAGAAAATCTTTTCTGTGAATTTTATCTCTGTAACTTTTTATTAGAAAATAATACAGGCTTCATGAGTAATCTGTATGTAGGGGAAAGCCAGCTGAATGCATTTTTTTTTGTACTCTAAAATCAGATAGCTTGGAAAGAGAGGGATAGTGAACACTTAATAAAGGCTAGTTAATCTGGCCTCTGCATGAGAGCTCACTATGGAAAACCATTTGCCTTTTCTATACATTTTAGATCTCATATCTTTGACAGCTGATTCAAGGCACATTATATTGCCAGCCTACAGAAAACTATTGATTCCTTCACCTCTTATGAAGAGAAAAACTTTGAATAAATTTATGATGGATGCCTGAAGAGATGGGATTTTCTCACTATTGCATTAAGAAGAATAGAAGTGATATCTCCCATGAAATTAATATGGATTCTAGAAAGAGCCAGAGCTTTGTGTACACTCATCCCTCAAGTTAGTTAAAAACACAAGGGTATGTGGATGGGGATGAGAACAAGGCCTCCTATCCTTCTCACTCCATGTCTCCATGGAAAAAGAGATAGCCCCAAGATCCCACTCACTTTGAGGAGTGGCATAAAAAGATAGATGGGGGATCAAGATACAACACTTTTGAATAGAAGAACTGAGATATTAATTTTCAACCATTTAACCTTAGGAGTCAATTGGAATGCAGAATTCACTATCCTAGTTTTGAAGAATAGAGTTTGTAAGAGGACTTACAAAAATTAAGTGTGGGGGAGATGATAAGGCCAAAATATGCCTCATCAATGTGAAATGAATGATCTCATTTTACTCTCCTTTTAAACAAGTTTGACTACATTTTGTATCATTTGTTTGATCTAGTATAAGTTAGGATGTAATTTTCCATGTTTTTTTAATTTAGTTATAACGTCTAAAAACTTTGTAATTCCTAACAAAGTGTGTGGAAATTAAGTTTTTCGAATCAAACATTTCACATTCGGTTAGATAAGCAAAGTATGAAGAAACCAACACCTTTTTGAGAACATTGGTTTCAATGCAACTTAGCTCCAGAACCTTCAGGATTAATTCTAGAACTCCATCAATCAGCTAATTAACTCTATCAATTAGTTTTGGAACCTTCAGACTTAGTTCCGAACTCCATCACTTAGCTCTAGAACTCCTGCACTTAGCTCCAGAACTTTCACAGTTAGTTCCACAATGTTTCCCTTTGGTTCCAAAACTTCTCCAAATTTTCAGAATCAATGGGAATCTGTTTATTATGACAAAATCTGGTGATAGAGAAATTAATGGGCCCTCTAATTAGGAATAGATCAACAGATTTTTCATTCTTCACACTCCATAAATACGTATGTAAGACCAAATAGTTTTATGTCCAGTAAGGTTTCTAAATTCCACATCTACTTTGAGCACTATTTTTTTACTAGAACCTATAGGTGGATAGAAATCTATTGATAAATTATGATTGTAAATTTGCATCTTCAAATGATTAAATATATATAAAGACTTGAAGATAGATTAAATATATATATGATATAGATATACAGATATATACAAGTTTAGTAAGATAGAAAATTTCAGTAATAATATAGCCATTTCATTTTTAGAGTATCATACTTTTTCAACTCCCGATTCAAGGTGGAGCAAGGGCATACTCCTCCAAGAAACATGATCATTTATTTTATTGGTGTTTATATTTTTAAGAAATTCAATTAAATCTGTTAAGTATTGATTATGTAAGTGATTTTTATTCTTCAGTTGAAATTTATTACGTAGTCATCCCTGCAGGGGTTGTAGATTAAACTCTTATTTCTTACAAGCATTTTCAACAAAATTTTCAAACGTGTGTTCATTTCCAAATAGTGTTTTTAATTCTGCAACATACATTTATTTCTAGCAATTTGTTTCATTTAGCAACGGTGTGTTTATTTCTAGCAATTTGTTTCATTTTGTAAATAGTGTTTATTTCCAGCGCTATGTTTAATTCTAAAAGATTTACTTTTTTCAGAAATGTGTGTTTATTTCAATAATTTTCTTATAGATTTGCTTTAATAATGCTTTTTCCAAGAAATCTTAAAGACACTTTAAAACCCCCCAGAAAATGAAAATAATAAATAACAACAATCAATTACTAGATCACTAAGATTCTTCTTGCTGCATATAGATTTAGACAAACCCTTGGTTTGAATATGACATCAACCAAGAGTTGATTAAATGAAGGGAATAACAACACCCATCATCAACCACTCTTTTCTTTCACATTTCAAATTTTCCCTCTTTTCACACGTCAACCAATTCTTCTTGTCATGCGTTAACCCATTCTCCTTGACAATGTCAACTCTTGCTTCCTTTCGCACGTCAACCTCCCTCCTTAACACACGTCATTCTACCTTCCCCATCGCCATTTTCCTCTCATCTCACATCAACCTCCTTTTTATATCATGCGTCAACCTCCCCTTGTTGTCATGCGACAAAATTTCTTCTTGTCGTACGACAAGTCTTTCCCTCGTCAGCGAAGACTCTTCCCTTCTTGTCCTACGTCAGCTAGTGTTTTCCGTCGAGTGACAAAAAAGAGTTTCAGATATGGCCTGACATTTATGATACTATACAAGGTAGCTCAACAACCAGATTAATGAGGTATGGCACCCCTTTTCACCATGCAAGAAAAGTACCATTGAAAATTAAACCATCTTGGCTTCCCATACCTATGTATAAGAATTTAATGAAGGATTTTGGTTAGTAGCTCCTTTTCTCTATATATATGTAAATTCCCCTCATTTGAAGAACGGGATATTTTCAAATTGTAAATGAACTCTGCCAAAAAATTTCCATACCTTGTTCCTATAATCTAATGGATTGTGCATCATTTTAAGCAAAAAAATTAGTGTCTTGTGGCTCTTCTTCCACTAGCTTGATTTATATTACATTTCTTACCTTTTATTATATTTTGTAGGTACATTATTCATATTGCATTCCTTTACAGGGCATAAATTTTTTGTGTTCCATGAGATTAGAGGTTTGAATGTGTTTTGGGACTATGGCATTTTATCTACCCTCTTCTTCCCATTTCCCTCCACTTTCACTCACTAGAAATCTCTCTAGTCTTGTTTTGGTGTTATCACCTCCCTTAGTTTAGGATTTACATTTATGTATTTCTCCCTCTCTTGTTCCTTAGAATTGATAGTTTAGGAGTAGGTTAGCAATTAGAATAAGTCAGGAACCAACCTTCTATGGAGGTTTGTCTCAATTGCAAGGGTCCCACACTTTGAGACAATCCCGTGTTAGCCAAAAGTAGGGTTTTTTAATGTACAAATCATAGGGTGCTACTTTTCTGACATAAAAAAACCTAATCACCACCTCCAATAGTTTGAGGAACAATTATTTCAGGGAGAAATTTGTAAGATCAACTAAAATCACATTCCTTTTGATAAGACTCTTATAGGACATCATTGGAGCATTGAGACCTAGACTTCAAGACTCAACATAAGAGCATACGAGGAGCTCCACAAAGACACATGTGACATGTAGAGGCCATTTTTGAACTCAAATTGACATAGTGATCCTTTAATCACCTTATAACCCTTCAAAACAGGATTGTATTTGCACTAAACTTGTAAATTAGGATACAGTTCGTACATCACATCTATATAGTGATAGTACATATCATAATTTTGAACTAAAGAGAGTATTTTACACTTTTGAGGGGTTATAGATACTTGCAAAGGACACTTGGATTCAAAAAAACTTATTTTTCTACCTATCACTTCAAGATTCATGCTCATTTTAAGAACTCTTGCACATGTTAGAATCATCATGTATACTCTGTAGAACACCTGAGCCAAATCACCAAGCATCTCCATACCTCAAGTGGTCTCATTAGTCATTGACCAAGTCTATAACACACTGACTCCTTCATGAATCAACTGTGAATCAACCTTCATTTCTTTGTCTTATCCTCACTTCACCAATCACACCTTTTCCATCAATGATACTTGACATAAATGACAAAACCAATGCACCAGGGTTCAACAATATGCCCCTTTGTCATTTATTTCAACAACTCAGAAAATTTGATGGAAAACGCATACCAACAACTTCAAATCATCCATAAATTATTTATGATAGCACTCTCTTCCCTTTTGACATATATGACAAAGGGTCATACATTCAACAGGATAAATAACATGTAGATAATAACTTACAAATCACAGGATTACCTTAAGAAGCTCCCCCTTGGATGATGTTTCTCTTTTTTCTTTTGAATCTTGATCAACTGTAGAACTTAATTCATCCAATAGCTACAAGTCTCCTCCTAAAACTATTCTCTTCATATTCATTCATCTCACTTCACCATGCTCAAAACAAAATTGTACTTCTCCCCCTACGATCATATTATTCACCTTTTCCTGAAGCTACATGACATCAATCACTTATCTTGCACTCAAGCTTAAAGGATGGATCAATCCTAAAGAATGTTTTTAGTGTTTTCAATTTCCTTCCCTTTCCCATTTACTAAAGGAACCAATAAATTTTCTTTACTTTGAATTATATTACCATGTCTTCATTACCTTGTGCACTATTATACTTTCTAGACTTCAAGGCCAACTCTAATTCACTATCCCACATTCTCATCCATTCCTATTGATCTAAAAATCTTTTCAAAATTGTAGGGAACATGTTTAGATTTCCTACAACTTGCCGCATACTCAAAAGTACATGAGAACACATTTTGGTCTTTACCACACAACATTTTCCTCCTCTTTGTAATTCTTTCTGACTAACTTGTGAGCATTTGAGCTTAACCTTGTGCTATAACATTCTCAAAAATCACCATTCTTTATAGCAAATCCTTTATACCTTGTACTATTACCTATAACTCAGGGAAGATAGATTTAGACTCCAACCTTCTATGTAACACTTCAAGTCATTTGATCTTCAAGAATGGTCTACACTCTTTTACTTAGATATATTTATACTTTTAACACTTCACTTATGAGTACTACACCATATGACATGACTACCTTGATATTTCTTCCTTAAGGAGAGGATGAGTATCAACATTTTGACCACCTTCTTAACGTGGAGTTTCTTTTGGCATAACCTTCATCATAACATCTTGAAACTATCACAACATTTTGATACGCCTTCTTTTTTCATAATGATACCTAGAGGTTTGAATTTTGGCTGAAGAAATACATCTATTGTACCTTCTTGGGACTCATTAAAACATGCATGATTTGTATATTTTAGATTACCTTTTTATATCAAGACTGAGACAAACATATTTTTTCTCCTTCCCTGCCTCAAATTTTGAGAATAAACACCCAATACTATAATGGACATGGAAACAAAAATATTTGACTCCTTGGGGACACATGAAACTCATTGAAATGATTTCTAATGTAAGGAAAATCTCTCAAAATAAAAAATGACCTGTAGCAAACTATTATCACTTCCATGGCTCAATTTGTGGGGAAAAATGGATCAACATGTATAAGAACCTTGCATCAAAAACACTACATACATTTCAACAATCCTTAGGGATAACGTATTTAGTTTTATACTTTCTTAGATACTTTTCTTTCTTGAATACATTCTTCATAGAATTAAGAAGACAACTACAAGCTATGAAACCTATTGACAAAACTTATATCTTTATGACTGATCAAGAAGACACTCAGGTACTTTAACAAGTGCTAGACCTTTAACATGAACCAAGACACACATTTCTAGAAATTGATATACCTTAGCAACTTGATGGATACTACAGTAAGAAAATAGTAATATAAACCCTAATTCATGATAAAATTTGACCAAATCATTCAAATTCATTATGAATAACACTTGATTGGAATATTGGTAGACAAATGTAGAGAAAACCATGCTTGTTTCAGCTGGTATATACCTTCTAGAAGCCTACAGTAGGCATACCATCTTGTGAGATCACCTGAAATTAGTAGGAAGTCATCAAAACAACATGATGACTCAATCCTTCTCTTTATTTTCCTCAATACCATGTCAATCTTCTTGGGTGTATTCCTGGATGGGACAATCTCATCTCCTAAGCTCTCAATTTCTGGTTTAATTCCTGATAAACATACATGATGAACTTCATTTTCTTTCTCTCTTTACCATGATTTTAGTTCTTTCATGACTAGTGCTTGATCTATTCTCATCCTTATTGAATTGACCATCAACCTTTTATTTACTTTATATTGCATCATCTTCCCATGTTATCCTCTTGACATTATTTGCTTCCTCAACTCTAGGATGAACTTCTTTGACCCTGTATATGTATTTTTCTTTCTTCTTCCCAAATTATCTTCTAACCGTGGCTAACTTGACTTCATCATTAGAAATTTGCTTCACCTTGAACACTTTTTATCCTTTCCTTTTATGTGTATGAGGCTTGTTGAAATATCTAGGGAACTTATAACAGTGTATATAAAATTTCCCTTACCTATGACAATTGAAGCACACCACATAGTTCTTGCCTTTAGTACCTTCACACTTTCAATTTTGATTGAGTGACTCATGGAGAATAGTATTGAGAAATATGACCCTTCTCCTTAGAATTGAAACATACTATGTTCTTCTCATATTCAATCATACAATCTCTATCTCTATGCATAAACACATTACATGAAAAGTAAATTCCATGAAACTTACCGAAGAGTATCCTTTTATTTGGCTACCTAATTATCTTCTTGTGACATTTCTTGACATTCTTAGTCTCATAAAATCCTTCACAAGATATATGGCTTGACTCAGTCCTCAATTCCCTTTTCTCTTACTTTTTGTAGTTCCTCTCTTAGGATCTTTAATTTTGCATTTAGTATCTCACATTCTTCAATCTTGGCTTGGATAGTTGTTTGAAATAGATCATGTTCTACTTTATTTTTATTTTCTTCATTTTGGACAGCCAATTTTGATTTTTCATTAGGATTCCTCTATAAGTCATCAATTTTTCCAGTTCTTTGTTCTAACTCAACCTTCAAAGTCCTTAGTTCTTCTTCATGTTGAAGCAAATCATTTTCTTTGTCTCTCAAGACCTTTAAAAAAAATTCAACAAATGATTCCATTTCATTAATTTTGTGGCCATGATTTCCTTATAGGATCTTGATTTCCTTATTTAATTCAATAATCAAGGCTTGAGTAATTTCATACTTATTTTTCAAGACGTATTCATTTAGTGCACCCATGTCTTTATTCCAAATATATCCTCCAAGTTTTTATACTCAATTCAATAATACCACACTCTTATACCAATTTTTGGAAATTAGGACATTGAGAGGGGGGTGAATCAATTTCTATTCAATTTTAATAGACCAATTCAATTCACTTAATTTGTACCATAAAAAACAAAAAAAAAATCACAAGCATATAAAATGAGAGAAAGCACCTAGAGACAACATTTCATGTGTGAAACCCAAACTAGGAGAAAAACCCACTAAAACCAAGAACTAGCTTAGGAAAAAAATGTCCTACAAATGCTACATTGATTTCATGGTTAAGCTTCAACTCAACCTGGAGTTGGAACTCCAAAATTCTACCAATCTTATACTCGGTATTTGATAAAGTTGTTACTTGTCTCAAAACTTAACCTCCAAAATTTGGTCCAACAACTATAAACCTTATGTAAGCTTCAGATTAAAGGGAATCTACCACTTCCCATATATTAAGCTGTAACTTAGACTTAGTCATTACTTTTTCACTCAGAAAATGTTTATATGACACAACTGATGGTGATAACCAAATTAGCTCACTAATATTATCAGTACTCCACCACAATTCACTTTTCTTTCTAATCACCTAATCAAGATAAGCCTATTAGATATACAATTCTACTGTCACAATTTCAATTTATTAATGAAACTCCTTTTATCCACTCTCTCTCAAACACTCACTTTTTTACATATACATATTGTTACATTCAACTCAATCACAAATACATTCATAAATTAAGCATACTCTTCTCCTTCATGTATTTATCCTCTTCAACAAATCTTATTTTGCAATAGCTTCAAGACATCACTCCATTGAACTCACACCTCAAGAATCAAGACTTCAGGGAATATCTAATCTAATTAAGGACCTCCACTTTTTCTCAGGGAACATTCATACCATAATTTGTCTTGATTTCAAGTTCATTTGTATCTTTTCTCAACATCAACTCTCCTCCACTAATCGATTTTTATCATTCATTTCCACATTCTTATGTCTACTTCAACTTATATATCTTCAACTCTACTATATTTCAACACATGTTGTACATCTTCGTGGGAATTAGCTTTATCATATTCTTCACACAAGCTATCCCTGCAATATATTGATAGATCTTCCACAAACATTAACAAATATCTCTTGACTATACTCTTATATATTCAATCTTAAACAACATCTCTCTTAAATTCAGCAAGAAAATATCATACATATAATAGTATATTTTTTAACCAACATGAACTTATTATACATAACCTTTTTATATTTCAGTTCAAGGACTATTTAGTTTTCACCTTGACTTTCTTAGTACAAAAGAATATGTAGATTTTTTCATCGAAAATTCCTCAAGAAGATTTCATAACTGCCTACCCCAGAGATCTGTCATATTACCTAAAATTGCGGGTGTAATCATCATATTTTTCAAGAAAAACAATCCACATGAATTTCCCTGACCTTTATGTATAACTTTCTTCAACTAAAAACTTTATTTTCTCACTATATTTTAAGATTTGTAATGTTCCTTTAACTTGTCACATGTTCTACTGAGTATATTTTTGTCTTGTAGCACAACTAGGATATTTAAAAAATTAAAAATTCCTTTAATATACTTCAAGACCTATAAGAGTCTCTCTAACCTTCTTTACTCATCAACCATCACCATTTTACCCTTCAATCTTCCATTTGTGTTTTTATGAGCACTATAGGATTTGAACCAAACAGAGTGGATGAGACTAGAGGGTTCTAATTAAATATTCATATAGATAGATAAGATCTATGTAATAGAGATCAACACTATTTAGAGCTTGATCATCTTCAAGGAAAAGTATTGCAAGTTATTTGTTCTTCTTCAGAAAATGGGAGCTCACTTATTATGGTGATGTTGTAACCCAGGAAGATATAGACATGACATACCATAAGGAGTAGAATATAGATAGTTTTATCAAATTGGATAGACTCATTTATGATTTTTTAATCACACACACACACACACACACACACACACACACACACACACACACACTCACACCAAAAGATCATGATAGTATCACTCTTATTCATTGGTAAAAAATAAATACAAGGACATGTATAGTTTTCCACAAACTAACATGAATTTTAAAGGGCTCAACAAATCTTTGTGCATTTTCTCAACCAAGTGTACCTTCAAAAACTATTGTCATGTAGGATAAGACTCGCCACAACTTCTAGCATTCATACTCTAGCAAATAAATGATTATGAGATTCCTTGATGATAAATTCAAATAATGTATTTTCTATAGGCTTCAATCCTCATTTTGTACTTGACAAAGAGAGAGAGAGAGCTTCAAAAAATTTGACTAACCAATTTTATTGTCACATGAGGATGGAAACTGTTTTCAAGGGATGTTTTCAAGGTTACATATAATTCCTTGAATAAACAAGATAAATAGCTTGAGAGGATTATTTCCATGATACAATTCTCTACATCACATGAATTAATTGAACCAATGGATAAGACATGAAAGAAATAATGCAACTCAGACTGTATGAATTTATTTTCAAAGTGATATTTTCCTTAATTTGTATCCTTATACTAGCATACATTTCATTTTATTGAATCATATTTGAGAGGAGCACTTTAAATAATAATCTTGGTTTAATTTATAAACCTTCTACCTATATGATTACATCATAATTTTAGATCAAGTGCACTTATCACATAGAGTGTCACCAAAAAGGTTCAACCATGTCTTTGAGATTTTGATGAATTTATAAAGAGATATTCTGTCCAAACATCTGTGATACTTTTATGAAATTGCCTTCATATTTTGCACTTTGTATTTGTAGGTTTGGGAGTCAGTACATTTTTTCTTTAGGAAACTTATGACATTCCTAGATTATAGGTTCCTTTCTTTCAAAACATCATTATCATAACTACAAAAAGTAGGGAAAATGCAAGATAAACCTAATCACCACCTCCAATGTTTTGAATACAAATATTTCAAGGAGAAATTTACAAGAGTAACTCATATCACATTCCTTTTGATAAGACTCTTATAGGATATCATTGGAGAATTGATACCTAGGCTTCAAGACTCAACATAAGAGCATACCAGGAGCTCCACTAAAAAACATGTGACATGTAGAGACCATTTTCCAAATCAAATGCACATATTCTTCCTTCAACCACCTTGCAACCCTTGAATATAGGATAATATTTACACCAAACTTATAAAACATGGTACAGTCCGTATAGTGCAATTATAATTAGATAGTACACATATCACCATTTTTACTTGGAGAGATTATTTTACTCTTATAAGGTGTTGTACCTACTTACGTAGGAAATTTTGAGTCAAAAGACCTTATTTTTTGCCTAACGCTTCAAGGAGGATTGAGGAGAGAGAAACCATGTTAGAAAAATGAACACAACTTTTTTATTTTCCAATTTCCCTCTAACATTTTGGGAAATTTTAGGCTTTGAGTTCTCTTCAAAATTTCCTTTTATTATTTCTCCGAAGGAGGCTTGGTAATTTCGTTTGAATGCTAAGAAGACAAGGTTCTCATATTGCATTCCTTAATAAACCAGTTTTAGTAAAACTTGAATAAATTCAAAACCTCATTTCAAAATTTGATGAAATGTTTTCAAAGAGCACCACAATACATCCCTCTACATGATCCATAACTTGGTTTCCCATAAATATGCCTGTAAATTCAAATAACTCTTGCACATGATAGAATTATCATGTATGACCTGTAAAACACTTTAACCAAACACACAAAGCATCTCCATATCTCTAGTGGTCTCCTACCTCAGTGAATGAGCCTGCAACACACTAAATCCATCCTTAATCAACTCTGAATCATCCTTCATGCCCTTGTCTTAGCCTTACTTCACTAATCACACCTTTGAAATTAATGCCACTTGACATTAATGACAACACTAATGAATCGGGGTTTAATAACCAATTGCACGAGTGCTTATCCAACTAGATGTTGCCATGTGTCCTTAATGGTTTATAAATAAAAATAGACTATATTAATTTTTCACTTTTCTCAAAATTATTTGTTGTACACTCATACTCCCCCATATTTTTATGATTTTTTTATGGCCAACTATGTGTATTTTCATATTTATCTACGCAACCAATATTAAAAGATGGAATTTCATGAGTCCATCATGGAAATAGGCTAAACATTATTTTCATATCCCAAGCGGGGAAGATCTTGGATGCCATTAATGCCATTATAGGTTATAAATATCTCAATATCTAAAACTACCAAGGGAAAAATTCTTAAATAGTTATTATCTTCATTCACAACATGCTAAAAATTAATCTTGACAAGAGGACCACAATGGTGGAAGGGGTTATCTTCATTACACTTGAGCGTAGAAAACATTTGGATTTCATGGTAGAAAAATTAGAACTAATAGGATATTACTCATTGATTTAATTTAATTTGAATTAAATATGATTACAGAGTAACTATTGTTACTAAATGATGTACAAAATGATAATTTACAATAAGATCCAAGAAATAAGAAAGAAACAATGTAAAACCTAAAGAAAGAAGGATAGATATGAAGACTAGATTTATTTTTGAATGAATAGGAAGTGATATAGGTAGGTGAAAGTGTTGAATAATATGTAGACAACGTTGCAACTACTTTCTATAAAATCTATGTCTCAGGAATAATGCCGGAAAGGGGAACACATAGCTGGATAGGTGAACTTAGGCACTCATGATTGAATCTAGCCACATGTGACTATGAAACTACTCAAGATATGCTTTATGTTGTGTCGCAACGGTTTTGTAGTTGTCCCAAGTTAATCACTTGATATTCTCTCTTGGATTTCCAAAGGTACCTGTAACCTGTGAGAAATAAGTTCACCTACACATAACACCAAACCACATCCAACCTAAAAAGGAAAATATGGAATGGGGAGTCTGAATGACCTCGGAAATCACCCCAAGAGTGAAGTAATGACTAAGCAATACACTACATAACACACTCCATGTAGTTCTTGTGTGTGTGTAGAAATGATGCCCTAGGATTCCCTTGTACAAGTTACACAAATGATAGTGGGTTTTAGCTAGAATGTAGTGATGCAGTAGTTTGTTTGAATGGAATAAAATAAACTTCCCCTTCTTATGAATTGTATGCAGAAGTATGCAGTCCTTTTCCCTTGAATGGATGCTATATGGATGCCTTTGGAGTGCTTTAGTGCCTTTGGAATTCAAGATTGGGTTTTTATAGTAATGCTCAGTGTTTGGCACTTCATATTTTTTATGAATAAGATCTTACATTATATTAACAAGAAACATGATACATGATAATTCAACAAAAAAGTGGGCGGTATGAGATAACACCCCAAAACCATGAACAAATTACGCTAAGCCTAGGAAAATTCAACTATAAAAAAGTAATATTGAAAACATAACTATGTATTTATGTGATTCCCTTGTTTGAATCTCGTAATTAAAAACTGAAAGGCTAACCCATAAGTGAAAAAGATGCCCAAAATAAAAAAAGAGACCCAAAAAGAGTCAGTAAGGTAAGAAAGGTATAGGGGTGCCTAAGAGGGACACGAGCACCTAAGTACTACTATCCAGGATGAGAAATGTTGTATGAAGCCATAAAAAGATAAAAAAAATTAAGCTTCGATTGGGTTGTAGGGTGTGGAAGACCAAAGAGAAAGCAAGAGAAAAATAAAAGAGGCTAAAGATAGTTGTCAACTAAAACTTTTCTTGTTTAGGAATCATGTAAATTCTATCATGCTTTTAGGACCCATAATTGTATCCAAGTGCATGCTTTTATGTCTACATTTCCCCCCACATTATGTTGTTGAGTGAATACTTGATAAAATAAAGTAGATAAGAGATTTGTGCCTTATGATCCTATATAAAGTGTGGCAAATAACATTTCGAGTGGACAAGTGAAGTGTTGAAATGATTGCAAAGTGAAGCATGGAGACTAGGAAAGGAAAGTGGCCCTAGGGTTAAAGTGTATGCGTTGCTTTTACCTATTGTTGTGTTTGTATTTTTTATTTTAGGTTGCTTATTTTTATGTGTTAAGGATGGACTTGTAAAAAAAATAGCAGCAAAGTAGTCAAATTCCTTTATATGAAAAATTTGAGTAAAGCATGTATAAGTATGTAAAATTGTAAAAGTATGTAAATAGGAAGGTGTGCACCTAATGTATAAAATTGTAAAGGATAGAGAGATGTCTTAAAATGCTGTGAAGAATGGGTTTTTTTGGGTGATCTCATGTGAAGTGTGAGTTTTTTGGGTGATATCACACCAAGAGCAAGTTTTTTGCGCGATCTCATGCCAAGAGCAAGTGTTGGGGAGAGAGGTTTAGTTTTACTCTCCTTCTAAAAATATTCCCAATAAGCACCACTGCATATGGTGCATCTCAATTTGTTTATTTTGTCTCAATTTTTTCTCATTAGTTTTGAATTATTTCCATTTGTACCAATTGAAGGGTATAGAATGCATTTTGTAACTGAAGGTTTATGCTTATAATTGTAGAAATACTATGAAAACTTCAATAAAATGTGTTGATCTAATAATATGATTGTATCTGCCCCCAAGAAATTAGTGCCCAAGAGAGGTCAGGAGCACCCAGGTGCTAGTGTATGAGTCTTGGTGTTGGTTTGTACCATGTTTGAGGTCTAAGTCCATTTCAGGACCATTCTATGATTGTGTTCTTGTGTTGTAGCTCTAAGTTGTTGTAGAGCTGTTATTTCCACTTAATGTTTTCCCCCCCTTATTTGGGGTGCATCTAACGATAGAAATAGAATACATCACAAAGGAGAGGACCATATGTTGTGCTCAAATGGGTACCTCTAGAGGATGTTCATGGTATAAACCAAGGCACATGCAAACATAGTGGGCTAGTATAAGTGTTAGTATTAAAAGTAGCTAGTATGCAAAGGAAGACAAGAAAGTGTGCAAACAAGAAAAATTGCAAAAAGTGGGTTTTAAACATGGCACATTGCTCACAATGTCACAAGACAATCAAGTCCAAACCATCCAAAAGCATACAATTAGCATACAATACATATGATATATCTCATAAACAATAGCATATATTAGCAAAAAAAATCAAGTAAAGTGTATCATATAGCCATGGTTGTATGTACCTTACAAGACAAATGCTACACATGAAGCACCCATAAACATGTTAGAAAAATAAATAGTACATGTCAAATCTTGTATAAATCAGCAAAAGGTAAAGTAACTGTAATGAGGAGTGAAAATGTAGCAATATAACCTATGTAGTATGTGATAGTAGAGAAATTAGATGCCCCCAGGCACCTCGGTGAGACTGTTAAGAGGTAAAGTGCCAAGAATCATTACAACATGTAAGAACCTGTAAGCATCTGCATTCACCACAAAAGACCAAGTGAACGTGAATGTGTGCATATAGAATGATAATGACATACTAAGAATTTTTCTAGTATGGAAAACAAAGTGAAACATGTAAATATAATAATATTATAAAGAGTAGGTGCGACCAAGATATAGATATGTGACGTGTGAGTGTGATAAACTGATATGAAAATTGTGAAGATGATAGAATAGCGTGCTCCCCAGTGGATGTGCATGAGATGAGGTTCATTTATAAATTCCCCCTTAGCGGTCAATAATGAACCATAGAATAAGAGTGCATCATCGAAAAATAGATTTTTCATGTGCTAGAAATTGTATAACTTGAATCTCCTAGCATGGAATGTGTAGTGGATGTGAGATTCATTTTAGAATTAGACCCTCAATAGTTGAGTATGAGTAGTAGAACTAGAGTTTTTCATAGGGTAATAACAGTACAAGGTATGTATCAAAGGGTTTCAAAGTGTTTAGAAACATTAGACCTGAAGTGCAAATCGTAAATTATTGTTATAAACATCTAATAGTAATGAAGGGGGAAAATGTTGTTATGCCCCCCAAGTGTGTGAGTGATGGAGATCTATGTGATTATGTGAGAAGGACCATCCAAAATTCACCCTGAAGGTAATTTTGATAACATGCATCAAATTATTTAGTCCCAAGCAAATAGATTGAGTCAGGGCAAAAATTTCATGTTTCTAGGGTCCCCTCATATTTTTCTAACTCCCCTGTCCAAGTAGAAGAGAGAAAGTTCTGAGAAAATGTGAAAAAATTTGCAAAAACAAGCTCGGGCCAGGAAAAATCACGAAAAATGGCTAAGTCCTAGTCCTAGAAGCATTTGGGACAAGTGGGACAAAAAGGCCCGAATCGGCCGAAATGAGCACAGGCGGCCCCGGAAGCAATTGGGACATCTGGGACAAAAGGACGTGCGGGATGCAGATATCCGAACTGGCCGGAAAGAGAAAAAATTGGTTAACTTTTGACTCCGAGCTCCGATTTTCGTAAAATTGGACTCTTTCTGGAACGAGCACAACGTCCTCTACGCCACAAAACTGGATTTCTTAATTTTAATGAGGGTAGATATATTTAAATAAAAGAAACATATTCGGCTCCAGTCAGTCAATGCTCATTCCCGTCAAATGACAGAAAACACCTACCAGACCCAAAATAGCTGCCCACACTCAGAAGGCCATAACTTTTGCATTTCTCAACGAAATCGCACAAAATTGGTACCGTTGGAATCGTGGTTCCGAGCCCGATGCAAAAAAATCAAGAAATTCTAGATTTGATTAAAAATTGATTTATTTTTTTAAGGAAACGTGGCCGGGTTCAGAACAGTGTTTTATTTGGTAGCTGGGAGTGCAATTAAGAGGCATGGTCATCATTCCTTCTCTTCTGCAGCACATGGGACAGTATGGGGAGCCTTTTGCAAGTAATGTATACCCATTCCACTCAATTTAATGCCTCTTACAGGTGGTTGAAGGACAGATTTCAGGATTTCCATTTTCCCTTCTCTTTTCCTTCTCTTTTTCTATAAATTGGAGTGTTGGGCTCATTGTAAGAAAGAGAGTTTTTGGGTAACAAAGCTCTGTCAAAATTGCTTTGTGAAGCCAGTGTGTTGTAGGCTCTTGTAGTGGACTCCTTGCATGGTGATCAGGCCCTTATCTTGTAATAGATTGAACTGTGCATATCATGAAGCAATAAAATACCAGTTTGTGGATATATCTTCCCCTGCTATGCTTTCTTTCATTCTTCTTGCCCCTTTGATCCTTCTATGAGAATATTGTGTCTATCTATTATGTTCTTGCAGGAATTCATTATCATTGTGTGTGCTTGAAATATTACTGTGAATGCATTTTGCTAGATTATGGAGAACTGTCATCACCTCTTCTAGTGTGCACTTTGCCTCTGTATTTCACACATTTGGAGACTACTCTCCCATCCTCCTTTTCTGGTGTATCACCGCTTTAGTGTAGGCTTTCATTTTATGTATTCTCTTTCCCTGGTCCCTTGGAAATTTAGATTAGAACAGTTAGCTTATCTTGCATTAGAGTATATTGTGGCAGGTAGTTTAGGAGCAAGAACCAGCTTTCTCTGGAGGTCTATCTCAAGTAGCAAGTCCCACAACTTGGAGATAGTACCCATGTTATCCAATCACACTGTGAGTTCAAATACATGCACAGGGGTACTGTGATTCGGTGATAACACCTAGACATTGCAAAAGGGTAATTTTAAGCATTGTTGTCATTTTTGTTTTCTATAAATCATGTGCTAGAGTGTGCAGCACCATTCTTAGCCATTTATTTCCTTCCGAGAGATTTTTCGGCATCCTAGAGGTCTTGGGAACTCGTCTTGAGCCCATTTTGTGCATTATAATAACCTTTTTTATTGCTTGTGGACTAATGAGAGTGTCTACCCTAGTCTTCCAGCAAGGGGGTTTCTATTATGGTGTGTGACACGCTTTCTCACAAAATGACTTGATTTCACCCCTTTCATTTTTTTAGCTTGTTGTGCTTCTTTATTGTGTCGATTCGATGCGTTCCATGAAAAATTAATATGGTCTCCTCTCTTACACATTATTCACGCTGATTGCAAGGTGAATGAAAATTTATTTCATGATGTACACTCACACCAGATTGTATTTAACACGCTAAATTGTAAAGTTTTGAAAGAAGGGGGTCATAATATAGTCTTGGGTAGTTATGTTGTTTGTTTTTCTTTTATACATCTCTCAACACTATGGATGCACATTTAATTCCTTTACTTATGTTGTTAAAATTATTCGAATGGAGATAAAAAATGGTAATGAAACTATGGGGTAAAGGGTTATTTTACATTTCCATGGGAGGATTGAGACTAAACTTGATGATGAGATTGAAAAATCTACTTGAGTGGTTGGCGTATCCTAGTGATGAAGCCTTAGGTTTACTTTGCATGTTTTGGAGAACTGACTTTACAAGTTCCATTCATTTGAAATCAGAAATGAAAAGAGATTCTATGCAGAATTTTAGGATTCTTGAATGAAATGCTAGATGAACAACAAGATGACATGAGAGCATATGAGTGTGAGAAAACGAACTACTAGGATTCACCAAATCCTAGTGAATTTGAATTTTAACCTACAGGCATTCTTCTCGAATTAAATACTTCATTCACTAGATTTTTGTTACAAGGAATGATAATATATGGATAAGGGACATTCCCAGTTAATTTTGTTGATTCTCTCTAAGTTAGAAGTCTTGAGATACTTCGAATTCATGCTCAACTTTTCGACATTAACAAAAAGTGATAAGGGTAGGTGAGCATGATGCTAAGGATATATTCCCTCATTTGAAAATAGTCTTTCATCCCAATCTTAGGTCTCAAGAACAATAAATACTCATTCAAATGGGTTTTCTCGTAGTCCAAGCACAGGGATGCTCTTGGTGCTAAAGTGAGTGGTAACTGGAAAGCCTATGAGTCTGAAAATCAAGATCTAAGAGAAATTGTGATGCAATGGTTTTGAACTAAAACCAAGACTAACCAAGCCAAATCCAAACTCTTATACATTATTAACAGCTTCGACTAATGAGCCTAAATCGAATAAATAAAAGTGTAACCTGTTACATACCCATAAGAAGATCTAGTCTATAAAGGAAACATCAATGTATGAGGAAAAAAATTGATCACCTAACTCTTTTACCCTGAGAGTGAATCATACGATTTGTTCACTGAATCTATCATCTCAAAATGCTCATAAAGCTATCTATGTCTGTCCACTGTATAGATGATGTCTAAATCTAACTAATAATAAAGTTGATAGGCCCTTGTATGCTTGATCTAATAATTCCGTTTATTGACATGGATGTATATATTAAATAAGGAAAGTGTACCACAAGGATTCTATGCCATGTTGAGTATCCAACCCTCAAACCTTGTGCAAGCATGGTCCTAAATCATAGCTTAGGTGATTTGACATGAAAATGTCGGAATGTGTCTTGTATTGAATGGCTATTAGAAGATTGATGAGGGAACATTTAACAACTGTGTTGAGTGTTCCGAGAAGTCTAGATCTACAAATATCCCATCACTTTACCAAATCACTCACCATGGTAGAAGGAATTTGAGTGGAATTGGTCACCTTAGTCCTAACTTCTGGTGATCCCTAATCTACGTAAGAGCTTGATAATGACACTACAGATGGTTGTAGGGTTGGCAAGGTGACGTTTGTATAGCCTTTCCCCAATTTACTTCTGATCATGATGCCCACTACCTTCCTTGCACTACATTGAAGATGAGGTCCAGTAAGCTATGGTATTATAATTATCATGTATCTAAGATTTTTGTTACCCCTCAACAAGCATGAAACCTGAAAAAAATGAAAATGGTCAACAGGTTACCCTGCTTCATAATTTCCTCAAGGGTCTTTGTGAGGGTTGTGCCCTTAGGAAGTGAGTCACTGAAAATATTTTTCAGAACAAATGTAGTTTGATGTAATGTGTCATAGTGGAATCATACTCTGGGTTCCCTTTCTGTCAATCCTTCATTTGTGACAATATAGTGATTTATATAATTACCTGTCATTGAAATGTACTAAATGGTGGATGGAATAGAATATACTCCCCTTGGTATTATTTTCTTAATCTTAGGTCTGAAGTCTTCGAATATTTTCCCTGGAATTTAATGGCTCTTGATGAGAAACATGAAAAATGAGATCTATCATGGTTCTTCAAACTGGAATGCAACCTGAGGTGATGTATTGAGCAATAGATTAGAGGATTTACGTGATTTCACTCATTAGGGGCTCATAACTTTACAGTGTACACTTGCTTACATCCCTTGATAAAATTTGAGTTACAGAAAGAAAGAACTGAATGCTTAAGCATATGGCCACTTGTATGGTTTACTCAATGTCCCTTCTTCCTAGATTATTGGGCCAAAAGTAGTGAATTGTACTTATTACATTCAAAAGGATCAGGGCACCACGACAAGGACCAAGGTGCAGATGGGATGACACCCTTTGAAGCCTAGTTTGGATTCAAAATGAAAAACTTTATCATTGAGTATATGTGTCGGAGGTCTTAGGTGAGGATCCAAAGCTATGGCTCAGATTCCCAAGAGATGGGGGTAAATGCAAGGAATTTGGATTCACTCAAAATCCATATGAATAGTAATATGATACCGGGACTAAATAATACCCAGTGTGTGATATAGATGTATTGAATTTCCTAGTACTTCATTGTGCAAGTTACACAAATGATAGTGAGTTGTAGCTAGAATGTATCAATGTAGTAGTGTGTGTAAATGGAATAGAATAGGCTTAATGTAGTATATGGAGAAGTATGTATCCCTTGTCCTTTCAATGGATACTAGATGGATGCCTTTGGAGTTTTTTATTTCCTTTGTAATGCAAGCTTAGGTGATGATAGTAATAGTTAGTGCTTGGTCCTTTATTTTGACATCCGACATAACTATCGTATTTATATGATTCCCTTGTTTATGTTTCGTAATTGACAACGGAAATACTGATGCTCCTAACTGAAAATTCATCCTCCTTAATCTCCCAGACCCTCAAAAATGCTTCATAGTCTTTCGATTCTCATTGTAGTGTTGAGTGGAACCTTGTTCCTTCTCACTCAAGTGAAGAATCTTCTGACTTTGAGATTAATCCTCCTGGTCCTTGTTGGGCTAGGAAAATAATTTAGAGTGTTGGAGAGTGGATGGAAGATCCTCCGGATAGGAGACATGCTCGCTCAAATTTCATTAGACCTCACTCTTTCACCTCCAATTATGAGCCACAGTCTTTCTGAGAGGATTTTGGTATTCCTATGTGGGATTCTACCATGGATGAGGAGTATTGCTCACTTATGAAGAGTGATACTTGGGATCTCATCCCTCTTCCAAAAGTATAAAAAATAATTCGGTGTAAGTGGGTGTTTCAAACAAAGTATGGAGTAGATGGAGATGTCAAGAATTTTAAAGCGTGACTAGTACCTAAGGGTTTCTCCCAGGTAGTTGGGGTTTATTATACAAAAACCTTTTCTTAGGTTGCAAATATGACTTCAATTCAACTAACCCTTTCCATCACTATGGCTAACAAATGGGAATTCCATAAAATGGACATCAAGAGTTCATTCCTTCATGGGGACCTAGAGGAAGACATTTGTATGGAACAACCTCTGGGTTATGTCCATTATCCCTCTCTCTTTTGTAAGTTAAAGAAGCCTCTCTATGGTCTTAAACAAGCCCTGCGGGCTTGGTATGCGAAGATGGAATCGTTTTTACTTACATCAAGGGTCATATTATATAGCATCATCTTGTATTGTATCACATAGGCACTAATAATCTAATTAGATATGTTTAAGTTTTAACATTTGATCATATGAGACTTTCTCACCAATATTGATAGAGACATGTTCCAATAATTGATTGGCCAATAGATTAAAGGATTTAATAGATTGGATAGGGAGGTCATATAAGCATTGTATTCACAATATCATGTACTTTCTATTTATATCATGCATCTAAGTATGTCATTATGTGCATGATTCATAAGAAATAAAACTAGACATTAATAACACTTGTTTTTCTTTTACATTTTTGTATCCCTTTTATACTCTTATCATTTGCTTTTCTCAAATTACTACTATACTTGTGAACATTAGACAATGTGTGACCCAACTATGTGTTTTATACTTTATCCTCTGAGTATCCTAGATACTAACACCCATCAAGGACAGAGCACTCAGGTGATATTGTCCCCTTTGGGAACTTTTATCATTTTCCCTCCTTTTCTCAAATTTAAAATTCCACATCATTTGTTATCTTTTGTAAATCACTACCCATCACTTTGGGTTATCCTTTTTGGTTAATGATGAACTTAAAACAAGGGAATTACATATATACAAATTACTTACTCATTATTATAAGGGGATGGACAACTTGGGATATTACTTACTATCTACTTCTTAGACAAAGAGAAACATTCAAGGACTATTTTTGGGCTGCATAGGAGGGGTTATTTTTGAATTCCATATCACACATTCATCTTGGGGGAAAATTATTTGTATCTTTCTATCTTGGTGTGAATCATACAAGGGAAACCTAACTTCAAGGGATGAAGTTCAATCACATAGACTAATGCTACATGTATTTTGAAATGTAGTGCAGCACTCGGTGACAATCACATTGGGGGTGACAACCAAGGTTTTTTTTACTTAAGAATATGTATTATTTATTTCATCTAATTTTTTCTTGAGCCTTTTGTAGGTATCTAGGTAATGTTTTGAAGGTTTAGGTGTGATACATGTACGCTACAGTGAATTGGATGTGACAAAGAGTGAAAGGATTCAAACATCATTAGACCCTAAAAAGAAAAGATCCAGAGTTGTTTCCAGGAAACTAGCACCGAAATTAGATACTAGCACCAGGGCATTCATGACATTTTCTAGGTTTTCATGTCCAAAGGATCTTGAAGTTCCAATTTTCCATACAAATCTTACTCATTCTATATCCAGATTGTTCCACTCATTTTCTAGCCAATAATCATCCCATATCTCCTAATAAAATCTAATTCACTCTTATTTCATTATTTTTTATACTTGTTTGTTACTATTATATTCATCTGATCTTATTCCTCTGATAAATATTTAAAATTTGTTGTATCATTTTGTGAACCTTATCCTTACATGCCCATTATTGGATCTATATTTCATTCCCATCACCGATAGTGGTCAATTACGTCTCCCACAACATACTTAGCTCCTCCCATAGACCTGTAATCATTCCAACAATATGGATGTAACCATACATGATAACCCTCTATTAAATTCACATCATATCCCCCTCCATGAAATAGAAACATTTTATAGAAAATAGTCTTATGATGAAGGCAATAATTTCGATCAGGAACAATTTGATGATCTCACCACTTTTTGTTCCACATTACATGATAATCCCACTCATGTACCACATGTGCTTGGTGCTTTATTAACCAATTAGAATTCCCATGAAAAATTTCTTTATATTAGTATGGTTTGTACCTTGGAGCTCTCTACTATTATCAACTCTTTCATTCCACCTTCTTTCCCCACCACTATGGGGATATGAACCATTCATATTCCTATTTCCATACAAACTAAATAATTTTATTCCCTTATCATTTCCCATATATAATATATAATTTCTTCAGGTACCCATGCCTTAGATTGTTTGTATCATGATTTAGAAGCTCAAATTTGTCAATTATAACAAGCATCTTCCTCTTCTTTTCCGTATCTAGATTCTTTGCTTCATTTTCATAGTCCTCTTGCACCCTAGATTTCTTCTTATCCACTTCCTTCTAATTTTGCATCACCTAAGTTTCCTCTCTTTGATGGAAATGGAGATCCCCAAGATCACCTTATATTATTTCTTGTTACCTTCTTAGATTATGCTTGTGACGACCCACTATTGACTAATTTATTTCATGAGATCTTACAGGATTATTCCTTATGGTGGTTTAATAATATTCCTTTGCACTCTATTCGATCTTTAACACCATTAGAAAGTTTGTTTCTATCTCAATTTTCTATGAATATTGGAATGAATATATCATGATCATAAATGGCCAAAATGAGGAAAGGAACTAATTAACATATTAGTGATTATGTGTTTCATTATAAAACTAATATTTCTAAAATGAACAATGTGTTGGCTAAATATGAAATGCACGATATCTTTATCTAAAGCCTATTACGTCCTTTGCAAGAATGTGTACAATTTGACTATTTTCACTCTTTTGAACATCTATGTCATTCTTTAAAAAATCATTAAATCAAGTTACTTTCTTTGGGAAAACTTAAATACGAAGCTAATATTTCTGATCAATCTACTAGCATGTTCCCAAGAAAATAATAAATCTCAACCTATAAAGCTACAATTGAAACCTACACACCACCTTTTTACTAGATTGTCATATCCACAACATTTTATTTCTTTGAATCCTATAAAATTATCTAATTTCTCTTTCATACCCTCTTTGGATAGATCCTAGTAGGCCTCATGAGAAGAAATTTGATGAACATGTACATTATGATTACCATAGATGCAATGGCCATTCTATTGATAGGTTTTTCAAGCTTATACATTTAATCCAAGATTTGATTAACAATCATGGCATTGAGTTATGTGAATTTACTATATGTATCCCTAAATCTACTAATGAAAATGAAAATCTAAGAATATTCAATGATCCACTACCTAAGCACAAAAATCAGCTCTTGAATTCTCTTCAAATCATGTTATTTCTCCTTCATTTTCATATCATCCTCTTGGATTTATTATTGATACTACTAATATTCCTTCACCTGACATTAATATTATTGATTCTCATTTTCATGCCTCTCTTTCATCACATAGATTGGACACGGATGCTTCTATTTTTCCTCATTCTATCAACAATGTTATGGCGTGTCCTACTTACAAGTGAAATGCATGTTCAATATCTTCTTACAAGATATCAGTTTTTCAATATCTCAGCTGACCCATAGATTACATACTCCTCATGGGAATGTCATTCCTCCCATCACTGTTGGTTCTATCACTATCCCTATGCCCATCACTGTTGGATCTATAGTTACACATTATGACATGGACTTAGGTCTTGGCTCTCGGATGCCAAATTTATACCATCCATAGTTCACTTATCCCTTAATCTTGTACATGAGTTTCACGTTATCAATATACAAGGAATCCCACCATGGACTCCTTCGTCTTTACCTCCTATTACTTCTACACCTTCAGTTACTTTTATCACTAGTGCACTGAATCTTATATATCCTCATGTTGTCCCAATTGATTTGGCCCATATTCCTTAAGAATCTAATTCTCTTACTACTCCTAGTACTAATTTTGTACATACACCTAGATCTCTTCCATGTGTAGCTTATGCTTCTCACTCATGAAGGAGACATTAGTCTTATAGGACCCATATCATAGACATAGATCTCCACCTAGGACACACACTACGTATGGTGCATATAGGCCCATTTCATGGTCTCTTTCTCCACATTTACTCCCCCATGTCCATAGATTCTTTCATCATGATCACATGTGTACCTCCTTCATAGTATAAGATAGTGATACCTTTCCCCTATCCTCATTAGATAGATCATTGCGGCATTCACACTTGAGGGAATACTATCCACCTCATTACCCAATGATTCACTCTTATTCTACATTCAAACACAACTATTGATGACACATTTACCAACATGGACCTAATCATGCATACATACACTGGGGGTAACCTTTGGCTCCTCTTTTAGTCATAGCATATCATTCAAATAATTGTAAAAATTTAAAAACATTAGCGTTAGAACTATAATATTAAGTGCATCATAATGTTTAGTTTATAGTTAAATAATATAGAATAGTTTATATTCTTATTATTTAAATATAAACTTTAGATTAGGTTTGTTAGTTATTAATTAACTAACTATTTATTAAATCGGGGTGTTCCCATCACTTAATATGGACATAACCCTTCGGGTTATTTAAATATGGATTTAGGTCATATTCAAAATCACGTGAATCAATGGTTTACGGGTAAATACATGGAGTAGAAGTGAGGGAGGAGTTACTGGACTAGGTTGTAAAATGTTTCTCTATAGTGGATTATTCTTTTGTGGTTTTTTACCCATTTACGGGTTTTCCACGTTACATACGGTGTCACTGTGTAATTTGTTTTATGTTGTTATTTACTTTTATTATGGTGTGCACATTTATATTTCCACTTATTAATGTATGTTAACCTAACATTTAATTTAGTTGGTAAATATACCTTTTCACCCCTCGTCCTGACATGGTACCAAAGTGGGTTTAATAAATTAAATATAATCCTAATGTAACCTAAAGACATAATGGTTGGGAAGGTAGTTAATATTTGAAATATTATTTAATCCCCTTTCCCATTTTGCATAGTTGGTTGGATGATTATTGCACATGTGAAAAGGTATTGTGGATTTTCAACTACGTGGAAAAAATTCTACTTCGAGAATTACCAAGGACCTTGAAACTAAGGTAAGTTTTTTAAATATTTGAAAAAATTGTATATAATTTATATTTCAATTGTATGCAGGAATTCAAGAAAATTAAGTAAAAAATTACAAGTGAAAAACAAGGGCATAAGAGACAAGATTTGGGAAAATAGGGCATTTGAATTTTTCCATTGGTCGAGTAAAAACCTTTGTCTCCTGGTAATATTGATTTTTACAATTTGAAATGGAAAACCCTTTTTTTTTTGAAAAGTTTTTTGAAATATTTTTGTATCTATAATCTATAAAAATAATTGTATAGTTTTTATATTTAAACATGTTTTTAATAAACTATAATATATATGCTTTAAAACTATGTTAATTATGGCCTATAATTTAATCATGCCCTTTTAAAATATAAACTATAAAATTTATTAAAATTTAAAATATTTTCCTAACCGTATTTGGAAGCATTAATCCTATGCTTAACCTATATGATAAATAATATAAATCTATTTTTAAACTTTAATATGCCTTACTCATATAAATAAATATAATCCCCCATCTTATATTGTGTGGATTAAATATTCCATGTTTTGGCATATAACTTAATCACCTTATAATAAAGATTGAAAACATTTAGTTTCTAAGTATTTTTTAAAATAACACAAAGTTTTATGATCTTGTTATACCATTCATTTATACACTTACCTTTAAAACCTCATCTCTTACCTTTTTTTATACCATTAAGTATTCACACGAATGGTCTTTAACTCCATTTGAATTGATTTTTGGTATTTAATAATGTGTTCCACATCTCCTAACATTGGTGGAATGCGTAGGTGGGAAGGTTAGATACTTTGAGAAAACATTAAAATTTTAAGACAATAAAATATAAGGGGGGTGATTCTAAATGATTTTCATGCATACACATCCTTACCCTATAGTGTTGGGTTAATAGATATGTCATTTTTTGGCAAGACATTGGAGTGCATTTAGTATATAGTTTTTTATTTTTTATTTTTTGTGTCATAAACTCCAACTATATATGTTTAACTTGCAGCCATGTCAAGAGAATAAGCTCCACCCTTACTGTGAAATGTATTTTTATGGTATTTTCATAAAAGTTGCTACTTGGTCCATACCTATTTGACCATGTTTACTATTTTTTTACCATGGCCACCTTCCATATTTTTGATATGTGTTAAATGTGTGGCCATGGATAAATATGTTACTATTCCAGGTTAAGATTTTTTAATCCCACATGGGGATGGTTAAGGTTAATTAAATGGAATTTAATAATGAACGTATTTTTAATTTAGTTTGGTGTGGGTTGTAATCGGTTGTATGCTCGTAAGTTGTATTAATATGGTTTGGTTTTAGTCATATATAATCTCATGAGTTGGTCAGATCAAATTGATAAAATTTCAAACTAATAAAGGAGAAAGAGTTCAATTTTTTAAATAAATTTTATTTTTCAAAAATGTGTATATAAATTTTTTAATTTTTCAAAATTATTTAACATTTGAAAAATATTTGTAAAAATATAAAATCATTTTTTGTTTAAAAATGATATTTTGTATGACGACGATGTTTTTGTCGTCATTTTGTTACAAAAACTAAAAAAAATTCACTCACATTTCAATTTAAATTTTTGATATCATTCTAATGCATTCATGTATAGATATCCAATTGACATGACTGACCTTTTTTTTGGCAAAAATTGATTGGTGTTCGATTAAGAAGGATTAAAATACGACAGGGGAATTTTCTATAAAACTCTTATTTTAATCCTTGTTTGTTAATTATTTTTTATCTATATTTTACGCACAAATGGGGTCTAATCAATTTTCAATTGATAAATCTCAGATGTTGAATGGAAACAACTACAACATTTGGAAGATTCGATTGAAAGCAGAATTCATGGCTTGCAAACTGTGGGCAGTTGTAAATGGAACAGAGAGAGCTCCTACTAGAAGACATGCAACTGTTGATAATGTCACCACATATGAACAAAAAGTACAAGAGGTGATGTCCATTATCTTGTGAAGCATACAAGATGATTTTCTTTGCTTCATATCAGAAATCTAGAGAGTCCTAGTGAAGCTTGGACACAATTGGAGTTGATGCATGAAGGTACGTGCATTTATCAAAAATTATTAAATTGGTTTTAGAGCTTATGACAACTCCCATGAAGGGAGATGAAAAAGTGATTAATTATTTAGCAAAAATAAAAAATATTAAGTCACAATTAGATGGATTTGGCAGTAATTTGATTCATGATAAATTTCTCTATTTTATTATCCAATTAAATATTCATGAAAAATTTAGAAATTTCATTTCAATTTTGAATTCAAAGTATCAATCTGAATAAGACATTCCAAATTTTCAAACCCTTAGTAATCTCCTTATTTAGGAAGAGCAAGTTATGACTAATTTTGATTCAAAATAAAATGCCACACATGCACTTCTTGCTCAAAAAGAAAAAGGTAAACCTTCTAGGTTTAACAAGAATCAAAAATCAACTTTTAAAACTCCTAATAAAAACAAGAAACCAAGAAACTTAAAAGTTAGTTTTGATGGTAAATGTCATAATTGTGGGAAATTTGACATAAAAAAGAGGATTGTAAATTTTTAAATAAGTCAAATTTCAAAAATCAAAAATGGAATAATCATATCAAAATTAAGATAATGATGATGATAATAATCATAGTGCTAATATAATATAAATTTTATAAATTACTTCTAAATATTGAAAAGTATATTTTCTATTTTGTATACTGTTTTAAAAGATGGTTTTTTAAGAAGTAACTACAACTGAAAACATACACAAAAAAATATGCTTATACGTGTTTTTGCTTCAAAAATAGAACTACTATTCATGTATTAAAAAAAATGATCTTATGGCATGATCATTTTTGAAGTAAAATCCATGGGAATCAAACTCCAGTATCCACAGTTGGTGGATTATGTTTTTTATGTTATTATTCTTATATAACTTGATTATCTGATATGTTATCAATTCTTATCTCATTTGTAAAGGCTTACAATAAGATAATGAAGATATATGTCTTAGTTATACAAAACTAAAAAATATTATTATATGCATATCAAATAACACTTGGGGACGCCCTTGCATTTGTATTGGAGATGTCCAATACTGATTACATCTAATATATATTTTACAAGAGTAATATGTTGAATTTTTTCAACATATTCTAACATGGTTAGTTGTTAAGCATATTATTATGTTAGTTGTTTTACAACTTGTGTTTAACTTTTACAGTTGGTTAAAAGTGAAATTAATAATAATTTATATGCGTATTTTATCTATATGGATATTGTGACTCTAACCATGCTGATGTTGTGTTAGATATAAAATATATTGGATATTTGTTCAAGTTGTTTGGTGCAGGAACCATTACTTGGAACAAATAAAAGTAACCAACAGTCTCCATTTCTTCTACTGAGGTAGAGAAGTATCTAATGGAAGTAGCAACGAATAAGCCATGTGGTTGAAATGGCTGTTGGAAGAGATACACATGGAATTTGAAGGAAGTATTCCTATTCTATGTGGTGGTTAGAGTAGTATTACTCTTGATAAATAATCTAGTTCAACATCAAAGAATGAAGCATATTGAAGTTCATATATGTGTTATCCGAGAGAATGTTCTTTGCGGTGATAGATATCTCCAGTTCTAATACTAAAGATTAAGATTGTAGCTATATTTATGAGCCATTGTGTGTTGTAAAATACTACAAGTGTGTACAATGCTTGGCCTTTTATAGTTTCCATTGAGGGGGAGTGTGCATGCAATGTCACCTCCTAATGGTTGGCCAGTTGTTGACTCCTTCTCCTCTATACTTCTACTCTGGTTTAAAAGCATTGTAAAATATCTTGTATGATCTAAAGTAAACTTAATATGTAAATTTTACTGGAAAAATACAGTCCAGTGTGAATTTATTTGTAAAGGAGGTCCTTGTGTTATAAAAGGATCCTAGATATGTAGTATAAGAATACTTTCCATGAGAAATAGTGAGATGTAGTCTCACAAATCATGCTTAGCCTAAATCATATGTTTGATTTATGGATTCCAAATCCTTTTGTACCAAAAGGTAAGTTGAGCATGATGAAGGTGTTATAATTTCTTCAAAAGTACATGTGTTATCCTAAACCGTTAGGGTTTATGGATTTTTAAATCCTTTTTGTACAAACAAGTAATGTTGGCATATGGATCCCCACTTAATATTAAGGGGGATTGTTAGAACTATAATATTAAGTGCATCATAATGTTTAGTTTATAGTTAAATAATATAGAATAGTTTATATTCTTATTATTTAAATATAAAATTTAGATTAGGTTTGTTAGTTATCAATTAATTAACTATTTATTAAATCAGGGTGTGCCTCGTCACTTAATATGGTCATAACCCTTTGGGTTATTTAAATATGAATGTAGGTCATATTCATTAGATCATCATGTGAATCATTTGGATTACGGGTAAATACATGGAGTAGAAGTGAGGGAGGAGTTACTGTACTGGGTTGTAAAATGTTTCTCTATAGTGGATTATTCTTCCGTGGTTTTTTACCTATTTACAGGTTTTCCACGTTATATATGACGTCACTGTGTAATTTGTTTTATGTTGTCTATTTAATTTTATTATGGTGTGCATATTTATATTTCCACTTATTAATGTATGTTAACCTAACATTTAATTTAGTTAGTAAATATACCTTTTCACTTGTAGGTTCCTACATGATGTATGATGCTTGGCATTATTCACTAACATTTCCACTAAGGCTCTCAGGGGCATCTTCCTTTCCTATTTCTCTATATTAAAGTTTTATCATTGCAATATCTACTACTTTCATTCCTGTTTCTAGTTGTATACATTTTGGCATACTATGAATTTTTCTATCATGCTAACAGGTGCTTCATATGTAGTATTTGTACTGTAGGTCTACTTCAAACCATGGTTATCTAATTTACGTCTATTTTTATATGCCTTATTTTTTATTGTGTGTTTTAATTCTATATCCTTAACGGATTTCATTATTTTGTGACATCCTATGTGGTGTCCCATGTATTCCAAAAGCTACTCATTATGTTTCATTTCCATGTTACTACATGTTTTGACTAGTTTCCATTACATCATGTCATGTTTGTTTGTGATTAGCACTTTTGGCTAGCCTTTACCATTGTTTTTCATGCACCATGGTTTTTACCATGCATATTCCTTATTCCCCATCTAGGATTTCTATTTCACATGTCCACATCAGTTTCATCTTTCCTCAATTTTTCCATTCTTTCCTTGGTTCATTTCATGCACACCAACCAAGTGGAGGAAATCATCGAGTGACTATATCACCCTCTCAGTAGTGAAAATTCTAGACACAAAATGGTACACAATAAAATCTAAATAAACGAGAGCTAATAAAATGGTTTAGAATCAACATTGCGCCAAAATCAGTGTAGGGATAAATGCACCTAATACAGAAAGTAATGGAGGGAGCTAATGTCCTACTTAGTCAGTTCTATCTTAGGGGCATAAATAGGTACAAGTAGTATATCAATTAGTTTCCAGTGATAGGTTTCTCCAAAATCTAGAAACATATACTCAGTTACGGGTTACAATCAGGTACAATAGGAACAAAATTAGTTGCAAGTTACATACTTTAAGTAAGGGAATTAAATACTCTTTTTTATTAGGGTCAAATAAGGAGTGACACTTGGGTAATATGTAGGACAATGATATGCCTAGAACGATTTATCATACGTGGCTGGTTTGTGTTGGGTTTATGACTATCTATAGTGGAACTTATCCATATAGAAGCATTAATAGTTAGAGATAAAATCCTACATCTCTCCCAATACTCTTCCCTTGGCAACAGTATGCCTAAATCCTCAATATATAAATAAGACACTAAAATCCTCAGTTGTGTAATAGGATGCCTATATCCTTAATACTATTCCAACCATCTCCAATGTAAAAATCATATAGGAACAATTTTATCTCTTCTCTCATGGCATTCAAGTGTATTCTATCCTTAATTTACTTGTCTTTCTCTATGCATTTCTAATTTCACATTTACTAAGTTAAAGTTCAATTTCATTTATCATGAGCATTGACTACACTTATCTTCTTTTGTAGGTCCAACCTTACTCTGACAAAAGGGCAGAACATAAATGGAAAAAGGATAAATCTCAAGCATAATATGCTTAGGAAAAATTATATATTCAACGAACAAACGTAGGAATTGTTATCCACTTTTTGCACTCTCCCTTGCAAAATGGATCAACCTACAAGTCTGGGCATTGATAATTAATGGGAGCATTTTACAGGGAATCTTGTGGAGAGCTTACTTACCATGGTGAGGGTTTGGAGCTGGGTTTGCTTTAATAGTCACACTAGAAAAATGTATGGATTATCACCTTGTTGTCAGGCATCAATGCAGCTCCTCTCGGGTGTCAACGCATCTCCTCTCAGGTGTCAATGCAGCTCCTGTCAAGTTTCAATGCAGCTCCTATTAGGCATCAACACAGCTCATGTTAGGCATCAACGTAGCTCCATTTAGGTGTCAATGCAGCTCCTGTTAGATGTCAATATAGCTTCCTTTCGGGCATCAACGCATCTCCTATCAGGTGTGAACGTAGCTCCTATCGGGCATAAATGTAGATCTTGTCAGGTGTCAATACAGCTCTTTTCAAGTGTCAACACAACTCCTATAGGCTGTCAACATAGATTTGTGTCATATGTCAATGTAACTTCCTGTCACATGAAAACCTCCTTTCATTTTTGTGCGACAACATTTCTTCTTGTCATGAAACAAGTCTTTCCCTCATCAACGGTGACTCTTCATGTTTCCTGTCAGGCGTCAACAAGTGGTTCTTGTTGGGCAACAACAAAGAGTTTCAGATACAGTTAGACATCAATCACACCGTACAAGGTAGCTCAACAACTGGATTAATGAGGTATGGCACCCATGTTCATCGTGCAAGAAAAGTACCATTGGAAAGTGAACCATCATGGTCACCCATACCTCCCTGTAGGTAATTAATCAAGGATGTTGGTTGGTAGCCACTTTTCTCTATATATATGTAAATTCCCCTCATTTGAAGGGGGAGAGACTTCAAAATTGTAAATTAGCTCTGCCAAAATTGTTCCAACAATTTTGTGAGTTAAAGCCTCAAATTTATTTTTTTTGTGAAGGATTTTTTCCTTATACCTATATTTTAATGGATTGTGCATCATTTTAAGAAATAAAAATTAGATTTTTATGGTTCTTCATTCCCTAGCTTGATTTATATTGTGTTTCTTTCCTTCCATTATATTTTGTAGGTATATTGTGCATATTGTGTCCCTTCACATGGTGTAAATTTGTTGTGCTCCACGCAATTGGAGGTTTGAATGTGTTTTGATACTATGGAACTTTGTCTGCCCTTTTCTTCCCCATTTTTGTCCACTTTCACTCACTATGAATCTCTCTAGACTTTTTTTGGTGTTATCACCTCCTTTAGTTTAGGATTTACATTTGTGTATCTCTCTCTCTCTCTAGGCCCTTGGAATTGATAGTTTAGGAGTAGGTTAGCATTAGAATAAGTTAGGAACCAGCCTTCTCTGGAGGTTTTTATCAAATCATGAGGGTCCCACACCTTGATACAATCCCATGTTAGTCAAAATTAGGGTTTTGTAATGTGCAAATCCTAGGGTGCTACTTTTTTGACATAACAATTATGGAACACCCAGTCGAACCAAAAGAAGTCTTCATTTTAATTTCAGCAAGATTGATGTGTACTTGTTGTAAAACTCCATCTTGTAATAAGCTTTGAAATTGCACATTTGGCGACTCCTAAGAGGTAGAATAAACTAGTTTTAGTAGCCTAAACTAAGCAGATTCATGAGAAGAATCCAAAAAAGGTCAAGAACTAAAGAAGAGGGACTATTTGTCTATCTATACTTATCCCCGAATGGAACAAGAAGGAGAAGAAGATCTCAAATGTCTCCATCTCCACTAAATAGAACCTTATCAACACCTCCACCTGGTAGACCTTTTATTCAATCAACTAAAGTTCTCCAACCAATCAAGATGATGCATCCCGATCCCTATGTCAACTTCACAGGAAGTATCCCACTTGCTCTCAATGCACAAAATCTAGTTCCACTTGCAACATTGAAGAACATTCCATATTTCACTAGAGAGATCCAAACAACTCCGATTGACCACTTTCAGGACATTGAAAATGTTTGTACAATTCACGAAATTTCTAAAATGGAAATTTTCTTTAAGTTCTTGGCATCCTCTTTTAAAGGTAAAGCTTTGCAATGGTTCAGAAGTCTAATAGTGGGGTCTATCCAGAATTGGGACCATTTGTGCACAACTCTTCACAATCAATTTGGGGGAAAAGGAGATAATATGTCATAATTGGAACAATTGAAAATAATGAAGAGGACTACTAATGAACAGATGACCAATTTCAAGTTCAAATTCCAGCAAATGTGAGAGAGGATTCTGTTGGCGATAATACCAGTAGTTGAAGGTGTTTTTCTATACTTCCTTAAAGCTTTAAATTCTGACACTTCCATGATGATTCAATCCATGGGAGGTATAACTTTACCGCATCCTATAAAATTTCTATTAGAGCTGAAAATTTCTTAATTTAGGCTAGTAAACTTGCACCTAGGAAACCTATGCCTTTCTATCCAGAAATATGAACTCCAAGCACTATTCAAGCACCTACATTAGCCCTTATTCCTGCTCCAAGAAATTAGAATTTTACTGAAGCTTCTACTTCATCTTCTAGTACCTCAAATGATCTCCAAGAAGTCATGAAGCACCCAAAAAAATGGGTAATGAGTTGGTGATACTTCAGAGGCAGCAAGCTCAAAATTTCAGATCATACCATCCTCAAACCCAACCCAATAGACCTCCATATCAGCCTAATAGGTCACCCAGCAAAGCTACAAATCAGAACCAAGTAAAACCTCCTCCTAATAGGCCATTCCAGCCTTACAATCCTAATGTTGCATCCATCTCTAGAGCCTTGGTACCAGTACAAAATAACATGGCTCAAGAATATGAATCGTGCTTCCCATCCAATCAACCTCATAACTAGTCGATGTGTTTCAATGGTGATGTAAATCAAACCCTTATGGTGACAACAATGGGTATGGAATAAGAGAGAAGCCAAGAAGGAAACCAGTATTAGGAAGCAACTCAGTAGGAGGAACCTTCGAATAAACACACTCCCCCTTCGTCCTTCGACATATAAGCCCCCCCTTTTATTACATCTACCTAGCCATGGCCCTCTTCACCTCACTAGTATTAATTTAATTAATTTAATTAAATTAACTCATTATCCTCACTATATTTATTATTTAAATATCTTATTTAAATAATACCTACACATATAGTTCACTTAGACACCTCACCAAGCTAACTCAACTTAAGACCTATTCTTAGCAAGTTACCATAACTAACTAAGACTTACCCAAACCCTAAAAATCAATGCCTACACTCCCTCTAACCACATTCCCACATGATCACAGAAGCTCCCAATCCAATTCATGGGATAACAACACAAGATCCAAGGAAATCAGGAGGATCTCCCTAAGTTTAGTAAACCTAGAAAATCCCACCTTGACTGACGTCAGTTACCCCTAACCGTCACCGGTTAAGCTGGACCGCCATCGGTTACCCCTTTTAACCCAAAACAACCTTATTTCTCAAGGTTGGAACTTGGAAGAAAAGGTTGGAAAATGAAGCAAGAAAGTTGACGAGTAAGAACGACATCTCAGAGAGATAACACATCTTCAGAGAGCCAATTCCAGCAAAAACTGACATCCAAGGAAGGACATTGAGCATCTTCTCCTACACAGCCATCCCAACCACCTTCTGAACTATCCAAGCAAAAGAGGAGTGTGCATGTGGCCCATGCAGAAGCTTTTCTTCAGTTGGTAATCACTTGCAGCCTTCAAACCCACCATCGACACCTCCATCCATCATACACAAGCCTTCAGGAATGAAATCCAAGTAAGTACAATATCATACTTTCCTGGTTATTTCATTTCATCATTGTTTTATCATCCATTGTTTATCTTGCTCCTTATTGACCATCTCCAACATTTTGATACCTCCATAGACCCATCAAAACCTCATGCCAAAACCTATCCCAATCACCTAATACCTCGTCCTAACCAACTAAATCCTTTGTGCAATCACAAAGGAGACCAAAACCTTGTTCTGTGATGTTTCCAAATCTCACAGTAACCGGCACCGGTTATACCTAACCACGGTCGGTCACCCCTGACTGATGTTGGTCTCTATGTTTTCCTACACAACCTTAAATAGAGACCTATCCACCTAATTTCACCTCACCCTCACTCACTTGTGACCTACCAGAAGACCTTTATCAGACCTGCTAGAACCCAGAACCAACCATTTGACCTATGGATTCTATTCTAGCTTAGCATGTTAGATTAGATCTATTTTCTTATTGTGTTTTAAGTGAGATACCTAAATCATTTTAAAATAACAATAGGATTTACCTTGTTTTCAGCATTAATTTGTTTAAAACAGTGGACTGATAGCCATCTAGGAAGTACCATACTTCCCGGATCTAGCTCACGCTAGGTAGTTCACTGCCCATATTGTTTAATTCTTTCTGGTGGTCTTTCTTTTATTACAGGTAGTTCCTCCTAGCCAAAAGGAAGCTCTCACGGTCAGTTGTGGATTCAGAATTCATATGTGCACAACAACCCATCAACTGACATTTGAATAGGTATTCCTCCTATGCCCGTTACCCTATCTGTTTCATCAACGATTCAAAGAAACAATCTAAGAAAAAGGTGAAACATTTTGGCATGCCCGATGGGACCCATCCAGGGTTCCTTGCATTTCATTCATTCCTAGGAAAAAATTGTGTGTTTGTTTCCCTTCTAAAAGCATACACACTAATTTTCTTCCCTGGTAATCCACTCCTTCTTTCTATTTGCTCTAAAGGAAACTTTTCTTTTGGTGTATTTAAAAGGAATCATCTCTTCATGTTTTCTACATTTTAGTGAAAGAGCATCCCTCTTCCTATTCATCTATTTTTGTCATTGAATATCATACTTTCAATTTGGGTTTAAAACAAGTGCATTGCATTCTGATTTAGCTCATTAGCTCACATTAATTGAGGGTAACCTATACGTTGGATGTCATTACCAGTTGATGGTTGACAAATGAATCATAGAAAAGCACTTCTATCCTTTTCTCTTTCTCTGAGTCTTACCAAACCACACAAAAATTCAAATACATACATTCTTAAACAACATCTTACCTTGGAAGAAGTTGTAGGTGATCACACGATCACGACATAGTGGGCACCCAGCTCACTGCTCTGTCGAGTCATACTTCAGAGCATAGCCCACCCCCACCATAACATACCTGAAACCTCACCCTTTAGATCTCCTTCTTTGTAGGAAGCCATCCTCACCAAAAACTCTATTTCACAATTCATGTGTTAGTCCCTAAATAGTATAAGCTGAACAAACGTAATAGAATAGGCACTCTAGGAACGTTCTTTCTTAGTGTTCTGTTTGATTTGCATTTTGAGGTGAGAGCTTTCGATCATTATTTTTGTATTTCCTTGCACACTCCCCATCATAGCTGGTGTATTCTAGCTTCACCTGAGTGTGTCCTGGGCCATATCACCATCATTCCCAGAATTTTGGGTCTGATTCCACATCAAATTCTAATTCACAACCACTTTTTCTCATCACTGTTTCAATCTCATAGTAACCGTCATCGGTTACCTCTGACCGCCATCGGTTAAACACAACTGACGTCGGTTCCAAGTCCTTTTGCTAACCTATTCAAAAGGACATTCTCACTTCACTTTCTTCCACTTTCCATAGTCTCTATCACTGTCACTTTTTCCATTGACATTTTACACATTCCCAGATTTGGCATACTTGTCAGATTTTACCTTCTTCCTCACTGTTTATTCACTATCCATATTCTACAGTGACTGACAGCGGTTACCCCTGACCGACATTAGTTTTCCCTAACCGGCATCGGTTAACCTATTTCACATTCCACTCACCATTTGTTACTTCATCCATTTTTTTTTCTATCACCAGATTCACTTATTTCTACTATTCTCTATATTATTTACAGAGAAGCAGCCCCACCTGATCAGTACTAGTTCACATGGTACTAACCCAAAGACAAGCGAATGCCCTCGTGTTCCACGCCAGTCACCAACTGCTCCCACCTAGTCCTTCACCACCCTCTATTTTATCACCAGCCATGGATCCCATCTAACCTACCAATATCACTACCAGAGATGAGGAGTTCGCATGACTCCTTAACCAGAACCCTGATGCCTTGTAGTTTTACCTCTCCCATTCATCCACTCGAGACACCTTGGGTCAGTTGATATACAACATGCCCGTATCTATCCCCCAACTCTCGCACCCACTTCTGCATCAGCCCCATCTGGCTCCGTGCTACCTGCATCCACTTTACCCCCAGTTGTTTCACAGTTAGGTCCTATACCCACTATGACTGCCACGTCTATTACCTCTGTGGCACCCATTACATCTACCATACCCTCGTCGATTACCCCAAACACAACCTCATCCATCCCTCATGTCTCACATATACCTGTAGCTACATTCCCACCTCCAGTGTCGGTGACCTCTACCCCATTTCAGAATGTAGTTCTTTCTATTCCATAATCATTAACCCCTATTTCCACTAGGGTTACCACATGACCCTTCCTCCCCCATATACATACTACCAACAACCACTTGTTTCATCTATCATTCATTCCAGGTATGTACCCCCTATTTCCTTGCCTTCTTCTCTGCCACCTTACATGGCAGCCCCATACACTGGAATGCCCCACCCATTATACACCCAAAACCAACCTCCTCACATTATAGGAGGCATCCAATCATCACAACCCACCAATGACCTAATTAAATTGATGATGGATAAGATGCAAACACTGGAGGCATCAGGTTTCCAGCTCCCGTAACACTCTCACTTATGATGAGATTTGAAATGAGCCTATTCACCCATCCATTCCCATCCGTTCATACCCTGTGCATTGGGAAATGCCCAAATTCAATCATTTCAATAGTAAGGAAGACCCACAACAGCATTTGTGCTCATTTAAACATGGGTGTTATTTGATTGCTCATGATGATGCCTTACTTTTGAGAACTTTTCCCATGTCCCTCACTAGGACCTGCATTAGATTGGTATAGTGGGTTACCCAAACACTCCATATTTTCATTTAATCAGGTAGCCCAAGCTTTCTTGGATCATTTTTCCATCAACATCACCAAGAAAGTTACCATGACGATCTATATTCCACACGTCAGTACGAGGATGAATCTATCACAGATTTTGTCACTCGCTGGTGCAGCCTGATCAATCAACTTACCTTTCAACTACCACAAACTGAACTCATCGAGCTCTTCACATGAGCTTGCGCCAGACATATCTCCCCGACCTTGCAGGTCCAAACTTTCAGAACATTCGATGAGGCATTCACTATGGCACGAAAGTTAGAGATTCAGGCATCGAAGAGAAGAAAATCCAATTACGAAATAAGAATTTAGCATTCAAGTCGAATGAAACCTCTTCTTCTTCCAAACCACCAACCAATTATTCAAAGGCTAAAGGTACTGCTAATGCAGTGGTACTCAAGGCCGGCCCAGCTCATCCATCCAATCAAGCTACACCCTCATCTAATTTATCACCTGTTCAGGCTTTTCGATTCAGACAAGAGCAACAATGAAACCTCTTCTTCTTATATACCCTAACAATCTCAAGGGGAACCTTACTCTTCTATTCTTAGAGAAGCTTATCAAAGCTTATCAAAGCGCCATCACCCTTCCACCCATAAAACCACACACTGGTTTTGACCCTTCTCGCCCCATGCCCACATGGTATAAGGAACAAGATTTATGTAACTATCACCGAGTAAAGGGTCATAGTGACGGAAACTGCATCACTTTTAATAATATTGTCCAAGAAATGCTCGAGAAAGGTGATTTGACTGTGGATAATCCTAATGCCGACCCTAACCAAAATCTACAAATCTTTAAAAAACCATTTCCCAATCATGCCCCTTCATCTAATCAAACCGGTGAGACATCCACTCACGATACCCATACCCGTGAGGTTCACGCAATCTTTAACGAGGTACCTATCACATCTCAATTACCTCACATTCCTTCCATAGAGGAAATCCTAGCCCGAAATCCTCCTTCCACATTGGAACCAACTGTCACTATTCTTTCACCAATAGAAGAACACCCTTCATCTCCTACATCACCTATGAAGGAGTCTTCTGCTAACATTGAGACCATTTCACCCCTAGCTTCTTCACTTAGCGAACCTTTACCTACCATAACTCCTCCACCCATAGAGGAGCACCCATTACCTCCTCCACCCACAAAGAGCAGCACCCATTATCTCCTCCACCCACAGAGGAGCACCTATCCATTCCTCCACTCATAGAGGAACTCCCATCATCCCTTCCACCCATCATAGACCCGGTGGGGATACCTTTTCCTCTTGGGAGAGCATTCTCCATCTGCTACCTGACATCCAACAAACCTACTTTCAGCTCTCTTACCCACGGAAGTTGAATCCGACCAATTCCCCATCTCCAAGATTAATTTTATGAGAATTCCCATTAGGTCCTCACCAACTCCACCTACAAACGCACCATTCTCATGTTTGGCTGATCACTTGGATTATGTGGATAGGGCTTTGTTATGGGGGTGCCTCTTACTCCCTATCTCAACACAAATGTAGAGATCCCTTGATGACACCTCCACTATCTACCCAAGCACATTTCCACCCATTAAACCACATACAACCACTATTGTTGCAACCCCTTCCACGATACCCATTAGCACTCACACCACACCCTTACCCATAACCTGACCTATGCCTAAACCCAAACCCATACCCACAATATTTACCTCCACTAAACCTATTACCACTTTAGGGGTTACCCCGACCACCAACCTTACTCATCCACCTATTAAACTGGATTTAGCTACATCCTCCAAAACCACACCTACTCTGACACCCAAACTAAAGAAACAAAATCATCAACCTCATACCCTTACCGCACCAATCACACCCACACTCGTCCCATCTGTCTTAAGACCTTAGCTGCCCAACATGGTCAAGCACCCCTCACCCATTCATAACCCAATAGCACAACCACCCATTCCTGCCTCACAAATCTCTAACATACCCAGACACACAACACGACTCAACCTACGCCTGTAGTCCCTTTACCACCAATACCTCTGATATCTTTAGTCCATTACTTCACTACCTAATACACTTCAGTCATTGTCCCTCATACCCCAAGCATGACCTACATCATCTACCTTCATAGCACCCTTGTTATCCCCATGGGTAACTCGCCCTCTTCCTCCATCTTCTTTTCCTTCTAGACCCCGTATACCCACATCACCTTTACCCAAGAAGGTGCAACCCAAAAACAAAACCCCACTACCCCACAACAAGGTAGTCAAAACAAAACCACACCTTCTTACCCATCCATCTACTGTACCCATACATAAATGAACCTGACCTGATACCTCAAACCACACCGGTGCCTAAACCCATAGCTCGACCTGTTCCTACACTTCCAAAAATAATTCCCAGACAACCGACCACACCTACGCCCAAACCCACATTCACTTCCCATTGTGATCCACTAGCAGGGTCCTATGCCAAAATTTTAACCAACCTCCTCGAGACTTATGTTATCACATTACCACCACTCCGACCTTACAACCCCCTCAAACCCAAGCCAAAGGGGTTTGATGATACCAAAAATTTGTGCATACCATCGTATGCCAGGGCATGATGTGGAGAACTGCAAGGCTTTGAAAACCATCCTTATCCAATTGTGTCCACCCAAAACCAACTTTGATGACAGATGACCTTCTTGATAAGGATCTTGCTTCACCTACGCCCATTCCCACACTGCATACTCAACAACCACAACCTCCACCCTCACAGCTCCCAGAACCACACACAAAATTTGAAATTAACATGGTTCACATCAGAGAACTTGCCACGCCACCACCCAAATGTCACTGCGCCCAGCTGACCTCACAGGGCTTTTCTCCTCTCGTAGGTTTTTACCCTTCATGTTGTTATACCACTTACCCTACACCCTCTCCATTTGACAAATTCCCTCAAATCAACATGGTACACATTGCTACATGTGAGTAGAAGGGTAAAGAAAAGGAAGCTAACCTACCAACCAATCCTATACCCAACATACCATCTACAGCCATACCTAAGATAACTATTTGCGGTCCCACATACCCTATTTTTAATGGCACCACACATCACACCATGCTCAAACAATTACACCAATCACCCCTCAAAATGTCCTTATATGACCTCATCCAAACCTTGGAATCCCATCGGCAAGCCCTCATGGATGTTCTTCAATCTATCGAGGTTTTACCCAATGACCCCTACACCCATAGCATCCATTATCACACCCCATCATGTAGCCTCTCTCACCAAATTACCACCTTCATCCTCACCTCACCTTGTTCACCAAGTGGCCTCCCTTAGCTTCTCAGAGATAGAGATCACGCCATACCAAAATGATGACCCAGACCCAGCCCTCTTCATCTTTGTACACATTGATGACATACGGGTATGCCATGTGATGATTGATGGATGGCACTAGCATTAACATCATTTCATCCCATGCATTTTCTCAAATGTACATACCTGAAAATTACATGCACAAACATCTGGTCATGTTTGCGTTCATTCAACGACGCTATCACCTCCACGCTAGGCATTTTCATCCTTCACGTTCGCGTGGGCCCCCACACTGTTCCAGAATTGTTTTATGTTTTGGAGGGGGAATTCCAATATAACTTGTTACTTGGTAGACCCTGGATCTGGGTCATGGGTTGTGTTCCCTCCACTTTGCATCATTGTGTAAAGTTTGAACACAAAGGACACACTTATACCATTCCAGCTAACCCATCACCTTTCAAAACATGCAACATGCTTTACCGACCCAATGATGTACTCATATACGATCAAGCCATCGTCTACTTCTGCAACTAATACCACTTCACCTACACCTACACCCACACCTACTAATATGGCCATTACTTTCACCACACATACCTCCTCCATACCTACCGCTACTATAACCTCCATGGATGACCCATTAACTACCTAATCCATCAACTCTACCTCTGCATCGACCTTCGATGCATTATCCATACTAGCTACCTACATACTGACCACTGATCCCTTGGAAGGTTTTTTTCAATGCCTCACTATAGGGGAAGTACTGTCTATATAGCGTCAACACATTCCTTACTCCATGTGCGAGTATGGAAGCCTTCACCAACACCCTTGCTATCATCACCATATATGAGAACACCTCTTTTATGGTCCTCCTCATCTTCGTACTAGTATCACCTATGGAGGACTTGATACTACCACCTACACACCTGAACCACCTTCACAACCCCATCCATTTTCCACTGAACTTCCAATCACTTACTAATCACCGTTTCACCCACACCTTCCTGCACCACTGTGCATGGAAAGAGTTTTGGTTTCAGCTTCTACGAGCAAGGTTTCCACATCATTATTCCATGTACCACCCAAAAGCATAACGATCGTAGTGGTATCGGATTCCCCAACCATCCTACCAAACATTCCCGCATTGAACTCATTGCGTAACCTAGCCCTTCTCCACCTTCATCAGCACCCTCACCGACGGAGTCAATAGATCTTAAATCTATCCCTCCTAAATTTTTTTTTTCATAAACAACATTTCCTTAGGGACCATTGACTTACCAACACGAGGGTGATGCCCCTTCCAGTCTTCCATTCCTGTATCCTAAGATGATTGACGATGACACACCAACCATTAACATAGTTCAATGTTAGGATGATGAATCCATACTCAGCTATCTTGGTGCAGAATACTCCTATATTTGTTAGTTGTTACCCTCTGAGACGCAAACCGTGTTGAATGAATTAACTATTGAAGATCAACATTCATACTCAGGATGACCCGCACATCCTAAATATCAGAAAATCTTTAGATGCTGTTGAACAAAGAAGCCATCACTTCCTTTCTCTGAGCCTCATAACCATGCTTTTGCTTGCTCTTACACGGACATGCCTGGTATTGATCACCATAATAGTGGTCCACAATATCATAATTATTCTCGATGCCAAACCTATCAAACAAAAGCTAAGGAAAATGCACCCTCGCAGTTCTCTTCTTATCAACATAAGAACTTCAACGCCTTCTTTCTGTTTCCTTCATATTACCCATTGATTATCCTCTGTTGGATTTCTAACATTGTTCCTGTCACTAAAGCAATAATAGGGACTCTGCATTTACATGGACTTCCGTGACTTCAATGTCACCTAACTTGAAAGATGAGCTTTCCCTTGCATGGTATTGATCAATTGGTAAACCTTAACACTCTAGGTCATGAGATGCTCTCACTTATGGATGGTTTCTTGGGTTATAACCAGATTTTGCTTGCCCTAGAGGATTAGCAAAAAACTACATTCATTACCTCTTAGGGGACCTTATACTATAGAGTCTTGCCTTTTGGCCTTAAAAGTGCGGGTGTTACATATCAGAGTGCATACTATGACTTACATCTTCCATGATATCATGCATCATATATTGGAACATTACGTGGATGATCTATTGGATAAATCTAAATGATGCAATGAGCACCTCGCTGTCCTCGAAACCATCTTTGACCACCTCATTAAATATTGTGTCCACCTTCAGCCTAACAGGTGCGTCTTCATAGTTATCTCAGTAAAGCTCATGGGATTTATTGTTTCCCTCTATGTGGTATAGAAGTTGACCTAGCTAAAGTGAAGGTCATTCTGGAAATGCCTCCACCCACAAACCTTAAACAAATCCATAGTTTATAAGTTAAATTGCAGTCCATTCGCTCGATTTATTTCCCAACTCTCTGACTGTTTTCAACCATTTCATCATCTGCTTAGGAAGGACGTCTCATTTAAATGGGATTACGACTACCATAAAGCTTTTGAGGCCTTAAAAAAATACCTTCTCTAACCATCCGTACTCATTCCACTGAAACACGATCAACCTTTTTACCTATACATATCAGCTACCGATCACTCCTTAGGGGCTATGCTCGCTCATCGTGACGAAAAACATAGGGAGTAGGTAGTTTATTATATAAGCCAAACCCTTTTGGACTACGAAACCCGATACACTCACCCTGAAAAACTTTTCTTAGCCCTAGTTTTCATTGCCACCAAACTCTGTCATTACTTACTCAACCACAAAACCTATGTTGTGACCAACACCAACCCTTTACACTTTATGTACACCAAACCTTATCAAAATCAGTGTGCCGCATGATGGCTTATGCTTTTAGCTAATATTGACCTCGAATTCATTCATCAAAATTCCATTAAGGGCCAGGCTATCACTGACCAACTGGATGATGCACCTATTACTAGGGATTAACCCTCTAATTTTGACTTTCCCGATGAAGCCATTCCTACCCTTTCCCTAGATGAACCACCTTACCAAATGACATTGTTCTTCGATGGTTCCAAGTGTCAGCGTGGGGGTGGAGCTGGTGTTATCCTCATCCCTCTGGATGGAGAACCCATGCCTTTGTCTTTCAAACTAGACTTTGAATGCACCAACAATATTGCTGACTATGAAGCGCTCATCCTCGATCTCCAGACCGCCTATGCCCTCGATGTCAAATAAATCCACATCTTTGGTGATTCACAATTGGTCATAAACCAAGTTAATGGTATGTACAAATTTCGTAACGAGATACTTCAAAAGTATAAACATCATGTAGACATACTTTTAACCACCTTTTATCGTTACACCCTTCAAACCATCCCATGTTCAACCGACAAATTTGTAGATACTATGGCCTGTTTAGCTTCCCAAATACCCACTTCCCCTACCGATTCCAAAATATATGTCACTATATAACACCTTCATTCACCTTCTTATTTACCTCACAATGTTTACTCAATCAGAATCGACACCTCTGACCCAAGTGACCTTTGGTATAAACAATACTCTGACTACCTTTCCCTCTCCATCTTACCTCCTGATCTCACCTATAATGGACAACGTGCCTTCCTTAAGAAGGTATCTCATTTCATTATCCTGGGGGGACTCCTCTATAAGTGCAGATTTGATGCTATTCTCTTACGATGCCTCACAAGTTCTAAAATTCCTTACACTATCGAGGAGGTTCATGATGGCATATGTGGGGGCCACTTTAGTGGCCTTGTTATTGCTAAGTGTATTCTTCACCTAGGCTATTACTGGTCGACCCTTAATCATGATTGTTGCAACTATGTCAAACGTTGCATGAAATTTCAACAACATTCCAACCTTCACCATACAACCAGTCATGCCTTACAGGTCGCTCGTGACCGTTGGCCCTTCTCTCAATGGGGTTTGGATCTTGTCGGAGAAATCAATCCTCATTCTGCCCAATGCCATCAATGGATCATAACCGCTACTAAATACTACACAAAATGGGTAGAATCCATACCACTTATCTCCACAAAAGCTGAGAATATATGCTTTTTCATCATGGACTCACCTATTGTGATCTTGGCTCTATTACCCAAGGCATTCTACTTCCTATTTTATGACCCAATTAGCTGCACCTCATTACCCGTTGTCTTTTCACGTCATACCTCAAGGGATCTGCTGCACCCATGACATTTGGTGATCATGTGACTATTCATCACTCTTATAATTATCAATCATGTAATGTCTTTAGGGTCTTATGTTCATCAACCTATCTAAATATGTGTTTCGTACATTTTGATCCTTGCCAATTGGGTGGCTTTCTTACCCCCTCTTATCCCACCTCAATCAACCTCAAATCACCTTTACCTATCTACCTATTCTCACCCCCAACATCAATTCCCTTAACCTAATTATACCTACGACCTAACATCACCCATACCTATCTACCTATATTCCACCTCACCTAATCGATCTTGACCTCATCATACTTATGACCTCGAATCTAACCTAACTATCAACCGCACTACCTATTCTTTGATCTTATCATATTCTTCCATAGCTTATGGGAGAACTACATCGGTCTGAGGTCCCTTTTCACTGGGACTATGTAGGCAACATCTCCAGGGCATGGGGCCCTAGAAGGTTAGCTCGGACACTCTTTATCCTAACCATTTTCCTCACCCTTACCTGACCTGTTTATCTCAAAAACCTCGACATTTAAACCATATACCACATACCTTTTACCACTTATATTGTTTCACATTTTCATAACATAACCAACATTTTCCACTATCTCATGCATTTATATTGCCATTGGTTATCCAAAATATTAAAATACACATCCATGCCTAAAATCGACCTGACTCAATCCATGCCTACACTGACCTGACTCAATCCATGCCTAAACTGACCTGACTCAATCCATGCCTAAACCGACCTGATTCAATCCATGCCTAAACTGACCTAACTCAATCCATGCCTAAACTGACCTGACTCAATGCATGCCTAAACCAACCTGACTCGATCCATGCCTAAACCGACCTGACTCAATCCATGCCTAAACTGACTTGACAAAATCCATGCCTAAACTAACCTGACTCACTTCATGCCTATCACCTGCTCGATCCATGCCTATGACCCGACTCTATCATGCCTAGCTCATCTATTTTCCATTCATATCATAATAAAGTAAAATGCATACACATCACAACAACATCACCTGAATATCAGCTATCTCCTCATATATACATGTGTGTATCAATACAATGTACATATGTATCACATAAATGTGTATCTCCAAAAATAATCATCATCGGCTCGCAAGCTACTAACCAATAAAAAAATGTCTTCAGCTCACAGGCCGATATCATATATAAAAAAGTAAATACAATATCTCTTTGGCTCGCAGGTTAGCATACATTCAAAATCCAACAATACAAAAATAGGTGATATGCTGTCTCACATCTGCTATAACATATCTACCTCATATGTAATGTCGACAGTCACTCTACCACTAGACGGCCCGACATTTGATGTTGACTCCTATGCACTAATCGATGTCCTCTTCTCTCTCCTTTAGGCTTGCCGGCCACCTACACTCTCAGCACTATACGTGCGAGACTGTGTCTGCACACTCTAGACTGTCAATGGTGGTCTCATCACACCATCTACTAATATCAATAGCTCAGGCTCCTCCTCCTATAACTGTACCTGAGGCTCTCACCTCTCTACCTGTATCTGTGGCTCTGGCCTCTCGACCTGTACCTGTGACCTCTGCCTCCCAGTTGTCCCTGCCTGACCCTTCCTTTATACGGCCCACCACTGGCTATATGCGATTGTCATCCCTACATCATCTGTGCAATGGTCCACGGGCTCCTCCTCCTCCCCTATCGACTCTGCTGGATGGGGTGGAGACAAAGGTCTCTCCACCTCCTCTCTCCTATATTGTGGGAAGGGAGGGGGCACATCCTACACTAATCCAAACTTTCACCTCACTCGGTCGACAGGTATCATCTTGTTCTCCCCAGCATGGCGTCCCTCTATCCACCTCCGTAACTATAGTCCCTCCAGCCCTGCATACATCCCTTTATAAGAGGGATAGGTCACATAGGGTCTCTAGACTATATATACATTGGATAGGCTTTCTAGTCTCTTTCTATAATACGCTACGTCATATGTAGCCTGGGCTCTCTGTACACCACCCTCCGACACCCATCACCTATAACCAACTCGAATGACTCCCTGCTCAAATGCATCTGCCTGGGGTAGGCTTGTTGGTCACACACACACAATGTTCTCATAGGCCCAACAGTGAAGAAGAAAAATGCAACACACACTGAATCTCTGCAATCATCTGTAGGCCCACAATTGTCTATATAACTGCACCAAGAAAGACGGTGCCCATGCAAAACTGGTATGATCAACCATCATGTCTCAAAGGACACCCATCAACAACCATGGGAATCTCCCACCCTCTAAATATGGCAATGTGTAGCACCCGATCACCTCCATCATCAACACTGTCAACCTCATCTCCTCAAGGTGGGTAGCATAAACCTCTCTATAACTCAAGTTGGAACTGTGGTAGCATGACTCACCTGCTCTCTCTCCAAATACCTCATCTATACACCTCGCCCCAACCTCAGATTTCACTAAGTACACCTATTCTCCACTAATCGGTAGCCTCAATATCCTATATATATATCCTCTAGGGTGATGATCATCTCCCCTGTCGGCAAGTAGAAGGTGTTAGTCACTGAATCCCATCTCTCGATGAGTGCGACCATCAAATTCTACTCTCTCACAACCCGCCCCTAACGGTGGATCCCAATCAAGATGACATCATCAATATGACTCTACTCCTTGAAAGTCACCTGTCCATGCAGCTCTAGTAATATAAGTGGCTCTCAGTCCCTCATCTGCAGCTCATCTTGGGCCTGCATCCAACCAACACTATATATTAGCATGCCTTTTCCAAATTACCCTGTGTTCACCCCCAAACCACCTATTATTCCCAAAACCCCTCTACTCTAATCCTTAACCAACTCACCCACAAACCGTCCCCTCTCTCTTAACCCACACCTTTATATATCTTACCCTACCCATTGACCATCTGTTTCCACTGCCTAACCCATTTTTGCCTATTTCTGGCCCCATTTCCTTATTTTCACACTGACTTTGATTACCCATAACCATCACCGGTAGCCTTTAATTACCATCGGTCACTTGTGTCGTGACCGATGCCATTTCTACAAGACCGATGTCGGCCTATAGTGACTGCCGCCAGTCACTGTGGTGCCGAACAACGCCAAAAACCCCCGACCCAATTTTTTTCAATTTTGACCAAATCAAACTCACTACCCATCCAAACCTTCCCTACTTCCCTTCCCACTCATATTGACCTACATTCCAACCTCCCCCACCCCAATTATATCCACTTTACCTCCCAATTCTAATTCAAAACCTCCCCCCACGTTTTTATTACAACCCATATTTTACCCTACTTAATTAATCAAATTATTGAGCTATGGTGTGGAGCTTACCTCATCCCTCTACCAATGCTAAGGTGGTATATTTAGCCGCTATACGAATTGACCACCCAACCCCTCTCTGGCCTCTTCCATCCCCAAGAACAACCAATCCTTAGCCACATGAATCGTACCACCTGATCTCGCGGCCCCACCTCTCACTCAACCACTCTCACCTATGTGGCTCACCAACCAAGCTCTTTGCTATACTCTTTTTTCCTCTTCCTCTTTTCTCTCTTCTTGTCCTTTTCTTCTTTTTCCAAATGCACAACTGACTTTTCAAACGTGGGTTTTTCCACTTTTTATACCCTACCCGACCCGACCGACGTCGGTTAACCCTTGACCACTACCGGTCTTTCATCAGTTCATTACAACCGATGTTGGTTACCCTTCATACTCATTGCCCTCACATTTCCCTCATTTTCCTTACCTCCCTTTTCTTTTTCCCTCCATACACCTACCTGGACCACTTTACCTTCATCTCTGGCCCTCCACATTTTTTATCCTCCTCGCGTCCACCATTGATGCCTTATTATTTTACCCCTACCTCAGCCTTACCCGTTCCATGATCTCAATATTTGGACCTAGACCATCGCTAGTGACCTTTGACCTCATGTTTTTGTTATACCTTACGGCACTTTTACCTGTGTTGTTGACCTAATGACCTTACCTAGCCTATTGTCGTGACCATTTATCCTGAACCTACCTTTGGTGTACCGGAACATACCTAAACGTTCTTGCACCTCACCTACGTTGTGTTTCCTGACCTTATCTTATACCTTGGATAATGGACTCACTTCACCATTATTTGGATAAATCTATCGACTTTAGACGATGTAGAGTTTTCCTGCTCTTCAACCCGGTAGCGTGCTGCAGTTTATACGTGTGCATATGTTTGACTGCTACTACCTTTGGCCCTAACCCATTACCTAAGATCACCTGAGGAGACCCTTCACCCTCTTCCCCTACACCCATTTACCTTTTCCTCACATTTATCTTTTATCAAACCACTCACCGCTTCAACCTGCTTCTTCATTAGTTCCTAGTTTGAGGGGGATCACCTTCACCCTCACATGGGCCAACCACATCTTATTTTTGTTAGCATCACTTACCAATACAAGCTACGCAACAAAAAGGGGAAAAATTTAGACACTAAAATTAGGTCACACTCCCCCTTCGTCCTTCGACATATAAGCCCCCCTTTTATTACATCTACCTAGCCATGGCCCCCTTCACATAACTAGTATTAATTTAATTAATTTAATTAAATCAACTCATTATCCTCACTATATTTATTATTTAAATATCTTATTTAAATAATACCTACACATATATTTCACTTAGACACCTCACCAAGCTAACTCAACTTAAGACCTATTCTTAGCAAGTTACCATAACTAACTAAGACTTACCCAAACCCTAAAAATCAATGCCTACACTCCCTCTAACCACATTCCTGCATGATCACAGAAGCTCCCAGTCCAATCCATGGGATAATGACACAAGATCCAAGGAAATCAGGAGGATCTCCCTAAGTTTGGTAAACCTAGGAAATCCTTCCTTGACTAACGTCAATTCCCCTAACCGTCGCCAGATCAGCCGAACCGCCGTAGGTTACCCCTTTCAACCCAAAACAACCTTATTTCTCAAGGTTAGGACTTGGAAGGAAAAGGTTGGCAAAAAAAGTAGAAATTTGTTGAGCAAGAAAGTCATCTCAGAGAGATAACGCATCTTCAGAGAGCCAATTCCAACAAGAACTGACATCCAAGGAAGGAGATTGAGCATCTTCTCCTACACAACCATCCCAACCACCTTCCGAACTATCCAAGCAAAAGAGGAGTGTGCATACAGCCCATGCAGAAGTTTTTCTTCAGTTGGTGATCACTTTCAGCCTTCAAACCCACCATCGGCACCTCCATCCATCACACACAAGCCTTCAGGAACAAAATCTAAGTAAGTACAATACCATACTTTCCTAGTTATTTCATTTCATCATTGTTTTATCACCTGTTTTTTATCTTGCTCCTTATTGACCATCTCCAACATTTTGTACCTCCATAGACCCATCAAAACCTTGTAAAAACCTATCCTAGTCACCTAATACCTCCTCCCAACATGCTTGCAATCACACAGAGACTTCACCACCAAAATTGGAGGCTACTTTTCTGCTGATTGGTCACATATGCTCTTCAAAACAAGGTATGGAGCTAAGGCTATAATCTAATTTGAACATATTGAAAATTTTTGTATTGATCCTCATGTACCAAGCCCAATAAACACAAATTTATTATCCTTTGATTAAGGGGATTTCCCAAGAACTCATAAAGTAGATACCAAAGTGGGGAGCATCCCAGAATTAACTCTTGATGAATGGAAAAACAAAATACATGGATATGACCCATACAAGGAAATAGAAGAGGCTCAATTGGGATTTTACTATTTGCATGAGGAAAACACACCCCTTCCTAGCCTCACCAAAGTAGATGATAAGGGTTATAATGAAGTATGGAAGCTATTCTTTGACAGATCAAGGAGTAGGCAAGGAACTAGAGGAGGAGTAATACTTTTTTCACAACAAGGTATGAAGTAGTACTTAGCTTTCCATTTTCAGTTTGCTTGGTCAAACAATACAACCGTGTATGAAGCTTTGATACACATATTGAATTAGGCAAGAAAGAGAGGTATATAAAACTTGCAAGTGTTTGGGGATAGTGAATTAATTGACAACCAAGTTATGGGAAAACATGTTGCTAAGAATGATCTACTCAAGGCCTACAAGCATCGGGTATGGGATCAAATTGATGATTTTGATGCATTCAATATTAAATCCATATTGAGGAAGAAGAATGAGGCTGTCAGTAGGCTTACAGTAATTGGAGCAACATTTGATGTTGTTGACAATATAAAAATAGATAAAGTGCATCCACATATTCATGTAATTTTGAGGCCAGTTGTACCTGATAATAGCACGAGTTGGTAGATATTTGAGAATGATCAACAGATCATTAATTTCTTACAGGAGGAGGCTGAGTTCTCAGTTAAAAATCAAGAGAAATTGAAGTAATAGTATGGTGATCAAGTGTTTCAACTAAGGACAAACAAGCTACCAAAGTTTTTAGTGACTCTAGAGTCAATATTTGATCCCAATGATCAGTTCTGAAGGGAAAGAGAAAACATTCAGGTCAAAGGCAAGGATTCAGAGCCAATTTTGGTTGGAGAAGGAAAAACAGTTCAAATTGGAAAGGTAAGCATTGAACAAGAAAAAATTGAATTTATATAATTTTTCCAAGAATTTTCAGATGTATTTTCTTTGAGCTATGAATGTTTGAAAGGATTTAATCCTAAACTAGCACAACACACAATTGAACTGAACTCAGGAGCTAAACCCATCAAGTAGAAGTAAAGGTCAATCAATCCTCATATCGAGCCTCTCATGAAAAGGGAACTAAAAAAAATCATTGAAGCAAGCATCATATTTCTAATCAAGCACTCTTCATGGGTAATAAATATGGTGTTGGTTAGGAAGAAAAATAGAGAAATCAAGTTATTTGTGGATTTCTGAGACTTGAACAGGGCCTCTCTCAAGGACCGCTACCCACTCCCTTCCATATATAAAATCCTGTAGGTTGTAACCGGTTCAAAAAGCTTCTCATTACTGGATGGCTACTTGGGCTACAATCAAATTGTGGTGAAGGAGGAAGATCAATTCAAGACAACCTTCACTACGAATTGGGGCACATATGCTTATCTAGGAAGATGTCATTTGGACTGTCAAACACCAAATCCACTTTCTAAAGGGAAATGGACATGGCATTCAAAGGGATGATCAATAAGATAGTTATTTTGTATCTAGATGACATTACTGTATTATCCAAAAATGGAGCAAGTCATCTCTTTCACCTCAGACAAGTGCTCTAAAGATGCAAGAGATTTGGAGTGTCTTTGAATCTGAAAAATTGTATATTCTTAGCTCATCATGGAAATATCTTAGGCCACATCATATCTAAGGAAGGGTTTATAATTTATCTAGAAATGGTAGAATACATTCGAGTATTATCATTACCAAGTCACAAAAAGGCTCTCCAAAGCTTGTTGGGTAAAATTAATTTTGTTAGGAGGTTTGTTCCTAACTTTTCCCTTTTTGTCAAACCACTAATGATGATCTTGAACAAGACCATGGTTTTCAAATTTGTAATAATAAAGGAAAAGAATTCTTTGAAGCTATAAAGCATGCCATTACACAAGCTCCAACCCTCATAAATCTATATTTCTTGAAGGAGTTCATCTTATATGCTTTTAGAGGCAAGGATGCAATATTTTCCATACTGGTATTTATAAAGTAACAAGGAATAGAGTAGCCTATTGCATTCTTTAGCTTAATCCTTTAGGATTTTGAGGTGAAATATTCATTCATCGAGAAACATGTACTTGTTATGATTATAATTTAAAGAAATTCAGGCATCTAGTGTCAAATAACATGATTCATCTATTAGTTTCACATGCTGGTGTAAAATATTTTCTTTTGAACAAGGACCTTAATGAAAAGAGAGCTTAGTGGATAATTAGGGTCATGGAGAATGATATTGATATAAATGTGACCAAATTAGTTAGGGTGAAAGGGTTGTGTGAGAATTTAGATTCTAACCAGAATGTTGAATCAATATATTAGGCAGAAACTGTTATGGTGTTGCAAAATGATCAAGAACAAACTGCAGGTGGTATACCCATTCCTTATTGGACTCAAGATATTGTACATTTCCTTCAAACAAGTCAAAGTCCTCAAGGATTGAGTAAGTCCAAAAGGAGGTATTGAAGACTTCATAGCATCCCATATGTGCTTGTAGATAATATTTTGTTCAAAAGGGATGTGAATGGTGTCATCCTAAGGTGCATCAAGACAGGTCGTATAGAGAGGGTATTGCACAAATTTCATGATAAAGAGGTAGGTGTTCATTTTTCCAAAATAGTAACAGCTATTATAATCATGGGGGTTGGTTATTACTAGCCTAATATTTTCAATGATTTCTACTCATGGATCAAGAAATGCAAGAAGTGTGCCTTATTCACAGGTAAAGAGAAGCTCGCAGATCTCCCACTCTATCTTATCTAGTTGAGCAATATTTTATGCAATGGGAGCTTTATTTTATTGGGATGATCAATCCAAGTTCTAGTCTAGGTCACAAATGGATTCTTATAGCCATGGAATACTTCACTAAGTGGATAGAAGTAATTTCACTTAAGGAAGAAAATGAAGCTAGCATTATGGACTTCTTCAAAGGTATTACAACAAAGTCTGGTGTTCCTTCCACTATAATATCAAATAATGCCTTAGCTTTTCTTAGAGAAAATATATCTAATTAGGTTGTTAGAAATGGCATCTACTTGATAACTTCTTCTAACTATTACCCCCAGGGTAACGAACAAGAAGATTCCATAAACAAGAACTTGTTGAGAATCATAAGAAGAACCCTAAATGAGAATTAGAGGACTAGGCATACCAAATTGAAATCATCCTTGTGGGCTGATAGAATCACTCCCAAGAATTCAATTTTTTGTTCCCCCTTTAGGTTGGTTTATGAAAGGGAAGCAAGGATTCCAATATCCCTTAAATTACCAGCCTTGGAACTTATCAAGCAACTAGAGTTATTTGAGTTTCCAGCTATGAAATTCAGGTATGCAGAGCTCATGGATCTGAAGGAGATGAGAAACCAGGCCATGAAAAAAATAGATAAGGACCAAGCTCAAATCAAGAAGAGTTTTGATAGAATGACCAAAGATAGAAATTTTCAAGAAGGAGACCCAGTTCCAAAATGGGATGTAGAAAAATCCAAATGAGGAAGGCACTCCAAGTTTGATGAAATATGGAGTGGACCTTACTTGATTCCATGGTGTAAAGAGAACAATGCTTTCCAATTGGAAAAATTGAACAGAGAAGAATTATAAATCCCAGTCAATGGCATCTATCTCAAGCATTATTACTGATGGGAGTATCTTTCTTATACATATTAAAATAGAGTTATAATTCCTCCAAGTGCTTGTAGCACATTGTTCTGTGGTAGCTAGGTTTTCTTTCAGATAAGTGCTTGTGCATTCTCTGCATGTTCCATTTGGGATATGTATGATTTCATTATTTTTATATGGTTGGGATTTGTTTTTGTTGCACTTTCTAGTTTCAGGAAATATTTGATGATGAAGATATGTCCCAGTAGTGTTTTAGAAATTTAAGAGGATTCAGGCATCAACTAAGTTTCAACAATCAGAATGATTCCATGCCCAATGGATGTAAAACCATTGGTCTTTTAGATCTAATAGGAAGACCACCCCGTAAGTCACCAATTTTTATCCATTTTTTGCACCCCCTTACAAAATGGATCAACCTACAGGTCTAAGCATTGATAATTAATGGGAGCAATTTATAGGGAATCTCGTGCCAAGCTTACAATCCGCAAATAGGTTTTAGAGCTAGGTTTGCTTTAATAGTCATACTTTAAAAATGTATGGATTATCACCTTGTTGTTGGGTGTCAATGCAGCTCCTATCAGGCGTCAACGCATCTTCTGTTGGGCATCAATGCAACTCCTATCGTGTGTCAACATAACTCCTGTTAGGGATCCACACATCTCCTATCGGGTGTCAGCATAGCTTCCTATGAGGTGTCAATGCATCTCCTGTCAGTTGTCAATGCAGCTCCTATCAGGTGTTAATGTAGCTCTTGTCAGGCATCAATGCATCTCCTGTCGAGCATCATAAAAAATCCTATCGGGTGTCAACGTAGCTTCCTTTCAAGTTTCAACGCAACTTCATGTTGCATGACAACCTCGTTTCATTATCATACGACAAATTTTCTTCTTGTCATGTGACAAGTCTTTCTCTCATCAGCGATGACTCTTTATATTTCCTATCAGGCGGTAGCAAAGAGTTTCAGATCCAGCCAGAGATCAATGACACCGTGCAGGGTAGCTCAACAATTGGATTAATGAGGTATGGCACCCCTGTTCACCATGCAATAAAATTACCATTGGAAACTAAACCAGCATAGTCACCCATACCTCTGGGTAGGTAATTAATGAAGGATGTTGGTTTTTATCCCCTTTTCTCTATGTATATGTAAATTCCCCTCATTTTAAGGGGAAGAGATTTAAAAAATGTAAAGGAAATATGCCAAAATTGTTCTAGCACTTTTGTGAGTTGCATGCCTCAAATTTATGCATTTTGTGAAGGATTCTTTCCTTGTGCCTATATTGTAATGGATTGTGCATCATTTTAAGAAATAAAAAATATATTTTTTTGGCTCTTCTTTCCCTAGCTTGATTTATATTTCATTTCTTGTCTTCTATTATATTTTGCAGGTATATTTTGTATATTGTGTCCCTTCATAGGTTGTAAATTTGTCGTGATCCAAAAAATTGGAGGTTTGAATGTGTTTTGAGACTGTGGCTGTTTTTCTACCCTCTTCTTCCCCTTTTTATCCACTTTTGCTCACTAGGAAACTCTCTAGACTTATTTTGGTGTCACCTCCTTTAGTTTAGGATTTACATTTATGTATCTCTCTCTCTCTGGTCCCTTGTAATTGATAATTTAGGAGTAGGTTAGCAATAGAATAGGTCAGGAACCATCCTTCTCTGGAGGTTTGTCTCAAATCATAAGGGTCCCACACCTTGAGACAATCCCATGTTAGTCAAAGTAGGGTTATGTAATGTGCAAATCCTAGGGTGTTACTTTTCTGACATAACAGGAATCATCTCTACTATGCACACATTTTATAATCTCCATTCAACATGATATCAAGTAAAATCCTCATTTTGCATGCTATCAGTTACAACTTCCTTCAAATTTCAATAAAGTATGCTCTTCATATCTACTTTATGCAACCAAATATTCATTCACCAATATAAATTGGGGTCAAATGTAATAAAAAATTGACACACTTTCTGTCTATATCATGTCTCTAAGTATGTCATTATTTGCATGATTCATAAGCAAGAAAACTAGACATTAACCTCACTTGTTTTCCTTTTATATTACTGTATCCTTTTGATATTCTTAGCATTTGATTTTATTGAATGACTACTATACTTGTTAAAATTGGACAATGTGTGACCCATATCTTTATTTTTTATTTTATCCTTTGAGCATGGTGGAAACTAATGCCCATTAAGGACACAAGCGCCTACACAGTATTTTCCCCTTTAGACATTGTTTCATCTCATAATTATACCATGATATGATCCTAGAAAATCAAGAATTATGGAGAAATATGGGATTGTCTCTAAGTGTGCAACTTGCATCTTGAGACACACCTCTAGATAAGGTTGGTTTCTTAACCTATCTATCCTAATGCTAAAACTACCTCTAAACTAACCTACACTAACACATACAAGGAACCATAGAGAGAGATATATAGGAAATGAAAACCTAAGATAACAAGGGTGATGATAGCACCACATACAGGCTTGAACACTCCTCATGAGGGGAAGAAGGGGGAGAAAATGCAGGAAGGAAGGGATGACAAAAATTTCATAGACCCAAAACTACATAGACTAACCCTTCTCACTCATTGACAACACATAAAAATGGAAATATTGTAAGTAGAAAACACACATAGCATACAAAAGAAAGAATAGAGAGGAAAATTCAATAAACATTAGTATGGGTCAGAAAAGAGCCATGAACACAAGATTTATTGATTAAACAATGCACAAAACATTACATTTAATGGAAGAAGGTGAAAGTGTATTGAAAATACCAATCTGAGGGTTAGAAGTTATGGGAATTCAGCCACAATTTTTCCATGAAGTCATTACAACAAAAGAGGCATCTCCTATCATAAAGGATAAGTTCCATACTTATAGAAAATGGGAGAAGAAAGAAGAGGGAAAGAGAGGGAGATATGCCAAGTCTTCACACCAATCGCAAATCAACTCTAATCATGTCAACACAAAGAAATTATAATAGGATCACTGTCATCAGATATGCAGGTGAAGAAATGGTCATTTTTTTATCATTAAATCCGATTTAGTGAACTGGTTGCACATTGTATACAAGTTAAACTGTCATTTCTTCATTTGAACATGTGTTTGCACTATTTACCCCCAAAACTCTACCAAATTCTAAATTTCATCATGCTAAGATGAATCCCTTGAAAATACCTTTCCAACACTGCCAATTATTTATAATTTTGATCTCCACATCAAAATTTATGGCCAAAAGACCATTTGTACTTTAATTTATGGCTTTTGCAACGTTATTCTTTGTTTCATAGTTTACACTGTAGCTCTTTTAATTTCTTCCTTCTGCATACCCTTGCAACTTCTCCATGCTTTCTTTGATACACAGAAAACCCTTTGCAACACCCACAAAGGTCTAATTCTTCGATCCACGCATTTTGACCTGCAACGATGTTCCTTTGTTTCACGGACCTTGAGAACCCATAAAACAGCACAATTGGGAAACCCGTGAAACACTAATATAGTGTTTGTCTCTTCCAACCTTTAGTCACTCAAAAATTTTAACTTTCTGTCACATGGCATCCTTTAAAACTTCTCCTTTGCATCATGAATTCTTGTTATTTGGTGGATTTGACAACATCATATGGGTTTCCATAATGTTTCACACCTTTTACGTCTTTTTTTCTGGCCTTTTACTATCTTGCTACATTTTAATGTTTTTTGGCTTTTGGCTCCTTTATCTGCAAACATTTAAATTCTACAAAAGACTATTTTTTGAGAATATTTTTAAACATTGCGATAGTGTTCTGTGATTTTTTAACAGTTTTTCCATGCCTTTAATTTATTTCCTCAACCACATAACATTATTTTCTCATGTTGTAGAGGACCGACCTCATCATAATCTACCAAAGTTCTGGCCCATGTTTCCTTTGTTATGTAGACTTATAGATTCTATGAAACACTACATTCACGCACTCTATGGAACACTACAAGCCTTATTCCATAACCTTCCTTACTAAAATTATACCTAACTCCTGGTTTCAAGCTCCTTTGTTCTACATGCATGTAGAGTCTGCAGAACACTAAGTTCCCTGATTCCATAGAAATCTAAAAACACAGTGTTTTGTAGATTTTTTAACAAAAATTTTCCTAAGTCCAAAATCAAATTTACAAGTTGTCAAAATAGCCTCAAGTGGAGATATTTTAGACAACAATTTGGTGACTCAACTGGGCTATCTTCCTTCTAGATAGAAGATCATTGTCCTTTTGAGCATCCATTGGGCATGGATTCGATCCTAAAAATTGTAAAAACTCATCTAAGAACTTGAAAATATTACCCATGTATCATATATGACTTAAAACTGATTTGGAACTGCTTATCATTTCTCTTGAAAACTGAATTTCATGGGATTTTTGATAAAACTTGCAAATCTCTACCAAAAACACTTATTTTTCTTAAAGGAAGGAGCATGAAGAAACTTGATCTGCATGTGAACTAGGGGTTTAAATGAATGGCCTTTAATACTTCCCCAAAACACCTTTTTTCCACCATGAAACCTACTCTGAACTAGACTTCGAAAAATCAATAAAGGCCCACAAAAAACATGTACAAAGATGAAAATCATACATTTCCCAAATGGAAACATGCAGAGTGTCCACAAGCACTTCTTTTCCTATAAGAGAACCTAATATACTCCTTTTATAACCAAATATAAAGGGAGCTAATCATAACCATCAATTAGTTGGGAGAGATAACTTCCCTTACGAAATTAAACCATGTTATAATTTTGTTAACTAAATCACATGGTGGAAATGAAATCATAGCCCACACTTCCTTTTTGTTCAAAGTATTAACTAACAAAATAATGTATAGCCCCTCAATTTTCTCTATATTTGGTTTTTATAGATGTTGAAACTAACCTTTGGCACTTTGATGATATTCTCAAGCGCTAGAGTAAGCATGACTAGTTGCAACTCCCTTTTCGATCTAAATCATCCAAGTACTTCATTGGAAAAATGTTATTTTCAAATCCTTAGCTGATCATTTAATTTTTCCCATCCTCTACTTGTTTAGCTCCAAGATTGAAGCTGGTAGAAATGTTTTCCTCTTCATTGCAGATTTCCTTGAGCTGATTTTGACTTGGTATTCCTTCTCTTTCACAAACATCTCTATTTCCACTTTAGGGAACAAGTTTCCTTCCTCTTCATTCTCTAAACTAGTCTAATTTTCCACCAAAAGTGAAGAAAGTTAAAGGCATATGGAGCAATGCATATCATTGCACTCAATTGTCTCACCTTTCTCACTTGGAAAATCTTCTTTTACACACCCGTAGATGTCACAAGTGTTAAAAAAAAAATCTCCTCAACCCGCAATACATATTGGTATTCCTCCTTTAAATCCACCTACTCTGTTTTTCCACTAGTAGCCTCCCTTTCCACATTTTCATCTTGTATATCCTCACATTCACAATATCCACACATAAGTGGGTGAGGATAAATAAAAAATAAGGTAAATAAAGTACCTAAGTGAACATGAGCTAAGGTAAATAACCTACTCTAACACCCCCCCTTAAGTGAATCTAGGGGCCCAAAATAAAACTGGCATATCTACAATATGAGCCCCAAAAACTAGGCCTAATAATGTACTCATGTACAATATATCTATGAGGAAATATCAAACCAAAAGTTGGAAAAAATATTTTTGTAAGGAAAGAGAAAGAAGAAAAAGGAATATGTTTTCATGAAAACCCCCAAGAACAACTTCAGAAACCCCACGCATGCCACACAAATAAATTTAGCGAGGTGATGTAAAAGGATTTGTAAAGATGTTGGTAACCTATTTTTGAGTCAGAATGTAATCTAATGAAATAAATCCATCTTAAATGTGTTGATGACTGAAGTGCATGTGAATATCAATATGTTTGGTCCACTGGAGCTCAATAGGGTTGTGAGAAATGTGAATTATACTTTGTTTGTCACACAAAAGTATAATTGATGAATTTTGCAGGAATCCAAACTTTATCAATAATTGTCAAAACTAAAGAATATGCTAACTCACTGTAACTACTACCCTGTACTTTTCCTCTGAAGATGAAATTGCAATAGCATGTTGATTTTTACACACCTAAAAAATGGAGAAGAACCAACACAAAAAAGGTAGCCAAATGTAGAACACCTATCATCAATAAAACCTTCCCAATCTGAATTCGTATATCCAACCAACCGAGTATAACCCCTAGTGTAGTGTATTCCATAGTGGGAAGTTCCCTGTAAATATCAAAAAATCCTTTTAGCAGCAGACCAATTATTTTTATGAGAAGAATTTTTAAACTGAGATACAAGCCCTATGGCAAATGAAATATTATGGAATTTATGGGTCAAGTATATGTGACTTCTAACCAACTACCTATATAATGTAGGATCACAAAGTGGAGTGGTACATGAGGAAGTAAGAGTAACCCCATACTAGAAAGGAGATGGACTTGGCTTGCAATCAACCATATTTAAATGCTGAAGAAGATCATGGGTGTAATTTTGTTGACTCAAATAAATCTCTGAATATGTCTGAGAAATATACAAACCAACTAAATAATACAATAACCCAAGATATGTCATGTCAAACTTTGTGGAAAGATCCTTCTAAATAATATGATTGTGGGAAGAAGAGCTACCAATAAGTAACATATCATCAACATATAAGACAAGTATCACAATATCCTCATCAACATGTTTGATATATACTGTAGGATCAAAGTGATAATGAACAAAACTAGTATATATAAGAAAATGATCCATCTTCTCATACTGATCCTGAGGGGAATGTTTGACACCGTAGAGAGACCTTCAGAGTATACAAATAAGAGAAGATTCGTGAACAAATCCAACAAGTTTCTTCATAAATATCCATGTAAGAAGGCACTCTTAACATCCATCTAATATATGGGCCACCCCTATGATGCAATAATAGTAAGTACAAGGTGTACATAATATATCTTTGCAACGGGTGTAAAAGTATCAGAGTAATCAATACCTTAAAATTTTGAAAAATAATTTGCAACAAGATGAGACTTATATTTGTCAATGGACCGATCAACTATGTATTTAGTTCAGTATACCCACTTACATGTAACCACATTTATTCTTTTAGGAAGAGATACCAAATCCCAAGTATTTTTCCTCATCAAATAAGAATACTCAACTGTCATTGCATTATCCCACTCTTGTATCCCATGAGCCTATGAAAAATACTCTGGACCCTCAAGACCTTTCTGACACAAAATTCCAAAACCTATAGAATGTTCCTGATAATGCCTAGTTGGTGGAAGATCTTGTATGAAAGGTGTTGCCTCAAAAACTATAGTATGATCCCACTTAGGCATAGTGAAAACATTAGTGGGAATATGATCCTCATTGAAATCCATAACCTCTTGATAAACCTCCTCAAATAAGGGATCCTTGTGATGATGTAAATAAGTAGGCATGGAAGAAGATGAAGAATCATGAGGAGATAAGTGCTCATCAAACTAAACATGTGTGCGAAAAATAACCTCATGAGTATCAGGATCTAAAATTTGATAAGATCTCATGTCCTCACAATACCCTACAAAAATCAAGAGTTTTCTCTTCTTATCTAAGGCTTTCCTTTTATTATTTGGCACAAATTCCTAAGCATGGATCCCAAAGACTTGAAAAAAATGAAACATCGTGCTTGGTTTTGGAAAAAGTTTCCTATGGAGTCAAATGCTCAAGGGATTTATGTGGTGTGTGATTTTAAATGTAGTTATCACAATTAACTACTTATGCTCTCTATATAGGAGGTAAATACATTAAATGCACCATGTACTTAGCCATTTCCTTATAATTTTGGTTCTTCCATTCTACTAAGTCATTATATTCTGGAATATGAGCAATAAAATGTTGGTGAATAATGTCATAAGTTGCTAAAAAATCAAAAAACTATTTTCTAAAGTACTCCCCCCATTATTAATGCAAAGGTTCTTTATGCAACTAGAATATTGTTTCTTGAAAAAAGCCTTACAAAGTTTGAAGTGTGAAAAAACATCACTTTTTTACTTGAGAAAATAAACCCAAGTACGCCTTGATAAATTATCAATAAATGTAAGTGCATACTTATCTCTATTGAAAGAGGGGGTATGAAAAACCATCAAGTCACTATGCACAAGCTCAAGTGGTGAAGAATCTCTCTTGGAAAAATTATTAGGGAATGGATCTTGGTGTTGTTTCTCTAATGCACATCTAGGGAAAACTTCCTCAAGAAAATAAACTCTAAGAATATCATCAACCATACCATTAGTGCTCAACTCCTTCAAATATTTGTAAATGAGATGTTCAAATCTCCCGTGCCAAAGATTACTCTCTAAATCTACATGAGAAACCAAGTCTGTCGCTATGAAGAAAGTGTCATAAATATCCTCAAATTGGTATAGTCTAGAACCATGATAACTAATTATTTAAGCAACAAATGAATAAGGCTCTAAATTTTTTTGTACTTTTGTCCCATGTGGTGTAAAATTAATTGTTTTTCCTTGACCAAAATGAAAAATTTGATATACAAAATGTAAATTAGTAGTGATGTTAGGAACATAAAATGCATCTTGGATACTTCTACCATCAAGGTGTATGTGACCTTTTCCCTTAACATAAAGAAAGGAAGAATCTCCAACCTTAATTTTGAAAGTAGAATTAAAACCTAGAGATATAAAAGACTCCTCGGAAGAAGTCATATGATGAGAAGCACCAAAATATATAACCCAACTATCTATAAGTGGTGACTTAGATTTCTCAACAACATTAAGGGTCTTTCTATGTTGATTATAAGGGGTTGGAGTAGCGATATATATTGTGTGTTTCTTGACTACATCCTCTAAGGATTTCATTCACTTATAACACTTATGTTATTCATGACCACTACCCCCACAAAAAAGAGCATGAAAAGTTAGACTTATTATTGGATTTAGAAGACTCTTTGGGTGGAGAGTTGTTTTATTTTGGTTTAGGATAATTTCAAGATGGAGAGGGGGTGAATTTATATTTACCTTTATTTTTTCCCTTTCCCTTAGGATTAAATGATACTAATGCCTTTTTGAGAGGTGGAAGACTCAAGGTTAGACAGTTTTGATTCTTCCCTAGTAATTATTTCACAAAATGTTTCTAAGGTAGGCCTATGGAATGTGTCACCTAAGGCATCCATGCTTGATAAAAAGGTAAAATAAAATATTTGGAATGAACCTCTCAAATTGGATAGAGTTAGGTAAACACACTCTTCATATTTCTTATATTTTCCACTCTCCTTCAATTGTGTCAACAAATGCTTGAACTTAGTAAGATAGTTTATAATTTGTGGAAAATCTTCAGGACTAAGAGAGGTGATCTCAATTTAAGTTGCATGGCTCTCATGTGATCCACCTTATTGAATAATGCCTCCAATTTCTCCCATATTTTTAAAGGATAGTCACATTTTTCCAAATTTAAATAAAAGACTATCACTTACATAAGTTCTTATAAAACCCATACACCCATCAAATTTACATTGGTACTAAAATATTTTTATATTATCTGGTGAATATTGGTTGTTATGTAGAAATTAGGGCTCATAATCCTTTGTGCTTAATGATGGTTTCCATTCTTGGTTTACATGTATAGTAATTATGTGTTATTAATGGCTCAATTTGATCTAAAGCAGAAGTAGATAAAGATTTCATTCTTAAAATCACTAAAAAGAATCCAAGAATAAAGGAATGTAACAAGAACCCCCCTCATATTTTCCACTTTATATTGAGTGCGTATTAAAATATGACACTTTATAATTTTAGTGTGTTTATCAAAATAAATAATTCCAATGGAACAAATATGAAAAAATAAGAACTTTAAAAATATGACACTTGATTTTGAGTTTCCTTTCAAAAGTGACAAGATTTTTCAATTTGTGCTTCAATATTTATTTTAAAAAAACATAAAATTCTTTTTTTTTGCACTCATTCTCAATTTAATTTTCTGCAAAAAACTTTCCAATGTTGTATCTGCAAAATGGAAGAAGAAAAATAAACCTAGTACCGAACGTGAAAAACCTAGAAACCATTTTTTTGAACTTTCTACCTCAAGAACATATTTGTAGACCCCAGCAAAAATTTTAAGATCTTCAGATCCTCACTAAATAGGAACTTTGCAAAATAGAAGAAAAAATCCAAAATTGAATGCACAAAACCCATAAACCTATAAACTAATTTTTATTTCCCTTCTACCTTTCTAGTACAAATTTCTAAGACCTTAGCATGGATTTTCAGATCTCCAGATCCTTTCCAATCATGAAATTTGTAAAACAAAAAAAAAAACTAGAACCAGACGTGTAAAACAAGAAATGGATTTTTTCCTTTCTGTTTTTCCAACACGAATACATAATACCTCATCATAGATTTTTTAATATATTCAAATACTTTTCAAATAAGAACTCTACAAAATAAAAGAAAAATAACCATAACCAAACACACAAAACCCATAAAACCCAGAAATGGTTTTTCTTTCCCTTATGTATCACCAACAATGATTTCCAACAGGATCTATACATGCATCCACCTCTACAAAACCATAAAAAAAAACTCAAAAACAAACTATCTCCATCATAGGCTGTGTTTATGGTAGTTTTTTGGGTTTCTTCAGCTTACAAATCCAATGGAGCTATTTATTTTACATAAAAATTGGGTCAAAGCATACAAGTGTGTCCCACTTTGTGGCCATAAATATTTTAAAATCTGACTAGTAAATAAATAATTTAAAATACTATAAAAATTTAAAAAATCAGGTAAATTTTGGATGCCCTGCACCTTGGTATTATAGCCTCTTAAAAATGCATGTTTGGTCATTTTATATGTGTTTGGTCTTGTTTTGGTTGTCAGACATAGTTTGCTGAAAGTACAAAAACTACCAAAAAGTGGGACATAGCTATATGCTTTGACCCAATTCATGTTGCAACACAATACTAAGAAATTATGAAAAATATGAATATTAAAAAAAACTTTGTTTAGCAAAATGAAACTTTCAAATGGATGCCAACAAAAATCTAATGCTTTGACACCATAAAAGGAACAATAAAAAGAAAAAATTCCAAGACCAAAAAGAACTCGGATGCCAATAAAACACCACACTCAATAAGATGAAAGAAATCCACTAGAATAACTTTACAAAAACCTTTGAAAATAAATGAGAAAAAATATCATATATTATTATAGAACTATATGAAGTACAATGATAAGGTGCCTTGCTTATATAGGAAAGGAAGATCAATCTAATAACTAGTCAAAAGCCATAAATCAAGGAAAGAACTAGCTAACAAAGATCTATTCAAGACCATAGATCTAGGGAAAAAAGTATACCTAACAAATAGATAATATATTATCAATATCTAAATAAGATAAAATAAATATCCACACATAAGCGGGTGAGGATAAATAAATAAATAAGGTAAATAAAGTACCTAGGTGAACATGAGCTAAGGTAAATACCTACCTCCAACACTCTGAACTTTTGATTTGATCATTTGGAGAATCCAAATGATCCTCCCAAACATATTCTAATCTATGTGGTTCCTCCTCTCCATGGAAGTATAAAACATCATGATCTACTCGACTTGTATGATAACTGGGATCAATACTGGTTGATTAGATAATTGGGGAAATATTTGGAACATTATGGCTTCTCAAAACATTTGTAGCAAGATTTTAGAGGGTCAGGTAATACCATGGATGGAGATGGGGGGGACCTTGCAGATCATGGGGGATGTTTTGGGCATGATAAAACTGTAGAGAACCTAGAGGGGAACTATGAAGAAAATGATCTTTATAGTTTTTGGAATAGGACATTGGAGTTTTCCTTGGTTTGCACATGGGAAAAGGAGAATTTGGTATCCTGGGGGAAGAATGGAAGTAATGGGGTTGTGTTTCCCTTTGAAATTATTGAATGATTATCTTCTCTACTTGTAATGTAATTACAAAATATTGAAGAAGATTACTTCCTCCAAGGGATTGTATAAATACATCCAAATCATCATCCAAGGTCATCGAATAATACAAGAATGCCATACCTTATGAGGTTCTGGACAATGAAGGGATTCTATGCCATGTCCTTGAGAATATGGTGTTGAAATATGAAATAAACTCCATTGAAGTTATTTTTATTTTATTGAGGTATTCCATGAGAGAAATGTACATCGGAATTCTCTTTGAAACCATTTTTTAGTTGTTCTCCACCAAATGATCCCATGTAGAAATGAATTGAGGAGCCAAACTACTATACCAACCTCTTTGCTTTACCTTTGAATGATGAAATGAGAAGTCTAAGGAAATATTCTCATCTATGATGTTATGAATGACACAGTGGTTGGTTATGTCTTGAATGTGATCAATAGGGGATTGATCTCCATTTCCATGTAAAAGAGGTAGGGTTTTTAGGGAATTTTTGGGGATACCATACCACTACACACTGCTGCAAAAAATGGGGGGCTAGAATTGAAATGAGGAATGAATGAGCTCTTTGGTGAGGCATGAGAGGATAGAAAACATGAAAATGAGTGAAGGAAAGGAAAAGTGGATAGTCTAAAAAATCAAAGAATGGGTTTCTTGGAATAGTGGAGTTGTCATATGTGTTAAGAAAATTCCTCCAAATGTTGTATATCACCAAGAACACATCACACTTGATGATATGAAGTTATAAGGGCTTCAAACATGTCCCACTAGGTGTACCAAAATTGTTGTAGCTCATAATTTCACCCTGATATGATCATAGTAGAACAAGGATTTTCGAACAACATAGAATTATCTCCTAATGTGGGATTTACATATTAAGACAAACCTATAGAAAAGGTTAGTTCCTCAACCTATCTAACCTAATGCTAACAATTGCCTCTAAGATAACCTACACTAGTACATCTAATGGACAATGGAGAGAGAAATACAAGAAATGAAAACCTAAGCTAATAGGGGCAGTGATTGGACTAGAAAGATAGTCGATCACTTTCAACAAGGAGAAGAAAGGGGATAAAATGTAGGAAGGAAGGGAAAAAATACATTCTATAAACCCAAAAATTCATAGACTAACCCTTCCCATGCATTGGAAACACACAAGAAAGGAATCCCTATAAGGAGAAAACACACACATCATACCAAAGATAGAAAAAAGAGAAAAAAAAACACAATAAACACGAGTATGAGAAATAAATGAACCATGAACACAAGATTTATTTCTCAAACGATGCCCAGACCATTTACATTCAATGGTAGAAGGAAATAAATGTGTTTCAAACACCAAATATGAGGTCTGGAACTCATGGGAAGTTGTTCAGGATTTTGGCATGGTGTCATTACAAAAAAAAAAGGATCTCTTTTCATGAAGGATGATTTTCATACTTATAGAAAATGCGATAGAAAAGAAGATTAGAAAAAAGAGAGAGATCTTCCAATTCTTCACACCAATCACAAATCAAATCCAATCAATTCCTAAAAACACGTAAAATCCATAACAAGGTTGATTTCCATGTCATCAGATTTATAGGAGAAGGAATGGGATTTGTTTCATTAAATCCAATTTGGTGAAGTGGTTACACATTTTAAACAAGTAATACTATACTTTTTCCCTCTAAAACCTATGTTTGAAATTTTTACCCCCAAAACTAGATCAAATTCTAATTGTTCTCATGCTAAGATGAATCCCTTAAGGATACCTTTCCAAATCCACCAATTTTATGCAATATGGAGCTCTGCATTGAAATTTATGGCCAAAAGATCATTTCTTCCTTGTTACATGGCTTTTGGAACATTCTACTTTGTTTCAAAGTTTCCACCATAGATATTCTAATTTATTCCTTCTGTGGAGCCTCACGGGTTCTCTATGCTTTATTTGATGTGCAGAAAACCCTTTTAAATACTCGTAAGTGTCTAATTATTTGATCTTCATCATTCTAACCCATAACCATGTTCATTTTTTTTGCAGACCTTGAGAACCCTTGGAACACTACAATTGGGAAACCTGCATAACACTATGATATTTTTCGCTGCTTCCAACCTTAGGCACTCTAAAATTTTAACTATATGTCACATGGTTTCTTATGACAATTATCCTTTGCATCATGAATTATTCTTGTTTTTCATATTTTACAATGTCATGAGGGTTTCCACAATGTTTCATGGCCTATGATTTTTGTTTTATAGCCTTTTACCATCCCGCAACATTTTCATGTTTAGCATCCTTTGGCTCCTTTATCTCGCGAACTTGGAAATTGCATGGAAGGACTATTCTTTGAGAAGTGATACATTTAATAATTTTGAGATATCTATGCCTTCTGTAAATTCAATATCATGTGTGTTTGTTGAAAAATTCCTCAATACTTTGAATGGCCATTATTTTTTCCACTAGACTTATTATATGTTTAGGGAATCTTTCCTTCTACAACTAAGCTAAAACTAAGTCTCTAACTTAAAATTAAACTTCCATACTATTCACATATGGAGTATTATTATACTACACATTTGTTTCCTTAAACTTCTTATGCACTTGTTGGTGCAACTTTAAATTCTTCATGTCCTATGAAAAATATTCAGCATCTGCACTCACTCTTATGTCATCATTGAAATTTGGTAACTCTTCCACTCACCATAGGTTAATAGTTTTGTTATTATCCTATGTTATCTTTAAAAAAATCAACATACTCCTATTTATGGATTAATTATATGTGAAATATTCTTGCACAAGTACCAAATCTCGTGTTCTTTTCTTATCTCTTAGCAAACACCTATGAAAATTCCAAAGACTCGTGTTTAATAAATATATTGTTTTATTCATCTATTGATGGTATAATAAGCTAAATTGTGACTTTTTTCTAAACTTATTCCACAACATCTTCCAAAAATGTCCAAATAATTTTGTATCTCTATCAAGCACAATATTGGATAAAAACCAATGTAGCCTCACGACTTCCCTTGAAAAAAATATTTTTGATTTGTAGTGTATCACTTCTCTTCCTAAAAGAAACCAAATTTTCCATATTTGAAATTCTAATCCACCAAATCATAGATGGAATCAACTCATCATTGTGTCTTAAGTAATCCCAACATAAATTTTATTGTTATATCCTCTCAAGGTTTCTCTTTATGGGGTGGCTGGTACAACTCTATATTTTGTGATCTTCTATTAGAGTATTTTTTTATTCCATTGCTTGGTATTTATTCCATTTTATGGTTTTTCCCTACACATGGAATTTATCATGCTTAGGTGTGCACAAGATATAACGGGAGTTACACTTCTCCACCTTGTGATCTGGTGGTTACGTTTCACTTCCTATATATATACATCTTGTAAATATATTTTATAATTCACTCAATATACAAGAAATATTTTGGCTCATGTTTGGTTTCTCACTCTTGTAACTTTAATATATTTTTACATTCATATTTTATCAATGTTTGATCTTGGCTCCCATTATCACTTCTTCCTTTGGCTAGTTGGAATAATTAATGCTCCACTCATATATACTCATTTTAGGAAAAAGTAAATCACATTTATCTATAATGTCTAGTATAATCCACTTTAAAATTTCCCACAAAGATTTCATTTTTCTTGTAGTTCATAAGGTTCTTTCTCACTAATATTGTAGGGATACATAATTGTCTTTCCTTAATTTAAAAATCTTCTTATAGAAATAAATACCACTAAGGTTTCTTTTCAAAACTGATCTCTTCCATGGATTCCTTCCATGCCTCATTGAAATCTTCATTTTTTTGGTTATACCTCCTTCATCGAATGAAAACCCAAAATATCTACTTTAATTTCTATCATAAATATGATGTTTACTCGACACATGGATGACCTTATTACATTTAATTTTTTCTCCAACATAAATTTAAATCTCCTTGTAGTTATTTCACCCATTTCATATGCCTTGAATTCAACCTTCCTTTACTTTCTATGAATTAAAATTCTTGAAAATGCTTCACCCTATGTCACTTGGCTTCTAATTGTCCTCAAAATATTCAGAGGGAAAATGGAAATGCTTTATGGTGGAAGAATGCTCTCCCAAGTATTTTTTGTGTAGATTTACTCTAGTTTCCCTTCCAAATCAAAGGAGGATATGGAAGTAATGAAAGAAAATGTCTCAGAAGAGTCAGAGATGGATGATCAGGAGATAGTTATTGATAACCATTGTCTCATTCAGATCTTTTGTGGCTAGAGATGGTGCTTTTGAATAGCCACATTGAGTAACTGGAGAAGAATAATCCAGATTCCTACCTCAAGAGAAAAAACTTTAAGAAGCCTATTGGGTGGATGAGGTTCATAATGTGAATTTTTATTGAGGGATTATGGAAACTATTATTCCTATATCACCCTCAAAAGATGAATGGACAAATGTTAGAAAGAAAGGAAAAGGGAAGAAAGTCATGAAAATGATGCTTGGATCCAAAATAAAGGAATTTTTTGTTGAATTTAGGTAGAATATTTTCTACTCCATAGGATAATATATTGCATTAATATTGCTATCATATTTCTAGTTCTTGATGGTTGGTGTAAATAATGAACTATTTTTCATAGGAACTAATGCCTCCACCTTTTGAGTGGTTACACAATTTCATTGAAATTGTAGTCACATATACTATACCCTCTTTGAACATCATTTAAATTATCAACTATAATATTATATCAGTATGCCTTACTTACTCAACATTATACCATTAATGGTGCCACTAGCATCACAATACTCTTAGAATACCATCACAAACATTGGCAAAAACAATACCAGTGTCTTGGTCACCTTCTTATTCAACTCTTGAAAACTCCATTTCATGGATAGAATCCAAACAAAATCTATTTTATCTAGAGACTGCCATGGCATCCATGATAGGCATGTATGTCACACTAAATTTCTTGATGATTTTTTAAAATTTCCAAGACATGATAGTTAATTTCCTCAAAGTAATTTCATGGTGATGACCTCTTCAGTATTAATAACACTTTTTCAAGATCCATCTATAAACCTACAAGAGAAATCATAAAACTATATTAGAATATTTCCTCTTACATGAAACTACACTTTTTTAACTTTATCAAAAACTTCCCATCTCATAACCGCATCAACACCTTTCTTATGTTTGTTAAACAATCATTTTCTATCCTTCTAAATATTATAATGTTATCTAGGTATACAAAATAATTTTTCCAATTAATGGCCTTGGGACTTCAACCAAAAACATCGTCAAAGTAATTGGTGAATTACTCAATCCGAATGAAATCACAAGTCATTCATATGTTCCTTCTTGTATCTTGAAATTCTCCTTCCTGTATATTGAACTTTTCCTTCTGTTTAGCCCCTTCTTGAAAATCTCTGCTCTTCAAATCAAATTTTAAGATGTTTATTTCTATGCTTAAACAATCCATGCTTTTATCCATGAATTGTAATGGAAACCTTTAACTTATAGTGATCCTATTGATTTCCCTTTAAGTTTTACATGTATTTTTTATCCATCCTTTTTGGGTACTAAAACTACATGGACTATACACAGACTCGGCCTATTTATGATCAATCCCTTACTCACAAATTATTTCACAAGATTTTGTACCTTAACATTCCCCTTTTCGTGTCATTCAATAAGTTTCCTTGTTTGGAAAATGTGATCTTGGGATTAGATCCACATGGTGAATTATGTCTTTAAATGCATGAAAAATAACCTAGTAGACCACTTGATACTACCTATGTAAAATTTTCCAATACCATCTTCAACTCACATGGAGGTAAATCAACTTTATCTTCCATGGTTACTCCATTCTCTCTTTTCATTAGACTTACCATTAATGTGAAACATATTTCATTCTGTTTTATCTTACTTAGATATTATTTGCTAACATCATCAAGACCCTTGGGCGCTAATCCACTTCTTTATTCTACTCCTGCATGGGATTTAGAATGTACATCATTTCCCCACTTTAAATGCTTTGTATGTGTTTTCATAACCATCATATTGCGCCATCCAATAAATATACCATGGTATTACAATAAATTTTTATCAACCATCTATGTAAATTATTTCACACAATGAATTTGTCATATTTCCTCTATATATATAATTTAACAAGACATTGTTCAATCAGTAGGAGATGGTACCCCCTTTTGTAACCACGAAACATTGTGGGGATTAGGAAACACAATCATAACTTATCCATCATCTCTTGTTTTACTAATTTCTGGTTATGAACTACTATCCATTGTTAACTTGTAAACCATTCATCCCTAGTTATATACTATCATTAATTGATTCTTCCTTTGTATTATTCCAACTTATTCTTTTTATTAGATTCAAGAAAACACAATTCATAATCAATTATTCTCACATTTATATTTCTTCTTCATAATCCATAGATTCCTCATGTTCATATGCTTTTGTAATATGGAAGCTCACATTACCACACTTTTTTCCACCATCATCTTGTAGTGAGGGAAATAAAAATTTCTATGCCCCCTACTCTTTGAACCTAAACATGTGTAATTGAACCTATGGTAACCTCCATATCAAAATGAATCTCTTCCCTTGGAATAATTTCCTCTTCCTATTTTTATAATTCATTGTATGGAAAATTATTAGCCTCACTTTCTATCTTAATAACTTCCCCTACATATACCTTTTATGTGTCCTTTCTCTACCTTTCCCTTGCCTCACGTTGCACTTTTTTTTCTGAAAATTTCTCTTTTTACCTCAGTGCTTACTAATAGTCCACTTCCATAGATCATGCTTGAATGTTTTTCTTTCCCCTTTGCCTCTGAAAATATTTCAAAGACCATCGGAAAAAGGATTTTAGATATTAATCATCACCAAATAATAAGTTTAAAAAACATAATAAAACAACCTAGAATCAAATGTACAAAAACCAGAAATGGTTTTTGTTGCAATTTTTTCGTCACCGGAAAAGATTTATAATACCTCGGCACGGATTTATAAATTCTTTTGATTCTCACCAAATAAGAACTCTACAAAACATAATAAAAAAAACCTCATAACCAAATGCACAGTGATTGGAACATGGTTTTTCTTGGCCTTCTTCCTTGCCGACATGGATTTCCAAGTGGATATGTATGTGCATTCACTTATGTGAAACAAAACAAATTGTCTCTATCATAGGATGAGTTTACAGTCATTTTTGGGGTTTTACCCACCTTTTGAATCCCATGAAGCCCTCTTTTTTACATGAAATTCATGTTACAACACAATACTAAGAAATTCCAAATAATATGAATATTAAAAACCTTTGTATGCCAAATAAAGCTTAGATATGGATGTCTACAGTAATATCTTTCTTTGATACCCATAAAAGGAACGATAAGTAGATGGTTCCAAACCACAAATAACTTAGATGATAATAAAACACCAATCTTAATAAGATAAATAAATATTCTAGAATAAATTTACAAAAACCTTTACAAATAAAGGAGCAAACATATTATATATTATTATAGAACTCTATAAATTACAATGAGAAGGGGCTTGCTTATATAGGAAAGGAAGATCAATCTAAGAACTAGTCCATGGCCATAGATCAAGAAAATACTATTAATTAAAGAACTAGTCAAGACCATAGATTTAAGAAGAACTAGTTAATACCATAGATTTAGGAAAGATCTAGTCATAACAGTTAGATAATATCTTCCTAATATCTAACTAAGATAAAAGAAATATCCACACATAAGCGGGGTGAGGATAAATAATAAATAAGGTAAATAAAGTACCTAGGTGAACATGAGCTAAGGTAAATACCTACTCCAACACTCTGAACTTTGATTTGATCATTTGGAGAAGGCAAAATGATCCTCCCAAACATATTCTAATCTATGTGGTTCCTCCTCTCCATGGAAGTATAAAACATCATGATCTACTCGACTTGTATGATAACTGGGATCAATACTGGTTGATTAGATAATTGGGGAAATATTTGGAACATTATGGCTTCTCAAAACATTGTAGCAAGATTTTAGAGGGTCAGGTAATACCTTGGATGGAGATGGGAGGACCTTGCAGATCATGGGGGATGTTTTGGGCATGATAAACTGTAGAGAACCTAGAGGGGAACTATGAAGAAAATGATCTTTATAGTTTTGGAATGGGACATTGGAGTTTTCTTGGTTTGCACATGGGAAAAGGAGAATTGGTATCCTGGGGAAGAATGGAAGTAATGGGGTTGTGTTTCCTTTGAAATTATTGAATGATTATCTTCTCAACTTGTAATGTAATTACAAAATATTGAAGAAGATTACTTCCCTCCAAGGGATTGTATAAATACATCCAATCATCATCCAAGGTCATCGAATAATACAAGAATGCCATACCTTATGAGGTTCTGGACAATGAAGGGATCTGTGCCATGTCCTTGAGAATATGGTGTTGAAATATGAAATAAACTCCATTGAAGTTATTTTATTTTATTGAGGTATTCCATGAGAGAAATGACATCGGAATTCTCTTTGAACCATTTTTTAGTTGTTCTCCCAATGATCCCATGTAGAAATGAATTGAGGAGCCAACTACTATACCAACCTCTTGCTTTACCTTTGAATGATGAAATAAAAGTCTAAGGAAATATTCTCATCTATGATGTTGTGAATGACACAGTGGTTGGTTATGTCTGAATGTGATCAATAGGGGATTGATCTCCATTTCCATGTAAAAGAGGTAGGGTTTTTAGGGAATTTTTGGGGATACCATACCACTACTACAAAAATGGGGGCTAGAATTGAAATGAGGAATGGATGAGCTCTTTGGTGAGGCATGAGAGGATAGAAAACATGAAAATGAGTGAAGGAAAGGAAAAGTGGATAGTCTAAAAAATCAAAGAATGGGTTTCTTGAATAGTGGAGTTGTCATATGTGTTAAGAAAATTCCTCCAAATGTTGTATATCACCAAGAACACATCACACTTGATGATATGAAGTTATAAGGGCGTCAAACATGTCCCACTGGGTGTACCAAAATTGTTGTAGCTCATAATTTCACCTTGATATGATCATAGTAGAACAAGGATTTTCGAACAACATAGAATTATCTCCTAATGTGGGATTTACATATTAAGACAAACCTATAGAAAAGGTTAGTTCCTCAACCTATCTAACCTAATGCTAACATTGCCTCTAAGATAACCTACACTAGTACATCTAATGGACAATGGAGAGAGAAATACAAGAAATGAAAACCTAAGCTAATAGGGGCAATGATTGGACTAGAAAGATAGTCGATCACTTTCACAAGGAAAAGAAGGGGATAAAATGTAGGAAGGGAAAAAATACATTCTATAACCCAAAATTCATAGACTAACCCTTCCCATGCATTGGAAACACACAAGAAAGGAATCCCTATAAGGAGAAAACACACACATTATACCAAAGATAGAAAAAAGAGAAAAAAACACAATAAACACGAGTATGAGAAATAAATGAACCATGAAAACAAGATTTATTTCTCAAACGATGCCCAGACCATTTACATTCAATGCTAGAAGGAAATAAATGTGTTTCAAACACCAAATATGATGTCTGGAACTCATGGGAAGTTGTTCAGGATTTTGGCATGGTGTCATTACAAAAAAAAAGGGATCTCTTTTCATGAAGGATGATTTTCATACTTATAGAAAATGCGATAGAAAAGAAGATAGAAAAGAGAGAGAGATCTTCCAATTCTTCACACCAATCACAAATAAAATCCAATCAATTCCTAAAACACGTAAAATCCATAACAAGGTTGATTTCCATGTCATCATATTTATAGGAGAAGGAATGGGATTTGTTTCATTAAATCCAATTTGGTGAAGTGGTTACACATTTTAAACAAGTAATACTATACTTTTTCCCTCTAAACCTATGTTTGAAATTTTTACCCCCAAAACTAGATCAAATTCTAATTGTTCTCATGCTAAGATGAATCCCTTAAGGATACCTTTCCAAATCCACCAATTTTATGCAATATGGAGATTTGCATTGAAATTTATGGCCAGAAGATCATTCTTCCTTGTTACATGGCTTTTGGAACGTTCTACTTTGTTTCAAAGTTTCCACCACAGATATTCTAATTTATTTCTTCTGTGGAGCCTCACGGGTTCTCTATGCTTTATTTGATGTGCAGAAAAACCCTTTTAAATACTCTTAAGTGTCTAATTATTTTATCTTCATCATTCTAACGCATAACCATGTTCATTTTTTTTGCAAACCTTGAGAACCCTTGGAACACTACAATTGGGAAACCTGCATAACACTATGATATTTTTTGTGGCTTCCAACCTTAGGCACTCTAAACTTTTAACTATATGTCACATGGTTTCTTATGACAATTATCCTTTGCATCATGAATTATTCTTGTTTTTCATATTTTACAATGTCATGAGGGTTTCCACAATGTTTCATGGCCTATGATTTTTGTTTTATAGCCTTTTACCATCCCGCAACATTTTCATGTTTAGCATCCTTTGGCTCCTTTATCCCGCGAACTTGGAAATTGCATGGAAGACTATTCTTTGAGAAGTGATACATTTAATAATTTTGAGATATCTATGCCTTCTGTAAATTCAATATCATGTGTGTTGTTGTAAAATTCCTCAATACTTTGAATGGCCATTATTTTTTCCACTAGACTTATTATATGTTTAGGGAATCTTTCCTTCTACAACTAAGCTAAAACTAAGTCTCTAACTTAAAATTAAACTTCCATACTATTCACATATGCAGTATTATTATACTACACATTTGTTTCCTTAAACTTCTTATGCACTTGTTGGTGCAACTTTAAATTCTTCATGTCATATGAAAAATATCAGCATCTACACTCTCTCTTATGTCATCATTGAAATTTGGTAACTCTTCCACTCACCATAGGTTAATAGTTGGTTATTATCCTATGTTATCTTTAAAAAAATCAACATACTCCTATTTATGGATTAATTATATGTGAAATATTCTTTCACAAGTACCAAATCTCGTGTTCTTTTCTTATCTCTTAGTAAACACCTATGAAAATTCCAAAGACTCGTGTTAATAAATATATTGTTTTATTCATCTATTGATGGTATAATAAGCTAAATTGTGACTTTTTTCTAAACTTATTCCACAACATCTTCCAAAAATGTCCAAATAATTTTGTATCTCTATCAAGCACAATATTGGATAAAAACCAATGTAGCCTCACCACTTCCTTGAAAAAAATATTTTTGATTTGTAGTGTATCACTTCTCTTCCTAAAAGAAACCAAATTTTCCATATTTGAAATTCTAATCCACCAAATCATAGATGGAATCAACTCATCATTGTGTCTTAAGTAATCCCAACATAAATTTTATTGTTATATCCTCTCAAGGTTTCTCTTATGGGGTGGCTGGTACAACTCTATTTTTGTGATCTTCTATTAGAGTATTTTTTTATTCCATTGCATGGTATTTATTCCATTTTATGGTTTTCCCTACACATGAATTTATCATGCTTAGGTGTGCACAAGATATACGGGAGTTACACTTCTCCACCTTGTGATCTGGTGGTTACGTTTCACTTCCTATATATATACATCTTGTAAATATATTTTATAATTCACTCAATATACAAGAAATATTTTGGCTCATGTTTGGTTTCTCACTCTTGTAACTTTAATATATTTTTACATTCATATTTTATCAATGTTTGATCTTGGCTCCCATTATCACTTCTTCCTTTGGCTAGTTGGAATAATTTATGCTCCACTCATATATACTCATTTTAGGAAAAAGTAAATCACATTTATCTATAATGTCTAGTATAATCCACTTTAAAATTTCCCACAAAGATTTCATTTTTCTTGTAGTTCATAAGGTTCTTTCTCACTAATATTGTAGGGATACATAATTGTCTTTCCTTAATTTAAAAATCTTCTTATAGAAATAAATACCACTAAGGTTTCTTTTCAAAACTGATCTCTTCCATGGATTCCTTCCATGCCTCATTGAAATCTTCATTTTTTGGTTATACCTCCTTCATCGAATGAAAACCCAAAATATCTACTTTAATTTCTATCATAAATATGATGTTTACTCGACACATGGATGACCTTATTACATTTAATTTTTTCTCCAACATAAATTTAAATCTCCTTGTAGTTATTTCACCCATTTCATATGCCTTGAATTCAACCTTCCTTTACTTTCTATGAATTAAAATTCTTGAAAATGCTTCACCCTATGTCACTTGGCTTCTAATTGTCCTCAAAATATTCAGAGGGAAAATGGAAATGCTTCATGGTGGAAGAATGCTCTCCCAAGTATTTTTTGTGTAGAGTTACTCTAGTTTCCCTTCCAAATCAGAGGAGGATATGGAAGTAATGAAAGAAAATGTCTCAGAAGAGTCAGAGATGGATGATCAGGAGATAGTTATTGATAACCATTGTCTCAGTCAGATCTTTTGTGGCTAGAGATGGTGCTTTTGAATAGCCACATTGAGTAACTGGAGAAGAATAATCCAGATTCCTACCTCAAGAGAAAAAACTTTAAGAAGCCTATTGGGGTGGATGAGGTTCATAATGTGAAGTTTTCTTGAGGGATTATGGAAACTATTATTCCTATATCACCCTCAAAAGATGAATGGACAAATGTTAGAAAGAAAGGAAAAGGGAAGAAAGTCATGAAAATGATGCTTGGATCCAAAATAAAGGAATTTTTTGTTGAATTTAGGTAGAATATTTTCTACTCCATAGGATAATATATTGCGTTAATATTGCTATCATATTTCTAGTTCTTGATGGTTGGTGTAAATAATGAACTATTTTCATAGGAACTAATGCCTCCACCTTTTGAGTGGTTACACAATTTCATTGAAATTGTAGTCACATATACTATACCCTCTTTGAACATCATTTAAATTATCACTATAATATTATATCAGTATACCTTACTTACTCAACATTATGCCATTAATGGTGCCACTAGCATCACAATACTCTTAGAATACCATCACAAACATTGGCAAAAACAATACCAGTGTCTTGGTCACCTTCTTATTCAACTCTTGAAAACTCCATTTCATGGATAGAATCCAAACAAAATCTATTTTATCCAGAGACTGCCATGGCATCCATGATAGGCATGTATGTCACACTAAATTTCTTGATGATTTTTTAAAATTTCCAAGACATGATAGTTAATTTCCTCAAAGTAATTTCATGGTGATGACCTCTTCAGTATTAATAACACTTTTTCAAGATCCATCTATAAACCTACAAGAGAAATCATAAAACTATATTAGAATATTTCCTCTTACATGAAACTACACTTTTTTAACTTTATCAAAAACTTCCCATCTCATAACCGCATCAACACTTTTCTTATGTTTGTTAAACAATCATTTTCTATCCTTCTAAATATTATAATGTTATCTAGGTATACAAAAATAATATTTCCAATTAATGGCCTTGGGACTTCAACCAAAAACATCGTCAAAATAATTGGTGAATTACTCAATCCGAATGAAATCACAAGTCATTCATATGTTCCTTCTTGTATCTTGAAATTCTCCTTCCTGTATATTGAAATTTTCCTTCCGTTTAGCCCCTTCTTGAAAATCTCTGCTCTTCAAATCAATTTTTAAGATGTTTATTTCTATGCTTAAACAATCCATGCTTTTATCCATGAATTGTAATGGAAACCTTTAACTTATAGTGATCCTATTGATTTCCCTTTAAGTTTTACATGTATTTTTTATCCATCCTTTTTGGGTACTAAAACTACATGGACTATACACAGACTCGGCCTATTTATGATCAATCCCTTACTCACAAATTATTTCACAAGATTTTGTACCTTAACATTCCCTTTTCGTGTCATTCAATAAGTTTCCTTGTTTGGAAAATGTGATCTTGGGATTAGATACACATGGTGAATTATGTCTTTAATGCATGAAAAATAACCTAGTAGACCACTTGATACTACCTATGTAAAATTTTCCAATACCATCTTCAACTCACATGGAGGTAAATCAACTTTATCTTCCATGGTTACTCCATTCTCTCTTTTCATTAGACTTACCATTAATGTGAAACATATTTCATTCTGTTTTATCTTACTTAGATATTATTTGCTAACATCATCAAGACCCTTGGGTGCTAATCCACTTCTTTATTCTACTCCTGCATGGGATTTAGAATGTACTCATTTCCCCACTTTAAATGCTTTGTATGTGTTTTCATAACCATCATATTGCGCCATCCAATAAATATACCATGGTATTACAAGAAATTTTTATCAACCATCTATGTAAATTATTTCACACATGAATTTGTCATATTTCCTCTATATATATAATTTAACAAGACATTGTTCAATCAGTAGGAGATGGTACCCCTTTTGTAACCACGAAACATTATGGGGATTAGGAAACACAATCATAACTTATCCATCATCTCTTGTTTTACTAATTTCTGGTTATGAACTACTATCCATTGTTAACTTGTAAACCATTCATCCCTAGTTATATACTATCATTAATTGATTCTTCCTTTGTATTATTCCAACTTATTCTTTTTATTAGATTCAAGAAAACACAATTCATAATCAATTATTCTCACATTTATATTTCTTCTTCATAATCCATAGATTCCTCATGTTCATATGCTTTTGTAATATGGAAGCTCACATTACCACACTTTTTTCCATCATCATCTTGTAGTGAGGGAAATAAAAATTTCTATGCCCCTACTCTTTGAACCTAAACATGTGTAATTGAACCTATGGTAACCTCCATATCAAAATGAATCTCTTCCCTTGGAATAATTTCCTCTTCCTATTTTTTATAATTCATTGTATGGAAAATTATTAGCCTCACTTTCTATCTTAATAACTTCCCCTACATATACCTTTTATGTGTCCTTTCTCTACCTTTCCCTTGCCTCACGTTGCACTTTTTTTTCTGAAAATTTCTCTTTTTACCTCAGTGCTTACTAATAGTCCACTTCCATAGATCATGCTTGAATCATCTTAAACCAATCCATAATTGAGATACACAACACATTCATATAACATGATATATTTTCCACATCATCATCGATATAGCCCACTCAAATGATGAGACTATAATACTCCTTAGTGAATTCTTTCACAATCAGCTCCCTTTATCATAAATTATATAACTTCTTCAATAAATTGAGTTGATAGTCTCCAAGAAATAAAATTTCCTTCATCATTTCCACTAGTCTCTCCCAAATCTTGATTTTTGTTTTCCCTCTATGTAGCTCTTTTGTTTATACATGGTCCTACCAAATAGATGCATGACATTTCAATTTATTGAAGGATAACTCTAATCATTTAGGATATTCCATATCTTCATACTCAAAATAATTATTTAGATTTTGTATCCCTTTAATTATCTTTTCTATTTCTATAAATATAGAATAACTAAGGTTATCCAGTCTATCCTTACTCCCCCACTATCCTAATAGTTTTTATGATATTTTCCTCTTGCACTTTGGGTTGCACTTCCTCTTTTTGTTTTTCAGCTTACAATCTTGGTTCATTGGGTGTCACTTTGTCATAAGTGGAATTTTCCACAATGGAACTTATACATTGTGTAGTCTCTATAGCCTAAAAAGGGATCCACATTATTTTCATCAACTTGTCCGAGTCATCAAGTCTTGTATCTTAGTTTTCCTTACCTCTCTAGGTATTTTTCTCCTATTTTTAATTATTGTTTTTCAGTAGAAAGTGACTTAAAATATCCACAACCTTCACACCTTCTACCAAATAACTACTCTTCTAAAATATGCATACAACACTTTTCTATCCATGTTTGTAAATGTAGAAATTTTCCAATGTTTTTTGTACTACCCCTTATATCTTCTACCCAAGAACTAATTTGTTGCAATATGTATAAAATTATTTTCTACCCACACTCACAATATCAAAAAATACAATATCCAACGTGTCCTCACTTTTAAGGAAAAAAAAATTTCTATAAACCAAATGATGAAAATGCAAGCATGATCCTAAAATAAGAACCTTCAAAAACTAAATAATAACAAACATAATATTACAAAAACAATATGATGATTTCGAAAATAGCAAACATACACAACACATTTTACCATGATAATCCCCAACAATCTTCTAAGATAACAGGCAATATTGAAGGATTAACTTATTCATGTAGGATATTCCATATCTTCATACTCAAAATAATTATTTAGATTTTGTATCCCTTTAATTATCTTTTCTATTTCTATAAATATAGAATAACTAAGGTTATCCAGTCTATCCTTACTCCCCCACTATCCTAATAGTTTTTTATGATATTTTCCTCTTGCACTTTGGCTTGCACTTCCTCTTTTTGTTTTTCAGCTTACAATCTTGGTTCATTGGGTGTCACTTCTTCATAAGTGGAATTTTCCACAATGGAACTTATACATTGTGTAGTCTCTATAGCCTAAAAAGGGATCCACATTATTTTCATCAACTTGTCCAAGTCATCAAGTCTTGTATCTTAGTTTTCCTTACCTCTCTAGGTATTTTTTCTCCTATTTTTAATTATTGTTTTTCAGTAGAAAGTGATATAAAATATCCACAACCTTCACACCTTCTACCAAATAACTACTCTTCTAAAATATGCATACAACACTTTTCTATCCATGTTTGTAAATGTAGAAATTTTCCAATGTTTTTTGTACTACCCCTTATATCTTCTACCCAAGAACTAGTTTGTTGCAATATGTATAAAATTATTTTCTACCCACACTCACAATATCAAAAAATACAATATCCAACGTGCCTCACTTTTAAGGAAAGAAAAAATTTCTATAATACCAAATGATGAAAATGCAAGCATGGATCCTAAAAATAAGAACCTTCAACTAAATATATAACTAAACATAATATTACAAAAAAATATGATTGATTTCGAAAATAGCACACATACACAACACAATTTACCATGATAAATCCCCAACAATCTTCTAAGATAAACATGCAATCTTCATTGAATGTCTAGTAACTGTAAATTACTAAATTATATCTCATATCACAAAGTATATTTCCTTACTTTAATATTTATAGGTTTGTTTATATATGCATGTAATCCACCTACAATTATCCTCAATCTTAGCTACATGATATACTTTAAAACTCCTAAAGCTATATAAGGTCACAAAAATAAGGCTTAATGGACTCATATAAGAGTGTATGCTTAACTCCAAACTTTATTAGACCACACACTTACATCTGCATATGTGCATAGTGTTGGAATGCCATCTTGGCTTAAATGGACCTTTATAACATTAATACATTGTTGTAGCTTCCTTTGACCTCTACAAATTTGATCGTAGACCTATGTGGTGATTGTATACCTCTGCAACTTCAGTATACCTTGGTAACATTGTAAATCCATCATGGATTTGGTAGACCTAAATGACATATTTAAACCCTCACGACATGACTTAAAAATCTATGAAAATGCATAAAAAATAAGGATCTACTCTAACTATTTTGGATGATACAAGATTGCCTATGGACCCGGATGCTTATGCATCATACAAGCTTACACTTAAACTACATATATCCTGGTGGAAGGATTGGTAATGTAATTGTGACACTCCCTATAAAAATTACTTTCCTAAGATCTTATATCATATTATGATTCCTTTCTCCACTACACTTGTGAAACATAATTCCCATCTAACTTTACGTTCTTTTAAAACACTTGACCTTCCATAATTAATAGGATTTCGTCTCTTAAGCTCAAACCTAAGCTAGTTTTTTTTTTTCCTTATCCATCAAGGCTTTCCCCTATAATAAATTCTTAATCACATTGGATAACCTAATTTGCAATGTTGAGCTTATGCCCTCTCAGGGACCTTATAATTCTTAGTTTGGTTTTTTTATAGAGTGCGGTTAGCCTAGCACTGGATTCACACCCTTCTCCACCCCTTCCACCCAGAGCCTTTTAATTAGACTATGATTTTCTTTATAGGTTATGCTAACTAACCTGCTTATATTTATTTTCTTTGAAAATTCTTCAAAGTAGTTAAACTTATTTAGTAATGGAAATCTAGAAATGTAACTATGTTTATTATTGAGGTAATTGGTCATAACATTATTGTTCATGAAAAATTTATGTTATATTATCAGTGTCTATGTAGATTCAAGCTCAAGCGAATAAATTTTCACTTTAATTAAATCATTTGTAGGACTTTCTCCACCATTATAAGATCACTCCCTACACAATGATTTGTGTGTCCCCAAGCATCCTCCACAGGGTTCCCCACCAATGGTGTAGTGACTTGCATAGTTATTTCTCCACTCCTCCTCACTTCAAGTACACCTCCCATGTTATGTGGAAAATATATTATAATCCCATGTATTAGTGGTCCTTCCCCATGCATCAAAAGTTTCAAATAGAAGGTCCACTACCTATGTGGGGAGATGTTGTCTCTTTGTCTTGTGTTGGTATACTTAAAATTTTGATGGAAACAACTGGGTACCTTACAAGCCACTTTAGGAAGAAAATCCTTATCTAGCACACACAAAATTAGTGGGACCCGTACTAATAAAAAAATTAATAATATTTATAATTTTTTCTATTGATTTTTTTATTTTTGGTGAGCATGGGTCCCACCAATTTTGTGTGTGCTAGTTACAGTCATCTCTTTTGGAAGAGCCTCCTTCTTGGCATCCTCCCAAGGATGATCTGTGTCCACTTCCCTCTAGTGTTGTCACAACTTGTGTTTGACTAATTCTTGTTTGATATATTTTTTGTATTTTAGATAGCCATATTTTATAAGCAATTTATTTAACTATATTTTCTCTAACATTTTCTTACAAGTTATAAACACCAATTGATTACATTTTATTGTAACTTGTTATAAACACTTTTTTTTGTATGAAGGGGTTTGAAACAAGATAATATATTAATTAGTTCCAATAAAAATAAATTGAATCCTAACATAGTTCATAAAACAATTTTAAAATTTTTTATAACTTTGCTAATTTTGAAACAAAATACATATATACCATCAACTTTTGTGTATTGCCTTGATATTCCATCTTTTCTCTATTTTTTAACATCCACATTAAAAAAAAAACATAATAGATCTTTTATCATGGTAGATATCTGAAATTTTACTAACATACCAATGACCATATGGCATGGAATCTAGATTGTATCTGTAGCACCAAATTTGACTATGGTATTATTGTAGAAAGAGAGATAAGACTCTCTCCTTAAAGCAATTAGTTGACTATAAAAACACATTGCAAGAAATAATAAGCATAGGAAGTGCTATTTCTAGTGATCAAGTGCCTAAATACATGAATATCCACAAACCCGTCTCCATTATAATTCACACTCTCAATCATGCTCTAGTAATAATTCACATCCCTCCCCTCTAAAAACACCCAATCTGTAGATAACATCTCCTAATTCCATTGCATAGATAAACCCATATCCATTTTGATCAAACACATCAAACGCATCACATATTGTATTTCCTCAAAATTCAAATTATCAACTTTCTCATCCTTGCCTCCAAATGCAATTCTGTAAAATTCATTAAATTTAATGGAAGGGAGGAACTCATCCTTGCAATAATTTTTAATTAGGATCAATCCAAAACCCTGTGCACATCGAAGAGGCTACACTTTAGTGGTGATGAGATGCTCCAATTAATCAACAAGAATCACACAACAATGGAACATCATGCATAAGGTAAACATGTCTACTCATCCTCATAGATAAAAAAAGGAGGGTACATATATGATTTTTGTGTAACTCCAATTCCTAGACAATCATTCCCTATAAGAGGGAAAGAGGAGTTATGATTCTAAATAGGGATTGTAACTCCTATGACACCATTGATGCATATGGAAACAACATATTCTATGATATAATATTTCACTTGTAATATAACTCCTAAGACCTATGAACTCACTAATCGAGATGAATCACCACATGATGTGGATGAGATCTTTAGGATGACGAGGCAAGTCACACACAAAAACACCCCCCTCCTTCATAGAAGTTGAGGTATACGTCATGGAAAGTTATAACAGAATGAAGACTCCCCTAGACAACTAAGAAATATGTTTCAATGAGACCCAGAAATGAAAGGCTTGATAAGGTTCCCATGTATAAACAACATCTCTCTTAAAACAAGAAGAGGGGGAGAAGGACTATAAATCCCGAAGAAGATGGGAGGCTATAGAAGGCCTCACCCTAAGAAGAAACCACAAGTGAAGAAATTGTTCCTTAGTGAAGGGTTTGGTGAATATGCATGTAACCTGATCATATGTCTGCCAATACTATGATTTGATGATGTATTCATGTATCAGCTCCCGAATGAAGTGCATGCAGATCTCAATGTTCTTTTCCAATTGATTCTGAACTGGATTTTGGAAAATTGATATGGTGCTCATGCTATCACAGTAGATAATGGTAGGCCACCAAAAGTGAATACCAGACTCTTTCCAGATACCCTACAACCAAAAAAATTCCATGGAAGTGTTAACTACTCCTATGTACTATACCTTTGTAGATGATATGGAAATCACAATCTGATTCTTTCTAGACCAACTGACAGGACCTAAACCAAGACAGAAATAGTATCCTGAGATAGATTTATGATTATCAAAATTTTCGTCCCAATCAAAGTCTATATATATATCCAAGTCAATCTATGTCCCTCCTAAGTAGTTAATTATATTTGTATAATTTCCACAAACATAGTGAAGGAACTACTTTTCTACTTTCCAATGTAACTCATGAGGCTCCTGCATAAATCTATACATGATGCCAATAGAATACGATAGATCCTACTGAGTGTGAGTCAGGTAAATCAAGCTCCCCCACCAACTATCGATTAAGGGTACCATCAACCAAGGGAGTATAGAAATTAGAAACCAACTTAGCCCTGGAAAGGAAAGGAGTAGGATGAGGCTTACAATCAGACATGTCAAACTGATCAAGAAAATAAAGGGAGTACTTAGGCTATGAAATTACAATTCCTAAGTCAGATTGTAAAATATGAATCCTAATAAATTAATAAAGAAATCCCAATTCAGACATGGAGAAATTGTTGGCTAAGTCAATCTTCACATAATTAATGATAGAGGAGGATCTTCCTGTGATCAATAAGTCAGCAACATACAGAACAAGTATGAGCATGGAGTCATCCAGCTGTAGAATATAAACATTTCGGTTAGAGTTACACCGAGTGAACCATGATATAAGTAAAAAGGATTTGATCTTGGCATACCAATATCGAGGGGTTTGTTTAAGTCTGTAGTGATACTTATTTAAATTACAAATGAGGGAATGATTATGGACATAACCCAGAGGTTATTCCATGTAGGATAAGTACACGAAGTTGGGGGGCCAAATAGTGGAAAAAAACCTGAAAAAAATAAAAATACATACGTGTTCTATTATAACGTAGTCACATTTTAAATTCTTAGGTTTGGGATTTTCCAAAGCATAACACATACACGTTATAATGCATACATGTTATAACGCATACACATTATGTCTGCTATAAAAAAAGAGGCCTGAGACTCTATCATTTTATCTCCCTCAAATGCGAGTTTTAGAGCTTAATCGTGCCCTCACAATTTTTCATTCAGCTAGATCTCAAGCTCAAAGGATCATTTCTGGATCACCGGGAAGATCTGAATCGATGATGGTGCCACGGAGAAGAGGTAGGAACAATTATTTTCTCAAAATTTCATTGAAATATGATAATTATAGATTAAAATTTGAATTAAATACATTGTTTTATTGTTATAGTTGGAGGTCGAGGGAATCAACTATAACCAAACCCTACTATTCCTATCATCCCTCCCAACACTTCCATAATTTCTCAACATCCCCCAAGTAGTCAAGAAGATTTAGCAGCCCACATAGTTGAAACAAAATTGAAATTGAGGATTTAATCAAAATAATGAGGGATTCACAATCTACAAACCCCCACCACACCTCTCTTACAAACACATTGGAGGTATTACTTGCTCAAGTTGACGTGAAAATGGGGCAAATTGATCATTGGACAACTTACATAGAGGGTTGTAGGGTTTATTATTCCAAAAAAATTGTCATATGTGGATGTAAAGAAAAAAGAAATTACAAAAGACCTCATATGTGCCTTATTAACGGACCCCACACTAATTTTCCTATTTTGTTGTCATGTAAATGGTTTCCCATCCATTAGTGTAATAATAATTTGATTAAAAATAATTTTAGGACCGATGGTGGATGGTGTTTGATTTTCCACCTTGTAATAACAATGAGGTGCCACTATACTTTCTGAGGAAACTCTATTGTGAGTTTATCCTCAACAAGATCCTAAATTATTTTGATTTTTGATATTTCTAGGGTCAAGGAAAATGATCTGCACAGGATCGACCAGGTGCACAACATGCACCTATTCAGTAGGGTAGATTCCCTACATAGAAGCCCCCTCATCTTGAGATTGTCCCTCAAGCAGTGAAGGAGACAGTAGAGATTGATACACTCCATGCACTTCAGGGGCTATCTATGACCCTTGTTTGACATACGAGGGATATTTCTAAGCCAGATGCTAGTGGAAGTACACAGAGTATTCCCACAGGGAGTACTACCATGAGGCCACATCTTTGCTCGTCATGTGGTAGCAAATGTTTGGGGCCCAAGGAGGACGATACTTTCATGAGTACTAATTTTGGTGGAGTTGGTGTTAGGGGTGCACACGATAATTTCACTATGTCAGATGTCCTTTTGAGTGAGACATTTGGATTATAGTCATCAGTGTCACCTTCGCATGTATTTTTTATGTTTTATTATGTGTGTTACAAAACGTTTGGAGTACTTAATTTACTTATATATGTTAAATTTTTGAAATAATTGTATTTGTACATGTATATGCATTGATATTACAGAGCGCGGGAGGTGCATCTTCATCTCGACCACAGGCAACAAGCACCATGCATACACATACATTCACAGAGGTAATTTAGAATGTTAATTATGTAAAATTTTCACATGCATGCAAATATAAATATATATATATATATATATATATATATATATATATATATATATATATATATATATATATATTAGTTTTGAAGTCAAATATATGTATGTTCTTGTATGTCCATCTAACTCAAATGCTACATCTTTGATAAAGATGTTAACTTCACTAGACACCCCACCATCTCTGTGACAAGTAGAGAAAGGTGTTACTACTGTGATTTCATCTGCATAGCAACTCACTGAGGAATTCAAACAACATGTAAATGTTTTTAAATTTCTCGTGTAATTTATATTATGTTAAATTACATGTTAGTAATGTCTTTCATTGTATAATTATTAAATTATGTTAATAATGTCCTTCATTGTGTATATGTAGGAGTTACCTGCGACAGGTAGCAGCCCTGTTTATTTGATTCACAAGCGTGGCAGGGTAAAAACAATACTTCTATTTTGATAAAATTAGTTAAAATATTGTCATTATGTACATACATGTACTTAATTCTATTTTCTCTAATTCTGATGTTAGATTTTCTGATCTTATGTGTATGTAGGGAACTTTAACCCTCTCTAGTTTGACTTCGAGGGCACAGACTCCTCCATCTCATTGTCTTCATACCCCTATTCGTACTCCAAGAGATCCCAATGACTCATCTGAGCATGAGATGTAAATTCGGCGTGATTGACAAGTTGTAGTAAGTTTGTGTATTTATGTAAATACTTTCATTCTATCATGGTCTTAAATACATGTTGAAAACATATATAAATTAAGTTTTGAAAAAAAAAATTGTTTGCATTTACAAGTGAGTAATCAGTGGAAGAGGACTCGTAGCATGGGCTCGGACGATCCAAAGTCATCTCATAGATATCCATCTTTGTCTAAGGGAGGTCCTCCCTCAAGAAAGGCCAAGAGAGGGGTAGATTTTAATGATTAGGAAATATATATATGTCTTACATGACATTTTGTTTATATGCCTATGTGCATGGCATTGTATGTACGCCTATATGGAATTTGAACTTGATGGTATATGACCTATTGGGGCATTTTTTATATTTATTATGCACATTAAAATACTATTTGGAACTTGATATTTTTGTATGAGACATTACATTTCTGAGATTTTTTTGCATGAAACTAACATGATGTGCACTTGACAATATTTAAGACATTATGGATTATTTTTTTCGTTTATTCGTTATGTACATGTACTAACATTTTCAATGTATAATATGCATCAAACTTTGGAAATCAATATTTATATAATGTATGTATATAAAGAGTTACCTAACCTGAGTAATTATTCATTCAATTTATCAATGTGTATATGTGTATTTACCTTACTTACACTTCTTCTTTCTCATGGTCTCTTTGTATTGATTCCTATCTTATCATGCACTTAATACATTCTTCTATGCTTCTTTGTCTTCTCCCCTATTAAAACACCTGAAATTCATCACAATTTGATGCCTTTCATTTGTTGATATTTTGAGAATGTCTCTCCATATACATCACTCCAATGCTTGAGAATGTCTCCGGATGCAATGACATTCTGATTTAGACACTCAATGACTCTTGATTGTCTAATCCATTCCAATTCATGTTATTACCTTTAAATCTATAGGCATTTCAAGTTATTTGGAAATCACATCACACCCTTCACTAGGCTTGATGACTACCCCTATCCTTTTAAAGGTGCTTTTGAAAGCATCAATGGGTTTATCATAGCATAAATTATCAATGAATGGAACCTCACTAATCCCTAGGCTAGTTGAATCCCATTTAAAACTAAACAAGAAATATTTAATAGGTGATTGATTACTCCGTGTGTTCTTAGAAATTCCCCTATCAAATTCATTCTTAAGCCAATCTAAATATTCATGGCTCTTAAGGGACTATGCCTGAACGAGGTATCCCGAAAGCATGGGGAGTGTAGGAAACCAAAACAAAGCCTCCACTAGCATTTACCTAGCCACCCCGATGTGTTGGTGTAGTTGGTTTGGCACCAAGAGTTTATGTTTGCAAAGTATTGTGTCTAGAAACCTTACACTAACTCAGATTGCGATATTTCACGTGTTTGCAAAGTGTAGGACAACAAGAGAACTGAATGTATATGGATAAAAATACAAGAGTCTTTCATAGAGGGCCTCAACATGGAGGTTTTTAATCTTATGAGATGTGTCTAGGTGCCATGGAGTCTGAGAAATCACATGTCGAAGATATAGTGTGTTTTGGTCTCAGGTCTCTTAGGGGACTATGCCCGGACAAGGTAGCCCGAAAGCATGGAGAATTTAGGGAACCAAAAAAAATTCTCCACTAGTATTTACCTTGCCACCTCCAACCTATTGGCATAGTTGGTTTGGCACCAAGAGCTTCGGTTTGTAAAGTATTGTGTCTTGCAGCATTACACTAACTCAAATTGTAGTATTTCACACGTTTTCAAACAATAGGACTACGAGAGAACTAAATGGAGATGGAAAAAACCACGAGAGGATTTATTAGAGGGCTTTGACATAGATGTTTTGGATCTGACAAGACATCTCTAGGTGTCACAGAGTCTGAGAAATCACCTTTTGAAGATATAGCATGTCTTGGTCTCAGGGCTCTTAAAAGACTATGCCCGAATGAGGTAGCTCGAAAGCATGGGGAGTATAGGGAACCAAAAAAAATCCTCCACTAGCATTCGCCAGGCCATCCAGATGTGTTGGCGTATTTGATTCAGTGCCAAGAGCTTCTGTTTATAAAGTATTACGTCTGGCAGCCTTACACTGACCGAGACTGTTGTATTTCACGTGTTTGCAAACAATAGGATAGCGAGAGAACCAAATGGATATGGATAAAACTGCAAGATTATTTAGTAGAGGGATTTTACATGGAGGTTTAGGATATGACAAGACATCTCTAGGTGCTATGGAGTCTAAGAAATCACCCGTCGAATATATAGTGTGTTTTGATCTTAGAGATCTTAAGAGACTATGCCCAAACGAGGTAGCTCGAAAGCACATGGAGTGTAGGGAACCAAAAAAAATCCTCCCCTAGCATTCACTAGTACATCTAGATGTTTTGACCGATATGGTTTGGTCCCACAAGCTATCGTTTGTAAAATATAGCCTCTGACAGCCTTACACTGACTTAGACTACAATATTTCACACATTTGCAAACAATAGGACATCAAGAGAACCAAATGGAGATGGAAAAAATTGTAAGAAAATTTCGAAGAGGGATTTGACATGGAGGTTTTAGATCTAATGAGACATCTTTAGGTTCCATAGATTCCAACAAATCACCCGTCAAAGATATAGCATGTTTTGGTCTCAGGGATCTTACAGAAACTACGCCCGAACGAGGTAGCCCAAAATCACGAGGAGCATAGAAAACCAAAAAAAATCCTCCACTAGTGTTCACCAAGCCATCTAGGCATGTTGGCATAGTTGGTTTAGCGCAAAGAGCTTCTGTTTGTAAAATATTGCGTTTGGCAGTCTTACACTAACTTAGACTGCAGTGTTTCATGTGTTTGTAAATAATAGGACAGTGATATAACTGAATGAAGATGGAAAAAACCTTGAGAGAATTTCGTAGAGGGATTTGACATGGAGTTTTTAGATCTAACCAAACGTCTCTAGGTGCCACGAATTCTGAGAAATCACCTGTCAAAGATATAACATGTTTTGGTCTCAAGGCTCTTAAGACATCCCAAACGAGGTAGCCTAAAAGCATGAGGAGTTTTGGTAACCAAAAAATAATATACTAGTGTTCACCAGGCCATTCGGATGTGTTGGCCCAAATAGTTTGGTCGCACAAGCTACCGTTTGCAAAATATAGTGTCTGGAAGCCTTACACTAACTCAGACTGTAGTATTTGAAGCATTTGCAAACAATATGACAGTGAGAGAAATGAATGAAGCTGGATAAACCCATGAGAGGATTTTGTAGAGGCCTTTGACATGGAGGTTTCAGATCTAACGAGACATCTCTAGATGCCACGGAGTCCAAGAAATCACCTGTCGAAGATATAGCATGTTTTGGTCTAAGTGCTCTTAAAGAAACTACGCCCAAACGAGGTAGCCCAAAAGCACGGGGAGTGTAGGGAACCAAAACAAATCCTCCACTAGTGTTCACTAGGCCATCTAGACATTTTGGCCTAGACAATTTGGTCCCAAGAGCTTCTGTTTGCAAAGTATTGCGTCTTCTAGCCTTAAACTGACTCAGACTGCATTATTTTGTGCATTTGCAAACAATAGGACAGCGAGAGAACCAAATGGATATGGATAAAACCATGAGAGTATTTCATAGAGTGCCCTGAAATGGAGGTTTTAGATATGATGAAACATCTCTAGGCACCACTGAATCTAATAAATCACCTATCTAAGATATAGCATGTTTTGGTCTCAGGGATCTTAAGAGACTACGTCCAGACGAGGTAGCCCGAAATCATGGGGAGCATAGGGAGCCAAAAAAAATCCTCCACTAGCATTCACTAGGACATCTAGACGTGTTGGCTCAGACAGTTTGGCCCCACAAACTACCGTTTGTAAAATATAGTGCATGTCAGCCTTACACTGACTTAGACTACAGTATTTCACGCGTTTGCAAACAATAGGATAGCGAGAGAAATGAAAGAAGAAGGAAAAAACCGTGAGACTTTTTCATAGATAGCCCTAATGTGGAGGTTTTGGATCTGACAAGATGTCTCTAGGTGCCACGGAGTCTGATAAATCACCTATCGAAGATATAGCGTGTTTTGGTCTCAAGGCTCTTAAGAGACTACGCCCGAACGAGGTAGCCCGAAAGCACAGGGAGCATAGGGAACCAAAACAAAGCCTCCACTAGTGTTCAACAAGCCATCCAGATGTGTTGGCCCAGATGGTTCAATCCCATGAGCTACCATTTGCAAAATATAGTGTCTGGCAACTTACACTGATTTAGACTCCAGTATTTCAAGTGTTTGCAAACAATAGGACAACAAGAGAATCGAATGGAGATGGACAAAACCATGAGAAGATTTCATATAAGGATTTGACATGGAGGTTTCAGATCTGATGAGACACCTCTAGGTGCCATGGAGTCTGAGAAATCACATGTCGAAGATATAGCGAGTTTTGGTCTCAGGGCTCTTAAAAGACTACGCCCAAACGAGGTAGCCCGAAAGCATGGGGAGTGTACAAAACCAGAAAAAAGCCTCCAATAGCATTTACCTAGCCACCCTGACATGTTGGCGTAGTTGACATTCAGCACCAAGAGCTTCTATTTGCAAAGTATTTTTGGATCTGAAGAGATGTCTCTAGGTGCCACGGAGTCTAAGAAATCACTCATCAAAGATATAGTGTGTTTTGGTCTTAGGGCTCTTAAAGAAACTACACCTGAATGAGGTAGCCCAAAAATATGGGGATTGTAGGGAACCAAAACAAACCATCCACTAGTGTTCACCATGCCATCCAAACGTGTTGGCCTAGACGGTTCGGTCCCAAGAGCTTCAGTTTTCAAAGTATTGCATCTGACAGCCTTACACTAACTCAGACTATAGTTTTTCACACGTTTGCAAATAATAGGATAGAGAAAGAACCAAATGGAGATGGAAAAAACCACAGAAGGATTTCGTAGAGGGCCCCAACATGGAAGTTTCAGATCTGACGAGACATCTCTAGGTGCCACAGAGTCAGAGAAATCACCCGTCAAAGATATAGCATGTTTTGGTCTCATGGATCTTAAGGGACTATGCCCGGATGAGGTAGCCTGAAAGCATGGGGAGTGTAGGGAACCAAAACAAAGCCTCCACTAGTGTTTACCTAGCCACCTTGACATGTTGGCATAGACTATGAACTTAGTTTTGTTGGGGAGACCACCAATGTTCCAACTGTTCATTTTGAAAGAATGAATATCTTCAATCAAACAGAGAATGAAGAGCCTAAAAGGAATCAAAGTTACCAAGTTAATATAAATCCCATAAAAATATTTCATATGTGGCCACCTACATCAAGCCATAAATTTCCTATCATGACCACAACATCCAACAATTCATCCTCCCTCTACTTTTCTACTTCTACTACTATCAAATACATAAATATACCTAGTAGTACATTTATACCATAGTCACAAGTATGATTCCAAGAAACATGTATCCAAGCCTTTTTTTTAAATTGAGCTGGTGAGGCTCAAAGCTGAATCACACACATCATGTTTTTTGCATTTTTTTAGGTTACTACTCCAAGGATAAAGGAGTATTTCCTTTCATCTCCCATTTCTACGACAGATATCAAGATAAATCTATAATTTATACAGCCTCAATTGCTCATGTTGTTCATATTTGCAACAACTTTCATTGAATGACTACAGAAATCTAACCTAAATAGTTAGAGTAATAAACTAAATCAGCATTCTATTACTCACATATTAAATGAATTTCTTCCTGAAAAAAAGAGACTATGGGTGAATGCACAATCAAAAAATAAATTACAATTCTAAACGAGTTTCAGGCTCAATTATCAATACTTCATTACAGTTTTTCTTGCCAGTTTGCTACTTTTGGAACTGCCTGGTTTGATTTGTGAAGTTGAAGTAGCTGGGATTAATAAAAATAATCAACTTGGCATGTTTTCCTTAAGATTATCCATTATTTTATCGACAACATCACATATATTTTCCATTCCATTTAAGTTGTGATCCTTCCACGCTTCCCATCTTTCCTTTTCTTCTGCTCTTATCTTCTCTTTAACTTCTTCCAGATGTTTTTGGGTAATCAGAATTGACTCTTTATGACTTTCAGGAGGCATTTCTTCTTGAATCATAGTGGCATCTTCACCTAATTTTTTTTCTTCACGATGTTCATTGTCATCTAAAGTTGAAGACTAAAAATTTATATGGCCTTCGGCTTATTTTTGGGCACAAACAACTTTTGTAATGTCCAAAAAAATTCAGGCTCTTTATTCTTTGTTTGATTGAAGATATTCATTATTTCAAAATGAACAGTTAGAACATTGGTGGTATCCCCAACAAAAATAAGTTCATATTCTATGCCAACACATCAGGGTGGCAAGGTAAATGCTAGGGGAGGCTTTGTTTTGGTTCCCTACACTCCCCATGCTTTTGGGCTACCTCGTCCGAGTGTAGTCTCTTAAGATCCCTGAGACCAAAACACATTATATATTCGATAGGTGATTTTCTCAGACTCCGTGACACTTAGAGATGTCTTTTCAGATCCAAAACCTCCACATCAGGGCCCTCTACAAAATTTTCTCACGGTTTTATACATCTCCATTCGGTTCTCTCACTATCCTATTGTTTGCAAACACACGAAATACTATAGTCTGAGTTAGTGTCAAGCTGTCAGACATAATATTTTGCAAACAGAAGCTCTTGGCACCAAACAAACTACACCAACACATTGGGGTGTCCAGCTAAACACTAGTGGAGGATTTTTTTGGTTCCCTACACTCCCCATGCTTTTGGGCTACCTTGTCCAGGGGTAGTCCCTTAAGACCCCTGAGACCAAAACATGATATATCTTTGACGAGTGATTTCTCAGACTTCGTGGCACCTAGAGACGTCTCGTTAGATCCAAAACCTCCATGTGGGGGCCCTCTACAAAATTCTCTTGTATTTTTATCCATCTCCATTTATTTCTCTTATTGTTCTATTGTTTGTAAACACGTGAAATACTGCAGTCTTAGTCAGTGTAAGGCTGTCAGACGTAATACTTTGCAAACAGAAGCTCTTGGCACCAAACCAACTATGCTAACATGTCAGGGTTGCCAGGTAAACACTAGTGGAGGATTTTTTTTGGTTCCCTACACTCCCCATGATTTCGGGCTACCTCATCTGAACGTAGTCCCTTAAGAGCCCTGAGACAAAAACATGTTATATCTTTGATGGGTGATTTCTCAAACTCCGTCACACCTAGAGATGTCTCATCAGATCCAAAACCTCCACATCAAGGCCCTCTATGAAAATATCTCTTGGTTTTTCCCATCTCTATTCGGTTATCTTATTTTCTTATTGTTTGCAAACGCACAAAATATTGTAGTCTGAGTCAGTGTAAGGTTGTCCATTGCTAATCACCTGAATAATATAGGTGGTTCATACAATATAGGTGGTGAAATGAGAATTTATGTTTGTTGTTCCTTCTAATATTTAATTTCTCTTAGCACCACTAACTTACATAAACATGTTAGTAAGTAATTAAATAGAATTTTAAATCATACAAAATTTAAACAAAATCCTTTAAGTAAATATTCAAATTAAATTCATGAAGAACATACCTTTACAAATTCAATCCAATGAACTGCAAGGATCAACTCTACTCTTGACAATAGCAATAATTGCTTCATGATCTAATTCATGAACCTTCCACAGATTCTTATTTAACGGTTGACCTCGATATTTGATCAATTTAATATTTTTGCAAGGACAAAATGTGAATAGTGAAGTATCTTTCGATGTACTTCATAGTCTTCAAATAACCAAATGTTTGATTTTTTGATAGGATATCATTGAAGCTAAATTCCAGTGACTACTACTGACCTAGTGGGATACTCAAGGTCTTCATCATCAATGACTATGGAAGTCCAAAAAAATTCCCCTCTACACAACAAGACAAGAAGTAGTATGTTCCCTCTTCATTAAATTTCGTCGCAATAACTGCAAAAATGTTCCCTATGTATCAAAAAGTAAAATTGTCCAATCAAATTTAAAATACATTAAGAGTTGACCATTTAATAATTTATAAATCTAAAACATGGCAAGCACATATATGCATGTACCTTGTTGCACTAAATTAGAGACTTGGTCAAATTCAAGTGATGTTGTCATTTGATCTGAAGACCCTACAAGTTGTAATGCTCGTGGAACATGATGTGTGTTGAGTGGATTTAGAGGTCTATAAGTCCATTCATCCACCCAATGTTGTGACTCACATTCATTCCACACAAAATCAATTCATGATATACAAAAAAATGTCTGCACCTAGTATAAATAGTCCAAGCATTTACATCTGAACTACAGAATGAGTGCATATCACTTGATCCTACAACTATCATACAATCTTCAAAGTTTTTTAGATGTTGTTCCTCTATTAACCAAAAATATCTACGAACCGTTGATATCTCTTGAGATTCATGACCCATATTCTTGATACACCAATCAACAATATTTTTTGCATCTGTAAATTTAGCACCATCCTTGAACTTTAACTCTTCTTTTGCAAGTGCTCTTTTCACACATGCTCCTACACCATCATGCTCTCATTTTCCATGCCCTTCCTCAGTAAAAATCTAGATATGTTGTACATTTGTTTCTTTTTGCATCCTTTTTAGCCAATAAAACATCCGTGCAATCTTGAATTGTGATGTTCAATTGTCTGACCAAATGTAATGTTGATCGAATCTAATGTTCCTCTCATTCAAGTTCGCATAAAACACCTAGATACACCCTTGTACATATTTTGTAGAATGTGTTTGAACATCACTGATGTATAAATGATAATCTCTTAATATTTTTTGATCTTGCTCAGTGCTTTTTGAAGAGTGCATGAATGCTATTTGCATGAAAATAGCAACTTGCACTAAGTTATAATATTGATACTGAACCTCCATTTGTGGTTGCAATGTGTAATTCTATGTGAAGTCAACTACTGAAAAAATAGTACCAAGTGGTAATGTTTTCTTGCTTAACTTGAATTGTTCATCCAGCCATCGAGCTCTATGTGTGTGCCTTGCATACTCATAAAAATATTTCTCTCTGAATTTGACCATATATTCTGATACAGGTAATTGTTTTGGAACAAGCTCACACCTCTTAGATTCTTTTCCATCTTTTAATTGATATGCCACCGATTTATATTTGGTTAAATTAACCAATTATTTTCCTATTGAATCTGTACTCTCCTCATGGATATAACTTTTCAAATTTGGCAAGCCACCACATACATTGCACGTTCCATCAAAACATGCTTTGTTATATAAAAATTGTCGAGTTGATTTTTCACAAAATATTGTTGAAATAAATTCCCTTGAAGATTTCAGTGGGACATTTAATCCAAACTCCTACAACATGATGTTAGTATGCAAAACATGACATATTTGACAAAAAAAATCATAATGCATTGAAAATTCAACATAATGCCTACAACAACAAGTGGTACGTGAGTGATTGATTTTCACATAAAAGGGTTTGCTCATTTCAAACAATCTTTGGCTAAATTTAATTTGTGGATTTTCATTTTTAAACTTAGAGAAAAATTATGTTTGAGTCATATCTAAGAAATGTTTTGCACATGATTCATGATTACGAGAACCTATTCTTCTTTTTACCGTATCTCTTCTATTCGGTGACACCCTTGTGTTCTCATTCCAAAATTTTACAATTAATTCTTTTAGAATATCAAATGTATTCTTTTCTTTTTGTGGAATTCTACTAGAGAAAGCCCAATAATCAGTGTTATTGACTGACTCAAAATGTTTATGTCTCTCTATTACTTTCATTATTGTTTTTATGTTTAGCTTTAAAGTACTACTTGTTTTTCTAATCAAGCGTTTATTAACTATTTTATCACTTACTATACAATTAGTAAGTGTATGTTGTGTAGCATTACTATCTTTGGTACATCTTTTTCCACCTACAGTTTGGTATGCTTTATGTATGTTTTCAACAATTGACGCATTTTGATGAACAACATTAGATGTGCTTAACCCCAAGGTCTTCATTATAGGTATCATATTTATTAACTTCATCAATGTAACAAATAATTGACATATTTGTGTGTCATTTAACTTCTCAAAATAATTATCCCAAATTCACTTACTTTTCTTCTTGTATTTCTTTCAGACAGTTTGTTAGGCATTAGTTTTATAATGTTTTCATCAATTTCAATTAAGTGAATTGGTTTTCTTCACAAAATGGAAGGAGGTGTTCTTAGAGGTGAAGATTCGTTTACAAGTTTACTTTATTCATTCAGTGTTTTCATACAAATTTTGGGGTTAACATTTGGATTCTCAGGTAAGGGTTCAACAATTGGATTCATATCAATTTCTTCATCCATACCAACATTATCATTCAATTAAATATCATTATTCATTACAAAATCATTATTATCTACATTTATATTATGTATTTCATCCTCATTTTCTAATACATTAGCTACATTTGATATAGCAGATGTACCTTGCCCTGCACGAAGTTTTTACATTCTCTTTAATTTATTTATTCTCTTCTCTACCAATTGCTCTGGTGTCTTATTCTTGACTTTCCTCTTGTCCTTAGCTTGAATTTTATCGCCCATGATTAGAAAAAATCAACTAGGGGGGTAGGGGACAAAATGAACCACTAACAAATTGTGCAAGAATGTAGAGAAAATTACAGACCAAACAGAATGTTTGCAGAATTCTCATGAAAGAGATGAAAGGGACATTGGGGTAAACAATATATAAACTAAGAATAACACGTACGCGTTATATTTTTTACCTTTTCCAACACATGCCTCAAGGCTTGGGATCCAGTTTGGATCCCCAAGCCTGAGGCATGGACCTGCACAAACATAGCAAACCATGTGTTTTTATAGAAAAACACAAAAATCCAACTTCTGCTAGGATAAATCAACATCAAATGATCGATTTCTTTAAAAATAATTATACCATGACGTAAAGCAAAGTTTCTTCTTTGTATAGATATTATTTTTCAATTTTTCTAACAAATACAAGGTTTCCATGTTATTTATTTTCTTAACTATTCCTTTTTATAGCTATTATTCGAAGTTTAAACATGTCTATCTTTTGTCATGTATCTTTTTTTTTACTAAACGAATTGAATAAAAGTTTTTTAGGCACAAACTAGTTGTAATTCTATACATATTAAAAAAAAAAATTGATATTTTTTGAGGTAGTTAGCGGGGGCACGGTCAGATATTTGTTATTTTTCAAAACATAAAGTTTATGTACTAGAAAAATCATTAAAAAAATACTCACTAAAAAAATCTTTAAAAGTTTCTAACACAAACTAGATGCACCTATCTATATTTCTACCAAAGGGTTTTCAAAAATACTAAATGGTGCTAAGAAAATGGTGGGGGCACACAATTCACTCTATTATGTTTTTTAACAAAAATAGGAGCACCTGTTGGTATTTTAGTTATTTGAACCACTTAAACTTATCCATTTTCAATAAAATTTAGTAGCTTAGAAACAAGACTCAAAATTCTATGATTCATATTTCTACAACATATTTCAATTTTGAGTGTACCTATTTCGAAAAACTTGTACAATTGAAGTTTTTTATTTTTCAGAAAAATGCATCCCCTTAAGACCCCCTTTTGGCCACCCAACTTGGTGTACTTACCCTATAGATATCTTCATCTAGGTCCCCATGAAGGAAGGAGCTCTTAATGTTTATATAGTGGAATTCCCATCTGTTGGCGGTAGCAATGATGAGGGTTACTTGAATGTAAGTCATCTTCGCAACTGGAGAAATGTTTTCCAAATAGTCAACCCCATCTACTAGGGAAAAACCCTTATCTACAAATCACACTTTATACTTCTCAACTTATCCATCGGACACCATACTTTTTACAATACACCCACTTATACTGAACGAATTTTCTTCCTTTCGAAAGAGGGGTGAGATCCCAAGTATCATTCTTCATGAGTGAGGAAAAATCCTCATCCATGGCAGAATCTCACTTAGGAATATTAAAAGCCTCCAAAAAATACTAAGGGTCAAAAGTGGAGGTGAATAAGGAGTGGGGTCTAACAAACTCTGGGAAAGTATGTATCTCATCTGAAGGATCTATAATCAACTCTCCAGCACTCTGTAAAGTTTACCTATCCTAATGAGGACTAGGGGGATATGGATCAGAGTTGAAAGATTCTTCACTCGAGTGAGAAGGGGCATATTATTAATCATCACTACTATCAAAATCATAATAATTTTAAGCATGAGGTTCAAGAGGATCGAGAGGATCAAGAGGAGGAACACACTCAATAACATCATCATCTAATGATCCAGAGTCTCAATCAGTTAGAATAAGAACCTTAGAGGGTGGAGAAGTAGAATTCAAAGATGACCCTTTAAAATTCACACTTCTCTCAATATAAATCTCATAAGTAGTAGGGTTAAATAATATATACCCCTTCATACCATCAAGATACCCTACAAAAATACAATTTTTTTTACTGTGGTTTTAAGGCCTTGCATTGGATCTGAAGATACAAAATTGATCTACATCAGGATTTCATCCAAACTAAGCTTCAAATGGCATCATCCCTCTTATGGCCTTGTGTGGAACATGGTTTTGAATATAGATATAATATTTCACTACTTCGACCCAATACTACGGAGGAAGGGATTTCGAGTTAACCATATAATTTTCCATCTCCTTAAGTGTTTGGTTCTTTCTTTCCACAACTCCATTTTTTGAAGGTTTGTAAGCAAGTATAAGATACAAGGAAATCCCTTTAGAGGTATAGAAATTTTCAAACTTGTTGCTCACATACTCTCCTCCATTGTCAGTTTGAAGAACCTTGATAGACCATTCTATTTATTTCTCAGCAAGATCCTTAAAGTCTTGAAAATGCTTGAAGACTTCAAACTTAAGCTTAAGAAAATAGACCTAAGTGTAACGTGAAAATTCATCAATAAAGGTTAGTATATATAGAGCTCTAGTATATGAAGGATATGGGAAAGGGTCAGAAATGTAACTATGACCAAGATCCAAGGGACAAGTAGCTCTCTAGGATTTTTCTTTGTCAAAAAAAATTCTTAGGGTGCTTCCCAAGGGAATAACCCTCACAAAGACCCTTAGAAAATTTGACACGGGGTAACCCATTGACAATTTCATTCTGGCTCAATTTTTCAAGGTAAAAATAATTAATATTTCCAAAACACTCATGTCATAGCTTACTAACCTCTTTGCATGAGCAAGCAAGGTAGTGGGTGTCAAATCAAAAGTAAAGTGGGAAAACGTATTCAATCATAAACAGTGATCCTCCTTTCCTCTGCCACTATGGAGTTAGAGTTAATCTCATGAATAATCACCAAGCTATGACTAAATTCCACTTACATTCCTTCACTAAGGTGATTGATTTGGAATGCCGATAAGATATTGGTAGAGAGATTGGGAATGATCAACAATTGGTTCAATGTTTCACCATCCATCTCTACCGATCCACTTCCAAAAAATGAAACTATAGTTTTATAGCCCAACATGAATTGGGACATGCCAAATGGTTTGATGTTAGTAAACTCAACATATAAAGAGGCCGTGTGGTGCAAGGCACTGAAATCAATAATACAAGTTGATGGAGTTTTTCTAGCTACAAAGGCCTTTCCTTTCATCTTCTAAGATTTATACGTTTTTGCTTTGGAAGACTCGGCCTTTGGAGCATTCTGTTTGAGAGAATCATGAACACTTATTTTATTCTTCTCAAGTAAATGATTTAAGTGATCAATTTGTTTTCTCATACATTGATGCTCTTCAATCCTAGACTTCTTATAATAGGAACACTTACACTTTTCCTTCTTTTCTTTAGGCTCATAAGTTGAAGTGTTCGTGTTAGGATTTTTTTGGGCTTGGTTGGTCTTGGTTTCCTTCTTAGGTTGGTCCTTTTTATCTTTCTTCTTTATAGTTTTCTTTCTTTACCCTTACTTTCCATAAGGGCATGTGACTTGGATTTTAGAGCCATTTGAATGAGTTTGTCTTGTTCTCGAATGAGTTGGGATGAAAAATAATTAAATGAAGGAATTTTCCAAGTACTTCCCAAGGTGGATTTCATGGTGTGAAAAGTTCAAATGAAGATGGATTATTTGGGACCTAGCTTAGAAATAATCGACGATATCAACTGAGAATATTTCTTTGTTTTATATTCTTTTAGAAGAAATCTAGTGTGGAAAAACTTTGAGAAGAAGGCTTCTAGGTTTTCAAAGTCGCTATGATTTTATCCTAGTATTTCTTTCTCTAACTGATTCGATCTCATGTCATCTTACTTCCCAAACATACCGTCAAGGATTTTCCACGTTTCATCAAGTGTTTCAGAAGTTTCGATGTGGAAGAGAATGTCAGGAGAGATGGACATAAAAATAAGACCCAAGGCTTCATCAAAATGGTTAAACCACTTAGATTTTATGGGTTCATCTTCAATTTTAGTCTTTACTCCCATGGTAACATGAAACAACCCTTTACTGCTTAAAACCATAGTAATTTTAGATCTCCATTCAAATAAATTGAATGGTGTCATAAAAGGTACTTTGGATGCATCCATAGCAAAGAGAGAGAAAGAAGGAATGCAGAAAGAAAGAGAAAGAAACATAACCACTCCAAAACAATATTAACACCCCCTGCTTTTGGAACTTTATAGTTTAATGTGTTGATTATAATCAGATGCAACTATGCGTCGAGAAATAGTCAGTCACTCACTTTGCAATCAGCGTTATAATGCGTAAGAGGGGAGACCAAAATCAAGGTTCATTAATCGCAGCAACTCGACACCATAAGCAATCACAAAATGAGAAAAAATAAAAGAGGGGGAGAGATACAGTCCTGTATAAGAAATAGTGACACACGTCATAGTAGAAAACCCCTTATCGCAAGACTTTGGTAGATGTGATCACTAGTTTGCAAGTAATAACAAGGGTTATTACAATGCAAAAACTAACTCAAGGTGAGCCCAAAGGACCTCCAAACTGCAACAAGGGATCCTGGAAGGAAAAAAATGGCTAGAAATGCTACAACACACTTCATTGAACACGATCAGTAGAAAACATTGTCTGATATGTTTAAAAATCACACTTTTGAAAATGCCAATAAGTCTAATTTCATATATTTAAAGGCACAAAGCGACGATTAAAAACAACGTTAATTAGATGAAAATAATGCTACTAATTTGAAAAATAAAAATGAGATTCAAGATTTAATTAAATGATTAATTAAAATTATAAATCCCTAAGAGGGATTAATTAAATTAATCTATAACTTAGATCCTAAATGTAAGATAAGACCTAACTTAAATATTTAAATTAACCTTTTATTAAAAGGTACCCACTTTATATAAATCAACCTTACCTTTATCTTATAAAATCATGACCACTTTTAAAAACAAGAGTCGCATTGCAACAATAGTACCTACCATAAAAGCATAGAAGCATGTTGTTTATATGGAAAGAAAGAAACGGAAAAAGCAGGAAACGGGTAAAGAACCCATAACAGATTTTAATTTCATGAATGCCTATTAGTTGTTAGTGTCCCTTCTAATTTATCATATTCAATATGTCAATTTTTTAAGATGCACCATTACATACTACATACTGCACAATGATTTCATCATTATTGCTTTCACTTTAAATTTATAACCTAATAACATAAAGTTGGAATTTGAAAAAAGAAGGTCAACAGCTGCAAAGGGAACGTTTTCATAGCACAAAACAATGGGCATGAAATTCATGTCTTTTAGGAATAACCTCCTGCTAGCACTCTGCAACATACTCCCATCACCTAAACTACATTCATTATTTATTTTCACAGCAAATATGTAGGCGTCATGACATATTTGCATACAATATAAAAACCATAATATTTAAGCAATTGCAATCAGATTAGAAGTAGAGAAGTAGGTACATCTGAACAGCTTCAAGACAGCTAATTAAAAAAATCAGAGTTAGAATATAAAAACATTGTTTTTAATACCATATTTTGCATATCATGTAGTATTTGTAACTCTAACATTACACAATTTATGTATCACAAAAGTCAATAATATAATGTTTGAATATACTAATATGCCATGGTATACAAAATAAACATATTCAAAACAACATATTCAACTTTTTTTCATATTTTCAAAAGTCTTAACAAAGGGAGGTCTGAAATGAGTTGAGTATCCTATTTTTTGTAATGCATGGAAAAGCTTAGAATACAGTTTAAATATAGCTTGCACCAAATAGGAATTTTTTTGTATAAGATGAAGAATTTCTAGACGATGTTGTTAATTCAAATGGTAATTATGGTGGCATGCCTATGCATGACATCCATTAGCTTTGCATCTCAATTCCTGGCATGCTATTTCTTGTAGGTATCTGTTCTTTTTTATCTTATGAGCTCAATAAGTATTGTATCCTTTCTAATCACTTTAACTCAACCTCTTATTTGAGTAGATAATGGAAAAGGTAATAGCATCTTGAGATTGTTCCAAAATTCCCTGTCTCGAAAGCTACAGACATATACTTTACCATTGTTATTGAAAAATACGTATATTACGATAGAACCGCTTACATTTGTAGATTAAGAATGTCCTAAGTATTCCAAGTAACTAATCTAATTTTTCTGTTGGATTGCTTTGCGTCATGAAGTCTCATAAAGAAATTGAATTGAATAGTTGATTTTTCTACTTTGATCATGCTTTCTCAAGAGTTTCCTTTCCTAGGGCAGGGACGGTGTGACTAGGAAGGGCCAATTCATTTCCTATTTGACTTTATGCAAAACATGCAGGAATTCCGAATTCATATATCTTTTCACATGCATCTCCACATCTTTCATTCCTCATAAAATATCACCACCTACATGTAAGGGCTATATAGATTATAATTATGTATCATCACATTTACGGTATGTATCATGATAACCAAAATATGCAATAAGGAAAATATGGCACATAAAATTACAATAGAGACGGTAGACTTTCTGGGGTGAGTAATCGTTGTGTAGTTTTTTAATAATTTTTACAATTGTTATAGTTTTTAATAACAATAAATTATAGAAATTATTATGTTATAGGGTATTGTACGGGAAAACCTAAAAAACAGGGGGAGATATATATTGAAATTTTTTTTACAGAAAACAGAATTTAACAAGTAACTAAGAGATATATTGGTTTTACTGAGATAGAGCTTGTAATAATATGTTTTGTGTTGTCATTATGAAGGCAGTGCATGTAGATGAGTTACTGAGTTCTAAGGCAAGCACTTTGGCTTATATGTATAAATCATTCAATAATAATCTCTTTTTTATTTGATTTTGAGTATGTGGTGTTCAGGGATCAAACACTAAATCTAATTCGGATGCCAAGTTCGAATCTCCGCTCTGGAAAATGAAAGCTACAATTCTCCAAAAAAATTTGTAGTTGTCATATAACAACATGTTATCCAACATAAAAATGAGTTGTCAATCTAAAGAGAGTAGTATTATACCATGTTTATCCACTGTAGGTGCCATTTTTCACTCCATGATTCATATTTGTTAATAGGATGCCCTTACGTAGCTTATTATTCATAATATAATTTTTTCGTGGGTGTTTACCATACAACAGTTAGCAAGCTTGGGATTAGAATGTGCAATGCAACGGTTAGCATTGTTACTATTGAACTTGTTGACTAACTTGTTTCTAAAGTGATCTATAAGAAGTAAAGTCTACAAACCCATTAACCAATGGTTAAATTTAACTCTAGTTTAGACATTATTTGCATTTTTTTTTATTGAAATATGGCAAGTTCGTGGATCGCCTTTGCCCAAGGTGAAGTGGGTATATTTCTTAGGATAAGTGGCCAAGGACTGAGGGGTATCCATTCCGTCAAATTCACATGGGATACAATATCGACCTCATCCCTTACTACAGTGAATCTCCAGACTTCACTTGCAATGAGAACTGAATGTTGTTGGGCTCTTTAAGAGCCAAACATCTTCACCATTGAGTCAATAGTCATTCGATCATTATTTGGAATTTTAGCTATAAAATACTTACACATTTTTTTTATATAATGTCGCATATGAATTCCATATTTAAAATAAAGTCATTTTTATATAGAATTATGTGTAAATTATATTGGTACATATTAAATTTAGTTAAATAAATACAAAATAGTATGTTAAAAAAATTATTAGGTGTAAATAACACTATTTTGTATACCCAAAAAATGTTAGACAGGTATAGTGAAACATTAAATTTAATCTCTGGGGTCCATCAAATACTTGGTCTATTAGACCTCATTAAAAGATTTGTTTGGATCCATACTGAAACATTGGACCTAACAACATCGATGTAATGTCTTATATTATTGCGCATTGTGCTCAACATTGGACTTTGAAAGATAACTGGAGAATCTGTCTTATGCAGGCCAAGTTTATTGTTCGAACAGGATGGCTATGGAGAATTAGAGTTTAATACATTCAATGGGAAACTCAAAGTTCAAGATGTCTCATGTAATTCCCAATGTGTGGTTCTACAAGCTCATAGACATTGGCAGGTACAGAGAGTCCCAAAAGAGAAGAGAAGACATTAGCAGGTACAAAGAGTACTCCTAGAAGAGAAGACCTGCTCAATCCACATACACTACTTATAGATATGAGACTGCCATGAGTTTTCCCAGAAGAAGCCATCATTATGGTAGGAGAGAGAGAGTTTACAATCACAAGAACTCTCGAGAAGAAGTAGCGAGGTGCAAAGCGCAACCTGAAATGGTGGAGATTAAATCCATGAAACAAAAGACGAGCAAAGGGAAGATGAAAAGAAAAGGTGGGTCATCTTCGTCCTCTACTGTTAGAAGCTCTAGAATATATGTAGGTTGTAGCTGCAGAGCCACAATGGATTCCATTTGGTAATCAAGGGAAATAGTAAGAGATGACTTTTCGATCTCAGATGAACTAGATGTTGAAAATAGCAGCAAGAAACTCAATTTAATTTTCTGTCTAAATTAAATTAAGGAGGAAATTCAAAATTTCACATCAACAGGCCACTTGGATGTGTTAGTTGAGTCGTTAGCAATTAGTTAACTCAGTAAAAATCGAGTTGAGACAATGAGATCAGTTAGTTACAAAGATTCCTATATTTTAGGAACCCAGGTTAAGTTTATTTGAGTTATAAATCAGTTAAAACTAGTTTCAAGTGAAACTGAACTAGTTAATGATTAGTTAGGTGGTTGGAATTCATTCTAACCCAATGATCATTTAGTTAACTGATCAATCAACCCATATTTTTCTCATGCATGTGAATAATTCGAATTCTTAAGTTGTGGTGGAATTTCCAAGGCAGATGACAGTAGGTGTAAACTAATTAAGTATACATGAGAAGTAGGAGTTTTTTTTTAGTGACCTGACAGAGATAGATCTTATACAGGTAGGTTGTGTTCAGTTGAGCAACGGGATTTGGTAATTGATCTCTTCCATTTGATTAATGTAAAACAGAGCTTGTGGGGTTTTGGGTAGTAAGCTTTCCCTGGGTTTTTGATATATCTTGTCTCTGTATTTATGCAGTTTCTGTGTGTGATGATTTTTTATTTATGCAGTAGATTAGATTTGTGTCTCATGATTTAGATAAATTTCATGAGTAGTTGCGAATCTATTGAAATTTCTACATGGTATCAGAGCCATAATCACATAAGAACATGGAATTCAAAGTTTCTCCTCAGGTCTATAGGTCATTGTAGCAACATCTCTATAGAGCTTGGAAGATGGATTTCAGCGGGTTGAGGCTAGAATTTTCCTTGGATGGCAGCTCCAACTTCATAGCTAAGAAGGATCGCATGGAGGTAGTATTTGCAGATAATGGGTTGTTGGAATATATCGATTCTAATATTCCACAGCCAACTGCAACAGATGTCCAGCTTGCTTAGTGGAAGAAGGATGTGGCAAAAGGAAGGAGAATTATCCTCAAAGGGGTTCGAGATCATATTCTCTCAAACCTCCATAGGAAGACTTCTCCATTCACAATGTGGAAAACATTGACAGAGTTATTCCAGAATGAGAGTGACTAGAGAAAGTTGGCATGCAAGGATAAACTTCGAAATATCAAGATGGAGAAGAACGATACTATTCCATTGTATCTGAGCAAGCTCACACCATGCCGTGATGAGCTTGGTGGTGTTGGAGTTACTGTTCCAGAAGATGATTTTGTGAGTCTAGCATTGCTAGGTCTTCCCAAGAGCTGGCACAGTTACCAAGATTCCGTAAATGGTCGAGAAAAGATACCTAATTGGTCGCGCTTGTGGTCTGATCTTCAGCAGGAAGAATTTAGGCAAAGCACAAGAGATGGATCCTCATCCAAAGCTGATGAAGAGGAAAACTTCGCATTGATGGGAAAAGGGAAGAAAGGGAAGGGGAAGAAATTCCAACCCAAGCCTGATTCTAATCATGGTGGAAAAAAGGGAGATTTTTCAAAGGTGAAGTGCTTCCACTGTCATGAGTTTGGGCACTATGCAACCAGATGTCCGCAGAAGAAATCTAGCAAGAAAAATGCAGTTGTATGTGAAGCTCTAGCTTCACAATTTGAGCTTGATTTCACACTCGTTGCATGCATGGCCAGCATAGTAATGAGTACTATGTGGTATTTGGATTCAGGTGCATCTTTCCACATGACTGGATGTAAATATTTCTTCAGTGAAATGGAGGAGAAGGATCTGCAGATAAATATCGAGCTAGGCGATGACGGGCAGTATAGTGCAACCGGTATAGGCACTGTAACCTTCCAGAGAGAGTTGGGATCAGATCTTCAACACAAAGATGTCATGTATGTGGCAAGCTTGAAGAAGAACCTGATCTCAATAGCAGTCCTCGAAGACCGTGGTTATGATGTGGTATTAAGCTAGGGAAAAGCATTCCTGAGACACATAACCACTAGGCAAGTAAAGCAGATCAAAGTTCATGTGAAGAACCTCTACAAACTTGATGTAGATGGTAGCGCAGCATTGATGGATAAAGCAGACAATGTGGTGAGCCAGGATGAAGGTGAGTTATGGCACAAGAGATTGGGCCATCTACACCACGGTGCTTTGAAGATCATGCAGCAGATTTCTACAAGTCTTCCAAAGGGTACTTTTGTGCAGATAGACACATGCAAGGGATGTACCATGGGGAAGTATACAAAATCCACTTTTCATGAGAAGGAGAACCAAGCAATGAAAATCCTTGAGAGAGTTCACTCAGACATGTGTGGACCATTCTCAACAGCTTCCACAGCAAAACACAGGTATTATGTGATTTTTTTTTATGATTTTTCTAGAAAGTGTTGGATCTACTTCATGCAGAAGAAAGATCAAACGTTCTCAAAGTTTTTTGATTTCAAAGCACTGGTAGAGAAAGATACAGGGAAGAAGGTGAAGGCTCTAAGGAGTGAAAATGGTGGTGAGTACATCTCTAATGAATTCAAGAACTTCTGTGCCAAAGAAGAAATTCGGAGAGAGTTAATTGCACCTCATAACCCACAACAGAATGGGGTTGCAGAAAGAAAGAATAGAACAATTATGGGAGCAGCACGAGCTATGCTACATGATCAAGGCCTACCATTGCACTTGTGGGCAGAGGCATGCAACACAGCCGTATTTGTGCAAAACCGTACTCCTCATCGGATACTTGGCATGAGTACACCAGAGGAAGCTTTTATTGGTAAGAAACCTGATATTTCATATTTTAAAATTTTTGGCTCATCTGTCTATTTCCATGTGACCAAAGATGCCAGGAAGAAGCTAGAACCAACTGCAGAGATTGGGATATTTGTGGGGTATACTGATACTCCCCACAACTATCGGGTGTATTTTCCAGCTAACAGGGTGACAGTTTTCAGAAGGGATCTTAAATTTGATGAGGAGAAATCCATGCGATTGTCCCTTAAGAGGGAGCTTGATTTGCATGTAGAAGAGGAACTCTTAGTTCCAAAGGATGAACCTCAAGATGTGGAGCAGTCACATGCAGAGGATCATGGAGTGGCAGAAACCACTCATGCATAGTCATCCACTAGAGATGGCAGCAAGCGAACCAGGGAAGTTGATAGATTGTTGCATGATGCTAGAGAGAGTGTGTGACAAACCCACATCACAGCGTAGGTAGATGAGGTTACCGAGTCAGTACACTAATTACATGGCTCTGATGAGCGAGAGTGTAGAGACTGAGCCATCCTCATTCGAGGAAGCTGTAGAGCAACCAGTATGGGTTGATGCTATGGTAGAGGAATTTGATTCCATTGTCAGAAATAGTGTTTGGGAGGTGGTCCCAAGGCCAGCAGAAAAATCAGTGGTAGGTTCAAGATGGCTTTACAAAGTGAAGCATGCAGCAGATGGAAGCATCAAGAAGTATAAGGCCAGATTTTTGGCAAAGGGGTTTTCTCAGGTAGAAGGTATTGATTACGAGGAGACTTTTGCTCTAGTAGCAAGGTACTCTTCCATCAGATCTATTCTTTCTTTGTCTGCACAGATGGGGTGGAAGATCCACCAAATGGATGTAAAAACAACATTCCTCAATGGATTGATTGAGGAAGAGGTGTATATTGAACAGCCGGAGGGGTTTGAGACCTTTGACAGAGAGTCACATGCGTGTAGACTCAAGCGAGCGTTATATGGGCTCAAGCAAGCATCTCGTGCTTGGTACACCAGGATCAACAACTATTCATCGGGTTAGGCTTCACCAAAAGTGAAGTAGATGCAAACCTTTATCATATTGTTGTTTAAGGTAAATTATTGATTATTGTGCTATATGTTGATGATTTAATTTTGACTGGTGATGAGCAGTTGATCAGTTCTTGCAAAGAGGATCTTGTAAGAGAATTTGAAATGAAGGACATGGGAGTCATGCATTATTTCCTAGGTTTGGAAGTATGGCAGGGAGATGGAGAATTTTTTTTTTCTCAAGGTAAGTATGCCAATGAGATACTGAAAATATTTCACATGGAGAAGAGTAAACCCATGGAGAGACCTCTTGCAGGAAGCTAGAGGAAGGAGGATGCTACTTCAGGTGAAGTAGTAGATGCTACCACTTACAGGCAGCTAGGAGGTTCACTTATGTATTTGGTGAACACACGACCGAACATGTGTTATGCAGTTAACCAGCTTAGTCAAGCCATGGTCAAGCAGACCAAACTGTATTGGAAGGTAGCAAAGCATGTGTTGCGATACCTTAAAGGCACTACTCAGTTTGGTCTTTGGTACAGACGGACAGATGGAGTGAAGCTGCAAGGCTTCACAAATGCAAATTGGGCAGGGAGTCCATCAGACAGAAAGAGCACATCAGGAGGAATTTTCAGTGTTGGGTTAGCAGCAGTTTCTTGGTACAATAGGAAGCAGAGATCTGTGGTGCTCAGCTCAGCAGAAGTAGAATACATGGCTGCAAGTCAAGCAGCATGTGAGGCTATCAGGATGAGAAAGATTCTTGTTGGTTTATTTGGTCAGTTGATGGATCATACGGTGATTCACTGTGACAATCAAAGTTGTATCAAACTCTCTGAGAATCCAGTTTTTCATGATCGTTCCAAGCATATTGATATCCGGTATCACCATCTTCGAGATTGTGTGCAGAGGCGGATTATGTTGCTACAGTACATCCCGACAGAGGAACAAGATGCAGATATTTTGACTAAGGCTTTGTTAAGAGGCAAATTTAAATTCCACAGGGACAGGATTGGGATCCATGATAATCCCTTTCTTGCTGAGAGGGAGTGTTGAAAATAGCAGCAAGAAACTCAATTTAATTTTTCTGTTTAAATTAAATTGAGGAGGAAATACGAAATTCCACATCAACAGATCACTTGGATGTGTTAGCTAAGTCGTTAGCAATCAGTTAACTCACTAAAAATCGAGTTGAGACAATGAGATCAGTTAGTTACAGAGATTCCTATATTTTAGGAACCCAGGTTGAGTTTATTTGAATTGTAAATCAGTTAAAACTAGTTTCAAGTGAAATTGAACTAGTTAATGATTAGTTAGGTGGTTGGACTTCAGTCTAACCCAATGATCATTTAGTTAACTGATCAATCAACCCATATTTTGCTCATGCATGTGAATAATTCGAATTCTTAAGTTGTGGTGGAATTTCCAAGGCAAATGACAGCAGGTGTAAACTAATTAAGTATACAGGAGAAGTAGGATTTTTGTTTTAGTGATCTGACAAAGATAGATCTTATATAGGTAGGTTGTGTTCAGTTGAGCAACAGGATTTGGTAATTGATCTCTTCCATTTGATTAATGCAAAACAGAGCTTGTGGGGTTTTGGACAATAAGCTTTCCCCGAGTTTTTGATATATCTTGTCTCTATATTTACGCAGTTTCTGTGTGTGATGATTTTTTATTTATAAAGTAGACTAGATTTGTGTCTCATGATTTAGATAAATTTCATGAGCAATTGGGAATCTATTGAAATTTCTACACTAGAAGAACAAGATCAGCCTGTAAGGTACTACTCTAAACTATCTACAAAGAATTATAGTACACAATTCACAGATAGATTGGATCCAGGACAACTTTGCCCTCAATCGGAGTCTAAAACCGGGAATTTGAAGCAATCAAGTCACCATTTCAACTACGTTGCAAGATTGCCCAGCCCCGTAAATGAATATGAGGATTTCAGGCGGGTACAGCCCCCGGGGCAAAAAGTGACGGAAATGTTTGGACTAGTTGGGAACCCATTTGTCTTGGATACCAGTCTTACTCCTTCAAATTCTTACAGCAGTTGCAGATTGAGCTCTATATGCTCCATTGACCAGAAAGCACTGTCGGTTTCCAGCGAAGAAGAAGTGTCTGTCTCGTTTATTGATATATTGAAGTCTACAAGTTTGTCCACAGAGATTGAACAAAACCAGTTATTTCTTCAGTATTGGGAGGAATGCAGGCCCTCCATGACCAGATCAAGGGACTTTCAATATGGAATTAAAGAACAAAAGAAGAAACAGAGCTTGGAGAAAAAGTTCGTTCCTGCTCGCAAAAAGTTCAATGCAGGACAGACGCAACTTTTGGCAGCTTCTGTTACAAATTTCAATCCACAGGCAGCCAGAAAGCTGGGAAACTCGAGGTCCCAAATTGATTACAAAATCAGAACCAGAGTTCTTTCTCCAAAGGCCAATGGCACGAATTACAATGCAAAACTGAGGTCGAAAGGAACAAAAAGCGAGCAGAAGAGGTCTAAAGTAGCATATAAATGCCATATTGTTACTTCTGATAAGAATTCTGTTAAATGTGGTGACTCGGGTGCGAGCATTGCAGTGGTGAAATCTTCGTGTGATCCGCAAAAGGATTTTAGAGAATCAATGATGGAAATGATAAAAGAGAACAATATTCGTTACCATCAAGATCTTCAGCGCCTCCTGCGATGCTATATTACGTTGAACCCAGTTGAAAATCATGACATCATCGTGAAGGCTTTTGAACATATGCCATGGGCACAGAATTGTTCTTCTCCCCATGTACATACAAACAAACAAAGAGCTTCATGCAAGAATCCAAGTGTCAACAGCATGTAAGAACATCGTAGAGGGAAGTAAAAGCCGCAACAAATCCATGTGTGCTTGTTTAACATGCCCAAAAAAACTTTTAACAAAATAGGTCTTATCTGCCAAATCTATTTTGGCAATGAAGGAATTACTCAAGACCAATAAGAGGAATTTCAAATTAATTTCCTGGAGGAATCTGTAAATATTTTTTGAAATATCTGTTTGAAACTTTAGAATAGCATAGGTATTCATACAAACGAATTGCAATAGGCGAAAACAATAGTATACTGCCGAATAACAGGTACTAATAAACCAACCTTTATAAAACATGAGCCACTTGTAATAAACCCCCACTTTATATTAACACCTACCACATTAACTAATAAACCCCCTTTAATTAAAAACCTGATCCCTTTAATAATAAAACACCACCCCTTTTTAATTCTCAAAAGGCTCGAATAGAATTTAAAAGGTGGGAGATATTTGAATGGGATGGCGATGATCAATGCTAACACAGCACGCAGCATGGGGAGGTGAGCCACGTGGTGGCTCAATAGGGTGATTCAGCCCAACTCTCCGCGAAGGACGGGCTACTACATGAATCACGGTTTAATAGTGAACACAGGGGGAATGATTGAGTGCAAACAATGCAAGGGAGAACTTGTTGAGCATCCCAAGCTCAAAGTAATGCATAGACAGCTCAAGGAAGAAAAGAAATAGCATGCAAACCAGTACAACAACCCGGATCAAAGCAAGAGAGGGATCAATGCAAAATAAAGCAAAGCGAAAGCAGAAGACAAAGTGACTCATGAAAAAGATGGCTTGACTCAATAGAGTTCGCATGAAATTCATAAAACCCCAAGCGGCCAACACGACATGGAAAAGGGAAAAGCAAAGACAATGCACGGCAGTGTAAACCAACAATATACAAACAAGATAACCCAAATGGAAGGTAAAGCACGGGTTAAATGCAAAACATGCAAGACATGCAACCGTATCGCTTTGCAATAGCCATCTCAGGAACCTCATCAGGGGTAAAACAAAAGAAACCAACAGGGGAGGGAGTCCGAATAAGCCCAAAACACTGATTTTATTAAAAAACACTTTTATTTAAAAATACCGATAAGACCATAAAAACAACACCTACCTCCAAGAACACTTTCCCTCCAAATATAGCAACAACTAGATAAAACTCACGATAAATGTCGTAGATCTGCACATGCACAAAACCCAAAAAAACACACAAACTCTAAACTCACATTGTTAATACCAATTAGAAAAATTTCAATAAAACTAATGAAAACTTGTACGAGGAACGATATTGTCAAAACTAGAAGTAATTAGCAACCGAAAAAATGACGAGTGCATATTTACCGAACATAGCTCTAATACCATGAGAAAGTGTTTGACAAGGAAAAATTTGGAACCCCATGCACATTGAAGAGGCTACACTTCAGCGGTGATGATATGCTCCACATAATCAACAAGAATCATACAACAATAGAAAATCATGAATAAGGTAAATAGATATACTCTTCTTCATAGATCGAAAAAGGAGGGTACATATAGGAGTGATGTGTAACTCCCGCGCTGAGACAATAATTTCCTATAATATTGAAATAGGATTTACGATTCCAAATAGGGAATGTAACTCCTACGATGTCACTAACACATATGATAATGACAGATTCTATGATGAAATCTGTCACTTTTCATATAACTCCTAAGACCTATGAACTTGCTACGCAAGATGACTCACCATGTGATGTGGATGAGACCCCTAGGATGATAAGGCATGTCACATACACCAACAATCCTTGCTTATAGACATCGATCTTATAGCTATCTCCACCTCTTCATTTGTGTAATACCCATCCATTTTAGTCCTCGGGATTCCTCAACCTTGGAAAATGTATCTAAGGTGTGTACAAGTGGGAGGGGGACTTTTTAAATGTTTTATTTTACTATTTGGATTATCTTGGAGCTGATTTTGTCATGGAATCTATCAAGTTGTCTTTTAAAACTGTGTATGCATCCTCACATCCCGATTCGGTACATTAGCCTGGAAATCACATAATAGATTGTGTCTGTATAGGGCATGTGGACTGTTTGACAAATGATAAAAGTTGTGCTCTCATGGACATCCATGATTCTTATACCTACACAAATTGGGTTCGTTGAAAAGGCCTTGAAATCATTAAAAAAAATGGCGATGAATAGGTTCCCAACCCAATCAATTTTAATTAGAATCATATCATCATCCTGTACCAAAATGGGAGTTTTAGAGCAAGGTTTTCGCATCTATCAAAGTGCGAGGGATAGAAAAAATTTCATATGTTGTGGATGCAAGGAATAAAATGATTAACAAGCTAGTCACAGGGTGGGTTTGTGGAACAAGTCCAGGGAATTTCTCAAGAAATCCAAACGGCATGTGTAAAAACAAAATCTCACAACCTATGATGGCATCTTCCATGCATGGGTTACAAATGTTATTATTTTCAGAAGGACTCTACCATTAATTTAATCATATTGGCTTGATTTTTGGTCCTCTATAAGAGTTTTGATGAATAAGATAATAAGGTCACTCAGTAATGAACTTATAAGAAGCTTTATGAGGAGATCAAAGCTTTAAAAGTGAATTTTTTATTTATCAACTATCAGAAGTATCATTGGTCTTTCCCCTAGTATCAACTAGGGGGGTACATTATTATTTGGGAAATTTTTCTCAGCAGTAGTTTATGTTGTAGTCTTGTGCCATGTTCCTTCAAGCTATGCCAAAAAGGAGCTTATATTTGGTTGGGGAAATCCATGTCATCCTGGTGGAAAGTTTAGTTTTGTTGTTGTTTTATTATTGTTACCACACCCCAAGAATTCCTATAGGTAGGATTTGGAAGAATGCACAAGGCATGCTAGTTGTTTAATAAAATGTTTTAAAGATGGGTGAGCTCATAGATTGCCATATTATGGGAGCTACACATAATGGGTTAATTGGAAACGCATTGGAAACTTTATACAAGATGGTTAACATGTATGAAGCAGCCCCCTCTTCCTTTAGTAGAATACTCCCACCTTGTGCCAAGATGGGAGTTATAGAGCATGTCATGTTCATTCAATGAAGCATAATGGAAAGGGAGAATTTATGCTATCATAGTTTCAGGTGCCTTGGTAGACATGTTTTTGAAATGTAGAAGTATTCAACTGGTACATGAACTGTTTCTTAAAATTCTTTCAAACAATAAACAAATACAACCATGGGGAATACATCAAGTGAAAGACATGTTTGCAAAATATAGAGGCATGTGTATTGTGTGAAAATATTCCAAAGTGGTGTGGTCACATGGAATGTAATGGTTTTAAGACACGCACCAAATGGAATTCCAAAAGGAGTTGAAACATAGGCAATATTCGTGAAGTTGTGAATGAATTCCCTTGAGGTGGATTTATAGTTTGGGCACGTTCAATTGGCTTAGAGTTCTTGTACACCACTTCTTCATAGAACATGCATGGTTTTCTCTCTACTCTAACATGTCTTCACATATATAGTTTTTCCTTTTTATGTAGTTATAAAATTAAAATGAAGAAAAAGTATATCTTTCTTATAAAAGTTGGAAATATGTTGTACTTTGAAAACTTTGAATCTGATTTATTGCCTCACATTTAAGTGATTTGTATTGAATGTTAATCTCACTTGTTAAAACTTACTGTGATGATAAAAAAACTTAGACCATGGGTTAGGATAATGAAAACCTCTAAAACGACAAAAAAATGAACTTGAGACTTCATGATAATTACCGATTGTACTCTTGCAAAATTTAATAAAACACAAATTTTCTTAGACGCGTAAAATACCCCTCTAAATCCCGCAATGGGAAATTATGCCTTAAACATGTTAAATGATGATGTGGAGATGCCACATAAACCACTATAATGATTTCATATAGTCATTTGAAAAAATAGTATCACTAATCTAGGACCTCGTTGGTCAATATTGCAATGTTGGACAACTATTGCGAGGTAATAATTACGTTTAGTTTTGGCTCAAGATTTTGGCACCACATCAAGAAATGAAGTTTTTTCCCTTCATACCTCTAGTATTTTTGGAGGATAATCATAGTAAAAATTTAATTTGGTTAAAATCATCTTGGAAGCTTGCGTTGTAAGGGATTTTTGTAGGCCTTCGGTCATTCGACGACAAGCTAAACTAGTATGATCACAACAAGTACCTATAGACAAGTGGCGGCCATTTGTGCCCTAGTAAACATATCCTTATTCCATCAACTTCTTGGGCATCCCTATAGATAGGAGAATAGAGGAAACTTTACTCTTGGTGATTTTGAGTTAGAAAATTGTTTTTCAGACCTAGTTTTTAATGCTATTTTGGCTAAATTGGATGTTTCTTTAAACTTGCTACAATATTAGAAAATTATCGTTGAACCTTATCCTAGAAGAATAACCATTGGAAAGTATACTAACATTATTATATGACCATGTATAACTCCTTTATGTTTCTTTTCTATTCAAAATAACTTGTGGGTAATATAGTGTTTTTCTCTCTCTCTCTTCCCCTTTCTCTATCTCTAGTTTGATAACGAAAACAAATTTGCGTCTATGATTTTTACGATCTCTTGTTTCATAGGATTCTTTGAATATATTTGTAAATGGAAAATAATGTATATGTGAAAATATTTATCCGTAGGGGAAAGCCATGCCAGCATCCTTATTGTTGACCATGTTTGCACTAACCTGGCAAGTAGCAGGTAGCAGAAGCAGGATTAAAATGGATGTTAGAAATCTAAATTTAATGTTTAGTACTGAAAATTTTTAATCAAGATGGAATTATAATATTCTTCTAAATTATCAATAGTACTTGTATTATTAAATAAATAAGAACTCCTTTCATAGCGTACGTGTGTTATATAAAGTGATGGTGAAAGTTTACTTGTAATTTTACAATTCAACTGTATTGTAGAATAGTATATTTAGCTAATTGTGTTGAATCCTAATAATATTATATATTGTTATGGTAGTGAGTTAAAATTTGTAAATTATTTCTATCATAATCATGTGAAGAAAAAGGTTGGTGATTGACAGTATAAATTGTGATGATTCCTTGAAACCTTTCTACACCCATTTTTGCCTTGAATGAGAAATTATGTGTTTCAAACATAATGTTGTTAGTGAATTTTTCATCTTGCACAACATTTTTATATTAATTGGTAGATAGAAAGGCTAATATATAATTTATATATGTTGCAATAAAATTTGATATGTAGTTGTCATGGTTGTCTTATAATGCGCTCAAATCTTGTTTCCCTGGTAAAATAGTTGTGGTCAACACTTCCTTTTCCCAAGGTAAAATATGTTGCCTCTAGGTTATTTAGACATCTTGGTTGTACACGAGACAAAAAACTTGCAATAGGAAAATTAGTTATTCCAATGAAGGATGTTATAAATACATTTAAATTGTAACCGTGCATGGTTGTCTTAATTTCCTCTTTGTTAAAAAAACATTCCCTACCCACCATTTCCATGAACAAATACCAACCTTCAGGAAATAAACCAATTTCGACTCAGGAGAAAGATAGTGGCATGTTATATAGGTGTTGTGAGAAAAAGTGAATAGTCATATAAACTTCACAACAAGAAACATTGGATGAGGAGTTAATTTTAAGGTCCTTTCGTCTCTTCAAATAAATAATTAAGGATGACCATTAGGTGTGAAACCTTCTTGAGGTTAGAATATTATTTATCCCCTACTGCTTACCCATGGAGGGCCATGTTCCTTTTGAATCAAAATGAATTAGTCTCTAGACCTCTTATAAGATTTCAATGGATGGAACCTCGATGTATATTTCCTACCACTTGGAATGGTGCCCTAGGAAAAACTTACATTGTTATATGTGGATTTTCTTCTCTCTTATAATGTCTTCTAATACTTGGTTGGTCAAATATTAATGAACAAACTTCTTGTGTGGGACTACGCCCTTTGGAGCTCCTAAATTTCTAAGTGGGAAACTAAAGCTTCATCATTTAAACAATGTTAACGGATGACTTAACTACACAATGTAAAGGGAGAAAGAATACAAGTTAAAGAGAAGAACTTCGGAAATGTATAGTCTCTTAGGAAATAAGCACTGTGAATGTTATCTAGTGAATACAATGAAAACATGAATGTAATACAAATAAAAATAAAGGAAATTACTCTTGATGAACTAATGCAGAGACGAGGAAACTTGTAAACGTGAATGATAATGGATGGTTTGATTATTTTATAAGTGAGACAATATGGTGTGTTAACACAATGAAATCTAATGAAAAATATAAATTTTGAGACCTATGTGACTGATTGTTAATAACTCAATATTTCCTTCTTGTAGTCCTCTTTACTTGTGTTAGACTACACTTGTATGAGTCATTATGGTTGACAAGGTCATCTCATTTGTGGAACCAATGTGCTTATGAGGCTTGATTATTATTAACCCATGTTATTTACCAATGGATTAGAAGAATAAAATGTTATTCATTTTATAGGTGAATAGTTATGGTTGGAATACCTTATCTCTCTAATTTGAGGTTGTGCAAGTATTTCCTTATAGTTAGTTCAATGAATGTATGAAATGCATAGGGTCTAGCAGAGCTTGATCAATTTAGTAATCTAACTGATTGGTCTATTTGTGACCGTAGTGGAAAATGGTTGTAGATACTTGAAATGTTTACCATCCTAAAGGAATTGTTATTCCACACTTGGGAGGGATCAAACAAGGTAAATTCTTTAAAGTTGTGAAGAATATTGGGTGATGATTGTACCTCAAGGATTAAGAGATAATAATTTCATGCTCCTAAGTAGGTAGTTAAGCCTCCTTATCAATAGCTTGTGTAATAAATCTCCTTTAAAATTATCGTGAACCGTGTTGTTACACACCTCAAATGATTGAGACATGAACATATGTTATTGCATGAGGTTTTCTTTGTTAACTAGGTTGTGGAATGACTTAGATTTTTATGTGATAAATGTAACGTAAACCAAGATTGGTATTACCTTGAGAGGAATTCCTAACTAGTCCTTGTGGTATATAATTGATCCTATCTTCAACCTTAGCTCATGTGTTAGTCCATTTTGTGAAGTATCTCATACAAATTCCATTGTTTTGGTTTATTTGTGGCACTGGTGGACATTTTCCTATTTAGTGTAGGTACAGTGTGCATTCTGGGTCACGTTAGATGGGCATACAGACTTTTATGTAACCATTGTGTTGTGAATCTGATTTGAAAGGGGTAACATGAACATATTATGGAATGAAATACATGATCAAACTCTAGAGAGAAATAAACCTCCTTTGTTGTGTGATTTCAAGGGCCATGATGGATGTAACCATGTTTCCACAAGTATGTTACTCCTAAACTAAAAACTAGTGATGCACACAAAATTATGACGGTAAACCTTGTGTACAATGATTTATTGCAATGGAAATTTTTAGTGTTTTTTTTTTTGTCTGGTGAGTTGGGCTGGTGTCTTTAGTGTTGCATATATTAATAAAAAAAAATTACTATTTTTTTGGTTACATTTTGTGTGGTAAAATAGTGGGCATCATAGTTGGTATTAGAGTGAAGGTTCAAACACTTGAACCTCTGGAATTAATCAGTAATGATTCTTATGTACTTGGTTGTGTGTGCATAGGATGGGTGTCATGTGATTTCATGTTTTCGTGTTATATGGAGTCATGGTGATGTAACCATGTCCACTTTTTGTCCTTGCTATGTGGCTCCTATCAAGCATGTCCTATAGTGGGTCCCTAATTTCTTTGTGTAGACCCATATTGTGCGAGAAACCGCAGATGTATTCATATTATTGCATATTGTTTTCTTAGTGTTGCATTTGGGCAGTAGTAGTATGGGTGATTATTATAAATAGTTATGGAGGTTAGAAGGTGTTTGGTTAGTTTCTCTTGAGTTCTACATCATCATTGGTTGTGACATTTGGAGATAAATTGGTATTTAGAATGAGATTGGCTAGTTGTTCTTGAGTTCTACATCATCAATGGTTGTAACATTTTTAGTTAAATTGGTAGTTAGAATGAGATTGGTTAGTTTCTCTTGATTTCTACAGCATCAGTCACTATAACATTTGGAGGTAAATTTGTAGTTAGAAGGAGATTTGTTAGTTGCTCTTGAGTTCTACATCATCAATGGTTGTGACATTTAGAGGTAAATTGGTATTTAGAAGGAGATTGGTTAGTTGCTCTTGAGTTCTACATCATCAGTGGTAGTCACATTTAGAGATAGAGTGGTAGTTAGCAAGAGATTAGTTATCTTATCTTGCTTGTTTGATATCATCAATGGTTATGGCATTTGAGTATGGAATTTGATAGTGACGATAGATATTGATAGTTTCTAATGATTTGGAGATGTATTTCCACCTAGAAGAGAAGATATCATGACCTATATCATATTGGATCCATATTATTTATATATACTGATATGTGTGCTCGATGATTAGTACCCCTATAGGTGTCCCACAAAAGGTTGCATAGTAATTGTGATGTGGATTTTTCATATGTGTTGTATTCTTAAACTTGGCTTTTCTTTTCAGGACTAGTATTTTATTTAATTAGTTTATTAAAAAGCTTTGAGGATTTTCTTGTTATTTTTGGCTTTATTATGAGATTTTCATGGTTTGAATGCGGTTACATAGCCATTTCGTTTTTACTACTGATATTTCATGGATTTTATCTCTTTTTGGTGACTTAGAGCTTTATTATTTTTTAGGCCGCTTTTCTAAACTTTCATCAATAATGTTACGTGGTTTTATATTCTTATTGAAGATATGGTACTATCTTGTTCAAGTATGTTATCTTGTCATATGGGGCTATGCCCAAGGTGTCATGACTGCATGTTTGGGGCTGCAGGACATGCCCTTGGTTTTGGAGATGACGGGGCTCTATGCGTCTAGGACCATGGAGTGACCCGACCTCACTTTGATATTGGACACTCAGTCCTCCTTTGGTGGAGTGACACTAGTGATATTTTGTCTTCATTTGGTGGAGAGACATACTTGATTTTAAGTCTTCTTTAGTTGAGATAATCTTATGATATATTTTTTCCTCTTTGGTTGAGTGACCCTCATGATTCTTTGTTCTCTTCAGTGGATTGGCCTTTTTGCTATGCAGTATGGATCAATAGATTAGCCTTTATGTTATGCAGTATGGATCAATAGATCTTGAATTTTATACTATATAGTATGGATCATTAGATTGGCCGTTTATGTTATGTAGTATTGATTAGTGGATTGGGAAGTGATTTTTGTTTCTCCTTGTTTTCTATCATGATATTCTTCACTGTTGAAATGGATGTTGTAACGCCCACTAAAATCTCCCACTTGAGACCCATGAACAACCTAGGTTTAGTTACAAAATTATGGAATAATTTTTTTTAAAGTGTTAACAACAAAAGTCTCAATAACAATTAAATTCAACTGATAACTTTTCCCATTATAATAATTACTAATTCCACATTATAAAGCAACAAGTGTAATAAGTCCACACCTAGCTCAAATCTCCGTAGGGATTAATTTAATCACTGATTACATTGACATTTTAGCTAAATATTCCTTGATTAAAATTCTAGGGTTAAGGGACCAAAACAATTAAATACCCAAGGTATTTAATTCTACAAGATCTAAGACAAGAGCAAGGTTTAATTATAGTGGGGGAAAATAATACATATTTAAAATCATCAGAGTAAATTCTTACTTACCCACTCCCAGAACTTGGTTAAAGATTCAATTTGAATTTTCCTATGATTAATGCAATTAAAACTTCCTAAAAACATTCCCATTAGATAGGAAATTTCCTCACCTTTGCGGTGATATAAAGAAGTCCTCATAACTCCTCATATTTCTCAAGTTATGGGCCGGCGGACCTTGGGAGGAAAATTTTCCCAAGAGCGGGCCTAGGGGAGAAAATTTTTCCCTACTCAAGTCTGTAGACTTCAAAGAGAAATTTCACCCAGAGGAGGAATGTGGACCGATGGGGCGGGGCAGAAAATTTTTCCCATGCGTAGGTCAATGGAACGGGGAGAACTTTAGTGCTTTTTTTTCTTTTGGAATAAAAGAGTGATTTGCCCCACGCACCCACGAGCCTGAAAGGACACGTGTCGGCATTTCCCAACACTGGCAGAAACTCAGGCCACCGGAGAATTTTTATACTTTTCTCTTTTTTGTTGAAAAGTGCTAAGGGATCAAAATGATCCGCACCTCCACCGATGCCCAAGGCACCAAGTGTCAGTCATCCATTGGTCGCGGGTCGGTAGGTCAGTGGGCCGGTGGGGAGAACTTAGATAATTTTTCCCAAAGAAAATTTTTGAAGTGCTAAGTTTTTAAGGGATCTGCTCCTCTGCTAACACCTCGTGATGCCATGTGGTAGCACCTGATTGGTTGCAGGTCAGTGGGGCCACGGAGAAAACTTATAAAATTTTCTAAATTTTTAATTTTGAAAACACTAAGGTTTAAACGGGTTCTGCGCCTCCACCTTTGCCTCGTAAGGCCACGTAGCATCATCTGATTGGCTGCAGACATATGGGGCAGTGGGAAAAAATTAGGAAAATTTTCCCAAAAATTTCTTTTTAACTTAGGCGATATTTAACGAAAGAAAGGCTTGTAGGTCAGCGGAGCGACGGGGAATTTCATGCCTTTGGCATTTTTTTGTCCAAAAAGGTACTAAGAAAAAATTCGGGACCGCGGGTCCGCCAAGGAAAATTTTATTCATTTAAAATTTAACAGTTAGATTATTTTGAGCCCGAAATGAATTAAAAACTTCATAAGGCCATAACTTTTGATTGGGAACTCAGGTTTTGGAAAATGAGTACTTTCTAGAAAGCTCTCGACGTCCTCTTTGCACAGCAACCTTAGGAATTGGAATTTGAAAAAGGTTAAAGCATTAGTTTTGAGAAATCATCTTTCTGTCACTTAGAAAGTGAACTGGTATTTTTAACTTACCAATTTTGTTCAAATTTTTCGTTAATTCTTTTTCCATTTTCCAAACAGACATGGAGGATTTTATTTGGAAAATTTTAAGACAGATTGCAATGTTAAGTTTACTTGATTGATTTGCATTCGAAATTTAGCAATTTTATATAGCAAGAAGTCTGTAATTTTGCCTTTGCCTAATTTGAAAGGTTCTATAAAATTTTCATAAGTATTTTGGTATGTTTGTGTTCGTTTCAACCTTACAAATAAAATTTTATATTTCATTTTGTCTTTTTGATGTTGTAGGGTCGATTTGTGCATTTTGATAAAACATTTACCAGTTTTGAAAACATCTAACATAGATCTAATTTGAAAGGATATATTTTCCATTTATCATCTTCTAAGTATTAGAAATCATTCTGGATCCAATCTAACTCATTAAGTTGATTCAAATCGACATATTCAAATGCCAAATTATAATTCTGATTTTCAAAACTTTCATTTTTAAAGAATAGATTTTTATGACATTTCTTTATACGTAATCACTTTTTCATCTTTCCAATAGAGATTTCAAATTACATTCAACAATCATATTTCCAATAAAAGCAATATAATTTGAAAAAAGTAACTACTTCTATTTATATAGATCAAATACAACTTTAGAATCACAACTCTTTCTCATTACATTCCTTTTTACAAATAGAATACAGAGTAAATTTCTTTCACATTCAAAAGGGATTTTATTTCCAAAACATAGTAACTCTTCAGCAAAAAATGTGTATTAAATTGTCATCCACATCAAGTGGGGAAATGGTTTAAAAAAGTAGTTTCGCAAGGGACTGTCATAACTTTGTCTTCTTCCTTAATTACACTATACAGAATACAATTTCTTCCATATTTCTTCCTTAATTCATCCACACATTAGTGATGTTATGATCCTCTTGTGCAGATTTCACTAATGCCTCGAGGTTTTGGTGTAACGGTTTGTTACATTTGGTATTAGAGTGACCACCCATGTTCGAATCCCACTTGGTTGGTTACGTCATGTAGCCAGGGTCCGTGGGGCACCTAAACATAGATGAAGTGGGGCTCATACGTATGGGAGTGTGGGTGCAAACCCAGCCCAAGTCAGACTCTACGGAAGCATGGTGGGATGTTATGATCCTCATGTGCAGATTTCACTAATGCCTTGAGATTTTGGTGTAACGATTCATTACATTCTTGATAAGAACCTTACATATAATAAATCAATAAATTGCAGAAGATAATAAAACACAAGAGATATGGGGGGCCAAGATGCCCTAATATCAATATATGCAGAATAATACCCTTAAGGTAGGGAAACACCATACAATGCTCCTTAAGGAAGGAGTAACTCCATAATCTCCCAAGATGGGAATCCACTTCACAGGGGGACGCCTCCAATATACCTCTACCAAGTAGAAGACTCAACTCATACATCCCTAACATGCTCATAATGATACTCACATCCTTTAAATAGGATGGGTAACACCTAATCCCAATGTAGGCCAACCCATTACCCAATATAATTAATTCCTATGTGAGCCCATATAACTAACTAAGGGGATGTGTGCCACATGTTGGCATCTCCATCAACCCATATACATTATAATATTATATCCCATGTGAACCCATACATATAACTAAGGGGATGTGTGCCACATGTCGGAATCTCCATCAACCCATATATATTATATTTTCCCATATCCCCTTTTAGCCTAGCAAGTCCCTCATGCGACCATTGTCATGCCCCATCAGGTGCTTAAATGTGGCTCCCCCCTTCAGTTTTGCAAGGGACTCTCATCAACTTTGTCACCCACCATTAATGTACACTGGTAGGGAATGTTAGGTTGGATATTTTTTCAATCCAAAATATGAGGTTCAACCACAGTACATGGGATTAAATCCCTCCTCAAAAACAGTTGAGGCTACCTGTTTATTACTAATCTAAAACACAGCATAAAAATATTTCTTACAGTACTCACACTAATCTAACCATTGGGTTTGGGATAGAATCCTGAAATCCATATCCACACTAACTGTGAAGATGTTGTTTTTATAAATGGACTGGGTCAGAAATAGATTACAATGGATGAAACACAATGGAAAGGAAATGAGAGGAACGTATTTTCTTTCGAGTAAACACAAAGCACAAAATAATCATACGATCTTCTAGATAACAAAATGTAATGTAATGTTTGAAACGATTTAGAATCATCAAAAACACTAAACTGAGGAATAGCTTAAGATCCTGCGAGCATAAGAGACAATATCTTAAGAAAGATGACACTTCTCACAACACAAATTTTGTGAAAACATGACATCAACTTCTATTCCTCGAATGATTAAAAGAAAACACAAAGTTTTTCTTCTTCACAATAGCTCCTCAATGTTCCAAAAAATCTCAACCCTTTGGAATGCACGTAAACATCTCTTATTTATAATAAAAAGAGTCAGAGAGAAAATAGGACAAACCCTATAAAACAGTCTTTTCTAACAAGATTCCTATTTTGCTTGGCTCTCATGTAGGAGACCAAGACACAACTATGACTTCAAAAATGTGATGAAACCGAAATGAAAAACACATGTCAATTTCAAGATTGAAATGACACGTCACATCAAGACTTAGTCTGAATCATCATCTTTCTGCTTCTTCATCTTTCTCTTCCTCCAGCTGAGCCTGTTTGTTCTGAAATTCTTGGAACTTATGGATTATACCTTGCATCTCATTTTCGTCAGGCGCAGTGGAATGATCACTCAAAAATTCACAAGTTTCATGAGTGTCACTGAAACTACCGGGAAGCTTTCCTCAATCTTTTGCTGAGTCTTCTCAAGGCCTCCAAAAAATGTTCAATCTTTACAAGCCTGTTGATGATTTCAATACCAAATCCGTGAGTTGGTTCATGTTGAATAGACTCTTGGACTTGTTTGAAAATATCGTCAGCTGATAGGATGCCCAAATTTCCAAATGACACTTTTGCACAAATTTTCAGCAATTCTTCCTCCAGTTCACTTTTGCCATCAATCAATTGATCTCTTGATTCTCTCAATTTACCACAGGCTTCGTTGAGAATCTTTACCCTGAACCTGATGGCCCTTGGTCAGCTAGAAATGCTTATCCGCATGTAGGATGATGCCTTCTTTGACCAGGAGGTGTGATGGTATTTTCTTTAATACCTGGAGAGCTTTGAAATTCAAATCAAGATGTCCGATTTCTTGGGAGCAGTCATCGTCCATCTTTTCTCCATCACTCTGAATATTCCCCAAAGATTGATATACCTCCACAGACGTCTTAAATCACTTCTTTCCCCTGTTGGAGCAGCCTTTGGATCCATTCATCGACCACCCTTCCTTTTTTATTAATATTCTCAATTATAGGCACTGAGGAGAAATCAAATCCGACAAGGAACAGAGGAAGATGGTATGGATTCAAGGGGTTTTGAGATCTTAAGCAATACCTCAGTCAACTACTCCACCTTTCCTTTAAGCTCATCTCCTGCTATCTCCTTTGTTTCCTTCAACTTCTGGCACAACACGTTTGTAGCATCCCGTGCATCCTGTTGTGCTCCTTCTGTTGTCACTTCTCCTAGGGCCACCCTAGTTATCTGATATTCAAAGGCTGTTATGTCCTCTTTGGTTTTGTTAGTCGCAGGAGTGGTGATCTCTGCAAACTTATGTCCCTGAAGCGTCCACCAAAAACCCTTGAAATTGTTTTGGGTTTCTTGGCCGATTTAGCATTAGAAGCCTTGAGTGAACTAAAATCAAAGGCTGGTATGGGTGCAATCACCTTCCTTTTCCTCAAAGTTTGCTCCAAGTAGCCATTGAGGTGTGTCAAAGGGAGTTGCCACTATTGTAGAAGTTGGTTTCATACTTTTAGGGGGAGAGGGAATTCTATTGGTGGAGTGGGGACAGTTACCAGTGTGGTAGTAGATTCAGTGAAAAGAGGCACAGGAGGGGGCATGTTGGTAGTTACTTTGGTCCCAGCAGAGAGGGGTGAGAGTCCAGAGAAAATGCTAGCCATGACCAATGAAGTAGATGGGGAAAGAGGAGGTAGAAGTGGTTGTGAAGAGAGGAAGCACAGATCCTGACGCCAAAGCCTGGGATGTAAGAGATAACGTCACTTCAGTTGGGCAGTCAACAAATGGTGAAACTAGGGGTTGGCTTACTTCTCCTTTCAAAGAAATTTCTCCTATTTCTGGTGGTGTTGGTGATTCTGGCACATTCACCGTTTCAACTGGAGTGACAATTGAAGAGGTTTCTTGTTCTCTTCTGTTCTTGACATGCTTGACCTGTATAGGTCCCTTAGAAGATCTTTTGTCCTTTCCCTTTTTAGAGGGCACCGCCTCTGCAGCAATTAACTTTGAAAAATTATCTTCTTTGAAGCTCATTCCCCAAGAGGTGAGCCATGCTTTGGTGCGTGCAAGAATTAGGGCCGATCTATCTCTAATGGAGGATTTTTCACCGATAGACCAATCAATAGGTGGGAAAACATATTGATCTTCATTCAATCCATCATAGGAAGGATCCAGAACACTTTCATTATCGCCAGTACCTTCTGGTCTGTCAGTGAGTTCAAGTGTCTGAATCTCTAGCAAGTGTCAATCTACTATGATCTTTTCTTCGGACAGCAACCTCATCACGTAAATCAATCCAGATGTCTTCTATGCTTGGTACGTGCAGGTGCAGAGTTCCATATGCCTTAAGGACTCCTCAAAAATCAAACCCGTCTTGGGGCTTCATGTGCTTCTTCAACTTATCTTGAAGCTCATGAACAACGTTCTTGGCTTTCACCACATTGAACAGGTTATACCTTCCAATAGAAATTGGGAAAGATACAACGGCCTTGTGTTTACTCTGTTGGAACTTATGAAAATCCAACAATTGCCTGACCAACTCCATCAAGATTAGTTTTTCCACTGGATATCTGGGAAAACGGAAAGGATCCCCTGGGTACATGACTACCCGAAGGTATATGTGAACTTCTTAAATTGTAAGAAGACACAACCCCATTTTGAAACTTCAGCCCATGCCTCATCAGAGACTCTTGTTTTCCTTAGTTCAGGGTTTAACCTGCAAATGTTCTCGTAAAAGAAGGCATCATTTACCCTTCTGAATTGGTCTTCGAACCCTTTTCTTGTTAACTAAGGAAAATACGGATAAACATGTCTCCACTATCTTGTTCCCCTTGGTGTCCAATCCAGGATAGTTCCTCATGCCGGCTGCTGCATAGGTGACATACGAGGACATATAAAACTTTCCAGTAGATAGGACTGTTGTCATTTGAGAATCTATCTCGTTACTGATAAGAGTACCCCAATCAATTCCCTGTTGATTCTTCTTAATAATGATCATGAACTGGTACATCCATCCTTGGAAAACATTTGATTCGGGGAAACCAAAAACCTGACTCAACAGAGTAATGATATCATTGATTTCCTGAATGAAATCACTTCTAGGAACAAGTCTTGGGAACCTGGAAATAGCCGGTTGGCTTTGATTAGAAACTTCTTATTCACGTGTTTGATACAATCCTCCTGATCATTGTCCCAAGCATTTTTAAGCTGACTTGAGATCCACGTCTCCATATTCCTCAAAATTAGGCAGCTTGAGAAGGTCATCGAAGTAACCTCCATCCAACTTGATTACAACTTCTCCCTCCTGATTTTTCACAGAACAAGAAACAGAGTCATAATTTGAAGCATAGGCTAAGATGAACTCGGGGCACTAAGCAGACATGGGGAAACCTGCTGCAAGAGGTAGACCACTGCCAACTATTGATTTCATCCATGGATTCTAGGAGGAGCTCTTGACCCGATTCCAAAAATCCTTCCATATTTGTGTTTCCGAGCTCTGTATCACAGATGTCGTAGTTACAATCAATGTAGGAGGGAGACTCCACCTTCCTAAATTTGTACTTCATCCTACATGATTTTTCCAGTCTTATCCTGTGATGGACCAGGATCCGACATGAGGAATTCCAAAGAAGGGGTGAACTGATTGCTTCTGATTTAGACACTTCGGGTTTGAAGACCTGCTTAGCAATCCCAAAGGCCCAAAACACTACAGAGAGTGTTGGAGATTAGAAGGTGTTCGAACACTTTAGAAATTCCCGATAGTCAGTGGGACCTGTCAGATGGTATGAGATGTCCGCCACTCTGGAAAACCCGCAGCACTGGAAGATGTCAAAGGGTTCAGAAAACCCGCACTATTGTTAGATGTCGGGAAGATTAGAAATCCCGCTATACTTGGAGGATGCTGGAAGGTTTGAAGTGTCTGACACCTTGGAAGTTTCCGAAGATTTCGGAATGTCTGACACCTTAGATATCCTGACACACTGTGGGTTTTGGAAACTACAAAACACCCTACGAAACCTGAAAAGAGGGAATCGGGTTGTTGTCAGGTCAAAACATGCAAATTCCTCTCCATTGTTATGATTTTTGATACATTTTTTTATTGTCATTACAACGGCATATTCCAAGGAATAAAACAAACTAAGCATTCCAAGGGTGAACCATAAAACACAAACTTGATTGGAAAACAACCTCAAAAAGGAATAAATAAATAAAACCCCCAAAACCCCAACAAGAAAGAAAGAGGAACTTAGAAGAATCATTACACAAATATTCCAGAAAATTCACAAACAAAGAATAAAGGGAAATACCTTTAATCAGAATGTAAAATGATCAAAAATGAGCAACGGAATCGAGCACAAAGGCGAGTTGGGTTTCAGGGTCGAAGATGCATGCACAAAAATCCACGAGGTAAAAAGTACATCTGGTAAAAATGACATGGAAATCTGAGTATTTATAAAAAAATTACATTTAATACACTTCAGTTGACACATGTGTCAACCACCCGACAACTAAGCATTAATGCCATGTCAGCATGTTTGGGGTGTCTGAAAACTTGACATAAAGAATTTCATATCAATTCGGGTTTCGGGTTACGGGAATCAAGGGACATGAAACATGATGTTTGATGGATCTGAAAACCTGAAACAAAGGAGCAAACTAGGTTTCAGAAATCGGAAGACATGTGACATGAAGCATGTTCTGACTGAGGCATGTTCCGATGCTTGATGGTTCCGAAAACCTGAAACAAAGGAGCAAACCAGGTTTCAAAAATCAGAAGACATGCAAAATGAAGCATGTTCTGATTAAGGCATGTTCCGATGCTCGATGAACCCAAAAACCTGAAAGACTTACTTGATGCAGGTTTCGGGCTTCGGGGAACATATAACATGAAGCATCCAAAATCTCATGTTGTCTTGCTATGGAAACCTGAAAACCTAATTATCTCTCTAAAAGGGCATCTTTTAGGAAACCAACTCAAAAATATCCTAGGGTTATCACTAAATTTTGGTGTAAACACAAAAATGAGATAACAAGAATACAATTTCTTCCACATTTATTCAAAAATAGATAAAAGAGTATATCTCTTTCACAATTCAATTTATAACTTTCATAGCCCATACAAACCATCTTTCCAGCACAAATAATGTACAAGTTCATCCACTTCAAAGTGGGAAGGGTTACAATAAGTAATAATCTCAACAAGGACTGTCAAAATTTTCCTTTTTTTTCCTCTACTCCAAAACAACAACATGAATATCCTCCATTTTTCTTTATTTCAATTTTATCACAATAGAATAGGGGGAAAAGGCAATGCTCTCCACCCAACCAAGACATCCAATGAAAAGGAGAAGCCGTCCTTCTTCATTGGCCCCTAAACCCCAACCATATTGCAATTAGAAATGCTTTTCAACACATGGCAACAATAGGCTTCCACAACATAAAGATATATTTCTCATTCAAAACACAGTCCCAAACAAAACTATAGTTTACCACCATAGAACAAAACAACAACAACACTCAGTCTTCATCATGCAAGCCAAAGGAGAAAGAAACTATGGGGGATATTTCTTATGCCTCTTAAGAGGGAAATGGGTATCACCACCGAAAAAAACCACCAAAATACATATCATTTCAAATCCCTAACATGCCCTTATGCCTCCCCCAAGTACCCCTTATTCCTCACATTTCCTTATGTCTCCTCAACCTCTTATGGCACCCCATAACGAGTAAAGAAATACAAGCTATTTCTTTGTAAGGTGGAACCCAAATCCCAACTCCCTCCACACTTATACCTCCCCAAAACACTTATGCCACCCACAAAATGCCCCATAGTCTTCTCCTACACCGTCCCTAGGCCATCTACCCAACCAGCCAACAAATAAAACAACACATTCAAACCTTCACATATGCATACAAATAAAAGGAGAGAATTTCCAAGAGCTAAGATCTTACCTCTCTATAATGGAGTTAGTTTCAAGTTCCAACCAACAAGCTTTCCAATGCAAAATAGCCCAAGATCAACAAAACATAGGTCTGTAAAAAGTTTGCAACTTTCTCCAAAAGTAAGAGCTCGAAATAGAAAAAGAATTCACCCCAAAAGAAGTATGCAAAAGTATAGCAACCAAAAGAGTGCAACAATAAAATGAATTCAAATATATAGAGAAGGAAGAGAAGAGGATGAGGTGGATCCAAGTGGAATGCCCCATCACACATCCTTGACTCTAACTCATAAGTCAACTTCAATCTCCAAAGCACAATAAATGAGTAGGTGAATAATATGACATATTACTTACGCACTCCAAAACAAGCCCACGCCCCAAAGGACTAAAATTAAACCATGTAAGAAAAGTACAATTAAAGCATACGACTTGAATTACAAAAATGCATAATGAAGGCTAGATTTAAAGCCTCTAACCATAGGTAAGGTTAGCACAAAAATTTAAGAGGTATGGGATAGTTTACTTGTCCCACAAGCCTCCAAAATCAGCCTCCAAGGAAAAATTTGAATTCCAAAGATGATGAAGTGTTTCATACTTAAAATTTTACTTACATATCTCTTACACATATCTTACATTATTTAATGCAAGACTCAACCACTCCAATAATTAATTTCTTATGACCCAAGCTGGTTAATTTATTTTAAAAATATTATTGCTCACATTATGTACTACAATTTATTTAAATAAAAAGGGGTGAACACATCACTTAATAAACACATACAAACGCCAATAAAAAGGAACCAAATAAATAAATACACATAACCCTTGGTCACATTTAAGGGTGATCCCCCCATGGGAATCCCTAACAACAATCAAACACGCACACATATGAACAATACAAGTTATCATGGTGAACTTATTGAATTCATCTAGAATTCCAATGTGGTTGTTCTCCAATCCCCCGATGTTTGTTGTGATATTTTAACCTACAAAATACAATACCTCCTTCGGCCTCATGGCCATATCAGGACATCCAAATTAATATAAATATAGTTTTAAAATTATCAATATATATATATATATGAATCACAACAGTATCCAGACAATCAACAAATCACTTACAATTTCATCAACAACTATTTCATCATCAATTTTAATTCAATTTTCTCGGTCTACTCAATATATCTAAATATCATATGTCCTAACAACATCGATAAATTTTATATAACCATATCCAATAGCATGTCAACTTCTATATAAAATGTCTCTAACAATCATCATGCATCATATGGGAATCAAAGTCAATAATAGTCCATGACCTAACATCTAAGACCATACTAAATCAAAAATATAATAATGTCCATAATATAGTCACCAACATCATGATCAATATCAAGATGTGTCCAAGTGGGCACTACAGATGTGGTAATCCATTCAGGATTTATGGATTTTTTGTGATACGGTTCACTTTATCATAATTATGGTTATTGGAGGGTAGTGTGCTTTGGGGTGTGCAAGGAATACATAGATAGACATAAAGATGGGATCCTTGATATTTTTTCTTGTTTTTATTACCTCTTTGGAGGAGGGATTGAGATAATAGACTATAGATATAATGTTGACAGATATTATTATACTTGGATTCAATGGGCACTGTATCTAGAAGGATTTTTTGCCTAGGGTCTTGGGGACCCCACTACAAATGTGTTTTTTTATTCCCTATTATGGAGGTTATTTTTATCATACTCGGTTGTTATGTGTTGTGTTTACCATGTTATAAATGTATTTGTATGGATTATATGTTATAGGGATTTTGTTCTTGATGGTCTGATATGTTTCCTCCTTGTTATGAGGATGTATTCTTGGTAAGAAAATGTGGTGTTTTATGGTGAAATGGTTGTCATCATAGAATCACGATGGGATAATATGTCTTTTCACCTTCGAGAGTTCAATTCTTGGTTTACACCCATCCTAGTTGGTGAGTTATCACATTATAACTATTGTGTCAAATGTAAAATTGTGATAAATATGAAGTGGTCGATGTTATGGTGTTAGATCTTTGATGACCTCGTGTTGTATTGTATTATTGAGAACCCTAAAAAAGAAATAAATAGTGCAATCTACTAGTTAAACAATAGAATTAACGACATGAAACTAGTGAATGATGAAAATGATTAAATGAAAAAAACTACACCAACCCACTTGTGCTTCTGAGAAAACTAATAACTAAAAAATACGCTTACGAGAAAACACTATCAATCAAGTTTTCATAACGAGATTTAGTTTTTACTCGTTGTGATAGAGATAATTACCAGTATTCACATAATTTAAGCAATTGAAGAAAATCACAAAAACTGTTATTCCCTTGTGATCGCATGTTAGCATGAGCAGGGTCTTGGCACTAAATGAAATTATCATTTTTGACCCATTTCTTCTATTTTATCCTTCCAACTAATCTTTTTGTTGTGTCACATCAAAGAAGATTATCTTGTAAGGGGAGGAAGATGTAATGCCCCTCCATTTCAGTCCTTGATCTGTTCCGTGATGGACTAAGTAAAATTAAATAATTAAAAAAAATAGAATTCCTCAACCTTCGAAAACATATCTGAGATGCATGAAAGTGGGAAGGTGGATTTTTCAATGTTAAAATTTTATTGTCTAGATTACCTTGGAGCCATTTTTGTCAGGGCATCTATCAGGTTGTCTTCTAAAACTATGTAGGCATCCTCCGAGTGTGAGTCAATACATTAGCTTGGAGATCACACAATAGATTTGTCATGTACAAGACATGTGGAATGTTTGAAAAATGATAAAAATTATGCTGTCGTGGACATCCATGATTCTTGAAAATGCACAAACTGGGTTCATTTAAAAGTCCTTTAAATCATAAAAAATTATAATGACGACGAACAGGTTCCTAACCCAATCAGTCTTAATTACCATCATACCACCATCCTATACAAGAATGGGAGTTTTAGAGAAGAGTTTTTGCATCTATCAAAGTGCAAGGGATGGAAATTTTGTCATATGTTGTGAATGCAAGGACTAAAATGATTAACAAGCTAGTCATAGGATTGCTTTATGGAAAAATTATAGGGAATTGCTCAAGAAATCCAAACAATAGGTGTAAAAAAAAAAGCTCACAACCTATGATGACATCCTCCATGCATGGGTTAAAACTGGTATTTTATTTAAGGACTCAGCAATTTATTTAATCAAATTAGCTTGGGTTTTTGGTCCTCTAAAGGAGTCTTGATTAATAAGATAAGAAGGTCGCTCAGTAACAACCCTAGAAGGATATTTATGAGGAGTTGAAAGATTTAAAAGTTAAGTACATTTTTTATTTGGGAAATTTTTCTCATCCATAGTTTATGTTACAGTCATGTGCCATGTTCCTTCTAGCTATGCCAAAATGGAGCTTATATTTGGATGGTGAAATCCATGTCAGCATTGTGGAAATTTAATGTTTGTTATTGTTTTTACTATTGTTACCACACCCCCGGGAAGTCCTGTAGGTAGGATTTGGAAGCATGCACAAGGCATGCGAGTTGTTTAATAAAAATTTTAAAGATGGGTGGGCTCATGGATCGCCAAGTTGTAGGAGCTACACATAATGGGTTCATTGAAAATGCATTGGAAAATTTATACAAGATGGTTGACATGTATGAAGCAACCCCCCTCATCCTCTAGAATAATACTCCCACCCTTGTGTTGGGATGGGAGTTGTAGATTAGTTCATGTTCATTACACGAAGCATAATGGAAAGGGAGAATTTATTATGTCATAGTTGCAATTGCCTTGGCAAGTCATGTTTATGAAATGTGGAAGTATTCAATCGATATGTTTAACCGTTTATTAAAATTCCTTCAAACAATAAACAAAAATAGGCATAGGGACTACATCAAATGTAAGACATGTTTGCAAAATATGGAGGCATTTGTATTGTTTGAAATGTTGAGAATATGTATTACTCACATGGTTTGAGTTCACCATATTGTAAATATAATTTACTTTCGGTTATATTGTTTGGTGTAAATATTTAACTCATATTTATAGGTTGTTATAAAATATTATTATTTAGATTGTGTATTATTACATGAGTAACAAGTACACTAATATAGGAGATGGTAGGATTATTGTTAGTGTTATTAGAGGTCAACCTCCTAATTTATAGGAGTTGCATATCACTATATATATATATATATATATATATATATATATATATTGTAATGAGCTTTGGATGAATCGATGGAAGATATGTGTTTTATTATTTTTTTGGTGTATAATTTGTGCTCCAATTTTTAATAAACTGAACCAGATCTCACATCTGATATTAGAGCAGGTATGCTTGTGTACTTTGGATGCATAGGAGATGTGTAAATGACTTCAAACTGTGAACACACCTACAGTCATTCCTTCCATAATTATTCGCTACTATTTTTAACACCATGTTTTGCATTAGAATGGTGAAGAGTTTGAGCTTTGTTTTTTTGTGTATGAATGATTGTTTTAAAAAAAATACGTGAAGGCATACAGACAGTGGGAACAAGTGAACAATTTTACAAATCAACACACCCAACTGTCAAATCTATTTTTTTGTTTTCTTTGTCTCCTCTCAGTGGTATTCTGAGATCTCATCGCCAACTCAAAACCCCTCATCCTAATTTGTGCCTATGTGGAAGCATGTATCTCTGCATTCAAATATCTTTCCAGAGAAAAAAAAATTCACTGCCATAGGCATTATTGTCTCTGCATGTGCCATTATAATCTTTACATCTACACATTACAATTCGCTGTTAAATGAGACAAAATGCATCATATGTTGTTTGTATGTAGTTTTTTTGAATCAATTCAGCGACATGCATTTTTGGGATTTGGAGAATTAAAAGTGGTGACAATTGGTAGAACGTCTATTTGATCCTCTACTCTACATCTATCACTATTCTTTGGATCAACATTGGTGGCACGTCACTCATCTTACAATTATTGGTGGGCATTTAAATCTTTTCTTATCACCTACTCCAAAATTTTCTACGATATTTCACCCTTCCAGACTGTGGCATTCTTGCATCAAATCGGGAGGCCTATATTCACAACATCAATCATTTCAATCTTCACAGATCTATGTTGTTCCAAGGTCTTCATTTTGTTTTGTGTGTATCCATGTGATGTATAGTTTAATTTGTTGGTCTATTGTTTTATTAAATATTCAATAGTCTTGTTATTTCATAAGGAAGGATCTTGTGATCATTTTGTATTATTCCAAAGTCTTGCTAGCTAAAATTTTGTTAGGTATTATCACATTATGCTTCAAAAATTAATTTTCGATTATTGTATTAATTATCAGTGAAAAAGTTGATTTATATTGTCATCTTTAGTGTTTTGTAAGTCATTGTGTCGACACTAGTCATTGTCAAGTCTATGAGTGACTCATAATAAACAATTTAAACCATATTATAAAATTCTACAGCAAATATTTCCATACATGGCAAGTAAGAACTCAACTATTTTTTATCAAAAAAGATTTATGCAAAATTGTGGAAGGAAAAATCAAGAAACCAAATGATGCAGATGAAGCAGCGAAATGGGAAAGCAAGGATTGAAAAGCAACAAAAATTATTGGCTTAGGATTATCTGATACCTATTTGCATCACATAAATCTAATGAAGATGTCACATGTTATCTGGATAACATTGAGCAAACTTTTTTGGGTCGCAAGCAAAGAGCGCAACACTAGCTCTCGAGCAGAAGTTTTTTGGGCTCAAGATGGAAGAAGGCAATAGTATGGTTGAGCACATTAGTAAGTTTTGTTGTATATTTCAAATCAATTAGCTGGAATAAAATTTGATGTGCCTGATGATGATGCAAAAGCTGTATTATTTAATAGCATGCCTCCAAGCTATTCTAACATGGTGTTTACATTGAATAAGATAAATCCTAGTTTAGAAGATTTGATTTCTTCTCTAATAGAAGAAGAAAATAGAACCAAGAAAATTGATCTAGAGGAAAGTGCTATATATGGTAAAAACAAATCATATGTTAAAGGGAGATTTAAATCTTCATTTCAGCAAGGATACAACTCTAAAAATACAAAAAAAAAAAACTCATGTTACTATTGTAAACAATCTGGTCACTTAGCTATAAACTGCAAGAAAAGAGCACATGATTTACTTGATGGAAAATTACAAGAAAGTGCCATGGTTGTAGATGAAGAATAAGAAGAAAGTGATACAGAACAACCAAAGAATGATGGTTATGATTCAGGACACTTTCTATACTAATTAAGCAACATCTCACTAGAGGATGGAAGCATAAGAGGATGGAGGACAAGCAGTGTCCTCTCATCAGCCGCAAGAAATGGGGATGCAAAATGAGGTTGTGGCATTTTGTTTCAATGTGTTTTTTTAGCTGCAGTGTACTTGTTATTATTTAGTTTCTAGTATGTTCTTGTTATAATAAAGGAGCAGATTCCTATGTACTTTCCTGATGTAAAAATATAGTGGAAAGATTAAAAAGCACAGAGGAAAAATTAGGATCATGTTTCTTAAAGAGGATGAGCAGGGGCTCATACCTGGAACAAGGGTTCCATTTTGGTGGACAAGGGTCCATTTTTTTTGAAACAGGGATTGCCACAGTGAACAGTGGTTCATTTCAGATAAACAGGGGTTCATACCGGGGTTGTTGGTCGGCCTTTGCAAAACCATCAGAGAGCCAAGATCATGAGCACACATGGGTGGCAAGCTATGAAGGAAGTGTGATTGTTTTTCTCCCATGTTCACACTAAGGGGGGGAATGTTTGGAATATGTATTACTCACATGGTTTGAGTTCACCATATTGTAAATATAATTTACTTTCGGTTATATTGTTTGGTGTAAATATTTAACTCATATTTATGTGTTGTTATAAAATATTATTATTTAGAGTTTGTATTGTTACGTGAGTAACAAGCACACTAATATAGGAGATGGTGGGATTATTTTTGGTTTTGTTAAAGAAACTTCCTAATTTATAGGAGTTTCATATCACTATATATATTTTGTAATGAGCTTCGGATGAATCAATGGAAGATATATGTTTTATTATTTTTTCTTGTGTATAATTTTTGCTCCAAGTTTTAATAAACTGAACCAGATCTCACACGAAAAAATGTCCCAAAGTGGTGTGGTCATATGGAATGTAATTGTTTTAATATGTGCACCTAATTGAATGGCGAAAGGAGTTGAAACACATGAAATGTATGTGAACTAGTGAACTAATGCCCTTGAGGTGGACTTACGGTTTGGGCACCTTCAATTGGCTTGGAGTTATCGTAAACTGCTTCTTCAGATAACATAAATGGTTTTCTCTCCACTCTAACATGTCTTTGCGTTTATATTTTTTTCCTTTTTTATGTAGTTATAAAATTAAAATGAAGAAAAAGTATAGCTTTCTTATAAAAGTTTGAAATATGTTGTACTTCAAAAATGTCAAATTTGTTTTATTGCTTCACATTAAAATTATTTGTATTGAATGTTAATCTTGCTTGGTAAAACTTACCATGATGATAAAAAATTAGACGATGGTTAGGATAATGACAACCTCACAAACAACCAAAAAAAATGAACTTGAGACTTCATGATAATTTCCACTGGTACTCTTGCAAAATTTAATAAAACATAAATTTTCTTAGACGTGCAAAATACCTCTATAAATTCCACGATAGGAAATGATGCCTTAAACATGTTAAATGACAAGGTGGGTATGCCACATCAACCACTAAAAATTTTGTCACTACTCTAGGACCGCATTGGTCTGTATTGCAACATTGGACAGTTGTTGCGAGTTAATAATTCCATTTGGTTTTGGCTCGTGATGTTGGCACCACATCGAGAAACAAAATATTGTCACTTCATACCTCTAGTATTTTTGGAGGATAATCATAGTAAAACTTTTGTTTGGTTAAAATTATCTTGGAATCTTGTGTTGTAAGGGGGTTTTGTAAGCCTCTAGTCATTCGACGACAAGTTGAACTGGTATGATCATGACAAATAGCTCTAGACAAGTGGCCACCATTTGAACCCTAGTTTCCATATCCTTATTCCATTTAATTCTTAGGCATCCCTATAGATAAGAGAATAGAAAAAACTTTACTCTTTGTGAGTTTGAGTTTGGAAAAATGGTTTTCGAACCCAATTTTTAGGTCATATGGGCTAAATTGGATATTTCTTTAAACTTGTTGCAATATTAGAAAATTTTTGTTGAACCTTCTCCTAGCCGAATAACTATTGGAAATTCTACTAACATTATTATATGACACTATAAAACTCCTTTATGGTTCTTGTCTATTCAGAATACCTTATGGGTAATATGGTGTTTTTCTCTCTCTTCATCTTTTTCTCTCTCTATTTTGATAACGAAAAGAAATTGCTTCTGTGATTTTTAGTCTCTTCTATTCCATAAAAGTGTTTGAATTTATTTGTAAATGGAAAATCATATATATGTGAAAAATGTTAGTCATAGGGGAAATTCCTACCAGTGTCATTTTTTTTTACCATGTTTACACCAACTTGGAAGGTTGCAGGTAGAAAAAGTAGGATTAAAATGGATGTTGGAAATATTTCTACACCCTATTTCACCTAAAATGAGAAATTATGTATTTCAAAATTTAATATTGTTAGTGAACTTATCATCTTGCATAGAATTTTTTATAGTAATTGGAAGATAGCAAGTCAAATATTTAATTAATAGATGTTGCAATGACATTCGATATGTAGTTGTCATGGTTGTCTTATAATTCACTCAAATCTTGTTTCCTTGGTAAAATAGCTATGGTCAACCCTTCCTCTTCCCAAGGTAAAATATTTTTCCTCTAGGTTATTTGGACATCTTGGTTGTACACAAGATAGAAAATTTGTAATAGGCAAAGTGGTTATTCCATTGAAGGATGTTATAAATCCATTTGAATTGTAAGTGTGCATGGTTGTCTTAATTTCCTCTTTGTTAAAAAAAATGTTCCCTACCCACCATGGCCGTGAAAAAATCCCAACCTTCACAAAATAAACTCCTTTCAACTCTGAAGAAAGATAGTGGAATATTATAGGTGTTGTGAGAAAAATTGAATATTCGTACAAACTTCACCACAAGAAACAATGGGTTAAGAGTTAATTTTAAGGGCATTTCATCTCTTCAAATAATTAGTTAAGGAAATCCATTAGGTTTGAAACCTACTTGAGGTTAGAATACTATTTATACCCTATTGTTTACCCATGGAGGGTCATATTCCTTTTGAATCAAGATGAATTAGTCTCTAGACCTCTTAATAGGATTTTAGTGGATAAAACCTCGATGTATATTTCCTACCACTTGGAATGGTGCCCTAGAAAAACCTTACATCGCTATATCTGGATTTTCTTATTTCTTATAATATGTCTTCTAATACTTGGTTGGTAAAATATTAATGAAACAAACTTCTTGTGTGGGACTATGCCCTTTAGAGCTCCTAAATATCTAAGTGGAAAACTAAAGCTTGATGATTTTTCATTCCTCGTTTAAACAATGTTATAGGGTGACTTAACCACATAAAGTAAAGGTAGAAAGAATATAAGTTAAAGAGAAGAACCTTGGAAATGTATGGTCTCTTAAAAAATAAGCACCCCAAATTTTATCTAGTGAATGCAATGCAAACATGAATGTAATATGAATAAAAATAAAGGAAATTACTCTTGATGAGCTAACGCAGAGATGAGGAAACTCATAAATGCAAATGATAGTGGATGGTTTGATGATTGTTATAAGTGGGACAACATGGCACGTTTTAACACAATGAAATCTAACGAAAAATCTAAATGTTCAGACGTATGTGAATGATTGTTATGAACTCAATCTTTTCTTCTTGTAGTCCTCTTTACTTGTGTTAGACTACACTTGTATGAGTGATTGTGGTTGACAAAGCCATCCCATTCGTGGAATGAATATCCTCATGAGGCTTGGTTATTATTAACCCTTTTTATTTACCAATGGATTATAAGAATAAAATATTATTTGTATTATAGGTGCATGGTTATGGTTGGAATACATTATCTCTCTTCTTTGAGGTTTTGCAAGTATTTCCTTCACTTTATTTCAATGAATGTATGAACTGTGTAGGGGCTAGCAGAACTTTCTCGATTGAGGAATCTAACTAATGGGTCTATTTGTGACCATAGTTGAAAATGATTTTAGATACTTGATATGTGTACCATCCTAAAGCAATTGTTATGACACACTTGGGAGGGATCAAACAAGGTAAAGTTTGTAAAGTTGTAAAGAATATAAAGTTATGATGACACCTCAAGGATTAAGGGATAGTACTTTCATGATCCTATGTAGGGAGTTAAGCCTCCTTATCAATAGCTTGTTTAATAAATCTCCTTTACAATTATTGTTAACCGTGTTGTCACACACCTCAAACAATTGATACACGCACATATTTTGTTGCATGATGTTTTCTTCATTATGTATGTTTTGGAATGACTTAGAATTTTATGTGAGAAGTGTAACGTAAACCAAGATTGTTCTTACCCCAAGAGGACTTCATAAATGAGTCCTTGTTGTATATAATCGATCCTCTCTTCAACCTTATCTCATGTGTTAGGATTTTTTGAACGACCTCATATGGTGGATTTTTTTTTTTCTATGTGGTATTGATGGACATTTTCCTACTTAGTGTAGACACGGTGTGCATTCTGGGTCACATCAAATGGGTGTTTAGACTTTGACCCAACCTTTTTGTTGTGGATCTAATTTGAATTTATAATTTGAAAGGGGTAACATGAACAAATTATGGAATGTAATAGATGATCAAACCCTAGAGAGAAATCAACATCCTATATTGTGTAGTTTTTCTCTATATAATATTCTTATGTAATTATTTAAAAGTGAGGCCCTTATAAATATAATATTTTAAATTTTCCATTATATAGTTTTTAAATTAACAAGCCACACTCAAGAATTTAACAAATTAAATTTACTTGAGTGTTTTTTACCTTTAAATTATTTCTCAAGAATTTAACAAATTAAATTTACTTGAGTGTTTTTTACCTTTAGCATACCTATATTTATATAAAATATATGTAATATATGCCAAGAGGTATATATTACATATATTTATACATTATATAAATATATAGGTGCCTTGTGAACTTCACCTCTCGGCATATTTTACATGTCATGTTTTGATTTATGTTCTATATGTATGTAAAATATGCCGAGAGGTGAAGTTCACAAGGCACCTATATATTTATATAATATATAAATATATGTAATATATACCTCTTGGCATATATTACATATATATATATTATATATATGTAATATAGGCATATATTACATATATTTATATAAATATAGGTATGCTAGTAGCAACCGCGGGAGTTGCATTATTCATAAAACAATACCTAACTTATTTACCTCATGATCACGATAGATGATTGTAATATTTAATGTATTTACAAATTAATATAATATCAATATGCACATAATAATTAAAAAAATATTCACAACGATGATGACGGAAAAGATGTTGATGGTGGTGGTATTAATGGTGGTGATAATGATGATGAGGATAATGATGACAACTACGAAAATGATAGCGGTGATGATGAAAAAGATGACAACTATGTCACAATTTGTAAACCTTAAATCCTAAATATGGATTATAACAATGGTGATGATAATGACGATGATGGAAGATGAAAATGACCATGAATGTGAAGATGAAAATCATGATCATGATCTAACAATGATAATCATGATGATGTCTATGATGATGGGGAAATGAATACCTAAACATGTATGATAATGAGGATCACAATAATAATAATGAAAAATGACAATGACCATGATCGTGATAATCAAGATCATGGTATGATAATGATGAAAATGAAAAAGATGACAACTATTTCCCCAATATGTAAACCTTAAACCCTAAATATGCATGATAATGATGGTGCCAATAACGATGATGATGGCAAATGAAAATGAGCATGAATGTGAAGATGATAATCATGATCTTGATCTAACAATGATTATATCGACGATGATAATGAGGGTCACAATAATAATAATGAAAAATGACAATGACCATGATCGTGATAATCAAGATCATGGTATGATAATGATGAAAATGAAAAAGATGACAACTATTCCACAATATGTAAACCTATAACCCTAAATATGCACGATAATGATGGTGCCAATAACGATGATGATGGTAGATGAAAATGAGCATGAATGTGAAGATGATAATCATGATCTTGATCTAACGACGATTATATCGATAATATCATGGTCTTGATATCATCTTAATCGCCATCATTGTCACCAATCATTGTCTTCGGTGTTGTCATTTTCATCATCTCATAATCATTGTCATTATTTTCATCATCATCATCACAATTTTATTAACAATATTATTAATATCATCATCTTAAATGTTTTCATCATCACAATCATCATCATCTTTGGTGTTGTCTTTTTCATCATCATCATAATCATTGTCTTTATCATTGTTTTCAATGTCATCATCATTGTCTTTTTCATCATCAAGATCATCCCTAATCACCGTGTTAACACAATCATCATCATCGTTCATGTTCATCATGTCACAATCATCATTGTCTTTAACGATATTATTGTTTTCATTGACATCATCATTAAATGATTGATACAATCATTTTCATCTTAGTTCTCATCATCATCATCCCCATCATGTATTATCACCACTATTTACCACCACCATCAATGTCATTATCATAATCACTTGTCTTGTCTTGTTTCATCAATGTCATAATCATTGTCATCATTTTCATCGATCAATCATCATCCCTCATTATCTATCATTATTATTTCACTTGTCATTAACACGTCATCATCATCATCATCATCATCATTAATTGTGATTATTCCACAATATGTAAACCTACAATAACGATGATGATGGTAGATGAAAATGAGCATGAATGTGAAGATGATAATCATCTAACAATGATTATATCGACGATGATAATGAGGGTCGATGACAATGATGATCGTGATAATCAAGACGATGATAATGATGAAAATGGAAAAGATGACAACTATTTCCCCATATGATCATTATCTTCAATGTTAATTTTTGTTTTCATCATCATCATAATCATTTTCATTATTTTCATCATCAATCATTTTCATCTTATTAATATCATCATCTTAAATGTTGTCATCGTCATCATCCTCATCATTATTATCATCACTAATCATTGTCTTTATCATTGTAATACCACCATCAATCAAGATCATCATCATTAATCATCATCATTGATGTTGTCTTTTTCACAATCATCATTGTCTTTAGTGTTTTTCGACATTTCATTTTCATCATTTTCACTTAGTTGTCGATATAATCATTTTCATCACCATTATCATCTTCGTTGTCATCATCATCATCCCCATCATTCATTGCCATCATTTTCACCATATAATGATTGTCACTATCATTATCATCATCATCATCCCCATCATTATTATCCACTATCATTTCCACCATCATCATTGTCCTCATCATCATCATCATAATCATCATTATTATTATTAATACAACATTATTGTCTTTGGTGTTGTTTTTGTTTTCATCGATTAATCATCATAGTCATTGTCATCATTTTTTATTACAACCATGATCGATATAATCATTGTCATCATCATTCTCATCTTTATTGTCATCATCATCATCCTTGTCATTATTATCACCACTATCGTGCTACCACTGCCATCATTGTCGTTGTCATCACCGTCGTCATTGTCATCATCAATATTAATCTTACTACTAAAATTGATATTATTATGATTTATAAAAATAAAAAACTCTTATTATTAACACTATATTATTATTATTATTATTATATTAATAGTAATGGTAATAGTAATAGTAATAGTAATAGACATCATAAATGTCATCATTATCATCGTGGTTATCCCCATCTTAACCGTGGTCATTGTCATTTTTCACCTCATCCTTGTCATAATGATCTTCATCATCCTCGATATGGTTGTCATTTCATCATAATCTTAGTATTTTTCGACATTTTCATGATCATCCTTGTCATAATGATCATCACCGTCTTCAATGTGGTTGTCATTTCATCATAATCTTAGTCTTTTTCGACATTTTCATGATTGATATAAGCTTCTTGACCACTATCATCATCATTATGATCACCATCTTCCTGATCATGGTCATGGTCATTCTCCTCCGTCATCATCACATCCTTGATATCAATTATGTAGTATTAATTAAATTAAATTTACTATTATTAAATTATAAACCATATATAATATAAATTATAATATATAATATATTTTAAATTTTTTAATTTATTAATATATAGCATAAATTATATTTATTTAATATTATTAAATTAGAAATCATATTTATAATATAAATCTCAATGTATAATATTAGTAAGGGCCCTTATAAATATAATATTTTAGATTTTCCACTATATAGCGAGACCCCTATTCTTATGTAATTATTTAAAAGTGAGGGCCCTTATAAATATGATATTTTAAATTTTCCACTATAGTTTTTAAATTAACAAATTAATTTACTAAAGTGTTTTTTACATTTAAATTATTTAACTATATAATCTAATTTAAAAGCTATATTCTTATGTAATTATTTAAAAGGAGGGCCCTTATAAAAATTAAATTACTAAAGTGTTTTTTACCTTTAAAATATTTAACCTTATAAATAAAATACAATTGAATTTATGTGTAATACCCTTTACTTTGAGATCCCATTTCACTATTTTATTAATTAATAAAATACCATACCCTTTACTAACCAAAGATATCAATTAAATTTAGGGAAGCAATCAATAAAAGGATTTTTTTACTACCATGTAATACCCATTTCACCCTATCATTATCAATAAAAGAAATTAAATTTACCCATTTTATTAATTAATAAAATACCATACCCTTTTCTAACCAAATAGATCAATTAATAAAAGAAATTAAATTTAGGGAAGTAATCAATAAAAGGATTTTTCTTATTACCATGTAATACCCATTTCACCCTATCATTATCAATAAAAGAAATTAAATTTACCCATTTATCATGTAATAACCCATTTCAAAAGAAATTAAATTTACCCATTTACCATGTAATAACCCATTTCAAAAGAAATTAAATTCACCCATTTACCATGTAATAACCCATTTCAAAAGAAATTAAATTTACTCAACACCCATTTCAAAAGAAATTAAATTTATCCATTTATAGCATAATAACCATTTCACTTAGCACATTTATTTGTGTAATAAAAGAATTGGTTTTTATTTACACAAATAAATGTTCACGGGCATGACATCAGACTCCTCAAGTCAATATATATGTAAATGAAGATGCCTCTCGGCATAATATAATTATTACTAAAATATGTCATTTGATTACTGACACAATTTTATATCTCTCTTTTCAGCAGCACCATAAAAATACAGTTGAGCGAAGTATTATGTTGTTTCATAGTCTACATATTTAGGTTAAAACCAGTATCAAATATCAAACCAATGGATATGTTCGACTGTTGGACAAACAAATATTTGTTTCTAATTATCGAGAGTAACAAAAAATCCGAGAAGATATATTCTCATAGTAATATATTCGACTGCAATACTGTTGGACATTGATATAATAAAAGATCTTTCACTGTTCACATAATATGGAATGAAAGATAACAATTTCAGAATTCTTGGCATCATCACTTAGGATATTAAATAATACACAGTTACTAGTTGACAGCAGCAACACATTGGAGACAAGGATAAGGAGGGGAAGTACTATTTCTAGTGATCAAGTGCTTAAATTCATGAAAATCCACAAACCCATCTCCATTGTAATCCACACTCTCAATCATACTCTCGCAGCAATTCAAATCCTTTCCCTCCACAAAGCCCAACGTGCAGAGCACATCAGCCAGCTCCATTGCACTGATAAACCCATCTCCATTTTTGTCAAACACACAGAATGCCTCACAAATTGCCTGGTCCTCAACCTTCACATTATCAATTTCCTCTTCCTTGTCTGAAAATATCACTCCATAAAATTCAGCAAACTCCATTGCCATGAGGAAGTCTTCCCCACATGCAGAGACCGATCTTACAGCTAACTCCACCTCTTCCTTTGGCATTTCTAAACTTAATCTCTCCAAAAATCTCATTATCTCATCTGCACTAACTCTTCCATCACCATCTTCATCGATTACTCTAAACATACTTTCAAGACACTCATCTTCATCTTCCTCACAAACTTTAGCCGAATCAATATCACTTGATCCAGAACATGGGGTAATATTATCATCACCCCCTTCCCTCAACAGTTTTCCATTTTTTACATCTTTCTCTACAAAGGAATGGTGGATTTTGTCATCCTCTGCAATTTCATGATGGTTTCTATTGCCACCACCATGATTATTATCACCCAAACCAACCCTAAGAAGTTCTTCAATATCCACATTTTTCTTAGGACTGAAGAGACAACCATAATACCAATTACAGTCGATGATAGAGCCATTCACATCCATCTTAATCTGAGGATCCAGAATTGAAGCCATCTTTGAGAAATTCCTACTTTGTTTCAGCTATTCTATAAACTCAATATTGTTCTGCACTATCCCTCACTAAGCTTTGGTACTGCTTATCAGTCCTTAGTACACTGTTATATAAGGGCTCCATCCATACATGTGTTAGCTCTTATCAATCGAATAAAATCTCTTACATACCACAAGAAGCCAAACAAGGAAGGAGGCAGGAAGGTGCATTAACAATTATATATGTTCCAAGATATCAGTTGGAATATATGTTTTTAATTATTAAAAACAAAACAAAACATCAACCATTAATGGGCAAGGAAGCATCCTAGAAACACCTTAGTAGGGGCTTCCACATGGAATATGTGGAGGAGAGAAGCTCATTTCTAAACCACAGCAATCTTTGCTTGTCTTCTTGTATTCAAAATCACTGGAATAACTTTCAAAGAGAAAAATATCATGTCAGTTTAGCAGTTATAAACCAAACCTAAACTTTGTAAGTTCGTGTCCGGACAGTACCACATTTGTACTTCAATTATTGTGCAAGGACAGATATCCCTTCATGGGCCACCTCTGCATGCAGCATTTGAAGATAACCTCCACTTGTTCAAGCATTTCAAGTAACAGACAAATTAAGGAATGGACGAGAAAAATCACGTGGAATGCGAAGATATGACAGACCGTCAGCTAGCATTATTGATCTGACATGGAATGGACAAGAAAAATCTATTTTCAGCCTCCAAACAGATCATTCTTTTAATTTACTTCGGATGCATTTCTATGGAGGGGTATAGAGGTTGATTTCCCGAAGGTTTTTTAAAAAGAAATTAGAGATTTGAAATAGTATTAAAGGATAGAAATATTTTTCGTGAAGCAATATAGGGGGTCAATCATTTTAGAAACTTTCATTGAGATTTTCTTTGCAAACAATTTAACCAAAAATTAAGAAATTTATAGTAAGCATTCAAATAAAAAGATTCAGAATTATATATATATTGTAATTTAAACTCTAAATAGTTAGAATTGATAATTATAGACATAATTGTATTTAAAAATATTTTTGGAATAAATGAATATTATTAACAAAAAATTTCGAAGAATAATTATTTTTGGAAACAATTATTATTAAAAATAGACGATGTAATGCTGGAATTGCAAGTCAAGAAGATTCAGAAATTAAGCACGAACACCACACCTTAATTACAAATTCATGATATAGATCAAAATAAAGACGTGAACAAAGCACCTTGATTAAAAATGAATTATTTATTAAAATAGAGGTGTGAAAGTAATTTTACATACACAAATGCATTAAACTAATCACATCTAAATTAAGTGATTAGACTCAATTATACATAAATCAATGATATAGAACTAATAACATACAATATTAAAGAGCCTAGTCTCAACCATTAAAAGTTTAGAATGATTTGGAAATATATAGAATTAAATAAATACTTTGAAAGATTAGAGAATCAAAGACAAAGATGCAATGAAATTAGTAAATTGGGTTGTAGCCTTTAATGACAATTTGTGGAAGCTAGGGCTTGAGGCAATGCTAGGGCTTGAGGCCTACCAACCACCTTCCCTAGGTTTAAGTTATGTCCTAGCTCTTAAAAAAGTGTTTACCAACCATAAATTTTTTAAAGGAAAAAATAATAATTAAGAAGTGACAATGTGTGGAAAATAAGTTTAAAAGGAGAGACAAATAATTTCCAAATAATCATCAAATTGGTCTAGCTAATTTCATGAAGATCTCACATCTACAAAAATGGTAAAACAACACCATAACTTATTCCTCTTTTATTATGAGGCCCTTCATAATTTAACAATATTGTAAAACAATATCATTTTTTTATGCAAATGTAAGTCCTTATCTTTCAAATGCCAAACTTAACAATCTTAAATAAATTTTATTTTAAAAAGGTGTGGAATTCTAGCTTAAATCCGCGGAAGAAAAGATCTTAAGATGTCCAACCTTAGATTTCCATTTCCATTATTCTTAGGAGATAATTTCAGGATTCATTCAATATTATACAATTTTTTGGTTTAAAAAACCACCACCCTTGGTCTTCACATCCTTTTGTTTTGGAGCCTACAATTAAATGTTTGTTTGGAAATGATATCATTTTGTAAGTGTTTGGTTGCTTGTTTGCAGAGAGAGCGATGGGTAGTTTAGAAATAAGTTTCAGGCCTAACATTCATTAAAAGTGGTTTTAGTTTCACCAAAGCACCTTCTTCCCATCTTCCTTTGGAATTTCTAACCACATATGATTGTTTGGTGTGTGAAGTACTCATAGATTGTTCCCCAATATCAAGAAATAGAAGGCATGTACAGAAAACCATATCTGACTAGTAGGGAAGAAGCCAATTTGGATTTCCTGAAAGACGGCTTCAATCCCGAAATCTCTGAATAATTTGTATTCTTGGATAGATAATTGTCTGTAATTGGTATTATGGTTGTCTCTTTAGTCCTAAGAAAGATATTAACATTGATGCATTTCTTAGTGTTGATGTAGGGAATGATTATGCCCATATTGACGATAATGGACATCATCATCCCAATGAAGAGGATGAGAAAAGTCAGCAATTCTGGGTATAAGAGAATGGTGTAAGGAATGAAAAAATTACCTTGAGAGAAGGGAGTTATAACACTATTAGTACTAAACTATGTTATGGGTCAAGTGATTTTCATTATTTTGAAATGTGTAGTAAATATTATGTAGATGATGAGGCTTAGTGTCTTGCAAGTATGTTTAGAGCACTGGATGAAGATGGTGATGGGAGAGTTAGTGCAAATGAAATAGTGAGGTTTTTGGAGAGATTAAGTCTGGGAATGCCAAAGTATGATGCCCACTATTTTCTCACAAAAATGTAACCGAAAAACTAGCAATTGTTTTTATTAATATATGTAACACTAAAGCCATCAGCCCAACTCACCAGAAACAAATAACACTAAAAATTTCCTTTGTAATAAATCACTGTACCCTAGGGTTACCATCAAAATTTCATATGCCTCACACGTTTTTAGTTCAGGAGTAATATCCTTGCAGAAACATGGTTACATCCATCATGACCCTCAAAACTACACAATATAGGATGTTGATTTCTCTCTAGGGTTTGATCATCTATTACATTCTTTAATTTGTTCATGTTACCCCTTTCAAATTATAAATTCAAATTAGATTCACAACAAAAAGGTTGGGTCAAAGTCTAAACACCCATTTGATGTGACCCAGAATGCACACCGTGCCTACACTAAGTAGCAAAATGTCCATCAATACCACATAGAAACAAAAACAATCCACCATATGAGGTCGTTCAAAAAATCCTAACACATGAGATAAGGTTGAAGAGAGGATCGATTATATACAACAAGGACTCATTTATGAAGTCCTCTCGGGATAAGAACAATCTTGGTTTATGTTACCTTTCTCACATAAAATTCTAAGTCATTCCAAAACATACATAATGAAGAAAACATCATGCAACAAAATATGTGCGTGTATCAATTGTTTGAGGTGTGTGACAACACGGTTAACAATAATTGTAAAGGAGATTTATTAAACAAGCTATTGATAAGGAGGCTTAACTCCCTACATAGGATCATGAAAGTACTATCCCTTAATCCTTGAGGTGTCATCATAACTTTATATTCTTTACAAATTTACAAACTTTACCTTTTTTTATCCCTCCCAAGTGTGTCATAACAATTGCTTTAGGATGGTACACATATCAAGTATCTAAAAGCATTTTCCTTAGAAAAAGTGGTTTTTTCCCTTATCTTCTCGTATAATTTTCACTTGGTGGTAGCCAAAAAACGCATCAGTAAAAGAGTAAAATTTATAACCAACTACTCCTAATGCCTCTTTTGTAAATGAAGTAGAAAATGGATCTTATACACATGCCTTGTTCAATATTTGATATTTTATGCATAGTTTGGTCCTTCCATCCATTTTTATTCTTATCGCCATTGGATGTATCTGTTAGCATTTGTTTAAGCATTAGTTTAATCCATTGTTGTTAATGGACAATTAATGGATAGTTATAACTGTCCTCTCTCCTTCTCTCCTCCTGTAGCCTTTATAAGGCTTGGCACTCTTGTTTGATGTAACACACATTGAATACATTGGAATATTATTTTGTCTTGTGCTGTTCTGTATCTTTCTCCTGCTCCTGCTATCATTGGTATCAGAGCGGATGCCTTCTCAGCACAGTCTCCATTGCAATCACGGTGGATGAAGGAGTTTAAATGTGGTTTAAATCTTGGAGACATGCATGTCTATTAGCGCCTAGAATCTGCAGAGCCATGGCGATTGGATACACATTTTTTTTTAGCATCGTGACGTGATGTTGTTTCCATTGGCATTTATTAGAGAGATTTTTCTTGAAGTGGGAGCAGCGTTTGAGAAGCAAGAGGAATCCTGCAACCTATTTTATCTTAACATTGGAGACGTGGAAGAGTGGATGACCTGTATGGAGACCTTTTTTTTTTACCGTTAAAATAGAGCAGATAAACTTGCTGCGTGAAGGAGGACCGTGGACAGAGAAGACAAGTCCAAGGCCAAATAAAATCAATTATGCCCTTTTTGGCATATGTGTGCAACTGTTTGACAGTTCTCTCGAACTGTTTCTTTTGTGTATTGATTGGCATCATGTGTCATTGCTCTGGCGGTGATATTTGCAATTTGAGGTCTGACGTCAAACAACAAAGGATATTGAGACCCGCGTATGCTTCTATAGACTTTTCAGAATTAGGAGATAAGTTTGCTCTGATCACCACTCATCATTTCATGGACTGTATGGAATGTTGTGTGAATTCTCATTTAATTATTGTTGCTAACTACACAAAGGGCTCATAAGGATTTTCATACAACTACTATGAGGATGTTACACCTAAGCACGTTATTGAGATTGTTGAGATGCATAGGCGTGGTGAAACTCTTCGTGGAACATAGAATCCAAATTGTATTATGTCAAGTCCAATTGGCAACAATGCCACTTTTCATGGTAAACCAAAGCCTCCACCTTGGCATGATTTAGATGCTTGTACATATAATGTAACAGGAGGACGGAGGATAACGGAGGCTGGAGGAAATCCAGCGACCTCTTGCAAGCCACAAGCGATGAGGCCGCCAACAGAGATTGTGGCAGAAGTAGGTATTGAGGACCTATTCCTCAATTTTTGGCTTGTTTATTTCAGTTTCAATTTTGTGTCGTGTTCCTGTTGTTTTTTTATTCAATAAATTACAAATGATATGAAGTTTCCTATTTGGGACCTTCTAATTGAAGAGCGTCGTGGGGAACAGAAAAGCACTAAAAGTAGCGCATGGTACTCACCCTGGGTATCGTGGTAATCTTGTAAAACCACCGAGGTATCATCCTCTTGGGTTCGTGGTATGCCTGTAAAACCACCGAGGTAAAATCTTCTTGGTTCATGGTAAGCCTATAAAACCACCGAGGTGAACAGTCGGAAAGTGTTCCTATCCCTCTAGGTTTTTGGTCAACCTTAGAAAAACCATGTGAGACCATGTAAGCACATGCTCGTGTGAAGACCCTCTTTGCGGTGTTCTCATTAAGGGGGGGACCTATCATCAGGAAATGTATCTTTGTACGAACAATGTATTAAGGGGGGGAATGTTAGCATTTGTTTAAGCATTAGTTTAATCCATTGTTGTTAATGGAAAATTAATGGATAGTTATAACTGTCCTCTCTCCTTCTCTCCTCCCGTAGCCTTTATAAGGCTTGGCACTCTTGTTTGATGTAACACACATTGAATACATTCGAATATTATTCTGTCTTGTGATGTTCTGTATCTTTCTCCTGCTCCTGCTATCAGTATCCACATAGATTCTTTTCCCACAAAAATCACTCAAATGTTGTTAACATCTGGTTGATATGCTCTTTAACTTTTGTGTGGAGATGCGTATTCATCTATTAGGCCTCTTTTTCATTGGTATCATACCTTCACACAATTTGAACACCATCATTCCCAAATATATATATATATATATATATATATATCTTTCGCTCTATTTATACTCTTCATCTACACATTTCCCAATCCCTACATAGTGTCACTTTCTAAGTTGAGGGAAGATTTTGAATTCTCTACAAACAAATGACCACTTGTGCAATTCTCATAATTACTCATCTTTTGAACCCTATCTTCTATTTGTGCATCACTTTAAAAGATTGCCTCTTGCATTGCCAATAAATGGTACATTCAAGTAAATAGAAGCATGTCAAAAGCATACATAATGTTTATACTACACAGAATGTGTACTCGTTATGTTTATACTACAAAGAACGCATACGCATTATAACGCGTATGTGTTTTGTGTTTTCTCTTTTCCCAAGCCATGCCTCAAGGCTTGGGATCCGGGATCCCCAAGCCTGAGGCATGGACCTACACAAACACAGCAAACATTGTGTTTTTACAAAAAAATGTAAAAATGCCACTTCCTCTATGATAAATCAAAATAAAACAATTGACCCATTTAAAAAAATTATACCATGATGTAGACCAGAGTCTCTTCTTTCTAAAAATATAATTTTTTGAATTTTTTGACTAATATAAGGTTTCCATATTATTTATTTTCTAACTATGCCTTTTTATAGCTATTTTTTTAAGTGTAAATGTGTCTATCTTTCATGGTGTCTTTTTTTTGGGTGATTGAAATTTTTTTTTAAATTCTACTAGCCCAAACTAGGCATTATTCTATACATAGTCAAAAAAAAACTAATTTTTGTTATTTTTCAAAACATAAAATTTCTATACTAGAAAAATCATAAATAAAAATATATTCGCTAAAAAAATCTATTAAAAAATGGAGCCCAAACTATATGCTCCTAGCTATCTTTCTACTAAAGGGTTTTTGAAAATACTAAATGGTGCTCAAAAAATGGTGTAGGGCACGAAAGTCATTCTATTATGTTTTTTAACAAAAACAGGAGCAATCTGTTAGTATTTTAGTTGTTTGACCCACTTAAACTTATCTGTTTTCAGTAATATTTAGTAGCTTAGAAACTAGACTCAAAATGCTACGATTCACATTTCTACATCTTCCAATTTTGAGTGTAACTATTTCAAAAAACTCGTACAAGTTGAAGTTTTTTTTTCAGAAAAATGTGTCCACTTAAGACCCCATTTTGGCCCCCCAACTTGGTGCACTTACTCGGGGCAAAGGTTTGCAATGATTTTTAGAGAGAATGGATTGATGGAAGTAGTCCTAAACCTTGACAGTATAGTCAGTACCTGAGCACTACCCTATTTTAAGGGATTGAAGACAAATTTAAGTGAAAGGTGATTATAGCTCTTAAGTCACACTCAGGGAGTAGTCTTGATATAAATGAAGTAGGATTTAGTTGAATAATATAAAATTCTCTATGAGAAGTGGAAGGTCTCTTTAGGGGTAAGGATGAAGCATCAATGTCCTATCACATCTAGAAAGAAGCTAAATGGTGCAAGAGGTGACAGTGAGAAAAGAGAGTTTGGGGAAAGTAAGGGTGAGTTGGATAGCATAGGAGAGAGAAGTGTATGACAATAGAGGAAAGGAGTGATTGTTAGGATTAATATTATTGTTTAAACATTATTAATCATAATTATTATTTGTAATATAATATGATTTGGTTAAAAACTCATATTATTAATTTTTAGGTTTGTTATTATATTTGTTTATATGTGAAGTTGTTAATAAACAACTTACGTATATAGGAAATGTGAGATATTTGTGGGTTGGGTAGTTCAAGTAGTTTCATATATTCTAGGGATGTAAAATCCTATTTATATGGGTTAAATAATATATTGAATATAGAATAAATAAATCAGTATTCATTGTATAAACTAGTGTTGTGTTTTCAGTGATAAGGTCTTTCAAATGATAAAAATATCAAGAAGGAAAAATAGAGATCAAAGGGACAGTTTAAGCATTTAGAGCTAGTGAAGAGCACAAGAAGCTAAAAGCAGGAAACCTAAAAAGAAGGTTGATTTCAAGTGAAGGAACCTTAAAGGGAGCTTGAGAAAGTTTGAATTGTTTAAAGTAAGGTGTACTTAGGGTTGGAATATAGTATAAATCATGAAAACCTAAAAATGACTTATAAAACCTAGTTAAGCCTAAAGAAGCTCAGAAAATGAAGAAAGTGGTGTTTGGAGTGATGGATGAAGGCATAGGGCTTGAAATTTGGAAAAAAGCACAAAGGATAAAATGGGTATCTAGAACATGTTTCACTTTTGCATGAAGATTAGTAGATTGTTATGAACATGGAATTTGCATTAACTAGGACTAATTGTGTGATTTGACAAAAATGGTAAAAAGGGTATAAAAGAAAATAGGTGTAGAGTTATTTGATGAAAAATTGTAGAATAGATAATGGGCCAAATGGGTCCTCAAAAATTTTACCAAGAAGTTTGAACTCAAAGAAATGATGGTTTTATGCTTAAAAATGTAAATTTGAAGGGCTAGTATGAAGCATGAAGGTTTAGGGAGAGAATGAGTGAAGATGAAGTGATGAAAACTTTTCAAGCACAAGAATTTTGTTGATGGGTGAATTAGAGATGGTGTAAAGTATTTGTAAGCTTTTAATCATTGTACATAGAAAATTTGATGGAGAAATGCTAGTTTTGTGCTTGTGAGAAAGTGAAAAAATTGATGGATTTTAAATGATTGATTTCAAATGAGTGTTCTAACTCATGATTATTTTTGTTTCTTATGAGCCTCTGCATCAAGCCACATCATTACAAACTTGAAGGTGTCTAATAGATAGGCCCTTCCCCAAGATCAGAGGTTAAATTTGAGGGTTGTTTAGACATTTTTCATGATCTTAACTGTAAAATACTTGCAAATATTTGAAATAATTGTCACATGCAACTTGCATATTTTACGTATGACCATCATTTTTTCTATAGATTTATATATAAACTATACTAATATATGTTTAATATATATATAGATATAGATATATATACACATTTTATTAAGAATGCAAAAATAACATTAGTTAACATGTTTGAAGGGCAATATTTAAAAATGACCATCACCTAACAATTATTCGATGGGCATAGGTCACCGTCAAATTTAACCACTGCCCAAGATTTTGCAATAGTTTTGACATTTGGTTGATTATTAGCACGGGGGGTTCACTTAGTACAAGTATGGTATAGCACGTGCATTCAAAGGGCATTAAAGAATACCCTTAATTCTCATTTATACCTCTAATTATTCAATTAATAATACCCCCTCGTGTTATATTATTAGAATGAAAATGCCCCCTATTTTTTCCATGTACCTTAGCCATTTTTCAATTACAATTTTATTTACCCCTTTTTATTTCTACCCTAATATATTAGATAAAAAATATATTATATTTCTCACTCATTTTTTTAATATGGATTTCCTCTCAAAATATAGTTTGAAGCCATTGAAGACCAATTACAAATCACCTTATATATGTTAAGATTTAATCATTTATCAATAGTTCTTCAAATAATTAAGATGGTGAAATAATATCACTTGTGTTGAAAAGCATACTCAATCCTAGTTTTCATCCATCTTATTATTTCTTGGTTAAGAATCTAGATTTCTTTATTAAAAAGAGATTATAATTTAATTTATGACCACACTCATTTTGCAATTTTAAGGTATTTACTTTTAAAAACTAGGGTTCAAATGTTTTAGTTTTATATAAAAATTAAACCTCCCTTTCCTTTAGCCCACCTCTCTAACCTACCCCCAATACCTGATTCAAAACATTAATAAATCAAACACTTTCACCCCCTCATGTCTACCGGTATATTGAATTTAATTTTATTAATTTTAATGACCTGAATATGAACCCACGTGCTAGGATATTGCCTAGCTAATGAACCCCCTCATGATTATTAGCAAGCTTTTACCATAAGTTCGTAAAGTATTTCTCGACCATGCTACTATGTTCACAAGAACTGGTCACATATTCAAGGTGACTATCTCGTTATAACTCGAAATATATTTCTCAATAATATGCTAAGTTATATGGATTAAATTTGCATCAAGAGGAAACCTTCACAAATACTTTAGCACATTTGATACCTTATGAGAGTGTGCTAGTTAGAGATCTAATGTTTAGAATCATGCATGTAAGATGTTAGTGGAGAAACTGGAGTAGATTATCTGAACTGCAAAGACCATGACGAAATTTGAATAATACCTCATCCACGTGGAAGGAGAAATAAAAACATGCGCATGCATTTTCCAATTTCCAAGCATAGAAAGAAGAATTTCCAACCAACGTGGAAATACAATAAACTCGAGTTAACTGTTAGTTCAAGTTCAAAGAGAAGATGAAGGATGCATGATCAACTACAATCATCCACAGTTTAACCACCTTTAATAAGTTTTTAATTTCAATTAATAAACTGCATAATCTTTCAGTCATAGTTCCTTTGCATGATCAATGCCTATTTTTCAGGATCTAGGTTGAGTTATTCTTCAATTTTCTACTCCATGCTAGTTTGATTTTTTCTTCAATTTTCTTCCTAATAAACTATAGCAGATAGTTTTAAATGCATTCTGTATTTTTTAGACTTATACGTACAGCAAAAGGATGAAAGATAGTTGAATAAACATAAATTTATATTCTCAGCTTTGTTGTTCGCTCACTTTGTGAGCGGATTTATTGTTATTATTTTTTGCAGATTTATTTTTATTGTTATTTGCTCATTATAGTATAAGATCCTAGTTTGAAATATTCAATTGGTATCAGAGCAGGTTTTATAAAAAAATTTGTAAAATTTATAGGTTAACCACATTGGTAAATATCTAACCACATTCAAATTTGTAGACTTGATAGGTTATTTGCAATCTCATGAGGAGCGTATGCAACGTTCTACAGAGAACCTAGTTCAATCCTTCCAGTCTACTATAAGAATTGAAGAAAAATCTACAATCCCTTCTCAATCAAACAAATATCAAGGGGAGACTTCTACATCTAGAGGACATGGCAGACGAAGAGGAAGAAGTTTTATAGATCGTAGAAGCATCTAGCGCCAATATTGTAAAAGATATGAACACTATGAATCTAAATGTGGAAACAAAAACTATGACTTGAATAAGTGACGAGCCAACTATACTGAAGAGTCTTTTGAATAAGTAAAACACTCTACATTCTTCACTTGTAATTCTGAAAAGAACCTCAAAAGGATGTTTGGTTCTTGGATAGTGGTTGCTCAAATCATATGACAGGTAAATCTAATCTCTTTGTCAAATTAGATGAATCTGTAAGGATTCAAGTTAAATTTGGTGATGATAAAGAGGTTGATGTAATGGGAAATGGTACCCTTGTAGTGAAAAATAAGCAAGGAGAAACTACATTTATTCATGACACTTTGTGCATGCCCAAATTACAACATAATCTTTTAACTATTGGGCAGCTTGTAGGAAAAATTACAAGGTTGTGTTTGAAGATAACTGCTGAAAAATGTTATATAAATCAGCTAACAGTCATCTTGTAGCGAAGGCTTGTATGACAGAGAATAAATTATTTCCTCTCACATTGGCATCCACTAAAATGCATGCCCTCAAGGAAACCATAAATGATCCGTGGTTATGGCACCAACAATATGGTCATTTGTATTTTCAAGGATTAAGTTTGCTTCATACGAAAGACATGGTAAGAGGACTTCTTGCAAGAAAAAGAAGAAGTTTGTTCAGGGTGTGCACTTGGTAAGAAACATCAAGATATTTTTCCAGTGAACAAATCATGGAGGGAAAAATCTCCTCTATAGCTTGTGCATAGTGATATTTTTGGTGATATGCAAGAGGAAATTTGGGTAAGAATATTTATTTTTTGACATTTATTGATGAATTCTCACACCACACATGGACCTTTATTTTCTTAAGCAAAAATATGAGGCATTTGAATGCTTCAAGCACTTTAAGGCTATGGTAGAAAATCAAAGTGTGCATTCTCTAAAAATACTCAAAATAGATAGAGGGGAGAATTCACTTCCAAGGAATTTATTGATTTTTGTAATACTCATGGAATCAAGAGACAACTTATGGAAACTTATACCCCACAATAGAATGGTATTGCAAAAAGAAAGAACCATACCATTATGGAGATGGCATGAAGTATCTTGTTGTCCAAAAGCATTCCTAATTACTATTGGGGAGTTGTAGTAGCAACCATAGTTTATATTTTGAATCGAAGCCCAACAAAATTACTTCATAATATCACTCCAAAGGAAGCCTAGAGTGGACACAAGCCCTCAGTAGCTCATTTGCATGTATTTGGTTGCCCCGCATATGTTCATGTTCCAGAAAAGAAGCGGAAGAAGTTGGATGCAAAATCCCAACTTTATATCTTTGTGGGTTATTCATATTTCACAAAAGGATATAAATTTTATAACCTTGACACAAAGAAATGGATTATTAGTCGAGATGTGGTTTTTGATGAAGGAGGAGTATGGTAATGGAAAACAGGAGTTCAACAAACTACACCACTAATCATGGGTATTGAAGACAATCAAGTTCATCCTCTCCCCACAAGCTCAAGTGGAAGTTCAAGCCCCATTCTCACCAAGTGCCTATGTAGGTGATAGTTCTAGTCTACAATCAAGTCCAAGTTCTTCACGAAAGGTATGAAGTTTAAATGAAATTTATCGAAGGATTTTTAATGTGAATCCAGTTGCCAATCTTGATTTTTTTAGTATCATTCATGTTTAACCTTTTGTATGAAGAAGTCATGAAATAATAAGTATGGATTGATGTTATGAATGAAGAGATACATGCAATTGATAAAAACAATATGACTGTGAATTAGTGCAGCTTCCTAAAGATAAACAAGTGATTGGTGTAAAATAGATCTTATAAGGTGAAATATCATGTTGATGGTTATATGAATAGACACAATGCAAGATTAGTTGCCAAGGGATTTGCACAAATTCTGGAGTAGATTATCTGGAGACTTTCACTCCACTTACAAGGATGTTGATACAGTCAAGATTATATTGGATATTGGTTGCACAACACAAGTGGCCATTCTATCAAATGGATGTAAAATTAGTCTTCTAAATGGTTTTATTAATGAGGAAGTTTATGTGGAACAACCTATTGGTTATGAAATTCTAGGAAAAGAACATTTGGTTTACAAGCTTAAAAAAGGCTCTCTATGGGTTGAAGAAAGCACCTCATGCTTAGTATGCAAGGATTGATAGTTATTTATGGGAAATAAAGGATTCATTCAAAGTCCCTGTAGAGCCAACCCTCTATATCCAACATCTTTGTAATGATATTCTAATTATTTTCCTTTATGTGATGATCACATTTATGCAGGTAATAGCCCATCTCTCATGGAGAAATTTCAAGCAGAAATGAAACAGTAATTTGAGATGTCAGATCTGGGACTCATGCATTATTTTATTGGAGTGGAGGTGCAACAAAAATCTGAAGGTATATCCATTTCTCAAACCAATTATAAGGCTGATCTATTGAAGCGGTTTAGAATGATTTCATGCACTACAATTGTAACTCTTGTCGACCTTGGTGAAAAAATAACCAAAGAAGATGCAAGTTCCAAAGTAGATACTATTTTATACAAAAGTTTGGTTGGAAGCCTCATGTACCTCACTACCATGAGACCTGATATTATGTATGATGTGAGCCTCGTCTCTCAATTCATCCAGGATCCATATGGTCTCATTGGCATGCCAAAAAAATAATTTTAAGGTATGTGAGTGGTACATACAATTTTGGCATTCATTATTCTCCCACACATAAGTTTGAGCTATATTGTAATGCCCTGTTTGGCATCGAATTTCACTGTTACGTCCTTGTCCTGTTGCGTGTCATTGAATGCTGAATATGAGCTCCCTTTTCTATCGTTAGGTGAATTTTACCCTATTTGCGAAGTTATTTTTTTTAGCACCCTTTCTTCTTCTTTCGTCTGTCATGCCTTCGATCTATGGAATGCTTAATGTCGTTTGTTAAAAAGAGTTCTATTGGAATATTAAAATATTTACAAGTTACTTTTAGATGTAATTATTAAAAGATACCTAGCTATGGATCGTTTTTGTGTTAGAAAATAAAATAAAGATAAAATTTATCATCCTTGTGAACATGGTTAGCTGGCGGATGGGAGGCATATCTTGTCACTTCCTTAATGAATTTTAATTTCTTGTTTGGCGTGAGACAGTGGGAGACTGTTTTTTTTATTCTTTTTGGTAGTGGGCCACATTTTTTAATTTTAGATGTTCCAGCAAATCTTTCCCAAATTTTCTTCTTGTTAGCTACATGGATGGTTAGTGATTACGCAGGACTTTTTGTACTCCTTTTTACCTGCTACAGCCTGCAATTATTTTTCTCTGATGTTGGCCGCTTAGCTTTCAAATCAGATTTTATCATTGATCTTCCCTGTGTTTATCTTTTACCTGCTCTGGCTTTGTTGCTGGCCACGTGAGTTGTGTGGTGAAGGGATTTTTTTCTTGGCTATGTTTCCCCTTCCTTGCTATCATGTCCTTGCCTGTTGGGTTTGATATGGCGGTTTTTGATGAAGCTTCAAGCTAGTGAAGTAGGCGTGTTACCTCCACTTTCTTGGGTGCTGCGAGGTGTGTTCTGGTCGGGAATCCATAGCAACAGCCTGCAACAGTGTTTAGCCAGGCAGCAGGCATGTTGCAGTGTAGTAGAAGCCTTTGTGAGCGCTTCCAGCAAGCAGGTTGTCCAACTATGTTGTTTTCTATTCTATATCGAATGCATCCTCTGATTCGGGTTTCTCCTTCAAGATATTTTTATCAAAATTGACTATGTGACAGTGAGAGTGTTACCAGGAGACCTGATGAACTTATTGCAAAGATTCTCTATTGAAACCTTACTTGTCTTACGATGTAACTCATGGAAGAGAATCTCATAGGCGTGGATCTGTTTCATATCAGAATATTCATGAAGCACAATTTTCTTTGCAATTATGAACTTTTAGGAGATCGCATGAAGGATAGAGGAATTAAAAAGAAACTTGGATGTAGTTGGATTAAAGTCAATCCTAATGGTGCATGTTTTTTGTGTAGGTGACAGATCACACCCACAGGCACAGGAGATCTATGCAATGTTGGAGAAAATGTCTTGGGAGATGAAGGTAGTAGGATATCTTTCAGATTCAGAACCTTAATGTATGTGTTGACTGCCACATATGCACCAGGTTTTGTCCAAGATTGTTTCAAAGCAAATTGTTGTGAGAGATGCAAAGCGGTTCCATCACTTTAAAAAAAAAAAAAGGAAAATGTTCTTGTAGAGATTATTGGTAATGCCAGGTGAAGCAATCTGCAGACATAGTCTGGCTCTATAACAAGGCACACTGTGCCAGGATGCAGTGATAAATAAGAGACCAGATTTTATTTCCAGCTTCTTAAATGGGCTCCAAAAGTGGATTATATCCATTGTGCTGGATGGATGTCCATGTTCCGCTATAACTTTCCCTTTTCACACGCGTTGGGAGGATGTTGGCAAGTATTTTAGACCACCCACCATGGTCGTGAACTCCTACCTGTGCCAACGTGAAGATGGATCGATATTTGGGCGCCCAACGAGCTTGAAGAAAATGGAATTAGGCTTGGGTTGTTGTTGCTGGTCCGGGCGGTGTCCATAAAACCTATTGAATCTGGAGAAACAAGGAAAGATATTTCTACATCTTTCTACTGTTATTATATTTAAAATTATTGCAAAATCAAACCACTTTTTCCTTGCATTGATTTGTCAGTTGGATGTCATGATGGGAGGTTTCCCCTTTCTGCTTGTTTCTTCTTGTTTTAGCTTTTATCGTTGTCAGTATGTTGGTCGAAAGGATGCATGTGCCCTCTCCTCTAGGTGTTATGTTTCTCTTGCTCGAGTGATAGACCTTCGTGTTTGTTTATGTATTAATTCTTCTCTGCGATCGAGTTGCAAGTTATTATGTTGATCAAACTAGTATTTTCGATATCATGGAAGTAAGTTTGCGATAACTATGAAGCCCCTCCCTAACACCCAAGTTTTTCTTTTAAACGTTTTTTGTTAGCTCCTTCGTAAGTCCCTTTGATAACCTTTTGGCATCGAGAAAGAAAGGTTGTAGGATTAGTGTCATTAATGCTTGGGCTAGCCAGCTTAGAGTTTTGGTATTAAAACTTGTAGAATGAAAAGATTTGTGTGCAATGTGTTTTCCATCTCACGTGTTTAGACTCTTATATTATCTTTCATCTTGTTTCTAGGATTTTAAGGCCATCCTCAAAAAGTGCCTTGACCATCCCTATCAACTTGAACCATGAACTAGCTTTCGTGATCAACTAAGCTCGAGGTTTCATTGTGCGAATCCAGTACCTCGTTGACACTAGAATAGTTTTGGTCTAATCCCCCTCTCAGAATTGTTGTTGATGGTGCTCTTCTATTTTTCCTAACTTGCATTATTTCTCCTTTGCAATGTTAACACTATTAATTAATATATGGTCAGCTTTTAGTGCACGTAATTACCTTAATAGTTTGTGATGGAAATTTCCTTAAATGTGATTAATCTTCGGTGAAAAACTCAGCTTTCATTTGATAGTCTTATGGATTCATAGCGGAAGGTTTTGTTTTGATAATGTCACTTAGAAATTGATGTTTGTATCTATCTATGACGGTTGACTGTGTTACCAAGGGTTGCCTTAAAATATTGTTGTTTTGGGAAATAGGTAATTTGTTTTAAATTAACCAAACATTAGAATTGTTGTGGAGGTTTGCAAATCTTTAGTGTTATAAAATTCTGTTGATGACATTATTGATATACTCTTGTTTGACGGAACTCCCTTCTTCTCTCGCGTGTTTACTACTAGCCTGTAAGAATTTGACCCTTCTTGGATGATTGGAAAATCTCTTGGAGTTAATGGTCAAAACTAGTATACTTTGCCTTCGCTTCGAACACTTATGTTGTGTGTATACTCTATTTGATTTCCGGTTTGAAACTCAATTATACATGGCTTTTTGTGTTAATTTTTGAAACTCGTGGTTCCCCTTTCTTGGGCCGATCAACTCTTGTTATTTTAGGAATATATTATTTTAGCCTCTGCGTTTGGTGCCTTTGATAAATTTCTAGATGGTTGGTCTATATATCAAATCTCAATCTTGTAATTATTGTTTAATTACTTACTTGACGGAAATTCTGTTTTTGCTAGATTGTTATTTTCTCCTTATAGGGCCAAGGCCATTCTCATACGATTGCTATACTTTCGTTGCTTTTACTCCTAACTGAAGTACAAGGTCTTCTCCTTCTTTGATTGGCATGATGGAGACTTTATTATAACTTGATGTGTTGTTAGTGTTTAGAGGTTTCACCCTTTTCTTGTAATAAAGTGCTTCCTTTTGTGGTATTGTTAGATAATAGTTATGGTGGTTTTGTGTAGCCTTATCTTGCTCAATTCTTGCGAACTCACTCTTGTGGAAAAAAAATTTGCAGATGGATTTTGTGAGTAGATGAGGATAGACTTGTAGATTTTTACATCAACCTCAGTTGAGAAGTTCTTTTGCATGAATCCTTTTTATATTGTCAGCTATTGATAACATCTAGTGGAAATTTGAGAAGAGGATCAATGTCTTAGTATATTGTATCGTGGATTATGTCGTCTTAACTCTGGAACCTTGAATTGTTTGACTGATCTTTGAAATTATAAGAAAATTTGTTTACCGCTTGTTGAGTAACCTTATTTTCGTTTTCATAAATGAGTATTGTTAAACTTTATCCCTACTATTGCATGTTGAGCTAAATCTTTCTAAGACTTAGTAATAGTGTGTTATAAGTAAAATAAAATGGGTTGTCTAATACTTATAGAAGTTAAACTAAAATTTATATTGCAAATAAATTTGTGTAGAGGTGACCAACTTGAGAGCATGTAATTCCATAAGTGATCAAAGATGAAACTATCGTTTGTTAATTAACATTATATAACATGGTATCCCTAGTGACACTAATGAACACTATCCCTTTTTTGGTGAAATTCTTAAACGAACTTAAGGGAAATCTATGGTTAGATCTGGAAGATAATAAGATTTAATAAGTTAGGAGAAAACAATTTAGAAACCACGCAATCTATCTCTCAGCCATTGGAAGGCAAATTGTTTTAATTTTATAAAACTCATTTAGTAAACCCTAAGTAAACTCTTTAATATTTCTGGTTAAGTTGCAAGTTTCAATTATATCTTGGTAATAGTTAATGAGGTCATAAAGATGAATTCAACTCGACCTTCTTCCTCTAACCAATTTTTTTTTTAGGTGCTTGGTAATCTTTCTCTTGAGTATGTTGAAAGCGAATCCATATTGTAATAAGGTTATGAGCAAGTTTTAGTAGCATAAGTGAGAATAGATGGCCTTGTGGAATTAAATTACCTCCTTTATTAAATAATTGAATTAAACAAGTAAATGTCATAATAGAGAAGATTTAAAGTTAATTACTCAGTGAAAAAGGAATAAACTTAGCTTGGTAAGATGAATTGTATGAGTCATATCTTGAGTCTCCTTGAAAACGTAAGCTAAGAATTGCAAGATGTCTCATTAAAATAAATAACCCTCAAGAATATCTCATTGTGGTGGCCCTAACTGTAAGTGTGTTTTGTGGTTGGACTTCTATGTTGTCATGTCTAAAAGAAAAGTAAATTGTCCTTGATAGGTGTGAACGTTTCCGTGATGCCTTTATGGCCATCCTTGTATCGAGTTGTTCACAGAGTTAGTTGTATCATTGGTGACGACATATTGCGTCATGTTATGTGTCAAGCAAGTCAAAAAAAAATCCTATCTTTTACTGTGTTGTTCGTGTGTGAATTTTTGGGTCGCTACATATGGTTACACATATTATGATTGGGTTGGTTCATTGGATGATAGAAAATAAACATCTAGTTATATTTTATCACTTGGTTCTGAAGTTGTCTTATGGAGTAGTAAAAATCAGGCCATCGTCGCTCTCTCTTCCACAGAAGCAGAATATATTGCAACAACAAAAACTAGTTGTCAAGCCATATGATATCGACATATTTTGGAAGATTTGCAATTGGTTCAGGAACATCCAATCACTCTTTATTGTGATAACAGTAGCACCATTGCAATGACCAAAAATCCATTGTTTCATGCTAGATCAAAGCACATTGAGATCAGAAATCACTTCATTCAAGACTTAGTTCAAGATGGGACAGTGGAATTATAATTTTTCCCTACAGCTAAGCAAGTTGCTGATATTTTTATAAAAGCTCTGCCTACAACCAGTTTTTTTTCTTTGAAGAAACAGTTGGGACTCATGCAGGGGGAGATTAAAGGATGCATGATTAACTGCAGTCATCCCTAGTTCAACCACATTTTATTAGTTTGTAATTTCAGTTAATATATTGCAACATCTTTAAGTCATCGTTTCTTTGCATGATCGATGCCCATTTTTTAGGATCTAGGTTGAGTTCTTCTTCATTTTTCTGCTCCATGCTAGGTTGAGTTATTCTTTTGTTTTATGCCTAATAAAATGTAGCATATAGTTTTAAATTCATTCTGTATTTTTTCAGAATCATATGAACAACAAAAGGATGCAAGACAATTGAATAAACATAACTTATATTCTCATATTTGTTGTTCGCTCACTTTATGAGTAGATTTATTGTTATTATTTTTTGCAGATTTATTGTTAGTGTTATTTTCTCAGTATAGTATAAGAGCCTAGTTTGAAATCTTCAAAAGAGCTTCCAATTTCAAATAATTTCACTTTCACATAACATCTTGATGGACCATCACATTGGCAAGGGAAAGCATGCAAATTGGATTTAATCAAGAATTCGATCACTAAAATGATGTTCGTGAAATCCTCTTAACTTGATTTTATTTGGCATCAACACAAGAAAACATATAATCATCAAGAAGCAAACAAGGCAAACCAAGCCAAGAATACCATCAGCGAGAAAGAAAATGAAAAATTGAAGAAGATGATATATCATTGACGGGGAAAAAATCATATTGTCAAAGCACAAATTTAATAAAATCTAATTTTTTTTCTCTTTTGTGGTGAACCCAAAGACAGTGACCCAACACTATCGATGATGTTTTTTTGTAGACTATTCTTTAAAGTTTACTTTTGCCTCAAAATTTCAACATCCCAAAAATTGATGTTAAAAGATGAGTCCAAGGTGTTACACATGTGTATGTGTTCATTTCAAAATTCTTGGTGTTAGTTCAATGCCCCGAGCTTGTCATTGCATGTGTGGAACACTATGACCCTGAGAAGAAATAAGTTTTTAATAGAAACTATGAACCCATTATTCTAGTCACTCCTAAACACATTGAAGAGATACTTTGAATTCTTAAATACGAGGAGACTACGTAGATCACAAGCTTAGCAATACTGGGATGAAGACATGTTACGATTCTCCCAAGTTGTTGATAAGAACTAACTAGTTACTAAGAGGAATCACACCAATCGTCTTCCCAATTAATTTTCTTGCATTAAGTTCTAATTTAATATTGGATACATGATCACTTACTGAGAAAATTTTTCAACATCGCTTCTACTAGATATTTTGAGTCATAGATGAATAAGTTCATTTGCACCATAATATATCTAAAACATCACATTAACTTGACTACAATCATAAGTGAAACATTTCACAAGCAACTGATTGAAGTGAGATGACGAGCCATTTCTACATTATTTATTACCTTTTCTATGGTGTGTCACGAAGAAGAATCTTCATTGGTTTGGAGAATATAGGTATAATGGCACCAGTCAAAATAGTGCTTTTCACTACTACTCGTAATAAGAATTCAAGGAAAGTATGCACCATTTCTGACATATCAACGATGATTTCCTCTTCTAGGTCATCACAATGCTCTATGAAATACCACAAAAAAAATTCACATCAGGCCAAACAGGCGATTTCAAAATGGGACCCATGGTTCAGTCAATTTATGACATTTTCATACATCCATGTCTATGGATACAACAGAGTGTCGTATAAGTTTCCAAAATATGTAAGTGATAGGTGGGCCCTTATGGAAATTTCTCAGTAACTTGCATCAGTAAACCATTTCTTACGTGAAAATCATAGATCTAATATTTGTTTCCCTATCTCCATTGGTGTGTACAAATGTTCATCTTTCTGCATTACAAAGATAATGGATAAAGAGATGACCATTTTACCACTACACCCATTCATGAAAATATGGAAATTTTATATTTGTGGGTTCATGGAGAGAATTATTCACCTAAAATACAAACATCATTCAGAAGTGGACTATTGGATCAGTTGTGCAGATGAATTTGAGGTTCGACCTACTCTCGAATGAATTTGAATCAAATAATCACATTCAAAGTTAAAGATGTCCCACGAGGATTTACCGATAGCTGCCTCGGTATGATTGATCCTACATATGATTTTATTTCATCATCATCCCTTCCAAAATTTAATTTTTCTAGGAGAGATGACACATTACTCAAAGAAAAAATTCAAAAAATAATCAAAAGGAGTCTCACTTGGTGTGAGAAAGAATTGGCCCAATGTAAATCAAACAAAATAAATATACATGAATATCATAGGCAAGCCAACCAAAATGAGAAGAGAATTGAAAAATTCACTCAATCATCCTCTCACCCCATCACACAAGCTTCATCTCATACACAAGCAAGTAAGAGGCAATGGAAATCAAAATCAACTCACAATAAGCCTTCAGTGACTAGTGAACATGAAATGAGGGAAGAAGCGAATGAAGGAAAGAAGAAAATTTATGGGATCTTTCAATTGATCCAACATTCATCAACTCACAATAATTCACATTCTCAAGGGATGGTTAAAAACACCACCCTGCACTTCGTGGTATTGAATTAGGCGCAAGTTCCAATTATTCAAATCTCCAATTCACTTGACCATTCCCATATTAGAGATATTTCACAACCTTATCCCATACATCATGAAGACATTTTGGAAACTTCTCATCCTCAACATCAATACTTCATTCAGGCGCCATCTAAATTTAATTATCCACCACCAATACAGGAGCAACTCCCACTCAATGTGATAATTCTATGTGGTAAGCTAATTGAATAGGTACCCTCTTGGCTACATGGAGAAATCAAGAAGAGGAAAAGAATTGTCAAACCATTCATAATTGGTCTTGAAGCTATTACGTCAATGACAAATTCTTTCACTCCCAAACATTCCAAGGGCATCTCCAAAGTTACAATCAATGAGTATGGAGTTCAGTATGTCGACATAGTAGCACCAATTATTGATAAGATAAGAGGGAAATGATTGTTGTTGATTATGAAGTCTCTAGAATAATTATTGATAATTAAATGATAGAAAATGATATTTCTCATGTTTGGGAATCCATTGATATAGTTTTTTGACAGATGAAGAAGTACAAATCTCACACAATCCAGATGAAGGATGGAAATCAACCGTTAATAGCATATTTACAACAAATCAGTAACATGATTTCTTGTATTGTTCAAGTTCCTGTTGTAGTGGGGGTACCAGATCAAGATACCCTTATGTTATCTAAATAAATAAACAATGTGTTTTGCAACTAAATCATGGATTGAAAATGTTCTTATACAGGGTTTTCGGATCATTGATGAAGCTATGAGAAGCTAGGATAAGGTTCATACTTATATAGATTTGATCTTTCATTTCTAAGAGTCTCTGGGGCTCAAAATAACCACTCTTGACAAAATTTATCCTTGTATCCAAGAACATTCACAAATGGGATTCTCATCTCTTGTAAGCTAAAGTCGCATGAGAAAATATTGTCTAAAGAGAGGAGTGAGAAATTGTGTTCTTGTGAAAAGAGAAATAAAGAAGTATTTATAGAGAAATGTGTGTCTTGTGCTTGTTTCTTTCCTTAGCATTTATTACTCTTATATTTAATGAATGTGAAAGCTCATGCTCTCTGTGGATTCTGCATCTTTGATTCAATCGCTATTCACTATGTTAGTTTTTAAAGTGCATTCAAGTTTATGATCTTTGTTTGTTTAATCTTGCATGCACCCCTTTCTCACTTTTCATTCACTTCCTCTCACTCCTCTTTCCTTCTCCTTTTCTTGTCTAATTCCATTTTTCCTAAAAACCCAAAACCCCCATAATACAATTTGGGATGTATAGTTGTATATACTTTTTTTTTCAATAAGGGAAACCTCACCCATCATTGAGGAGGGATTTTTTTCCCTTACATGGTTGTCATATTTTACATACATGCATAATCACATGCCAACACTCAATCTACTTACACCTTCACTACGACATGTCATGAAATCACTTACAAGACATGTTTCTTTGATCCTTAATCTTGCATTCACACTCTACCCTTAAATACAAATTTGAGCTCCTCCACTTCAACTTCAAAAATGAGTTCTCAACTTGAATTGATTTCCTAAGGTAATACACCTTTGTATTCTTCCCTTTTAATTTGAGGTCGTGTGTGTGTGTGTGTGTGCGCGCGCGCGCGCGTGTGCATGGGTGCGTGGGTGCATGTGTATGTATGTATACATATATACATATACGTATGTAAGTATATATGTAAACAAAAACACACAGTGAAAATATGGCCTTCTTTTAATTTGGCCACCAATGTGGGTGGAGGGGACATGGCCTGGCCACACACCCCTCCCCCAAAAATCTTAACACATCCCCCACAACCCTGTGTGGGTGACATGGTTGTCCCCACACTCAAATACATGGCCACCACTCCTCCCCATACACGATTCACAACTGCCCCTGAATTCCTCAATCCGTTGCAAAAACCCTTGGGCATTTGCCCCATGGAAAAAAATGGAAACCCTACAACAACAAAAAATATTGAACTCCCATGCATGGCCGCCCTTGTAGAAATATTGTTCAACCAAAACACAACCCATGGCCTCCATTTAAACTTATTAGCTCCTTCCCCATGGAGTCGGTTTGAGGGAGGAGGACAATTGAAACTATAACAAAAACAAATTGAAAATAAATAAAGATTCAAAATGCTTTTAGGGATTTTATAGGTCAATAAAGATCCTAGGGCCAAGACATATTTGATCCTAGAGCCACAAATTCACCCTCTTACCTTAGCCTTTTGGTGGAAATGATTTAAGTGAAGTGTAGGAAAATAATTGCATTGGAACCTTATGGACTTTATACAAAAGTTAATGGTTTTGATTATTTTCGCAGAGGTGGGAAGTTGTACTAGCTAATAATACCTTAGTAAGTGTACCCCACTTCCGCCGTTGCTTACCATTGTGACACAGTGAGCTATGTTCTTATCTACCATAGATTTTTAATAGGAATGAATTAAGGACTTTGTTGTCACTACAACCGAATTGTCGGTTGCATTGTCCTAGAAACTCTGACCACTCTTATAATTCTTTAACACCAATAACGTTTTCACTGTAAGCACATTATGGATGAACAATTAATGAATTAGATAAGGTTGCAACAAACGAATTTTAAATACAAACAAAAAAATCCACAAAATTTGGACTTCCCTTTCTTCGTTTTATCTTATTTTTCATTCATGTAAAATTTGGGGCATTGCAAATCATTCCCTACATCAGCATTAAGAAATGCATCAATTTTAATATTTTTTTTAGGACTAAAGAGACAACAATAATACCAATTACAGTCAATTCTATATCCATGCATATCCAAATTATTTAGAGAAGTCAAGATTAAAGCCATCTTTTAGAAAATCTAGATTGGCTTCTTCCCTACTAGTCAAATTTGGTTTTATGTACAAGCCTTGTATTTCTTGATATTGGGGAATGATTTATGTGCACTCCACACACCAAACTTAAGCCTTACAATTTTCTATGGTTAGAAATTCCAAAGGAAGATAGGAGGAAAGTGCTTTGGTGAAATAATTAATACTAAAATCACTTTTAATGAATGTTAGCCATGAAAGTTTTTTTCTAAACTACCCATCACTATCTCTGCAAACAGGCAACCAAACACCTACAAAATGAAATAGTTTCCAAACAACATCTAATTGTGGGCTCCAAAACAAAAGGATGTGAAGACTAAAGGTGACGATATTTTAAGCAAAAAATTGTATAATATTTAATGAATCCCGAAATTATCTCCTAAGAATAATGGTAACGAAAATTTAAGGTTGGACATCTTAAGATTTTTTTTCCACACCTTTTTTTATAAAATATATTTAAAATTCTTTAGTTAATTATAGTTATTGTATGCATTTGAAAGATAAGGACTTACATTTACATACACCAAAATAGATTGTTGTTTTACAATATTGTTAAATTATGAAGGGTCTCATAATAAAAGAGGAGTAAAAAAACTTTTTTTATCTATATTCAATACCATTTTCGTAGATTTGAGATCTCCATGAAATTAATTAGAAAAGTTCAATGATTTCTTGTAAAAAGGCCCCATCCATATTCTTTACATTTTTTTTTGTAGATTGGAGTCCTCCACAAAATTAACTAGACCAATTTGATGATTCCTAGGAAACTATTTGTCTCACCTTTTAAACTTATTTTCCACACATTGTCACTTCTTAAATTTTTTTTTTTTCTTTTAAATAAAATTATGATTGGTAAACACAGTTTTTTAGAGTCCTACCATCGCACTCAGCCGTCAAGGCTTCCACAAATTTTCATTAACAGCTACAGCCCAATTTACTAATTTCAATGCATATTTGCAGTCTTTGTTTCTCTAAAAAGTATTTATTTAATTCAATATATTTCCAAATCATCTTAAACTGTTAATGGTTGAGAATAGGCTCCTTAATATTGTATGTCATTAGTTCTATATCATTAATTTATGTATGATTGAGTTTGATAACTTAAATTAGATGTGGTTAGTCTAGTGCATATGTGGGAAATCAACCTCTATACCCCGCCATAGAAATGCATCCGAAGTAAATTAAAAGAATGATTTGTTTGGAGGCTGAAAATAGATTTTTCTTGTCCATTCCTTGTCATATCAATGATGCTAGCTGACGATCTGTCATATCCTCGCATTCCACGTGATTTTTCTCGTCCGTTCCTTAATTTGTCTGTTACATGAAATGCTTGAACAAGTGGAGGTTACCTATCTTCAAATGCTGCATGCAGAGGTGGCCCATGAAGGGATATCTGTCCTTGCACAATAATTGAAGGTCATTGTTTGCAAAAGCAAAAGTACAAATGTGGTACTGTCCGGACACGAACTTACAAAGTTTAGGTTTGGTTTATAACTGCTAAACTGACATGATATTTTTCTCTTTGAAAGTTTATTCCAGTGATTTTGAATACAAGAAGACAAGCAAAGATTGTTGTGGTTTAGAAATGAGCTTCTCTCCTCCACATATTCCATGTGGAAGCCCCCTACTAAGGTGTTTCTAGGATGCTTCCTTGCCCATTAATGGTTGATGTTTTGTTTTGTTTTTAATAATTAAACTGGTAGAAACATATATTCCAACTGATATCTTGGAACATATATATTAATTGTTAATGCACCTTCCTGCCTCCTTCCTTGGTTGGCTTCTTGTGGTATGTAAGAGATTTTATTCGATTGATAAGAGCTAACACATGTATGGATGGAGCCCTTATATAACAGTGTACTAAGGACTGATAAGCAGTACCAAAGCTTAGTGAGGGATAGTGCAGAACAATATTGAGTTTATAGAATAGCTGAAACAAGGTAGGAATTTCTCAAAGATGGCTTCAATTCTGGATCCTCAGATTAAGATGGATGTGAATGGCTCTATCATCGACTGTAATTGGTATTATGGTTGTCTCTTCAGTCCTAAGAAAAATGTTGATATTGAAGAACTTCTTAGGGTTGGTTTGGGTGCTAATAATCATGGTGATGGCAATAGAAACCATCATGGAATTGCAGAGGATGACAAAATCCACCATTCCTTTGTAGAGAAAGATGTAAAAAATGGAAAAATGTTGAGGGAAGGGGGTGGTGATAATATTACTCCATGTTCTGGATCAAGTGATATTGATTCGGCTAAAGTTTGTAAGGAAGATGAAGATTGAGTGTCTTGAAAGTATGTGTAGAGTAATCGATGAAGACGGTGATGGAAGAGTTAGTGCAGATGAGATAATGAGATTTTTGGAGAGATTAAGTTTAGAAATGCCAAAGGAAGAGGTGGAGTTAGCTGTAAGATCGGTCTCTGCATGTGGGGATGACTTCCTCACAGCAATGGAGTTTGCTGAATTTTATAGAGTGATATTTTCAGACAAGGAGGAGGAAATTGATAATGTGAAGGTTGAGGACCAGGCAATTTGTGAGGCATTCTGTGTGTTTGACAAAAATGGAGATGGGTTTATCAGTGCAATGGAGCTGGCTGATGTGCTCTGCACATTGGGATTTGTGGAGGGAAAGGATTTGAATTGCTGCGAGAGTATGATTGAGAGTGTGGATTACAATGGAGATGGGTTTGTGGATTTTCATGAATTTAAGCACTTGATCACTAGAAATAGTACTTCCCCTCCTTATCCTTGTCTCCAATGTGTTGCTGCTGTCAACTAGTAACTGTGTATTATTTAATATCCCAAGTGATGATTCCAAGAATTCTGAAATTGTTATCTTTCATTCCATATTATGTGAACAGTGAAAGATCTTTTATTATATCAATGTACAACAGTATTGCAGTCGAATATATTACTATGAGAATATATCTTCTCGGATTTTTTGTTACTCTCGATAATTAGAAACAAATATTTGTTTGTCCAACAGTTGAACATATCCATTGGTTTGATATTTGATACTGGTTTTAACCTAAATATGTAGACTATGAAACAACATAATACTTCGCTCAACTGTATTTTTATGGTGCTGCTGAAAAGAGAGATATAAAATTGTGTAAGTAATCAAATGACATATTTTAGTAATAATTATAAGACTGGGCGTAATAATTATGGTAGGATTAATTCACTTACAATCCAATCGTGCATTTTACAATTTTATTTGTGTAAGTCATGTACTTTATATTAAGTAGAAACCATGAATATAATTTTCCATTTTAGGCTTCTCATCTTCCAACCTCTCTTTCTTTGTTAATGTAGAATTATACCTATGTAGTTTTAGTCATTATTAAATAACTTGCCTGAACAGTTTGTAGGGAGTGGAATAACTTTTCCACATTAACAAATTATTATAGTCTCATAAATTATTATAAATATGAGATTAACTCAATTACAATCCAATCAAATAAATATTTTAAAAAAAATTATAAACATTTTTTATTAAATATTAATTTTTCAAATATTTAATATTTATATGAGTTTAATATCATCTAATTTATTTCTATATATTAATTATTTACTGCGATTCCATTGACTCCATTGACCATGTTGATGAACGATTTCTTTGATGAAAAGTTATAGATAGATTTTTGTTATAATATACAAAAACTAAATAGGATATTTTTAAAATTTTACTATAACTATTATCTCTCATTGCATTGAGTCAATGTGGGTGATTATAATTATTCTCTCTAGGGGGTGCTATAAAAATAGTTTTGCTACAAGTTTTAAACATTTTGAAAGTGTTTAAATAATAATGTGATAAAATTTTAATTAGGTTTAACATTAGCAACATCACCTTAAATGTATTTAAAATAGGTCATACCCTATAAGAAATTATAGAAGATATTTTGTTAAAAATAAGTTAATGAAGGTATAAAAATAAAAAACTAATACACAATTCAATTTTTATGGACTTTAGAATGTTAAATAACTTTATAATTGTAATTGTAAGTGATTGAATATGATTAAATGATGTCCTTTTTGCAAGTGGTTTTTATGATGGCTATTTTTTGTTAACAAGGAATTATAGTCATATATGTTACTTTGTTATATATATTTTAGTCATGAAATCCATGCTAATAGATAGAAATGATAAATGTATGTAAAGTCATATAGTCTAGTTTGTGGGATTTTTGATGCAACAATAAATGCAAGACTTGATGTCGTACTCAATTTTTATGTGTATGTTGTAATGCCCACTTCCCTACGACACTTAGCTGATTATCATTTTGAGTTATGCAGACTTTGGATATGGACATGAGTTATACTTTTGTTGATTAGCATGATGTTTTGTGACTAGATGCATTTGGATTATGATTGGATTTTGTTTTCAGTATGATCTACACTGACTCATGGACAGACTATTGGATTCTGATATTATTTTTATATGGATATATTGCATGTGTTCTAACATTGAATTTCTTCGCCATGTTGAATAGAATGTAGTTGTTGAATTTACATTACTATAATTTTGGATAATGATGAAATGCATAATTAAGTTGTGATTTAGGCCTAGAAATAATGATTTCTTGAATTACGTATAGATGTTAATAAATTTCATGCATATGGTTATTTTGGATATTTTGACATGGCCGCAAGGCCGAAGAGGGTATTTTGCATTTTGCAGGAAACACAGCATGATCACAACCATGAGGGGGGATTGGGGACCAAACACAACAGGATGTCGGGTGGTTACAACATTGGTCGTCAAGGCAACTAGTAAATTGTATTGTGTTACCCTTTGTTCTTTTATGTGTTGAGAAAATTTCCATGTGGGGGAAATTTTCTAATGTGACCAAGGGGGGGATAAGAATTTTATTACTTGTTTTACTTGATTTAGTAGGTGATTTCTTTTGTGAAGTCCTTTTTGTTAAATTACTTTTGTTAAGTGTGTTTAGATTAATGTAATATCTTGTTTTAGTTTTTAAGCTTTGGGGGAAGTCAAGTGGGTGTAATAAATTTTGATTGTTGGCTCCTTGAGCCTTGTGTGTCCTCTTGTATTGAATGCTTGGTTTTGAGTGTTGACCACTCCATGCTCTTAGAATCTCGAATTTGAGATTGAGGGCAATTTTAGGGGACTTGTGGGACAAGTTAAACTTGTCCCACACTTCCCAAAACCCCTTACCAACCATATCTATGGGTTGGGAATCCAAAAAGGGGGTTATTTATTGTTTTGGGAAGGGAAATATGACTTTGGAGTGCATTTTCCTCTTTTTGCATTTAATTGTGCCTTAAGGCACATGGGAAAGGGTTGAATGTGGAAGAGGGTTGTCATTCAACCCAACCACCCATTTATGGTGTTTTGGGATTTGAGTTGACCTTGGGAGATGGTTTGAGGATGTGTGATGTGGCATCCTACATGGAGCCACATCACCCTCACCCTTACCTTTGATCTATTTATTGAAACTTCCTCTCTTGTTGAGGGGGTTGGAGCTTTGTTTTTTTGTTGTTGAAGAGTTCTCCTTTGTTATTTTTGAGAGAGAAGAATTGGGAGAAAGAGATAAAGAGAGTTTTTGGACTTGCATGCTTGGATTGATTTGGGAAGGAGCTTGGACAAGTTTCTTGGTTTAGGCTTCTCCAATGGAGAGGTAGGGAACCCTCTCCTTTGTTTTTGCTTTCATATTATTATTGCTTCTATGCTAAAATTGTGAAAAAAAAAAAATGCATGTTTACTTTGGTGTATTGTGAAAAATGGATTGAATGCTTATTGTGTAGTATAGGAGAGGTCTATGGGAATACACATGAGGGAGGCAAAAGAGTAGATTAGGATATTGTGGAGGGAGTTTGAGAGGGATGCCCATCTTGGGTAGGAATGTTTACATTCTACCTTGTCTTTGAGGGAGCCATAAGAGGAGGGAGGCATAAGAGTATGGGAGGAAAAAGGGGTACTTGAGGGAGGCATAAGAGTCATAGGGGCTTGTGTTTTATTGTGGAGGGTTTTGGATGGGCATCTCATCTCATTTGGGAGGCATAAGGAAAACATTCCCATAGTTCCTTCTCTTGTTGGCTTGGATGCAAGCCTTGTTGTGTAATGTTTGATGTTATTGTGTGTCTCTTTGTTCTTCTATTTTAGCTTGAATGTTGTGAAGAACTTGTATTGTGGAAGCATGTATTGTTGCCTTGAGTTGGAGACCACCCTTTCATTGTGTTGTGTTTGGGGCTCGGGGGTCAATGGAGGAGATTGCTTCTCTTCTCCATTGAGATTTGGTTGGGAGGAGAGTGTTGCCTCTCCCCCTATCTTGGTTGTGATTGAACTACTTGGAACTTGGAGCATGGATGAAGAACACTATGGAGCTTGTGAAGACCCTTTCCATTTCTTTACATATATTATTTTGTTGTAAAACTTGCAAATGAAAGAAAGTTGTATCATCTTGTTTTCATTCCAAAAATAAGGGACATTGTAATCTATAGTTGCTCCAAGAGATACATGATTGAATGTAAAAGGATTACTTGAAAAGTTTTACATGATTGAATGCTTTTATTTGAAAAGTATTTACATGATTGAATGCAAATTTTACTTGAAAAGTGTTTACATGATTGTAAATATGTTCCACATGAAGAAAAAGGTGTTGTAACAAAATAAGGGAGGAAAGTTGTATTGAAATGTTAGTTTTCTCACTCAAAAGTTATTGGAAATGTTGTTGATTTCTTGTGGAATACTGTGAAGAAATTACAAAAGGAAATATATTAAGATTTGTTTGGATACTTGAAAGTAATGTGTAGTAAAGATTAAAAAAAAAATATAGTGCATTACTCCTTCTTGCATACTTGTTGGAAAGGCTTAAGTTTTTAATGATTTGCAATGCCAATAAAACCCTCTCAAGCTCTAGTTCCTTCATGTTTTATTCATCAATGCATTCATTGCAAAATCCATTACAAATAAATCAAAGGAATGAAATCAAATCTTTTGAATCCCATATAATGTTATTGACAATTGTAGAAGGAAATGAATCAACTTGATGCACAAAGCACTGACTGCCACAGCGAATAATTTAATTGTTGCAATGCCTACAAATATTGTTTAAATGTTTTTTTTTTACAGATTAGTAGACTGTGAGTGGTCTTAGCTCCACAAATATCAAGCTACATGGCAGGCCTCGCCACTGCCCAAACAAATGTAAAGTTAGCTTCAAAATCAGACCAGTCAAACACCCTTAAATCGTGTATAAGGGAATAACTGCTAATATATATATATATATATATATATATATATATATATATATATATATATATATATAAAGAATGATGATACGTTTCAGCAGATATGCCTGTTAGACAACTTGATACAAAAGGCGCTGGCTGTCACAGCGAATATTTAAATTGTTGCAAAGCTTACAAATAGTTTATACATATTTTTTTTACAGGTTAGGACACTGCAAGTGGTCTTAGCTCCATCAAATATCAAGCTGCATGGCAGGCCTTGCAACTGCCCATACAAATGTGAAGTTAGTCTCAAAATCTAGACCAGTCAATCACCCTTAATTCGTGACTAAGAGAATAACTGTTAATATAAAAGAAAATGATGAAACGTCTCAGTAAATATGCCTGATAGACAGCTGATACACAAGGCTCTGCCTGTCACGGGGAATATTTAAATTACTGCAATGCTTGCAAAAGCGAGTTCTATGGTTGTCCTTTTTAAGAGTGTTGCATTAGACAAGCTTTGTTAAAACAACCTGCTGCTGGAGCGCCTCCTCTTCCGGACTGTGCACGCGCCATTACCTTGTTCCTTGCCTCTTGTATCATGCGTGGCCTGAGGAGAGTCAAATAGAGTTAGGCGCCTGTACCTACGCCTTGTTAATGCGTTCTCCGTTTTAAAAAAAAAAAGAAAGGGGACTGTGGTTGTGGCACGGCCATGGGCGGAGAAAGGAGAGAAAACCACGGCTGTTTCCACCTGTGTATATACCCACACTCTGCCAGTTTCCTCACGCGGCCAAGGGCGGTTAGACGGTGGATGCACGCCTCCCTCATGCGCCGTAGCTTCCCCCCTGTCAACTACCATATTAACTTTCCTTCTAGACGCGGCTCAAAACAGTCCTTTCATGCAGGCCGACTGGTAAAGCAATGGTTTTGCAAATCTAATAGAATAAAAAAAAAAGAGAAAACAAGGAAAGCACGCGGCCAGCATTTGGAGAAGTCTACACGCAAGTAGAGGAGCAGTAATGGTGGGCAGTTGGGTGATGCGACCCACCGCCCCTACCAAAAATTTTCTAGCATAGTTGAAAACATATTATTTTTCCCCCCCCCCCCCCCCGTATTCACTCTTCTCCTTTAGTACAAATTTCAAATTTGTCAATTTGGATATAGGCGTATGGGAATTGTTTATGTGAAAAATTTTGGTCATAGGTATGTATTTATATAACTTAAATATAATTTGAAATTCAATAGACACAAAAAAAAAGTTTATTTGGAGGATATTAATGTCCTGGTTGATAGGCGCATAGATCCAATTGAATATAGATTTTGATAATATATCTATTTATAATTATCACCTAATTTAAAAGTATCAAATTCCTTTGGAGAGATATTGATGATTATATGTTAAGATATTGCTAAAAGGTCGTCAAGAATAGCAATATTTGCGTTAACCATGCTACATACCTCAACAGATATACATTAAACTATATCAAAAGAAAGAGATCAATAAAACCATAATACATACCGTTACCCTGGACGCTTTTACCTTCTTATAAAATGGATCATAATGTGAATACGGGATCAGTGACCAGATACCCTTATGAAGTCTTGTAACACCATGCTGAAACCCGAAGTTTTCCGTTAAGGAGGGGTTAAAAATGACAAATTTTGAAGCAAAGCCCGAGTATTTGGAAATGCGACAACCATATAGATTCTTTTTTTTGCTATCGGAATACAAGGCAAAAGATTGGAGCTTATCTGTTTCCGAGGTCAAGTAGGTCTCGAAACTTGCGGATAAAACAAATTAAGCACGAACCTCTACCTTGCTAAAATTTAAATTTCAAAAAAAAAATTGTTGTCGCATTTTCGGGTCACTTGTTTGTTGCGGCGTCGTCTTTGTCGATATCGTGAGTGTGGCGTCGGCTAGTTTTGTGGCGTTACATTTTGGTATCAGAGCCAGGGGTTCGAAGCTGGGACCCTTGGGCACACGCAGGAAAACACAGAACAGGAACACTTAACTTAGTACAGAACATTATTCTTTTAAAATATGAAACCATATTGTTGATAATTATAGTAAACAGCAAATTTAGAAAACTGATACAAGACCTAGTACAGTGAACTAACTCTCGCCTTGATCTGTGCAGGGGGCGCGGATTGGGCGAGGGGTCTCTTCACATAGACCTAGACATACCACCGCCAGAGCAGGCCGTAGCAGCCCTTCTGCCTCAGATTTTGCAGACACTTCAGGATGTCAATGCCGCTATACGCGGAGAGCCCTTGGGAGGACGACTTGCTAGACATAGTTTGGAGCCATCAGTAGATGCCCAGGCATCCCCTCGACACAGCGAGGAGCACAGAGCAGAGAATTTCCGTGCAGAGTCGGCTAGGGCAGAGTCGCCACAGAGAGGACATGGGGACAGGATTTCAGGACATAGGGACAGGTCTCGGAGCCCTAGACAGAGGGAGGAGCATACAGAGAGACCTAGGATTCGTCATACATCAGCTGCAGACCATATCAGGGAGATCCTGAAGCTGCGACCATCTCAGTATTCAGGAGATATAGGTGGTTTCCAGGCAGAGGCCTGGTTGGTGAGCTTGAGCGGATGCTTCAAGCTCTGTCCTTGTAGTAGCAACACGAAAGCTCGTGTTGCGATCCACCTTCTGAAGGATGGAGCAGGAGTCTGGTGGAGGACCGAGGAGCAGAAGCTCCATGTCGACTCAGAGACGATTACCTGGGAGCTGTTTGAGGAGCGGTTCAGGAGCAGGTATTTACCCAGGAGGTTTATTCAGCAGCGTATAGATGAGTTTCATGACCTCCGTCAGGGATCGATGACAGTAGCTGAGTATGAGAGTCAATTTCTGGACCTACTTCAGTACGTCGACTATATGCAGGATGAGCAGGTACGGATTCACAGGTTCATCCGGGGCCTGAACTTGGATTTAGCTGGCGCAGTACACATTCACTGCCCACAGACGTTAGCAGAGGCCGTGGAGAAGGCCTATATTGCAGAGGAGACACGGGGGAAGACACAGCAGGCTAGAGATAGAGTTCGGAGCCGTATCCAGCAGATGCAGGATAGTAGGTCGAAGGGGTCAGTTCCTCCTCCACGGGGTGGACAGAGTTCAGGGCAGGCTTCATTTAGGCCACCACAGCAGCAGCAGCAGCAGCAGACCCGCCCACCTTACCGACCTCCTCAGAGATTCGATGCACAGAGAGGACGTAGTATGGGGCCTCCTCCTAGGGGTCCCATCAGGACACAGGGTGCACCGAGAGCTCAGTCAGTCAGAGCTCGTCAGCAGAGACCTCAGCAGTCCATAGCCGGATCGTCAGGATCGGCATCTCAGTCATCTAGAGTACCAGCTGGAGCCGCTTCCCACTGGAGAGGATCAGGCGGCTGTTATGGTTGCGGAGTCGTTGGGCATATTTGGAGAGATTGCCCACTTAACCCTACCAAGGGTAAGACACAGAGCTCAGAGCCTACTGTTGGAGATATGGCACGGAGTCATCAGATCTACGCAGCGGTCGAGAACCGCCAGGCTGAGCATCAGAGTACTGTGATTGAGACGACAGGTAGTGTTGGAGGTATTTCCACCTCTATATTATTTGATTCTGGTTCTTCTGATTCTTTCATTGCACCATCTTTGGTAGAGCGTTGTAGGCTGGTGGCAGTTAGGCAGGGCCGTAGTTGGGACGTTGAGATGGCTTCTGGAGCCAAGATTTCTATAGACTCCTTAGTCAAGGAGTGTGTAGTGGATTTGGGACCCTTCACCACTACTTCAGATCTTAGGATCCTTCCATTAGGATCTTATGGCATCATTTTAGGCATGGATTGGTTGTCCGCTCACAGAGCTAGAGTGGATTGTTACCACAAGACTATTGCTTGCATAGATGATCTTGGGGTAGAGTCAGTGATATCAGGGGTTAAGAGACCCGTTTCTATTCGCACCATCTCCGCTATGCAGCTTAAGCGGTGTGTGCGACGGGGTTGCCAGTTGTATGCTGTTACAGTTAGTGACAGATCAGAGGATGAGTCAGGGGGACCTTCCCTCGATGATCATCCCATCTTATCAGAGTTTGCCGATGTGTTTCCAGGGGAGCTACCAGGATTACCTCCCCCACGTGAGATCGACTTCCATATAGATCTAGTTCCAGGCGCAGAGCCTATCTCACGAGCACCCTATCGGATGACTACTCCTGAGTTATGTGAGCTCAAGTTGCAGCTTGAGGGCCTTCTGGAGAAAGGCCTAATTCGTCCTAGTGTATCCCCTTGGGGTGCACCAGTTATCTTCGTAAAGAAGAAGGATGGATCTCTTCGGTTGTGCATTGACTACCGTCAGCTGAATAAAGTAACGATCAAGAATCGTTACCCCCTTCCACGCATTGACGATTTGTTTGATCAGATGAAGGGGGCTACCATTTTCTCCAAGATAGATCTTAAGTCAGGATACCATCAGCTCAGGATTGCGGAGACAGATATTCACAAGACAGCTTTCCGCACGAGATATGGCCACTACGAGTTCACAGTAGTACCTTTCGGCTTGACGAATGCCCCCGCAGTGTTTATGAGTTTGATGAATGGGGTATTCAGGACCTTCCTTGATCGCTTCGTGCTCATTTTTCTTGATGACATTCTGATTTACTCACGCACACGTGAGGAGCACGAGGAGCACCTTCGCCAGGTTCTTCAGTGTCTTCGCGAGCAGCGCCTTTACGGGAACTTGGAGAAGTGTGCGTTCTTTCAGACTGAGGTGCAGTATTTGGGCCACGTTATTTCTGGGGAAGGTATCGCAGTCGATCCTTCCAAGATTCGAGCCATCATGGATTGGCCAGCACCCACTAGTGTGACCGAGGTGCGTAGTTTCATGGGATTAGCAGGATACTACAGGAGGTTTGTTCAGGACTTCTCTCGGATTGCGCACCCCATCACTTCTCTTCAGCGGAAAGGGAAGAAGTTTGTATGGACAGATAAATGTGAGCAGGCCTTCAGTACACTGAAGGAGTGCCTTACGAGAGCACCTATCCTTGCAGTGCCGGATCCTCATGGAGAGTTTTTCGTATGCACAGATGCTTCCTTGGCAGGAATTGGAGGAGTGCTAATGCAGGAGGGTAGAGTAGTTGCCTTTGAGTCTCGCAAACTCAAAGATTATGAGCTCAATTATCCGACCCATGACCTTGAGCTTGCAGCAGTAGTACATGCCTTAGTACGGTGGAGACATTTTCTTCTTGGCCAGAGATTTACACTCAGGACTGATCACTTGAGTCTTCGCCACCTCTTCACGCAGCCCAATCTCAACGCTCGTCAGCGGCGTTGGATGGAGTTACTCTGTGAGTATGACATGGAGATAGAGCATGTGAAGGGAAAGGAGAATGTGGTGGCAGATGCCTTGAGTAGGCGGAGACATGTGGCTATGGCCACCTCAGTGGGCACGGATTTGCGGAGTAGGATCTTGCAGCAGCTTCCTCAGGATAGTTTCTACCTTGCAGCCAGAGCAGAGATTGAGTCTCAGAGACCCCTTGAGGGGAGATTTGATGGATTCTCATTAGAGGCAGATGGTCTTCTCAGACACAGAGGTCGAATATATGTTCCCAGAGATGGAGGCTTGAGACATGACATTTTGACAGAGGCTCATCGTGCACCGTATTCAGCCCATCCCGGGGTGAAGAAGATGCACGCCACCTTGAGACAGTTGTACTTTTGGAGAGGACTTCGGAGAGACATAGCTTCTTTTGTATCCCGTTGTTTAGAGTGCCAGAGGGTGAAGGCCGAGCATCAGCATCCAGCTGGCCTTCTCTATCCTCACGCCATACCGGAATGGAAGTGGGACACCATTTCTATGGATTTCATTGTTGGGTTGCCGACGTCGAGATACCACCACGACGCCATCATGGTCACGGTGGATAAATTGACGAAGGTAGCTCACTTTTCTCCAGTGAAGACTACCTATACAGCAAGTGCAGTAGCACGAGTATATCTCGATGAGATTGTCAGACTACATGGGATTCCGCAGAAGATCATTTGCGACCGCGACCCTTTGTACACCTCCCACTTCTGGACCACCATGCAGTATGCCCTCGGGACGAGGATTAATTTCAGTACAGCTTATCACCCTGAGACAGATGGACAGACAGAGAGGGTGAATCAGATTCTGGAGGACATGCTCAGGATGTACGTGATGGATCATCAGTCGAGATGGGAGGAGTATCTGTATTTGGTAGAGTTCGCTTATAATAATAGCTTCCAGAGTTCTATTGGCATGGCTCCTTTTCAGGCATTATATGGTAGAGAGTGCAGGACACCTCTTAGCTGGGACAGGATTGAGGACAGGGTTTCTCTTGGGCCAGCATTATTACAGGACATGGAGCAGCAGGTTACCCTGATCAGACAGAGATTACAGGAGGCACAGGATAGACAGAAGAAGTATGCAGACCAGCATAGGACAGATCGCAGTTTTGAGGTAGGCACGAAGGTGTTTCTTCGTGTCAGGCCCCATAAGAGCCCTATCCGTTATGGAAAAGGTTCTAAGCTTGCTCCTAGATTTGTGGGTCCCTTTGAGATCTTGGAGCGCCTCGGCCCCTTAGCCTATCGTCTAGCACTGCCACCTAGCTTATCGCGCGTCCATGATGTATTTCACGTTTCTGTGCTTAGGAGATATGTTTCTGATCCTTCTCATGTGCTAGATTGGACTGCATTGCAGGTGCAGGATCAGGGGCAGGTGATGGTGGAGCCCGTGCGCATTTTAGATCGCAGGACCCTGGGCCTTCGCGGCAGAGAGATTGATCAGGTTCGGGTCCAATGGGACAGGTACGATGAGACTGCTGCTACTTGGGAGGATGCTACATCATTGCGAGCTCAGTTTCCACACTTGTTTCAGTGACTTCCAGGAGGAAGTCTAGTCTAAGGGGAGGGGGATGTAATGCCCACTTCCCTACGACACTTAGTGATTATCATTTTGAGTTATGCAGACTTTGGATATGGACATGAGTTATACTTGTGTTGATTAGCATGATGTTTTGTGACTAGATGCATTTGGATTATGATTGGATTTTGTTTTCAGTATGATCTACACTGACTCATGGACAGACTATTGGATTCCGATATTATTTTTATATGGATATATTGCGTGTGTTCTAACATTGAATTTCTTCGCCATGTTGAATAGAATGTAGTTGTTGAATTTACATTACTATAATTTTGGATAATGATGAAATGCATAATTAAGTTGTGATTTAGGCCTAGAAATAATGATTGCTTGAATTACGTATAGATGTTAATAAATTTCATGCATATGGTTATTTTGGATATTTTGACATGGCCGCAAGGCCGAAGAGGGTATTTTGCATTTTTGCAGGAAACACAGCATGATCACAACCATGAGGGGGGATTGGGGACCAAACACAACAGGATGTCGGGTGGTTACAACATTGGTCGTCAAGGCAACTAGTAAATTGTATTGTGTTACCCTTTATTCTTTTATGTGTTGAGAAAATTTCCATGTGGGGGAAATTTTCTAATGTGACCAAGGGGGTAAGAATTTTATTACTTGTTTTACTTGATTTAGTAGGTGATTTCTTTTGTGAAGTCCTTTTGTTAAATTACTTTTGTTAAGTGTGTTTAGATTAATGTAATATCTTGTTTTAGTTTTTAAGCTTTGGGGGAAGTCAAGTGGGTGTAATAAATTTTGATTGTTGGCTCCTTGAGCCTTGTGTGTCCTCTTGCATTGAATGCTTGGTTTTGAGTGTTGACCACTCCATGCTCTTAGAATCTCGAATTTGAGATTGAGGGCAATTTTAGGGGACTTGTGGGACAAGTTAAACTTGTCCCACACTTCCCAAAACCCCTTACCAACCATATCTATGGGTTGGGAATCCAAAAAGGGGGTTATTTATTGTTTTGGGAAGGGAAATATGACTTTGGAGTGCATTTTCCTCATTTTGCATTTAATTGTGCCTTAAGGCACATGGGAAAGGGTTGAATGTGGAAGAGGGTTGTCATTCAACCCAACCACCCATTTATGGTGCTTTTGGGATTTGAGTTGACCTTGGGAGGTGGTTTGAGGATGTGTGATGTGGCATCCTACATGGAGCCACATCACCCTCACCCTTACCTTTGATCTATTTATTGAAACTTCCTCTCTTGTTGAAGGGGTTGGAGCTTTGTTTTTGTGTTGTTGAAGAGTTCTCCTTTGTTATTTTGAGAGAGAAAAAGAATTGGGAGAAAGAGAAAAGAGAGTTTTTGGACTTGCATGCTTGGATTGATTTGGGAAGGAGCTTGGACAAGTTTCTTGGTTTAGGCTTCTCCAATGGAGAGGTAGGGAACCCTCTCCTTTGTTTTTGCTTTCATATTATTATTGCTTCTATGCTAAAATTGTGAAAAAAAATGCATGTTTACTTTGGTGTATTGTGAAAAATGGATTGAATGCTTATTGTGTAGTATAGGAGAGGTCTATGGGAATACTCATGAGGGAGGCAAAAGAGTAGATTAGGATATTGTGGAGGGAGTTTGAGAGGGATGCCCATCTTGGGTAGGAATGTTTACATTCTACCTTGTCTTTGAGGGAGCCATAAGAGGAGGGAGGCATAAGAGTATGGGAGGAAAAAGGGGTACTTGAGGGAGGCATAAGAGTCATAGGGGCTTGTGTTTTATTGTGGAGGGTTTTGGATGGGCATCTCATCTCATTTGGGAGGCATAAGGAAAATATTCCCATAGTTCCTTCTCTTGTTGGCTTGGATGCAAGCCTTGTTGTGTAATGTTTGATGTTATTGTGTGTCTCTTTGTTCTTCTATTTTAGCTTGAATGTTGTGAAGAACTTGTATTGTGGAAGCATGTATTGTTGCCTTGAGTTGGAGACCACCCTTTTCATTGTGTTGTGTTTGGGGCTCGGGGGTCAATGGAGGAGATTGCTTCTCTTCTCCATTGAGATTTGGTTGGGAGGAGAGTGTTGCCTCTCCCCCTATCTTGGTTGTGATTGAACTACTTGGGAACTTGGAGCATGGATGAAGAACACTATGGAGCTTGTGAAGACCCTTTCCATTTCTTTACATATATTATTTTGTTGTAAAACTTGCAAATGAAAGAAAGTTGTATCATCTTGTTTTCATTCCAAAAATAAGGGACATTGTAATCTATAGTTGCTCCAAGAGGATTGACATGGTAAAAGGATTACTTGAGGAAAGTTGTTTTGATTGAATGCAAATTTAATTGAAAAGTATTTAATAGGGATGGAATGCAAATTTTACTTGAAAAGTGTTTACATGATTGTAAATATGTTCCACATGAAGAAAAAGGTTTTATAACAAAATAATGGAGGAAAGTTGTATTGAAATGTTAGTTTTCTCACTCAAAACTTATTGGAAATGTTGTTGATTTCTTGTGGAATACTGTGAAGAAATTACAAAAGGAAAAATATTAAGATTTTGTTTGGATACTTGAAAGTAATGTGTAATAAAGATTGAAAAAATATATATAGTGCATTACTCCTTCTTGCATACTTGTTGGAAAGGCTTAAGTTTTTAATGATTTGCAATGCCAATAAAACCCTCTCAAGCTCTAGTTCCTTCATGTTTTATTCATCAATGAATTCATTGTGGAAAATCCATTATAAATAAAATCAAAGGAAATGAAATCAAATCTTTTGAATACCCCATTAGCAATGTTATTGAAATTGTAGGGAAGGAAATTGAATACAACTTGAATGCATGCAAAGTTCATGATTGCCACAAGCGAAATCACCATTGTAATTGTTGCAATGCTTATTAATAGTTGTTTAAATGTTTTCTTACTTTAAGTACAGGATTAGCTATTTGACTAATGAGTGGTCTTAGCTACAAATAATCAAATTACATGGCAGGCCTAAGCCACTAAGCCCAATACAAATGTAAAGTTAGCTTCAAAATCAGACCAGTCAAACACCCTTAAATCGTGTAACACATATGTAATAAACCTGCTAATCCTATATATATATATATATATATATATATATATATATATATATATATATATATATAAGTAATGATGATACGTTTCAGCAGATATGCCTGTTAGACAACTTGATACAAAATGGCGCCTGGCTGTCACAGTGAATATTTAAACTGTTCTCAAAGCTTACAAATAGTTTGCATAACAAATTTTTTTTACAGAAATTTAGGACACTGCAAGTGGTCTTAGCTCCACAAATATCAAGCTACGCATGGCAGGCCTGTGCAAACTGCCCATACAAATGTGAAGTTAGTCTACAAAATCTAGACCAGCTCAATCACTCCTTAATTCTATGACTAAGAGAATAACTGTTAATATAAAAGAAAATGATGAAGTTGACGTCTCAGTTCTGCTGGATGCATGATAGACAGCTGATACACATGGCTCTGCGCTGTCATGGGGAATGCCTTTAACTTCCTACAATCGCTTGCAAAAAGCGAGTTCTATGGTTGTCCTTTTTAAGAGTGTTGCATTCAGACAAGCATTGTTAAAACAACCTGTTTGGACTGGAGCGCCTCCTCTTCCGGACTGTCTCTGCCCACGTCGCCATTACCTTGTTCCTTGCTCGTTGTATCATGCGTTGCACTCCACGCCCCAGTCAAATACGAGCAGTCCCAAAACCGACTTACATGAAATGCAAGTAACTACGCCTTGTTAATGCGTTCTCTTTCTTAAAATAACACAAAGGAGAACTCCCAAAATTGTGGCATGAGTACATGGGATTACTGAAAGGAGAGAAAACCATGGCTGTTCCACCTGAGCCAGAGAGGGCTATACCCAGCATATATCAGTTTGCTCAGATGGCCATGGGCGGTTCCAGACGTTGTAGGCGGCCTCCCTCAATGCGGGGTAGGTTCCCCTACTGTCAAACTACCTAATTGACTTTCCTGTCTAGACGCGCTCGTTCGGAACAAGATCCTTGCATGCACCAGGTGTGGAATGGGCCACCCACCGCCAATGGTAGCATTTACAAATCTAACGTCTGGAATGCTGGACTTCCTAAGTTAATGCTGAAAACAAGGAAAGCTACGTTAGGCCAGCAAAGCACTACATCACGCATTCCTAAAGTGTTAAGTAACTGGCACCAAACGAGTTTGATGCATTCCACGCGCCGTACCAAAAATTGTTCTAGAGCAAAACGTGGAAGCATACGCCTTATTCCTGCCCAGTATTCACTCCTTAGTCCTTTGGTCAGAATTCCTAATTTGTCAAGATGGCCTAGGCAGTAGGAAGTTTCATCTGTGAAGTAAGATTTTTAAGGGTCTCCATAGCGTATGTATTTATATAACTTAAATATAATTTGAAATTCAATAGACAAAAAAAGGTTTATTTGGAGGATATTAATGTCCTGGTTGATAGGCGCATAGACCCAATTGAATATAAATTTTGATAATATATCTATTTATATGTTATCACCTAATTTAAAAGTATCAAATTCCTTTGGTGAGATATTGATGAATATATGTTAAGAGATTGCTAAAAGGTCATCAAGAATAGCAACATTTGTGTTAACCCATGCTACATACCTCAACAGATATTGACATTAAACTATATCAAAAGAAAGAGATCAATAAAACCATAATACATACTTCATTTACCCTGGACACGTCTTTACCTTCTTATAAAATGGATCATAATTTGAATACAGGATCAGTGACCAGATACCCTTATGAAGTCTTGTAACACCATGCTGAAACCTGAAGTTATCCGATTAAGGAGGGTCTGAAAACGACAAATTTTGAAGTAAAGCCTGAGTGTTTGGAAATGTGACAACCATATAGATTCTTTATTTTTTGCTATCGGAATACAAGGTCAAAAGATTGAAGCTTATCTATTCCCGAGGTCAAGTTAGGTCCTCAAAACTTGTCGGATAAAAAAAATTAAGCACGAACCTCTACCTTGCTAAAATTTAAATTTCAAAAAAAAAAAATTGTCGCTTTTTCGGGTCGCTTGTTTGTTGCGGCATCGTCTTTGTCGATATCGTGAGTGTGGCGTCGACTAGTTTTGTGGCGTTACATATGTGAGCATAGTAGAAGTATTATTGAAGTGCTATCAATATCTTGATAATGCCAAAATTTCTTGTTATCTTGGCATTTTGTACCTCCTAAATGATTTTTTTAACAAAGTGCACTATTAGGAACATATAAAGATTTCCAATCTTATAGAGAAGCTTGTCGGATATGTGGATTCAAGAAACTTTTTGTATTGCATGAGAGCAATGTAGACTTCTACAAAATCCTTTTCTGCTATGTAAAAAGAAAAACAATCGACAAATATTTTTGCACACATGTTAAGCATCGTGATAAGAACTTTTCATGAAGAAAAATTAAGGCAATCTACTACCTTATTGTCTCTACACTTCCTGAAATGGGTCCTTGGATGGAATTTCTCAAAAAATGTCATCCATTTCATGTGGAAAGGAAATGGTATTAATTAATTACCATTATCTTGTTGAATGTGTGATGCATAACACATGCATAAGTACTAAGTGCCATATTTCTTTGGTGTATGGACTATCAAGCTTCCACAAGGAAGATCTTGTATTTGGCATCAAACTTCATTTCTCCCAAACGGATTTTTGATAAAGATGATTTTTGGAAGAAGGGATACAATAAAAAAATTAATTTGGTTTCTAATCCTGCAATGTGTAAGGATGCATTTTAATTCTACGAAGACATTGTCATATTGTTGCAATAACTTTTCAATTTTTATTGTTGCAATGATGCTTTTTCAGCTTGGCATGCTCTCAATGTTTGCTTGATCGGTTGTGTAAGTACCTTATGACATACCATCAGTAACACATACTTCTACACATGTGAGATGATATTTTTGCTTTTTTTTTCAAAGACCAAAGCAAGCATTTTGCCTTGGATTTGAATCCTCAATATTGAAGAAATAATTTAGAATCATTTTTATGAGAAAATATTGTATATTTTATAGTCAAATATTTTTGCACTTGATATTAAAATCAGTTTTATGTGTGTGTGATGTAAATTATTGTGTGATATATGATAGAGTTGTGATTAGGGAATCTAATTATGGATGGACTTATACCACACAACACTTCAACCCAACACAATTCTTGACTAACTTGCATCCTTATGTATTGAAGAAATTAAGATAAGCAACACTTTATGAGAAAACTATAGGTAACAACAACTTACATAAAATATAGATCAATTGTAAATAGATATAGTCCTCCACTATCCCATAAGGAGTTTCTTACAATCTACTTATCTAAATAGATGTGTCTTCCATGAATTTACATGTCTATTATCAATTATTCACACCAAAATAAGACAACTTCTCTCAAGCGTAAGGGTGAGTCCTTACATAACCAAGCACCACCTGCTAATTATAGTATTTTTCACAAGTACCTACTACGTAAATGATACTAAATGAATCTTTTGACCAATGTCACAAATAATAAATGTGTTACGGTAATTAAATGCAAGATAATGCCTAAATGCCTCATAATGCATCTTGTGCATAACAAAACTCAATAAACATAAGTTAGTTCAACCAACTCAATAATGGATTGGGTGAATCTTCATCAGCGCCTCACAATTATATTCCCAATGCAAAAGTAAATAAAAATGAATTCAAATGTTTGTGCTTCTTAAGATCGTTTATCAAAGAGCTACCATGTCAAGTATTTCCTAGATATCTTGACACTCCTGATCATAAATATGCCATGAAGGATAACCAATTGTGTAATGTTTTTGTCAAATATAGCAATAATTGTGCATAATAAGAAATAGCTGAAGAACATTATGTGATTCAAAATAATAAAATTGAAATGACCAAGACATTCAATTGAAACAATTCAATATAATAGAGTAATCATGAACATATCATGAACCTTACCAAGAGGAATTCATTGACTCTCAAGTGACTTCAACAATATGCATAAAAGGACAATATATTCAATCTGAATTTTATAGTCAAAGGACACTCAACAGATTGGAATTTGGATTCGAAATTAAAAAACATGTGGAATTTTGTTAACAATGGTTAATATAATAGAGTAATCATGAACATATCATGAACCTTACCAAGAGGAATTCATTGACTCTCAAGTGACTTCAACAATATGCATAAAAGGACAATATATTCAATCTGAATTTTATAGTCAAAGGACACTCAACAGATTGGAATTTGGATTCGAAATTATAAAACATGTGGAATTTTGTTAACAATGGTTATATACAATAAAGATGATATCATAAAGTCACTAGGTATTATCTATCAACACTCATTATATATCTAAAGAAAATAGTCAATTTAAACTTAAATAGGTAATTAAAGAGAATCAGCCAAATTGTGGTAAAAAACAATGTACATATAATCATGGAGTCATAGTGTGATTCCATTCTTTGATTACTTATTTATGTTAGACCTTTCTCACAGCATGATTGTTAATGATTCATGGTTATGCTTCTAGATTTTTGTTTACTCACATTTTAACATGTATTGAGACTTGCAGACATAATGATTGACTTTATATTTTTTATGTGATATAAATTATGTTGAATTTATATTTATTGATTTGATAGACATGAATCATATACATTGTTTAAAATTTTTGTTTTTGTACAAAATTGTGAAATTAGAACATAATTATGGCATATTACATTTAGACTTGATATTGTATACAATCATATTGTGTAGTCATCCTATTATTTAATAGGTGCTCATAATAATATCTTAAGTGATGCTAATAATCTTGAAAGTGTTATCCTTCATTCCATAAAATATTAATATTGAAAGAGCTTTTATCATGTCAATGTACAACAATATTACAGTCTAATATATTACTATCAGAATATACTTTCTCTGATTTTTGTCACTCTCTATAATTACAAGTAAATATTTGTTTGTCCAATAGTTGCACATATGCACTAGTTTTATATGTGATACTGGTTTTAAGTTAAATATGTGCTACTTCAATCAACTATATTTTTACGGTATTGTGGAACATTTTCACCAAAAAAAAAATATAGAAAAGAGAAATCAAGAAAATAACATATTTTTAGTAATAATTATAAGGTGAGAGTAATAATTATTGTAGGATTAATTCAATTATAACTTAATCATGTATTTTATGTTAATATTAAGATTAATTTAATTGTAATTCATGTATTTTATATTAAATAGGGTAGATATCATGAATATAATTCCTCGTTTTAAGTTTCTCACTTTCTATAACATCCATGAATTATAAGCATCTATTAGTAGGGAGATTAATAAAAATTTTGATAAGTGTAATGTCTAATAAATTATTATAGTCTCACAATTATTACAATTGTGATATTAACCTAAGTACAATCTAATTATACTAATTTATTAAAAAAACCAAACAATTTTCATTAAATATTATTTTTTGAAAAATTTAATACTTATATGATTCTAATTATCATGCAATTTAATTCTATATATTAAGTATTTACCCAAAGGATATTTATCTAAAATCCTTATTCCATTGAACATGTGGATGAATGATTTCTTTGATGAGATGTTATATATATATATATATATATATATATTTGCAACAATCTGCAAAAATTAAATAAATATTTATTGTAAAAAAAATAATTAATGTTATTGTTATCTAATTTCCCTCTCTCAGTGAAATTGATAATTAGGAAGGCTAGAAAATGCGCACCAGACCAGAACAGAGACAACAAGTTGATCGAAGGGGGTGTTATAGAGAAGAAAGAAGCAATAGTTAGAAAAATCAACAAAAAAATACGGCAAAAGAAAATAAAATGTCCCGCGCGGTCCGCGGGACAGCTAGGACAAATGAACGTGCGGGCCTTGAAAAGCTAAAATAGCCGCAACCAATGGAGTGCGGAGATGGTGGAGAAAAATGTCTAGGATGGATGGGACACACAGACCCAAAATAGCAAAAATACCTGCAGAGACTGGGGTGGAGAAGTCGACAGTCAATGGCCCACCTGGCCCAATCAACGATGAATGCACGAGGACAGAATGTCTTAAGTCAGTCCAAGCAGAGACAGTTGAGGCCCACACGGTCCAAGTACTGTGGGGACGTGAGTTACCCTAAAAAGCTGAAATAGCCATAATCTAAACGAAAAATGGTTAAATGTAGGATTATGAGAGCCCGCGTGGAACATCATGACCCTAAATTTCAAACTAGGTCATAGCTTTTGAACACGCAGAACTCTGAAAAGCCCAAAATTGGAATTTTTGGAAAGGGCACGACTACCTCTACGCCACAAAAACTTTATTTATTTTTTTAATGAGGGTAGATGTGTGAAAAGGAAAGAAACATATCCACCTCCAAAAATTCAGATACTTAGTCCCGTAAAACGCAAGAAATCCATGGTAAGCTCAGAATAGCTGCTCACACTCAAATTGCCATATCTTTTGGAAAGCTCTCAACGAATCCTCACGCACAGGTATGACTAGTTTTATTTATGGCTCCGAGTCCAATGCAATAAGTAGTTAAGAAATTCAAGAAGTAAATTCCGTCATTTTAGAGAAAATGTGCCTAGTTCAGAATGACATATTTAGTGGTGGTTGAAGTAGCATAAAGATGAGTATGGGCTTTATTTTTCTCCAACTGCAAGTTATGGGACAGAGGCATGGGGATCATTTTGTAAGGCAACATACCATCATTGTCACTTGATTTATTATTTCTTGTAGGTGGTTGAAAGGCATATTTTTGATTTATTTCATTCCTTCTCCTCTTCTTATCCAAAACTCTATAAATCTTCCATGATGGGCTCATTGTAAGGGGGAGGATAGTTTTAAAGTAGAAAAACTCTGTCATTTTGGTTTTGTGAATCCAATGTGCTACAAGCCCTTATAGTGGACTTCTTGCATGGTGATCTAGGCCTTTACTTTGTAATAGATTGAACTGTGCATATCAATGAAGCAATAGATGCAAGTTTGTGGATGTATCTTCCCTTGCTGTGTTTGTTTGCAATCTTCTTGCCTCTTCAATCTTATTGAAAAATATATTGTGTCTATTTTATGCTCTTATAGGGATTCATTATCATTGTGTGTGTATGAAATATTGTTGTGAATGCAGTTACTAGACTGTGGAGAACTATTATCACCCTCTCTAGTATGTACTTTGTTTCCATTTTTCACACATTGGAAAGTTATTCTCATCCCTCATTTTCTATGGTGTATCACCACTTTAGTGTAGGCTTTATTTTCATGCACTCTCTCTCCCTGGTCCCTTGGAAATTTAGATTAGGATAAGATAGTTTTGCCTTGCATTAGAGTAGATTGTGGCAGGTAGTTTAGGGGCAAGAACCAACTTTCTCTGGAGGTCTATCTCAAGTAGCAAGTCCCACAACTTGGAGATAGTACCCATGTTACCCAGTCACACCATGAGCTCAAGCACACACACTTGTGTAAATCGAAGGGTGTTGTGATTCGGTGATAACAGTTCTGGCACGCCTAGTGGGACTAAAGAAGTTTCATTTTAATTCACAAAAAGATTGATGTGCACTTGTTGTAAGTTTCCAGCTTGTAAGAAGCTTTGAAATAACACATCTGGTGACTCCAAAAGGGCAAAATCCACTGGTTTCAGCAGTCCAAACTTGGAAGATTTATGAGAAGAATTCAAACAAGGTCAAGAACTAGAGAAGAGGGACTATTTTTCTATCTACACTTATCCCCAGATAGAGGAAGAAGGGGAAGAAGAGCTCAAAGGTCTCCATCTCCACCAAATAGAACCTTATCAACACCTCCACCTGGTAGGCCTTTTATTCAATCAACTAAGTTCTCTGACCAATCAGGATGGCACAACCCAATCCCTATGTCAACTTCACTGGCAGCAGTCCACTTGCTCTCAATGCACAGAAATCCAATTCAGTTGCAGCATTGAAGAACATTCCATATTTCACTGGAGAGAACCATACAACTCTGATTGACCACATCCAAGACATTGCAAATGTCTGTGCAATTCACGAAATTTCTGAAATGGACGTTGTTGTTAAGTTGTTAGCATCCTCCTTTAAGGGTAAAGCTTTGCAATGGTTCAGAAGTCTAATAGCAGGATCTATCCAGAATTGGGACCATTTGTGCACAACTCTTCACAATCAATTTGGAGAAAAGGGAGATAATTTGTCTTTATTGGAACAATTAACCACAATCAAGAGAGCACCAAATGAACAAATGGTTGATTTCAACTTCAGGTTTCAAAGGACATGGGATAGAATTCTGCACTTGCTGTGAGACCAACAGTTGAAGGTGTCTTTCTATACTTCCTTAAAATCTCTAAATTCTGATATTGCAATGATGATACAATCCATGGGAGGTATAACTTTACCCACAACCTATAACATTGTTATTAGAGCTGAAAATTACTTAATCCAAGCTAGTAAACTTGCACCTAGGCCACCTATGCCTCTTTATCCAGAAATAGGAGCCCCAAGCACTAGTCAAGCACCTACATTAGCTCCCATTCCTACTCCAAGAAATCAGAGTTCAACTGAAGCTTCTACCTCATCTTCTAGTACCTCAAATGAGCTCCAAGAAGTCATGAAGTAGTTGCAAAACTTGGGTAATGAGTTGGTGACACTTAAGAGGCAGCAAGCTCAAAATTTCAGATCATATCAGCCTCAAACCCAACCCAATAGGCCTTTGTATCAGCCTAATAGACCACCCATTCAAACTGCAAATCAGAACCAAGTCAAACCTCCTACTAATAGGCCATTTCAGCCTTACAATCCTAATGTTGCATCCACATCTAGAGCCTTGGTACCAGTGCAAAATAACATGGCTCAAGAATATGACTGGTGCTTCCCATGCAATCAACCTCATAACTAGTCAATGTGTTTCAATGGTGCTTTAAATCAAGCTCTTATGGTGAACAACAACGGGTGTGGAACAAGAGACAAGCCAAGAAGGAAATCAGTAGCAGGAAGCAACTCAAGAAGCACCTCTAAATGAGACCACACTTGTCAATTGGCAGGCTGAAGATTTTTGTGGTATAAATCAAGCCCCTTCTCAAAGTGTAGCAGCCAATACATGATCCAAGAAGAGAAATATTGGAGAGGGACAGTCATCCAATTCAAATGATCCACAACCCTCTATTACTCAACAAGGTATTGGTAATCAAAGTGCAGCTCCCAATGTGCAAGGTCAACCCAAGCCACCTTCTAGACCAGCTCAAGTGTCGGTTGTAACATCCCATGTGCAAGAAAAAATTGTGCAAAGAAAGGGGCAGCAAAGAGATAGCTCATCTCCATTCAACATCATTGAGAAGATGAAGAAAATGAATGTAAACATCTCAATGTGGGAGTCATTAGCTATCCCAGGACAAAGAGACCTATTGCAAGTTGCTATGGAAAATTGGTCGCATCAAATCAGTCATCCAATCATCAAGAAAAGGTGCTTACCAATGCAACTCAGCAAGGAGGAAATCAAGGTGACCACCAAGGTAAAAATTTGAAGCCCCCACCATTCTATATCTCATTGATCATTGGAGATAAGTTGGTGCATAATTGCATGATTGATTCGGAGAAAGTAGCTCTGTAATGCCAAAACAAATAGCTGATCAATTGGGCCTTCAATATGAAGTCATTTCTAAGGGTGGTGCAATTGGATGGGACAACAGTAACAATGGTTGGAGTAATCAAATATTTGAGCCTCACATTGCATGCATGTCCCAATGTAACGTGTTACAAGATGTATCAGTCATAGACTTGCCACCACTCTTTGCATTGTGTTTGTCAAGAGACTTCACCACTAAAATTGGAGGCTATTTGTCTATTGATTGGTCACACATGTTATTCAGAACAAGGTATGGAGCTAAGGCTACAATCAGATCTGAGCCTATTGCAAAATTTCATATTGAGCCTCATACACCAAGTCCAATCAATGTGAATTGTTCAACATTTGATCAAGAGGATTATCCAAGCACCTATGAAGCAGATACCAAAGTCGGATGCATTCCAGACTTGACTCTTGATGAATGGGAAAACAAGAGGCATGCTTTTGATCCTTACAAGGAAATGGAAGAAGTTGAATTAGGAGTCTATTGTTTGCATGAAGAGAATCAACCTCTCCCTAGCATTACCAAGCCAGATCACAAAGATGATAATGAGGTATGGCAGTTATTCTTTGATGGCTTCAAGGAGTAGACAAGGTGTAGGAGGAGGAGCTATGCTCATTTCACCACAAGGTACAAAATATTACTCAGCTTTCCATTTTCTAGTTTTCTTTCTCAAACAACACAGCTGAGTATGAAGCCTTAATTCACAGATTGCATTGGGCAAGAAAGAGAGGTATTAAAAACTTGCAAGTGTTTGGAGATAGTGAGCTAATCGTGAACCAAGTCAGAGGACAAAATGCTGCTAAGAATGATCTGTTGAAGAACTACAAAAATAGGGTATGGGATCTCATTGAAGATTTCGAAGCTTTTAGCATCAATTCCATCCCGAGAAAGAAGAATGAAGTAGCAGATAGACTTGCAGCAATTGGGGCAGCATTTGATGTTGTAGAAAGTATCAAAAGTGAGAAATATCAGCCTCATATCAAAGTGGTTGTAAGACCAGTTGTGCCAGATAACAACACAAGTTGGCAAGTCTTCGAGAATGATCAACAAATTGTCAATTTTCTACAAGAAGAAGTTGAGTTCTCTGCTAGAAACCAAGACAAGTTGGAGCAGCAATATGGTGACCAAGTGGTGCAGCTGAGAACTAAAAAATTACCAAAAGGTCTTGTAACTTTGGAGTCAATCTTCAACCCAAATGATCAGTTCTAGAAGGAAAAGGTAAACATTCAGGTAAAGGGTGAGGATTCAAAGCCCATTTCAGTAGATGAAGGCAAGATATTGCAAATTGGCAAAGTAAATACTCGACAAGAGAAATTGAATTTGTTCAACTTTGTCAAGAATTCCCAGATGTCTTCACCTGGACTTATAAGGATTTAAGAGGTTTCAACCCAAAGTTAGCACAACATACTATTGAGCTAGATCCAGAATCCAAGCCTATCAGACAGAAGCAAAGGCCAGTGAATCCTCACATTGAACCTCTCATGAGAAAAGAGTTGAACAAGATAATTAAAGCTAGCATCATCTTTCCTATCAAACATTCAAGTTGGGTTGCAAACTTGGTGCTAGTAAGAAAGAGAAATGGAGAAATCAGATTGTGTGTAGACTTCTGTGATCTAAATAGAGCTTCACTCAAAGATCATTATCCACTTCCTTCAATGGAGAAAATCTTGCAGGTTGTAGCTGGTTCTAGAAAGGTTTTCATTGCTAGATGGCTACTCAGGCTATAACCAAATAATGGTGAAAGAAGAAGATCAGTTCAAGACAACCTTCACTATGAAATGGGGCACATATGCTTACAAGAAGATGCCATTTGGACTGTCAAATGCCAGAGCAACATTTCAGCGAGCTATGGATATGGCATTCAAAGGACTAATCAACAAAATAGTGCTTGTATATCTAGATGATATCACTGTGTTCTCAAAGAATGCAGCAGACCACCTCTTTCACCTTCAGGCAAGTATTTCAGAGATGTAGAAGATTCAGAGTGTTTTGAATCTGAAAAAGTGTGTATTCTTGGCACATGAAAGGCAAATTGTTGGGTCACATTGTTTCAAAGGAAGGATTAACAATTGATCCTGAAAGAGTTGAAGCCATCCAAACTCTTCCATTACCACACCACAAGAAATCTCTCCAAAGCTTCTTGGGAAGGATAAACTTTGTTCACATATTTGTGCCTGATTTTTCCACTCTTGTGAAGCCTTTAACAATGATGTTGAAGAAGAATCTTGCATTCAAATGGACAACAGAAGGAAAAGAGAGTTTTGAGGCTATCAAGCATGCAATATCACAAGCTCCAACTCTTATCAACCCATAATTTTCAAAGGACTTCATGTTGTATGCTTTTGGAGGATCAGACACAATCTCAGCTATCTTGGTACAACTGAATAGAGAAGGTTCAGAACAACCCATAGCATTCTTTAGTCAAATCCTAGAAGATTACGAAGTAAGGTATTCTTTTATTGAAAAGCATGTTCTTGTTGTCATTAGGAGTTTGAAGAAGTTCAGACACTTGGTCTCGAACAATAAGATTCAACTGCTAGTGTCTCATGTTGGTGTCAAGGATTTTCTCCTAAACAAGGATTTGAATGAGAAGAGAGCAGGTTGGATCACTCGGGTAATGGAATATGATATTGAAATCAAAGTGACCAAGCTGGTTCATGGAAAAGGTTTGTGTGAGAAGCTCACTTCCAAACAACAAGCTGAGTCAAAAGGTGAAGAAGAGGTTGTCCTACTACTACAAAATGATCAAGAACAACTAGCTAATGATGCACCCATTCCATGTTGGACTCAAGACATGGTGCATTATCTCCAAACAGGTTTGTGCCCTCTAGAATGGAACAAAGCTAAGAGAAGATATTTCAGATTGCAATCCATCCCATATGTGCTCATTGATGGCATCCTATTCAAGAAGGATGTGAACAGGGTGTTATTGAGGTGTGTCCCAACAAGTCAAGTTGGGAAGATATTACATGAGTTCCATGATGGGGAAGAAGGAGGCCACTTTGCTCCATGAGTAAAAGCTCTCAAAATCATGAAGGTTGGTTACTATTGGCCTACGGTGTTTAGTGATTGCTACTCATGGATCAAGAAATGCAAGAAATGTGTGCATTCTTCATAGGAAAAGAAAGGTTAACATGCCTTACCCCTTCATCCAATTTTAGTAGATCAACCATTCATGCAATGGGATTGGACTTCATTGGAGTTATCAATCCAAATTCAAGTCAAGGCCACAAGTGGATACTTACGGCAACAGACTATTTCACCAAGTGGACTGAAGCAGTGGCACTTAAGGAGGAAAATGAATCCAGCATCTTGGATTTCTATGAAGGGATAGTCACAAGGTTTAGAGTCCTGCCACTATCATATCAGATAATGCATTGGCATTCCTTGGCACCAAAATCACTGAATGGGTTGTCAAGAATGGTATATACCTTAGCACTTCATCAAACTATTACCCTCAGGGTAATGGCCAAGAAGAGTCTACAAACAAAAACTTTTGAGAATCATCAGAAGAATCTTGATGAAGAATCAGAGAACTTGGCACACGAAGCTCAAATCAGCTCTATGGGCTGATAGAATCACACCTAAGAGGTCTACAAGTAGCTCTCCATACAAGCTTGTATACGGAAAGGAAGCAGTGCTACCTATATCACTTGAGTTTTTCAACATTGGAACTCATGAAACAGTTGGAACTAGCTGAGTTTGAGCCCATGGAAATCAGGTATGCAGAGCTGATGGAATTAGAAGAAACAAGAGAACATGTAGTGCAAACCATGGAAAAGGATCAAGCATTGATCAAGAGGAGCTTTGACAAGAAAGCTAAAGCTAGGACATTCCAAGCAGGGAGACTTGGTACTGAAGTGGGATGTTGATCGTGCAAAGCCAGGAAAGCATTCCAAGTTCGATGCCATATGGAGTGGTCCATATATGATCACTGAATGCAAAAATAGCAATTCCTTCCAACTGGCCAAGTTAGATGGTGAAGAATTACATATTCCAATCAATGGAATCTATCTCAAACATTGCTACTAAAGGAAGAATTTCTCACCCTTGTACATATTAGTCTAGGATTTCCAATTCCTCCAAGTGCTTTATGCACATTGTTGTTGTTATTAGAATAGGATTTAATTTCCCTAAGTGTTGGTGCACATGTTCTATTGCTTCTAGTGTATGCTTTGTATACATTTCATCACACTTCAGGAAAGAGAAACTGTTGCAGTGGGAAGCTCATAGTTGTTGCAACAGTTGCAAATTTAAAATTCAAACAAATGCAGAGCAACTAAAATCAGATGTTGAGGAAACATTCATAGGTACTCATCATTCAGCCTCATGGATCACAGTTGTAGGAATGGGAGAATTCAGTTCTCAAGAAATTTTCTACTCTCACAAACCTTGACTTCAAGATTTTCTTATAAAGATTGAGAGTGTGAGCTATGGGGGGAAGCTTCGAACGTAGGTGAAATCATCTTAAGCATTCTGGGATCAAGTTCCAGAGTTCAAATCAGTTCATAATGATAATACAGACACCATGCCCAATGGATAGTTCAAGGCCATTGGTCATACTCCATTTAGTAGGAAAATATCCCCCACAAGTCACCAAATTGTTATCTAATTTCCCTCTCCCAATGAAATTGATAATCAGAATTTCAAGCTAGAAAATGTGCACTAGACCAGAACATAGAAAACAGGTTGATCAAAGGGGGCGTTGTAGAGAAGAAAGAGGAAATACTTAGAAAAATCAACAAAAAATGTGGCAAAAGCGGATAAAAATGTCTCGTGTGGTCTGTGGGACATCTGGGAAAATAGTACGTGTGAGCCCCGAAAATTAGAAATAGCTGCAGCTAGTGGAGTGTAGAGATGGGGGACAAAAATGTTTGGGACATATGGGATACGCGGACCCAAAATAGCCGAAATCCCACAACGAGTAGTGCAGAGAAGTTGGCAGTCAATGACCCACCTATCCCAGTCAACGGTGGATGCACGAGGACAGAAGAGCCCGAGTCAGGCGATGGAAATAAGGAGGCCCACACAGTCCAAGTACCATGAGGAGATGAGTTCCCCAAAATCCCACAACACCCATAACCCAAAGGGAAAGTGGAGCGTCCGACCCTCGAACTTCAAACAGGCACAACTTTTGACTTAGAACTCTGATTTTCAAAAAAATTGACTTTTTCGAAAAGGGCACGACATCCTCTACGCCAAAAAAATTGGATTTCTTATTTTTAATGAGGTGGGTGGGTGAAAATAAAATAAACATCTCCATCTCCAAAAAATTAAATGTCTCATTCCCGTAAAATGCAAGAAATCTCTGGAAAACTCAAAATAGCTGCTCACACTCAGAAGACCATATCTTTTGCAATTCTCAATGAATTTTCATGCAAAATTGGTCTCGTTATAAATCATGATTCTAAGCCCAATGCACATTAATTTAGAAATCTATAATTTGATGTGTATTTGATAGATGATTTTGAGGAAAACGTTGACCAGGTTCAAAACAGTGTTTTATTAGTGGTTGGAGATGCATTTAATGAGGCATGGGCATCATTTTCTCACTTGCAAGTCATGGGACAGTATGGGGAGCCTTTTTCCATCAACATACCATCATTTCACTTCATTTATTACCTCTTGTAAGTGATTGAAAGGTAGATTTCTAGATTTCAATCTTCTCTCTTCCAAACTTCTATAAATTGGCATGTTAGGCTCATTGTAAGGGAGATAGTTTTGAGTAGAAAAACTCTGTCATTTTGGTTTTGTGAAGCCAATGTGTTGCAGGCCCTTGTAGTGGACTCCTTGCATGGTGATCCAATTCCTTTACTTTGTAATAGATTGAATTGTGAATATCAATGAAGCAATAGATGCAAGTTTGTGGATGTATCTTCCCTTGTTGTGTTTGTTTGCATTCTTCTTGCCTCTTCAATCTTAGTATGTATTTTGCTTCCAAATATATTATTCTCATACCCTCCTTTTCTGGTGTCTATTTTATGCTCTTGCAGGGATTCATTATCATTCTCACACTGTGTGTATGAAATATTGATTGTGATTCAGTGATAATTGTGCTCAGTTGTATTAACTAAGATAAATTGAAACTGTGGAGAATCAGATTTCTAGTCTGATCACTCTAAGCATCCGGTGTGATTGGATAACATGGGTACTATCTCCAAGTTATGAGATAGACCTCCAGAGAAAGCTGGTTCTTGCCCTCTCTTCTAACCTAAAATTCCAAGGGAGTATGAAATCCTACACTTGATACACCAGAAAAAGAGGGTTCCATGTGTTTCACACATTGACAAAGTAATATTCACAGCAATCATGATAATGAATTCCCTAATAAATAGACACAATTTTCTGCAAGTGTATCACCACTTTAGTGTAGGGAGTCCACTTTGCAACACACTGGCTTTCAGAGCTTTTTTACCCACTCTTCTTTACTCCCTGGTGGAAATCCTGAAATTGGAAGAGGCATTAGATTAGGGCTAAGATAGCAGAGAAAGAATGATGACCATTTTCCTCCCAGCATTAATCCGGCCACGTAGATTATGGAATTTCTTGATTGCTATGGGGCTCGGAACCATGTTTAGGTGATTTCGTTGAGAAATTCAAGAACGGGCAGCTGTTTTGGGCCTGGCAGGCGTTTTCTCTCTGAGAGATTGACTATCTCAAGTAGAGGACGTCGTGCTCGTTCCAAAAGTCCAATTTTGTGAAAATCGGAGCTCGGAGTCAAAAGTTATGGTCGTTTGAAGTTTCCGGACCAAACGTTGACTTTTCTTCCCTGCCTTCGGCCATTTCGGCTTTCCGCGTCCCGCACGTCCCTTTGTCCCATTTGGTACAGTGCTGAAATTTCCCATTTCGGCCGAACCGGCCGGTTCGCGTACTCGCAGCCCATATGTCTCATTTGCTTTCTAACCGTCTGGGACAAATTCGCCCGGTTCGGCCGGTTCGCGCCCTTTTGTCCCAACTGTTCTGGGACAAAAGTTCTCATTTCGGCCGATCCGGCCGGTTCGCGTACTTTTGGCCCGCGCGTCCCAAACTGTTTCAGGCTGCCTTGACTCATTTCACCCGGTTCGGCCGGTTCGCATCTTTTTGTCCCGCTTGTCCCAAAGGCGACCCTCTCAGCAGTTAGCCAATTTTTTCTCTCTTTTCAGCCAGTTCGGATTTCCGCGTCCCGCGCGTCCTTTTGGCTCGGATGTCCCATTTTCTTTCGGACCGTCTGGTGGCCTTTCGGCCAGTTCGCGCCCTTTTGTCCCAACTGTCCCAAATGTTGCGAGGACTAGAACTTAGCCATTTTTCGTGATTTTTCCTGGCCCGAGCTTGTTTTTGCAAATTTTTTTTTTTTTACATTTTCTCAGAACTTGCTCTCTTCTACTTGGACAGGGGAGTTAGAAAAATATGAGGGGACCCTAGAAACATGAATTTTTTTGCCCTGACTCAATCTATTTGCCTGGGACTAAAGAATTTGATGCATGTTATCAAAATTACCTTGAGGGTGAATTTTGGATAACAATATCTACATAGCTTCAAAAGTAAATGCTAATTCAATAATGAACCATCAAGATAAGATCTTAAAGGAAATGCTTCTTCAATGCATAAATGAAACTACATGCTAAGCTATTTCCTACGTTCTATGATTGCTAGCTTAAACTATGAACCTATTAAGAATATAAGCAATCAAAGTGGATTATTGCTTGATCTCAAGGATTGAGAATGGAATCTCACCAAGAATGGCTACAAGGCCATTTTGGATCTTCCCATATTACTGAATTTTGAGTGAAGGATGCAAGATGGAGAAGCTATTTCCAACAATGGAGAATGGCTCAAGATCAAAAAATGCTTATAGTCTTTCACTATTCAAAGCATGGTGCAAGAAGAAAGGTAAGAAGTAGGGTTCCTTATATAGCTTTCCTGAAGAGGCAAGGATAGCAAATTGATGAATGTGGCATAAAGGTAAAACAAGATTAGGAATAGATAACGTTGCTTTATAAAATGTAATCTTGATTTAGAAGAGTTTATATTGTCATTAGTAAGTCATGAGAGTTGGGGGATGTTTTAATTAATCAAAGGTGATTAATTAATAGGTATATGTAAGCTTATAGAAGCTAATTATAGGAAAATTAGCATGATTTGCAGGATGTAAGAGAGTAATTTGATCCAATAAATGGTAATTTATTGATTTAGAGTTGCGAGTGTAATTAATTAATAATAATTAATTAACCCAAGTAGAAGTGGATATTAATTAACGAAAGGTCATTAATTGACATCTTTCATGATAGGAAGGCTAATTAATTAACGAAAAGTTGTTAATTAATGAATATGAAGAGGAATGTTAGCTAATTAGTAGAAAAGTACTAATTATTATGGAAATGACGAGAAAGAGGATAATTAGTGCAATCTTAGCATTAAAGGTTGCGTAAGAAGATTTTAGGTGTCTACATTTTCCCCTCTTTGGGGTGGCATAAGTGACACCACTTGAAAGATATTAGACAAGTACAAACAAATATTTTTTTGAATCAATAGAAGAAAAAATTAATAGAATGAAGGATGCCCCCTCAAGTGTCGATGGGGTGATGAAAGAGGGTGATTGACGATCGAAAAGATGAAAGAACATAATAGAAGAAGTAGAAGAATTCATCCCTATTGCCCCAAGTTGCTTTTGAAGAAAAGTGTTGATAGAATGAGAATGATATGGAAGAAAAATGAAGATGAAAAGAGATGGATATAGCTATCATCTTGCCAATGTAAAAACCAACTTTATTTCATCATTTTGCTTATGATCGACATCATCGGTCCTTATTAAAAAGAATGAACAGAAGTGTAGTATGACATGAAAATCCATATAAGAAAAAATGTCCATAGTGAAAAACACCAACTCCATGCAACATACAAAATGCAATGCAATACGAGAAAGTAAAAGATGTCTAACTCCTTGCAACATACATAATGTAATGCAATATGAGAAAGTAAACAAGATAACCTGATAGAGAAACATACAATGTTTTTGTTATCAAGCTTTGATTCCGACCTATGCGAATTAACGACAAGGGTTAAAAGATGGTGCCCCAAGCAAGGATACATACAAGGGGAATAACAGAGGACATTTGGGTCCTATGAAAATCAATGCACTATGAAATAATACCAAGCAACTCATGGTGTCCCAGAGTACAAACATAATAAGAAATTTGGCTTTGTTAATGAAGGTAGATCAAGATGATCCGCGATTCATGCACAAGAACAAGTGAGAACCAAAGAGCAACATTTTGTAGGATGATTTTTATTGTTTTTAATTTTTAAGAAACATATTTGAATGTTTTTTATTTTGAAGTTTTTCTGAAACTATGTACAATAAACAAAGAAACGTGGATGCCCCAAACGATAGATAGGATGCCCAAGGGAAGAATGTCATGCGTGTGAGAAAGTGAAGATGTGACATGCCCCAGTGATTAGGTGGGAGTATTCAAAGAAAAACTCTTCACACGTAGAAGGGGGATCAAGGCAAATATAAAATAGGTTCAATCACAAAGAGCAAGGATACTCTTCAAACGTAAGTTGGCCAAGAAACACATGAGAGAAATAAAGTGGGTGATTGATTTATTAAAAGGGGACAAAGGTGCCTGCAAACATGGTAAAGAGGACAACTAATACACATGGATGTTCTAAACAATTTTCGAAGAACAGAGGATGCTATGAAAATATTTAGAAGGCGGTTGATGAAAAGTGATTAGCCCAAGGAAAAAATCATGAGACAAGACATGCGCTAAAGCAAGAGTTTGAACAAGGTCTAAAAAGTAACACTTGGTAACATACTAATCCTGTTTACTCATCGAGATCATGTGTGTGCACATAGAAATGAATTACCTCTTGAAGGAAAGAGTTAGTAGACAATAAGTGAAGACACTAACCAATGTGTGGGAATGATTTAGTTTAAAAGGCGATGTGTGAATGGATTGTGGAAGGAGAGTTGTACATTGCTTCGCTGCCAGCCAAGCATCCATAGCCCCGATGGAGATGCATTTTATTCTAATCACAACATTGCTCTACTGCCAGTCAAGCATCCATAGCCCCGGTAGAGATTATTGGAAATACCCCAAGAGAGAGTTACATATCAATTTACTTTTTCTTTTAGCTTTTGCTTTTTGATTGATTGATTTTGATTATTTTGCTTTCTGAAAACTTATTTCAGCTTTCTTGTTTAACAAGGGGTTAAGAACCACTGATAGCTTGATGGAAGGATGTGAAAGTGATTTTGACGACAACATTGGATAATGTCAACAAATACACCCAAAAGTTCTTCACAACAAGTTTATTAGAAGAGAATTGTGCTAGGATCTCTAAGAGGTCAATCATTCTTTAATTCACCAAGGTTATGAAAGACCAAGGTCAAACAGATACCATATGTCGAAAAATGTGTGTGAATAAGCTAACCAAAATAACATCAAAGGGATGAAAGTGGTGGATGACTTGCAGAGGAATATGAAAGAAAGGGAGGAAAGAACATCCAGGCATATGTAATACCTGAATGCAATGTTTGATATTTGTACTTTTGATTTTGTTTTTGTAATGTTTTAATGTCTTCTCTTTTTTATATATTTTTGAACTGTTTTATGATTTTTCTTCTTCTTCTTCATCCTGTCAACTAAGTATTATGTTTTTATTGTTTTTAATTTTTAAGAAACATATTTGAATGTTTTTTATTTTGAAGTTTTTCTGAAACTATGTACAATAAACAAAGAAACGTGGATGCCCCAAATTACGATAGATAGGATGCCCAAGGGAAGAATGTCATGCGTGTGAGAAAGTGAAGATGTGACATGCCCCAGTGATTAGGTGGGAGTATTCAAAGAAAAACTCTTCACACGTAGAAGGGGGATCAAGGCAAATATAAAATAGGTTCAATCACAAAGAGCAAGGATACTCTTCAAACGTAAGTTGGCCAAGAAACACATGAGAGAAATAAAGTGGGTGATTGATTTATTAAAAGGGGACAAAGGTGCCTGCAAACATGGTAAAGAGGACAACTAATACACATGGATGTTCTAAACAATTTTCGAAGAACAGAGGATGCTATGAAAATATTTAGAAGGCGGTTGATGAAAAGTGATTAGCCCAAGGAAAAAATCATGAGACAAGACATGCGCTAAAGCAAGAGTTTGAACAAGGTCTAAAAAGTAACACTTGGTAACATACTAATCCTGTTTACTCATCGAGATCATGTGTGTGCACATAGAAATGAATTACCTCTTGAAGGAAAGAGTTAGTAGACAATAAGTGAAGACACTAACCAATGTGTGGGAATGATTTAGTTTAAAAGGCGATGTGTGAATGGATTGTGGAAGGAGAGTTGTACATTGCTTCGCTGCCAGCCAAGCATCCATAGCCCCAATGGAGATGCATTTTATTCTAATCACAACATTGCTCTACTGCCAGTCAAGCATCCATAGCCCCGGTAGAGATTATTGGAAATACCCCAAGAGAGAGTTACATATCAATTTACTTTTTCTTTTAGCTTTTGCTTTTTGATTGATTGATTTTGATTATTTTTCTTTCTGAAAACTTATTTCAGCTTTCTTGTTTAACAAGGGGTTAAGAACCAATGATAGCTTGATGGAAGGATGTGAAAGTGATTTTGACGACAACATTGGATAATGTCAACAAATACACCCAAAAGTTCTTCACAATAAGTTTATTAGAAGAGAATTGTGCTAGGATCTCTAAGAGGTCAATCATTCTTTAATTCACCAAGGTTATGAAAGACCAAGGTCAAACAGATACCATATGTCGAAAAATGTGTGTGAATAAGCTAACCAAAATAACATCAAAGGGATGAAAGTGGTGGATGACTTGCAGAGGAATATGAAAGAAAGGGAGGAAAGAACATCCAGGCATATGTAATACCTGAATGCAATGTTTGATATTTGTACTTTTGATTTTGTTTTTGTAATGTTTTAATGTCTTCTCTTTTTTATATATTTTTGAACTGTTTTATGATTTTTTTATTTTTGAACTATTTTATGATTTTTGTTATTTTTGAACTATTTTATGATTTTTTTTATTTTTGAACTGTTTTATGATTTTTGTTATTTTTGAACCATTTTATGATTTTCGTCATTTTTTGAAAGTTGGGACCAGCAATGTTAATCTACATGATAGGATCCAACAATGATGTGTGTGACTTCCTTGAAAAGGGAGACTAAGTGCATTTTTTTATCAAGAGTGATATTATCCCCAATCTCGATGATCATGGTGAGCTCACATTCAACAAATGACTGTGATTTTTTTTGAAACATGGGTTTCATATGTGGGAGTTGAGTTCCCTATCCATAGGTTTCTTCACTTTGCGCCATACTTGAAGGGTACATTGGTATGCATTCTAGAATCACGTTTGATTTCGGATTTTATGATCATTTGAGTTGTTGGGATCTATGGAGCTCTTCAGTGTTTTGGTCTTAGTTTGGTTAAAAACTTGTCTGGATTTCTTATAAGCTAATGCTTGACTTGTCTGATCCCGAGAAGTGAGAAAATAATGTGGACAGTTAGAATTGATGAGAGGAATGACACTAGGCTTGCCACAATATTTGGTAGAAGAATAATGTGATGGATGAAAAGGATACAGTCTAAGGATTGAAGAAGATGGGCTACCAAGAGGTGACCCATAGATAGAAGACAAAGGGCTACTAGGATGTGGCCCAAGAATAGAAGAAGAAGGGCTACTAGGATGTGACCCATAGATGTAATATAATGGGCTACTAGGATGTGGCCCAAGAATAGAAGATTATGGACTACCCGGGGGTGATCCATACATAGAAGACAAGGGGCTAGTGGGACATGCCCCAAGAATAGAAGATAGTGGACTACTCAAAAATGTCCCACAAATAGAAGAGGGAGGGCTACTAGAAAGTGACCCACACCTAGATGAAGATGAAGGGATACTTGGTGTTGACTCCTTAAGAGATTGTGATTGAGGAATTATGATAGACAAAGAGTGATTGGGTGATGAGAAGATAGGCCATGGATCAATGCAAGACCAAGGAGTTTCATCACATAATGAAGAATGTGAAGATGGAAGAATAAGAGGTGGATCAAGTTACATGATTTGAGGCTCTTCCTCTATTTCCTGATAAAAGGAATCAACATTTTCCTCATAATATGCGGGTGCATCGAAGACTAAAGAGAATCCTTGTTCGTTATCTACTAAAGGCATATATTTGTGTGCCCCTATGAATGCCCTGATTGTTTCTTAATTCTGAAATAGATCAATTGATATGAGTTATTGATCAATCACCAGGGGTTGATTGGAATAAAGAGATCCAATTGGTGTGGAAGACTTAAAAAAAATTGATGATGATTGATAGAAGAAGATGACGTGAGGAACGAAGAAGATGTGGAGCTAGATGTCTCAGGAGTAGAAGAAGGTGGTGTGGACCTACCTATATGATGGTATATCATTTGTAAACTAGTAGGATTAATTCCAAAGTCTTTAGATTTTGACGCATGAGTCAATTCAAACATTTGACTAGAAGGACTTTGAGTCACATGAATCTTCAAATAAGGAAGACTTAGTGGGGGTGATTGAAGAAGAAGGTCCTACGAAGAAGGGGAGGACTGTAATTCAAGAATCACATTGGATCAATAATAACAAGGGTCCTACAAAGAAAGAGAGGACTGCGATTCAAGAATTATATTAGATGTTTGATTGGAGGGATTTGGAGTCACCCGTATCTTCAAAGGAAGAAGACATCGTTGAGGTGATTAATAAAAGGGGTCCTGCGAAGAAAGGGAGGACTACGATGTAGGAGTCATATTAAATGTATGATGAAGAGGTTCCTGCAAAGATAGGGAGGACCATGACATAGGATTCGCATTATATGACTTAGGAGTTGAATTAGATGAATCAGAATAGTAGTTTGGATCTGAATAGTAGTTTGGATCTGAATCATTAGAAGAGTCAAAGGAAATATTTGGATTAGAATCCTCGGAAGAAGAGGAAATGTTAGGATTAGAATTAGAAGAAGAGTGGGGGGAACTCGAATAATAATTTGGATCAGACACGGGTTAGAAGCAGCCAAATCATACCACTAACTATGAGATGAAGGTGGGGAACGAGTTACCTGAATGGGTTCTCTAGCACGAAGAACCAATTGAGGTTTGGTCATGATGGGCGTATTTTTATGTGAACACTGAAACTTTGATTCCTTATTGTCGTATCTATAATGGACCTTACGATAATCAGTCATTGTTGGCGCATGTTGAGTTCAAAGTCCTACACCTAGATTGTATGATCAAACTTCTTCAAAGTGAAGAAGGTTTCATCTTTATTTGAGTAACATAACGACAACCAACTAGACATTTCGCAAAGATGGGAATGCTTGTGTGATTTTCCAAAAAGGGAATCTAAGAAAATCATACATCATGATAACGTAATTTCAACAATCCAAAAAGGTTTGGAAAACAAGTTGTGAGTGTAAAGATCAAAGGCTCAAAAGGATTGTCCTTAGAAATATGAGTCTATAAGGCGAACGATCGCAAAGAACAATCATGCAAGCTCAAAACACAACACCACTCAAACTTAGGTGATAAACAATAACCAAATAATAATGAATGATAAAATATTAATGGATCAAATTGATTATCATAAATGGATAAGTCAAAATGACGAATAATCACCCAAGGTTTTTTTTAAACCGATCAATCATCGAATTACTTCCTAATTCTGTTTCCAAATGATAGTCGGTGTTTCAAGATGATTAATAAAATGGCACCACTTATTTCAAGTTCAAACAAATGAACAAGGCGTAAGTAATAACAAGAAGTTAATGCAATCCCCAAACAAAGTATACTAAAAGTGAGCTTGAATCTAATCAAGACCTATATCCCAAAAAGTGGTAGGTACGACTATAAACAACTCAACAATACCAATAAGATATGTTAACCAAACTTTTAAGGAAAATTAAGGTATTGATATCGAAATGATATTGATACGACACGCACAAAGGTAACAACAACACTCTTCAAAATTGAGGTAATGTTTGAGAGAAAACTAATGCCAAAGTATACCAAGGAAATTTCACAATGCGAGTAGTGTAACGTCACAATCTAGACTCTTATGCCAAGTTTACGAAAAACAAGACGTAAGTATCAAAATTGTGACAATAAGATACATGCAAGATAGCAGTTCAAAGGAGAAACAAGTGATGAAACAAGCCTAACTACAATTGATGATCTTGACTTGGGTATCAAGATAAAAAAGGCTACCAATGATATGAAAACGTGTCCACACACTTCATACGTTTAACAACCCATCCGCAAACATGGATGGGCGTAAATGGACACAAAAGTGGCGACAACAATCAATTGATAATGCAAAGGTGGACACTCTTCTTTTGATCAATAAAGTGTCAAAAGAAAGTGAAGGAAGTAGATCAATTGGGGTTGAAAAATGTTGGCCTCACTTCAACAGAGTTTCACCTCGCCTTAGGGCAAGTGAAAAACTAAGAAAAAGTAATGCTTCACATGTTTTGTGATGAACAATAGCTCCCAACTAAAAATTGGCTTTGATGTGGTCCAAGTGGGCTCCTAGTCAAAGATAGCTTCCTAAGTGGTTCACTCAACTAGGTGTCACCAAGACCGTCTTAAGCGAGCTCGATTTACCCAAAAAGTCGCACTGACTAATTTGGGAGTATCTCGGCTTTACTTTACCCCCTTCAAGCACAGTGGGCAATAAATGCGTCCATCGTGTACTCTCACTGGGGTCACCATACGGATGACTTGTGATGTTAAAGCTCACAAATGGTAGTATTAGTCAAGTAGGTTATGCAGAGCACTTCCAGTTTCATCCACAATGTTCCCTCTTACGTGGACTACTTTAGGGTTCCTAGGACCACACCCATTGTTGTAACTTAAGGCTTATGTCAAAGGGGTTATATCCTAGTTTTAAGTAGACGAGGCGTACCCTTGTCCGAACCTGTAAATACAATGTGATAATTATGGTTTGTTTTTATCTTTTTTAAATTGGATGTGGTTTGATTGAACACCTTTTGGCAACCTACAACACATGATTAGTTAGAAAAATTTGTTTCAAACTCATTTATTTGACAAGCATTTTTAGGTCTTGTACTCAAGCATTAGTAGTTCTCCAAGAAAATTACATTATTTAAAAGAGGATTAAGAGTTGTTTTTGATTCTCAAGATCATCCAAGGATGCAAGAGAAGAACATACACAACAAACAATCCAAACTAAAAAGTAAAGAAAATCTTTGCAATCAATGAACCATACAAAAAGCTTGATAAATGTTCATTCCCTTAAACCAAAAGTGAAAAATAAAGTTTCCAATTTACCAAATGTTATAAAATGAAGACTAAAGTTACTTTTGATTCTCAAGATCACCCTAAGGTGCAAGAGAAGAGCATACACAAAATTTATCCCAACTATATAGAAATGGAAAACTTCAAATCAAAGGACCATTGAAAAATACTTTGTAAAAAGTTAATTCCCTTAAGCAAAATGAATAATCAAATTTCCATGTTTAATCTCAATGTTAAAAAGATAGAGATCAAAGTTGTTTTTGATTCTCAAGATCTCCAAAAAGTGCAAGAGAATAACATACACACGCTTTGGTCTAAATCAAGTAAAACATGGAAATACAACATTCATGAAAACATTAGACATGTTAGAAAATGACCAGCTTTAAAATAAAAGGAAAACCTACAATTTCTGTAAGTATAAATCTCGAATTTATGTTTTCATTGCATAGTTAACTTCAATACCTTTCCAACACCAAAAAATATAGTTATTTCAAATTCGGGAGTGAAAGTTATGGCCTTCGGAACATGGGTTACGCATTTGCTCTTATGCTCATTGGTATGCACTTGAGATGCACTAAAAAATGTCAAAAAAAATGTCACTTAATTTACAAAATGGTCAAATTTTTCCAACCAAGATTCAATTTTGACAACAACCCATCACATTAATATATGAATAGAAGACTCAACGCTATCAAATATTAACATACATGCTCAAGAATTTAAGATTTTCAAGAAATTGGCAAAACTAGCATATAGAATGATGAAAAAGTAAGCTCTAAAAATGAAAACATGATGAAATCTTAAAATTTTCTCACCAAGATTCAAATTTGATAGCAACCCACCACATTAATATGTAAATAGAAGACTCGGCACTATCAAACACTAACCTATATGCTCACGAATTTAATATTTTCAAGAAATTGTCAAAACTAGCATGTAAAATGATGAAAAACTAAGCTCTAAAAATGAAAACATGATGAAATCTTGAAATTTTCCCATCAATTCCAATTTTTACATCACTTCACCTCCTTTATACCTACAATGAAGACTCAACACATGCAAACTCAACAAAACAAGTTAAGAAAAACAAGTTAAATCAACATGTGTAAAAGAGGGTTAGTAACCAAAAATGAAACTTAACTACAAAAACTTGAAATTAAGTGCAAAGAAAAATGGAGTAACTCCCATCGAGCGTGTCAAATGTGCTCTTGTTTTATTAACTAAGCTATAAATTGAAACTAATATCTACATAGCTTCAAAAGCAAATGCTAATTCAGTAATGAACCATCAAGATAAAAGCTTAAAGGAAATGTTTCTTCAATGCATAAATGAAACTACATGCTAAGCTATTTCCTACTCTCTATGATTGCAAACTTAAACTATGAACCTATGAAGAACATAAGCAATCAAAGTGGATTATTATTTGATCTCAAGGATTGAGAATAGAATCTCACCAAGAATAGCTACAAGGTCATTTTGGATCTTCCCATATTACTCAATTTTGAGTGAAAAGATGCAAGATGGAGAAGCTATTTCCAACAATGGAGAATGGCTCAAGATCAAAAAATGCTTATAGTCTTTCACTATTCAAAGCATGGTGCAAGAAGAAAGGTAAGGAGGGTTCCTTATATAGCTTTCCTGAAGAGGCAAAGATAGCAAATTGATGAATGTGGCATAAAGGTAAAACAAGATTAGGAATGGATAAGGTTGCTTTATAAAATGTAATCTTGATTTAGAAAAATTTAATTTGTCATTAGTAAGTCATGAGAGTCAGGGGATGTTTTAATTAATCAAAGGGGATTAATTAATAGGTATATGTAAGCTTATAGAAGCTAATTAGAGGAAAATTAGCATAATTTGCTGGATGTAAGAGAGTAATTTGATCCAATAAATGGTAATTTATTGATTTAGAGTTGCGAGTGTAATTAATTAATAATAATTAATTAACCCAAGTAGAAGTGGATATTAATTAACGAAAGGTCATTAATTGACATCTTTCATGATAGGAAGACTAATTAATTAACGAAAGGTTATTAATTAACGAATATGAAGAGGAATGTTAGCTAAGCGGAAAAGCACTAATTATTACGAAAATGACAAGAAAGAGGATAATTAGTGCAATCTTAGCATTAAAGGTTGCGTAAGCGGATTTTAGGTGTCTACAATAACAGTTATCTCTTATTCCATTGAGTCAATGTGGGTGATTATTACGTCGAGGCATTTACAAGTGAGATGAGCCTTACCCCCTCTCACATCCGTCAGCATTTAGATGGCGCGGATTAAGTTTCACAAGTGCGTTTAAATCAGACGGTTTTCGTTCACTGCAAAGTTATCGGCCCCGCCCGTCTGTGTGAGAGCTCGGTTGTGGTTGTAGCGGCGGATGTAAACGGAGACTACCACCGCGATGGAGAGGATGAGTAATAGAAACAAGATAAGTATCATTATGGCCAGAAGCACTCGAATGTGGAAATTCTTATTTTCCTCCGAATTGCTCTTGTCTAACAAACTCACTATTTTCAAACCTGTCTGATTGTCAGGGAAGGATAAGTTTTCGTCGCGGGACATCGCAGTCAAATTTTCCATCATTATGAAATTCATTTGTCTTCTCTTCATAGTTGCTAAACAAATTTCTGAAAAATACAATCACAGAAATTGTACAAATATTGAATTTCTTCGCCCCAAAATTACATGAACTGTTTTGTCGTGAACTTCCATTTCAACGTTTCACATCGCCAATCAGTATGCTAAAGTCTGTATAAATAAATATATTCTAACAAATATAACTGTGTTGTCCCTTTATTTTTTCAAGAGGTAAAAGAGTGACCTCAGGGAAGAGATTAATTAACAATATTGACTTCACGAATTTGGTTACGGTTATCACGACTTCCGTTACAGTTGTCACAAATTTAGTAGCTGAAAAAGGAGATATGGCATATATAAATGACAACCATACCATTCAAAATGTGCATTTTTAAGGGGCATGAAATTTGATTCCATACCATCCACTCTTTGTATGTCATATATATATATATATATATATATATATATATATATATATATATATATATATATATATATATATATATATACGTTTCTAATTATGTCAGAGGTGTTTACAAGTGAGATGAGCCTTTCCCCCTCTGACATCTATCATAATTTAGATGGCAGGGATTAAGGTTCACAGGTGTGTTAAAATCGGACGCTTTTTGTTCAATTTCAATTCAACAAAAATTCCACAGGCTTTCTGGCAATAAATCAAACAACACATTAAAACCTATCTTAAATTTCCACCTAGTTAACTAATAGAAGAAATCAGTCACCCTCGCACCTTCTGCCACCGCATTATAGAGTTATTTGTAGGCTTCCAGCAAATATACATCGGGCACATTTCTGCCGCATTAAATTTTGTCTTAGGGCCACATTTAGAACCCTGTAGCAAGGAAGATCAACTAGCCAACAAATATCCACCACCATTAACAGACCCTTGGCTTTGGAATTGGTGCATTCTATTCCCGCGTCAATAGATTTTGGGCCTAATTTACCCTTTGCTATAGCACTACACTGTCCACTTCTTTTGGAAGTTTCCGCATTAGAAGAATTTTTTACATGGTTCCACGTTTTCAATACCTATGAGATTTGAATGGAGTATTCAGCAACTATTATGTGCACAATGCATTTAAAGTTAACTAGCCAATCTCATGTGCTGCTCAGGATCGATTCCCCTCAACTTCCAACTTTCAAAACCACCTCAGATGTCTAATACCAAACAATCACCTTTATTTAACGTATGTCAAATTGTATCATCATCCTAGATTCCCAATAAAAACTGTGTAATCGAACGTTTAAACAGTGTATAGAACTTCTAAAGACTGACGGGAATTCACATATAGCAAAAAAATTCGGCAAACTCGAAATGTTCATTAAAACTTGTGTTTCCAACCATGATTTACGTTTAGAATTTGGCCGAAACAGCAAGGTCTTGCATGGGATTGGTCTTCGGATCGCGCAAAACTACATGTAAATCATACTTACGCATCTTGAAATTGAAACATAGCTCAGGGACATCGAAGTACTCGTCTTCCCCTTCCGCATTCTTCTATGGTGTGTACTTCATGGTAGAATGCGTCGCAAATGTTGCAGAGGTGTGGAAAACCATGGTAGGAACCCAAAATTTGGAGCCGGAATGGTGAACCCAGCAACTAAACATGTCACTTATTAAGCACACCGGAGGATATGAGGAAAATTCATTTTCATTTGGATTCTCCGCATTTTTCATCTACAACTCCAGCCATTGTTCCAACTGCGGAGCCAACTTGTGGGAAGACTTGAAGAGAATATCATTCATATGCAGTGGAATATTCTCACATCTTTCAATTCCTAGGGGCAGGCCTTTGAGGGGAGGCACACCAGGCGTATGTCCACCAGGACATGAATCATATGCCTTGTTAAACTTATTCGGTTTTGTAGAAAATCATGAATTTAGATCATAATTATGGCATCTTGCATTTATATTTGTTATGATATTGTATGCAATCATATTGTGTGATCATTCTATTATGTATCGATTATTATTACACATATGTAATTCATTATGTTTTCTTGCTAGATTATTGCTTATGCATGCCGGTTAGATGATGTGTTTATCATAATTATATCATGATGTGGATGTTGGATATATACTCTCATAACCCCTTAGAGACAGTGACCATGTGATACAACCGAGAGAAAGTGCAACCATGTGATGGATTGTGACTTATGGTTATGAATATAGGATAGTGAAAAACGTTAATTGAATTATGCACCATGATATGGTTAGATTTTCTCCAGTATATATCTGTCATGGTCATAAAAAACAATCCTCAAAAGATACCAGACCTTTCGGTATATTATTCCCTTATAGCTAAATTAAGTCTCCGCTGATGTTTTTCTTTATCGGCTTCCACATCGGTATCTTTGAGACAAAATCCCTGTGTTGAATTGTTTCCTTCAAAGAATGAGTGTTAGAAAATATCATGTTTCTCAAGAAAATGTGCAATCTGTTTTTAATCGTCGTTTAACACCTGTGAATTCATAGAATTGACAGGAACTGCAGGCCTGTAAACCATTTCAATTGTGAACTTATCCTTCACCAATTTTAGGTGCGGAATAATTAAATATTCTTTTACCTCTAGATAGTAAATATTCAATGCAATCCCATGCCCTAATTCGGAAAAATTTTAACATGTCATTCTTTGCTCAGAATTTCTATTTGACTTGTTTTGCTACTTATTCGGCATCATCTTGCACCTTCAGAAGAAGAAGATCTTCAATCCCAGGAGAAGAAGAACTTCACATTTTGTAGTGATGTTTGTGTAGCCGAATCGCAGCCTCTAAAAAAAAGGCATTTCTTCTTGGGTAGAAATGAACACCACACCAACTCCAACACCAGCAGTTTGAGAAATTCGATCAAATTGTAGAGTTCATGGAAAATTTGATTTTCTTTGATCTCTTCCTCTGTGAGTTCTCTACTGTTGAGTTCACACCAGTCTCCTCATAAAGCATATTGGAACAGGGATTTTCTGATTTCTAGATCTAACTGAATTTGAGCTCCATTAATTTGTATTGTGGGATAAAACCATTCTAACTGTGTTTCTGCTCTAAGGTCATTGCAAAAACTTTGACTCAATAACATCCAATATCTATCCAAAATATCGATGACCAAAGTGATAATTTCCATCCACTTCTGAGAGAAAGCAGCAAGAACTACCATGTGCATATTTTAGCTTTGCAACAGCTGACGTACAAAATATCAATCTGATAAATTATCTTCGGGTATGAGAAAAGAATGGAATTTCCTTAATAGAAGAGCACGGCACCCAAGACATCAAAACCCTCTCATTTTATACCCAAAGCAAGCAGGTTCACAAATCCAAAACTGGTGGCAAGGCTGTATTGGATATACTACTTCATTTCCCTGCCTCTTTAGAACATCAGAGTAACTGCAGATATTTTTTTTAAGCTTCAAATCCAAATAATTTCCCATATTTACTGTCTCTCTAATGTGCCAGCCCAACACAATCTTAAATAGAAGTTTTAAGTTATGCCGAGGCATAGAAATCGAAAAAACGGTGCAGAAATAATTTACCATCATTTTATTTTGTTTTTTAAATTTATTCCAGATGTTCAACTCTTGCTAAACAATACATTTGCATCAATTTTCTATCTAAAACCTGGCAAGGTGCAGTGAGAAAGTACAAAATTCCAAATTTGCTGACTATCCATTTGGATTCTGAACAGCGACAAAGAATTATTAACTCATATTATTTGCAGGTCATCAATAATAGAATTACATCAGTGTAAAGCCTGTTTGGATATTTCAAAACTCGTGCTTGCATGCATTCCTTCAATTGAAAACAACCAATATGCCACATGAAACTTGTACTCCTTAGAGCAGGGTCACACGGAGGGGTCAAACCACTCCCAATTATATTGCATATGTGGTCTCATGAAATTTCTGCAGTGAATCTGCAAAATTTTGAATCTTCACCTGAAAATGTAGGTGTGAAGTGACAATCATTTTGGAGGAAGCCTTTTACCTGATGCTCGTGACGGGGCTAGAAATTTGCAGCACCTGCTAAAACTTTTTTGGAGTACGTTTCTTCCAAATGGCAGCATCTATTTGGTGTAAATCTTTTTATAAAACTATCTGACAAAATCAAGTAAACAAAATTCTGATGGCAGAACTGTAAATAAACTGCAGTGAGGGTAACAGCATTATATGCCATGGGACTTTTCCACTGAATTTTGCTCCAAAATCTTCTAAGCAGAACCCACATATAAAGTTACATGATGCCATTGAATTTGCCACCCCAATGTCCCAAGGTTGCCATAATATACTGTTTTCATGCGTTGGTGCAGCCACTGAACATGTCATTAGATGATAGCAACTTCTTCATATCTCTAACATACAAAATCATGCAGGATACACTTACAACGGTCATCAGATATTTTACTAAAGTTGTTTCGGATTACAAACAATGCCAATGCAAAATCTCCAAATATCCCGCTGTCTTATGCAGGATACACTTAATCACCAATAATCCCCACAAGAACATGAGCCCTCCCTAAAATGATGGAAGCGAATGGCATCTCTTACAACAATTTCACGTCCAGCTATTCCAGATATAAACTTTACAGCAGTATGACAGTCCCCACATACACGAAGATTCTTGAAGATGCGGATAGGCGTCCCAGGGGGTGTGCAAATAAGTCCGAATGCAATTGCCAGTTTCTCACTATGATACAAAAGGAGATGTTCCTTGTACTCTTCCTCCACATCATGTAGCACAAAGTTTGTATCAGGAACATACCCTGCCAGTTTCATCTGTGCAGCAAGTCTCTCCAGAGTTGCATAGATTTCCTCTGCCTCTGGATTTGACCTGTCTCCTACATAAAAAGTATGTACCTTGTTATTGACCTCTGTCCAGCTGTATCCGGGCTTTACAATAACCCCCCTCTCTCTCATCAACTTTCGTATCTTTGCTGTATCTTCCCACATGCCAGCTGCAGAGTAGATGTTTGAAAGTAGCACATAAGGCCCAGCATTTTCTGGTTCCAACTTGAAGAGGCATTCTGCAGCTTGTTTTCCAAGTTTCATGTTACCGTGAACCCTGCAGGCACCAAGCATTGCTCCCCAAACAGTAGCATCGGGTTCAAAGGGCATGTTGTTGATTAAATCATGTGCCTTATCAAGGTGGCCAGCTCGACCAAGGATGTCGACCATACAAGCATAGTGCTCAATTCTAGGTGTAACAAAATAATCTCTACTCATAGAGTCAAAGTAATGACAACCTTCCTCTACTAGGCCAGCATGATTGCATCCAGAGAGAACACCGATAAAGGTAATGTGGTTTGCCTTCACGCCTGCCTGCAACATTTGTGCAAAAATCTGAAGAGCTTTGTTGCCGCACCCATTCTGGGCAAATGCTGTAATCATAGAATTCCACGTGATCAAATCCCGTTCTGGCATTTCTTTAAAATGTTGTCGTGCATCCTCTATACTACCACATTTTGAATACATGTCAAGAAGAGAACTACCTACAACAACATCTGACTCAAACCCACTTCTAATTAAGAGGCCATGAACCTGCTTACCCTGCTGCAGAGCTGCTAGGCTAGAACAAGCACTCAGAACACCAACAAAAGTAACATTGTTCATGTTGATATTAGTATTCTGCATTTGACACCATAATTTTAGAGCCTCCTCCCCATGCCCATTCTGTGCATATCCAGCAACCATTGCATTCCATGAAAATACATTTCTTTCAGGCATTTTCTCAAACACTTGACGTGCACCTTCCATGTTTCCACAGCAAGCATAACCTGCAATCATGGCTGTCCACGACACTACGTCTCGTTCAGTCATCTTCTCAAAAACCCGTTGAGCATCCTCTAAACACCGGCATTTCGCATACATGTCAACAAGAGCACTCTCCACAAAAGCATCGGACTGAAATCCAATTTTAATAACAGAAGAATGGATTCGCTTCCCCTGTTCCAAATCCAGCAAGCCTGCACAAGCACTGATAACACTGGCAAGAGAATACTTATCTTGTCTTAAACCCGAACACCGCCTTTCCCAGTGGAGCACCAGTGCTTCATTACCCGGTCCATGTTTCGCATACCCTGTAATCATGGAATTCCAAGAAACCGCGTCCCGTTCAGGCATTTTGTTGAACAGTTCACGAGCAACAGCTATAAGTTCACATTTCACATACCCTGCAATCATCATATTCCAAGTGAAAATATTTCGTTGAGGCATTTCGTCAAAGAGTTTGCGTGCAACCTCTAAATTTCGACATTTGATGTATCCATCAATCATGGTATTCCAAGAAAACACATTTTTGGCAGGCATTACATTAAAAAATCGATATGCAAGCGCAATATTACCACATTGAGCATAAACTGCAATTATTGTATTCCATGAGTAACAGTTTCGTACCTGCATTTTATCAAACACTTGGCGTGCATCCTCAGCACATCCGCACTTTGCATACAAGTGAAGAAGATGATTTCCCAGAGAAAGACGGGTTTTAACGATTTGGGCATGCAGTTGCTTTCCGTCTGCCAAAGATTTTCTATCGATGCAATTCTGCAAGAGACCAACAAATGCATCCGCATTGAAGGAGATACTGTTATTGGCACTTTCATGAAGTCCTGTTTCTTTTGCTGTAACTTTCGGGGTAGCCAAACCACAAAAGCCAATTTGTGTAACTAGTTTTTTCTTCTGATATCTATAATTTAATCCCATACTAGCATCCTTGAATTCTGCCATCCAAATTGTTTTCATTGCATGGAAATTTATTTCCAGCCTGATCATTTTTGGTAGGTAATGAAGTTTGTACTTTAGTTGATGGTGTGACAATGTACTATTTAACTACTTGATACGGTAGATATCCAGCAGAATAACGGAGACTCTATAGGGTGGCATGGAAGAAGTTAAACTTGGAGTCAAGGTGAAATATTACAAGAGGAAGAAAGGTGTTGAAGAAGGTTATCGAGGGAAAAGAATTTTACTTGTGTAGACTCTGTTGGAGGGAACATAGCTACTCGTCTTTTTTCTTCTAGTAAGTCACCCTTGGACCAAGTAACTTTTTTACCAACAACTTAAGGAGAAAGGGTTTACGTTGCACATATCCTTGAGGCAACGTACTATGGAGATAGTTCTGAAAGTAAGCCCTTGTCATTGAATAAGCAATACTCTCAATGTCAACAATTTCATTTTGCAATGTCAACGCTTTTTGTTTTGTGGATTGTTAGAGCCTACATCATTTAGAGGGGAATTCGCTTGTATTTGTCACATGGAACTATAGAGATAGGGACATGTTAGGGGGATTCGACATCTTATGTCAGTTTGATGCACGTTGGTAGTCGCCTACACATGCAATGTCCATACAAGAGTGTTGGGCTATTTTAGGCGCTTTGTTTTAAATCAATGGTTGTGTCTAATAATAGTAAAGCTAATTTAGCTTTGTAACTTGAGTTCATATTAAAAGCATTGGTTCTACTTTAAATTATTATTTTAATACTTTAGCTTTAAGCAAGGTTAATTACATGCTTTTATCGTGAGAGACATGCTAAAAAGACTTAGTTGTCGAAGGCCATAACTGTGGATGGTGGTTATTGTATTCGCAAGATTTTTCAAGTTAATACAAGGTTGAAGTTCTACTAGGATTTTTACCGGAAAGGGTTTTTCCAAGATAAACAATGCATGTCAATATTTTTGGTATGTTCTAGTTTATTTTAGATTTACTTATTTATGCAATTCAGGTTTAGTTTATTGATTGCATGATTGCCCAAAATCTCAATAATGTAGTTATTGAATTTGATAACACAAAACATTACAGGTTATGTGGATTTTTGTCAACTCTGTAGACAATAGATTTAACTTGGTCAATTGCACCATTGACAAGCCCAACCTCTACTCACAAGCTAGAAAGTAAGCAAAACCTTTTGGCACTTGTACACATTTCAAGAAAAATGGCTTACAATTGATATTTATGATAAAAAAATAGTTCTTTCTTAATTGAGACAAAAGGCTCCTATTGTGGACATGACACCATGCTATTATGGATATGATTACATTTTAGGGTACATTCAAGTGCAGTGTAAGACCATAGGGACTGGAACTAGATCCTACAATAAGTTGTTCAAATTGTCTTGGCGTGCTTTATGCATCAACCACCACGTTTAAGTTGCGCTTGAGCATCGACACTATGGGTTGATCAAAGTTTCTATTTTCTATATTTATCAAAATTAAATGCAAGTGACCGTCGATTCATTCGCATGTCCCTTTGTCTAATACTATGTATATTTACTCCTCCCCCACACCACAAAGGTTCATCTTCAGCAGGATTTGTAACATATCATGGACATTGAAGTTGACAAATACTCAAACTCCAGTTGTAATGTTCTAAGGTTCTCATCTGGCAGATCCCACAAAGAAACTCAATCTAACTATGATTAGTATGCAATTTATGAATTTCGATACTATTTTTCATGAACGACATTCTTCGGAAATCGAGTCCCTTAGTGGGATACTAGTTCTTTAAGTAATTTGATTCACCTTGCTATATGAAAAATTGTAGCATAAGTAAAGACAGCTAATCCTTGACTGACAAAGCTATCGCATCCGTTCTAGGACAACGAATGGTATTAAATTGATATCAGGACACCTTCACAAATACTTTGCCCACAATTGCATGAAATTTTGAGAGTGACGCTTGCATACAGATCTAATAATTGAACATCGTGCATGCAAAACATTTTTGGAATAATACTATTACTGCTAAAAAATCTGAACTGCAAAGCCCTAGGCGGCTGGAAAACTTCAAAGCGTTCAAGTGACCCTCTAAATACAAGAGCAAAAAATAAGGGTCTTTGGAATATAACATTAAGCCTGATAATAGTGACAATAAACATTTCCACCTTTAGATCTGAAAACAATCTGACTGGAAAAACCCCCAACATAAGGGGAAAAGGAAGTTTAAATCACTAGGAAGTTTCATTGTCTTTCTTTGAAACCCATTGTGTGGAACGGAGAGAGCTCCTTCCAGGCGTGCTGCCACAAACCTAATGCCTGGAAGATGAGCTTCCAATGAGTTTGCAATACTAGAGCCACACTGACCGATTGATGCCCCCAAGGAAACCTCGAGATCCTTCCTCTGAAACCTAGGCGTTAATGTCTCTGACGCCCAACCTAAATGCGCATGCCATAGAATCTGATCCGAAATCCCAATCTGTTATCTAAATGACTGTCGTAGCAATCATAATCTGGAAGCCCACTAATGGATCTTCCTCAAGGGGATGCCCCAAAGATCCTCAAAATCCTTCCTCTGAACCCTTTAGAAGAGGGAGAGGATGTAGCACGGCCCAGGAAGCGGCTTGAGGGATGGGACAGGGCGTAGTGGTTCACTATCTCGTCTACTACCTTGAACACATAATGCCCCTGCTAGCTAGGGAATTAGTCTCTCACCAGGACAAACGAAGCCAATGGGGGACATCCAAAATGTGGGATTCGAAGTCCACAAGTTGTATGAAATGCAATAGCAGCCAGCTGCTACGAGAATGGGTCGATAAACATGTATCATCGCAATTGTGCTAGTTCTTCAAATGGTTCTCCCTCGTGCTCCTTCATCATACTTTCCAAGGCAGAAGATCCCCAATAGTTTTTCAAATCATGTTTCATTCCATAGAGGGGTTCAATAAACATTTTCAGTCACAATAAAGGTACTTTCGTCCCGTTTAAATCCTACCAAGGTCCAAAGTGATCCTTGGAAACGCCAAACATCGACTATTAATACCATGCGGCCCCTTACTTCAGTAGCCCCCAGCGTCCCCCGCCCCTTGTGATATGACCACGTTGTCGAAGGCAATCGCTTGTACCCTTAATGGCCTTTGGCGTAATAGAAAATCGTGTAGTAGACATATACACCTTCACAATACAGCCCCCAGCATCGCAAACAGCCCCTTGTGATGTTGTGAATGAGCTCACCAATATTCCCACTAGAAAGCTTAACTATGTCCACAATAGCCTTAGGCGTAGAAAAGGGGACATTACACATTCAATCAATCACAAACACGGGTTATGAGTATGCCATGTGATTTTTTTTATATATTGGGTCATGCTTTTCGTGACCGCCATTACATAAGCTGGCTTGCCCATTATGCTAAACATTGTTATCCTCAGGGTAATTGAACATGCGAGTTGACAGATGCTCATATTGTTTTTTGTTTCTTAGTGAGATCCTCATCCCACTTCTACGGCGCACCTTCCTCTAACCACTGACGGTGGTTGTTCCACCCCTCCTTCATACCAAAGTTAAACTGCCAGCTTGATGGATATGTTGTTCGTGCACTAAAGTGATCAGAATAAGAGGATTTAAAACGTGGCATAATATTCTACAATATATTCTTTCAATGTTACACATTGATCTTAATTTCTATGCAAGTTCTATGTTCTTGTATTGTAACTAGGGATTACTTACATGGAGAAAATGGAACAAGCTGCTAGATAAATTGTATCTTACAATGTCATTCACATGTAATCCAGTATGTATTGAATGTGTGAGATCAACAATCTAAATCCTTGTACATAACTATTCTTCCATGTTTACATAACAATAATTGACAAAAATGGATTCAATGTGAGTGAATTTGAACTGTGATCCAAAAGGCAAATCTTAGAGGATATGGTCAACTTCAGTTGAAATTCCCCAACAACTCAAATCCCACACACCACTCTAGTTGAAGACCTTATAAACACGTAATCCTCATGAAAATGCATTATTAGCCGGCGGCATATATAAACATGGGTTGAAGAGGTTGCATATGCTGGACAGTGTACACAATTCCGATGGCTTAAAAAAATCTTTATAGGTTGCCGGAAGCAAAATAATTTTAATTTAAAATATTTCAAAGCTTGTAGCGAAAAATAGTCTCATTTATAAATCACGGAAGATGAAGATTCAAAATATGAGTTAAATTCAAAAGTAGGCATATCTGATAGATAAATCTCAACTGACCAGGTAATAAAAAAATATTTCAAATCGCAAATTGAACATAAAAATGACATAATTGTACCACCAGATTGCACTCATCTGTATATTGGGAGGATTTTATTTTAACTCAGCCAACTCAACCATATGCATGAATTTTAACAATTAAAAACACCCAATATTGCCTGAAAAGATTATAGAAACAAGGGAATTGACTAGACGTCTAATAGTATCTTTCTCCACCTCATGCTTTTATCTAACGCTTTTAACATTTCCCTGTCTACTTGCTCCACACCTGCCAATTGACCATTGCATTGACCTCATGTGAAGCACCGAGTAATTATAAATGTAAAATTAAATCGTGAGTGCACCGTAACAAACATTTCAGTACTCTCAGCTAATTAATAGCATAACTGAATAATAATAAATCAATCAAGTCATAAACCTTGAACCGCAAAATTCATGAATTAAACTGTTACCATCACTCTATCATCTTTATCTCATATTACAATGAACTCGGAAGCATGAAAATTTATTTTTATAACCTCTCAACCGTACGCATGAATTTTATCAATCAAATGACATCAAATAGTTTCGAAAAAGTATATAGACAAGCAGTTACTGAAAATTATCCTTTTGCCTAGAAATAAAGGCCACCGATCTAGTCTTGGTAATAGTACTAGTGAAAACACTCATGGTCTTTATATCTCTTTTTAACTCCCAGTGCCATACTCTATTGATTTGGGTACTTAAACGATGTAGTCCATTTTTGCCGCATCAAAGCGTGGACTAATCATCTTAGATTGAATATTAATTCAGGCATTGCACCATTAGTAACCCGAGGCTACCTATAATTAATTGTAATTAATCTAAAACACACCTCCTATCGCATGCAATATTTGTACTCCAGTAGTAAGCTTCTATGCTTAATAAACACCAACCTGAAGCAACTCTTATTAGATCTAGATGGCTTTGTAATAGTTTGGGATTATTGTTAAAGTACATTATTATGTGTCTGTAAAGAATTCAATAAACTGGACAGTTGAACTATAATTAATAGCCAAAGATGTACCTGAAAATAGAAAATACTTCAAAATAGGAAAAACATGGTATATGTGAAGAATAACTTCAACACATTATAAGGGCATGCGAAAAATTTCATACACATGTTGGCATCTGGATGGTTCGGTCGCGGCACCAAATCGAACACATAACATTCCAATCTCTCACGACATTAGTGAGCTCCATGATCAGAAGGCACCAAGTGGATGCATTTGTAGCAGTATCTGGATATTTTCACTCTTTTCCTCCTACAGATAACGAGAAGCAGTCGTATGCTGTTTGAATCCAGTCGGCAGAAAACCTCGATCTTTGAAGGCCCGTGGTTGATGATATGGAAAAAACCCCCAATGATTTACAGGGGTGTACGACCTCAATATTTAGGGAAATCTTGAATAGGTCAATAAAGGTTGGATTTTCACCTCACATAGGGTCATTTCAATCAAGTTGTTCTCCCTTCGAATCCCGGACGATTCTCATCATTGTTGTATGCACCATGCACATGAATCGATACCCAACTCACCACTGCTATTTTCGAAAACACTCCAGACCCCATTGATATATCATGACACAAGAAAACAACTTGGTTTTATTATGTTTATATGACAAAAGAATACATGGGGATGGATTTGTACTATTATGATATTCGTTCGTCAGTAGGTGTCCACCTTTAAAGATGCCCTTGCTGGAAAGTGTCAAATTCCGGTGGCTTAACTTTACAAGTTGCCAGATTTTAGATATTTTTGTAAGTCCTAGATATTTACTATTTTAGATATTCATCTTTGACTCCACATCCTTTAAATGACATTTTAGACTTGGCAATAACCATTCTTTGGTGCCCTTGCATTTGGGAGTGGCCGGCCTGAGACCATCATGAGTGAAATCTATTTCCTTACTTCCTTGACTTGCGTAGTGAAGGAGAACTCGGTAATGGAAACATGGACTTGTTGAGTGTGGCGGAACATTATTTTTCCCTCAGTTTGAGTGCTCAAAACTTGTACACATCATTGTAAAAGTACTTGAAGAAAGCAAGATATGATCAGGTTATTATTGACAGAGGTCTTGCTCATCTAGAAGAATCCCGAACTCCTCTGTCAGAGGAAAAGTTCAGAGCAACAATAGATGAATTGTAGCCTAACAGATTTAAGCAAGCCATTATGGAAACACTCTAGCAGAAGATATGACTTAAATCGACAAAAAACATTGCATTGATTTTGTGAAGGACCAAAAGAAATCTGATTCTCAAGCTTGACTACAGAAGTCACAACTGCCAACTCTGTGTCAGTCAGTTTGTTGTAGACAATCTCAAACTCTTTGAAAATCTCACCAATCGGGTCAATCCTTTTCTTGTCAATAAGAATGTAGATAAAATTTAATGTATAAGGATGAAACTTGGCATCATTTGTAATGTCTTCGACAATACCCTTTTTCTTCTCGTCTGGTATGATTGGATTAACAAGGAAATTAAAAAAAACCTTATTGGTTATGTACTAAGAGAGCTTATCGATGTCTCTACTGATAGCATCTAGGGACTTCACAGACTAGGCCAGTTCTACTAGGGATGTGGCATATGACCCCGCAACACTGTCTTACATAATAATACGAGTTCTATTTTTGCGAGCCACTTGAGAAACTTTAGAAGGGAAGGCACTGTGTGTCTTGAAGAGCCTTGTCCCAAAAAGACTAGATTTTAAGGATATGTGGTAGTTTGATCCGCTAGCCCCTTTCAAAAGGGCTCTCATAGATGGCACACACTAGACATTCAGGGCCATGGGAGACGGTTTCAATGATTCAATCTAACAAAAAATAGAACCAAATCTTTGGAGATAATGTATCCACCGAGAAATTTTTGTCGGATCGTGTGAAGAAGCAATGTTAATTAAGAGCCAAGGCATTTTCTTTGGAAGTCAATTAAAGAATCCGATGCAGTTCTAAATGAGTTGCAATTTACGCTGGAGAGGATAACGATGTTTAGTTTATTGGAGTTGTAATTTTTCTATTTTAAGTTTGTGTGATGGGGAGAGGACAATATAGTAACTTCCAACAAAAAAAACATTGCCTACTATGCCTTGAAGGATGTCTGTATGCTGCTATAAAGCTTGTATTTGGTTATGCGCCACACATATGTTGGTATAGGTGAGTTGATCGAGGTGAATATACAATTGTTTTATTTGATGAAACAATCACAATGTCTCTTGAAGATGACCATGTCTTCTGTAAGATACAATTATGATATTCATTTAAAAGATAACATGTTGTATCATGTGGTTGAACACTTGGCGTTTATTTACAAAAATTCATATTTTGGCATTTAAATGTTCCCAAAGCATAGACAGCAATCCCACTTTGTCAGTATCCTTCAATCACTTCATTCCATGAGATGACATATCTCTAGGGAATTTTATGTTTGGTGGGTAGATGAGATTAAGAAACCTGCCAATGATACCTAAGATGTTGTAGCGGAAGAACATCTCCACGCTTCTTATAAACGAGGCTTCCATCTTTGTGTTCTTATCCATCCGATTCTACTCCCGTTGTACATATTCATTAGCTTTTGCAACCACTTGCACCACTCAGGTACAGAGAGTGGTTTCCTGTTTACATTTGCCAACATACTCCTCGCCTTGTTTCACCATATGCAACAAACAGGGCTCTAACCCAATTAGTTTAAATCTTCCAAAGTACTCCCAACCTGTGCCAAAATATAGAGGAATTTTGTTAGATATAGTTGCAAATGTTTTGATAGACATGTATGCAGAATGTGGAACCTTACATAAAGACATGTGAACTATTTAGCAAAATATAACTTATGTTCTTCGCTCAAACATCTATCATAGATCATAGAACATATTTTACATCCAAACCATATTATACACATAAAATTCAAGCCCTATCTGACGTAACTTGCAACTCATTTGCAATTACTAGTTAATTTTAAATGGAATTTTGTTGTTGAAGACGTTTACCTGCCTTCCCATCAATAAGGGCGGAAACCACCACGTGGCACTTTGTAATCCACGAACGGGATGGAAAAGGAGAACATTGTAAAACCCTCTTAAACAATTTATAGGATATAAATGGACAGTTCATCGCCAAATACACTCCCAAATTTTGGAGAAATTGACCCCCGATATTTAATTACTTACACGGGACAAAATATCTATCAGAAAATGATTGAAGCATCTTATAACCGACATAAAAAAAAAATTCCTCATCCCCATATATTTCTCCACATGTGAGGGGTTTAAGAAGCTGCTTGAAGATGGTCACATTATCAACCTTGCAAGGAAAGGGGCTTACCAAAGTCCTGCTCTCAGAATGAGAGCGATGAACGGTCCAGATCATCTTGAAAATATTCAGATTCAGTTTTGACGGTCACGATTCCTCCCCCGATAGAAGGAAAGAACACGGAACAAATGAGGGAAGGAAGGAAATGTTAACAAAGTGATAGAAATAAGCTCTCTTTTCTGAAAATTTCAAGCTTTCAATTGTGGAGATTGTTTTGATGAATGACCACAGGGTGTCATACCCCTGTTGATTTCATTTTGGATGATTAATAAACGAGCTCTGATATCGGGCAGCTCGTAGGACACGAAGACTAGTTTCAATATGTTGACCGTTAGCACGGCAGCATATCATCACTTGTCGCCATGTTTCGCAAGTTACTGGATACCGAAACCATCTAGTATACCTTATTAAGGATACATATTTATCTTGTTGTAGATAATAATAATAATGGTCATCATACTTTTGCATGATACTGGGATTGTAACCTCAGTTACTTTATTGATATTGCAAACTTGGATGATCATGTTAACAAGTTAGTTTGTTTATAATTGTGATGTCGATTTTATATCCCTGTTGATATTTCATTATTGTGTTATGGTTCTTGGCAGAGTTACGTTGCAATTTCTATAAAAATGTTTGCTAATCTAAGTTGCTCTAATGGTGAATACATCATTTCAGTTATTAATGCAAAAAGGAAGAAGCCTTAATAAATTGGGTTTGTAAGAACAAACTATGGTAAGGGTAAATTACTATTTTGTTACTTATAACTTGACCATTTTATTATAAATAAACAATCAGGTCAATATATAATTGTGATGGTTGCGTACAACCTAAGAACTACACTCCATGATCATATGGCCAAATCGAGCTTCGACAATGTGGAGGTGTTAATATTATTGTTTGTTATTATGATCAAAATATTGTGAATTAAAACAAGGGAATATTTATGGGGAAACATATATATTCTATATGCTTTAAAGACCATATCCTAAGTTAGATCTTTATATGGTCTTCGACCATATTAACAATCAATGCTATATTATTTAAAACAATGTTAATCTGTAATGGATGGCAGCTCGGTCGAGCACTAACTTGAGCCCTTGGGTGAGCGAGTCGACACGGCCACCACTCGAGCTCATAAACGTGCAAGTAGGGTAAGCCAATAATGGCATTGGCCACTGAGTCTTCTTTATTTAATTTGCTTCAAATTTTTAAGTGGCCAAAGGCCAACTATGCAAACATATAGTTATTTTGGGACTTGGTCTTGGACCATCCGATGGATACACTATACCAACCTGTAGGGTGAGGATTCACTGTGAAGTTCAATAGGAAAACCTAAATTTGGTTGGCGGTAGGTAAACTGTAGAATGGGAGGGAAAAGTTGGAAGTGGTATCAGTTGTATTAATCACGACTCTGTGGTTCTTGGGTGAAGCGAGAATCTTATAAAGGAAGCTACCGCCAAAGATAGAGTTATTTGTGGCTTCATTTTTATGGTTATTCTTTCTGCCTCTCAAAGCTCTGCATGGATAATTTAAGTGAAACTATTTTTGTGTTTTCAGTTTTAACACTTCATGCATATTTTTGAACTGTAGTTGAGATTTACTTGGGATTTATTTGCGATCTCTGCTATGATTATAATGGGGTTACTCGGTCGATTTGGAGATAGTTTCTTGTTTGGATTTCATAAGAGCTTTTGGAAGTCTGTTCAAAGAAAAAGTGGAGCTCGGTCAATTGTGAAAATAATCTTGAGGAAATTTTTGGAAATACATTTCAGGCATGAAAACGTTTCTCCTCCCCATTTTTATTATTTATAACATCAAAATGTTATAACATTTTAGTATTTGCATGAAATCTTCACTATAAACGTGAATATGAGTTAAAAAGGTTTATCAACTTTGTGTTTTAATGAGATAATATTTGTCTCTTATAATGAGTTTATTTAGTTTGCAATCGTGTATTATGCCTTGTAAATGATTATGATAATGGAATATCTTAACTGTGTATATTTCTTTGCTTGGAAAAATAGGGTTAAACACCCATAACATGATTCACCGTTAAACTATGATTTTAAGCTTAAATCGATATTGTTTTTCCATGAATACCCATTTGAAGAAATGTTGTCACAGGAAAGTCTTATGATGTTCTGTGAATAAATTGCTTTCTTCTTTTGGATTGGTTCGTCGAACCAAATGTTTATTTGGTTGAATACTTAAGTATTTTTTATCTATACATTGAACACATTTTGGGTTTAAGATTTAATACGTCATCAAACTTTGATGAATGTTGGCATGTATAGATATATATACAGTCACCTTTTCTAGTCATGATTCCTAGTCCCTCTTATTAAACGGTTTAGGATGGTATATGGTTTAGTTAACTTAAGTAGGTTGTAGTCTATTTACTTACAGTTTAACTTAGTTATTATTAATTTGTTCATATGAGTACTGTTGTAAGTGTTTGAGTGGTTTTGTTTGGCGTCTAAGCCATATCAGGTACTATCCTAATCGATTAATAGTGTATGTGTAGGTGCATACATTCAAATATTTATTTCTTTCTGGGACTGTATTAATATGTTCCTATAGGAATGGACTGCGCGAGTTCAACCCGTGGTCTTAAACTTGTCATGGCATGGAATATCCTTGAACCTTGAGTCGAATGTGTGTGTAATGCCCCGTTCCATGTTACCCCCATCTCTTGCCCCGATGACCATGTTGCTAAGCATGGAAGGGTTGTGTGTGTGCTTCCGTTGACCGTTAGTTGACTTCATCCTTGTCACAGTGAAGAATTAACACCCTCCTTCTCCATTTTTCCTTCTCGAGTCGTAGTCGACACCTCTAGTTGTGGACCTTGTAGTGTCTTGTACGATTATCCTATTAAAGGAAAATTGTGTTCTCCGCTTTGTAACGAGCTTTCCTGTCGGTTGTTATTAATACGATTAATAATAATAATAATTTAGTTGTAAACTTATAAAATAATAATGATAATATTATTATTATTATTTTAATTGTCAATTAACGATTATTGTATTTTAGCATCGATTTTTTAATGAATGTTATTATTAATTACCTTTAAACTATTTTTATTTTAATTATTGATTGTTCTCCTACCAGAGCCTGGATTCTGCGTAAAAGAGGAGGAGCTTGTTCGTTGGTGGCGCCATTGTTTAGGAAGTGGTGTTTCATGTTTAATGTTTAATTCTTTTCTCCTAGGCCGATCTAGGCGTCCTTGCATGATGTGTAATTATAACATTTTTTTGGTAAAACATTATGTTTATGTGGATGCATCCACTCACCCCCACCATCGTATTACTTCCTTGTCGGCAGCTTACACTACCATTCTTATTTAATTTACTCGGTCATTAGTGATATGCATTCAGAGGTTGAGACACTTTACCATTCCATCATTATCTTCTTTAAGGAAAAGACGTGTTGGACATTAGCTGGTAGGTCTTAATGCTAAGTCGCTGGTCTTTTTTCCAAGTCGATTATTCAAATGAAATCTGACCCTAGTTTATCTTTAGTGACATGCACTATCCATTTATTGCCTTATTCACACCATGTATTTGGCTCATGACTTTGAGGTAAGTTAGAATGCTTTTATTTTGATCATGGGATTGTCTACATCACTTTCTGGAAAGGTGAACTAAGTAGTTATTACAATCATGCTCTATTAGTTACATGTGGTTGAAGCAAACGCATGTTCCTAGGTCCGCGTCGTGCATATCTTGCCAAATTGTGGCAATCTCATGAGACCTCATCACGTTTGAGGGTATTTTGGAATGCTAGTTATTCTACAGATCGTGGATTGCTCCCATCACCTCACCTATGTGGCATTTTGTTTTATCTTGCTTGTGCTCATGATTTGGGGATATCCTGGTCCTGTTTTCGCTGCAGGTCGGACACCTTATGATGTAAGTCTGCTTTTGATGCCTTGCAAGGTGTGTGGTGGTTTGGTTTTTTCCCCTGCCTCTCATGTTTTTTACTAGACCTCTTCATTAAACTGGCAAATTTGTATTTATTTTTATCATTATTTGAGACCACATTCCCTTTTCCATGGTATGCCACTCGTGGGTTCATGGAGCCCCTGCATGTGACCTAAATCGTCAGTCGTGGTATATGTTGTAGACTAGCTCAACAGCCTAAAACATGGAAGATTCACCACAGTTCGCTGCATCAAGGGTCCTATTGAGATGCGTTGAACATGCGGATGATGTTTTCCAGGTCATGTGTAATTATCTTCCCATCTAACAACTATGCTGGGAGGACTAGTTAACCATAACATGAAATGAAATTTACTTTGATTCCCCTTCCTCTAGCATATTGCTTGGGACCTCTTCATTTAACCCGTTTTTGCATTTATATTGCAATGTCTAGAGGTCCTTGCAGGCCACATTTCCATGTTTTTACGTTTGCAACTTCCTGTGTTGGAGCCCCTACCTTTGCTAGGAAACGTGATTCCTTGGTCTATATTTGGATGCCTAGTAAATAGAGTCTTAGTACTTCATATTTTCAACCACTTTCGATAGCAAGAGACTGCAGCATGTATCTTCTTTTCGAAAGGTTGTCATGGCATTCCTAACCCCTTCTTGTCATCTGTCTACTATGATTAACATTAACCATAGAATGTAATAGCGTTTTTTTTTTTTCTGTTCTTCATGTTGCTATGAAAAAATATTGTGGTTTTTTCTGATTGATTCTCACCTGTCCATGATGATGTTTTTAGTTTCTCTAATATATTAGTTGCTTCTTAGGATGATCTCCTGGCTAGATTTGGTTCTTTTATTGGTCATTATCACTTAATCTTTTGCTTGCTCTTGTTGTTGCATGTATGTAAATGGTTGCTTTAGTTCATCAACCCCCACTCATCCTGTTATACTATTAAATAAATGATTGGAATAAGGGTTTGCTATTCTTTTGGGATTTTATCTGAGAAACGCAAAAAACAGACTTCTCTAAATCGTTAAGGGCTTGTTTTCGTGATTATATATAGATCTTGTTTTTATTCTTCTATTTTATGAAATATCATGTGGTTAAAATGGTTAAACTCCTATAGAGGACTGATCAATCTGTGTTAGGATTCAGATACATGGGTTGCATGTATTTAGTTTGTAAACATGTGTATCTTATTTTTAAGGGCTTGATTAGAGTAGACCTGTGTTGTTGACTTCTAGAAACGTTGGTTTTCTAACTCTTGTGGAGGACTGTCGTGTTGAGCTTAAATCCTTGCTTGGAAAAAAAACTTAAGGAAGTGAATATGATATACTAACAGATTTTATTAGACCCTTAAGGAAGGAATATTTGGTTCTTGAGGCTTGACTTGCTTGGGTTTTGTAATAACCCCATTAGGCTGCATGTTTTGAATGTTGTCTTTCTTGCTTCATGTTACTATCGGAGGTATAAGACCTAATTGTTGTTGATACCCATTTATTTGTGTAATAGGTTGGTTTTCCTACCTAGTGGGTGACTGCCTTTTACACCGATTGTTTGGCTTGTTAATGGATTTACACTTTTATTTAAGTCTAAATTGGTTTTGGGTAACTCGTATGTTAATATTGGCCCTATGATAGGGGTTTGTACAATCGCTTGGATGTTGAAAATTCCATTTGAATAAAATGTTTATTGGAATTTAGTTTAGTGTTTGACTGAAATAGAAAAATAACAAGTATATCGATAGTCTAAATCATGGGATCATTTTTGTGAAGGTTGTGAATCTGTGTGTGTAAACGTGACTAAGGAAAGTTTCACCTTGTTTAAGACTTTGGTTATTTATTATATTCCTGATTGAGAGATGGAGGTACCTAGGAGTGGTGAGATAAAAGAATATGCTACTATTCAAAAGAAATAAGAGATAGGGTTTTATTTGTTTAATATATGGATTTGTGTTTCACTTGTTTAAGGTATTTGTCTCAAACGAGGGTGTTGGAATAGATTAAGGAAGCTTAGGATTTTTGGTTATCTGATGGAAGGAGATATGACTAAGTGTAATTCGTGTAACATCGTCATACTAGCTTCCTTTGGGATGGTTTGCTTAAATTTTATTTATATAGGTTCAAGGGTAATTAAATTGATTGGTCTGTAATTTAAATCTTGGTAAGATGGTGGCATTAGATTTATTTTAATCGTTTGATTTACTAAATACAATTTATTTCTTTTATCATACATTTGACTGTTGTACATAGCATGGCAAGATGATCTTATGTTTGAACTTTTTTGTTAGAACTTACTCTGTATGTTCCTTTCAAGAAATTAGGTGTAGGCATGTTGTGGGGTAAATTTTCTTTGAAGGGGGCAAATAGTGGTTAGTATGTGATGTTGAAGTTCTAATTTTAAATCTATTAGATCATATGGATTATTTAAGGAAATGTTGATTGATGTTTGAGTATTGGGGTTTCAATCATATAATACATATGATTACATGATTGACATCCCAATACACTCATCACTATGTTTCGAACTCATTGGGTCATTGACCCCTACTAGAATGATGGTTAGACTTTTGGTTGTTTTAGGAACAATGTTCATAACAACTTTTTATGGCTTCATTCTTAATGTGAAAATACTAAATCTTCTAGCATGATTAAATAAGTTGTAGAGGTTTATAGCTTAGCACTATTTCATTAAATAAAAGGTTCATTTTATGATATTGTTAATGGTAGCATATTATTCATATGTGTAGTCTTTATCATGCTCAGTTCTTGTGAACTGACTCAGGCTATAAATGTGTAGATGGCCTTCGTGAGTAGAAAAGGGAGAGTTGCATTGGTGTTTCTTCGAAGCTCGTTTGTTTGTGTGTGCTTAAATTTTGTTGAGAGACTCTAAAATTTTGTTTATTTGGAAATTTTGAAGGGCCCTATTTCTACTATGGGTAATGTTGTCGTAAGTGTCTAAAAAGGGAACTTGTAAATAATATTGTAAATAATTTAACCAGATCACAACTTTGTTTCGAGTAATTAATTGTATTATAGAAAATTTGAAAGAGAGCTTAGCTTGGATATGACCAATATTGTTACCTTTTTGTTTCAAGTCAAATTTCATTAGAATCCTTCGCCAATACCTTTGGGTTTGTGTGTCATGTGTTGGATAAAATGTGTAACCATGTATATTTTCACAAAAGGGTAATGATAAACATATCTTTGAGTTAAAAAATTTGTGTAGTAGCTCCCTATAGGTCTTGACATAAATGTAAACCTAGGCATAATAAAGTGTGTTAGTAATCCTTATAAAAGTATTCAAAAAATAAGGATAATGTGAAGTTGTGATCTACTTGATAACATTTGAGTCATTAAGTGATTAAAGAAGAAACTTTCTTTTGTAAAGAAAAAAATTATATACCTTACTAACCCCTATTGCTAAACTAATAAACATTATTCCCTTTCTTCGTTGAGTTCCTATAAACGAACTTAAGGTGAAATCAATGTTTAGATTTTGGAAGGTAATCCAGGTCTATATGTAAGTAGGAGGAGACTGATTAGAAACCCTTCAATCTAGCTCACCCTTTGAAAACGTAATTTGTCTACCTTTGCCAATCTCAATCAAGAGAATCCTAAATGAAATTTTAATCATTATGGATATATTCTTAGCCAAATAAAATCCAAACTAATAACTAATGAGGTCATTAAAGATGAATCCAATTTGATCTCCTTCCTCTATCTTCTTCCAAATATACTTTGTAATCTCCTCTTATATTTTTGTTTAATTGTTTTGATCCTTGCAAGGAGGTGGTAGTTCCAAAACTAAGTTGTACTTTCCCTCAAATGGAGCTTGTCCTTGTCACCTTGTGTATTAGAGGTGTGAAATAGAGATTTCAGTGGCTTGAGTATGATTAATTAACCTTGTGAGGAATGGAAAATGTATTTTTTATAAATCAAACGAATTAAGCAAGTTATTGACATATTATAGAATGATCCTCTTTTCAGAAAACTTGATCTTAAGATAATTAGTCAATAGTATTCAAAGAAAGAAGTTCACATTTGTAAGAAGGATTTTTCAAAAATCAAAACATGAATCTATAAGCCATAAGTCAAGTTTTGAAATACATCTTAGTTAAGAAATAACTTTAAAAATATTTTACATTGTGGGATGTTCTTAACTGTAATATGTGTATTGTGGAGTGGCCTAATCTACAAGTGTGCCTTGTCGAAGAGAAAATTGAAGCCTATTCATGGATGGGTGTTGTATGTTTCCTTGTTTCCTATGTGGTCAATGTTCATGTCAAGCTTATTGAGAGTTGGTCATAGCCCTTTTGGTCACTTGTGTTGACGTGTAAACTCCTAGTAAGTCAAAAAAAAAGTTATCCGAGTTTTTCATGGTGTTGTACTTGTGTGTGTATTAGCAGGTGTTACACTTGGTATCAGAGCGATAGGTTAATGCTCTCAAACCTCTGGAACAGATTGGAGTTGTGGTGGTGTTGTGTGATGGTGGTGGATATTGGAAGAGTAATGTGATATAAGCGTGATGTGAACTATGTCGTAATTGTGATGTTGTGAGTGCACATGTTGTGTATGTCACTTAGTGTGTAACTATTAGCATGTTGATGTGTTGGAGATGAGAGTATTCTTCTCTCCTTTTTAGGAATTCTATGAGAATTCAAGTGTGAAACATTGTGTTTTTGTGTGTGTGGAAGAAATGTGATTGTTGATTTCGGAGTGTTGGATCCTTTTGGCATTTGTGATGTGTGGGTGTGGTGATATGTTGTACGACAGGTTGGTTGTAGTGAACTGGATTTCTTAATGATTTCATTATCATTTGTGTAGAAATGTGTGTATTCCCATGTTATATAACTTTTGACTATATCTTGTAATTATGCTCATCATAATTGTAATTCATGTAATATGTAATGATTCATGTCGTGATTCAGGGAAATATGGTGAGCTATATGACCCCTATCATACAATGATTCCAATTTTGGTGCAGCATGTGGTGATGTGGTGTGTTATAAACAGTGAATGTAATGTATGTAACATAACCCTGTATCGGTATCATGCATAAGATGTTATGGTCAATGTGCTGTGAACTACCATTTTGTTAGTTATGTAGTTACGTGTTATGTTCGTGAACCTTACACCGTCCAGTCCTAAGGGAAATTGGTAAAAGTGTATGGTTGGAGCAAGGAGAATGTGCATACCATGGATTAGTAGCTCGATTTGATCATAGGATCAGTAGATGATGTCATGTTCTCCTTGTTCCCTATCTTCTCGTGGTTTTTTTATGGATTTAACCTAAGTGCAACTATGACCGTGTTTAGCCTTTTCGAAGGTGGTGGCGGGATGATTCTGATAGAGATGATAACAGTTGTATTATTGATATGTTATTATACAAGATGAGGCTCAATGATTTTCTGAGTGCCAACAACTCGTTGCAGTACCCCCTTGGTGAGCCATATAAGGCCAGATAGTCATCGTAATGTACTATTCTTATATATGTGTTTTTATTTGTAAATTAAACTTTTTATTTCTTTATTTTAGCAAGGACCAACAATTCTCTTGATTGCGTTGTTTTACATATTTCTAGGAAATTCCTTGGTTTTTGGTACTAACATGTAGAGTTTTGCACTAACTATGGCTATTTGGCCTTTTGTTTTGCTTGGATTTGGATCTTCTTTTAAATTTTAAAATTTTACCGCCTTGCGGAAGGCTTGCATTGTGCCACTTGGCATTTGAATCTAATTTCTATGTTGGTTCTATTGTCGTAATGTGTGGAATAGGGTCATGGGATGCATCATGGAATGGTTGGACCCATGGACCCACTTCGTTGTATGGGGGTACGCCCCAAGGAGTTACAGATAACTAGTGGGTTGTTGAACCACAATTTATTATGTCACTTGGGTTAGGGGTGTCTTGACTCTATGTGCCTAGGGTCATAGGGAAACTGACCACTTTGGGAAGCAAGAAGGAATTTTTTTATTATTACTACTTGTTATCCAAAATTCACCCCTCAAGGTAATTTTGATAACATGCATCAAATTCTTTAGTCCCAAGCAATTATATTGAGTCCGGGAAAAAAATCATGTTTCTAGGGTCCCCTCAGTTTTTTTAACTCCCCTGTCCAAGAAGAAGAGAGCAATTTCTGAGAAAATGTCAAAAAATTGCAAAAACAAGCTCGGGCCAGAAAAAATTGCGAAAAATGGCTAAGTCCTAGTCCTCACAATATTCGGGACATGAAGGACATCTGGACGCGAACCGGCCGAAAGGCCGATAGGCGGTCTGCGCAGCATTTGGGACATTTGGGACAAAGGGACGCATGGGACACGGAAATCCGAACTAGCCGAAAAGTTGAAAAATTTGACTAACTGTTGAAACAGGCAGTCTGGGACATCTGGGCAAGAAGTACGCGAACCGACTGGATCAGCCGAAATGAGTCAAGGCAGCCCGGAACAGTTGGGCCGAAGGTACGCGAAGTACGCGAACCAGCCGGATCGGCCGAAATGATAACTTTTAGTCAGGGACGCGCGGGACAAAAGTACGCAAACCGGCCGAACCAGGCGAATCAGGAAAATTTGTCCCAAACGGTCCGAAAGCAAATGGGACATCTGGGCCGCGAGTACGTGAACCGGCCGGTTCGTCCGAAAAAGGGAACTTCAGCAATGAGAAAATGGGACAAAGGGACGCGTGGGACGCGAAAAGCCGAAGCGGCCGAAGGCAGAGAAGAAAAGTCAACGTTTGACCCGTGGAACTTCAAACGGCCATAACTTTTGACTCTGAGCTCCGATTTTGATGAGGTTAGATATATTTAAATAAAAGAAACATATTCGGCTCCAGTCAGTTAATGCTCATTCCCGTCAAATGACAGAAAACGCCTGTCAGACCCAAAATAGTTGCCCGCACTCAGAAGGCCATAACTTTTGCATTTCTCAACGAAATCGCACAAAATTGGTACCGTTGGAATCGTAGTTCTGAGCCCAATGCACAGAAATCAAGAAATTCCAGATTTTATTAGATATTGATTGATATTTTTAAGAAAATGTGGCCGGATTCAGAACAGTGTTTTATTTGGTAGCTGGGAGTGCAATTAAGAGGCATGGTCATCATTCTTTCTCTGCTGCAGCACATGGGACAGTATGGGGAGCCTTTTGCAAGCAATATACAATCATTTCACTCAATTTAATGCCTCTTACAGGTGGTTGAAGGACAGATTTCAGGATTTCCATTTTCCCTTCTCTTTTCCTTCTCATTTTTCTATAAATTGGAGTGTTGGGCTCATTGTAAAGGAGAGAGTTTTTGGGTAGCAAAGCTCTGCCAAAATTTCTTTATGAAGCCAATGTGTTGCAGGCCCTTGTAGTGGACTCCTTGCATGGTGATCCAAGCCCTTATCTTGTAATAGACTGAACTGTGCATACCAGGAAGCAATAAAATACAAGTTTGTGTATGTATCTTCCCCTGCTGTGTTTCCTTGCATTCTTCTTGCCCTTTTATCTTTCTACAAGAATATTGTGTCTATTATTATGTTCTTGCAGGAATTCATTATCATTTTGTGTGCTTGGAATATTGCTGTGAATGCATTTTGCTATGGAGAACTGTCATCACCTCTTCTAGTGTGCACTTTGCCTTTGTATTTCACACATTTGGAGACTACTCTCACATCCTCCTTTTCTGGTGTATCACCGCTTTAGTGTAGGCTTTCACTTTATGTATTCTCTTTCCCTGGTCCCTTGGAAATTTAGATTAAAATAGTTAGCTTATCCTGCATTAGAGTAGATTGTGGCAGGTAGTTTAGGAGCAAGAACTAGCTTTGTCTGGAGGTCTATCTCAAGTAGCAAGTCCCACAACTTGGAGATAGTACCCATGTTATCCAATCACACTGTGAGTTCAAGTATATGCACAAGGGTGCTGTGATTCGGTGATAACACTACTTGAGGGAGGCATAAGAGATTGAGGGAGGCATAAGAGATTTGTGTGTGTGTGTGTGTGTGTGATTGATGCTTCAGGAGGTATGCAGAGTTATCATGATGTTTTGGTTGCAATGTTATGATGTATGTGTTACTCATGTTAGTTGGATATGTTTTTGTGATGGTGTGGATATGGCGTTGATACCCTTATTGACACTATGTACCTATAACTATTATTTTGAGTTATGTGAAATCTTCATATGTGGAACTGTGGAAATTTTTGGTTGATGTAGTACACTTTTGTTCGAGTATTGTATGTTAGTCATAGATGTGTGTCAAGTATGATGTTATGTGGACCATGGTGTTCTCTTCCATAATTTCGTTAAGCTTTTGTGGTGTGGTAAAATCATGAAAGTATGTAAAGCTATGCTTGTGAGTCCTTAGTGTTTTGTATGACCCTAGTAGGGTGTTGTGATAATAGTTCATGTTGGGCACCCACAAGAATGAATAAACTAAAATTTAACAACAATGAAATTTTAAAGAACTTGAATTAGGAATAATGTAAATGGAAAGAGACTAATTAAATAATGAATAAGAGGGAACTGCCAATCTTAGCAAAACCTTGAAAGTTAATCATTCTACCAAAATGTTTCTAAGGCCACACCATGGCCGTGCTTTAACGATTAAATTTTAACCATAGGACGTACTTTCATCCTTATCTGTTCCTTGATGTTTACCGCTTTTCCTTCCTTTTGTGTTATGTCACATCGAGGACGATGCTTTCTTAAGGGGAGGAGAATGTAATGCCCTGTTTGACGTATCACCAGCTCTTTCCCAACCTGTTGTTAAGCATGGGAGGGTTGTGTGTGTGCTTCCATTGACCGTTATTTGACTTCGTCCTTGTCGTAGAGAAGAATTAACACCCTCCCTCTCCATCATTCCTTCTCGAGTCATAGTCGACACCTCTAGTTGTGAACCTTGAAGCATCCTATACGATTATCCTATTAAAGGAAAATCATGTTCTCGCTTTGTCGAGCTTTCCTGTTGGTCGTTATTAATATGATTAATAATTATTACTTTTAAAGTTATAAAATAATAATAATATTATAATTTAAATTTTCAATTGATGATTATTTGTTTTAGTGTCATTTTTATCAATATTTTTATTATCTTTAAGTTATTTTATTTTAATTTTGATCACTCTCATTTCTGAGCCTCGATTCACGCAAAACAGGAGTGTGTTCATTGGTGGAGTCACTGTTTAGGATGTTCATGCTTAACGTTTAACGTTTTCTCCTTGACCGACTAGGCGTCCTTGCATGCTTTGTATTTATAGCCTTTTTTTGGTAAAACATTTGGTTTGTGTGGAGGCATCCACCCAACCCCACCATATTTTCTTCCCTGCCAGCCGCATACTCTAGTTTTATTTAATTTCTTTGTCATTAGTGAAATGCGTTGGAGGATGAGCACCTACCACTCCATTAATATTTTGTAAGACAAGACGTGTTGGTCATTGCTTTGGTCTTAATGTCGAATGGGAGGTTGGTCACCTATTTTTCAAATCATTTCTAACCTATTTATCTTTAATGACCTACACTACCCTTTTTTACCTTTTTCACACCATGTTTTAGCTCACGTTTTGAGGGAAGGAAATGTCAGATCAGGGAGTCTAGTCGCTTGGTTTATAACTTTGTTTTATTACAATCATGCTCTATTTTTTATTGTGGTTGAAAACACATTTTACTAGCCATGTGGGCTTCTCTGGTGAAGGATTTGTGCTTGGGGGTAGTTAGAATACTTTTATTCTGAAGATGGGATTGGTTGCTTCCCTTCCTTGTTGTGTTTTTTTATCTTTCTTAGCCACGATTTGGGGAATGGTCATACTTCGATGCAGGTTGGACACCTGTTGGTTGTCTTCTTTTGTGTCTCCCTGATGTTAGTGGTGGTTTTTTGTGCCCAAGATTGGACTGGTTGTTGGTTGCTGAAAAGGGCGAGTTGGGAAAAAAAAAACCACATTGAAATTTCCCTGGTATCTCTCTTGCAATCATGGAAATCTCAAGAGACCTCATTGCTTTGAGGCATTTTGTACACTAGTTATCAGCCTCGTGGATGCTCCCACACTTTGCCTTCATGGGTTTTGAGTTCCTTGTGCTCTGATGAATACCCTGGTCATGTGTTCTTAACGCCCCTTTTGCGCAGGCTGGGAGGATGGTTGTAATGTTGTGGGGTCTGGTTTTTTCCCCTGGCTCTCACGTTTTTTTTCTGGACCTCTTCATTAAACTTGTTTTTGTATTTATACTGCAATCTTAGCAGTCTTTAAGGCGACATTTCCCTTTTTGGTGGCTGCAACTCATGGGTTGGAGCCCCTGCCTGTGCCAAAAACGTGAGCCGTGGTCCATACTTGGATGCCAGCAAGTATAGCAGAGGAATAATTTTTAGATGTTTTGACCGCGAGAGACTGGTGGACGTTTCTTCTTTTTGGAAGCTTATCAGGCATGATGATTTCTTCTCATTTGTCTACTATGCTAACATTAACCATAACATGAAAGGAATTTGTTTTTTTACTAAATTCGATGTTGCTTCGGGTTATTTTGTGGTTTTTTCTATTGATTCTTACCTTCCAGGCTATGTTTTTAATTTCTCTCCTGTTTTATCTACTTCTTAAGATGATTCATGGCTAGATTGTGTTCTACTATTGGTCTTGGCACATAATATTTTGCTTGCTCTTGTTGCTTCCTGTATGCCAATGGTTGTTTGGGTTTGTAACCCCCACTCATACTGTTATACTATTAAATAAATGATTGGAATAAGGGTTTTCTATTCTTTTGGGATTTTATCTGAGAAACGTGAAAAACTGACTTCTCTAAATCATTAACTTGTTTTCATGAGTATATATATAGTCTGGATCTGTTCTTCATTTTATGGAATATCACGTGGTTAAAATGGTGAATGTCTGTTGAATACTGCTCAATCCTTGGGATTCGGATAATGGGTTACACGTATTTAGTTTTCAACATGTGTATCTTCTTTTTAAGGGCTTGATTACGATAGACCCTGTTGTTACTTCTAGAAACGTTGGTTTTCAAACTCTTGTGGCGGCCTGTCGTGTTGACTTAAATCCTTGTTTTGAAAAAAAAAACTTAGAAGTGTTTTGAATATTAACAGATTTTTTTGGACCCTTAAGGAAGGAATATACATTAGGAATATCTGTTCTTGAGACTTAGCTTTCTTGGGTTTTGTAATAACCCCATTAGGCTGCATGTTTCGAATGTTTTTTTACTTGCTTCATGTTACTATTAGAGTTATAATACCTAATTGTTGTTGATATCAGTTGATCTGCATAATAGGTTGGTTTTCCTAGCTAGTGGGTGACTCCTTTTACACCAATTGTTTGACTTGTTAATGGATTTTCACTTTTATGTAAGTATAAATCAGTTTTGGGCAACTCGTATGTTAATATTGACCATGTGATAGGGGTTCATACAATCGCCTGACGTTGACTCTTCTGTTTGAATAAATTGTTTATTAGAATTTGGTTTAATGTTTGACTGAAGTAGAAAACAGCAAGTATATTGATAGTCTAAATCTTGGCTCATTTTTGTCAAGGTTGTGAATCTATGTGTGTAAACGTGACTAAGGAAATTTTCACCTTATTTAAGACTTTGGTTATTTATTATATTATTGATTGAGAGATGGAGGTACCTAGGAGTGGCGAGATAAAATAATATGCTACTATTCAAAAGAAATAAGAGGGATGGTTTTATTTGTTTAATTTAAGGATTCGTGTTTCAGTTGTTTAAGGTACTTGTCTCAAATGAGGGTGTTGGAATAGATTAAGGAAGCTTATAATTTTTGGTTATCTAATGGAGGAGATATAACTAAGTGCAATTTTGTGTAACATTGTCATACTGGTTCCTTTGGGACGGTTTGCTTAAATTTTATTGATATAGGTTCAAGGGCAATTAATTGATTGTTTTGTAATTTAAATCTTGGTAATATGGTGGCATTAGATTTATTTTTAATCATTTGATTTACTCAATATGGGTTATTTCTTTTATCATACTTTTGAATGTTATACATAGCATGGTAAGATGATCTTATGGTGACGTTTTTCTTTTAGAACTTACTCTGTATGTTCCTTTCAATAAATTAGGTATAGGCATGTTGTGGGGTAAATTTTCTTTGGAAGGGGCAACTAATGGTTAGTATGTGATGTTGAAGTCCTAACTTTAAATTTGTTAGATCTTATGACTTATTTAAGGAAATGTTGATTGATGTTTGAGTATTGGGTTTCAATCATATAATACATATGATTACATGATTGACATCCCAATACACTCATCACTATGTTTCGAACTCATCGGGTCATTGACCCCTACTAGAATGATGGATAGAATTTTAGTTGTTTTACGAACCATGTTCATAACAACTTTTTATGGCTTCATTCTTAATGTGAAAATACTAAATATTCTGGCATGATTAAAGAATTTTTAGAGGTTTAGAGCTTACCACTATTTCATTAAATATAAGGTTCACGTTATGATCTTGTTAATGGTAGCATACTATTCATATGTGCAGTCTTTATCATGCTCACTTCTCACGAACTGACTCAGGATATAAATGTGCAGATGGCCTTCGTGGGTAGAAAAGGGAGATTTGCATCAGTGTTGCTTCAAAACTCGTATGTTTGTTTGTGCTTAAATTTTTTTAGAGACTCTAAAATTTTGTCTGTTTGAAAATTTTGAAGGGCCCAGTTTATACTATGCGTAATGTTGTCGTGAGTGTCTGAAAACATAACTTGTAAATAATATTGTAAACAATATAACCAGATCACAACTTTGTTTGAGTAATTAATTGTACTATAGAAAATTCAAAAGATAGCTTAGCTTGGATATGACCAATATTGTTACGTTTTTGTTTTTAAGTCAAAGCTCATTAGAATCATTCACCACCTTTGGGTTTGTATGTTGTGTTGGATAAAGTGTGTAACCATGTATACTTTCACACAAGGGTAATGATAAACATATCTTTGAGTTAAAATTTTGTGTAGTAGCTCCCTCTAGGTCATGGAATAAATGTAAAGCTAGGCATAATAAGGTGGGTTAGTAATCCTTATAAAAGTATTCAAAAAAAAAGGATAATGTGGTTGTGATCTACTTGATAACATTTGAGCCATTTAGTGATCAAAGAAGAAACTTTCTTTTGTAAATAAAAATTATATACCTTACTAACCCTATTTAAACTAATGAACATTATTCTCTTTCTTGGAAAGTTCCTAAAACGACCTTAAGGTGAAATCAATGTTTATTTTTTGGAAGGTAATGAGGTTATATTAAGTAGGAGGACACTGATTAGAAACCCTTCAATCTAGCTCACCCTTTTAAAACATAATTTGTATACCTTTGTCAACCTCATCGGGAGAAGCCTAAATGAAACCTTTAATCATTATGGATAGGTTCTTAGCTAATAAAATCCAAATTATTAACTAATGAGGCCATAAAGATAAATCCAATTCGATCTCCTTCCTCTAGCTTCTTCCAAAGAGCTTTGTAATCTCCTCTTATTTTGTTGTTTAAACGTTTTATCCGTGCAAGGAGGTGGTAGTTTTGAAACTAAGCGGTACCTTGTATCAAACAGAGCTTGTGCTTGTCACCTGTGTTATGGAAGTGTGGAATAAATTTTAGTGTCTTGAGTATGATTAATTAACCTTGTGAGGAATGGAAAATGTCTTTTATAAATCAATGAATTAAGTAAGTTATCGACATATTAAAGAAGGTCCTCTTTTAGAAAACTTAGTCTTAAGATAATTAGGCAATAGTATAAAAGAAAGAATTTTTTTGTAGATAAATAACCTTTGAGGATTCTACTCTGTGGGATGTCCTTAATTGTAAGTGTGTATTGTGGATGACCTATTACATTGTGCCTTATTGAAGAGAAAATTGAATTGTTCATGTTGGGTGTTGTATGTTTCCTTGTTGCCTATGTGGTCAACGTTGTGTCAAGCTTATTGAGAGTTGATCGGTAGCCCTTCTGGCCACTTGTGTTGACGTGTAAACTCCAAGTAAGTAAAAACAAACAGTTATCCGAGTTTTTCGTTGTTGTATTTGTGTGTGTTTTAGCAGGTGTTACACTTGGTATTAGAGTGAAGGTTCATGCTCTCGAACCTCTAGGATAGATTGGAGTTGTGGTGGTGTTGCGTTACGATTGTGGATATTGGAAGAGTAATGTGATAAAAGCGTGATTTGAACTATGTCGTAATTGTGATGTTGTGAGCACACAAGTTGTGTATGTCACTTAGTGTGTAATTGTTAGCATGTTGATGTGTTGGAGATGAGATTATTCTTCCTCCTTTTCATGAATTCTATGAGAATTCAAGTGTGAAACATTGTCTTGTGGTGTGTGTGGCAGAAATGTGATTTTTTATTTTGGAATGTTGGATCCTTTTTGCATTTGTGATGTGTGGGTGTGCTAATATGTTGTGCGACAGGGTTGGTTGTAGTGAACTGGATTTCTTAATGATGCAATTATCATTTGTGTAGAAATGTGTGTAATCCCATGTAATATTACAATTGACTTTATGTTGTAATTGTGATCATCATAATTGTAATTCATGTAATATATAATTATTCATGTCGTTATTTAGGGACATATGGTGATTATATGATCCTTATCGTACAGTGATTGCACTTGGGGTGCAACATGTGGTAATGTGGTGTGTTGTAAACAGTGAATGTAACATATGTGATATGCCCTGTGTTGGTACCATGTGTTTAACGATATGGTTAATGTGCTCGAACCAACATTGTGTTAGTGATGTAGTTACATGTTATGTTGTGAACCTTACTCTAACCAACCCTGAGGGAAATCGGTAAAATTGTATGTTTGGAGTGAGGGAATGTGCACCATGGGCCAGTAACTTGAGCCAACCTTAGGCTTAGTAGAGGACGGCATGCTCTCCTCCTTCTATCTCTCATTTTGGCTATTGTATTGATGCAACCTAAATGTAGCTATGACTATGTTTAGCCTTGTTGAGGTGGTGACAAGATGATTCAGATAGAGATGATGGCAGTTGCACCATTGATATGTTATTTTACGAGATGAGGCTTGATGATTGGAGTGCCAGTGACTCATTGAGTACCCCCAGGGATAATTTTAGCGGCGAATATTCGTAATATGGTGAAAATTTCATTTTATGAAAATTTGAAAAGGTGAATTATTCGGAGTGGGTTGGTGTCCTGTTCGCCTAAAATATATAGTATATTTTTTCTGGGGGGTCGGCTTCACCTTCATTTGAAAACATCTCTTATAAAAACCTAGTTGATTCACCGGGTAGTATACCTCAAGTAGCTTAAAAAATTACCAATACTGTGAAATTTGAACTCGCATACCCTTAAGCACCAGAGCTTCAGATTACTGTTAGCCTATGATTGTTGACACGCTACAACAGCTATACTGACGTGCGACAGAGGAAGTGTTGACGCGCGACTTGGGCAGTGTTGATGCGCGACAGAGGAAGTGTTGACGCGTGACTTGGGCAGTGGTGACGCGCGACAGAGGAAGTGGTGACGCGTGACAGAGGAAGTGTTGACGCGTGACTTGGGCAGTGGTGACGCGCGACAGAGGAGGTGTTGACGCGCGACAGAGGAAGTGTTGACGCGCAACTTGGGCAGTGGTGACGCGCGACAAAGGAAGTGGTGACGCGCGACAGAGGAGGTGTTGACGCGCGACAGAGGAAGTGTTGACGTGCAACTTGGGCAGTGGTGATGCGCGACAGAGGAAGTGGTGACGCGCGACAGAGGAAGTGTTGACGCGTGACTTGGGCAGTGGTGACGTGCGACAAAGGAAGTGGTGACGCGCGACAGAGGAAGTGTTGACGCGCGAATTGGGCAGTGGTGACGCGCGACAGAGGAGGTGTTGACGTGCGACAGAGGAAGTGTTGACGTGTGAGAAGGGCAGTGTTGACGCGTGACACAGAGATTTTTTGATGGGAAAGCAGAGGTCAGAGGCTGCAGACATGCGACAGGAGATTTTGCTGTCGCACGTCAAGAAAACAGCACCCTCAGTGACGCGCGTCAACAGACCTCAGTGACGCGCGTCAACAGACCTCAGTGACGAAGGCCACATAGTCATTGTAATGCTTTATACTTATATATGTATTTTTATTTGTAAATTGAATTTTTTTTACTTTAATTTTGTAAGAACCAACAGTTTTCTTGATTGCCATCATTTAAATTTTTGGTCGTTTCCTTGGTTTCTGGTACTAGCATGCGGATTTTTGCATGAAATATGGCTATTTGGCCATTTATTTTGCTTGGATTTGGATCTTATTTTAAATTTTAAATTTTTACCGCCTTGCCCAAGGCTTTTATTGTGTCGTTTGGCATTTGAATCAGATTGTTATGTTGGTTCTATTGTCATAATGTGTGGAATAGGGTCATGGGATGCACCATGGAATGGCAGGACCTGATTCATTATATAGGTGTATGCCCCAAGGAGTTACATATAACTAGAGGGTTGCTAAACCATGACTTATTATGTCACTTGAGTTATGGGTTCCTAGACTCTATGTGCTCAGGGACATAGGGAGTAAAAAGTAAATTTATTTTATTTATTACTGCTTAAGGGAAGCATAAGAGATTAAGGGGGGAATAATATAATAAGGGAGGCATAAGAGACTTGAGGGAGGCATCAGAGATTGAGGGAGGCATAATAGATTTGAGGGAGGCATAAGAGATTGAGGTATGCATAAGATGTTGAGGGAGGCACAAGAGACTTGAGGGAGGCATAAGAGACTTGAGGGAGGCATAAGAGATTGAGGGAGGCAAAAAGAGATATGTATGTGTGTGTGTGTGATTGATGCTTCAAGAGGTATGCAGAGTTATTATGATGTTATGGTTGCGGTGTTATGATGTATGTGCTACTCATGTTAGTTGGATAGGTGTTTTTGATGTTGTGGATATGGCATTGATACCCTTGTTGAAACAATGTACTTGTAACTATTATTCTGAGTTATGTGAAATCTTCATCTGTGGAATTGTTTTTAGGTTGTTGTAGTACACTTTTGTTCGAGTATTGCATATGTAGTAATAGATGTGTGTCAAGTATGATGTTATGTGCACCGTGCATGTTCTCTTCCATAATTTGGTTAAGCTCACTATGGTGTGGTACAGTCATGAAAGTATGTAAAGTTATGCTTGTGAATCCTTAGTGTTGTGTATGACCCTGGTAGGGTGTTGTGATAGCAGTTCATGTTGGACACCCACAAGAACAAATAAACTAAAATTATACAACAATGAAATTTTAAAGAACTTGAATTAGGAATAATGTAAATGGAAAGAGAGTAATTAAATAATGAATAAGAGGGAACTACCAATCTTCACAAAGCCTTGAAAGTTAATAATTCTGTTAAAATGTTTCTAAGGCCACCCCATGGTCATGCTTTAACGATTAAATTTTAACCATAGGACATACTTTTTCCTTATCTGTTCCTTGATGCTTACCACTATTCTTTCCTTCTGTGTTATGTCGCATCGATGATGATGCTTTCTTAAGGGAAGGAGAATGTAATGCCCCGTTCAAAATTACCCCAGCTCTTTCCCCGATGACCCTATTGATAAGCATGGGAAGGTTGTGTGTGTACTCTCATTGACCATTAGTTGAATTATTCCTTGTTGCAGTGAAGAATTAGCACCCTCCCTCTCCATCTTGCCTTCTCGAGTCGTAGCCGACACCTCTAGTTGTGGACCTTGTAGCGTCCTGCATGATTATCCTATTAAAGGAAAATCTTGTTCTCACATTTTTGAGCTTTCTTGTTGGTCGATTATTAATATGATTAATAATTATTTTTTAAGTCATAAAAATCATAAAAATAATGATAATAATAATATTATAATTTAAATTGTAGATTGACGTTTATTTGTTTTAGTGTCATTTTTTATCAATGTTGTTATTAATTACCTTTATGCTATTTTATTTTAATTTTGATCACTCTCATGCTGAGCCTCGATTCATGCAAAAGAGGAGGAGCTTGTTCATTAGTGGTGCCATTGTTTAGGAAGTGGTGTTCATGCTTAACATTTAACATTTTCTCCTTGATCGACTAGGTATCCTTGCATGCTTTGTATTTATAGCATTTTGTTGGTAAAAATTTTTGTTTGTGTTGAGGCATCCACCCACCCCCACCATCTTTTCTTCCCTACCAACCAGATACTCTAGTTTTATTTAATTTCTTGGTCATTAGGAAATGCATTTGAGGATGAGCACCTACCATTCCATTAATACTTTGTAAGACAAGATGTGTTGGTCATTGCTTTGGTCTTAATGCCAAGTGGGAGGTTGGACGCCTGTTTTCTAATATATTTTTCAAATCAATTATGACTTTTTAATCTTTAATGACCTACACTACCCTTTTTTACTTATCCATGTCATGTTTTAGCACACATTTTGAGGGAAGGAAACACTAGATTAGGGAGTCTAGTCGCTTTGTTTCTAACTTTTTTTTTTTACAATCATGCTCAGGTTTTTTATTGTGGTTAAAAATGTATTTTCCTGACCACGTGGGCTTCTCTGGTGAAGGATCTCCATTTTATTTTTTTGAAGATGGGATTGTTGAAACTTCCTATTGTTGTTGGGCACTTGTTTCATTGTAAGTTGGACACCTAATATCTACCCAGGTTTTGTTTTTATTCCTGCTCATGCCAAGTTTGGTTGGTTGTGTGGAAATTTTTGCTATGAATCATGGCAATCTCATGAGACCTCATCACTTTGAGGCTTTGTACAGAAACCTTCTGAAAATCTCCCACACTTCACCTTTGGGTTTTGAGTTCCTTGTGCTCTGATGAATACCTCTGCCTGTGTTCTTATCAAATTCTGACTAGGCTGGGAGGATTTTGCAAGGTTGTGGGTTTCCCCCTGCCTCTCATGTTTTTTTTTTCTGAACCTCTTCATTAAACCCATTTTTGTATTTATACTGCAATCTTAGGTTTTGAGGCCACAATTCCTTTTTTGTTGCAACTCAAAGCCCCTACATGTGCCAAAACATGTGAGTCCGGTCTGTGCTTGGATGCAAACAAGTAGATCAAAGGAATATTTTTAGATGTTTTGATAGTGAGGGACTGGTGGACATTTCTTCTTTTTTGGAAGCTTATCAGGCATGATAATTTCTTCTCATCTATCTACTATGCTAACTTTAACCATAACATGAAAGCAATTTACTTTTATTTACTGAAGTGGCTATTGCTTGGGGTTATTTGGTGGTTTTTTCTATCGATTCTATTCTTCTAGGCTATGTTTTTAGTTTTCTTTTTCCTGTGTTAGTTGCTTCTTAGGATGATTCCTGGCTAGACTTGGTTCTGTTAATGGTCTTGGCACTTAATCTTTTACTTTCTCTTGCTGCTTCCCAGATGCCAATGGTTGCTTGCATTCTAACCCCCTGACTCATACTGTTATACCATTAAATAAATGATTAGAATAAGGGTTTTCTATTATTTTGGGATTTTATCTAAGAAACGTGAAAACTAACTTCTCTAAATTGTTAACTTGTTTTCGTGAGTATATATATATAGTCTAGATTTGTTCTTCATTTTATGAAATACTATGTGGTTAAAATGGTGAATGACTGATGAAGACTGATCAATCCTTGGGATTCAAATAATGGGTTGCATGTATTTAGTTTTCAACATCTGTATCTTATTTTTAAGGGCTTGATTAGAATATACCTGGTTTTTACTTCTAGAAACGTTGGTTTTCAAACTCTTGTGGAGGACTTCCGTGTTGACTTAAATCCTTGTTTGGAAAAACCTTAGAAGTGTTTTGAATACTAACAGATTATATTGGACCCTTAAGGAAGGAATATACATTAGGAATATTGGTTCTTGAGGCTTGGCTTGCTTGGGTTTTGTAATAACCCCTTAGGCTGCATGTTTCGAATGTTGTTTTGCTTGCTTCATGTTACTATTGGAGGTATAAGACCTAATTATTTTTTATATCCATTTGATCTGTATAATAGGTTGGTTTCCCTAGCTAGTGGGTGACGCCTTTTACACCAATTGTTTGGCTTGTTAATGGATTTACACTTTTATTTATGTCTAAATCAGTTTTGGGAAACTCGTATGTTATATTGGCCCTGTGATAATGGATTTTACAATCGACTGGCATTGACTATTCCATTTGAATAAACTGTTTATTGGAATTTAGTTTAGTGTATGACTGAAATAGAAAAATAACAAGTATATCGATAGTTTAGATCTGGGTTCAGTTTTGTGAAGGTTGTGAATCTGTGTGTAAATGTGACTAAGGAAAGTTTCACCTTGTTTAAGACTTTGGTTATTTATTATATTCCTGATTGAGAGATGGAGGTACCTAGGAGTGGCATGATAAAATAATATGCTACTATTCAAAATAAATAAGAGAGACGGTTTATTTGTTTAATTTATGGATTTGTGTTTCAGTTGTTTAAGGTACTTGTCTCAAACGAGGGTGTTGGAATAGATTAAGCAAGCTTAGGAATTTTGGTTATCTGATGGAGGAGATATGACTAAGTGTAATTTTTTGTAACATCATCATACTGGTTCCTTTGGGACAATTTGCTTAAATTTTATTGATATAGGTTCAAGGGTAATTAATTGATTGGTCTGTAATTTAAATCTTGGTAAGACGGTGGCATTAGATTTATTTTAATTGTTTGATTTACTCAATATGGGTTATTTCTTTTATCATACTTTTGACTGTTGTACATAGCATGGTAAGATGATCTTATGGTGAACCTTTTTCTTTTAGAACTTACTCTTATGTTCCTTTCAAGAAATTAGGTGTAGGCATGTTGTGGGGTAAATGTTTCTTTGAAAGGGGGAAAATAGTGGTTAGTATGTGATGTTGAAGTCCTAACTTTAAATCTATTAGATCTTATGGCTTATTTAAGAAAATGTTGATTGATGTTTGAGTATTGGGTTTCAATCATATAATACATATGATTACATGATTGACATCCCAATACACTCATCACTATGTTTCAAACTCATTGGGTCATTGACCCCTACTAGAATGATGGTTAGACTTTTGGTTGTTTTAGGAACAATGTTCATAACAGCTTTTCATGGCTTCATTCTTATGTGAAAATACTAAATCTTCTGGCATGATTAAAGAATTTGTAGAGGTTTAGAGCTTAGCACTATTTCATTAAATATAAGGTTCATTTTATGATATTGTTAATGGTAGCATACTATTCATATGTGTAGTCTTTATCATGCTCAATTCTCGCGAACTGACTCAGGCTATAAATGTGTAGATGGCCTTCATGGGTAGAAAAGGGAGAGTTACATCGGTGTTGCTTTCGAAGCTCATTTGTTGGTGTGTGCTTAAATTTGTTGAGAGACTCTAAAATTTTGTTTTTTTGGAAAGTTTCAAGGGCCCAATTTGTACTATGGGTAATGTTGTCATAAGTGTCTGAAAATGGAACTTGTAAATAATATAACCAAATCACAACTTTGTTTGAGTAATTAATTGTATTATAGAAAATTTGAAAGATAGCTTAGCTTGGATATGACCAATATTGTTACCTTTTTTTTTCAAGTCAAAGTTCATTAGAATCCTTCACCACCTTTGGGTTTGTATGTCGTGTTGGATAAAATTTGTAACCATGTATAGTTTCACAAAAAGGGTAATGATAAACATATCTTTGAGTTAAAATTTTGTGTAGTAGCTCCCTCTAGGTCATGGCATAAATGTAAACCTAGGCATAATAAAGTGGGTTAGTAATCCTTATTAAAGTATTCAAAAAAAAAGGATAATGTAGTTGTGATCTACTTGATAACATTTGAGCCATTAAGTGATCAAAGAAGAAACTTTCTTTTGTAAAGAAAAATTTTATACCTTACTAACCCTAGTTAAACTAATGAACATTATTCTCTTTCTTGGCTGAGTTCTTAAAACGACCTTAAGGTGAAATCAATGTTTAAATTTTGGAAGGTAAGGAGGTTATAATAAGTAGGAGGAGACTGATTAGAAACCATTCAATCTAGCTCACCCTTTGAAAACGTAATTTGTATACCTATGTCAATTTCATCAGGAGAAGCCTAAATGAAACCTTTAATCATTATGGATATATTCTTAGCCAATAAAATCCAGAATAATAACTAATGAGGGCCTTAAAGATGAATCCAATTCGATCTCCTTCCTCTAGCTTCTTCCAAAGAACTTTGTAATCTCCTCTTATTTTGTTGTTTAAACATTTGATCCTTGGAAGGAGGTGGTAGTTCCGAAACTAAGTGGTACTTTCCCTCAAACGGAGCTTGTGCTTGTCACCTGTGTTATGGAGGTGTGGAATAAGTTTCAGTGGCTTGAGTATGATTAATTAACCTTGTGAGGAATGGAAAATGTCTTTTATAAATCAATGAATTAAGTAATTTATTGACATATTATAGAAGGTCCTCTTTTAGAAAACTTGGTCTTAAGATAGTTAGGCAATAGTATAAAAGAAAGAAGTTTTTAGTAGATAAATAACCTTTAAGGATTTTACTCTGTGGGATGTCCTTAACTGTAAGTGTGTATTGTGGATGGCCTATTATGGTGTGCCTTGTCGAAGAGTAAAGTGATATTGTTCGTGATGGGTGTTGTATGTTTCCTTGTTGCCTATGTGGTCAACATTGTGTCAAGATTATTAGAGGGTTGGTCGTAGCCCTTCTAGTCACTTGTGTTGTCGTGTAAACTCCTAGTCCTGTATTCATAACATTGTTGGTTGAATCAGGATAAATTTTACCCTATTCGGAGTTGTTAAGAATAGTCTGGTTGGACTTCGGAAATACTAAGGTAAGTTTGGAGAGTTTAAGGTATTTCTATTTTTATATTATCATAAGAATGAAATGATTCTTCCTGTGAAGTTGAGTGTTGCATTCTTTAACTAATATGATTGTTAGTTTGACAAATATAGATTCTCATCATAAAGATTGTGTGAAACTTATGTTTAGCTTATTAATCTCTTGAATTGCATAAAAGAGTATACTTTAATGATTTTATATTGTGAAATAAAGTCTTGTTATGTAGTTCAATTAGAATATTATACAGGTACCTATTGAGTAGAAATGGGTAATAAACAATCAAGGAATTTTTATGTGAACCAATGAAATTATATTAGGTTCAATATGAATTATGTTATCACTCACACACACACACACACACACACACACACACACACACACACACACACACACACACACACACGTGTGTGTGTGTGTGTATAATCATTTTTTGATAAAGTCTTAAAATCATATTGTTTCGTTTGTGATGATACTATAAAAAGGAAATGTTATTATTACCTCCTTTTAAATTCTTGATGTTCTATTACTGCTAGAATTTAATCATTGAGATATTTTAGTGCTATAAATTGTAAAGATAAGGTGGATGACCTTTTCATGCCAGTTCATTTGAACTGATCATTTTCTAACATTTTTACAGATGGCGGAAAGTAGGTCAATTCACAAATATAACTTGAATGTTTTGTAAACTATTTCGTTGATAAGCTCAATTAAACATGTACTTATGGAATAGTATGACAATGTCATAAATAATTAAATTATGGCTTGCGGCAACAACACAGTAAGTTTTCTTAAATTACATTTATGATGCCTAATGGATGTAAGTAAATAACTTATGAAAATGATTACGATCTATATCGAACTAAGTTATGGACCTTAGGATCGTATTCAGATGCGATAAATGTTTTGTTTCGATATAAAGGAGACCGGATGTAAAATTAATTTTCTTATAAATAAAAAAATTAAGTGTTACGATGTTCCTCAAAAATGGAACTAGGTAGGCCAACTTCAGATGGCTACTATAAATTAGTATCAATTCAATGATATAGGTCATTAATTGAATACTACTATATAGTAGATATCCTAAGTTTTCCCTTCAAGGTCCACTTATTATGCATGTCGCAATCCATTAAAGGATTGTGATACGCTTGAGTTGTGGAATTTTTTTATCCTACACAAACAAGCCACCTCAGCACCAACTTAGGTTGGCTACGGGGAAGGAATTGGTTACATAATGACGAAAGCCATTACATAAGCACTTTTTCTTCCATAGGTAACCTAAGTTGGTATACATGTGCTTCTTCACACAGGTTGAACAGGTTTTGTACCTTGTGCATAGCATGCATCTAATTTAACTCAACTAACTAATTCAATTATGATAACTAACAAAATGATATAGTGATGGGACATGTTTCTATTAACGAATGTGTCATCTAGAAACTGAGCATGCGTGCATGACTCTTAAAATGTAATGCCCAAATTTCCTCCCCCCTCTAATAACGTGTAATGCCCTCTCCAATGTATATCTTGTGCTGAAAGATGATGGGTTAAAATTCTTGTGGAATGTGAAGGATTTTCTTATTGGAAGATTCTTTATAATAAAAAAACAATCCTTCTACTTTCCATTCATGCTTTTGGTTGAAACGTCCCTTAACCCTTATTATTTGAAACTTTTTCATAAGGCTGGGCGGTTTTATGTTATTTTATTGTTGCTTTTTGCAAACCCTACCTACCCTTTCAACATGTACAAACCTGATAATCATCAGTTGGCAATGACAAGTCTTTTTCTATGATCCTAGTGAAACGTGTGGGCATCTATGTAGAGCATCACATCCTAAACGCCTTTTCATACCTGTCAATTTCCTTACATAATAAGACAAGTGCATTAATTGAGATCCAGAGGTGTAACCACACTGAGGCACTAATCTTAGTTGTCATGTTTGAAGTTGTGTCAAAGTTTATTCTATGTGTTTTCCATGTCACTTTCTAGTGGGGTCAAGTCATTTGGTTCATAAAATTATTTTAATAAAGTGACTTTACTTTATTAAAATAAAGTTTATTAAGTAAAGTGACTTAATTATGTCATATTATGATGTCATAAAAAACCCTAACTACTTTATAATCAACTTTTAGGTTATAAAAGGAAGTTAGAGATCATTTGTAAGGTACTTTTGGAGAAAGGGGAAAATATTATCTATAGAGAGGAATGAGAAACTTTGTGTTCTTGTGCAAAGAGAAATAAAGAAGCATTTATGGAGAACTATGTGTCTTGTGTTTGTTTCTTTCCTTAGCATTTATTACTCTTATGTTTAATGAATGTGAAAGCTCTTTCTCTCTATGGACTCTACATCTTTGATTCAATAATCATTCACTATGTTGGTTTTTAAAGTGCATTCAAGTTTATGATCTTTGTTTGTTTAATCTTGCATGCACCCCTTTCCCACTTTTCATTCACTTCCTCTCACTCCTCTTTCCTTCTCCTTTTCTTGTCTAATTCCATTCTTCCCAAAAAACCCATAATACAATTTGGGATGTATAGTTGTATATACCTTTTTGTTTCTCAATAAGGGAAACCTCACCCATCATTGAGGAGGGACTTTGTACCCTTTACACGATTGTCATATTTTGCATACGTGCATAATCACGTACCAACACTCAATCTACTTACACCTTCACTGAGACATGTCATGAAATCACTTATAAGACATGTTTCTTTCATAGCTCACATCCACACTCTACCCTTAAATAAAAATTTGAGCTCCTCCACTTGAACTTCAAAAATGAGTTCCCAACTTGAATTGATTTCCTAAGGTAATTGGCTCTACATATAAAGTCCCTAAGACTCCTAAACTTATGGAATTTAAATGAAAAAAATCTAAAGCACCCAACAACAGACCTAAAACACAATCATTTATCATTTCTAAAAAAATTCCTTCGAACATTCAAGTATACCAAAGTTCATGGCTCAAACAGGATTACGTGAGAAATATTGTGCATTGGGATGATTGCGTAAAAAACTAGGCATTACGTAAAGGAATTGCGCACTCAACAAACACTGCACAAAGAACTTATGCACTCTACCAAATTCAATCGGGGACTCTATGATTCATAAACAAAAAACTTCTTCAATGTGTAGGACTCTAACAACACAAAAAATAAATTTAAAAAATGGGTCATTTGGTACATTGGTGAAGTTGTTTGACTCACATAAATCCCATGAGGGATCAATTCTTGTTGAGTGCAAAGGCCCCTAATCCCCCAATATGGAGATTCAAGTGGTTAAGGACAAGATCGTGGTCTGGGTGCTTTTGATGGTGTGGATGCCCCTTACCTATAGCTACTCAGCTAAAAGTGATCGCCAATTTAGGTGTATGATTACTTAGCATTGTAGTTCACTATATGTTTCATCTAAAATATGGGCAGAGATTCCAACATTCTATATAATTCATTTCTTAATGTGATGCTTTACCATTCAATCAAAAAATTGAACAAAAAAATACAAACACAAACTAACTCCAATTGTTCAACAATTTTTTGTTGACATAAGATTGCTTGTGGGCCCAGATGCTCTTGTATTGCCCACTCCAAACTCGAACCCCCTATAGGAAACTATGGAACTACAATACATATCATCCAAGGGCATAATCCTCCAACGAACAACCATCATCCACAAACGTTGTGGATGAAAAGACCCAAGACATGTCTAACAAGGGGCGGATGAAAATTGTGTTCATTAACATGCCAATGAGCTCCTCACACTTTGTTATGCGCACTTCTCTTTAATGTTTTTTGTCAACAAAATCACGCATCTTTTCTCTTAATTGCATCTTTCTCCACCATTCACCAACTGCCTTCATTCCACCGCTCACCACCTCCTTTTTCCATTTAAATTATATGTATATATGTATGATAAATTCAAATGGTATATATACATATACACATATATATGTATATAAAATTAAATGGTATGTATGTGTGTGTGTGTACACACACACGCACACACGCACGCACACACACACACACACACACACACACACACACACACACACACACACACACACACACACACACACACACACACACACATCTAGTTTTGGGTTTTACTTCTTCACTTAAATTCTTGTATTATAATATTATGTTATTTGAGTAATACATTTCCCTCGATTCAATTAGCCTGTAAATGTAAACCTACATCAAAACACCAATCAGGGTGCTCTACAAGGTACTTATAAACTCTTGACTTATTGAGGTCACGCTCAAGTGGAGGTTTAAGCTTGATTGGCATAGACATGCCACTACTAGAAGGTGGAGGGTACTAAACTCATTCCAATTAACTCGTAATTGTAAAGCCCACATAGACCATCATCCAAGGTGAGGTGGCATAGGGAAATAGAAGCACAATAATAACATTAGTGCATTCTCCAATTTGAAGGGCATTACATACGTAAGTGACCCATCTTCCTTAGAAAAAGTGGTTTTTTCCCTTATCTTCTCGTATAATTTTCACTTGATGGTAGCCAAAAAACGCATCAGTAAAAGAGTAAAATTTACAACCAACTACTCCTAATGCCTCTTTTGTAAATGAAGTAGGACATGGATCCTATACACATGCCTTGTTCCATATTTGGTATTTTATGCATAGTGTGGTCCTTCCATCCATTTTTATGCTCATTGCCATTGGACGTATCCACATAGATTCTTTTCCCACAAAAATCACTCAAATGTTGTTAACATCTTGTTGATATGCTCTTTAACTTTCGTGTGGAGATGCATATTCATCCATTAGGCCTCTTTTTCATTGGTATCATGCCTTCACACAACTTGAACACAATCATTCCCAAATATTTATGCTATATATATATATATATATATATATATATATATATATATATATATATATATATATATCACTCTATTTATACTCTTCATCTACACATTTCCCAATCCCTACATAGTGTCACTTTCTGAGTTGAGGGAAGATTTTGAATGCTCTACAAACAAATGACCACTTGTGCAATTCTCCTAATTACTCATCTTTTGAACCCTATCTTCTATTTGTGCATCATTTTAAAATATTGCCTCTTGCATCGCCAATAAATGGTTCATTCAAGTAAAGATTCCTTAGACCAAATCTTGAAATTCCAAATGAAAACTTGTTTTACAACCTACCATTATGATGTTGATCTACGGTCTCACTACTCACATAACATTGTGTGCCAATGATTTAAGAATGTCATACAATACACGAACTGAAAGCCAAATTGAAGGATAAGCTTGCTAATTGTCCCAAATTTCTCACATGCTTTTAGATGTTCAGGCGGATCCAAGTCCCCTTCATCTTGTCAAGTGGGTTAAGGTCTAAGACTTTTTCAGGACTTGCATATTCCTCTTTATCTTCAAGTGGCTTCCAATCGTCTCCTTCATCTTGGCTCACTCAACTAAGGACTCTTCACTGCATGTTTCCTCCTTACTAGAGCACATACCTCTGATACACAAACTAATCATGTGCTCTTTGTTTTCTTGCGGATACTTGCCACATTCATATGACTTGGTTCCCCTAGTCCTTGGGTCCATGGCAGTAATCAATCTCCCCTTACACATTCTTATGCATTCATTCCTTTCAACTAATCCATCCATTCCTCAACTTTTGCACAAACCTAATTTCACCTCTAAACTACCAAACACCTAGCCCTCACACGATAGAAATTTAACACTCTATTCTCAGGGCCTCAATACCTTGTCCCACTAGCAACATCTCTATCAGTCGTAGCTCTCCAATAATAATGCACTACAAGGCTTTATTCTCAAATGACACCACCAAGTGGTCCAACAGGATGCAACGTGCAATATTCCATCACCAATCTTCATTATCAAAGTAAATAAGGTCCCAAAAATGGAAACAAAATGCTTTGTTTATTTGTCATTTATTTCCTAGTTATGCACAAACTTGACAAATCCCAACAAATAGAATATTCTTACGTTGGCCTATTACTTAAATGGGTAGCCCAAGCACTCACCCAAGGTGTAAAGAGAGATTGCATAATCCCTCACTATGAGAAAGATACATGAAGATCCATATTTCATATGAATTATGCATTCAAACCCTGGTATAAAGAATCAAACATCCATCAAAGCTTTCAATAGACGAGCAATTACACATATTCCTAACAAATATCTTATATATTTGTTCAAGATACAATTGCTTTTTACGTGTCATATAAAAGACTCCATTACAACTCAAAAGTAAGTTATTGTCCTTTACAACACACCATAAGAATTTTCTCTCTTCTTTTATATATCTATCTTCCAATCCAAACATTTTGTTGTTCAAAATCCACATCTAGTTGTTTGATTTGTCTCTTAATCCGAAGGTAAAGGGAGCTATTTATAGTACTCCACCTCCATTGCTTGCCACCTATTCCCTAGCTAGATCCAGTGGTTCCTTTTCTAAAAGATTCCCTTGGTCTACCCAATAGCGCGTCACATGTCTCTAGATAATCCTCTAAGGCCTCTAGATCTCCTCCTGTCAATTTTGTAAAGCTTCTACCTTTATGATTGTCTTGCACAAAGGCTTCAAAATGTTATCTTCCTTGTCCTATGTAGTTCTAAGTGCAACTTTGGGTTCTACATGCACCACTTATGCATGGGACTCTACTTGGCCAAAATCAAAAACTACTTGTCAATGCACCAACCTTAGGGTCGAGAGCCCTGTTTTGGAATGCTAAGAAAAACACCTTCATTGTAATTTATTGGTGACTTCCGATAGAAAATTTGGATTGAGTGATTTGTTGGGTAGCCTCGAGGCATATATAAATTTTGAGAAAGATGTAGCATATGTAGTATTCTAATAACAACAATATCTATAATGTGCCATAGCATATGTAGCGTTCTAATAACAACAATATCTATAATGTACCACAGAATAACATATATGTAATGTTCACAAAACCAAAACCCGTGTAATGTTTTTACAAGTTATGAAAGAAAATATCATGTGCAATCTATTGGGCAACCCCTAGACATTTGAATTACTCTTAAAATTGGTGTGTGTATTATGGTATGTTAGCAACAATGTTCATAATGGTACAATTTGTTAGGTAATATCTAGAAGTATTTAAATTTAGGGAAAGTTGTAGCATATGTAGTGTTTGAGTAACAACATTGCTCGTAAAGCACCAAGTCATATCATGTATGTAGTCCTCGCAAAACTAGAACCTTGCATGTAATTTACTGGCAATTTATGAAAGAAAATATCTTTGTACCATCTATTGGATAGTCTTGTGACATATTTGAATTCGCCTTATAGTTGCAAGATTTGTATTGGTCTGGTGGAAACAGTGTTCGTAATACTCATGAACATATCATGTATGCAATGTTTACAAAATCACGTCTTGTGTAATTTCTTGGTAACATATGTAAAAAAATCTCCATGGTATAATTTGTTAATTGAACTTTAGATATATTTAAATTTGTGGAAAGTTGCACTGTATGTAATGACCTAATGAGAACAGTGTCCATAACACACCATAACATATGTATATAGTGCTTACAAAACCATATCGTCGATATTTTTTCTAGTAACTTTCTTGGGTAGCCTCAAGTCATGTTTAAATTTAGGAAAATGTACAATGAATACCATGTTCAGATAACATTGTTCACGATGCACCGTGATCTATTTGAATTTGGAAGAAATACAGCATATGTAAGGTCTAGCAACAACAATGTTTGTAATGCACCAGAATGTATCATACACATAATATTCACAAAACCATAATTTATGTAGGTTCTTGACAACTTATGTAAGAAATTATCAAATGCAATCTATTGGGTAGCCCCTAGACGTATTTAAAATTGGAAAAAGTTGCAACAATGTATTGGTCCAATCAAAACTACATTCATTATGAACCCAAACATATATATTGGGTAGCCTTGAGACGTATTTGAGATTGCCTTTAAGTTTTAGTGTGTGCAATAGTAAATATGTCCTACTACTAGTATGTGAAACTTGTTGGACAACCGTTCCAACTCAAATACTACTTAAACAACTGCCATGCTCACAAATTTTCTCAAAGCAAACCTTGTAACATTTTACAAACACAATGAGATTTCGTATCCACTCAAATATTTTTAATTTACACACTAGATCATGCTTGAAACTAGCAAATGCATCCATAGGTGCATGTGAAAGGCCGATATAAAAAGATATGTTGAAATGAATATATTGTAAATACATGGAAGATGAAAAATGTTGAGAAGTAAATTGTGACATAGGCAGATAGAATTACAAAATTACCAAAAGTGTCATACTTTTAAGTCTAGTATTTGATAGTATCAATCATCCACAATTAGGTTTTATATGTGGACGAAAAGATATAATATGTCCATCAACAAAAATGCTTTCCTTGAGTGAAGCTGGTTGACTGCTTGAAAATGAGAATGCAAATTTTTTTGTAAATAATTAAAAGTTTCTGTATTTTTTTCTTGCCAAATTATGGAACTCAATTTGTTTGCGTAGTTTCAAATTTGGGCATCAAAGTAAACTGTATTTTATTTATATTTCAATTTTTATTGATGTCAAGAATCCCACAATATGTAATAATATATATAAAGTTTTGAAATTTAAATACTTGTTTAACCAATACTAAGATATGTCTTAGAAATTCTCCCATAGTACATTGCAAATGACGTAAGTATGGATTTTTGAGTGATTGTCTTGTTTTTTTTATAGAAATATACATTTAACTCTTGCAAAGCTGGCGCCACCGTCTCAGCCATTTTCCAAAACGTTTCCTCTAACCAAGACTTAATAACAGATAAATCACAACACAGAAGTTTATATATATCCCAAAATGCCACCTACAACTTTTTGGACCAAATTTCTTTTGTCAGAATTTGTAGCCCACATTGCCCTTAAAGTTTTATCTGCTCTAATTCTAAATACACCAGTAGAAGAATGCAAGTATCAGGCCAGAAGTGGCACAATCACAAATTCTTCTAGTTTGTTATCATTTTTACAAGTGTAGCAGTTTGTATGTTGATTTGCATCTAAGCTACAATTTGTCTGTCGCTATAACATGACTTCCAAGACTTGCCTCGGCCTCTACTAGAAAAAGTGTTCTCTGATTTGCATAGAAGTATTTTGGGGAGGCAAGAGATGGCGTGGCAGTTTATTCTCTAGCAAATTTTTTTCTCATAGCCAGAATTTGTATGGGTGAAGTAGATTGCATGGCATCATGGAAGCTATGTTAAAGCAGTGTTATACATACACTCAAAGAAGTGTTTATGAAATAGACAACATTTCTGAAAGCTGACAGGATAAACTACAAGAGAAATTAACTTACTTGGAGCGACTACATATGCAGATTCATTTACAAAATCCCCAGTTAGAAAAACCATAGCGAAAACTTGATCTACATATGCAAATTTCTATGCAAACTCTCGATCAGTGCCCAGCCAAAGCAAATCCAAGCCCTTCAAAAGAGACATCTTTCTGATGTTGCTGCCTATGAACCATGTAGCTTCTGATTATTGCCTAACATTTACAGGCATGAAATCACATGGAATCACCATACCCACTAAACAATCAAGCACCTTCCAATCAGGACTGTGATAAAACCCATAATTGACAATGTTAAGCTTAGCAATGGAGGAGATGAAGCGGTTGAATTTTTATTCCATATACATAAAATATTATATTTTTATATTATCAAAATTTCCAAAAATAAAATATAGCCCGAGGATATAATGACTATTAAAACACAGTTTTATAGAAACTTAATTATGAAATATCTATCGGCTAAAAATTTTAACAAATAGAATATAAAAGGAGACGATGACAATGAAAATGCCATTTTCAAGAAAATTGACTAAGGAAAACCTATCGGCCAATAAAAACACCATTTCTGTATTTTATTTGAATCATTTATGGTGCCCCACAGTGTATCGATTTATTATTTAATATTCCCCACCCACGAATCAGTTAATGTTTTCACATGTTAGCATTGATTGAGGAGTTGTAGGGACGAGAGCTCCTTGGAAAAAACTCTGTAGACTTTTTAAAAAGATCACTCCCCATCATCTAGATGTGAGATCTCTCTTTTTAATCCACTTTTCTTATCTTATTAATGAATCACACAGACGTCAAATAAAATACTGCACCCATTTCCCCAGCTGGTTCCTACAATTTAGTCTTTGCAACCCCATCATGTTAATGTGAAGTCCAAGCTTACTTTGGTAGACCATGAAAAATAACAAAAACCAAGAAAATAAAATTTACAATCAGTAGTTTATGAAATATTCAATAAAAACAATTTGATATTAACAGATTAAAAAACCTTCAAATGCAAACAGGAAAGAATCCCTGAAAGCAAAATTTTGTAAAAATCACTCCAATGTTGAACAGATTTAACAATAGTAAACAAGTAGACACCCATATGAGAATTCAGCCCATTTGACCTTAAAAATCTATCTGTTCTTAAACTGTACACACCTCTGCAAATATAGTAACAAAATTATTGATGTCGGTGTTGTTGTTGTTACGGAATTGCAATGATCCCTCCTTTCTGCATTGCCCATAAAAACCTGTAAGTGGAACTGCTTTGCTCCATCTGGAATTTGTCAAGAAGGAATCGTCATCATATAATGAGTAGTGTTTTATGAATAATTTGCAGGGACCAATCTGGGGCAATGCCATGCTTGGTGTTGAAGGCAACAACATCACCATCAATAGAAATACAAAACTCAAATGTGGGTCTGATTAGTTTTTATTTTCTGTAACCACTGCAAAGATCAGGTGTTCAACAGCTGGTTGTTTGTGTGGCCGGGAAGTTTATACGCAGTTTTTTTTAATATTATTATTATTGTGATTTTGATTAGTTATTCATCCATATTCCCGTATTCCATTTCTCTTAAAACTCAGTCAGGGTCATTTAAAACCTGTCTATATTCCAGCACAATCGCACATTATTTGCAAGGTTGGCAGTTACAAGGAAATGTCGGTTATAAAAGAACCAAAACCATTAAACATTTTATTAAAAAATTTAAAATGAGGATGACTATGACAATGAAATGTCAGTTACACAAGAAAGTTGTCTCTAATAAAGCCTATCGGCCAACTAGTTTGTGGTGCCCATTCCTTCCCCCTTCGAAAAAAAGACTTGAAGGCATTACATGACAATCCTCCCTCATTAGCAATCCTACCATTCCCAAATGCTTATTTAATTTATTGAGGACTTAAAATTCATGTAAAAGATTCCATTAAACAAATACCAAAAGAGATACAGAGATATTTGTACAAGATTGTCTTAAGTCACTCTTTGTTTGTGCTTTCACTAATAGATTAGAGGAGTTTATTGAGTTTCTTTACCAGGCCACAACTCCCAATCATTTAATGTCTCCTCTCGTTTCTTCAAAGAGGTGCTCCCAAAAACTACTGCAGCATGCTCCCACACTAGAGCATTATTGGAAGACAACAGACTGCCAAAAATTCCACCTATGCTCACATAATTTTTATTTTCTTTTTGGCCACATGTTTTTGATGAGGACAGCCTGATGGGTCAGCCCCCCAAGAAATAATCAGCCCAGAGAGTTCTTGAAATTAATCCCTTCAGATGTTGGAAAAATCCAAAGAAATACAATTCTAAAGAACAACCCTGAATATCTTAACCAAATAGCATCAATTTCCTCACAGCAGGGAAAGGTTCAGGAGAAACCTGATTTAGAAAAGAAATTGGAACCTACTTACAGAAACAAATAGGCTCTGGAGAACCTGATTTAGAAAAGCAAAAGGAACCTACTTAGAGAAACAAGCAGGCTCAGGAGAACCTGGTTTAAAGATACAGAAGTGTTCTTGCAATCTTTGCATGGGAAAGGAAGGGAACTCGAATCGGTGTGTTTTCAATAGCCCAGTCAAGCTTTGGTTCACTCAAAAAAAAATGGGATCATTCTCAAGTTAAGAAATTCCAAATGTAGATCCGGACTCTTCACAACAGAGCTGCAGACTTTGTTGTATTCGACTCTTCAGTTATTTGTGTGGCTGGGTTAGACCCTTTTGTATCAACTATTTATGGTTTGCTTCGCAACACCAATCTTTTTGTTTGTAAACCAGTTACTGTTTTAGAATATATCAAGAGAAAATTGATGCTTCTTACAAGAAATGGCTTTATTTTGTTGAAACACATCTCCACAATAAGAAATGCTGATAAATAATACTTCGTCTTGGACACTGTCAACAACAAGTTGGGACTAAATTTTTCAACAGTTGGTTAGATAAACCAAATATGCATCATATCCATAAGAGTCTCCTGGGTACAACAATGTAGCGATTCAATTTTCCAATGTTTCAGGTCGCTCTGCTGGTCAGACCCATCATCAGGGATGAATAGATTTGAAGCCGTACCATATATCCGTGCTGTTATGTTCAACCATCACCCCCCAAGTAAATAGTTAACCAACCTTGCAATCTTTGGTTCAATGAACATCTTGATTTGGCCCACCAGAAATTTTCTGTATGGCAATGAATTTGGAACAGTAGCAAATTGCTCTATTCTAACTTACTAGTCATACCCAATTACACTTAATATGGACACAGATCAAAAGAATAGAAAAAGGGTTTCCATTAATGTCAGATTTTACTTCTTGTACGTAGATTGCCAAAAATATAATCTATGTTGACTGTTGTCATAGACTAGGAAATGTAACTTAACTCTCAGATGCCAATGGCAAAAGGAAAGAAAAACATTATGTCAAGAGGAATCATTCTTACAGTATGCCATGAGAACATCAATGATGGGAAGGTTAAGAGGACATTAAGTCCTTTCTGTTTTAGTGAATAAATGTTTAATCTCCCTCCATATCTCCTTTAAGACAGCATCAATTGATAAACAACAAAAATACACCTAGTAGTGAATAATAGATCATAACTTTCTGAGAGCCACTATTAGGTTATGAAAAGATCTGCTTCCTTCGCTGATCTTAGAGTTATAACAACCAATTCCAATAGGGTCAATTACGCAGGCATTCAATAATTTCATTCCAGCCCATAGAAATTGACAATACCCTTCAATGTTTCAACAAGAAATAAAAGAATAGCTACATTTTGCACATTAAGCGATATAGCCTAGCGACAAACACACTGATTTGATATCTGCAACTGATAGACTCGTGACTGCACATTTCAGGAAACTCAACAGTGCCTACCGTGCACGGTGCAACCTCCAAAAAAGGCGGCATTTCAAAAGGATAGCATAAATAAACTTTCAAAAAGTAGAATAAATCAAAGAACCATATTCCAAATCTGTGCGGCCTCTTCGCTATATAACCACACAACCACAGATTACTCATTATAAATCAAATCACCTCCTACGCTGTGAATCTATAGAGAGAAGCTGGAAACTCCTTAGGGAATTCTCTTGTTGGCTCATAGTTGATGGATTTCTAGACATGGTAGATCTCCTGGTGTCAGCAGTTGCAACTGTGGAGTGAATATTTGGCGAGAGATAATTAGCTAGTGAACGAGACTGTTCGCCAGTCTCAGCTGAAATGTTTGGCCTGCTCGAAAGAGCTGATCTCCTTGAACTCCCAGGCCGTGCCAAGGAGGAATGTCTATTGTCATTTTCTACCCCCTGCAACCATAGCGATTCCAATGTCAATTCAGAATATGATTTTCTGTAATTGAAGTAATAAGAGAACATAAAAAGTAGTACAAGTATTCAGCAAAAATCATCGAATATGCAAAGTCATAACAAGAATTTAACCGTCGTAATGGTTTTCGAATAGACTCATCAGAGAGAAGTGGTTTACAATTGCAAAAGTACAGCCAAGGGAAAGATAAACGGTTGAACATTCACAATTTGCAATATTTCAGGAAGAAAAGAATTATACCAATACGTACAGGACCACAAATCAGACACTGGGATATTCAATAAATTATGGCATCATAACAAAGTATGGATGTGGAGATGTTTGTCATTCTTACTTGCCTTTGATTAAAGATTTGATGATTACAGATCATGTTCCCCCAACAATCACAAATAAGACTCCATAATAGAACTCTGAAATCAATTGGCCAATGTTATTTGAATCTTACTGTATTTATAAAAGTATTAAGTTGCTGACCTATGGAAGAAGCCTCAACCCCATCAAGGACACAAATATGATATAGGATATAGGATGCATGATGTTATGCACTCTGTGAGTAAGATTATCCTTAAACAAATGATAACAGAATTAATGGGGCTTGAGGCTAGTGCATGTTGTCTACAGCATTTATGTAAAATAATCCTGCTATTGAACTTAAAAAGATCATTCTACAAAGACAAATTGCAAAGAACAAATTTTGTTTCATCTGTTGTATGTTCTTTCCATCTGCTGCCTTTTCTTTTTTCTATTTATGGTTATCTATAACTATATTACTATCTCACTTATTATTCATTTGTCAAATATATAATTTCCTGAATATCTTAGTTCCTTTTTGATAAGAGATTTAATATATTAATAATGCAAAGTATGTATTATTGCCCAAGCCCTGGTCTGGACAAGACTTGGGGACACCGGCATGACACCATGCAGCACGAAGATATTTACATTTCACAGCCCAGCAAGATGAAAAACAACAAGAACTAAGAACCGAAACACTAAATTTACTAATACCATTATACCAACATTATCTAGGAGTAATGAGATAACCACTATGGCTATTGTTCACTAATACAAATACTGCAAAAGATCTAAACATCTAATAAGGCATCTAAGCCACCAAACCCCAGGTATAATCAAAGTCCAGCCTATCCAAAGCTAGCAAGACTGTCAAAACACAGTGACCCCTGTTTGTTTCACTCACAAAATTCTTCATGCTAGATATGTCAACAATATTTTCTTAGACTTTTTAAAACAAATCATGATGCCAGCTTTAATTTATCCCCAACCTTAGGGCTTTGAAAGCCTCTAGAGGAGCAGGCTCCACTTCTTACGCTGGGGTATGAGTAGAGTCATTGGGATTCCAATTAGGAGCAATAGGCCTTTCTTGGACACAGAAGACAGGAAAATTCAAATCAGCCCCTCGAATGGTAGCTTCAACAGAGCTCTGTGGTTCAGAAACCTGCCTTTTTGGCATGGGTTGGCCACTCTGTCGAAGAATTTCTGGCAGTATCCTCTCTTAGCAGGCTCAGATAACAGCAATTTTTCATTTGTCTTAATGCAGTTCTGATGCTGCTGGAAGTTTTGCATTAAGTACACTAGGCACTCCTTTTGCCGTTGAATGCACTCCTTTTGTTGCTGAATACAATTCACCATATGGGCAATACATTTTTCTAGGAAAGAGATTTGCAACCCATTCTCATCTATTTTCCTGCCCACTTGTTGGATGCTTTCAGCCATGGCGTGCAGAGCTCTGATAAGAGAGAAGTCTACCTTAGGTTGCTCAAATTCGCTTTTAGAGCTCACATGACCTCCTGGGAAGTAACTGGTTTGGTGTAGGGGCTGATTAATGGGCATCTCAAAAGGTGGGTCCACATACAAATGGACGCGGAAAAGGGGGCTACCCGGAGTGAAATGGGAAGTGTGATGGCTCTGGTAGCAAGTGGTTAATGTTGGGGTAAACGGATCGAGGTTCCTCCTGTGTGTGCTCATATTACAAATTAAAGCCAATAAGTGAAACTTGGGTGGGCTGCTGCAATCTAGGGGCCAAAGGGGGAAGAGTTGCCCTAGCAATAATCACACCAGAAGGGGTTAGAGTGTTAACATAACACAGGATGCTGAGAAAGTACACAGGCTTCTGGCATACCAAGAGACTAACATTCAAATGCTGCATACCTCTAGTCACCGACTAGTCCAGGTTCCTTATCATCAATATTGATAGGTTGCTCTCCACTTGAAGAGGAGACCATTCTAACAGCTTTGAGCGGAAGATTGGAATTGTAAGGCCGCATTGTCAATCTCATAAAACTCTTTACTCTCCAATACAAGCACTTGCATCTCCTTCTATATAGACTGTTCTCAGTCTAGAGCTGCATCAGGGCATCATTTCCAGAACAGGGCCTATATAACTACTAGAGTGCTTTTTAGCTGATAAGTGCTTAATAAGAAATGACAGCAGATATAAATATTTTTGTGAAATGTGAAGAAGACTCGTGCCGCCAAAAGCCCTTTAGACTGACAAGAAAGATGAGTAAATGACGTCAATCCCAAAGGGGCTCAAATGCTGAGTGGCTGCACAAGCAGGGGTTTATCTTTTCCTCTAGGTGCGGAAGCATGGAAGTGGTCCTGACTATAGACACCTAAATTTGGCAATTTATCATTCAACGATGACAACTTCAGCTTTGCACCTAAAGCATGACTTGTGCATACATTCCAAGCCTAGGTGACCTATTCTTATCTCTCTTGCATGACTTGCTTCCTTATTCACACTGCTCAATCGCTCACAAAACTAATTGCATTAGTATACAGCAGTATATTCCTCCGAGGCATCATTCCCAAAACTTTGCGAAATCCCATAGACTACCAGTTAGGGACCGTCCTTCAGTGAGCAAACCATCTAATGGTTTAGACTGAGGTGGACGGTTTCGTCCCCAACCACCCAACAGTCACTTTTCCAATTTGATATCTTTTATGGGTCGGTTCATATCCTATAGGACGGCCTTAAAGCAACATTAAACCTACGAACGCCTATATAATAAACTCTAACTCACCTATTGACCTCACTTGGCACTTTCAAGAGGATACTTGCAAAATACATTCCAAAAACACTCCAACTCTGCTAAATCCATTCAAAGTAGCAGCACAATCTAGGAGCAGCCCCCACACAAGTTTGAAGCACTCCCAACCAGGTTTAAGCGTCAAGTCTCCTGATCTAGAGACCTTCAAAGCCAAGTCAAGCTAAGCACGCCAAGCCATGGTTTCTCATTGTCAAGTGATCAAGTTCCCAAAGTAGTTGCATCCATATAGATATCACAAGCTAGGGGGAGAACTGCATATGGTTTGAGGCCACATCAGAGTAGTGCCAACATAGGCGGTATATGGATTACGCTTCAACCCAACTACTAATCTTTTTGCAGGGTCTCCTACGCATAGATAGAGTTTGAAGCAGTTTTGCATCACACACAGAGTTTCGTAAAAGTGCAACACCTAGGGTTTCAAAGAGAAGGTCCTCACAGTCAATCACAGCCACATAGTCAATCTAATTGGGACCGAACCGTCCGATGTTGCTCTAAATACTGGATGGTTCCATACTTGCTCTATTTTACACTCCAATTCCAAAAATGAGGCACTTCCAAGTCATTTCCAATTTGTACGATCACTTTGCACTACTAGTTCAGCTTTCTGCCTTTGTAATCAGCTAAGCGCATCAACTTGTGTTTTAGCAATCATTTTGACATTCTATCTTGCAAATTTCTAATGAGAGTATATTTTAATTTATGCATTAATGTTTATTAATTAATATGAATATACCACCTATTTCTAACCCTTAACCCTTGAGTAAATAAGAACACGTTAATTCTACAAAAATTTATTTATTCAAATTAGGGTTAAACCATTTGGTGAACCCACTTATTGATTGAATCCTTAGCCTTTCTCAAATCCTAGCTGCCCTGGGGTTTCTATTTTTTCCCTACCGCATGCTCCTTTTTCCTCATTGTTTGCTTCATTATCCTTCATATTTTCATGGCTTTCTTGATTGTGTCATATACTTATCCTAATGAGCCACACTCTATACCTCTAGCTACCTCCATTATTTCCACATCTATAGCGCCTATGCTTTGGAGGTAACCCATATCCCGCTTCAAAATGTTACAATGCCTATGGCTTTCACGTCTACTACTTTGAACAAACTTACATATGCATCTAGTGCTCTCAATATATCTACATCTCAATTTCAAGGCAATCCTAATTACAAAGGCCAATATCATGCTAACAAGACTCATGCTAACGTTCTCATAAATGTTGTATCCCAACCTGCTAAGCTTTAGTTACAAGCTACTCCTCCAAGGCAATTCACATAATTGCCTTCTTCACCCAAGTGGTCCTTCAAAAGTTGCTAGAGTGCAACATTGTATCTCTCCCTCCGCCCATCAAGGATGATACAAGGAAGCCACGGAATAAATCTTAAGATCTTCATGCTTATTGTGATTACCATCGGTACCTTGGACATGCCACTAATACATGTTTTGAGCTTCATCATGTTATTCAAGAATTGCTTGATACCAATACGGTTACCTTCAAGTATACCTCAAAGCACTCCGATACTCCTTCCCATACTAAGCCATCTTGTGTTTTCCCTAGTGCAAACCAATCCTCAAGCATGTCTCAGTTTATTGCTCCCATAGAGATGCCTCCCACACATGCAACAAATGACTATTTTCCATTCCTTACTACCATACAGATTGGTCATTTTTTAATTTAGCGTGTACTAATTGACTTTGACTCCGGTTTGAATGTTTTCCATAGCTCCTTGCTCCTACAACTAGGTATCTCCATGAATGCAATCAATAAGACTAATACTACAATTTGAACATTTGATAATGTATCAGGATCTACACTTGGTGCAGTCACTTTGGACATTTCAGTTGGCTCTAAAACAGTCCCTGCAGTCTTTCATAATCTGGGTGATTCGTTTCCTATTAACCTTCTTTTGGGACGACCTTGGACTCATGCTATGGATGCCATACCTCTCAACTTCTGATCCATGTCTTACCTCTATGCATAATGTTCCTTGACTACACACTTTCTCAAGATCACGATCCTTACAAATACTGCAAAGTTGAATATTCTACTTCTAATGAGCTTATTATCACCCCTCTGGTATAGCCCTATGCGATTGATTCATCAAGTGGTACTCTTGATAATCAGTTTATCAACACCCCTTTGACACCATTTGTTCCTCTTTCCGAATCATAAACCTACGAGATTGGTGAATCAAGCACTACAAATAGACGGATCCTGTTATGATACAATCCCCTGTCTTCAGAAGAACATCCTACTATCAATGAGATACATGCTGCATTAAAGCCGCTTATCCATGGCATTATTGATAAGTTACCTTTACTAGAACAACAGGATGGTCTGGCTACTCCTTGTGGGCATAACAACATCGTTATTGTTTCACATGATACTATTTCATATGCACTTCATCTCGATGTTTCAATCTGGTAACCATTTATTTTCAATGGCATTATCGATTGCATTGCTAGATAAATTTTATGCCTTCAAACATTGCACAATCTTTTGGGCTATATTGACAAAAGTATTCGACACATGGCACACACGTACCCCTCAACCTATTGAGCATGTTATCCTTCAGATTACAATAACTCCCTTATTATGGCTACACTTTTGTTGATCACCAATGTTCTTCGGACATGTGACCCGTTTCCTCGATCCTCATGGATGCATGACCTTCAGAATGCTATTGCTTATTTTTATTCAGCTATTCCAGATCCATCATGTAGACAAGCTGTGACAAATTCCAACACCCCTTATGCGGCCCCTTTTGCCTACTAGTTTCAATGTTAGTACACCAATTGTTCCACTTATGACTCATGAGCCTATTCATGTCACATTTACAGGTTCTCTCTCTCATAGATTTTCTCCGGGCACCCTTCTTGTAGGCATTAGCCTTCCTACACATATGGTACAGCCATGGCTTCAAGTACTACTTCTTAATCCTATTTTCCGTGATGTGATATAGAGACAGATGTCTCCTACACTTACAGGATTCCCTACTAACCCTATCAAAGGATAGCTCTTGCTTTTCTCTCACCTTTTTACACAAATATTCTAAAATACAAAAACATTCAAATATTTTCAAATTATAAGATCAAGACCTACATACGACTTGATTTGCTAGCTTTTAACTTTACAAATGTTGTTTGTCATACAATTAATAAATGGTTTGCTTCTATCCACATGTGATGGTTTTTAATAAAATAAATCATGTTAACTTCCTCTGCCACATATTAAACGGTGAAAATGTGACTATCCCAAGGTTATGGGGGTATGTAGTGCCCAGTGCGAGCTCTCAAAACTTGGGTGTGTGGGTGCAATGGTGGGGCATACACAAGGTGCATATCTCTAAAAATATGGGTACAATATGACGTCAAAATTCAAACATCAAACTTGAATTAAAAACTCGAAAATTGACACATAAAATTATCGTTAAACTTATCAAATCAGATGTATTATATTACATAAAAAAATTATATCTATAATCGAGTGACAGAATTTATATCATATTATCATTCGTTTATATACTTGCATCACATTAGCATTGATTTATGTAAGGTATATCATACTATATAAACCCATGCATCAATATGTGTCAAGAACCAATCACATAACCATATCCAAAATGTTTAGAAACTGTTTAATACTACATATGGATTTAAATCCTTGATAAATAGTTCTCTGTTATTACATGCAAATCTCGGTAATATAGTTGAAAAACGAACTCTAAATGTAATAGTCAACTACAATGCCGTGTGAATTGTAATACGCATTAAGGTTTTTAACAAAATCTCTGCTTTGAAGTTTTTGTTTGACCATTTCAGTTTTTGCTCAATTGTTTTTTCTATGAGGTACATATGAAATTAAGGGGAAATGCACCCAGTAAGCAAGAAATAAATACGCTTTTTGACTGATCCTTAGAATTTCTTTGACAACTTAACAAAAATCCTAGTGTGAAATCACCACAGATGGCATTAGTTTGAATATGCCGTCTTAAACAATGCTCTGCAATTGATAATTAACAAATTATTTATGCTTCGGGCTGCCATGGTGTGCAGTTTTTCAATGGTTTGCTTTATCCACATGTGATAGTTATTAATAGAATAAATCATGTTAACTTCCTCTGCCACATTAAATAGTGAAAATGTGACTATCGCAAGGTTATTGGCGTATGCACCATGCAGTGCCCACTGCGAGCTCCCAAAACTTGGATGTGTGGGTGCGATGGTGGGACTAGGGCGTACACAAGGTGCATACCACTAAAAATATGGGTATAGTATGATGTCAAAATTCAAACATCAAACTTGAAAATTGAAACATTAAATTATCATTAAACTTATCAAATTAGATCTATTATATTACATAAAAAAATTATATCTATAATCGAGTCACATAATTTTTTACATCATATCATCACTCATTTATATACTTACATCACATTATCATTGATTTATGTAATGTATATCATACTGTATAAACCCATGCATCAATATGTGCCAAGAGCCAATAACAACAAAATTAACTGCAGATCAGATTTGTTGATGGAAAAGTGACTAGAAGAAGTTAGGAAAATTCATGTAACAATGTGAATACTTTTAACTATAAACTCCGCTGTGAATTTTCAGAATTTTTGAGCTCCAACTCAGCCCTTAGAATGGTATATTTGATCCTACAGAGATCAGATTACACTGTTGCAACAATAACCAATAATGGCAACTTGATTGTTGACAAATAACTCGCCCAACCCAACTTAGAATCCAAGCAAGACTGAATGTAATTAATATTTCAAAACAGCGACTAGGGTTTGGAGTAAAACCGTCCACAAATGGCAATTAACTAACTTGATTTTTATCATAAAATGAGCTCTGTAATTTAGCAGCCAGGATATGCATAATTTCTGATTATTAAAGGTGAATAATAACTATAAAATGACCCAGAAATCTGTGTATCAAAATAACTGAAAATGCCTTGAAAGACCCCCACAAATTCTGAAATATTACTCATTTGAGCCCAGAAATTTCAGTACAATATTAGGCAAATATATTCTGACCTGGCATGTCCTGAAAGTATAGTATACCAGCCCAAAGATGGTCGATGTACCTCAGAGAATAATACTACAGCTGCTGCACTTTGATTTGAAAAAACACCCTTGCTCCAAATTATTACTAACACTGCTGGAAATACAAAATTTATCCTTGCTAGCTCAATGGAATTACCTGGGTGGAAATTCCTCTCTTTTTCAATGAGGGTTTTCGTCCTCTTGAATATTTTTTAACAAGCACCAGGCTTAGATAAAATTCAAATTTGATAAAAAGAAGTATGAGATTCCTTACCAAGTCGACCTCTTCCCTTTATAAAGGAATTTGGCCCAAAAAACATCTCCAATACACCCAATCAGGAGTTGGTGTGATTTCTATGCAAGAAGAACCCCAAAACTTCACCTACCCAAGTCGCCATTCTCCTAGAGAGAGTACATAAATTACAATTTGATTTTATTCTTTCTAAAACCCCCATGTACCCTCTAAGGCAAGTCGCCAATGCCCCTAGGATGAATAAAAAAAATACATTGGCCAAGTTATAATATGTTATTAAGTCATATAAATCATTATAAGTGCTAGAGATGTATTTTATATATATTATATAATGGCACTTTATAATAATTTATAGATGACTTAAGTCTACCTTGTTGGTGTCTCTTAGCCGTCGGTAGACAAAATAGGCCAAGGGTCTTTGATGCTATTATTCGAGAAAGAGGGACATTTCATAATGACATACGTATGAGATCATGTTACCTAACCACTTTTTTGTTAATTTTCATAACAATCACTTCATTTCATCTCACAAGAGTGGCCTTTTAAGTCCCTCCTTCCCCATAAAAATCCAGGTCCTTGGTAGTATCCAAAAAAAAATTGAGTACCATTTATGTTTCTCTCCCAGACTTCCCCATATATTAGTTGAACTTTGCCTATTTCTCTATGGCACGGGAAGATCTGACTGCTGGAGCTTTAGGTTCTAATCAGCATGGCATCAGCTAGAGTCCTGTGCTCTATCGACTAAATGTCATGCAAGTACATCCTGAGCAGGAGTACTAATAAAATCTGGCTGTAGACTAGGAGCTCTGGTTGATGATATTGAAAACATTTTGGGTTCAGATGCTTTGTCTCTATCTTCCAAACTCTTTAGTATTAATATTGAGTCACCTTAGAATTGCTCTCTGGCCTAAATGTCATGCAAGTACCATCCTGAGCAGAAGTACCAATAAAATGTGGCTGTAGACTAGGATCTTTTTGGTTGATGAGCTTAAAAAACATTTTGGTTCAGATGGTATGTCTATCTTCCAAACTCTTTAGTGGAACTAATAATATTGTATAGCTTCAAAGCCCTGTCACATTCTACTCATCATTTTTTTCCAACAACACATCTATTCTGGAAAAGAATGAATATTTCATGTATCTTTACTCAGCATATGTAAGTTTATTGGCATTCCTATTCAATGGATTGAATCAAGATAATTTGACATAAAATTAATATAATTTTAACATTAGGACAATTTCAAATTTGTAACAAGCATCAAAACAGAGATGGATTTGCAATACAAAGAGGCACGAAAGGAGTATACACCTTATTTTTCACTTACTAATGAATTCTCTTTGTAGGTTGCCATATTAATCCCCTCGAGTGCATATGCCTTTAGGGTTCACCAGGTGAAGGGTTTGGGCCAGTTCCTAGCACCTCATGAGAGATCACTGTTGCACTTTTCCTAGCATGCCTTAGCATTCTTACTACCACTTTACGACCACCCAATATCCTTTGTACTACAACCTTTGCATCATCTTCCTATAGCACCTTCAGATCATTTTAATACCTCCTCTAAGTGTCTTGCTCCACATTCCTTCTCCCTCCTCCAGCTCACCTTTTATAGAATATTTGTGGCCGACCACATCGACCATGATAGACAATTGTTTCTGACCGATGGTCAACGCCATCGGCTAAGTTAAGTTGTGACTTTAGGTTATGTTCCCCATTTTATAGACATCATTATTCTTATTTCTCAAAGATTTCATCACATAGTTTTCCTTGTTCGTGCTCACAAATCTGCCCTTAAAGGTTAAACGGTGTTAGGGTCTAGTGGAGCTTATACTTGGAGGACATCATTTGAGCACTAGGTTACTACAAGCATCAATAATAAGAGTTGCACCAGCAAGGTCTAAGTTAGTCTTTGGAGTCCCCAATTTTGGTCTACTTAGGTCTTCTATCTATCCCTCTTGTGATTCACCGAAAACAATCTCTCAAAAGGTGCTACTAACCCAACAAGCGATTATTGCGCCAACAATCTCTATGTGAAGGTAAGTATCTCTTACCCTAAACTCTTTCTTTTATGTTGGTTGATTGATTATGTCGATGTATCATGTATTAGACTAGGATAGAGTAGCATATCTTTGTCTATTCAGTTATTATTAGTACAACACCCCTAGTTAAAGATTGGTTGTTGCTTCTTACCTTAGCTCTTGCTTACAAGCCTTAGGATCCTAGTAAGACCCCATCCCCATGTGAAGGTAAGTATCTCTTACCCTAAACTCTTTCTTTTATGTTGGTTGATTGATTATGTCGATGTATCATGTATTAGACTAGGATAGAGTAGCATATCTTTGTCTATTCAGTTATTATTAGTACAACACCCCCTAGTTAAAGATTGGTTGTTGCTTCTTACCTTAGCTCTTGCTTACAAGCCTTAGGATCCTAGTAAGACCCCATCCCCATGTCTTAAATATAGGGTTTTGGAACCCTATACCCCTCGATACAAGTGTGGATTATCCTCCTCTAGATCCATGACTACTACACCATGTAATGTCCCTTTTTTCCCAAATTCGAAGGCATAATTGGATCTTCCGGATATCCCTCCTCCTTGGTCGAATTGAAGAAGATAAAGAGGAAGCAGATAATATGTCCTTTATTATTTTATGAATATTTTAAAGTGTATATTAAGGCATAATGAATGGTCATAAGGGAGCGGTCATGTCTTTTCTATTTTGGCGCCAAGAAGGAAAAGTATAAATAGGGGACTAAGGGCAGCCACCTGAATATCGACTTCTATTTGTAAAAACTGATTTTTGAGAGAGATCTCTCATTGTCTTCCACTTGGGACGAAAACCCCATGTGAGGTCCATTGTGAAGGACGAAAATCCATCACTTTTGACTTTAAACTATTCATATTCGCAAAATATTATTAAATTGAAGATCAATCTGTGTATATTCTGATTTTATCAATTTATTCCTACCAGTTCAACTTGCATATGCATGAAATATGAATTATTTACTAAAAATAACATTAACACAACTTGCCTAATCAAGTCGCCATATTCTAAAGGATCTAAAATTGCATTTTCACAAATTTCGAGGCATATTTGAAGGTGAAATTGAACCATTTCAACTACTGCAATTTCTGGGAATTATTTATAATTTTCAGCAGTATATATTTGCATAAATCAAATCGATTTTGACCTATAAATTTGTCAAATCAACTAATAGTCACTTGATGATTGTTTGGGGATGACTACTGGAGATTTTTTGCTCTTATTTCGAAGAATACAACTCGCTGAAATAAAATTACAGTCTGCTGCAGATAATTTCTAGAATTCTGGAAATTTCATTAAAACTCTCAAAAAGGGTTATTACATGCCATTTGATTTTTTGCTTGTGTGTTGGCCCTAATATGGTTTTTTACTTATAGCCTAATCTATATTAAAGAGATAGAGGATAATAATATTGACCATCTTAGCTAGCATAAAAAAGGCACTTTTTGTAGATTAATCATTTCTACCAAAGGATATATGTACTAGTACAGACATCTTAAATACATATATCTAAAAACATCGAAAGATAACAATCTCAAGGCCCTTCTCCTAGATTTTTTCCATACCACATTGATTAATAATTCTATTAGCTTCTACACAAATTTCTCACCAACCGGTGACAAAGGGTGTCAATCTAGTTGCACCATTGTGTTGAGCTCAAAACATATTTTCAGAAAAAAACGGGCTCCAAACTCCACTGCATGGCCAAGATACTATGATTTTTCAATTGAATTATCCAAGCAAAAATAGAGAACTTCTAAAGAACAGTCAAATGGACATCAAATTTAAGGTCAGATATTCACTGTTAACAACTCATGGACATTGCAGTCCTCCAACAGCATCCCCAGCTGCCAATGTAGAATGCCTATTGGCGCAACAAACTCGTTCTGTTCACCACAAGCAGCCTGCGAGGGATCCATGTGGTCAACCAAAAATACCAAACCAAACCACCATACTTTCTCCAATTTGAGTGAAACATTGGTTCTTGGGAGGTTAATGGCTTGGGTTGATGTCTAAAATGAAATTGACCGACCAAATCTAACTGTGAGTATAAGATTTACAAGTATTAACTGTTCTGTGATGCAACTAACATTGTTATAATGAATCACTTGAGTGACCACTAGGCAGCTCTAGTGCTCAAGTACAGTAATTATCGAAGCTGCACTATCGTAAACAGTAACTACTGAAGCTGCAATTATAAAATTGATTTTTTACAATCCTAGTATGTAACCAATCTCCGACGGAAATGTGAGGTAGAGAAAATATTCTTGTGAGGAATGAATGTTCTATAAGTATAATATGAATGCTCCAATAAAAGGGTTGTTGGCACCATGAAGGCTAAAACAACGTACAATAAACAGTGTCTTATCATTTCTAAGGCCTCTATAACAAAGGCGGAATATGTCAAGTGCCAATTCAGCATGCATCTACTAGCATTAACTTCATTGCAGCAAATGTATAGTTCTAGCAAAAGAAGTTTATCTCTTTGTAATATAACTTATTCTGCTAAAAACTTGAAAAAAAATCTCATGGTGAAAACTAATCATCAAGAAGCTATGTCCAAAGGGATGTGGTGTAATGGAAAATGGGGTACACTCATCTAGAGGAGGCCCAAGTTCAAATCCCCACACAGCATTAATTGACAGACCAAAGAACACCAAGTGCAGACCATGTTAATGCAGGACCTGCCCAGCGAATTGGGCCCCCAATGGCACCCCAACCGAACTGGACCTAATGATGTTTCAGTTATCCTTAGCAAAATTTAAAATAAAAAAAAACAAGAAGATATAAAAAAAAATCCACACCAATCAATAAAACATGCAAATAAAAACCAAAGTACCGTTAAAGCTATTCTGATATTGCAGTATTAATATTCAGAGTGTAATAGGCTACAGAAAAAAAAAACAGTCAGACATCCATTCAAAGACTCACCACTCTAGATGTTGAAGGGGCATCCTGTCCAGAGCTTTTGTATTTAGATTGATTCGTGAATCGGCTGAAAACTATACCATTAACTCCATTAATCTTTTGATGATGCCCTTCTGCTGCTCGAGAGTTTGCTGCATGACTTTCTAAGCCAACTGCATGCAAAGCAAAATTTATAAGCAGCAAACCAAACTTGACCTGTTAGATTTAAGTGAAAACTTGGTGCTTTCTATAAAGAAAGAAAGAAATTATACTGATATCCACAAATGACCAATGTAGCTTAATGGGACTTGAAATTACATCAAGGTTAAACAGTAAAGTGGCTGAGTAAAAAAGATCCCCAAGTGTAAAGAAAAAGATAAAAGCTAAAACAATGTATACATACTGAAAAGAGTGAAAACAAAACAGGTAAATCATGAATCACTTTCAACATTTAAGATGGGCTGAAAGGAGGAGGTCATCACCCTAGAAGTCCAAGGGGTCTCGTGTAAATCCTTGTGCCTGTAAGTGGTGGCCTTCCAAAGGAAGAGACATAGAAAGCTCTGTTCAGGATAATGGAAGACTGTGGAAAGAGAACCTGTTAAGCCTTTGTACTAACAATGATACCTTTCCCAAGTCTCATAGTATAGATAGGGTGTGTTTAAATAAAGTGCTCCTCATTCTCCTCAAAAAAACAATGATGGTCGATCCAATTACCTCATGGGACATGGTGGTGTTTCTCAACTTGCAACAGCTAGGACCAAGCCCTCAACTAATCAAGGGGATTCCTCATGCGATGTGACTAATGATATTGAACATGGTTGCATCAAATTATGGTGCCATCAACAATCTGTTATGAATGTTGGGCATAAGAAGCCATCTTGGGGTCGAGAGGCTCTCGGAGAGAGGTCCAAGTGACCTAAATGTTTTGATGTTATATATCTTTTCCAATGGCTCTATTGATCATATCCTTTCAAGGAAGAAGGTGAGTACGGGCAGTCAAGGAGTATTTAAAACATAGTTACCGTGTTCAAAAAGTTTGGGTTGTTCGGATAGGGAAAAAAGTTCGGAAGTTCGGAATTTTGTAAAAATTTGGTTCAGTTCGGTTTGGCTCGAAAAAATTATAAATTTTAAAAAAATATAAATATGAATAATTACCAAAAAAATAATAAAAACTAAAATACTTATTAATAATATACTAAAAGTTAAACCTAAAATAATTAAATTTATGTAACTAGTTACTAAAGTAACTTAAACATTCGGTAATAAATTCAAGTATTAGTATTATTAAGTATTAATCTCTACATATTGCTATTAAATTATTAATGTCTCTAAATAATAAGAAGTTGCTTGGCCAAAAAGGTGCAAAAATGGATTTTATGAAAATAAGAACAATATTGCCATCAATGCGTAGAGCTCAAGAAAATATACACTTTTAGAGAAAACGGCACCGGAAACTGAGACACAGAATGAAAGTTGTGGCACATGCAAGTTTTTGCTGCTACATCTTCCCGGACCCTTTCCAAAAATGGCAAAAAAATTTGTCCTTTTGAAAAAAATCAAAAAAAAAAATTGCCAAAAAAGGAATTTTCTTTTTTAGACCCAAACGAACCTAGCGAACAAGTTCGGTTTTCCCTGAAAATTCGTTCCGAACCGAATTTCGCCTGTGTTCATATGAACATGGTAACTATGATTTAAAGGAAGATGCATGCAAATAAAGTTGCTAATAGGCTGAAGAAGAAAATAGGTATCTAAAGGTAAAACCAAAAAATTTGACATCTTTGTGAAACCCAAGGAGACAACCATATTTTAGCAACAGAGGGATTCATATGAGTATCTCTCATGACTAATGGCTAAATCACCTAGGGACTTGAGTATGTGACGATACAAAAAAGAGTTTGAGGATATTCATGAGATGAAGAACCAGGAACCTACGACTGAGATAACAAAAGAACGTGGTCCATGGATAGAGAACCTCTTCTCTCTCTATACAAATAGTATATAGTCAAGATAGTCAGCAAATGATGTTGGGACAGTCCGGCCAAATGACACTGTCATCAACAATGCAAGAAATCCTTGACATAGAGAATTTGGGACTGAGAGTAAATGAGAGAGAGGTCCAGCAGTCCTGAATGTATTGTTGGTATATGCCTTAACAAACAGCCATATTGATCACATAAGGTAACGAGGGGCATCCATAAAGTATCTGAATGGAGGGAAAACTCCCAATAGAAATGTCCAGTGAAGCAGCAAACAAGTCTTGAAAAATCGACGACATCATTGTCCAATGAGACTCAAAGAGTCAACCCTCATATAGGAAGAAGGGAATAAATATAATTAAATCTCACAATCTCAGGCAAAATCACCCAAGATCATGAATATGCAGGTGGAAATGTCTCAAAATATACGCTAAAGACAAAAGACTTGGGCAAGAAACTAAGCCTCTGACCCAAAAAGAACTGTAGGGTTGATTATTGCATCTGCTAAGGGATATCCTGAAAATGTATCTGAAATTTTCGGTGCTCTAAGATAAAATGGGAAGCATATACCTTGCAAAGGAATGATTAAGAAGCATGCTTCAGACTGAGAGATCGATCAATCATCTTCACCCCTGCATTGGCAAGGGTTGTCATTATCTCCATGGGTTCTTGTTTACAAGCAAACTGGATTTTGGAAGCATCAAAGAGCGTGACCTTAGATTACCAGCAATTAGCAAAGCTCAGAAAGTGAGCAAGGGCATCTAATTTTCTTTGTAAACTGCCAAGGAAATGAGAAAGGGATCACATTTTTAGAAAAAGGTAGGAAACAATCAATACATGATGAAATGTACAACCATCATCAGCAAGAGTGATGTTGAAGGAAACTCTCGAACTCGTCTATGCAAATCCCAAAGAGAGGCAAAGAGAGGAATCTTACTTGAATCCATTAGTACTCTTTCAAAATTTGGAGTCTGTGAAGGGTCTGAAACTAAACAGCAATTGCCACATAAAGCCTCGTACGAATGGTAATAATGACCCCTAATGTACAAATAACATGCAGTCCTAGAATAGTACATATTTGAGAACATAACCAAAGGCCTTTTCAAAGTATAACAAACAACAACATTGTTTAGAGGACCAGTGATAAGCCTCGTTGATGATATCCCTGAGAGTAAATGTGATCAATAGTCTTGCAATGACTTTAAAATCATACTTGTTCCTTAGTTTTAAAATTACCAATGCTCTAAATGATAAAAAACTTCATGTACAATACTATGGAATACAACTCAGCAAATGCATGTCCAATCATGACAGTTTTGTAGTTATTTCAATTTGAAGTCTCTCCTAACTTATGAATGGGATGAATGATGTGTTGTGATCAAGTGGGCCAAAAGCGAAAGCAAACAATCTCTTTAAGTAGATGTGCAATAGGAAAAACAAGTGATTCCATACCATACTTGAGAAACTTCAAGAATTCCTTCAAATATACTAGTTTGCTGGTATACAATATCCAAATAGGTCTCATAATGTCTCTTGGAAAATAAAACTGAGAAGTGAGAAGAGATGAGGCTTGAACAACGGGGTGCTCAAGAATATCATAAAGGGAATTGGCATAGGATACCTAGGTTTAGGAATCAATTTCTAAGGGGATTTCTTCAAGATTCCATGCCAAAAGGTCTTGAGGAAATTTTGGATCACATCAAGGATATCATATCACCTGGACATAAGAAAACTAGTGTTTCTTACGTGGCAGAAAACAGCTATAGTATGTGCATCTCGAGGACGTGGAAGGAGGCCCAAGGGCTAAGACAAAATGGACAATACCATGCAGGCTTACATCCCTCCATATGAAAACAGTTCACGAGGAATCCTCCAAGGTACAGGCTAAAAAATCATAATTGCCTAATGTTGAAGAGAGGGAAAATGGTCAAACCTAAGCTCAGAAAGGCAAGCAGGATTGACTGCAAACCAAGCAAAATAATGTACGTATAAGAATATAGGTTTTTCTGAACATTTTAGAAAGAAACAACAAAACCACTGAAACCGTAGCATACTCCTGAACATCGCAAATGACTAGACGTGCAACATAAAGCAAAATTAAAAAATAGTACAAAATTTTTAAAAACCTACAAACGTAAGTATTCAGAGTTAAAAAAACAGCACATAGAACAGATACCCCTCATTTCTTACAGAGATTAGCAAAGAGACACAAATATTAGTTAACATTTTACCACCACAAGTTACAACTTTTCGAATGTCCCAATTCAGTCTTCAATAAACCAAAAACAAAGTCTGAAAATGCTATAAATTAGCTCCAAAATCATTACAAGAAAAGGAAAGGGCAATCTGAAGTTGTGATGAATTTATAGCCCACAACATAAGCAATCTTCATATATGATCCTTTTAGACATCCTCAAGCTAGAGATTCGGGAGTGACTTCCAATTAACTTTGAAGTTTCGATAATTCTAATAGTGCTTCAGCAACAATCAAAGAACATAAAAAACATGAAATAATACAGGAAACCCTGATATATGGCCAAATTCATTGGACAGGCTAACCTGAAATCCTTTCTGTAGCACCAGCTGCTGTTCCTGACTTTCCAGATCCATGAATTGATCGCTGCACAATGTAAAGATTATTCAGTCAAAAAAGACATGCTTCATCAACGAAAGAAAGAAATAGAAAAATTGAAATAAAATGCTATGAACCCAAATCAGGTTATCCAAGAGTTCTAAACGAGTTGTATTATGCTTACTATGTAGATGTAAGCAATATAATTAGGTGACACTGAATTGTATGGTTCACTAGAGTTGCAGTGCTGTTAAGATCAAAATGTTTTCCATTGATTTTTCTAGTTTGTAAACTTGACTAAGATTATGTTTATCAAAGTTTAATTATAACAATATTTGCTAGTCAAGCATGTTAAATAACAGTTAAATCAGCTTGACTTGATAAGTTAACTTTGTTCATTAATTATTTACAGTAAGGACACTGCATACATAGTTGCACGAAGGTCTCCACTGAAGATGGCGTGCACTTTGTATCCTTTCATTGGACTTTTATAGTGTTAAACACGGACGCGTCCCCCCCGAAACCTAGGTGTCCAAGACGTCCCAGACGTTTTGGGGATGTCGGGACGTCCCAAACGTTCTAGGTACGCCGGGACATGGGGGAAACGTCCCTTGCCGTTTCCTGCATGCCAAGGATGAAGGGAAACATCCCAGGGACATTTGAAACTTGTCGGGGACGTTGGGGATGTCTAGACATCCCCGGGATGGTCAAGAGACATTCCTGAAGTCACAACAACTTTTTTAAATGCTTTTCTTTTTAAAAAACAGTTTGTTGACTCTATATTTTTAATTAAAAAGTAATAATAATATAAAACAAACATAATAATCTAACAATAACCCTAAAAGTGACATTTTAAGTTATATAATGACCTCATTCCATATCACATTCAATACTGACACTTGAGCAAAGTGAGCAAAGAAAAGAAGAAAGAGCAAGAGGAAGAAGGGCAAGAGTAAGAGCAAGAGCAAGCAAGAGGTATTTATAATTTTATTTGCTTACAATGCTTAATAATAGTCTCTAGTTTTAAAATTTTGGATTCTATTTGCATTTTTTAGAGGTTGTTTTTAAGTGTTTGTATCTACATTCACAATGTAATCATATTTATAGTTTATAGAATTTTATAAAATGCATCCTACATAGGGTTTGGTTGTTACTGGTTAGGTTTTTTTTTTTAAATAAATAGATCTTGAAACATAAAACTCTTTGATTGTTGATTCAATGATTCATTGAATAGGTTTAGCTAGGTTTAACTTTTCCATGATAGTATGATACACATTCCTAGAAACAATAACATTAGGAATACAAAAACTTTCATACACATGAATGTAGACACAAAAATGAAAAACTTAATACTCTTATAGCTATGTTTGATGTTTTAGTTTTTTAATATTTTTGCATATAGTTATGGGCCTAATAGCCTATGGCTTTATTTTTTAGATCATTGTGACAATGTGATTGCAATTTGTATGTAGTTATAACTTATGGTTGTTTTTTTAAATTTTTATTCATTGCACAATGCATATGGTTATGAATGATTTACTTTTTCTTAATCATTGCATATACTATATAGTTATTGTTGCTTTTTTTATTCATTGAATAATACATATAGTTATGGTTGTTTTGCTTGTTTATAAATTTAAATTATAATCATTGCCTATACTTATAGTTATCGTTTTTATTTAAATTAATTCATTATAGATAGTCATGGGTTTTTTTTAATTTATTGCAACCCCAACAATCATCACCATGAGTTCTTCTGAGTATGGTTATGAATCAGATGAGGAGAGGGTTGAACTTGTGATAGGTCAAAGTGTTGGTGATGACATAATTGGGGGAGATGGAGAAGAGAGACAAAATGTAGTGCCAACGGCAACTGGTAGTTTAGCTGGTAGTGCTACCAATTATCCCTCTCAAATATTGTCCAGATTTTCCATTGGACCATTTCATAAGAAGAAGTCATTCCAACAATTTGTTTAGATACTTGAGAACCCCAAGTCTAGAGGGGGGGGGAACTATGGAAGTGCAACATATGTGCACTAACTTGGCCTGGCAGCATCACCAAGACCAATACACACTTGTTGCACCTTGCAAGAAGGGGTTTGGTCTTTGTAAGTCTCTTTCACGAGAGAAGAAAGCAGAGATAGTGAGACTTTTTAATGGAAATACCACAAAAAACGTTCTAGAAGTTCGTAGTACTAGCAGCGAGGCTAACACTCTTTTGAGCTCTCATAGGACTGACAGGAATACTTTGGTTAGTTCTAGTTTTGGAATGACACAAGTGGAAAGCAGAGAGAAGAGAAAGGTCGTGGGGGCAATCCTCAATCCAGTTACAGACATGTTTGATTCAAAGGCAAGGAAGAGGCGGATGATGCTATCAGGAAATTTTTCTATGTTGTTGGGATCCTATTTCATGTCACTTGTTCTCCTTATTACAAGGAGGCTATGGCCAAGGTAGCAAAAGCAGGTACAAGTTATGTCCCTCCTGGAGACACCAAACTAAGGACAACAATCTTGGATAGAAACTATTCCAAGGTTAATTTGTTGATGGAAGAGATGAAGGTCACAAGGGTGTCACATGGATGCAACATTATCATGGATGGGTGGCCGGATATTAGACACCATCCTCTCATCAATATCATTGTCTCTTGCAAAGATGGACCGTATTTCTTGAGAGCAATTGATTGTTCTAGGAAGAGGAGAGATGTTGAGTTCCAATTTTAGATTTTTAAGGATGTCATTGAGGTTGGACCTTCAAATGTTGTACAAGTCATTACAGATGTAGCTTATGTGTGCAGAACAGTAGGAAAGCTCATGGAGCATGCCTACAATCATATTTATTGGACCCCGTATTGCGTGCATGCCATAAACAATGCACTGAAAGACATAGGGAAGATTCAGTGAGTCAACAAGATAGTGAATGAGGGCAGGGACATGCAAAAGTTCATATGTAATCACCACACATCATTGGCACTCTTTCAAAGAATTCGAAGGAATTCTTGAAACCAGTTGATACCCGTTTTACGTCCTATTTTATTTTGTTGAAGAGGATGCTTGAGTTGCAGGAGCCCTTGAAAATTATCATTATGACACAGGATTGGACCAGGTGGCGTGAGTTCAAGACAAACCAAGGGAAGAGAGTGAAGGAAGTGGTGTTGAGGGAAACATTTTGGTTGATGTGAAATACATCACATCAATTATAACTCTAATTTTCAGCGTCATCAAATATGGGGATTTTAACAGCCCCAATCTTGGTGAGATCTATGAGTGCATTGACAACATGCTTGGACAAGTGAAGGCAGTTATTCGGGTGAGGGACCCCACTTTGGAGTTCTACCATAAACATATTCAGCCCATCATTCAACATAGATGGGAAAAGTTGAACACCCCACTTCATATGACGGCATATGCATTGAATCCCAAATGGTATGTGGAGAGGCCAAGTAGAGTTATCCCTTTGAATGACGATGAGGTGAAGGGCCTTATGAAGGCCTTTAAAAAAATGTATAGTCCACAGGAGGCTTCATAGATCAAATTGGAGTGGCTCAACTTCACTGAACTTGATAGGTACAAAACTTCAACAAAATGGACAGGGCAACATTGGCACGTGACAAGCCAATGAGTTGGTGGCAACTGTATGGACATCCAGGACTTAGCACCAACTTCCACGGGATTAGAAATGGATTTACTCCATTTTGAAAAGCAGTGCAAGAGGCTATGTGCATATGTAGTATCCCCTGAGGGCATAAAATAAGAAAATTTGGAAACTCCCACAAACATAATAGCAATCTGATTTTTATTCAAAAAAATACAGCAATCTGAAATCTTCAATTATTCCTCAAATATCATCAAACGAGGAATACCCACAAGGGGCAAAGCGTCTAGAAACACTCTAGGAACATGAATATGCAAACAAATAATTTTTCCCACCAAAGCCTGAATTTTTTTATTTATTTTTGCAACTGGAAATACAACAGTAAAACAGCTGACCGTATGTTCCTAGAACTGAAGGAAGAAAAGCTGAAAAGGTTTTCCTATGACAGATTAAGACATTTGGCAAGCTCTGACACTGAATGCTTGGAATGAAATACCCGCAATTGTCCCCACAAGGGGTCGCCACATTCCTTAAGAGGGTCAGCCAGCCCAAAAATGTTGTTGTTACACTTCCCAAGGCTGCTCACACTAATAGATGGATGCCCTATTTGGACTGAAAATATGCTCTTTGGTGTGTGCCCTAGCTGTTAAACCCCTGAAAACAGCCTTGAATATACTCCTTGCTCTGTAAAACTGGTTGTTAGCTCAAGTATGATCTCTGGATGAGATCACCAATGAGAACTTGAGGGTTTTTGTCCCCAAGATCTGAATGTTGATGAGGGTTTTCATCCTCAACAGCTTGCCAATGAAGGATTTCGACCTCAATAGCTAAAGGTGAAAGCACAAGGTCCAACTCTCCAAAATAGAAAATGTTTAATAATCGTCATCCCCAAAAAAAAACCCCAAGCTGCCTTTTATAATTTTTCATTAGCCTTTCCCAAGTTGGACACTCCACTTTGGGTTTTTTCTTTATTTTTAATAAAGTAACGCTTATATTTCAATTTTAGCATTGACGTTATTTTACATTAAAAATCACCTTTTCAATTAAATAATAATAAAATGTAAGTTGCCTTGATATAACATAAAGTTACTTTTTTTTGGTTAATTTAGTCAAATTATTATTGTACTCTTAAGTATTTAAAAATACTTTTCCCTCCAAAATTAAAGCAATACATATCTCCACCCTTAGATTAGGTTTCATCACAATCGATTAGAATTGACAGGGCCCAACCGTAAATAATATTATTAATTATTTTAAGGATGCCTCATAAAGGGGGACCTGACAGCATATTGGAGGCTCATTTCCAACATGATGCAATCTGGGAAAAGGAGAGAGAGCGAGGCCTTTTGAGAGAGTCGATCTTGTCCAAGTGCCATGTACCTCCTCTCTCATATTACTCCAACAATAGCCTCCATGGATCCTACAAGCTAAAGTTTGCAATGGAGTGTGGATCCGATTCACATCTAGTGAATTCAGTGTAGAAGTTAAGTACTCATCAATTGAGAAGTACCAATCTTGTATAAGGTTCGCTTTAACCATGTGTAGGGAGTTTCACCTTTTCTAAGATCTATTTTCCAAAGTACGCATTGTTTGACATTGTTGTTAAAAATGTTATTGATTTCTAGGTATAGGTGTGTGGTATAGTCCCTGTCAATACAATGCCCAACTTGGAATTGGGGTTTTGTTGCATGGTTGCATCTCCACAGAGCTTATTGAAGTCATTTTTGGAACTAGAGCAAATGTCCCAATGAACCGCCTTCACCTTTGACTTGAACATAATCTTTTGACCATATGTTGATTTTTTTAAACTATCAATGGAACCATGAGAGTTGAAATTTAAAGCTATTAACCCATTGGCTTCTAGTTACATGATCCCAAATGTGATTTTTTCAAGGTAAAACTATTTTTTGTTTTCCTAGCTTCTTTCCATTGATGTTGATTTAAGGCCTCTCCCTAGAGGACCCAAGTTCATCAATTCTTAAATCATTGGATATTGATGCATTATAATTAAGATTATACATACTTCTTGTTCGAAACATTTCCATCAACATTGACATTTTCAACATTAAAGTTTTTCATGGTTTGCAAGTATCGTTTTGGAAGCTTTGGCTTTTGAGGAGAACAAAGAAATGATGTATATGTTTCATTTTCACTTCTCACCTTATCGTTGTTTTCAAATTTGCTTTAATCCTCATTATCACTTTTTACTTTGTCCTTTCGCTAATTATCACATTTTACATCATTGACTCACTTTTGCCATCTGCATTTATTTTGGTACAACCCACATCAAAAAGAGCATCCCTGCTAATTACAATATTTCCTAGCATGAATGAATTTGACACTTTTGGCAATCTTTCTTCTTTCACTAGCCACCTATGCATATGCAGAATCTCATAATAGTCCATGCTTCAATCTAGTAGCATTGCAAACTGCCTTAGTGGGACTTATCTGTCAGCTTCACATCACAATCCATTATACATTTTAGCTTGCATCATACATCTTGCCATCCACTTAATTGTAAGATTCATCCTTTCAGCCTTACCATTTTATTGTGGAATATGACTTGCTGTAATTATTGTTTAATGACCTGGTCATTACAGAATTTGATTTGCATTCACCGTGGGTTCACCATTATCACTTCTCAAACTTAGGATTTTCTTATTAAAGAAATTTTCAGCTTCGGCCTTAAATTCTTTGCATTTGGAGAATGCCCCCGACTTGTGTTTGAGAAGATAATCCCAATCCATGAATGTAATGAAATACTTTGCCACTCCAATTAAACGCAAAAATATCCCCCCACTTCATGTATTAATCCCAATTTGATTTTCAAAGTTTCATTTTCCATAGCAAACTAAATGGTCTACTCGATTGGTGGTCAAGCTACATGAAATGAAGCATAAAGGCTATGAGAGGCAGCCAAGTTCTGAAAGGCAGACCATGCAAGATAGTAAATTCAGCTCAAGAGTTGGAAGATAGGTAGAAGTCAAATGATCATAGCTCAAACCAAGTCATATAGGGTTCATCCGAATATTTTGCAACGAGCCCTATGCCACTCACGAGCTTATTACTCCACCTGGGTGGAGATTGTAAGCCCAATTGCATCCTCATTTTGCTTTATGGCACATTGAAGTGTGACCTTGCCAAACATGAGGCTATGTTGGAAAACGAGCACAAGGAAGAAATAAAAAGAAACAGGAATGCACACATGTGTCATTGTGTTTCCGTCATTTTATTATGTGAAAGATGGTTACAAAAATGGTTGACAGTAGTTACAAATGTTTATTAGTTTAATATTTAACTAATATTAAATTATCACTAATAACTAAGCCTTACATTTTAATACCCCCTCCTAAGGCTTGCACCTGATAAAAAGATAGGATTACAATCTAATAAAGATAGAATTACAATCTTCAAAAGCTTTTGTTTTGAACAACAGTTCTAGGACTAGGTATAACTCCATCAAGTTGCCTCCCTAACCCTCATAAAGGTGTAGTTCCCAAGCTGAATTCCCGAGTTCTTGGATTCCACCTCCCCGAACTCCCGAATTACAAAATCTCCCAAATTGTTGGACAACCCTCCATACTAACCTACTACCACATAGTGCTCCATCAGAGTTGTCTCATGACCCTCATAAGGGTAAATTCCCGAGATCTATAGACTCCCGAACTATCTAGACAACCATCCATGTTAAGTTTTACTTTTACCTACATTGAATCCCTTACACCCGAACTATCTGGACAACCATCCATGCCAAGTTTTACCTACACTGGATCCCTTACTATCTTCAAAACACTAACCTTCTTTTTAGAGTACATGGATTCATTTTCTTCTTCATGAATAAAAATCTTAAGTCTCTGGTGGATTGCCATAGTGAAGGCCACATTTGCTTCTTTCGGATGATCTTTGATTTTGCCTTTGAGAACATCATTAGCTCAAATGTAACAATTTCCAAGTTGTATGACCTCTTTTCTTGCAATAATAAAAATCAACTTGCCTATGGCGTCTTTATCTAATTTTCTATTATTATTTCTCGTGTGGGAGAATATTGCACTTTCATGTGAAGAACTACCTTCTACATCGTCCGCAATTGTTCTTTTTTCTTCAATCAAGAGAGCTAAAATCATATCTTCCAGGCCTTGTGAAGGCATTTGACTGAGTGTAAAAATGACATTGTCTATATGAAGAGGGAAAATTGTTTAGCAGAATGGCTTTGAAAGTCTTCATCATCTACCGGAGCTTTAACCTATGCGAATTGTCTAAGGAGAGACCTTAGATTATTTATATGACTAAACATAGTAACATCATCGGCCATCTTGAATCGAAACAGACTTGAAGCTTTAAAGAAAATTTGGCATTCACTAGCTTTTGCCCTAAACAACTCCATTCAAGTTATCCCAACTTTCTTTAGATGATTTATCTAAATCTATATGATGGAGTTCATAATCAAAAAGAGGAAGCATGATTATAGCTTTCACTTGATCATCGTGGCTTTCCCACTCTGATAATTTGGCAGCATTGGTGGGTTTTATTTCTTTTCCATTAACAATACCCCACAAATTTTTGCTCACTAATTGCATTTGTATTTTAACTTTCCAAGTGTGAAAGTTAATAACAAAATATTTCTCCATTGGAATTTCCATTCTAATAAAAATAATACATCTGAGATTTATACAATAGTTGTGATTCAATAAATAATATAAATAATTGCACTGTTGAACAAATTAAAAAAAAATAGCAGAGAATTTTTCAGATTCGCAATTTGTAATTTTCCCTTGTTGTAATGGCTGAAATGGTTGAAATTCACAATCTGCAATTTTCCCATCGCGTTTAATGGTCTTTTTTGTCTTTTTAAAACATCTTGGGTGATTTTCACGACTGTATTTATTTGCAGATTCATGCCCTTTTACAACTGTTCACGATGTTAGGAAATAAGAGATAAAATATGCGGAATAATCCCTCACATAATTGCAACAGTAGAAACTAATATGCAGAAATTATTACAGATCTCAAATAAAATTGCAGAATAAAATAACACAACACAAAGAGAGTATTTAACGTGGTTCACCCAATTTGGGCTACGTCCACCAAGAATCACTTGCTCAGATTTTATTACAAGCCACCGCTCTCTCAATACAATACCCAGATCCGTTTGGAGCTATGCTCAACAAACTCTACAAAATTCACAACCGAATTCAAAACACATCTGCAATGTTCTTCCTGTCTCTATCATATGCATAAAACCATATAAATAGACAACTGCTTAAGCAGTTTTACAAAACCGTGGGTATCAAAACAATGGGCAAAAACCCGTCCCATAAACCTATGGGTCAAAAATCTCACCCATATGAGACAAGCACGTTTCCCGATATGTCGGGTGCATTTTTCGAGGCCAAAAAAATTTACGCTTAGAAAAAAAAAAAAATCGGGGGCTGCGCCCCCGAACCCCAGCGAGGATACATGAAAAGTGTATAGTACTCTTATTGTACAGTCTTCAACACTTTCACACATGAAAACAAGCTCCACAACCTAACACACGACTGTACCTTTAGCAGAGATAAAGCATGCCTTGTGCCCTAGTTTGTAGCTAAAATAGATTTGTAACCTCGTTTTCAGTGGCTTTGCTTCTGCAACCTGGTTCCAGCCCTCGCAAATGTGTATTAATGGCAGAAATGGAGTGGCCTTCGAAACTTGCCTCTGAAATTTGTGATTTTTAGGAACTCATGATTTTTAGACATACGTTCATGCCTTTTTGGACCGTTGTGAATGGTGTGCTTTCATGCGCTTTTGGACCACTGTGAATGACGTTTTTTATTCTTTATTTTTCCCTTCGACCCTCACGCAATTTTATTTTTAAGTCTTCTTCATGACTTCGTGCCCTCTATTTGTGGATCTTTCAAGCAACAAGGGCTCTGATACCAATGTTGGAAAATGTGCACAAAGAAGAAATGAAGAGAAACTAGAATGCACACATGTTCATTGTGTGTCTGTCATTTTATTATGAGAGAGATGGTTACGAAAAATAGTTGACACAGTTACAATTGTATTAGCTAATACATAACTAATACTAACTACTAAATAATAAGCCTTATATTTTAATACTCTTAACCCTATTTAGTCGTCAAACATACTGAGAGAAAAATGTTTGTAAGTGAAGGTACACAAAGCATATTTATCTACCACAAACAGCTTGGTGAATGACTCTATGGCCCTTGCCAACAACTTTATAGAGGTATTATCAATATACACTATATTGCCTCCATAACTATCAACACATAATTCATTAAACCATTTTTTATAAATGATATTGCTTGGAAGCCCCCACATCCACATCCAAACATCATTTCCCTAAATGTTGTAATGAAAACTTACAGTGACCTTTGTCATCTCGAGCAACATTATTACATATAGCTTTCTTTTTCTTGCCACCCTTTTCTTCCAGCAATTCTTCGTGATGACCTTTAATGTACTAGTTAGTAGTTACACATGATAAATTTCTTTTGCTTTCAAGAAGATATATTTACATTGCTCGTGTGGGTTTCTTTCAATTTCACACATTAATGGACCTTAACCTATTGCTTGTATTAGGATATGAGTAGCCGACTTGTGGCTTACCATATCATTTTATTATATCATTTATACTTTCTCATGCTTAATAGGTCGGCCTGGGTGATGGCCATAACATATGAATAGTATATATAGAGGATTGTAGGTAGTAGTTCATTATCATTTGAGCATTTGAGTCTTATTATATGGTTTGGAGGTTGCCCCCTCGAAGTGGCGAAGCTATTACAATTGCATATTGAGATCATTATTCTGAAATATTGTGTTATTTGGTGTTATATTGCTGCTCATAATCTGAATTATACTAGTAATTTCATTACAAGTGGTATCAGAGCTGCGATCTGGGCCAAAATTAGGGCAAAAACCCTAATTTTTTGTTTCCACAATATATTTTGAACCAGAGCGAATTGGTGGGAGATATTTTTACCAGAGTTGTGAAACATTTCAAGTAAGGTTCCCTGAAAATTTCAGACTTTTTTTATTTATTTTGCACAAGTTATTACAAATTTAGGGTTTTTCATAAAATCACTCCCTAGGGTGCAAATTGTGGAATTTTTTCAAGTTCTTTACATTTTCGGAAAGCTTGAAAAAAATAGTATTAGTATCTTCTCTGTGTTTTTTCCTGTTCGGCCGAATTTGTATCGAAACCCTAAACCCTAAGGTTTGATATCATGGCGGGGCCTTCCACAAGAGCAAAAAAGAATCCGGTTACTCCGGGTAAAACCCCAGATAAAGATGAGATAGTGATTGAAGAGATGGATTCAGAAGGGGTAAATACAGATTCCTCAACACTAGGGTTTACTTCAGTTGATCATAAGGTGAGTCAACTTGAGTATGAGCTGCGAAATGTACAATCTGAGATGGCCTCTAAAGGAGACATAGCCCAAATCAATCATCGGTTGGATGATATCATGCAACATGTAAAGGGTAAACAGTATGGCCCAAATCCATCCCATATCAACCAAGGAGGATCTTCAGTTCAAAATCATGGACAAAATAACCATGTTGGATCACTTTTCCAGCCCAATCAGAATCCAACTTATTCGCAACCACGGAACATGATGCCGAAAGTGGATATGCGCAAATTTGATGGTAAAGATCCCCTGAATTGGATAAATCAAATGGAGAACTTCTTTGAGCTACATCAAACACCATCAGGACAAAAGGTGACATTGGCATCCCTGTATCTTGAACCAGACCAATTCGTTTGGTATCGATGGTTATGTGCTCAGAGGCAGAAGAATGGTCTCGGTGTCACTTGGACAGTTTTTACCGAGGAGTTGCAATTGCACTATAGTTCCAGTGTTTCAGAGAACTACTTTAGTCAATTAGCAAAGTTACGACAAACAGGATCAGTCAAAGATTATGTGCATCAATTCCAAAACCTATCCTTAAGGGTGGAGAATATACCAGAAGAGAATCTGAATGACCTATTTCTTGGGGGTCTTAAGGACCACATCGAGCATGAGGTACGTATGTTTAATCCACTCAAGCTTTCTGATTCTATTATCATGGCACGTCGAGCAGAGGAAAAAGTTCTTTGTAGTAGGAGGCCACCTTTCATTAACACCAAAGACCGTAGTATCTCTTCCCCTTCATTTTCTAGGCCAATTAGACTGACTCCTCAACAAATGGAAGAAAAGAGAGCAAAAGGATTATGCTTTAACTGTGATAGCAAATATGGACCGGGACACAAATGTGCTGAGAAGAAGTTGTTCTATATTGACGGAGGTAATGAGGATGATGAGGATGCTGAAATTATAGGAGAGGCTGAGGAACCAGTAGAAGAGGAAGTAGAGGATCACCAACCTACAATTTCTTGCCATGCATTGTCAGGTATTAGTACTCCTCAAACACTCAAGGTTATTGGCTATCTCAAAAAATAGAAGGTGACAGTGTTGATTGACTCGGGGAGTACTCATAACTTCATAAATAGTAAGTTAGCTGCCCGCCTCAATTGTTTTATTTACCCAGCTCCAGAAATGCAAGTTATGATTGCGGATGGTGGGACAGTCAAGTGCACAGGAAAGTGCCATAGTATCAAGCTTTCCATGGGAGACTACATGTTAGACTCACCTATGTTTGCTATTTCTATGGGAGGGGCAGATATTGTTTTGGGTGTCCAATGGCTCACAACCTTAGGTACTATAGAGATGAATTTCCAAGAATTGTTCATGCGATTTCATTCAGATGGAAGGACAATACAATTGAATGGGATGGTAGCTAAGTCTCCACAAATTATTAGCTCTCATCAGATGCAGAAGGTTCTCAGAAAAGGAGTAGATGGATTTATAGCAAAGTTATTTTCCATAGAAGTACAAAATACAGAGTCTTCAATGCCACCCGATCTTCAGAAGATTGTTGATGCTCACTCATCTATTTTTGATGCAATTCCAAAGGGACTACCACCAGTTAGGGATCATGATCATGCCATTCAGTTGATTCCAGGGAGCCAAACACCTAACATCAGACCATACAGATACCCATATTCCCAGAAAAGTGAGATCGAGAAAATGGTTCAGGAAATGTTGAAGGCAGGTATCATCAGGCCTAGCCAGAGTGCCTATTCTTCCCCAGTGGTCATGGTACGTAAGAAGGATGAAACATGGAGGATGTGTCCAGATTACCGAGAACTCAACAAGTATACCATCAAAGATAAGTTTCCTATTCCAGTAATTGATGATTTACTTGATGAATTGCATGGTGCTATTTATTTCACAAAATTAGATCTTCGTTCGGGGTACCATCAAATTAGAATAAAAGAGGAAGATGTTCATAAAATGGCTTTCAGGACTCATGAGGGCCATTATGAGTTTTTGGTAATGCCTTTTGGTCTTACAAATGCGCCTTCAACCTTTCAAAGCTTGATGAACACTGTTTTCAGGCCATTTTAAAGGAAATTTGTATTAGTTTTCTTTGATGACATATTGATTTACAGTAAGACATGGGAAGAACACTTACAACATGTAAATAAAGTGTTGGAAGTTTTGGAGAAACATACTCTCTATGCAAAGCCATCTAAATGTTCTTTTGGTGTACAAGAGGTAGAGTACTTGGGTCACATTGTATCCCATGAAGGCGTCAAAGTTGATCCTCAGAAGATCAAAGCTATGGTGGAATGGCCAAGGCCCAAAACTCTCAAAAATCTTCGTGGGTTCCTAGGACTAACAGGGTACTACAGAAGATTTGTGCGGGGATATGGTAGAATAGCAACCCCACTCACTGCATTGCTAAAGAAGGATGCCTTCCATTGGACAGACTTAGCCACTAAATCCTTTGAGCAGCTGAAGGAAGCCTTGTGCAGCACCCCAGTTTTGGCTACTCCCAACTTCTCAAAAACCTTCATTGTTGAATGTGACGCTTCAGGATCAGGATTGGGAGCAGTTCTAATGCAAGAAGGAAGACCAATTGCATTTGAGAGTCACCAATTCAAAGGAAAATATCTGCTCAAACCAGTCTATGAGAAAGAAATGATGGCTATTCTTCATGCGGTCAAGCAATGGAGGCCCTATCTCATGGGTAGACACTTCAAGGTAAAAACTGATCATGATAGTCTCAAATACTTTTTGGAGCAAAGGTTATCATCTGAGGAACAACAAAAGTGGGTAACAAAAATGTTGGGTTATGATTTTGAAATCATATACAAAAAGGGTAAAGAAAATGTAGTAGCTGATGCGTTGTCCAGAAGGGATACATCCACAGATGCCTTACTATGTGGAATGTCCATGTTGACGGCCGATTGGGTGGATGAAGCAAGATTGGAATGGGATCAAGACAAGGATACACAATCTCTAATACAGAATATCAAGCAAGGATCTATGACATCTAACAAATTTGAGTGGAAAGGTAATGCCCTATGGTACAAGGACAGGTTATACTTGAGTAAAGATTCTGAGTTGAAGCATAAGATTCTTGCAGAGCTACATGCCTCGCCTGTTGGAGGACACTCTGGGTTTTTGAAGACATATCATAGAATAAAAAGAGAATTCTTTTGGGAAGGACTCAAGGGGGATGTACAAAAGTTTGTATCAGAGTGTTTAGTGTGCCAACAGAACAAAGGGGAAACAATTAAGACACCAGGTCTGTTGCAACCCTTACCAATTCCTAGCCAGAGATGGGAGGAGGTCTCCATGGATTTCATCACCGGATTGCCTTGTTCAGAGGGTAAGAATGTTATTTTCGTGATTGTGGATAGGCTCACAAAATATGCCCATTTTTGTGCCCTATCACATCCATTTGCAGCTAGTACAGTCGCAGCTATTTTTTTGGAGACAGTTCAAAGGCTACATGGAACCCCAAAGATAATTGTAAGTGATCGTGATCCTATTTTCACAAGTAATTTTTGGACAGAATTATTTTCATGTTTGGGTACTCAGCTAGCTCACAGTTCATCTTATCATCCTCAAACTGATGGGCAAACGGAAGTGGTCAACAAATGCTTAGAGGGGTATCTACGTTGTTTTGTATCAGATAAGCAGGAAAGATGGATTAAATGGCTACCACTTGCAGAATGGTGGTATAACACATCTTTTCATACCTCTTCTCAAATGACCCCATTTTTAGCATTATATGGTTACCATCCACCTTCTATCACTTCCTCCTTGAGGGTGCAAACTAAGGTCAGAGATGTTGAGGAACACATTCAACATCAACAACAGGTTTTGGCTAGTTTGAAGGAGAATTTAGCATTAGCACAAAACAGGATGAAACAACAAGCAGATCAACATCGTAGTGAAAGACATTTTGAAATTGGTGACTGGGTTTTTGTACGTCTCCAGCCTTACAAACAGATGTCTCTAAAGCAACAGAAAAAGGACAACAAACTTGCTCCTAAATACTATGGCCCTTATCAGGTTCTACAGAAAATTGGCAGTGTTGCTTATAAACTAGAGTTGCCTCCATCTTCACACATACACCCAGTATTCCATGTTTCATGCCTGAAGAAGGTTATTGGACAGAAATTTGAAGCCCAGACAGAGTTACCAGAACTTGACGAGGAAGGAAGAATCATTTTGGAGCCAGAGAAGATTCTGCAAACACGTACTAAGAGGCTGAGAACCAGAGACATTAAGGAATATCTGATCAAGTGGAAGAATCTGAGCATAGAAGATGCCACCTGGGAGGATGAAGGTTTTCTGCAGCAACATCCAGGATTATTCAACGTTGAGGACAACGTTGGTTTGAAGGGGAAGGGCATGCTACGCCCTTAACCTATTGCTTGTATTAGGATATGAGTAGCCGACTTGTGGCTTACCATATCATTTTATTATATCATTTATACTTTCTCATGCTTAATAGGTCGGCCTGGGTGATGGCCATAACATATGAATAGTATATATAGAGGATTGTAGGTAGTAGTTCATTATCATTTGAGCATTTGAGTCTTATTATATGGTTTGGAGGTTGCCCCCTCGAAGTGGCGAAGCTATTACAATTGCATATTGAGATCATTATTCTGAAATATTGTGTTATTTGGTGTTATATTGCTGCTCATAATCTGAATTATACTAGTAATTTCATAGTTAGCCTAGGAAAAAGGAAAGAGAGCAAAGGATCAAGCTGGTTTTAGACCAATACATTCAATAACAGGTCATTGTGTCACACTCAAACACTTAGTTGAAAAGGTTGGTATTAAAAATAGTGAAATCTATTGTTGTTTCATAAATTTCAAGAAGGCATTTGACACAATACCAAGGAGAAAAAATGAAGCAGAATGAAGGAACTAACGGTTCCGAGCCCACTATAAGACAGCAGTTCACAGATTGTACAAACAAGTCAATGTCAAAATCAAAAGGAGAATAGGGCTGTCCGAGTGCTTCAAAAGTGACATAGGTATCAAACAAGGGTGGGTATTGTCCCCTAGTTTGTTTGGATTATATATTGACAAGCTAAAACAAAGGGTAGATGATTAAGGAGGTGGAGGGGTTCACTTGGCCAAATATGTGGTAAAACCCATATTGTATGTTGATGATCTAATTCTAAGTGCTGAAACAACCCAAGAATTGAGAAGCTACGTATAGGCCCTAGAACTATTTTGTAAAAAGGTGGGGATGTAAGTTAACATCGGTAAAACCGAGATACTAATTCTTCTCCCTAAAAAGAAAAAAGTCTAAAGAATTATTTCAACTTCCAATTTGATGGAGAGCCTCTTGAGGTGGTATTAGAATAAAAATATATTGGTCTAGACTTTCAGAACAAAATTAGTTAGGATACATGTAGAATGAAAAAGAATACAAGGTGGATGGAGAGTTCTTTACTTCTTTATGTCACTACAAAATGGATCCATGGATGTAGAGTTATGGGATTGGAAGACCACTAGGGTCTTATTTGGGTTACTTTTCACCCCCTGCAGTGTCGTACATTATGGGCTAGTGGCACTGCAATTTTGAAATGGAGGCAAATAGAAAGGATCCGGAAGTGCCTAATCACAAAAAATGTCAAAATCAAGGATTCGGTCCCCTACAAAATACTCTTTGCAAAAAAAAGCACATCAAAGGGAACCGCTATGATTAGGTAAATATATTACTTGACAAAAATAGAAAACATGGAGACCAGCAAGAGGCCTAGGGCCACAAGAGACGATGGGTTGCACATGAGAGAGCACGTGGATGAAATAAAGCCACATATGGACAAGTAGATGGGATATTAGCTAAAAAGAATGCCCAAACCTCAACAAAGAAATTAAAAACCATGGGACTGAAAAGTTTAGAATAGCTAAGTGGAGAAAGAACATAAACAGGAAATGACAACACTATCTTCCAGAATTCAACCTGACCTACATTGCAAAAAGATATGCAGAGGGACTAAAATCAAATGAAGGGGGAAGATAATCATCTCAAATAAGGACTAGTTGCTATAGGCTCATATGTCAAACAAATAGATGGCAACCCCTAAGGAAGAATGGGAGACAAAGATGTGTGTTTTCTGCACCACAGTTGCACTAGAAACAAAGAAGCATTTCGTCCTCGAATGCCCGAGCTACAAGAACATTCGATTCAAGTACACTGAATCATTGAGAGTTGGCTCCATGTTGAAGCTATTTTAAGAGACAATGATAAGTGTTAGGGGAACTGATATCCCAAATCAGAAGAAGGTACAGTCTTCTTAAAGAAACAACTCAACCCTCAATCTCATCATCTTTAGGCATCTTTAACAATATGTTCTCCGTAGACCATTAGGTCTCATGGATGCAATAAAAATTATTTCACTTCAGTTCATAAATTTGTACATGCCTCATTATCAGTCTTCTTGTATTGTTGATTAGGAATCAAATCATTTACCATGGAAGTACCAATGATGGAAAAGGCCCCTAGATCTTTTGCATGCTATTTAATGACAACTTCATATTGAGATGTAGCCATGCAAGGTTTCTTCACTTTCCCTTGAACAGTCTTGGTTAGTTTCTTAAATCTTTAATGCCAAAATTCTACAAATGTTAAACTTCTGTATTGCATATTTCTGTCATTTAATTTGTTAGCATTTGACAAAATATAACCAGCAATTATTGCAATTGACAATTTAAAGAAAAATAAAATATGTAGCCAAAAAACAAAATGAATTTATGGCTTCTGTGAACTGAAAGAACCTTGAAACCTAGACCTGGATGGAGAGAGAATAATACGAAGCTACAAGCAAACAGTTCCAATGAAGATTGCAATTTCGGTATGCTTGCAAGCCAAATTTGAAGAACTTATAAACATAGAACTAATAGAGCTCTTTATCAAGTTCCCCAATCTTATGGAATCACCTCACTCCATATCGGCAGGAAAAATTATCATAATTTTACCAAAAGAATTTTTTTTGTTCCAGATTTAAAGACAGATTTCTGCATAAGTTAGAGAGATTATTCACCCCCAAATTCAAAAACAAAATTCTGAAAAAAATACTATATCTACTACACTTTCCAGTTACAGATGGTATATAAAGTGCCCCTGTGAATCACAATTCAAAAATAGAAGAAGAAGAAGAGAATTTCAAGTGAGGATCTTCACCAAAATTTCTTCTTTTCTTTCTGGCCCCATCTCCAAAAGAACACAAACAAAATGCCACAAGAACATTATGGCTCTAATACCATATTAAAAATGAATAGGGCAATTCAAATAATGTACAAACAATATTGCATTAAGAATATATACCACACTAAAAGGTTATCATTGGGTTGATGAGAATATGCCAGAAAGATGAAAATGATAGGACGTTCCAAAATATACAATCCTAGACTCATCAGCATATACGAATGGAGAACGGCCACATTTTATAAGAGTGTGAAGCCATCTTATACAGGAGAATGCATGAGATATGAAATGATACCTTGCATGGGAGTTGCACAAGTGAGAGAATAATCACAAAAGAGATTATTCTTAAGACAAGCATTTATGACACCATATGACTACATAAAGAGAAAACACGTGGAACATGAGTTATAAGAGGGTATAAAGTTATAAAAGAATGAAAAAAATCCTTGTGTACATACCCTCATGACCCAAATTTGAAGGGTAAAACCCCATACAAATTCCTTGGGAACAAAATTTGTAAACATAGAAATTAAAAATTATTTCTAAAGATAACCAAAAGAATGTTACAAATATTGAAGGTGATGAAAAACAAAGAAAGTTTTCCCCGTTGAAAAAGGTTTTGTTTCCTTTATTGTTTTACTTAACGGTTCTCCTTCGGAATTTTTCGAAGCCTCCAAAGGTATTCAGCAAGGAGACCCTTTATCACCTTTCTTATTCATTATTTTGGCGGAATGCTTGGGGAGACTTGCAAAGAAAGCTTGTCAAGAAAGGAAAATTCAGGGCATTTTGTTGGCTAAAAATATTCTTCCTATTTCCCATCTCCAGTTTGTTGATGATTCTAAGTTGCTTGGAAAAGCTACTTCTACGGAAGTAAAACAACTCTATAAAGTTCTTCATACCTTTTCACAAGCCATTGGTCAACTAATCAATCAAGGAAAATCCAGCATTTTCTTCTTTCATTTTCCTAGACAACAAGAGGAGCAAAATTCTAAATATTTTTCAATTCAAGAAGGGAGTGCTTCCTTTACAATAACTGGGTGTTCCTTTAGCGTCTCACAAGTTAAAAAACTAGCACTGGTTAATCCATAAGTATGAATTAAAACTACAAAAATGGACTAACAGATGGCTCTCTTCAGGAAGAAGGACGACACTGATCAAATCAGTTCTCTAAGCTATGCCCATATATGTTGCCTCTGTGGTATATTTTCCTGGAAATACTTTGAAACAAGTGGACTCTATCTGCCAAAAATTCTAGGATAAAAGAAAATGGTCATTAGTTAAATGGAAAACTCTTTGTCGGGCAAACAAAGGTGGCTTGGGATTTAGATCTTTGCCTAGCCAAATGCAAGCCTTAGCTACAAAACTATACTGGAGGTTGCTTGTCTATCCCAACGACCTTTGGGCTTCAACTTTTAGAGCCAAGTATGTTGGTAGCAATGTTTTAAAAGTCAGAACCGGCCAAGGGTTAGACCGGAACCGAACCGGAATCGGACCAATTTAAAACTTATGAACTGGTTTACTAAAAAGTACATAAAATATTACAATTTTAATGAAAACAAGAAATTTAAAAGATTCCAAACCATGATTACAAACAATTAGAGACAAAATATGCAAAGTTTGCTCATGTATATACCATGTAAGGGTAAATATAGCAAAACGGCACCGAGTGCACTACATATCCAAAACAAAATACATAAACAATGAGGCTCTAAATGGCCTATAGAGTCCAAAAAACAATATGCTACAAGCTACTACATATTTGATATCAATCATTGAACTCAACACCACTGCTAAGAATAGGATCCTCATCCTCATCAATGTCATCATGTTCCTTTGGCTCAGACACAACCTCCTCAGGGACATTTGCAATAGTTGTAGTAGCACAGCTAGTGTTTTCCATGTTTGGTGCTACTAGTGGTTCATCATCCAAAGCCATCCACCCCAAGTCATCGGGATCAAACTCTGCCAAGCGACTCTCCTCTACCCATTAAGAGGTTGGATCAATATTATCCAAGACAATGGGATCTGTATTAGGCATCCTATTCAGTAATTGGTTGCGCCCATAGTTACCAGGAAACAAGTACGGGTACGTGGAGACGGGTACGACATTTTTGAGAAAAGTGGGAGACGGGTACGGGGAGACGACAATATATATATGAAATAATTAGAAAAATACTATTGCACATTATTAATTTATTTAGATTTAGAATGCACTGAAATTTTAAAATAACTATACTTTTTGAAGTAAGGAAATCAAATGTCGACAAAAGATGAGTAATTCTATTGATATTTGATATCTCATATATTGTGGGAAGAGTACATTGTAACAGAAAAATGCAAACAATCCCTGTGTGTGCGCGCGCGCGCGCGCGTGTGTGTGTGTGTGGGGGGGGGGGGGGGGGGGGGAGAGACGGGAGGAGACGTTACTAAAGGTTCCCGCGTACGGGAGACGTCTCCGCACGCATCTCTCGTACTCGGTATGCGTCCCAAGTGGTGGGGGACGCGTCTTCCTGCAACAGTAGTTACGCCTTAGCCGAAGGTTGTATTGCACGAAGACGAGATCATTTAACCATCATTTTTCCAAACGGGATCTATATAACATCATTTTAGGGTTAGGGTTGGAAAAAGGTAATTTTAAAGCTAAAATTGGGGAAAAAATGTTTTAAGGCAAAACCTGCCCCTCAACTAGTTCAGACCGGTCCAACATGGAACCAGCCGGTTTGACCAGTTCAATACTGAACAGGTAATGAAGCGGTCGGTTCCGTATGGAACCGGTCATTGGTTAGGTTTTTCTAACGATTTGTATTTTTTTTAATGATCTGGTTAAACCGGTCGAACCGAACCAGAACCGGAATGGTTTTTAAAACACTGGTTAGTAGTGACCCCCCGGAAGAAATTATTCGTTCTACCCTTCCCACTAAGGGCTCTCCTATCTTAAAAGTTATTAAAATAGGACAGGACATTATTCAAAAGCTATTGTTTTGGATAGTCAATAATGGGTAGTTAGCCAGTTTCTGGACTGATTCATGGGATGGACAACCCCCTCTTATCTTCCAATATCCTCAACTCAATCCTATAATGAAGCAAATGCATGATATTGGGTGGAGAAAGGTATCCCACTACGAGAGACTGTCAACCAGCCGTTGGGAAAGTGAAAAAGAATGGATTCCGATCTCTGAATGGCCACTAGTAATACAACATGAAGATCAGATTTTGTTGCAAAATGTTTTGAACACTTGCCCTCTGTCCTCATCCCCATTCCCTAAAAAATTGGGATAGGGACAAGATCCCTAGGGCTATTATATTGTATCTACTGGTTGTGCCTCTTTGGTGATAGACAATCCTCATCCTCTACAGTTCCTCTTCAAGAACTTATGGCACTCGGGGATGTGGCCTAAAGTTAGTTTTTTGTCTGGCTACTTATTCATAGAAGGGTTTTAACAGGAGAGCAACTTATCAAGAAAGAATTTTATGGACCTTTCAAATGTGATCTATGTTTAGAGGATGAGGAATCTTCTACTCATCTTTTTTTCATATGCCCTTGGGTTGTTCATATTTGAAGACAATTAGCGACCCTCTTCAATCTGAGGTGGAATAATTTTGATTCCCTTGAACATATTATCAAAGAGTGGCAAAGGATGCTTCCTACAGGACAAAAGCTTCTTCCTGTACTGTGGAGTGGGATTTCTCTTCTTCTTTGGAACACCTGGAAAGAAAGAAACAATCGAATTTTTCAGCAAAGTAGCAAAGATGGCTCTTATGTTTGTGAAAAAACAAAAATAAATATGGCCGAAACTCTCAAACATAAGATACCTTTACCCAATACCCTTTCTATGAAATGGAAACATATTTGTAATCAGCTATCTCTTGAACCAAGTGAAGCCACTTTACCCCGTTTTCATATTAACAAGGAAAGAAAGAGAGAGACACTCAAGCTAAGGCCCCTCACTTGGGTTATGGACAATTGAACACGGATGGTGCTTCCAGAGGTAATCCAGGCAAGGTTGCTATGGGAGGCATTGGTAGAAACCATGAGGGCGATGTGCAATTTCTTTTTGCTATAAATCTGGGTGTTACTACCAATAATATCGCAAAGATGAAAGCAGTCTATAAAGGTATGCAAGAGGCAATAAAGAGTGGGTAGCTGAAAAATTCAAATTCGGTCACTCTCAAATTGCTATCAAGGTATTATCTGATAGAAGAGCGAATCCTCCTCCAAATTGGAGAATCGCCAAAGAAGTCTAGAAGATAAAAAAAATTGCAGGAAAATTTTCTAGAAGTGCAATTTGTACACATTCCCCGGGATAGAAATAAAACTGCATATGGTTTGGCTAATTGGGCTCCTGATAATAAGGATCTCCTGTGCTATGGCTTGCCTCCTACATGGTGGTCCAACCAGCTACAAGAAGACATCATATACATTCTCAATCTTGATTCCTCACTATGATGATTGCAACTGCTTTACTTTTGTATAATGTTACCGCTTGGACTAATAGTTTCCAGGCGGCATAGCCAAATATGTACATTTGATTACCATCTAATATAAAATATTTTCTATTTTTTATTAAACAAAAAAAAAAACCATTCTCTAAGGAAAGCAGTTTGAACATAGAGCTCATACAAAAAGAAAAATGGAAGCTATACCTAAGAATTTCAACAAAGCCTTAGAAATAATTGAGCCTGACTTTTCAACAGACCAAAATGCCACATCTCAAACAGATCTGTACTTGCTCAACAAGTTAAATGTTGTTGAAAAAACCACACTGTACTCTAGCCTAATTGTGGGTGTTGTACAAACCATGATTAGTTGATCACGTGCATGTTATACCACTAAAAAACACAGCAAAGTACTTTGGAAGAATGCTCATACCATATATTGCACACAACTAGAATAGATAGCTGCAACTTTATTGATATAATGTAGTGTACATCCAATAGCTAAGGTACAGGGAGAATATGAAAATATTGCTCCCTTCCCTGACTTTCATCATTCTACATATAGGTTGGTTGACCGCAAGGTGCATGAAAGATCCCTTCCTATGCTGCCCTTATTTTTCTGATTGATTTGGGGCTTGGATCCTAGCTTACAACATTAGATAACAACACTAAAGCATATATATGAAAGAGTAGATAGATAACACATTATGGAACCCAAAATAATGTTTTTCCAATATCAGACAAGAGTTGTTTTACAATAAGAATCAGAACTGATATGCTGCTGGTCTGTTTATGACAGCCAATGATTACAATGCAATTTTAATATTATTATCTCAAATAAAGAACAATGGCATACCCAGAAATTAGGGGAAACCCCTTACAAACAGAAATCTGCTTTGATGCCCTAGTCGTCCCTCTTGGAGAAAAACATACGTTGTCTTAGAACCCTCAGACAAACCCTCACACTGTTGTCCACACACTTCTGCCCTAGACGTCTCCTTTTGGGGTTGTATTCTTCCCCCAAATCGATCCACAGGCTGCTCTCCAGTGCTGTCCCAAAACTGATATAAAAATCTCTAAAAACCTGATTGTAGAATATCTTTCACACCCTTGTAATCACTAAATATGAATGCCCTTCATATCCGGAGGTTTCCATCCCCAAATACAAGTATCCAATAGAGGGTTTCCATCCCCTATGGCTGAACTAAAAGAGGGTTTCCATCCTCAACCAGTTTCATCTGAAGCGCTGCTCCAAATTTGCAAAATCTGTTTTTTTTGAAGAAATGACATAATACCCGTATGAAATGAAAGAGAAAAATATATAGATTCCAACGAACCAACCCTGGACTCCAAATTCCTCTTAAATCTCATTTTATGAACTTTTAGGTCTCCAATATGGGTCGCCCCCCCTTTGGGAAAAATAGTCTTTTATTTCACTTTTAATATTTGCACTTTATTTTAATAAAGTCACTTCGACTTTATTAAGTCACTTTATAAAATAAAGTTATTTTAATAAAGTCACTTTCATAATAAAAGACATAAAGTGAGCTAAAGTGACTAAACCCATGTATTTTCCGCAAAGCATTCCCTTACCATTTCCATTAGCCTACGGGAATACAGTAATAAGCCAATTTGAATAACCGAGTGATCTCTTAGGAAGAGAGGGACATTATAGTGCTTCAGTTAGGCTACAATTGTCAAGGTATCAACCATACTAACCAAAAACATAATTAACTCACATGCAATTAGCCAAAATCATTGTTGACTACATTTGCATCACATATAACATAACAAATGACTACAATGCATGAATATCTTAAAAAGACTTCTGAATATAACCACCAATGCAAAGTCTGGTTAACCAAGCACATCATACATCTCTCTGCTAAAGCAAAAAACTTCTGTCGATAAAGAATACAAGCACAAGCATAATTTGGGTTCATTGCACAAGTGAAGGGTCTCTTAACAACTTACAAATACTGTTGGCCGAGGACTACAAGAAATTTGAGTTTGTTGGTACTTCAAGATGGTCCAGTCAAATACACAGTCGGACTTAAAACCTGTATTGCAACGTAGGAAGATTGAATATTGGAAACTTTATAATGCACATCCCTGAGTAAAAGAAAAGTGTGCAAACTGTAGAATAAAATCTCCTCAAAACATTTTCCTCAAATGGCACACTCTGAACTAAATATCTAACTGTGATGTACTGTAAGCATTTCCTTAGAATAAAACCACTGAATTGAATAATCAAATTGAAGCTGCCCTGTGCTTGAATATGTCTTACCTTCTCGCATGAACAACTCCCGAAACATCTTCTTCAAGTACGCATAATCTGGCTTATCCTCAAAATGCAGTGTACGGCAGTAATGGAAAAATGATGTAAACTCTGGTGGATAGGACCGACACAGAACCTGCCATCGATGCAATAATAACCATCAGCAGGTCTATCACAGCCTAAAATGGAAGGTGGAAAGGATATATAATAGATACCTCAATTGAAGTGTTGGCTTTCTTTTCACTTATTTTATCATACTTTTGCTTTTTTGTACCTGCTTTTAACCCCTGCCATGGAAGGCTGATATGGAAAACACAGTAGATACTCGTGTCAAATAAGAACCATCACAAAGGCAAAAAAATGAACACAATCACGTTTTGTCATTTGATGCATAAACAAACCTTCCCCTTAAGAAGTACATTAGCACATAGCCCAAAGACTCAAGATCATCTCTCCTGCTTTGCTCTGAAGATAGTACATGCAAACACAATTTAAACTATGCATCAAAAATATTCTAGCAATAATCTTAGTAAAGAGAGTCAATTGCTTTTTTACCAAATAAATGGAGACGGACGGATGCAAAAGCAAGCTCATATATTATGTACAGAAGTAAAGCCTTAGGTGAAGAGAAAATTGGTTTTTAATAGTAATGTGAAACAAATATTTACACACCTATTCCTAGATGTGTATTGATACTAGCATATCGAGCAGTCCCTGTAAGGTTTTTGTTTTCCCTGCACAACCCATCTCAATAACGTATTAAAACACCTTATAAACATGCAATAATTTTGAAACACAAATACTTGGAAATACATGTCAAACTTGAGCTGTTGCTCAATCGTAGCATATCCGGGGATAATGACTAGAAATTCACTTGCAAAAAGCTACTACAATGAATTACAACCATCTCACTATTAATAATACCAAATATTTGCATACCTGTAAGGAATATGCTTATGAGTTGTTGGATCACGATATTTTTTCGCTAGCCCAAAGTCGATGATATAAACCTGCACAGGTGCAAGAATTAGCATGGGTAAGCTTGTGTAAACAATCACTTGCATCAAATATCCCACCAAGTACTTACACCAATGACAAATTTTCAGCCTCCCTCCATGTCTGTGATTATAAATACCTAAAACAAGGGATGACATTCTAACCATCTAGGTCAGATTAAGTTTTAGATTACTCAGATAATTAAAATTAATTACGTTAACCATGCGTTAATTAATTAGGGTGGTGATAGGCTCCCCAAAATCCAACTTATAGAAATCACAAATGCAGCACAGAACTGGAAATAAATACTACACAGTAGTTTGAAATGTGGGAGCGCTCTGCTACCCAAAATATATTTCCACAAAGGACAATGCTACCAGGGTAGAATTATAATTATTCACAATGAACAAGGAAATTAAGAAACAAGAATGATGATCAGATTTTTCGCCTGAAAATGTATAAATACAATCTCAGTAATCACGAATAGATGAAAATGAGTTGTTGGCTTATTAGGCAGACTAAAATTTATGATGATGTGCAAGGAGCACAAGAAGTTGCCTTTAAGAAGATAGAGTGCAAATTAACAAACATTCAGCCTGCTTTTCATTGATGTTAAATAAGTGTCAAAATTAAAAAAAATAGGAAAAGTAATGTCATGTCCTGGTAATGAAGGGTCTGCCTTCTATCAAAGCTACAAGAAGTTTAGATTGATAGATTTTCTTCGTTCACTAGTTTTAATAGATTTTTCATACAGTATCTCTTAGAATAGAGATTCCATGCAAATAATTACTTGGATCACTGGAACTGTCAAGGCTAGCTATATATGAAAGTGGGCTAATTTGCACCCTGCAACTGATGCGCTAGAATGTTGGCACCTAATACTCCGGGGCACCAATGGATACCCACATCTCGCTTAAAATTAAAATCATTAAAACAAATATGACTTACTCAAATTACAAGCCTATATAGTACAAACCAGACAATGCCCCAAAATAATTTAAGAAACATTAATTGGACATTAGCACAATTTCATTTTGAATATATAACTTAGTATAATGCTGTATTTTTATTAAGAACATTTCTCGCCTTCGTAGATATTTTCCACAGAATATGACATGCATGAATGTACCATAAAGAGAACATAATGTGGCAAAAAAAAAATCGCCGGTATGCATATCCAAACTAAGTTAAACCGAAGCTTTAATTGGAATGTAATGAAGAAAATTAAACATTCGAATTAATGTGTGTGATTTGACTTCAAGTTTTTGTTACAGACTGCATTCCTAGTACCCTTTGTACATGCATTAAGTAATTGTTATCTTCCATGAGCAATGTAATTAGACTATTAATTTTAATGGGATTAAAGTCATCTCAAGATGACCTCTATGAGTAGTCATTGCCCTAATGAAATTTTTTCCTCGTGTATTTTTGGTAACACATGGCAAGGGGACCCACTTAGCACACAAGCACCATAGGCATTTGCTAGTAAGAGAGAAGGGGGGATGGGAATGGTGAATGTAATCCACTGGTCCGGGCTTCTCACCCTCTGGCCTCTTTCCCTATTGGCAAATTTTTTGGAGCATGTAGCACCTTATAAGTCACTTGTTTCATAATTCTTACCAATTTGGGATTAAGCATTGTAACCCAATCATGTGTATATGTGTTAAGTAACTGAAGCGTTTCACAAGCAATTTAATTACAATATTAATTTTTGTGGGATTTTGCTTGTGTGTATATGTGTTAAGTAACTGAAGCCTTTCACGAGCAATTTAATTACAATATTAATTTTTGTGGAATTTTGCTTGTGTGTGTTTAAATCATCTCAAGATGGCCTCCATGAGTGGCCATTACCCTAATAACATTTTTTCCTTATTTATTTTTGGTAATAACCACAAGTCAAGGGGACCCACTTAGCACACAAGCACCATAAGGATGTTAGTAAGGGGGAAGAAAGGGTGAATGCTGTCCACAACTTTGTGTTTCTCACCCTCTGGCCTCTTTTCCCATTGGCAAAGCTTTTGGAGAATGTAATGCTTTATAAGTCACCCTTGTCTCACAATTCTTACCAATGTTGGATTAACCCAATTATAACCCAATCATGTGTATTTGCGTTAAGCAATTGAAGGCTTTTGTGAGCAATTTAATTAGACTATTAAATTTTGTGGGATTTTACTCGTGTATGTTTAGGTCATCTCAAGATGGCCTCCATGAGTAGTCATTACCATATTGACATTTTTTCCTCGCATATTTTTGGTAATAATCACAAGGCAAAGGGACCAACTTAGCAAACAAGCATTTTTTTAGTAGGGGAAGGAATGGTGAATGTCTAATACATGCTTCAAGCTTCTTTCCCTCTAGCCTCTTTCCCCATTGGCAAATCTTTTGGAGCATGTACAGCCTTATGGGTCACCCTCGTCTCACATCTTAGCAACGTAGGATTAACCCAATCATGCGTATTTTTGTTAAGTAATTGAAGGCTACCACAAAAAATTTAATTAGAACATTAATTTTTGTGGGGTTTTATTCGCATGAGTTTAAGACATCTCAAGATGAAATCCATGAGTAGTCATTGCCATAATAACACTTTTTTTCCTAACGTATTTTTGGTAATAATCACAAGGTAAGGAAACCCACCCACTTGAAGTTCTCCCCACCTTATTGCATATTGCATATACATTTATAAGGTTAAGTCATATCTTATAAAAATATATTGTAACATATCTTATAAATGTATTGATGCCATTGATTCATAGATACTTTGTGGATGATGAGGGTGTTTATTTCAGTTCACTTCGGTTGTAATTGTATTAAAAGAACGTATTTTCCAAAAGGTACTGTTGAAAGCTGTTCTAGTAAAAGATTGGTTGATGCTGAAGGTAGGAAATATTCATCCTATATGTGATATCATTAACTGATGATCTAACATTGGAAATGGGTAGGACGAACTTGACTGTTCATTACTCCAAAGCAAGGAAAAAAATACAAGAGGGATTTCCATTTTTTGTAAAAACACCATTCATTTCAGGTCGTAGAAAATGAAGTGTTCAAATGGTTATAACTGAGTATTTGTATTGTCACGCCATTAATTGTCATGTTGATGATATCACAACAATATTCAATATTATTGATTATTATAATTTTAATGCACTTCTACTTGCATCAGGAAGTAAGAAATGGTAGATTATGGTCTTCCCTTGTACTGAAATGTATGGATTGGTAGCAGCCTAGCAGGTCGATTCATTTACTTATAAGGAGTAAATAATTTGGTGGAGAAGAACATCCTTCAAATAAGGGTTTGGGTGTTTATATTGTGAGATTGTAAAGTACTGAGACAACATCAATTGTATGGGTATCTTAAGACAGATATGTTAATAGGTAGGCTATTGACGAGTTACTTATTGATGGATTATCTATTAATGATAGTCTAGTGCTTGTTGTAATGCTATTAGCTAGTCATTTATTTAGAGAGGTCGGGGCCATTTCATTCAATTTCTATTCAAACTTGTGCACAATGATCAAAATGTTTACCTATGTGTGTTTCAATATGTACTTAGAAAATACACATATCTCTATTTATAATGTGTAGCACAAATACAAGATGAGGCTCATCGGGCCAAGGTGTCTCCTTTGTTGGGGTAGATTCTAGTCTACATTTACTATCATAATATCGTCAAGTCATTTTTCCTTCCATTGTGGCATGTCTAGCTCTTGTGGTGTAGTAAGGTATGTTTTTTAATACACAAATTTGTCTCTAATTATTATTACGTCGATAGGCATTCTACATTTGTGGTCAGGAGTGGGGTTGGGGGTGGTGGGGAAGGTGGACTGCAATGTCCTTGAGTTATTAACAATTAAATTCAACCTTACATATGACATGCATTTTACCATCGCATGGAAATTTCAGCCTTAAATTTGACGTCCATTTGACAGTCACTTTGAAAGTTTTTCTTTTTGGTTGGAGAAGTCAATCGAAAAATCATAATATATTTGGCCATGTGGTGGAGTTTGGAATCTATTTCTTATTTCCCGGAAAGGTTTTTTCAAGCCTGACACAATGGTGTAGCTAGCTTAATGCCATTTGCCACCCATGAATGGTAAATACACCGAGAAGGTAATGGAGTTATTAATCAATGTTGTATATGAAAAATCCAAGATAAAGGCCTTGAGATTGTTATCTCTCGAGGTTTTTCAGGTAGATGTATTTAAGATATCTGACCTAGTAGTTATCCTCCTAGAAGCAATTTTCGGTGTGTTGGATGACCGAATTTTGTTGAATGATTTTGATTGTCTCAAGTCCTATACAAAGGTGTTTACATGAAATTAGTTATGTTTATAAATTTAGATATTCTCATTCCTGTGGTAGCCATTTGGTCTCAACTTTCATGTTGATTGTTATATTCCAAGTTTTTATTCATTGTCTCCATAGTAGACTCTAGGTAGGTGTTCCTTTTTATTTTCTCATTTTCAAGTTATAGGTCGGTTGGAAGTTCTTGCTAAGGGGAAATTTTGACGAGAGATTTTGGGGTCATAGTGGGACGGTGAGTCGTTTTTGGGCTTGGTTTAGCATTTATCTATGAAGATATATAATGTAGTGGTTTATAGTATCAATAGTCGTATTTGTTAACAGTTCATAATTTGATGGTCATATTTTCCTTGTATTTTGAGTGCATCTAAGATGTCGACCATGTTCCTATAGGTATTACGGAAGTTATGATGCTTTTAGCTAATGCTAATCATATTTCAAGAGTCTCTACTACATAGGTAGCGATCTTCATGTGATGAATGTTTGGTGAATTAAATGTTGAGGTATTCTTGAGAAATTTTAGTTTCAGAGTCATTGTGCTATAAAATAGTTTTAATTGTTCTCTTTATTGATATGCCTTAGGTTCAACTGTTCATTTCAAGAGTAGTTGTAGTCAGGGTTGGGAGAATTAAGGTTTTGTCCTCTCAAATGGGCTTTCAGGGTTCTTACAATCATTTTGAAACACGCACACTTTGTTTTCTTTTTTTTATGATCATATCTTAGGGAAGTTCCAAATGAAGATTTCATAATATTCCTGGCCATTTGCATTCAAATGCTCTTGTAAAAAGTCTGGAGGAGTACACAGAAAAACAATCACTTCAAGATGCAGGCCTCCCATATAACAATTTATCTGATCGCGATATTTTGCTAGGATTGCATTTTAATTGTCAACATGGGACAAAGAAAAGGATTTTAAAACCATATAATAGCATAACCATAAATGTATAGGTGAAAAGGATTAACTCCATTCTAATGCCACTATTACATATTTTCCATTTTCTTACATAAGCGTATGAGAATAAGAGACACTTCTCCATGGGGTTAGCATGCCATGCTTTTCCTACTCGAGCATTACAAGGGAAATCATTGAATTCCTACTAAACACTCAATTTAAGGATAATTGTATGGTGACCAACTAACCTACCTTAGAAATACGTGAGGCGGCATTTGACATCCATCACCAACATACTAGGATTTAAGATTACTAGTTTATGGCTCCAAAAAACTCATCAATATCCATCCTACCGAATTCAGTATCATGGCTACAATATAAACATATGAGAGTTCAGACAGTTCACAGACGATATACCAGAAGACAATCTTCAGAAGACTCCGATGGAAAATCCCTTTTCAGAAATTACTCTCTTCCAGTATCCAGTTTCATTATGCTTCAACACCTTATGTTGGAATTTGAATTTCAGTGCAGATAATAACATACACAGAATTATAAACCATAAGCATATATGCAAATGGTGTACATCAATGCATGAAATTTGCCAATATCAAGTACAATGGCTTCTTGACCATCTGAGAGACTTTCAAATTCTATCATGTTAATTATGGTTTATATGTTTTACAGTATTCCACCAGCAGATTATTACTCTTATCCACAACAATATGTTTCTGTCCATTTCACGCTATGCTCATCTGAATATACTTTACAAATTTTTCATTGTTACTGTTATGGGTCCTGAGGTGAAATTTTCATACAAGGATAGAAATTAGAAGGAAATTTTAGAATCAGTGTTCACGAGAATAAAGAGTATGCAAACAGGGAATCAGACTTTTTATATTGAGAACTCTCAAATGCTATGGTTCATTTTTTGTATGTCAAGACCTCTGGAGGGCAAATAAGATTTTTGTATATCAATTCAATCCCATTTGCAGGGGAAAGGGAAAACTTTCAAGTTTCACATTCTTCATGCAACAAAAAGATCGAAAGAAACAAAGAGAAACATTCCAATGGCTCAAATTTACAGCAAAAATCACCTGGTTTGCTCTCCGACCAAGCCCCATAAGAAAATTGTCAGGCTTAATATCCCGATGAAGAAAACTCTTTGAGTGCACATATTCAACCCTGTTTATCTGTAAATGAAAAACAGGAAAAAAACATTATTGTCATTGATATCTGAGAGTCATCTTGTGGTCCCACGATCTATATAAATAAGTTAATAACTTATTGGAAAGCAAGCACTAAAAGAAATTGGATAAACCAAGCACTGAGTTTATACTCCTTTCGCTCATTAAAACATTAAATTTTAAAATAAATCGCAAGTGTTTTATCTAAAACAAGAAAAATATGGTAAGTAGAAACTCACCAGTTGATCAGCAAGCATCAGAACAGTCTTCAATGTGAATTTTCTGTTGCAGTAATTAAATAAATCCTCAAGACTTGGCCCAAGTATATCCAGTACCATTGCATTGTAATCACCTTCAACACCAGACCATCTTATATTGGGAACTCCAGCTGCAGTCCCCACCATTTTAAATAAGAAAGGAAATTCACAAAACATGCAAAAACTGATCAACAAATAGGAAACAGCAGTACAGAATACAAATTACTATGAAAACTTCCCCCATACAGTACTAAAATTGGGTCTGAAAAGAATAACCCATTTCAATAACAGCATTCTTACTTCCTCCTTGGAGAATCTTGTATACTTTGCTTTCATATAGAAGTTGTGGATGCTTGGTTTTTGCACTTTCCTGTTTAAGAGCAAAATATAGTTAACTATTATACATTTCTTATAGCATCAATTTAGACAACTGTAAATGCATGGCAACTCTTTTTCTTTGGAACACTAATGAGATCAAAACTATTAATATCGTCTCAATCTCAAGCAGATAAAAATGTTTGTAGTATTATTGTAAACAATAAACACAATCAAGAGTCTCAAACTATGGAGCAAGATATAGGTTCTGGGTTTTACTACTAAACATAATCAATACAAAGGTACGTATTCTTTTCGATCCAAAATGGATTCCCTAGAATTCATTGGGGAGAACCCCTTGAAGAAATCAACAAATCCTGGGGTTCCTCCATTTGAAAACAAGTAAAGGAAAAAAATTAAGAGTGTTGAAGGCATAAAGTAATGTGCAGGCCTAAGATGATGGTTCTTTTGGATACAGGTTCAGGTACAACGAAGCCAATTTGCTCGTATGGCAAAATTGTTTTTGGCCCCAAATACAAATTGGGTATGGCCATACAAATATATATGCATGCATGCATGCATACATACATACATGCGTGCGTGCATGCTGTTGGTACCCAGATTTAATCTCCTTCAAAGGCTGAGCAGCATCATGGATTTGACAAGACACTCAGAGGCAGATAGATGATTATGTATGTCATTTTGTAGTCGGGGAAGCAATCTATCTGACTTTTTAGCACTCAGGCTTTGAAAGAAGTGGGTAGCACCTTAAAAGGATGTGATCTTATCCTAACTATTTTAGGTTGTGCCTTTCAACCAAGGTAAGAGAACCTATTTTGTAACCTCTGTTATTGAAGAATGTTGGTAAATCCTTCTTTTGCACAAATTTTATAGAGAAGACCTTGGGAAAATATGATCAACACACCAAATATGACTCTCACGAGTTGTCACTTCCAGATTATGGAGATATTTTCAATACAAGGCAAAGGTTACTAAAGACATTAAGAAATCCTGAGTTGTTCTGCATATTTTTGCAAGTAGATTTTGTTCCTTTGTTGATACACAGGGCAAACAGGGGTAGTTCAGGGTGGATCAATGGTTTTTAAATGATTTTGGTGGGAGATGAAGCAGGATAAAGTTGATTATACCAGATCTTTGGAGGGACTTCACAATAATGAACAACTTCACAACAGAAAGCTTCAGAAACAGTCAAGACGTTCCTTCAACCAGAAGGTGTGCTTCAATGGAGGCCCAAATCAGCACGTTTTCACATAATCTTTGAGACTCCAACACGAAGGCTCGAATTTGAAGACTCAATTAAACACTAAAGTTTCTGATTAATCATGCCTAAGGTACACCCGAAGACTTATAAACAATCTTTATCAACAAATGACAGTGAATTGATTTTAAATTTGTTTATCTCATCCAAGATGAAGGCTCTTCTTGAAATGAAATTGCAAATACCATTAGACTGTCACAGGGACGAGATCCTGTGTGATTTCACAAAAATTTCAGTGTAAGATTGCAATAGGAATGAAAGAAACTATTTGCAGACATTCTGAAAATAAAGCAGACACAAAATTGCTAGAGATTAGACACAAATTAATTCCAAAATTGCTTTAGATTCATCAGTAGAGGGAAAGCTTCCAGAGCAATCTCAATGCTTGTCAATGGCTATACATCTGCAACCAACTTGACACGACATAAAATCTAACACAAAATAAAATAACAGGTAATCTCGGCTTTGGTCTCTTGGGAAGACGGCTTTCTCAAATTTCTTCTCAAGAATTCATACTCCGACCATTTGCAAGAGTATTCTCATTGCATTTATACATTTTTGCCCACTCAATTTTCCCCCCAAAAGAGAAGAATATTCGAGGTACCTTTGCTTGTTACTAATTTGTTTCAGACAGCGACGCTTAACAAATTCAGATCCGAAATCTGACAAGTGGACCAATTGTGAACTGATCACATTTCTTGGGCCCTCGACTAATGACTAGGATGCCATGCCACAACTTTTCGGGAGTACCTTTAATCATTTTGATTCTGTCATTCCCCTTTTTAATCATGATTCTGTCAGAAATCCCCTTTTTAATCATTTTTCGGAGCCTCTGCATAGATGGACTTGACAGGTCATCCCTTTTTGCTCTCGAGGCAACGCCTTTTTCACCATTTGCACCTGCACTTTCATCATTTCATCCTTTTTTCCCTCCTTTTCCTCTGAAATTTTACTCTGCAACTTCTGGATCTGGCATTTTGCATTTTTGCATGAGCCTGAGAAAAAATCCACTTCAAAAGTACCTCAGATTTACAAATTGAGCTCCCAAATTGATTCAATTGAAACTTTGCAGACCAAAACGACACAAATTTGCCAAAAAATTGATGAAGAATGATGCAAAAAATGCATCTCCAAACATCCTGGAGCTTCAATGGTGGCAAAATCAAATGAAATGCATAGCTACCCGTTGATCTTGCCTTTCAAATTTTAATCTGAGCCTTCCACATGGCAAAATGTGATTGGAAACTGAGCCTGGGAGCACCTTTTGACATTTTATAACTTTTGGAAAAGAGTTAAATTTTTGACATTTTTCTCCGCCCCTCCACCCTTAGAAAACGGGCTTGACACGTGTCCCAATGTGGGTCCCAGAGGAACCATAGCTCGATTCTGCTATTTTACCTCGTTTTTGGAAAAAGGAAAATTTTCCAAATTTTCCCCGCAGCTCCGCCCTTCCGCCTTTAGCTTCTAATGTGGGTCCCAGTGGACCTGCGCTTCATTTTTTCACTTTATACTTATTTTCCAAAAAGGAAAAAGTTCCACATTTTCCCCCACTGGCCCGCACCTCCGTTTTTGACTATTCAAGCGCTGGCATTACTTTCCTATCAGGGCCGCGCTTCAACTTACAATTTTATCCCTTTTTACAAAAGGCCAAAAAACCTTAAATAACCCCGAAGCTCCGTTTCTCCATTTCCCCACCTGCCACGTGTCTCAATGGCGCATTTTGAGATGGTCCCGAAAAGTAGAGACCCCAAACAAGCGTGGGCTCAACACGTGTCTCAGTCCGACAGAGTCAATGTAAAAAGTTTAAGGTTCAGCGGAAGGCGCTATGTGTCTAAGGTCCGAGACAGTCTCCTTCGGTCTGTTGAAAAGTCCAAGCAAAAAGGCAAAGTGAGCGGAAGCCTCCAAGTGTCCTCCTGGCGCTTCTTCAAAATAAAACTCAAGGGCCGATCCCCAAACATGCGTGGTCCCTCCACGTGGACAAGTTTTGGGTTGAAGCGAGCCATAGAGTTTTTAGAGTGCCCCGTCGAGCCGCATCCAACCAAAAAGGGCCACGTTTCCACTAATGCAGAGATGTAATTTTGACGGGGAAAACTCACCCGTCAAACCATAAAAATGCAGGAAAACCACCATTTGAGCCCGGAGATGAATTTTTCTTCAAGGACAAAGAATTTGGAGACGTTATAAGTTTTAAACATGATCCTCTGAGCTACATCCAATCTTGTTTCCTCAGGTATTTGGAACAAAAACGACAGGGACAATAATACGTGACTATGGAAAACGGAAAGAAAGGAGCAGCCCAAGTTTTACGCCCAATTTACCAACTCCTTCAGATGGATAGAGAAACAAAAAACAAATTCTGGACTTTTAAGTGATCCTCGACCAAGGAAGGGACCGATCATGGCAACCAAATGGTTGGCAGAGTCCGCACGGTAAGGCAAAAAATGTGACAGAGGCCGCAAACTGAGGAAATTCAATGACAAACGGGGCAAGACTAATTTGAGCACCAACACGTGCATACATACATATAATTCTATCCTAATAAATAGGAATTAACCACATAGTATGCATATCAAAGAAAATAACTAGAAAACACTACTAATAATATATACAATGCCAAACGTCGTGATAAATATTAATTATTGGATCAAGATCAGTATTCCTCGTCATATTGCTCGCTATCAAGAGCATCAACATCATGATATGGTTCACTAGAACCACAAGCAATTGCACTCCCACTACAACTAGCTGCAGTAAGTGGGTCTTGCGACACCAAAGAAGTGGGTCTTGCAATGTTGCTTGATGAATTTTCAACACTAAATGAGCGATGAGCGGCAAGTATGCAATGAGAGGAATGCGAGAAGTGTTTTGCTTTTTGTTTTTGTTTAGTGTTTTGTGTTGTTTTATGTTATGTTTTTTAGTTTTCTAAGTTTACATTGTGTTTCTTTGCGTTACTTTATGTTTTAATGTTATAAAAATAAAAACCCGCTTTCATGCCTAGATTCATTGTGGGTACATCTCGAATACACCCGAATTTGTCAACAGTCAAATCCAATCCTACCTAGGACAAATCCACATTTGAATTGAATCCATACCTAGAGCAAGTACAGACCAAACCGGAATCGAGGTTGTAGGGGGGCGGAGAGGGGAGGGGCAAATCAATATCCTAGGTTTAAACTAATTCTAAAAGAAAGGGGATCTTCCTGATGTCCTTTTGGGGCTCTCTTCGACTTATCCTGACTCCCCCTAACTGAGAAATTGAGCTCTCCCAACAACTCTGGTGCGGATGTTGATCTTGCTGCAGCTTCAAAGCAGCATTTGGAGAATATTCCCCCTACCCAATAGGATCCTAATGAAGCAGATATCGTGCTCAATATTCTAGGAAAACTCAATAGGGCCTTTTCTACTATCAACGAATGGAAAAGCTTCACTGACACGATTTGAAAGAACATCAACAATGATTGCTTGGAGCTCATTAAGTTAGAAGATTTGTTGGTGGACAAAAACTCTACTGCTGCAACTAGAGTGACAACAACTACTCTCAAAAATATTCATACTATGTAATGGGTCTTGTTCGATTTGGACTTTTTGACTTTTTGTTTCTTGCTGCCTTCGGGCTTGTTCTCTTCCTGTTTCATTGTCATATCTTGCCTTGAGGGGTTTTTTGTACAAGGATGAGGGTCCTTTCAAAACCCCCACTTTTACCCTATTTCCAAAAATTATAAAAGAAAGGAAACCATTTAACATAAAAATAAAGAGATAGTAGGTGAGATTTTTCCATTTGCTTATACATATGCAAGAATGCAAATATATTTTACTATCGCCAAATCATTGAATCTGGATGAATCAATAATTTTTAATTTATTATGTGCTCTTTAAATTTTCTTTATGTCATCATGCACGATATTGTAGTTTTATTTAGTAAAGTATCTTGTGTTTCCTGTGTTACCACATATTTTAGATGGTGTGAATCTATTATGAAACATTTTAGTAACCAAAAAGCCATATTTTGGAGATGTCAAACTCAACCCACACTTGAACCTATAGACACCTAATTATGATCTTTCACACTTAGCAACGTTGGTTTTGGCAATATCAAACACACTTGGACTATTGACATATATTTGAACCTTTATCACAATTTTCTCCTTTCCAATTACCCATACATCATCTTGGCCACCTTTATCTGCTAGCTATACTCACTCATGATCATATTAGTCTCTACAAGAACATCTTAAAAAGCCCACACAAACAATTCTCCATTTCACGTATCCTTGTTTTTTGCCTCCAGACAGCGTTGTCAATGGTAGTGTCCTTGCATGGGCAACGACTAGTTTTCAAATATGGGCACTTTCGTTAGGTCAATCTAAGCTTTGATTCATGGGCCAACTTTGGTGAGAAATTTAATGAAAAGTCATCTATATATACAAATGGCCCCATAGGTCATTATCCATCCACACATTAGAAAGACACCTTGGAGATCACTTTACAAAAGGCTTATACACATCTCAAATCTTCCTAGAGTAGCCCTAGAGCCGTCTATAAATAAATGTGAAATACAGAGGCTCGAAGTTGCATGGTGCCAAGTGTCAAATATCAAAAGAGATGTCACTCTAGATTTAATAATATTTTCATAATTGCACACTCACATAGGAATTGGGTGAACTAAGTGCACCTTGATCTCTCTTCGAAGCATTGGTACGTAGTGCAGTGCTCACATGCATTAGGGCATGTTGAGATCAGTCCATCCTGATGGCTCCAAATATATTTTACTATGTATTGTTGTTCGAGTGCATTGTTAGGGTTTTGGATAAAAGAGAGATCAGGTAGGCTTCATCACATCGGATCACGGTGCTCGAGTACCCTAATTTTGAAGTGCATAAATAGGTGAACAATTCCATAAAGTTGTCAGACTGTCAAACAATCCCAAACAAGACCATCCGCCTCAATCATTATCATCTGACGGTACTATCATCCTCCATCAACAGTGTTTAGGCCTTGTTTCAGACTATCTCCATCAAAGAGCTTGACGACACTTTCGTAACCAAAATCCAAGCCTTCGTGTTCACTATACACTTATCTTTCAAGCAGAATCAGGTTGGGTCTTTCTAATGTGCATTGTCTAGCTTTATCTCTCTATTTTCTCCCTCCAAAATAATCACATTTTCCCTAATTTAGGTTCAAATTATTGTAACTCGCCTTCTTTATCTAATAATCTAAATTAGCTCTAGTTTTAATACATTTTATAGTTATACCCTTTAGTGTAAAATAATTAAACATATTGATGGAACCGACAATTCACTAAGCACAAAAGCCTAGGGTTTCCTTCTTCATTAGGGTTTCATATTTCCCCTGCTAAGGTCTGATCTCAAGATTGATTCCTTATTATTAGGGTTTCATTTACTCCCAGTATACATTACATGTGTTCTCATCTTTTTCTATGGATGCAAATTGCCTTTACTTAACACTTAGGTCCATCATATCAAGGGTTGCATGCTCCTTTCCTCATTTATGTCATAGATGGTTATCATTTGAGATGAAACATGATAAGGTGATATGCAATGAATGTATGGATGTTGTTGTAATTAATGTCAATACTTTAGCCTCTCTTAATAGTGCATCTTGTATGATTGTCGAATTCGAAATGCTTCCTATCCCTACTTTGCAGAATAGGGCATGCATGACTCCTCCAAGCCCCTAGCTCCCTATTGCCACAAGGTAGGGTGAACCAACACACCCCACCTATCATTTATCCTAAACTTGTCTTGAACATGGAGGTATCTCCAACCTGAAGGAGTAGGGCACAGAATAGCCATCCTCCTATGGTGCAATGCGGAGGCAACCAAAATATCCCTCCCCATCTTCCTCCACTTCCTATAACTTCAACCTATACGGCTAAGGATTATGATATCGTAGATCAACTTAAGAATACGCATACAACAATTTCTATCATAGAATTGTTTAAACAATGTGCTATTTACAAAGACATACTTTACGTAGCCTTACATGACATGGCCTTACCAAATGATACTACGTCTACCTAGTTTTTATCTATTGTTGATACATTGAGATGGAGTAAGGACATTTCTTTTGAAGAAGATGACCTATCTCTTAAGCATCTCATTAACCAACACCTACCCTTATACATTCAAGTGAGAATTCTAGGCAAAGGGGTCAAGCAAGTTCTTTGTTGATGATGGATCTGGATTAAACATTTGCAAAATCTCTTTCCTCCATGTACTTGGTATTGGAACTAAAGCTCTAACTTAATCTGATATGAATATTTGAGGCTTTGATGACATACCACGACCAATGTTAGGTCAAATCACACTTAACAATATGGTGGGACCAAGGACGATAATAACATGTTAAGTTATGCCTGATGACTTGAATTACAAACTTTCATTAGGTAGACCCTAGATTCGTGAAATGAACGCAATCCCATCAACATTAAATGCATGTGCAAAATCTTCTCACAAGGAATACATATACACTTGCCTTATGGAACATGAACCTTCAAAATATTGTCCAATGACATGGCCTAAGGAAAATTATAATCCACACATCGAGGCATCACTAGCTCCCATGGCACTTCCCATGCAGGTTATATGTGTAAAGCACATACACATCTCTACGGTAAAAGACAATAGTGAGATTAATGGCAGTGTAGATCAACAACCACTTATGTTTGCAACTATACCCACAAAAAACAATCATGATGAATCAGATGATTTTTTTTCTTGCCCAATTATATTGTAAACTAAGGATTTAACACTTGTTAATGGTACAAGTGCACAACCTCTAGTAAATAAAGCAATATGGTTTTGGACTTAAATACATACAAAAAAGGGGATTCAATGGTCAAAGTTTAGGAAAATACGAGAAAGTAATTTTCGAGCCCATTATGCCGTCTGACCATATGGGAAAATGCAAACTTGCATATAAACATGACTCCCAACTACAAGAAATCCCTTTTCAGAAAGATCATGGATACCTTAGTGTACACAATGATAAGGCTAATGTGAAGAAAGTATCCATTTATACTCATTTTTTCAAATTCAAACCAAACTAGGAATTGCAATCTATAGTCAAAGATAGCAATTTAACTCATGCACCATCCCAAGAATTGCAACTTATAGTTTCTTCGTGGCCTTTCTCCCTTTGGGGATACGACTTAGTGGGAAAGATAAACCCTGTATCATCCGAAGGTCACAAGTTCATCATTATAGCTATTGAATATTTTACGAAATGGGTTAAGGTTATACCTTTAGAATCCACCACAAGTGAAGACATTTGTGGGTTCTTGATGACACATCATTTTTGCATTTGGACTTCCTTTGGCTGTCATTACAGATAATGGATCGTCTTTCAAAAACAAGACAGTTAAAAACTTTTGTGCTAAATACAAGATATGACATACATTTCCCACCACCACTATCCCCAAGGAAATGCGCAAGCTGAAGTGACCAACAAAACAATTGAACAACTCTTAAGCAAAATGGTTGCGAAACATGGAAAAGATTGGCATAATCAAATTATTTATGCTTTATGGGCATATCGCATGATTGTTTGTGCTCCTATTCTCTTGTTTATGGCATTGACGTTGTGTTACATTAGAACTTGTGATACCTTCCCTACATGTATCTCTTAAAGACATCATCAAAGAAAACAAATATCACGTAAAACAATTACAACAATTAGAATGCAAGACAAAACACATATTCACACTCTCAAGCATGTGAGAATTCGTCAAGAACGCTTCAAGAAAGCATATAACAAGAAGATGTGGGCTCGAGAGAGTTCGACAATGACGTTGGTGACATGGTATTCAACAAAAATCAAAAGAACACAATTGCAGACAAAGAAAACAAAAGCCAATTCAAACCAAATTGGCTAGGTCCACTTGTTATTATAAAAAAACTTGGTACAAGGACTTATCATCTCGCTGAATATCATGCATCTATGTCAATTTCACACTTAAAAAGGGGTTATTGCCCCCTATTATATGTTGAATATGCAGATTATTGTGCATAGCTTTGTTTACTTAAGTGCATCTTGACCATTGTTTCCTGATTGATACTTGTTTGTTACTAGAACATTCAAAAATACAAAAACAAGGACCTATGCACTACTTGCTTTGTTGGTACACATTGTCTACTTGAAATTGTTCATCATATTACATGGTTATTTACATATTCACTTTATGCACATGCTTTTCATGGTGAAGTTGAGTTAGATACAAGACATACACATTACATATGAACATGGACAATAGATGTTTGACATTACTCATGGTAGGGGCATCTTAGTTGTATTTCAAATTCTATCTTTCCATGCTAGTTTGTTGATCACATTGAGCCACTTGGATTGTTTCTACATGACTTGCTCTTTCTCATGTCTTTAGAGTGCTTACTTAAGTGGATATTGTACTTTGCTATACATACCGATGACCTACATGTTACATATGATCATGGACAACATATGTTTGACATTGCTCATGGTGTGGTTATCTTAGTTGTATTTCAAATTCTATCTTTCCATGCTAGTTCATTGATCACATTGAGCCACTTGGTCTGTTTCCACATGACTTGCTCTTTCTTATGTCTTTAGAGTGCTTACTTAAGTGGATATTATACTTTGTTAACACACTGATGACATTGATTGCTTATGGATACTAATATCGCTTGCTCCATGTTTACTTGGTGTTGATATTTGTTACATCAATGGTTTTATTGATTGTTTCATGCTTCCATTTATGCATGCTTGTGTGTCATGTTGGGTCCCAGTCGTGTCAAAAGCTCCTCTTGTCAGTCATCGTGTTATATTTTTCTTGTGTGCTTCTTGATCGTGATGTTTACTTATGTCCAATTCACTATGATGGTCCAAGCTTGTTCATGCTTATATGCTTTTACTATGGAGCTATTGATTGTACTTGATTATACTGTGTCTATTACAGTTTGGTGCCATGATCTACATCACACATATTTCTATTGTTTGTTATCTACTAGTCCTCATGTTGCCATGATAGATATCATGCATCTATTGGGAGCACCTACTATTGTGTGTTTCATTGTTATATCTTGCTAATACTGACATCTATCTTTAGCTGATTTTTTTAGATAATGGTATTGTTGTCGACAGAAAATTGACCGACAACTAAATCAAACCTTTTACCTATCGTAAAGGTTAAGACGGAATCGGACCAGCTTTAATCATATGAGGGACTTAGAAAATATTATAAGTGTAGGGTAGTTTATATCTTAAATCGTTTATAAACAAACAAACCTAAGATTCTGGGAATATCATTTAATTCATTCAGAAAAAGAGAGAATATACAAACAAGAAAGAAACAAAGAAAAGAGACACAAACAACAAAAGAAAAGAGAAAAAGACGAGACCAAACAAAACTAAAATAGACCACTTCTCTCCTTATATCCCGTTTTGCATGATAAATATTCTCACAACTCCATACTAAAACCATATAATTTATTGTTTAATTACTTTTATCCGACATAGTAAAACCTATAGAGAAGGTAACCTCTTGAAAAGGTAAAAGCCTTGAATAACATTTTTTAACTCCTTTGATCCTTTTAACTCCTTTGATCAAAATATTCAAGGTCTTAAATGTTATAAATTATGCAATGAACCCAAGAAAAGTGATTGCATCTAAATATCAATCCATAATAGACTGCCAACATGGTTGTATGATCTCAAAAATAACAAAATGTACACCCAAAAATATGTACATATTCACATAAAATTCAGAAATAGAAAATTGTAAGTATGATGACAAGAAAGTCAGTTTTGCATTTATGGAAAATCAGTACAAAATTGTTGAATCAGCATCTTTACAAGTTATGATCAAATCAAAGCCACACAACCATGATTCACATATGCTTGAGATCTGAAATGAAGAATTTTGCATAGCCTATTCTGGATATACAAAAAACTGCAATCGGTTAGATAACAATGCAATTTAAATCAGATAATCAGAATAAAAAAGTTTGAATTGGATATACCTGTGCATTCGAAAATCATTCTCAAAACCTCAAAAAACAATGTCATCAAACATCTGAAAGATCAATTGCTTCAGAAATTATTTGCACTGGATATATTTCAGAATGGAAATAATTGCATAAACTTGCAATACCTGATTTCTTCCCCTTTTCATCATCTTCAAGTCCCTTTATAGCTTCCTCATGAGCCCATTCGGTTTCAACCGAATATAATGACATTTTAAATAAAATTATATTATTTTTGTTTTGAAAGTGATTTTTAAAACATAAGTCTTATAAATGGACTTAGGAAGTACTAAAATGAAATAAGACATTTAAATGAGTTTGGGATGTCATAAAAAAAGGACGGGCCCACTAGACATCAAATACACTATTAACTAATCACAAACCATCAAGCACTCATCATTAAATTCAACTATTATGTCATCTCCAAAATGCAAATAATTGTAATGTCATCCATCATATGCATAAGTGCCATATATAGCGACTTTAAAATGTCCATCCATCACATCTCAGAAAAATAAACCAACCACATGAAGGCGAAGATAAGACCCCAAAAAATTTACAGCAACTTCAAAACTTTACAAAATGCATGAGTGGACATAGTTTAGGCCATATTAAATTTGACATCCATATGGCCACCATTCTGCACTTTTTTTGGTCTGCGGTGACGGTCATTTTCCTGTCAAATTTAACATAGTGGAAATTTCCTGTGTATTTCCAGAATGTTGAGTTATGCACATTTTGGGCAATTTTCCAAATCAAAATGCCAAATATTAATATTGGAGACTTTTGTGCCTAAAAGAACTGAAACGAACTCAGAATGCAATCAAAAGATATAAAATGCATCAAGAGTTATATCCAATCACTTCGAATGGAAACCATTATACTCAAACAGAAATTTCGCATGCATTATTCCTTATCTTTCTCAACCAAGTCATCCAGATTATTCATTCATGATCATCAAACTCTCCTGTTTGCAAGGCCCATCTATCTCATAAAACAAATAACATGTTCCCACAATGCACTGACTTCAACCAGGTTTGGTATGACCATTCAAAAACAATGCAAAACCTTTGACATTTCCGGTTTACCAATGCCACCACACTATAGTTCATTATGAAACTTTGATCTCCAAACAAATCGAAATGCCATTATGAGATCAAATAATATGCACTTCTCAATTAAACCATAATGCATCTCAACACTTTGCTTATTAACCAAAACATTATACTTCCAGTATTTATCGATATGACCGTTATCATTTCCAAAAGGGAAAAATCAAATGAACAGCGATGCAGGCATGAAAGCCAAGGAAAGAAATCACAAACCGAAAATTAATCTCCATTTCGCATACATTAGGCAACAAGACATACTAACCAAATTTATATCAAAAGTACTCATGATAGCCGACTTTATTTTAAGAATGCCACGAAACCACTTATGCAAAAAAATCAATAATGCAATTAACACCTAGTGGCCCCTGCCAATCATGAGGACAAAGAGGTTTTTCATGAGAGGAAGCAATTTTCAAAAATAAAAGGGGCTATCAAAATTTTGGCAATAACAGGTATCTTATATGCTTCTAGTTCTGACAAACAAATGCTCATGCCTTGGATTACATGTTTCATACATACTTGCAATGATCAAATCTTTATATGCCAACATATCCTACCATATTTGTATAGCTACTTTACGTGGTTAGCTCTTGCTTTAACTATATTTTGCACATGATATGGTAGCTCTTTCTTTTGAGATGAATGATATACAAGTTACGTCCCTCATTCAAAAGGGGGCATACAATGGACTTGTTTCAGAGATCTAAACAATATTAGTCACAACAATTCACTAAACAGATTCAAAGGCAATTTATATTGTTTAAAAGGATTATATTGAGCTTTTCATAGACATTTACATGGTTTCAAAGGGATCATATCCATATGCAGGGACATTTTGTCATGTGAGAAATGGATTTTATCTATTTTTGGACATTCTACATGATTATGAGGGATGGATGATCGCATGAGACATGGGTTTCATATATGTTTGGACATTCTATATGATTTTGAGGGACCACTGATTACACGAAAAATCGATTTCATCCATATTAAGACACTCTACATGATTTTGATGGACTATATTCATATTTTCAAAGAAACACATTCAAATTGAGGGATGATTGATCACATGGAAAATGGATTCTATCCATATTCACACATTATATTTCAAATTGGGGAATGGTGGGGAATGATGGTACTACGTAATCACGCTTTGCGTTTTTCCGTCTACAATAGACTATGCATCCTTTTACAAACAGGTCTGATTCAGGGCCTCAGTGGTTGTTATCGTTGCAAACCCTTGTTCATTTCTTTGGCCAAGAAAAAAAATAGTCTGGATCATATTCTCCATTACAAGTTGAGTCAACTATACACCTGTGTCAGTACAATTGGGGCATTGGCATCCCTCAACTTTCTAATGCATTTGTTTCAATTTCAGTTAGGACATCTTCATCCTTCAGCTCTCTAGTTCAGCAGTTACACTCTCCAATAAGTTCCACAAGTGACAATTTGGTGCACATACCACTAGGTGTATCTGTTCCTTTGTCTTTCTAATTTCAATCTTTTTCGATGGTTCATATATTTCAGTTTTTTTATCATTATGGAATATTAATCTACACATGTTTACTTGCAAATTTTCAAGTGGGACAATGGGACATCTAGTTATACCTATTAACACCGTCAATGTAATGTCGCCTTTTTCAAATTAAGGCCAAATGACAACTGCTTGCCATTCTCTTCCCGTGGCCAAGAAGATTGAGTGAACAAGGGAAGTAAGTGAGCTTCGTTTTTGTTTTCTTTTATTATTTTAAAAGTTTTTCTTTAGTGTTTATCTCCTCCAAGAAGGTCGGTCGGGATTATGAGTTTGCCAACAAAGAATTAAAATATAAAGTGAGCTTGGAGGTCGGTCCTCATCTATTTGGCCTTTGGCGCCAAGAAAAGGGTATAAAAGAGGTTGTATGACCTCATTTGGAGATCATCTTTGACGCATTTACATCTACAATTGGTTTCCTAGGCAAGTTGCTCAATACCTTTCCACTTGAGGATGAAAACCCTCTTATGTTGCATCGAAGGAGGATGGAAACCTTCCTTGTGGCTTAATGGAGAAAAAAAACTCTCCATAGTGGTGCATTGAAGACATCTCTTGAAGACTTGCTTGTTGATTTGGATCAAGGACAAGGACTACAAAGGTCTTGCATGAGTTTTGGAGCTCTTCCCTAGGGGAGCAACTAGGGTTTAGTGGTGATTCAGTACCTTCTAGGGCACATAATTCATATATTCTTTGATACTTTGATTCTCCATAATTTATAAGGTTGGAATCCATAATTTGGCTATTTTTGGAGGGGTTTATCTATTGTTTTCAGCCCTTATTTGTGGCTGCCCTACTGCTGTCACAAATTTATTTACAAGTGTATCATCGCTGATTTTCTCCATTTCTTGATTACAAATTGGATGGATATTGGTTTCCGTAATTGAAATAATTATTTAAAAGCAATTTCAAGCTATTGTGCATGGTTTTATGGTGCATTTGAGTCCCTATACAGTTCGCTCCTTGGATTTGAAGAAATATTACAACTAATGTTATAAAAATCAGATTTTACTTCACTTGGGTTTTTGTGGTTTCCTTCTTTTTCAGTTTCAGCCCTTAAAAGGGATATTACAATCAATGGTCATCATGAGTACGCATTTTGATAAATGGTCATCATGAGTACACATTTTCTTTTATTATTTTAATATAGTATTTTCAATACTAGATTTAAAGGGGGGCAACTATAGACACCTAATTTTGGTATTTGACACTTAGCAACGTCAATTTGAGTACTATTTGACACACTTGGTCTATTGACATACAAATGACACTTTATCCCACTTTCCTCCTTTCCAACTACCCATATACATCATATTGGCCACCTCTATTGGCCAACTATACTCACTCAAGATCATAGTTACCAAGACCAAAAATCCAAACCCATTTGGGAGAGCTAAAAAATCCAAAAATCTGGAATTCTTGAAAATGTTCAGAAAAATCCTATCCAAAATATGTATGAGTTGAATTTTATAAATATGAAAAATTTACAAATACAACGAAAAGCTTTAATAATGTAATGTAAAATTTTATATTTTTTATATATAAGGTTGATGGTTAACTTTTTTTTCTAAAAAACTACAAAAAAAATAAATAACAAAAAATTATTTTTTTTCTAAATTAGGGCCTCGACCTGGACCGAATTTATCCGGGCAGGCTGAAATTCCAAATCTGACCAGATTTTGTGCAGATCCTGCCAAATTTGGTAACTATGCTCAAGATCATCTTTTTCTATACAAGAACACCTTAAAAATCCTACACAAACATTCTTTGTTTCACATTTCCCTATTTTCTACCTACAGACTTACTATCCACTTCAAACAGTATACTCCATCGGTATTGTCCACCCCCGAAGGAACTGTGCTTATATGAGCAACAACTAGTTTTCAAATATGGGTACTTTCATTAGGTAAACCTAGGCCTCGTGCATGGGTTGTCTTTGACAGGAAATCAACGAAGAGTCGCGTACATATACAAATGACTCCTTAGGTCATTATCCATCCATACACTTGAGAGATACCTTGGAGATCACTTTACATAAGGCCTATACACATCTTAAATCTTCCCAGAGCAGCCCAAGAGCAATCTACTAAGTTAAATTTGAAGTACAAAGTGTTGAAGTTGCATGGTGTCAAGTGTCAAGGATCCAAAGAAAGATCACTCTAGATTTCACATTATTTTCAAAGTTGCACTCTCACATAGGAATTAGGAGAATCACATGACACATGATCCCTCTTCATTGTATCGGTACGTAGTGCAACACTCATATGCATTGCGGCATATGTTGAGGTCAGTCCAACCCAATAGCTCCAAATATATTTCACCACGAATTGTTAGGGTTTCATAAAGGGGAGATCACATAGGGTTTATCACATCAGATTGCAGAGCTCAAGTACCCTAATTCTAAAGTGCAAACACAGGCGAACAATCTCAAAAAGTTGCATACGTGTTAGACAATCACAGACACTATTGTCTGCCTTTGTCACTGCCATCTGACAGGACTATCCTCCAATGACAATGTACGATCCTCGTTTCATATTGTCTCCTTCATCCAAGAGCTTGACGACATTTCCCAAAGCCAAATTCAGGCCTCTGTGTTCACTATACACTTATTATTCAAGGAGAATCAAATTGAGTCTTTCCATTGTGCATTGTCTAGCTTTGCCGCTTTGCCTCTCTATTTTCTCTCTAAAATAATCACCCTTTCCATGATTAAGATTCAGACCACTGTTTACAATTTTTATCTAAGAATCTAAATTAGGTCTAGTTTTAGTACATTTTATACCATTAGGTATAAAATAGTTAAAACAGAACCCAATAATGCATCCCCATGCCCAAGGCCAATGACCTTGATCTGAAAAGGAATTGTTCCTTGAGACACACTACTTTACCCAATACCATTTGTAATTATTTTAAGGTAACTTAGCATTTAATAAATTATTAAAAGGATGTTTTCCAGCAAACTAAGCTATATCATGTGGGTTAAACTCGTCCCAAAAACTATATCATGTTTATCCATTGTTGATTACCTTCACAAAAACAGGCTATATTTTCTGGATGAGCTCCACCCCAGGAGTTGTTTTTGGATGTCGAGTTCATAAAAATTGGATTCTCATATTGGAGATACCTCTACTTTGCCAAACTACATTATTAAAGCCTGCATGGTGATTATATTCATATTAGAAGTACAGCAATCTAGACATTCTTGACAATACTTGATATACAACATTTTAAAGATTTTGTGGATCATAAGAAGAATGCTCAACAAACTATGCACAAAAAAATTGATCATACACAAAAAACAAATACTTTATGTAACAGTAAGAAATTCATTGTATATTGGGCAGATAAAGTTTTATCCATTAATCATTATCGACAGCGCATCATTTATCACAATACTTTAACCACAATATGGGCATTTAAATACGACTTGCTATGAAAGTGAGTTTTTTCTGTTCCTAAGAGTCCTGAATGCCTAAAGTAACTCATATTTACATATTGAGCTTCATCTTTGGATAGGGCATACACTAGATTCTATAGCTTCATTAAACATTCCCTATAGCCTCACAAAACAATCCCTGAGTGTTGAGATAGTTTGAAGTGATAAGGCACCTTCAGTGTTCATCTGATGAGCTATCACACCTTTTTTAACAGACATGCATCCGAGTTATGATATGTTCCACCACACACATACATATTGCATGGTCAACATTCGCACTTAAATGATCGGGCTTCGTCCTCCCACAAGTCTAACAGGAGCATAATTCTTGTATTCTATACAAACTATGAGTTCTTCAATCTTCAAATTTCTAGTCTTAATGCCCATGGTTCTATGCTTGAGTAGTTTTTAAACTTCTTCACTACATAATGATAACTTCTCATTGCCTTAATATACATTTTTTCATTTCGTATTGATATAATTCCTCAACAACTCTTACGTACAGTTGTGGGCAATCCCAATGATCTGTTAGAATCTTCCTTAAAAATCCTACCTATCTAGGGATCAAATCATCAATATACTCATAATTGTTGCATCCTTCAAACAATTAGCATTACTAAGGCATGTTGCTCATGGAGTGTTGATCATGTGCAGCTCTGAAATATCCCTTGTGGGATATTAGCTGAAATTCACAAAATATGTATAAAATAACAGCGAACTGAATTCTGATTTTTATGACGGTAGTATACAGAAATAAAGAATTTTTTGTATTTTGCAAACTAATCACTTCCAGCACTACCTGGAAGCTTCAAACAACTCAGAAAAATATATAGAACAATAAACAAGAGAGAAATAATTTTTATCTCTCACATCTGATTTTATTTATTTATTTAGGGCAGAAAATGAGAGAAAAATGCAGCTGACCGTAATTTCGAGAATAACAATGGAAAAATGATTGAAATGAATTCTAGGGCATCTTTGTGATGATAACAATCTCCAACTCCGAAATCTCTTCAAAACTGCTCCTCAAATCTGGAACTAAGTAGATTAAACCCTAGAAAATGGTTGTTCCAAATCTGGACTGAAACCCTTGATGAAGAAGGGTTGTCCTCTTACTCTAAAACTGAATTTTTGATTACTCTCCAAATCTGATCCAAAAATTTGAATAAAGCTCCAAAATAGCAAACCAGAGAGGATCTTTCACCACCGAAGACTGCTCTGCTAGCTAGGTGTGGATCTTTCACCACCGAAGCTTGGGTTCATGTGGAATCTTACTCCACAAGCAAAGAAAGTGCAAACAACAATTTCTCAAATATCAAAATAGGTGAGTGTATGAATGAATGCCCCTTTCTCCCCCAAGCGCTTCCTTTTATAACTTTTCATTGCAACAAAAGGCCCAAAAGAACCCTAATCGCCCCATTGGGTCTTTTCTTTAATTAATTAAAATAACTTAAGTCACTTTATTCCACACGTGCCAAAAGTGCACTTAAGTCACCCCAACAAAGAATTAGAACATAAAGTACCATATATTCACCCATCACTTAAGTCGTCGACTAAATATAACATAAAGTTACCTTAGGGGAGCATTTCACAACCTTATTTCACTTAAGTCACCTCAAAGTACGTGTCCAACTCCAAAACATAACATATAAGTGAAATGAAGGTACAAACCACACCCAATAACCATCAACGTCACTAGCCCCTTGGGCATAACTAAGGCTAAGACGGATGAAAAGCCTCCTAGGCCATTGTCTCGGAAATGGGGACATTACAGTCCTCCCTTCCCGAAAAATGCTTGACCCCAAGCATTATCCTGTCATGCTGTAGAAGTTAAATCCCACAAAGCAGGTTTCTCCACCTCACCCTACAGCTACTCAATGATCGGTGGGATCCGAAGTAACTGAGACACCTCATGTTATTTAAACTATTACAAGCTCTTCGTAACTATTCAATGAATCATCAATCCATCTTCCTCAGTTGGCATTTCAGCACAACTGCGCGGTACACTAGTGACTCTACAAAGTTGCAGGAAACTGGGTGGTTCTGCAAAGAAAGAATCAGGTCCTCGCGGTATGCACACGTGTGTAGTCTGATGTTGAATCCACTGGTTAAGTCAGATCCTGACGTAGAGCAATGCAATGATGTCACAAGTAAATGGAAGTCCCTGATCCTCTTGGATCAATCACCCCTCCTTGAAGAGCAATGGTCCTCATTACATGCATTTTAAAAGATGATGCATAAAGTTGTTGGCAAATTGAGCTTTCATGAACTATTTTTCTTGGGAAGGTGCTTGACCTACTTTGACAATCTGAAAGACAAGGATCTCTTATTGTCTTGTCCTTTTGACTTTGGTGTCAATTACTTGATCCATTTCTATTGGCGGATTAAAGTCGAGATTGATCTCTGATTGTTAAAGAGTCTTTGTGAGTAAATGGAAGTCCTAGATCCTTGTGAATCACTCACCCCTCTTTGAAGAGAAATGGTCCTCACTACAGGAAGTTGCAGAAAAGATGTGGAAAGTTGTTGGCAACTTGAGCTTCTGTTAACCGTTTTCCTTAAGAAGGTGCTTGACCTATTTTGACTATCTTAAAAAGAGGGATCTCTTGTTTTCTTGTCCTTTTAACACTAATGTCAATGACTTGATCCATTTCTGTTGGTGCATGAGGGATCTCTTGTTTTCTTGTCCTTTTAACTCTAATGTCAATGACTTGATCCATTTCTGTTGGTGCATTACAGTCGAGATCGATCTTTGATTTTGGAAGAGTCTTTACGACGTCTAAAGTGTCTAAAAAAGGTGCAAAGTAATGGTGCAAGAGTCATGTGTTAAGGACTGGATGCAACCGAAGGTAAGTAGGAAGATTAAGCTCAAAGTATTATATCCTACTTGCTTGGTGATGGAGTAGGGACCATACCAAAGAGGATGCGGCTTGCAGTAAAGTCTTATCAATCTTTTTTTGTCCAGGTGAAACCGCACCCGATCACCAACCTCGAAGGTGTGCATTGTATGGTGTTTTAGCATTTTCCTATTGTAGAAAGGTTTGTAGTTATACTAAATGTGTTGAATGTGCTCAATGAACTTAACAGCTTTGTCAAGTTCCTTTTGAGTTGAAGGAGTTGCTACTATTGATGGTAGTATATGATAAGCTACATCGATGGATGCCAAAGGTTGGAAAGCCAAACAAACTTGAAAAGGGTTGTGCAGTAAAGTTGAGAAGAGATCTATTGAAGTTGTGTTGAATGAAATGAAGGCTTTCATCCCATGTGCATTGCTTCTTTGAATTGTATATTCTAAGAAGATGCACGATCATCTTGTTAATCACTCTCATTTATCCATCAGTTTGCAAATGGAATGCAGTAGACTTATTCAACTTTTTGTCCATCATAGACCAAAGTGCTTTCCAGAAATTTCCCATAAATTTTGTATCCCTATTAGAGATGATAGTTTATGGCAATCATATATTTTGGGAAATTTTGGTTAAGAAAGGTGGCACACACAAGAATTGAAACATATCAACTAAGAGGATATAACGTGGCAGAAAAGTGATCGATAAGTTACAAAGGGGGAGAGACTTTGGAGCTAGGTGCATGATTTTGGATCAGACCTAACAAGGGGCACGCAAATATTTCAACAAGGAAAAAAAGTGTGCACAAAGAAATACTTGAAGGAAGAAAATGAAAAAGTGGTAGGTATATGAAGGATGTCAGTTCAGCTGTGACGTGGAGTTTCAGATGGAATTCTCTCAACTACCAAGTCAGAAGTAGTTGGCCACCATTAATGCTAAGAAGTTTGAATTTGGATTTGAGTGGGATTATAGAGGATTTTAGATGGAATTTAAAATCCTTATGGGCAGGAAAGATTGCTTATAAATACTACCCTGAAATCTTTGTTTTAGAAAAGGTTGAGAAAGCAGAAGGTGGGAGGCACTAGGAGAAGAAAGACTTTTGGATTCATCACCCAAGTAACTCTATAGACTATAAATCCCATTGAAGGATTGATTATGTAGATGTCGTATGGCTTTCTAAGAATAGATTTAAGTTTCAAGTGAAATTTTTGTTGTGTTTACTCTGCAAACATCCCAGGGTCGTTTCGATCCAACTGATTTGACGTAAAAGTGGTATCAAAGCTAGGATGCATACCTTGGAGTTAGGTTAGGAGGTGAAGGACTGTAGAATTCCATACCGAGAGGAAACTAGTCAAGAAGGAGAGAAGATGCCACTGAGAAGAGCCACCAATGTGGGTGCAACTAATGCAACTAATGCAACAATCATGGGAGTGCTAGAGCAAGTGATGACAGAGCTAAGGGGTGTGAGAACAAGACTAGAAGTTGTTGAGGAAGATAGGCAAAGAGGATTTGGCACCAGATGCACAAAGTGATGATGAAGGCGAAGCAGTAAGGAGGAATGCACACAATGCAGAAGTTTTTGAGGATGTGCAAGAAGAGGTTGAAGCCATAGGTGTCAGAGAAGCATGATGCTACTAAGAAATTTCCAAAATGGGTCATGGACCGAGAATGGATGTCTCCATCATTTTCTGGAAGGTTGGACCTAGAATAATTTGTAGATTGGTTGACAAGTATGGAGGAATACTTTGAGTTTGAATAAATCGTCAACCCGCAGTGCGTCAGAGTAGCACAAACCAAGTTGAAGGAACATGTGGCATTGTGGTGGAAGGATATACAAAATGAGAGACAAAGAAGAGGAAAGGATAAGATAGTGCACTGGGATCACATGGTCACAAAAATGAGGAGTAATTTTTTTCCATCCGATTACCAGATGAGCTTGTTCAAGAAGTTGCAAAATTTGAGACAAAAGGAGATGTCGGTTAAGGACTACATGGAGGAGTTCCACCAAATCATGATAAGATCTGGACATGTGGAAGTTGACAGGAGAAGGTCGATGATATATCAATGGCTTGAGATTTGGAATTCAAGAAGAACTCAACATGTTGCACATTCAAACAATGGAAGAAGCTTATCAACTAGCCTTGAAGGTGGAAGAGAAATTGGTGTGCAAAAGTCAGAGTACATCCAAAAGAGGAACCCACAATGTACGCGGTAGAGGAGGAAGTGACCGAGGATATAATAGACCACATGAAGATGAGTGTAATAGTGTGTAGACACTATCCCAAAATGGTGCACAAGTAATGAAGCATCATACTCTTCAAGAGGACACAAGAGATTTAGTCGAGGATGGGGAAGAGGATTCTCTAAACATGTTTTAAGTGTGGAACCATAGGGCATCATGCATTCGAATGTCCAAATGCACAAAGTGAAGTCCACGAGTAGGTGCACAGAAGTTGGATGCATATGGCACATGGAGATGTAGAATCAAAAGGGATCAACAGAACATTCTGAGATACCAGAGTGGAGAATCCCTGATGATAAGGAAGGTATTGTTGAAGACATCACAAAAAGAAGATGAACTGCGCAAAGGAAGAACTTGTTTAGGACCATTTGCAAGTCAGGGGGAAAATGTTGTAAAGTGATTGTCGATAGTGGGAGCATAGATAATCTTGTTTCCTGTGAAATGGTGGAGAAGTTAGGATGAAGAATATTGTGCATCCCAACCCCTACAAGGTGTCATGGTTACAAAAAGGGCACCAAGTCCTAGTAAATGAGCAAAGCCTTGTGAAGTTCCAAATTGGAAATATTGCGACGAAGTATTATGTGATGTGATACCAATGGATGTTTGTCATCTACTGTTGGGAAGGATGTGACAGTATGACAGGAAGGTTGTCCATGATGGGCGCATGAATATTATTCACATCAAAAAGGATGGGCACAAGTTTAACTTGTCACCATTAAAGGATGAGGAGAAAGGGAGAAGTGCATAGTGGAGTTTGTGCAAGGGTTTTGCTTGTATCAAGTAAAGAATTCTTGTGGGAAGTTGAGGAAGAGAATACATGTTATGCGTTGATACCAAAGGAAGCACATAGAGATTGCACAAAAAGGGAAGAAGTTCCTGCAGAAGTGCACAAGGTATTGGAAGAGTTCCTAAAAATTGTGATGGAAGAATTTTTGTGGGGATTATCACCAGTGCGTAGTATCAATCATCAGATAGACTTGATACCAGGAGCTAGTTTTCCAAACAAGGCACCATATAGAATGACCCCAGAAGAAAATGAAGAAGTGCGTAGACAAGTGCAATAATTTCTTGACAAAGGACTAGTGCATGAAATTTTGAGCCCATGTGTAGTACCCACAGTGCTAGCACCAAAGAAAGGAGGAGAATGGTGCATGTGTGTTGATTCTAGATCCATCAACAAGATTACCATTAAGTATAGGTTTCCATTACCCAGGATGGATGATCTGATGGATTGCCTTAGTGGTGTGTGGTATTTTTCCAAGATTGATCTGAAGAGTGGTTATCACCAGATCTGTATTAGGGAAGGAGATGAGTGGAAGACTTCATTCAAAATGAAGGAAGGCTTATATGAGTGGTTAGTTATGCCATTTGGGTTAACCAATGCCCCAAGTACCTTCATGAGATTGATGAATGAGGTGTTGAATCCATTTTTGGGAAAATTTGTGATTGTATATCTGGATGATATATTGGTGTTTAGTAAGACCAAGGAAGAACACATTGAACACCTGCGACAGGTAATGAAGTGCTTGCAAGAAGAAGAATTGATGGTGAATATAAAGAAGTGTAGCTTTATGCATGAAGAGTTAGTATACTTGGGTTTTGTAATATCCCAAGAAGGATTAGGAATGGACCCAAAAAAAGTGTGTAATTGTAGAGTGGCCCTCACCAAGAAGTGTGACCGAGGCACAATATTTCATGGTTTAGAAAGATTCTATAGGAAGTTCATCAAAAATTCAGTGGAATATGCACAACAATCATGGAGACAATGAAAGGAGAGCATAAGGAGTTTGTGTGGACAAAAGAAGCAGAGTACAACTTCCAGGAATTGAAGCAGAAGATTACAACATAACCATTGTTAGCATTGCCAAGTTTTGAGAAGGTATTTCAAGGTGGATTGTGATGCAAGTGGAACAACTATTGGCACAATACTAAACCAAGAAGGAAGACCCATATCCTACTTCAGTGAGAAATTGAATGATGCAAAAAGGAGATACTCGACCTATGATCAGGAGTTCTATGACGATAATATAGGCGTTGAAGAAATGGAGGCATTATTTGTTACCAAATGAGTTTGTCTTGTACACTGACCATCAAGTGCTACAGTTTATCAATAGCCAAGAAAAATTAAACCAAAGGCATATGAAGTGGGTAGAGTTCCTACAAATTTATTCTTTTGTATTGAAGCACCGCAGTGGAAAATCCAACAAGGTCACAGATGCATTGAGTAGAAGAGTATTGGTATTGATAGAAATGCGCAATGAAGTCATGGGATTTGAGACCATGAAGGAGTTATATGCGCAAGAAAAGGATTTCAAAGAAGTATATGAGGCATGTCAAGAACCAAAGTGTGTGGATAGGATGCCTTGGTTAGACTATTTTATCCAAGAAGGAATGTTGTTTTGAGGAGCGTAATTATGTATACCACAAGGATCAATGCACGAGAATCTGATTAGAGAAAAACATAGTGGAGGATTAGGAGGTCACTTTGGGAATGACAAAACTTTGGCACAGGCTAAAGGAATGATACTATTGGCCAAAGATGAGCACGAATGTGCACAAGTATGTACAAAGATGCAGGGTTTGTCAGTTGGCCAAAGGGCACAAACAAAACACAGGGTTATATCAGCCTTTACCTATACAAGAAGGCCATGGGAAGACATTAGTATGGATTTTGTGCTAGGATTTCCAAGGACATAGAGAGGGAATGACTCCATATTTGTGGTAGTTGATAGATTTTCAAAGATGGAACATTTTATTGCATGCAAGAAGAAAAGTGATGCGATAGGGATTGTGCATCTATTTTTCAAGGAAGTAGTGCAGTTGCATGGGTTACCAATGAGCATAGTGTCAGATAGGGATACCAAGTTCCTAGGACATTTCTGGAGGACTTTGTGGAAGAATTTGGGAACAAGGTTAACTTATAGTTCAACCTACCATCCACAAACTGATGGATAGATAGAAGTGGTGAACAGAAGCTTAGGCAATTTGTTACATAACTTGATAGGAGATAAGCCAAGTCCAATGGGATATGATATTGGCACAAGCCAAATTTTCCTACAATAATTCAATTAACAGACAGAAAGGACCCATTTCAAATTTTTTATGGGAAAGTCCAAGGGGAGTCAAAGAGTTGTACGAGGTAATGAATAATTGAAGCATGAGGTAGAGGAGTATGTAGAATATATGCACAAACTACATGAGGAAGTGCATCAAGAAATTGGAAAGGAGTAATCAAGGTTACAAAAAGTGTGTGGATAAAGCACGTAGAGCCAAGGAATTTGAGGAAGGAGATCAAGTAATGGCACATTTAAGAAGGAGAGGTTTCCTAAGGGGACCTATAATAAGTTGAAGCTGAAGAAAATTGGGCCATGTAAGATAGTGTAGAAGATTGGGCCAAATGTGTATAAGTTAGAGTTTCCTGAGGGATTAGACATCTCTCCAATATTCAATGTTTCAGATTTATATGAGTTCCATGAAGGGGACACTAGTGTATACATAGCTGAAGGAAAATGCGCATAAGAGTTAGATGAAGATGCACTAGAAGATGAAGAAACTTTAGACTGAAGGAGGTAGCTACCAGAGAAAAGGGATGAAGAAATCTTGACCATACTAGACTCAAGGGTAGTAAAGAAGACATGTGAAAAAAATACAAGGAATATTTAGTAAAATGGAAGGAACACACAGAAGAAGATGTGACATGGATAAGTGCAATGAGGAGCTTGGTCAGCTAGGCCATACTCCGGAGCCCGACTCATGAGACGGAGCTCACTTTTGTTTTACCTGGGGTGTTTGATGTAGGAGCATCGCGAAAGAAATATGTAACTACATATTTTTGGGAAATTTTGGCTAAGTTAGATGGCACACACAAGAATTGAAATAGATCATCTAAAAAGAAAGGTGTGTGCATAGTGCACAAAATTTTTAGAGAAGAGAAAATGTGTGAAAATTTGATAAGTTACAAAAGGAGGGAAATGTTGGAGCTAGGCACATGATTTTTGGATTAGACCCAATAAAATGGGTGCGCAAATCTTTCAAAAGGAAAATAGAGTGTGCACAGAGAAAATACTTGAAGACAGAAAATAACAAATTGGTTGGTATACAAAGGATTTTAGTTCAGCTATAACTTGGAATTCCATGTGGACTTCTCTCAACTACCAAGCCAGAAGTATTTGGCCCCCATTAATATAATTGGGTAGGAAATATTGCCTATAAATACCTACCTGAATCTTGTTTTGGAAGGTAGTAGGGAGAGGAAAGTAGAAAAAGGATAAATTTTAGGTCTTCACCCATGTGTTTTGATAGACTGTAAATCCCATACTCTGCAAACATCCCAGGGTCATCTAGATCCGACCGGTTCAACGTCAGGAGTCCATCCTGCAAATAGAAATTTGGAACTGACTTACTGCTAAGCAAGTTGTGATAGGTTTCCACGAAGTTTGGATCTAAAAGATACAACTCTGACCAAGTGTTTACTTCATGTCCACAACCATCAAGCACTATGAGGAGAGCTTAAACCGAAGGTCAGCTCAGATAATCAACTACTAGATTGGCACTTCCTTTTTATGCTTGATGTTGAGGTGAAACTGTTGAAGATAAGGTGATCGTGTATGATGTTGTTCTTGTTGCAACTAGTCCCGTGTCTACAAGAACTAAAGCGGTTTGTGATCAGTGTCTCCATGCCCACAATGTAATGCTTCCAATGCTTACATGCTTGAACAATAGCATAAAGCTCGTTATTATATGTTGGGTAGTTTCTTACTAGTGAAGTAAAAGTTGCATTGTAGCCTACGGTAAGCAAGCGGATGACCTTGCTGAGTTAGGATGGCTCCAAGTGCATGAATAGATGCATCGATCTCTATCTCGAATGATTATTGAAGATCAAGTAATGCAAATACTCGCACGGAACAAAGTCAACACTTCAATTCTTTGAATGTTTTTTATTATGCATCTAACCAGACAAAGGTTGCTTTGGCACCACCTTCGGTAACCTAATTCAAGGGCCAAGTGATGTGAGAGTAAAATTTATGTCATAGCCTATGGTAAGCAAACAGATGACCTTATTGAGTTAGGATGGTTTCAAGTGCATGATCGGATACATTGGTCTCTATCTCAAATTGTTGTTGAAGATCAAGTAATGTGAATACTCACACGAAACAAAGTCAACACTTCAAGTCTTTGAATGCTTTCTATTGTACACTAACCAGACAAAGTTTGTTTTAGCACCACCGTCAGTAACCTGATTCAATGGCCAAGTGATGTGAGAAAAACCAAGTACAAACCTCTTGTAGAAATCTACTAATCCCAACAAGCTACGACGCTCTATGAGATTCTTTGGTGTAGGCCATTCTTGTATGACACAGATCTAGGTCAGGTCAACATGAACTCCTTGTGTGTCTATTATGTATCCCACATGTTGCATCTCCCGCATGGAAAATGAGCATTTCTCCATGTAAGCATATAGCTTCTACTACAACAAAGTGTGGAGCACTTGTTGAATATGGCGCAAGTGTTCATCCCATGTTCTATGAAAACTAGGATGTCATCAAGGTTGACTACAACAAACACATATGTGGAAGGCCATAGAACAACATACATCATTCACATGAGTGTCGGGATGCATTAGTCAAGCCAGAGAGCATAACAAACCACTCAAACAAACCTACCTTGGCTTTGAAGGTTGTCTTCCACATATGAGTAGGTTCAACATGAATCTGATGATACCCACACTCAAGATTGATTTTGGTGAAGAACTTTGTGTCGTGGAGTTAGTCTAATAGATTGTCAATGCTGAGAAGAGGATAGTGGTACTTCACATTGATCTTGTTGAGAGCTTGAAAGTCAATGCACAACCTCCATGTGTCATCTTTCTTTGGTGCAAGCACGATTGAGTTGTCTCGAGGTGATGAGCTCGACCTAATATGTCCTTTATACACGAGTTCATGGATCTGCCACTTGATCTTTTCGTTCTCAAAAAATGATTTCCGATATAGAGATACATTAGGAAGAGGTGGTCCTTGGATCACATCAATAGCATGCTTTATTGTGCAACACACTTCTTTAGGTTACTAAAAAGTATCATTGTATTCTTCCAACATGTTGTGCAAACCGCCGCACGTTTGTTGAAGGAACTAAGGTATGAATTGGAGCTGCAAGGTCATGTGTTTCTATTTAGGATCTGACCATTAGGAGTACAAACCCTTCTACTAGAGTCGATTAGCTTCTTGCACTGCATGGTGCTAATGAGTGAGAGCATTAGGGACTACTTCTGCTATGCAATATGATAGTATCTTCATATCACCAACATCTATGACAAAATTTTTGGGATTTACCTCACAGATTCCATGTCGATAGTCGAGATATGGTTCACCAAGTGAGTCAATGGTAAAGATATGATTCATCGAATAAAACATCACATACTTCTAATAGATGCAACATTGCAAAGGACTTCATCTTGAAAAGGCTTGATTTTGTACACTAGATGACACTGCATGAGTAATGTACATTCCCAAGAACCCACAGTTGAACCATCCAATTGACTATGGTTATGGGTAAGGCGATAGTGGCAAGTTCAATCTTTGATCTACTTCAGGATGAAATCAAGTTTTGTCTAACTTCCAATATCAACTATAAAATGTATTGCTTATTTCCATCGAGTCACATCTGAGAATGGAACAAACATGTTCCACTTACTCCAAATTTGAATTCGGATGAAGAGACAACAATTTTCATTGTACCAAGGATGGCATTGGGCTCAAAGTCCATGACTTGATTTACCCTTTGTCAAGTGTCGTAGTTGGTAGGTACCCTGACTACTTCAAGTTGTGTAACTAGGGTTTTCTTAGCGCAACATTCATTTGTGGAGTCCATGTTATAATTATGGATTGTATGCCACTTGCCAATCTTGGGTTGTTTACTATGACCATTTGACAGTGAATGCCTTTGACAATGTCGCCTTCTTCTGAGGATAGCAACTAAGGGTCATTCCCTTGGTTAGGATTTAATGTTTCGTATGTATAGATAATGGAGATTCAATAGGGGGTAGGGGTAGGGGCTGACCCTGACTATAGAGAATTCCCCATATACGAATACAGGTATATAGATAGCCACCCCCATATATAGATAGGAGCACTTGTCTATAATTACATATATGGAGGGGGGAGCCAGAAACTCTATACGCATTTTTGCTTAGGAGGCACACTTCCCCCATATAATATAGATAGATAGGGCACCCAACTAGAAACTATATAAAGGGTGGAGGGTGGGTGCTGGGGGCTGGGGGCTGGATGATATAGATGGGGAGGGGGCCCCATATCGTCATCCCAAGCTTGGAATTCTTTGATTATGGCTTGTCCTAAGACTTGGATTCTGCTAGCTTAGACTTTAGCTTGAGCATTTGCTTCGAATTCACAAGCAAATTTGTAGGTTTCCCCCAAAGAGTTGATTTGTAGGATGCATGTGTCAGATTGAAGTGTGGTCTCAAGCTCGACCTATGATTTCAAGATCAGATTTTGTTCATATTCTTGAATATTCAATTTTGCGGCAAGGGTGTGAAAGGTGTCCATAGTATTCTTGATTAGATTGATCACGACCTTGGTGCAATTTACAGACTTGATGTACTAGTCATCATTGTTCCCAAATAGACCATTTTTAAGTGCTTCAACGAAACCATTCCATGTGTCTCATCATCTTCATGTGCAAGTGCAATAGTTATCCCACCATTTCTTTACAAATAAAGGAACTTTAAGAAGAGCGAAGATGTAATATTTTCTCTATCAAAGAATTGATTTACCATGTAGTATGAATAGACTAGGTTAAGCTAGTTATCTAGGGCATTTGCATCTATTTTTCATTCAAACATAGGAATGTCTAGAGTGACTTGTACCTTATATGGGATGTGACCACCAAAAGGTCATTGTGGAGGAGTGGGATCGGGGGACTCGTGTACATGCTTAAGAAGTCGAGAGAAGTGATCAATGACAAGCGCTCTTTCCCATGAATGGTGGTCTTCCCATTCTTGTCATTACTTTTGCAAAGCATCCTCTATCATTTACTTGATCATATCTAAAGTTGGAATCTCTGAATTTGTTTGGTCTCCCATTTGAGGACGTGAAGGAGTATATGAAGAAGGATCACAAGTTTCAAGTCCTAATTTCATGTTTTCAGGCCCCGTGCTAGTGGGCGCACAAACAAAGAGAGTGTAGATGAAACTTCAATACCTCTAGGATATGATGAGGTGCATATTTCTTTGATACCACTAATTCGGGGCCCAAAAGGAAACCCAATGGACAACTCTAAATGAGAATTTAGAAGTGTTATGTGCAGGAAATGTATTGTCAATGATAGAGGCTGAAGGAAATATCAAAGTGCTTCTGCAATAGAGAAGAAAGCAAAGAAACAAAACACCCCAGATGTAGAACTGTAATGCAAAGTTATAATATGAGAAGTCCTGTAGAAGATCCAAAGGTCGGATGTAGGATGTCTATGCACTCCTTATTCTCTAATTTATCTCTACTAACAAGAATAGAAGAACACTTTAATATACAATGAAAGAAGATGAAGTGTTGTCTAAACCATTAAAACCACTTCATAACTAATCATCAATCCATCATACTCGGTTGACGTTACTATGGAACTGTTACCATATTTTCCATGTCAAGAAGTTCAATTCTATTTTTAGAAGTACTACAAATAGCGGTTTTAAAAATAGGGCTAAAAATAGTTGGTGCTAAAAATGGAAGTGCTAAAAATAGAAGTTCCAGTTCTATTTTTTAGGAGTTGAAGGGAGTGCATGGAGGAATTAAAAATAAACGAAAGAAAGAGTTTTGTTCCAAAAATAGAATGTGTCCTATACTTGGCAAAAATGAAGGATTTCTATTGATTAGCATCAACTGTTGGTTTTAGATGGTGGCGCCAAACATAGAAGGATAAAATTGATTAAAAACAGCAGTCAGTTCCTATATGTGGTGCCAAAGAGGAGAGATTTTTATTAAAATATAATGCATCCAGCAGACAGTCAGATATGTGGCACCAAGGGAGAAGATAGGAAGATTTTAATTAACAAAATAATACATGCAGCCCCATGCGCCAAAAGGGGTTGAAGAAAATACGTAAAATAAATAAAAAATAGCTCAGACAAGCTATTTTTAAAAGGCAGCAGTCTAATAAAGGTTGATTTTGATGGTAGAACTTGAGACATGCACTTTGGGTTGTTTTGCTTTTGACAATCCTAGCCTTATACTTGCACCTCTGAATAAAAAGCTCCATTTTGCCCTCTCATACTGTTATTTTTCTGAGTTTTCATTGTGTTTGATAGGAATATTGTGTTGCTCTAGTGTGGAATTTACTCCCTCTACCGCTGTCCTTTCTCCTAAACCCTTGAATTTTTTATGCAAAATAGCTTAGAGTTGTGCAGGTGTGTGGATCTTTGATTTCTCTGTGTGCAGAGTTACATGCATGTGTTAAATTATTGGTGTATCACCCTTATTTCCCTTTTCTCGCATTCCTTCTCCCTTTTCCTTGTCAAAGTTTTCGTTTTTTAGGTGATTCACAAGGGAACCAACCTTTTCTGGAGGTTCACCTCAGACATAGGTTATCCATAGCCTTGAAGCGTTCCAATTTTGTCAACAAGAGAGAGAGTACACAGACCATTCTCTATCAGGGTGCAACTTTTGGGTGACAACAGTTTCTAGCACGCCTGGTGGGAGAGTACAAAAATTTGCTAAAGAAGTTGATGTTGTTCTTAGCAAATATCAATGTTTCAGACACAAATATTCAGCATCTGGCGACTCCATTGGCCCAAAGATCTCTTTTTCTCAATCAGCAGACCATTTCCTCCATTCCATCTTTTTATGAGGTTGTGCAATCATGACTTCAATTCCTCATTGGAATTCTCAATTTAATTATTACTCCCCTCTACCTCCTTTTCCCCAAAATCCTCCTTTGGATCAGTATTATAAGCCCTATCATAATGAATATGCCCATGATCCAAACAATTTGTATGGTTATCCTAATAGTCATGGTGTTTTTCACGAGCAAGAGTATGCAGATTATGGAAACAGTTCCATGCCTAATAATGATTTTCATATGCAGGTACAACACTTGGAGATAAAAATGGTACAAATGAGGGCAACAAGTTCCATCAAGGCAGCCAAGCTTGGATTCAGGGTACCCTACCCATGGGTCGGTCCTATACCAAACTGGTATAGCCCTCAAGAGAAGATAGACTTTTTGTCTGAATTGATACCACAAATATCAGAGTGGAATGAAGTGATGGAAGCTTACCAATATAGTGTTGAGAAACCCTATCAATGGGGTAATTCTTCACTATCATCATGCAGCCCTCGTACTTCCACTTTCCAACCACTTCAACAAGAGCCCAAGTCCCAAATTCCCATCTTTCTTAAAGCTTCTCCTCCACAAGATCTTACACCTCTCCAATCATCTCAACCATTGCAAAATCAGTTAGCAACTCAACCCACCCTTCCCCTCATATTCCCAAATTCATTCTAGAATGAAACTAATCAGCAAATCAGTTTGAAATAGCAGCCAAGCGAAGAAGTTCTCAGGAAAGATCTAACAAAATGGAGCTTATGGTTTGAGGACAAACAAATCCCACAGTTGGTTAAGCCTACAATAGAGGAGTGCAAGAAAGTGGTTGAAATTACAGAGCAGCAGAAAGGAATATGACCAGCATGCAAAGATTAGACAAAGTTTTCTCGAATCTCTTGAGATACAACATAAAGATAATGTTTTGAAGTAGCATATGAATGTTTCTAAGGATCAGATCAGCAATATTGAGCCTATATCACCTTCAAATCAGCTTGCAAACAGTCATACAGAGGAGGAAATCAGCAAAATTCACATTCAAAAGGAGTTTTCCTCAAATATGGAAAATAAGGAGGAAAAGGTTTTATCAGAATTAGAAGATTTTGATGATGAGGAAGAACCAATTGAAATTGTAGATCAGTCTACATGCATCCAATATGATTAGGGAAGTGCCTCAAGTAGTCCAAATGACGAGATTTCACACAAAGAAGAGGGGCAGATCAGAAAAATCAGTTTATCAGCTATGAGGAAACCGTGTCCAATCAGGTATTTGACTAGTTTAGAGCTACGAAAGGAGTTGCCATCACTTGTGCTCATTTTAGAGCATAAGAAAGAGCTTCAAGTTTCAGAAAATCAGCCCCAACATCTGCAAAGACACGGTGTGGATCCTATAAAGTTGTTTATTCTTTTCTGGACTAATATTTTGAGCAAATCAATGGTGCAAACCATGTCTGCACTTATGCCATGTGATCTAGTTGCAAAATTGATCTCATAGCCGTATTTTCTGAGAAAAAGAAGTTATTTCTCCGAACTAGTATGTGGTTTTGTTTAGCTTTACTTTCTCTTTGTTTAGGTTAGGAGTAGGCTAGGTTTGTTTCTTGCATAAAAAGTGTTTGCATGCACATTGTTTTTTCGGTTTTCTTAGTTAGTTGTCTTTTCAAGAAGTGTTTGCATGCACATGTTTTCCTTTTATTGGAGAAGGTATTTCAGTGGTTTTATTTTAGAGGTACAAGTTTTTGACAAAGGTATGTGATGCCATAGCCCAATGGATGCAGAAGGCTATTGATCGCTTTGTTTAGCAGGCAAACAATCCCTTGATGTCTCCAAAATGTTATCATATTTTCCACGCCAAGAAGTTCAATTCTAATTTTAGAAGTGCTAAAAATAGCGTTTGGCTAAAAATAGTTATGGTGTAAAAATGGAAGTGTTAAAAATAGAAGTTCCAGTTCTATTTTTAGGAGTTTAAGGGAGTGCATGGAGGAATTAAAAATAAAAGAAAGAGTGCGTTGTTCCAAAAATAGAACATGTGCTAAAAATGGAAAGCTTTCTATTGATTAGTCAACTGCTGGTTTTAGATGGTGGCGCCAAACATAGAAGGATAAAATTAATTAAAAACAACAGTCAGTTCCTATGTGTGGCGCCAAAGAGAGAGGTTTTTATTAAAATATAATGCATGCAGCAAACAGTTAGATATGTGGCGCCAAAGGGAGAAGATGGGAGGATTTTAATTAATAAAATAATGCATGCAGCCCCATGCGCCAAAAGGGGTTGAAGAAAATAAGTAAAATAAATAAAAAATAGCTCAAACAAGCTATTTTTAAAAGGTAGCAGTCTAATAAAGGTTGATTTTGATGGTAGAAATTGAGACATGCACTTTGGGTTGTTTTGCTTTTGACAATCCTAGCCTTATACTTGCACCTCTGAATAAAAAGCTCCATTTTGCCCTCTCATACTGTTATTTTTCTGAGTTTTCATTGTGTTTGATAGGAATATTGTGTTGCTCTAGTGTGGAATTTACTCCCTCTACCGCTGTCCTTTCTCCTAAACCCTTGAATTTTTTATGCAAAATAGCTTAGAGTTGTGCAGGTGTGTGGATCTTTGATTTCTCTGTGTGTAGAGTTACATGCATGTGTTAAATTATTGGTGTATCACCCTTATTTCCCTTTTCCCGCATTCCTTCTCCCTTTTCCTTGTCAAAGTTTTTGTTTTTTAGGTGATTCACAAGGGAACCAGCCTTCTCTGGAGGTTCACCTCAGACATAGGTTACCCATAGCCTTGAAGTGTTCCAATTTTGTCAACAGGAGAGAGAGTACACACACCATTCTCTATCAGGGTGCAACTTTTGGGTGACAATAAGAACTGCAGAGTACAATCATGACACCACAAAAATGTGCAATACTGAGCGGTACCGAACGAATCATGACCTCATGGTATGCACACCCATGCATGGTATGGCATTGAATCCATTATCGAAGTCAGATCATGACATGGAGAAACACTATGGTGCCGCAAGTTATTGGAAGTCCTAGATGCTCTTGGATCACTATGGGACCAACTAATGGCTCTCAACTTGTCACTTTAAAAAACTTTAAATACATCTCGTGTGTTTGCTATCAAATCATTGCCTAGAGTTCTAAACCGTTAGTTTCTATCCATTTGCAAATTTCAAATGAAAAGAGTCCTCAAAATTTTCTAACATGACTACTCCATTGTCATATATCTTGAGCCATAGAAAGAGACCTCCATACCACCTAAAATTTGCCCAGCTTAATCTTTGGCTTTCCATTATATTCATAACCAACATTCCAGGCTTCAAATTCATCTTACTTATATGCTATCATGGCTTCCCCCACTCTTGTGCAACCTCTGTAACCTATTGAACAATTAGTTTTCTATTATCCAACATGCAAAGGGTCTAACGTTGTTCCTAGAAGTGCTCAATAAACCTACTTCAAATCACTACATGCAAGCTTGGTGTCAAGATCTTGATTGTAACAATTTTAGGAGCTTCCAAACCTTTCACTCACAGCCAATAGCAACAATGCAAAAGACACTACCAAGGGGTTGTGGAGTAATGGTGTATGAGGAAATTGATTAACAAGGACATACGAGTTCAATTCCCCTTGGGTAGCGTGTGCAGGAGCACGCCTGGGACTGGGAACCCAAGAGAACAAATATTCCTTCTTTCCAAGCTTGATTAGCTTGTAGTATTTCCATTTTTGTTCAGTAGTGATGGTCATCATGTCTATAGCGGAGCGAAATGCTCCCCCTCAACCTCCTCACACCGGACAAGGCCCTTGACCTCCCATATGTCTGATTGGCGTTAGTTGTGATCATAGCATAAATGCCCTAGCATTTTCAGTCGAGTGCCTATAATATGTGCTCAACCTTACTCTTACTTCACAAACAGACTACAATTTGTGTCCTAGATGGATATGGGAACCTCCCAAAAACCCATATTGATCAATCAAAAAAAGCCAATGCTGCAAGGGTTTATGGCAGACAACTACATAGCCAGCAATTTGTTTTCTTTGGAGGACAAAATGCCAAGATGTCTTTCAAGAGGATAACTCCCCTCCCAATATGTAGAAGTTGAGGCTTTTCAGCTAGGTTGTCAGGATACGAGTATGCGGGTACTTCAATTTTCAAAAACCCTTGGGTATGATATGTCTTGGGTATGTCCACACACACACAAACACAAATTTTATATACATACTCATTTTACTCATTTTTTAGTCCATAAGAAATACAAAACTCGGAAAATATAGTAGGATCAAGGTTCAAAACATTCAATATACTTTAAATTTAACATTTTCATTAATCGTGTGGCAATATGAATACAAATAATCTAGATTATATCATCTAGATTTTCTTCAAAAACAATCAATCTTTTGATTAAGAATTATTTAGAAGAGAGATTATTCACAATAGATCTTCCTTTGGATGTTGGCTTTCTAATTTCCTCCCATTTCATTGAAGCATTCTTCTCATTATCACCTATTCCCTTTTTGTATAAAAAACATCATGATTCTAACTAATCTTTTTTTAATACCTTCACGATCAAATAACAAAGATATCGGCTAAATAGGAATAGGCTATAAAACTGCTTGGAGAAGCTCAATTTTTCCATCCCTTCATATTCATTCCCTTTATATGAAGCCAACTTATTCTGGAAACTACTAACATGGTTATCCCGTGAACATTGTTTCGGCCCCATCTTCAAATAAAAGGACTCCCAAATACTTACAAGTTCAGTAATTTGGAATCTTAGAATCAATTCAATATTTAGTAGTTTATGAAGATAATATTAAATTTCAATTATTAGTTTATAAAGAGAAGTATTTACAAACGAATTATACAATACAATACAAAATATATATATGGTTTTGACAGGGTAAGTACTAGGTATGTTCGGGATGTACCCATACCCGGTACGTACCGGGCAAGGTACGGAGGGATCAAGAGTGTACCCATGCTTCTTATCTTTTCAGACAAGAGTTGGCTTTGATTTTACAAGCTAATTTTGAGTGGTTTCGAAGTAATGTGAACTCCTTGCCCATTGGGGCACAAGCTTAGGTGGTTCCTTTCCTTGCTTATGAAGGAAGAGAGCATGCTTGTCAGGATTACGCTCAGCTGATGTAACCATTTGTTCATTTGTTCTTTGGAGTAATACAAGATGCATTTTCTTTTTTTTTAAATTACATGTAAAGTATAAAGAAGAAGTTTTATTCATAACCCTCCAACATAGAAGACATAAATCCCAATGGAAAATCTCCAAAGACTTTTGAGTGTTAGAATATGTGGAGAGAGAAATAATAAAGAAGGATGAGAATGTACAAAGAACGGATGAAGAGAAACCGGAATGCACACATTATCATTGTGTGTCCATCATTTTATTTTGTGAAAGATGGTTATAAAAAGGTTGAAGTAATTACAACCATTTATTAGTTAACAAATAACTAATATTAAACTAACACTAATAAATAAGCCTCATATTAAACTAACACTAAAAAATAAGCCTCATATTAACCTTATATTTCAATCCCCCTCTTAAGCCTTATTCTCTAGAACATGCTGACAGAAGATTAAAATAATAGAACAAAACACGACCACAAATTCTTCAGAAGCTTTCCCTTTCAAAAACAATGATTTGACCAGGTAGAACTCCATCAAGCCGCCTCCTTGACCCTCATAAAGGTGTAGTTCCCGAGCTGAATTCCCGAGTTCCTAGATTCCACCTCCCCGAACTCCCGAATTACAAAATCTCCCGAATTGTTGGACAACCATCCATACTAAGCTACTGCCACAATGCTCTATCAAGTTGTCTCACGACCCTCGTAAGGGTAAATTCCCAAAATCCACAAACTACCAAACTATCTGGACAGCCATCCATGTCGAGTTTTACCTACATTGAATTCCTTCATGTCTTCAAAGTGTTGGGATTCTTTTAAAATATGCATTCTCTATCAATGAATTCATCAATTTCAGCATCCGGTGAATTTTTAACAATGGCTTCATTTGGTTTGTCTTGGAATTTTCCCCTCATCTTTGGCTTGTCATAAAATACAAGATTCACAGTCCATTCATGACCAAATAAAAAGCCCTTAAACGATTTCCTCTTGTCACATACAACAATTTTACTATGTTTAGGATTGTAATACAAGAAAGATATTCTCGTGCCCTAACGGATAAAAAACACTCTGATATTTGTACCGTGCCCTAGTAGATAAAACAAACACTCTTAAATTCATATCGTGCCCTAACGCAGGATTCGTGACTAATAACTCTTTCAAACCTTCTACGACGGTATTATCTTTTGATTTGCAGGTTTTCCGTGCCCTAACGCAGGATTCGCAACTGGAAATAACTTTTTTAAACCTTCCGCGATTGTAATATCTTTTGATTCGCTGGTCTGTCTGATATATACGTGATTTTTATTAATGATAACACTATTGTTGATGGCGGAAATGAAGTCTTTGGCTATATTTCATCCAAAACAATGTGACAGATTTTCAAAATGTTTGTTGTAAATCAGTAGAAAGCCCTAAATGTTCACTGTAAATCAGTAAAAGGCCCTTGCGATGACTGTAAACTCAAACTATGCAAATTCAAATCGTGCCCTAATAAGACTAACTTGAACTTCTTCCCTTCTCTTTCTCCTTGCTTGTCCCGCTCTAATGCCAATGTTAGAATATGCAAAGAGAGAAAGAATAAAGAAATATTAGAATGTACAAAGAACGGATGAAGAGAAACCAGAATGCACACATTATCATTGTGTGTCCATCATTTTGTTATGTGGAAGATGGTTACAAAGTGGTTGAAGTAGTTTCAACCGTTTATTAATTAATAAATAACTAATATTAAACTAACACTAATAAATAAGCCTTATATTAACCTTATATTTTAATATTGAGAGGCGCAATGCTCCAAATTTCCAAATACAGAAATAGGTAATGACTATATAAAGATGACCCATAATAAGATATTGTACCAATTTATACTTACTAGCTCAAACCAAAACTACTAGTAATCCGACAACATTGGGGCTCCCAATATGGATCATATGCATCCCCTCTTAGTATGACAAGAAACAACGGTTTCCTACTCATAAACCAAATGAAAAACAATAGATCCTATTACAACTTTTTGTTGTCTTCTACAATCCCTCTTTGGTCCGTCATCTTTTTCTTTGTCATCTTTCTCATGCATTACTTGACCTTATTTTTACCCTCTATGTCCACACTATAACATGATACATAGATTTCAATCCTCCACTTGCCAATGAAGCAATCCTCTATGAAATTGTAGATCATCTTTTGAGCAATCTCCTAGATGGAGGACACCTTTTCTACTGGCTCAAAGGAAAATCCTTTTCCCCGTGCTAGAACTGCCATTTGCTGCTTCTAAATTTAAACACTCTCACTTCATTCTCACAGGTTGGCTAGTCTGAATGGTATGTAGTTGTCTCGCAAATTGTTTAGTTGCCAAGGCATTGTTCTACCAATAGTGACTAGCTTTGGCTTGCCTCAACAATTGAAATTCGAGGATTGCGTCATAGGCAGTTATAGATCCTGCCAATTTAATAACCATGAATTCCATTATCAAATATTGTTTTGCCATTTCAATATTTTGTACAATCAAGATGCCAAGTGGTTCCACTAAAGTTCTATAGGCCAATGTTAGTCGTCACTCAAGTTATAGTGTGAGTTCGATCGACTTGATCCATGTGCCTTTCTGTAGACACTAAAACACGCACTTTGGGTACATTTCTAGGTCCTAATCACATACTACTATTCATATGATTCCTAAGCGAGAAAACTAGTAATTGACACCTTTCTTTAGCCTTTTGTCTGTGTTTCATGCTTTCTTTCTGGTCTCTTACACCCCACTGCCCAGTCGATACTTTACTATTTCACCTGTTATCACTCTGGACACCAGCGCACAGGCACCTCGGTCCTTCTGGGCGCCCCCGACCTCTCTTTACTTTACTCGCCTCTTTTGGGCATCTTTTATCTTTTGGGCATCTTGTTTTCTTATGGGTCGGCCTTCCAGCTTTTAATTGCGAAATTCAACCAAGGGAATCATATAAATATAAAGCTATGTGACCATAATAAAGGACCGAGCTTTAAACATCTATTACTATCACCTAAGGTTGCATCCAAAGGCATTTCAAGAGCATCAAAACATCCATCTAGCTTCATTCAAGGGACAAGGGATTGCATTTTTTACATACACGCATAGAAGGGGAAGTTCATTTTGCCATCCACACATCTACTTGCATTGCTACATCTAGCTATCATTCGCTATCAAGTGCATCTTGCACAAGAGCCACCTAGGGCACAATTCTTGCACACACACAAGAACTACATGGAGTTTGAAATGTAGTGCAGTGCTCGATCGTAAGTTCACTCAGTCGGGTGACCGCCGGGGTCAGTCTGACTCCCCATTTGCATCTTTTTCTTTTTTGGATTTGGTGTGTTTTGGGGTTTTGTAGGTTCTCCTTCTCTTTGCAGGTTATAGGTGAATTCTACGGCCATAGTGCGACACACAGGCGACAAACAGTAGAGTCCAACGACAACCTAGCGACACAAGAAAAATCAATTTCTGAGGTCTTTCGCAATCACGGGCGCTCAGAAGCAATCTCCAACACCCCTGACCTGATCCAGATGCCCTAGTCCAAGCATATCCAGCAGTCGCACAATTTTCTGAGCACGGTTGCGACAGTTTCCTCCTATTCATCAGTTTTTCAGTCTAGAATACTTCGGGATCAAGTGGAAAATCAGCTAAGTCTTATACTCTCTCTCTCTCTCTCTCTCTCTCTCTCTCTCTCTCTCACTCACTCTCTCACTTAGGGTTTCATATTTCTTTAGCTTATCGCTTGTGTCAGATCTGTACTCTAGAGTTTATTTATCATACGTGACTCTGAAATATCTTAGGGTTTATTAAAAAAGCTTATTTTTGTTAAATCACTTTCCAAATGATGTTTACTGCAGCCTCATGATCAAATATGATGTTGGTCAGCATAGCTATCAAGATCTTGATGCTCAATATATCCCCTAAATCCTCACGCACAACATGCAATTTCTATGTAGCTATCCATTACCTTCGGTTTATGTTCTGCAATGCATTATTTCCAAACAACCCATGCTAACAAGGTAAAGGCGTCGGCAATGTTAGCATCTAACAGCCCTCAATTGTAAGTTTGTGGGAGAATGGCTAGGTGTGGAAGGTCTGAAGAAGTGGATGGCGCAGAAGTGAAAAACTTGTCTAAGACCAAAGACCATATCCCTCGCAAAGGGTTTACTTTCAAGTGACCATCCAGCATGATGCAGATCGGAACATCTTCCTTGGAGGGCCCTAGTTCTATAATAACACCGATATGTGTCCAACACCCCAAGCACCACTCTTATTACAACGGAAGAATTTCTTTCATAGGTTCCCCTGTGGATTAGATTTTAGAAGCTTCCCCCAGAATTGTAGGATGAAGAAATCTTGGCCCAAATGGCTAAGCATAGGGAATTTGGTCTATGTGGCAGATGCCACAAAAAGTAAGATTTTTCACATATGCTAGAGTTTGTGTAGAAGCAAATATATCTAAACCTCAAGCTATTAGAATTTTCTCATCCCTTGGGGAAAAGTAAGATTTTGCCCACATATGCTAGAGTTTGTGTAGAAATAAATCTATCCCAACCTATACCTCAAGCTATTGGAATTTGCTCATCCCTTGGGGAAAGGAAACAAGATGTGGGCTATGAATGCCTCCCATTCAGGTTCCATCAGTGCATGAATATGGGGAATCTGATACAAACTGTCTTAAACCAACTATGAGGCCTTCAATATCAAACAAATCAACATTAAAAAACCAAAGAGAGCCTTGCAATGAGGACCTAAACAAACTACCAAACAACAGAAAAAGGACTTCTGATGGAGAAACCCTGACAAATTATTTTCCGCTCACAAGCAACAACAGTTAAACATAGAGAATGCAAAGAGAGGATGAGACGATGTGAATCATGCCCAAGATGTTATGGCTGGCGGCTTAGCTGAGACAGGAATCGAGACAAAGGCCATGGTGGAAAGTTGGAAAGGTAGTAATGATGAAGGAAACAGGAGCTTGCTCCAGGGAAGTGATGAAGATATAAGAAATCTTATTTAAGAAACAAATTCTGAAAGAAAGAAATCTCTGAACTCATGTACATCAAAAGGAATCTTCTGATGTGGGGGCAGATGATACCAGAAAACATGGGCACAAGCCCCCAAACCAGTAAATCCCAAAAAAGTCAAGACAGGGAAACTCAAATTGAACTCCCAATTGCCAAAAGAAAGGCACAAAGAAACATCAACAAAATAGTTGCTACACAAGCTGGGAAGGCACCCGATATTATGAACTAGAGGGAGAAAGCCTAAGTCTGCCAACAAGAAATCAACCCAAAAAGAAACACAAGTTGAATCCGAAGTGGTCAGCAAAAACCCATCAATGACTTAATTTTGGGTGGGTGGGAAAAGCCTCTGACCAAGGCAACATGAAAACCCCCAGCTGGAATATCAGAGGCCAAAATGCCTCTAACAAGTGCTGCCTAGTTACACAGCTAGTAGAAGAGAAGAGACCAGATTTAGTTGTACTCCACGAGGCTAAAGTTAATGTCCAACATTTTTAAATTACAGAAAACAGATTGCGCAAGAAAGCAGTGTGGGCAGCAGTGGAGGCAACTAGCAGCTCGGGAGGATTGGCAAATATGTGCAATTCAAAAAGTTAGAAGGACATGATTCTTTCCCACTCCCCTAATTTTCTGAATTTTCTCGTGAAGGATCTCAAAGATAGCTTAGTATTCATGATAGCAAACATATATGAGCATCAAGCTATTAGAATTTTCTCATCTCTAAGGGTAAGGAAATGAGATGTAGACTATGAATGCCTCCCATTCAGGTGCCATCAGTGCATGAATATTGGTAATCTGATATAAACTGTCTTAAAAGTTAAAACAACTCTTGAGGCCTTCAATATCAAATAAATCAACATTAAAAACCAAAGGTACTCTTGCAATGGAGACATAACTACCGAACAGCAGAAAAAGGCCTTCTGATGGAGAAACCACAACAAGTTCTTTTCTACTCACACACAACAACAGGTGAATGCAAAGAGAGAATGAGATAAAGTGAATCAAGCCCAGGATGGTATAGTTGGCAGCTTAGCTGAAACAGGAGTCATGGTAAAAACTGTGGCAGAAAGTTGGAAGGGTTGTAATGGTGAAGGAAACAGGGGCTTGCTCCGGGAAAGCGATGACGATATAAGAAATCTTATTTAGGAAACAATTTCTGAAAGAATGAATCTCCGAACTCATGCAAATCAAAAGGAATCTTCTGATGTGGGAAAGACGATATACAAAAAAACATGGGCACAAGACCCCAAACCGGGAAATCCCAAAAAGGTCAAGACAGGACTCAGATTGAACTCCCAATAGCCAAAAGAAAGGTGCAAAGAAACATCAATGAAATAGTTGCTAGACCAGCTGGGAAGACATAGCCAGATACTGGGAACTAGAGGGAGAAAGCCTAAGTCTGCCAAAGCCCAAAAAGAAACACATCTTGAATTGGAAACTGGTCAGCAAAAAACCATCATTGACTTCATTTTGGGTGGGTGGGAAAAGCCTCTCCCAAGTGGCCATGAAAACCCATATTGGAATGTCAAAGGCCTCAATCATAAATGCCTCTAACAAGTGCTGCATAGTAGACAGCTGGCAGAAGAGAAGCGACCGGATTTAGTCATACTCCACAAAACTACAGTTAATGTCCAACGTTTTGAAATTATAGCAAACGGATCATGCAAGAAAGCAGCATGGGCAGCAGCAGAGGCAACTAGCAGCTCAGGAGCTTTGGCAGTTTTGTGCAATCCAAGAAGTTATAAGGATGTGATTTTCTCCCACTCCCCTAATTTTCTGGATTTGCTCATGAGGATCTCAAAGATAGCTTAGTATTTATGATAGCAAACTTATATGGACCAATGTGTGTGGATGACAAAAGCGTTTGTTGGGAACGCTTAAAGAAATTTCAGCAAGACCATCCTCAGGTTGAATGGATCCTAGGCAGGGATTTTAACACCATTCTAAGGGCTACTGAAAAAAGAGATGAGGCATCACTTAGGCATCGCAAAGTACCATTGACTTAAACACATTTCTCTCAGTTTGCACCCTTATTGATGTGGAACCAAAGGAGTGTATCTTCACCTGCAATAATCGAAGGCAGGATGACCAATCTATCTTGGAAAGACTAGACATGTTTTTTGTAAATCCATGACTTGGAACTAAAAGTATGAAATTCCAATCAGAAATTTGCCACTTTGCGGCATCTAATCACTAGCAATCACCTTAACCCTAGAAAATGACAAGAAACCTAAAGGAATCCCATTCAAAATGGAGTTCATGTGGTTTCAAGACCTGTCATTTGAAGGGAATTTGAAGAATTGGTGGTAAACATCAGAGAGATGCTCTAAGAGAATTTTCTTGTCCCAAAAGCTGAAAAATGTCAAAAAGGAGGTAACTTCTTGGAATAAAAACCATTTTGGAAACATTATTGAGAAAAAAGACTCCGTCTATACTGATTTGGGCTAAATTCAAAAGAAAATTGTATAAAATGGATTGAATCCAAAGCTAGCAGAGGAAAAGGGTTCACAACTGACTTCTGGCAGGGTTCGAGGATGGAGGAATTATAATGGAAGCAAAATTGAGAGTAAAACGAGTAAAGGAAGGAGATTGAAACACCAAATTATTTCAACTTTCAATACTAGTACACAGAAGTAATAACAAGATCGAGAAGATCAGGCTATCATCTAGGCTAATACTGACCGAAATAAGGAGAAAAGGAGGGAGGTATTGGACCTCTATTGGAACTTAGTGCATGAATAGGTAGCAGATAGATTGCAATCACATCAGGAACACATTCAAAACATCCCTGCCATAATAAAAAAAGGAGAAACACCCACTAGTGAAGAAGAAACAAGGAAAGCGGTTTTCGCACTTGGGGCAGATAAATTGCCAAACCTGAATAGATTTCAAACTGGTTTTTTAAAGAAATTCTAGCACATTGTAGGAAGTTATGTAACAGCGCCAATGGAGGAATGTAGAAGGAAAAGAGTTGTCTCAAGAGAGTGGAACTCTTGCTTTTTGACACTTGTGCTGAAGAAAGAGGGGAAGCGTCACTCAGGCCTCACAAAGCACTGCTGACTTTTTCACATTGTCTGCACCCTTATTGATGGGGAGCCAAAGGAGGGTATCTTCCCCCTGAATAATTGAAAGCAAAATGACCAATCTATCTTGGAAAGACTAGACAGATTTTATATCAATCGAGGATGGGGAACTGAAAGTATAAAAATCCAATAAGAAAGTTGCCACTTTGCAGGGTCCAATCACTAGCAATCACTTTAATCCTAGAAAATGACAGCAATTCTCAAGGCATCACATTCAAAATGAAATTCATTTGGTTTCAAGACCCATTATTTCGAAGAAATGGTGGAAAACGTCAAAGAGAGGCTGTAAGAGACTTATCTTGTTCGAAAAGCTTTAAAATGTCAAAAGGGAGGTAAATTCTTGGAAAAAAAAATATTTTGGAAACATCTTTTAGAAGAAAGAGTCCATCTCTGCTAATTTAGGCTCAATATCAAAAGCAAATAGCAGATAATGGACTATATCAAAAGCTAGCAAAGAAGAAAAAGGGCTTACAACTAACTTCTAGTAGGTTTTGACGAAGGAGGAATTATACTGGAAGTAAAAATTGAGTGTTAAATGACTGAAGGGAAAGAGATACAAACTTTAAATTCTTTCACCCTTCAAGAGTAGAGCATAGAAATAATAACAAAATTGTGAATATCATGTTTATTGTCCAGGCTAATACCGACTAAAAATGAGGACATAAGGAGGGAGGCAGAAGACCTCTATAGGAACTTATTACAGGATGAGCTGGCGGATAGATCAGAACCACAGGCGGAACTCATTCAAGACATCCTTCCCACGATAAAAAAAGAAAGAGTACAACGAGGACCTGACAAAACCCGTTAATGAATAAGAAACAAGGAAAGTGGTTTTTGCGCTTATGGCAGATAAACCACCAGGCCCAGATGGCTTTCAAGATTCCTTTTTTTAGAAATTTTGGCACATTGTAGCGAAGTGATGTAACAACAGCAGTGGAGGAATGTAGAAGGAAAAGGGCTGTCTTAAGAAAGTGGAACTCTTGCCTCTATGGCACTCATGCTGATGAAAGAGGATACAGAATACTTTAACTGTAACACCTTCCAACCAGTTGCCCTCTGCAATACTATCTACAACGTAGAAACAAAAGTGATGGCTCTCCGAGTGAAATTGTGCCTAGAAAAACTAATCTCCGATAAGCATTGCAGCTATGGCAGGAAGGTAGATTTTGGATGAAATTGTAACTGCGCATGAAGCCCTTCACTTGCTCGACCATAGAAAAAAAGTTGGTGCGATCATCAAACTGGATATGAACAAAACCTATGACAGAGCCAATTGATTCTTTTTCATGGGCATCTTGGAGAAGAATGGTTTCTTGGCAAACTTGAGGAAACGGGTTCCCGGCTGTAGATCTCCTACCTCTTCTTCAGTTCCTGTCAATGAGATACTACATGCTATTTTCCTGTTTCTGTGTAGGCTGTTTTCATGTATGGACTGATATCCCCAGACATGTTCACCATCTTAGCAGAAGTTCTCAGAAGATTCATAAAAGAGGTAGTTTCTTAGAAAAGTTATAGGTGGTCTCTAATATTCCTGTGCTTTCACGCCAATTTGTAAATGAGAGAATCTAAATGTTTAAAAGAGATACTTTCCAAATATGAGATGGCAGCTAGGCAGAAAATGATTTCTGCAGAAAAAAAAAAATTACTCCCTAAATGTTCTTCGTGAATTCCAGCAAAACATTCAGGCAACACTAGAATTTGCAGTGGGAATGTTCCCAAGCATATACCCTGGGATGCCTTTAAGCTTTGATTGAAGGAAAGGTCTCACACAACATGTGGAAATTGTTCTTGACCGAATCCAGGCTAAATTACCGACTTGATAGGGAAAGTGATTGTTTTTAGAAAAAATAACGCAGTTAATAAAAGCTTCATGACAAGCAGGACCAACTTATATGATGTCCAAGTTTAAGATGCCAGCAAAAAGCATTAATGATGTCGCAAAAATTCAAAGACACTTCCTGTGGCATGACACGGAAAATAGGAATGAAATCTGGTTGGTATCCTGTAATAAGGTCTTCCTTCTAAGGAGTCTTGGAGGAGTCGAGTTTAGGACCAGTGGACTGACGAACAAAACTCTTGGGGCCAAACTTTGTTGGAGGATTTATGAAGAAAGATCCAGGCTTTGGAGTAAGACATTACAAGCTAATTATCTAGATATACAGGAAGGCCTACACCTCTTCACGCAAAACATTTTGCCTCAAGGCTTGGCAGTTTAGAACTTCATTGAAAACTGCAGGCATTTAGTTCTCCCTAAACTACGGTGTTCAGTTCATAAAGGCAATCAGGTTCGCTTCCAGAAGGATGTATGGTTGAATGAAATCCCATTAATCCATGATGAGAACCTTGGCGACCTGGCTCAATTTGTTATCTCTCAATGGGGACCAATGATCAGAAACTACCTCATTGAACTAGAAAGTTTCAGACACTAGCAAAAATTGGAATGGTCAAACACAGTTTGGGCTGAGAAAGAGAAAAGAAACTACAGGAGCTCCTTAATGGCTTAGTCATAATCCACCCCCTCAAGAGCAAGACAGAACATGCCGGTATGGGAAGTCAGAGCATGTGTCAGTCAAAGCAGCATATTTGGAAGTATTGATTGAAGCCAATTGAAATCAAACTAAATTCTCTCAAAGGAAGGTATGGATCAACTAGGGTCTACCAAAAGCAAACATATTTCTATAGCTGACCTAGAAAGGGAGTGCTCTAACTTATGACAGAAAGATGTGAAGGGGATTTCATAGCCCATCCATATGCTTTCTCTATGGAGAAGAGGAAGAGTTAAATAGCCACATCTTTCTGCATTTCTCCCACTCGGCAGATTTGAAACGACCTTTCTCAAAATTGAAGAGCTGCCCGAGAGTTAAATAGCCACATCTTTCTGCATTGCTCCCACTTGGCAGATTTGAAACGACCTTTCTCAAAATTGAAGAGCAGCCCTCTTCAAATCCTATGGAAAATTGCACCAGTAGTAATAATTTGGAATGTCTAGCTGAAGGAAAGGCCATGGGACATAATCGAATCTGCATTATCAAAATCGATGAATGCTCCAATTAAAGAAAGGGAAGACACTGATGCGACGGAAGAGGAACATTGTAATCAATGGAAAATTGAAATCAATCCATTGGCTTAAACCGACCCCTTTACCTGATAAGGAACTAGGTATGAATAGGCAACTAAAGATTTAGGTAACATGACTTTTCTCTTCCTCAGGGGTATATGAAGCTTAATTTTGATGCAGAAGCCGAAGGAAACCTAGGCGTAACTAGAGGAGGAGTTGAATTTAAGGATGAGAGCAGACAGCCAGTATAAATATAATATATATATATATATGTGTGTGTGTGTGTGTGCTTTGGATATTGGTCAGGACACTAACAAAGTAGAAGCCAAAGCCATGCTGAAGGGTATCCAGATAGACTTCTTCAGGGAATGAAAGCAGGTAATGGTTGAAGAAGACTTTCAAATCATAAGTAATGCTCTCAAAAGTCGGATGGTGGCATCTTGGAGACACCGGGATGCTATAGACAAAGCTAAATGAATAACCTGTAAAATTAACAAGAACACCTTCATGCACATAAAATGGGAAGGCAATCAAGTCACAAAGTATGTGGCCAACTGAGGGATAGGTATCCTGGGTACTGAGAGGGTTCTTGTCAAATTTTGGGAAAACAAGTACCCTTATCCTCTCCTCAAATTCTTAACAAAGAATATCTATTCCCTAGGGTGACACCCCCATAAAAGATCCCCTTCCTTTAACATGAGAGATTGCAGTGAGAGTGACATGGAAGCAAAATGACATGGATTTTGCTGAATGGACAGCAAGAAATAAAATAAATCCTTTACGTATATGTTTGAAGTGATTCCCTGTACATGTTTGGATGAACTTCATATCCTATTTTTGGAAAGAGAGAGAGCTAAGAGGATTGGATACATTATGTCTTCAGAGAGACGGACCTTTAGAGTATGAATCATCATGCCTGCAAGAATTATTCTGTGACCTGCACTTTGAGTGAGAAAGAGAGATCTTTCATCCTTCTATCGCATTCCACGAAAGTTTTTTCTTTCTGTTTATTGCTGATAAGAGAGGTAAATCAGAATATAACAGTTGGAATGATCATGGTAATCCTTATGAAATTTATGTGGAAAGTGTTGCATTTGATAATTTAAGTTCTCTTTCTCTACTCATTTAGATAAAGACTGACTAAATCTATATTGGAACAGTTGTTGGATATATGATGAATATTAAAAATTGAAGGACGGCTGGATGTCGGTTAGCAAGGCATGCATGGGAGCAGATAGCATAGATGCTCCATAGTTTGAGGGATAGAGAAAGTAACAGCCTTGTCAGGCTTTTTGCATTATATCCTTCTTCTTCCACATTTTGATAAGTGTGAGAATGAGGATTGAGAGCCCCTACTATCTTTATTATCTGCAGTTTGATGTATCAGGTTCCTGAAGTACCTGAAATCAGCTAGGGATAATAATATGTGAAGGATGTAAAATAAGATATGTATTCTCTCTTGCATATTGCATGTTGTAATGTCTCCTGTCCGATATGAAGAATTATTTTTCGTGATTGTTTGGGTGCAAGTGAGATGCAGAGAGATGGAATGTGAATTCTGTCCTACTTTCTTAGTTCCCGAAAAAAAAACCAAGTTTCTGTTTCTATAAATTCATATAGGGAAAGTGATGAATTGAAAATGTGCTCCCTCATCTCCGCATGAGAGAAGGCTTGTGGAGGAGGCAGCTCTTCCAATGGACTGGTAAAATCTCATTATCACCCCCCCCCCCCTGTTGAGGAAGGGTTGTGTGGTCTTGCTTTTTGTCAAGGAAGTGTAGCTACTGTATGGATTAGAAGACATAGCTGATGGTGTGCTAGCATGATAATAAGCTCATTCGCAATTTGAGGTTCTGATGAGTTTTTTCTATTGGTGACTGGTTTTTTCAATAGAACCTTTAGCGGATCTAGGGTACCTAACCCTAACTATTTACCTATTGACCAATATAAAAGTAAATACAATGGGAATGATCACCCTTTACACACTTAGCCCATCATCATTTAGCGTAAATGATGGTTGGAAAGATGGCCCACGGTTGACAATGTAACCAACTTTCCTCCCATAATCATTGTCTCAACAAAAAATTGAGCAAACACCCCTTTTACTTATATTCCAAAAATGTACAACAACAAAACTTTTATATACCTCAAAGTAGCTGCTTAAGTACACTAGATCTTCATCAGTGGGAAAGAAAAATTGCAGTGCTAACTAGGTAAAGGATTGGCTCAGAGGTGCAGAGAATAAAAAGATATAAGATTCAATATACTAAACAATGCTTATATAAGATTCAATATATTAAAAAACTGCTAATATATGATTCATTATATTAAATTAGTGAATGTACCTGCTCTATAGTAAAAATGGCCATTCGCCCCAAATAAATTCCTAGCACATGGACTCCTGATGTTGCCATTCGGGAATACAACACAAAAATTGATGTGGAGTCTCATTATTCATGGAAATCTATCAAGATGTGGTAGAGGGCAGCGAGGACCAAGAAGGCTGAATGGCACGTGTATGCAAAAGAATGCAAAGGAAAATGATCCACATGTATGGTTAAAAAGAATGACAACAGAAAATTTAGAAAATGTATCATATACTATAGACAGATGGCATAGACATGATAAATTAATTGTGGAAATGTAGTCAAAGATTACATTTCATAATTGCATGAAATCCACATCTCTGGTAAAGGTGGCATAGCAAATAAGACTTGTATATCATAAGAAGTGACAATTGTTTTTTATAAGGCACTCAAAATTATCTCCATAAGTGGTTTAACAGATTAACTGAATCTAACTTTTACCAGAGCCTGGAAAAAGGATAAGATGGACATACAAGTTTGATTGCCACTTCTTCATTAGTCTGAATGTTGACTCCTGAAAATAAGCCATAGATTATATCATGAATAACATGTTTCAAAGACGTAAACTACAAACACATAACAGAACATATTCTAGTTCAATAGTTCATGCATTCAAAGTTCAAAACCCACAATTATCTAACAGTTGTCGGGACATATCATTTGAATTCCAAAGTAGATATAATCTGTAAGCCCATATTATGCCTGAGCTATAATTATGACCAGCAGGAAGCACTTTTGCAGTTAGCAGTGCCCAGGAAACCTTTTTCGCAACTAACTACAGACAAGATTGCAAAAAAAAACACACTTACAGAGAGGTTATGTGGAACAATCATATAAATCCTTACACTTTTATACTTTTAATTACAGAATTTGTATGCACACTATAATATCGATAGAACCTGAGATTTTTTCTATAGACCATATTCTTTCCATTTTAAGATTGAAATTATCGTACTAAACGAATTTGATAGTCCAGAGGATGGATCACCTGCAATTCTTGGCTTCTAAGCCAAAAAGTGTCCTCCTGGAAATGTTAAATCATAAATAGGAACTTATTATCTATCAAGCAGAACCTTAGTGGAATACTTCTTACAATCTAACTCTCCAGCGGGTGCTCAAGCTGAATATTAAATATCTTTGTTGCAAGGAATTTGCTACAACAGTATCTCATTAATGAGCTGACAATTCAAGGTGTTCTTTTTGGTAGAACATAGTTTCATTTACCTTGAGGCTTCTGGTTCCTGCCTAGTCTAATGGTTGCAGCTATCATAGCCACCTTGTCATAACACTAATTCAATCCCCCAAGTGATGGATCTGGAAAGAATCTCTTAGATTTTAGTGGTTGCAACTAAATGCTTTTCTTCAATTCAATGGTGTTCATCTCTAAAACATAACTTTATACACAAAACACAAGCCCCCCAAGAAAAGAAATTCAAGATTGTTTTCATAGTTGAGCATGTCTCATCCAAAAGCCCGGATAACATAAACTATATTGTGCAGAAAAATAATTAATTTCTCCCAGTTTTGGAGGCACCCCACAAAGGTGAAGTCATTGAACTAGTGAAAATTTGCAAAGTTACGGAACTCATAAAAAATTGCGAGAATTGATTCATTTCTCAGAATTTCAGAGGCACTCACAAAGAAAATTTTATCCAAACATGTGTATTGATCAAAGAATAATTTATTTGTCTGAGTTTCGGAGGTGCCCGCAAAGATAAAGTTATTGAACCCATGAAAAAACTGTATGAACTTGATGATTTCAGAGTCACCCACAAACCCAAATCTATCCAACCATTCATATATCAGAAAAAGAAAATATTGATTTGTCAGAGATTCAGAGGTACCCGACCCAGATAAATTTCTCCAAATGAGCCGCCGCCAATTTTGCGCCCCAATCTGTATTTATCTCCCACCAGCGGTTCCATTGCTGTACTGTGACTAAAAGCACACTCCGTGTAAAACCAAAGAAAACACAGCAGCAATCACTGAATACCCAGTCCTCTGTTTTTCTAACCCCATTCTAGTTCTCTGATCTCAGCAGCAGCAGAAGCAGACGATGGATTCTTCGGGCGGCTGATTCATAATAAAACCGTGGCCCCAACATTCTCCTCAGTCAATACTGAATTGTCCACACGCGGGTATATAATCCCAACCACCCTGGTTGTGGGAGATTGCCTGGATCCTTGTTAGATTGAAACTATAAATTGGGAAAATTTGATGCAGAGAAATTGGAACTATAAGTGGGAAATTTTTTATCTAATAGCTGAAATATAAATGGGTAAAAGGATTTGATAGATTGGAATTATTAGTGGAGAAAAAACAAATGAGGAAGGAACCTTAAATAAATGGAAAAGTGTGTTTCATGATACTATGAATATATCGGTAGAAAGAAAGGGTGGCAAAATTCATACATGGGTCTAATCATCTTTCCTTTTAAAGATTATATAAAAGGTATCCTCCCTCTTTCCCATTTCTTTTTCATGTACTCCTTTATTCTCTTTTTTTTTCAATTACTTATTACAAATTTAAAATCAGGAATAAAAGTGTATTAATTTATGATCAAATTTGTTTCATAGATTGTAGATAATAATTGTTTTAATCAAACAAATAAAATTAAAATGTACAGGGGAGTGATAGAATTGTGTGTTCTCTTATTTTAAAAATAATTGAAACTTAGGAGTGTAATAGTGAATTTGAAAAAAAAATCATGTTAAAAAGTGTCTTTGTCTCAAACAATCATTACTTTTAATACATTATTAAGTTATTGGTAAAAATTGTATAAGTGAACTCAACAAGACTAATATTTCATCTCTCACAAATTCTAAATGAGATTTGTATAAGTCAATAAGACTAATATCTTGCCGCTCACAAATTATGTGTAAGAGCTCTATAAGTAAACAAGACTAATATCTTACCTCCTACAAATTGTGGGTAATAGTTGTACAAATGAGCACATCCTACCTCCCATAAATTGTGGGTAACATTGTACAAGTGAACACAACAAAATAAATATTGTATAGGGAGCGTGTAATGGTAAATTTGATGACATTCGAATGTGTGTTCCATTATTTTGAAATAGTTAGAAATTCCAAGTATGCATAACCTCATATTGTGGGTAACATAGGTAAAAGTGAGCACAACAAAATAAATATTGTATAGGGAGTGTGTGATGGTAATTTGGATGAGACATTTATATATATGTGTGTGGCAAAATAAAGTGTTTGTGAGACATTTATTTTTAATTTCTATTAAGTGGAACTTATATTTTTTATTAAAAAAACTATTAAAAAAATCATAACCAAAAAAATTAATTAAAATTTAATTCTTCGATCTTTTTTAAAAAATTAATAAAAATATGTAAAAAAAAACTTTTTAATTAAAAATAGTTATAATTGAATCTGTGATTTTACTTTAATTATTTATTTTTCTTTGCCATTTCTATTTGTAAAGTTGATTGATATATTTTAATTATTTATAACATAAAAATAATTTATTGTAATTATTGTGAGAAAATTAATTTAAATGGAAATAATTGTTTTTTATAAATTATAATGGAGTACACAAAACATGACAAGGTGACCGTACCTTTACTTTTCTTTGAGATTTAAACCCCATAAAATTAAAAGCAATATAAAGTTTATACCTTTAAAAAACAATGGTTTATGTTTGAGCACATCCACAAAGATAAAGGAATGCGTGTATTTTACATTGTAAATGGCTCCTTTCTAAATAGACTCGAATTTAAAATCAAATATGACGTCACTCCCTCTTTGAAAAGGTCTGAATGGCGTGTACACGTACGCCGGAATTTAAAACAAAATGTTCATCTCCCTTTTGTATTTTTATGTTGTTTTCTTCAATGGGTTTTGACACAAACATTTCCCCCCCTCATGTGGAGACTATTCTTTCAATGTTGAATGAGTCATTTTTCTCATTTGTATTTTTATGTTGTTTTCTTCTTTGGATTTTGATACATACATTTCTTCGTTATATGACTTTTTTTTCGATGTTGAATGAGTCCTACAATGTTGGATAATTTAGAAATATATTAAAAATTGAGGTTTTAGCGTTTTGTAAAATTAGTATACATAGTTTAAATATATTGATAGCGAAAGTATTGATATATATCGACTTTAAGGTGTCACTTTTAGATTTGTTATATAGTTTTGTTTATTGAAGAGTTTTCGTATTGATTAATGACTCCTAATTTTTCTATATTTTTGGGAAAAAAGGGTTCCAAACTTTCTTCTCTAAGCAACAAGAAGAATTACTCTATGAGAATCAAATTAGCATCAAATTTAACATTGCTCATTTTTATGGTTACACCTATTGGTATAATTTGTATATGTCTTAAATCTATTTTTATGGAATATATCCATAAATATTAAATTTGAGATATTTATTTTGGATTTGTTACATAGTTTCTCCAATCACCTTTTATGTAAAAAAAAAAATTGATTGGTGATACAAGACCTCAAATTACCTCTACCCCTTTGTCCTGGTCGAAAACATATAACAAAAAAGAGCTCGAAATTCTATAAAATGTCTAAAATATTGTTGATATTCAATTCTCTTTATTAGTTAAGGAAAAAACTACCTTAATAAATGCCAAATCTAAATTCATTACACTACATCAATACTATTTCTTCATTGTTGTTGTGAATTATACCTATTAATATAATTAAGAAAAATCTAAAATTTAAAAAACAATAAAACAATAATAATTAAGTATAACTTTTGAACTTAATAATGTATGATTTTTTAATTTAAAAATTTAACTTATTCGTAATAAAATGTGAGTGATATAGATATATCATTATATTTTATGTTTGTTGGTATTTATAGATATACATAACAAATAACATATATATGAGAGTTGGATTAGGTAAGGGCTCGCTTTTGGTTTTGGTAAGATGAATGTGCAAGTTAGGTGATTGATTATGCTAGTTTGATGTGCTCCCATAAACATCATAATTACATGTCTATGTATGAGCGGTTATTTTATTAATATGATTGTTCTTTCTTTGTCCCCCAAAATTACACAAATCACAATTTTAGTATGGTAATAAAATTATGTACATATATAATGTTAACAAAAGTGTTAGTTTCGGATTGAAAATTTTATGTTAAATTTTTTTATATAAAAAATATTAAAGATTGTGTAGGAAAGGGTTTTAGAGTTGTAGAAGTAATTTTAAGATGTGTTGAAGAGGTGTATTTAAATTGAATAGTAAGATATCTATTTAGAGTTATCGGAATGAGATTTTTTTTTAGTATTATAAAGCTATAAAGGAAGAAAGGGGAAGGCCGAGAAAAAAACATATTAATCATACAACCAATGAAAGGTGTTGATCTTTAGCACATGTATATGTGTGAGTTGATTGCATTACTATACAACCCATGAAACACTTCTAATATTGCAAAGTGAGAAACTTTGGCATACAAAATCAGTCACAAATACTTAAGTGTCAAGGAAATTTTGACATGAGGAGAAAGTGATTGTTTGGCATCTTTCCAGAAGGTTTGTCACATTTTGTAGGAAAGGGTTTTACATCGACAATACAATACATCTACCCATAAACATCCAATCAAATTTAAATAGTAAAATTTGAATTAATTGTTTTGTATTGAAATTACTTAGATAGATTTTAATATCAGCAGCATATAACGCTAAAGTACACAAAAATATAGAGAAATGATCACAATATGCAATTATAATGACTTAGCCACTTCGAGGGGACAACCTCCAAACCATACAATAAGATTGAAGTGCTCTATATGATGATTATCTACTAGTTACTAACTCCTATATATGCCTTATTATACTATGTAAATCTCCAAGGCCAACATATTAAGTATATAAAAGCATATATGAATGTGATATGACATGATAAGAGATTATGCTAGCCACGATTCAGCCATACATATCCCGATATATGACCTAGGATTAAGAACGTAGCATGCCCCTCCAGTTCAAAGTAACAATATTCCTAATGTTGGTAATCTCAGGGTGTTGTCAGAATGCTTCATCTTCCTTAGTTGTATCTTTAATGTTTGAATTCTTCCACTTGATCATATTCTCAGTGATGACCATTATCCTTGGCTTCTTAGTGTGTGTTTATAGGATTCCTTTAGGCTCTAATATGATGCATCCTTCCTCATCAAGTTCTGGTAACACTCACTGAGAAGACACCTTCTACCCAATGACCTTCTTCAAGTAAGAAATATGGAATATTTGATGTATTTTAGTTGACTGAGGAATCTCTATTTTATATGACACGCTCCAATTTTTGCAACACTTGATAAGGGCCATAGATATTTGGGTGAAAACTTGTTATCTTTGTTTGTTGTTTTAAACATAGTTGTTTATATGGTTGTAATCAAACAAAAACAAAGTCTCCAACTTCAAAGCTTCACTCACTAAGGTGTTGACCAACTTATTGCTTCGTGCGGTTTCATGTCATTATCAAATTTTCTTTAACGCTAAAGAGCACCTCTTGTTGGTGTTGAATGTGTTTTTCAACGACTATTGCTTTAGGTTGAACCCTTAAATTTGAAGTGAGGGATGGTGGATGGTAACCATATAATGTCAAGAATGGGGACATTTTTGATGAAGTATGAAATGAAATGTTATACCATCATTCTGCAAGTTGTAGCCACTTAACCCATCTCTCCTACTTATCTAAATCAAAGCAATGTAGATACCCCTCCAAATATATCTTTATTACCTCAATCTATCCATTAAATTGGGGATAATATGATGAACTACAATCCAGTTGAGTACCCAAACATGAGAATAAAGTAGTCCAAAAACATCTAGTAAATATAGGATCGTGATCACTGCTTATAATCTCGGGTGTTCCATGTATCTTTTGAACTATATCCATAAAAGAGATGACAACTATACTCGTTATAAAGGGATGTGTCAAGGCACAAAAATGAGCATACTTAGTGAGTCTAAAATGAGCATACTTAGTGAGTTTATCCACAACCACCATAATTACACTTTTTCCTTCGAATTTCAACAATCTTGTGATGAAATCCATGGAAACCTCTGCCCATTGCTCACTAGGAATAGATAGAGGGTACAAAAGTCTTGGAGACTATAGACACTCAAATTTGGAAATTTACTCTTTGACACAACTAGTTTTTACAATGCACTCTTGCTAATAAAAATATGTTCTTTCTATTCTCGTTTAGTGCATCTTAAGGTCTATGTTGATGCAAAATTACAACACACCCTCAAATGGCCTGAGTTTGAATGGGGCATTTGGTGTGATTGCACAACATGGAGCTATCCTGAGTGTGGGACATTACAAAATGGGATAGCTCTCTAGAGAAGGTCAGTTCCTACTCCTAACCTACCTGCCACAAACTACTCCTAATGTAAGTAAAACTACTAATCAACCATAATCTAATGCTTCCAAGGAGACAGGGATAAAACGGATTGCATGAAACAAACCTACACTATAAGCAGTGATACACCAAGAAAGGATTGTCAACCAATTTCCCCTTCCTACAAAATAGAGAAAGGGTGAGCTAAGGGAGGTTGGACTAGGTGCAACACTGACCTAAACTACACCAATGTCTTAAGGAGAGGGCGGAATACTACACCACAGACCATAAGACAAGCATTCTCCATTCCTGTATAAACACATCACACCCATATCAAATAATAACCATGAAATATGCACAAAACACCCGATTTGCAAATAGAGGTAAGACAGAGCACTAAAATCATGCAAAGGTTTGAACAACAACACAGAACATAATTTTTATTGCTCCTTAAAAATATACACAATACATTACATGTAGGGGAAGACATGAAGCCATTACAGAGATTTAGGAGAAGGCTTGAATCCCTAAGAAGAATGGGGTGCATGGGAGGAGAAAATGACAGACCTTTTGCTTATGCAACCCCTTACAATATTTATAGAAGAATTTTGAGGAGAGAAGGGAGATACATGAAATCCCGAAATTGCCTCCAAAACCCATAAAAAATTCATTGTTTAAATCTATAGTGGGTGCTTGAAGATTTGTAAAATCTTTACTTCATTAATGGTATTGCCTTGTCCAAGAAGGAACTAGTTATGATTGCACCTGAGCCTAGTCTCTAGCTCATATAGCTTCATCATGACCTACCCTCCCACCAAACCCATTAATGGCTTTCACCTACTGCTCACTACTTGCCATTTTCAGAGGTCTAAAACCCCCAAAATCTGAATTTCATTAGTTTCATGTTGTAAAACCTGAAATCAACTTTCCAACGACTACAAGTTTGCTAAAAATGGTTAAAAGATGCAGAAGTTATGAGGGTTTGAAGTTTGGCATGATTTTTGGTCTTCCTCCAATGCATCGAGCCACTTTACCACCTACCAAGTTGTTTTCCTTCACCACCAAGTTATGTATTGAATGCAACCACTTACTTGCATGTCAACTCGTACCACTTACCTACTCAACGCCGACTCTTCACTTCATCTACTACTTGACAATCCATTCAACTCAGCTTGGTCTCACATGCAACTCGGCAGGCCCTTTTTAATTGATTTGGGCGGGAGTTTAAAAATTTTCAGTTTTTCGGGCTTGTCTCTTTCAGACATCCATCACCCAACATTTCAGGATTTGCGAGCCCCTAGCCCCTGAAACCTACTCAGCGCGACTTAAAAAATTCTACAAACTCACCACGTCGTCACCTCCATGCTTTAGCTCCTTTGTCGTTCGACCTCCGAAAAAACTCTTACGCATTGACCGTGAAGATGGGTTGACCTCCGAAACACCCACAACTTACCACGTCACCCTGACCCTTTTGGGTTTCAAGATTTCAAGCTTTTGGATGTCTGAGCTTGTTTTTTACACATTGTCGTGGCGAAACCCCTGAATCATCGAATCCCCGAAGTCCAAAGACTTCGGACTTCAGGCCTCCATTTTACTTCTAACTCGCTCATTTGACACGAGCCTGAGCCCCTCCACTTCATGTGATCTCAATCCATGTCGAGCTCATCCTCATTCCTCAGCTCGCCCCTTTTCTATCTCCGCATTCGATTCCATACTCCCGCCATGGGTTCCTTTAAAGCTCGCCTCATAGCTCATTTTAGAGCTCAGCCTTCTGTGCCCTTTTCCATCACACTAACCCTGTTAAACCTTTGACCCCATAGCTCGCTAATCGAGCTATACCTTCATAAATTATTTGGCCAAGTTGGCTCGTCCATACACCATGCTCGCCACTAATCAATCTATGAATGAAGTCCCTCCATGTCTTTAGCCGAGTTAAATCAGCTCCTAGGCCGAGTTCATTCAACTCGGCACTACAAACCTGTAACTCACTGAACTATGTCAGCTTCACGTCTTGACCATGTCCCCAACCTCATGATGCGAGTTCCCTCCATTGAGTCATCCGCCCAATGCCGAGTGCCACACTGCTTATTCCTTCGAGCTCATTGTCTCCTTGCATGGCCATCGAACCACTATATCCCGCGCAAAGCCAAAATGGCTAACCCTCGACCAAAGCCTCCAACTCGGCTCGCCGAGCTATTTTTTGGCTTGGTGGCCCTTTGAGGCCTAGAATGAAAATTTTTCCCTGGAGACCCATTTTTTGGAATTTTTTATTTTTCTCGTTTCTAAGGCCTAATAGGGGCTAAATGTGGGGATTTTTTAGACTCGTCGTATTTGTACCCATTTTTGCTTGTTTGGCCGAGATGTGGGCCTAGGTTGGCCAATTTCTTCCTGGGGGGGTAAAAATTGTCAACAATTTGGCGACTTGTCAGGACATCTGCCTGCTAGATGTTTATAAACCAGTTGCCCAAAGTTGTCTATTGGGCACAATGTCACTTTGGTTTCCTATAACTGACTTGGACTCTGTTGAATTTGCACCCCGAGGTTGCCTACAATAGTTGATCTTGTCTTGAAATTTGCTAGCCTTGGACCTGTCCCGCTACTTACACTCTCAATTTTCATAAGAAAATCTTAAAGTTAAAATTTGTGAGAGTAAAAAAAAATTAAGACCTGGTAATTTTCATTTGTTTCCCTTTGCCACCCTAATCTACCAAGTATCGAAGCACACAAAGACTGATGATGCTTGTCATGTGTTTGTGCACTGCAAAATTTCAAATAAGACATTTCTCAAGTTTTTTATATCATGGAACTCTATTAAACTTGAACTTTTTTCTTTCTTCTGAATGTTCCATTTGCGACATGCGGCTAGGGCTATAGCTGCTGACTCTCTGAACCTGTGGGGGACACCCCAGAAGTTCACCTGTGACTGATTCTGAAGGAGTCGGAGAATGAAATTTTAGTAAAATCTATCCTTAATCTTGATTTTAGTTGCTCTGCATTTTTTTTCTTTTGAAATCTGTAACTGTTCCCCTCAAATATGAACTTCTTCTGCATGCGGGAGGCCTACTAAAACATCATGCATTGTGCTGGAGAAAACACAACATGAACAAACTATGTACAAAAATAAAATATCATGCATGCCTAAGTAGACATGCAAGGTGTGCCCAAGCACTTATTATACTGAAAGAAAACCTACTCTTACCCTACACTAACTGGAAGTAGAGAAGGTTTCAAATGAAGCCTGCAACTAGTTGTGTAAAGTAGCTCCCTTTTCTTACAATAGGAATCCATGTGGTTGATTTGACTGTAGACATGGTTATACACATGAGTGAGAAACTGACATAGACCCAATTTTCCACCCACATCATCAAGGTATCAACTGGAGACAAGACAAAAACCTCCTCTGAATGAACTACATGAGGCTTCTGAAGGTATTTTATATAATGTAATTGATCATTGGTACTATGAGACTCATCCCCATTCTCTAGATTGAACATGGCTGGTTTTGACAACTCTGTTTCTAGCCCCAACACAGTTAAATACCTGATATGGCATGGCCTAGATGGCCAAATGTGCTCGTTGCTCTGAGTTTTAGTAAGAAAGCCTTTATGCAACTTTCTTGGAAAAGGTGACTATCTGTGATTGGATTTTCTTTTTACACATCTACAGACAACTGATGTGTCACCTTAGTTAATGGTAAGAAAGTGATGGTTCCCTCATTTCCTTCAGGGTCTGTTGTGAAACTTAGAAGATTCAATTCCTCCAATACAAATCCAAGATGATCCTTATGAGATGCAAGCTCTTGTTTTTTAACACTCTTCTCCATGGCAGCTGGCCCTTGTGCTTGGAAGATGGATGATGAAGGAGCAAATGTTGTGATTTCCATGGGCTCCTCTTCATTGAAGAAATCCTTCTAAGTCTGATAGATAATATTCCTCCTTCTTGTCCCTATCGTGCCGGCTCAAACTCCTCCATGGTGTTCTCTGGATCTTCAACTTGCTCACTATGGCTCCCTTCGTCCTTGAACATGAAGTTTTAGAATTCAAACTTCTCTTCATGATCAGAACTTGGAGGGGGTGAAGTGGGAGGAAGACTTGCAGTCTCCTGCACAATGTTTGAATCTTCCAAATTTATTTGATCTTCCTTCACTGCATGGAGCTCTTCTTCTTTTAAATTTGTAGTTGTTATTCCCTCTTCCCATATTGATTTTACAATTTGTGTTTGATCAACATTTTTTGAAAACAAAGTGCCCTCGTGAACATTGTGTTCTATTAGCATATGGATTTACATGCATGCAAATGACATGCAAAAGTGTTAGAACGAAGTCCCTCCTCAATGAAGCTGAGGGCTTGCCTTTATTGAAAACTAAAACTGTATTTACATATGTACATTAAAAATTGTATGTGGGGAGTGTTTTGGAACATCAATGGAAAGAAAATTGAATGAGGGAGATGGAATGGAATGATTGAAAGGAATGAAAAGGAATGGATGGAAGGAACATGCAATAGTTAGGTAAAAGCATTGCCTAATATTGCGCATGGAAAAGAACAATAAATAACTAACACAAATAAAACGGAGTTTGCATCAGCTAAACAAGAATGAGTAAAGGGAACACACGTGAGCAAGTAGATAATCAGAGCTTGATCACTGTGAACTAGAAAACCATATTAGTAGTGTTGACAATAAGATCCAAGATAATATTTACATGCAAGATTCAAACACTAATAGCTAATGAACATAAGAACATCAAATGCTATAAAAGTCAATGTGTTACACCCTTAATCGTATATCTTACATTGGATGTATATAGCCGACTTGTGGCTATCATAACTTCTTATCATTTATGGATCTCTTTCATATATTTTATATTATCATTAGTGGGTTGGCCTTGGTGTTGGGACATAACATAAGAATAATATATATAGGGGTTAGTTGGTAGTAGTTGAGGATCATATTAAGCATTTGAGTCTTATTGTTTGGTTTGGAGGTTGCCCCCTTGAAGTGGCTAAGCTATTCTACTTGCATATTGAGATCATTTATCTAAAACATTACGTTCATTGGTGTTATATTGCTGCTAATAATTAGATTTATACAAGTAATTCCATTACAAGTGGTATTAGAGCTTGAACTCGGTCAATGCTCATCAAACCCTAATTGTGACGATTCGGCCATATCTCAAAATTGGTAGCGAAGTTTTCTACAATTTTTTTGTGGCATGGCGAAATTACTCAAGTAATCTCCCCTCCGAATTTTAAGAATTTTTGACTTGGTTTGCAAAAGTTATAGCGGTTTTATGTTTTTTCATAATTCGGCTAACCTAGGGTGTAATTTCTTGAATTTTTCAAAGTTATTTACATTTCCAGAAATAGGATTAAAAAATTAGTTTGAATTTGTTCTTTGAGTGTTTTAAAAATTCGGCCGAATTCCTATCAAAATCCCAAACCCTAAATTTTAAGCCTTGATCCCTAAACCCTACCATTTTGGGGCATCATTGCTAGGCCTTCGACAAGAGGAAAAAATAATCCCACCACTCCGGTTAAAACCCCTAAAAAGGATGAGATAATATTTGAAGATTTAGAGTTAGAAGGGGGTATCTACACATTCCTCAGGGTTAGGGTTTACTTCAATAAACCATAAGGTTAGCTATCTTGAGTTAGAGTTGCGAAACCTCGAGGGTAGAAGTGGCTAGAAAAGAAGATGTAGACAAGATTGGACAACAATTGAAGGATTTAATTCACCCAATTTAGTTTACAATATAATGGGTCATCATATCCTTTCTAATCAACCACAACTCAATCATACTCATATTAACCAGGGTGGATCTTCAGGTCAAAGTAATAGACAAACTAGACAAGGTGGATCTGCAAGCATGACCAATCCAAATACAAACACTTTGTAGGCTCGTAACATGATTCCAAAAGTGGAAATGCTTAAGTTTGATGGAAAGGATCCACTCAATTGGATTAACTAGATGGATAATTTCTTTGATCTTCATCATATTCCATTGGGACAAAAGGTTACCATGGACATCTTTGTACCTTGAACTTGACCAATTCATTTGGTATAGATGGTCACGTGGTCAAAGGAAAAAGAGCGGCCTCAATTTCACATGGACAGTCTTCACTGAAGATTTATAATTACACTATTGTTCAAGTGTGCTAAGGAATTATTTCAGTCAATTAGCAAAGCTAAGACAAACAGGATCAGTCAAAGATTACATCCATCAATTCCAAAACCTTTCCTTACGGGTGGAAAATATTCCTGAAGAGAATCTAAATGACTTATTTATTGGGGGGTCTTAAAGAACACATTGATACTGAGGTGCGTATGTTTTAACCCTCATAAGGTTTCGGATTCTATGATCATGGCACATAGGGTAGAGGGAAAAATTTCTTTCCAGTAGGAAACAAAACTTTCAGTAATATCAGAGATTATAGCACCTTTCCACCATCATTCCCTCGGCTAGTTAGACTAACACCGTAAAAAATTGAAGAAAAGAGAGCCAAAGGGTTATGTTTTAATTGTGACAAAAAATTTGGACCAAGACATAAGTGTGCTGAAAATAATTTGTTCTTCATTGAGAGGGCCTAATGAAGAAGATGAAGAGGTAGAGCCAAAGAAGGAATTAGGAGATCCCCAACCAATAATATAATGCCATACAATTTCAGGTATTAGCACTCCCCAATCTCTCAAAAGTAGTTAGATTCTTAAAAAAAATAGAGGGTAACAATGGTGATTGATTTGGGAAGTACTCACAACTTTATCAATCATAAGTTGGTGGTATGTTTGAACTGCTTTGTTTATCCAGCTCCAGAATGTCAAGTCATGATCGTTGATGGGAAAACTATTAGTTGTTCAGGAAAATTCCATAACATTAATCTCACCATGGGATATTACTTTCTAACTAGCAATTTTTATGTCATTGTTATGGGAGGAGAAGACATTGTGTTAGGAGGTTCAGTGGCTTACCACCTTAGGAACTATTGAAATGAATTTCCAAGATTTATTCATGCAATTCCAATCAGAAGGGAGGAATTTTACACTAAAAGGATTAAGAGCAAAGTCCCCCCCACAGATGGTAAGTTCTCATCAGATGCAAAAATTTCTTAGAAAAGGTGTCGAGGGGTTTGCGGCACAAACTATTTTCATTAGAAGCACATAATTCAAATACATTTATACTTGTCGATATGCAAACAATTATAGATGAGCACTCAGTGGTGTTTAGAGAAATTCCAAAGGGTTTACCTCCAATAAGAGACCATGACCATGCCATCCAGCTAGTACCAGGGAGTCCACCCACCCAACATCAGACCTTATAGGTACCCCTATATGCAAAAGAGTGAGATTGAGAAGATAGTTCAAAATATGTTAGAAGAAGGACTTTATTCGTCATAGTCAAAGGGCTTACTCTTCTCCTATAGTAGTGGTACAGAAAAAAGATGACAATTAGCGCATGTGTCCAGATTGCAGGGAACTCGATAAGTATATAGTTAAAGATAAGTTTCCTATTCTTGTAATTGATGATTTACTAGATGAGTTACATTGTGTTGTTTACTTTACAAAACTTGATATTCGTTCTAGATATCATCAGATTAGAAATCAGGGATGAAGATTTTCATAAAACAACCTTCATGACACATGAACGATACTATGATTTCTTGGTAATGCCTTTTGGACTAACAAATGCCCCCTCTACATTTCAAAGCTTGATGAATTCCATCTTTAAGCAATTTCTGTGAAAGTTTGTTTTAGTGTTTCTTTGATGATATATTAATCTATAGTAAAACATGGGAGGAACACCTGCATCATGTAAATAAGGTGTTGGAAACTCTTAAACAACATCAAATTTATGCAAAGCCTTCTAAGTGTTCTTTTGGTGTCAAGGAGGTTGAATATTTGGGTCATATTGTCTCTTATGAAGGTGTTAAAGTGGATCCTAACAAGATAAAATCCATGCTTGTATGGAAGGTTCTTAAAACCCTAAAAATTCTTCAAGGATTTTTGGGGCTTACAAGTTATTATCATAGACTTGTAAAGAATTAGTGGCAACATCACAACACCACTCATTGTTTTATTGAAGAAGGATTCTTTCCATTGGAATGAGCAAGCTACTATGACATTTGAGAAGTTAAAGGAGGCCATTTGCACCACTCCGGTTCTAGCCACCCCAGATTTTTTTGAAAACATTCATTGTTTGAATGTGATGCTTCAAGGTATGGTATGCGGGAAATACTCATGCAAGAAGGTCGACCCATTGCCTACAAGAGCTGTCAGTTCAAAGGTAAGAATATATCTAAACCAGTTTTATGAAAAATAAATGTTAGCCATACTTCATGTAGTGAAGCAATGGAGACCATATCTAATGGGCAGACCTTTCAAAGTAAAGACAAATCTCATGATAGTTTAAAATAATTTTTAGAGTAACGTTTATTCATCTGAAGAACAACAGAAATGGGTCTCAAAAATGTTGGGTTATGACTTTGAGATAATATATACGAAAGGGAACGAGAATGTAATTGTTGATTCTTTATCTCGGAATGATGACTCAGCCGAGGCATTGTTGTGTGCCATATCTATATTACAAGAGAATTGGATAGAGGATGCCAGGTCTGAATGGAAAAATGATCCAGGTACACAAAATCTCATTCAAAATCTCTAACAAGATCCAAATATGTCAGAAAAAAATTGTATGGAAAGGATATGCTTTATGGTATAAAGATAGAATCTATATCTATGTAGGAATTCAATCCTTAAAAATAGGGTTATATATGAGCTTCATGCTTCTCCAGTAAGGGAGCATTCTGGCTTCTTGAAGGTTTATCATCGAATCAAACATAATTTTTTCTGGGAAGGGCTAAAAGGGGATATCCAAAATTTTGTGGTAGAATGCATGGTTTTTCAGCAAAATAAGGGCAAAAAAATTAATTCCCTAGGTCTTTTACAACCTCTATCTATTCCTAGCCACAGGTGCGAAGAGGTGTCTATGAACTTCATCATAGGATTGCCTAAATCAGAAGGTAAAAATGTAATCATGGTTGGTGGTGGATAGACTCACTAAATATGCCCATTTTTGTGCATTATCACATCCATTTGTTACGAGTAAATTAGCAACAACCTTCAGGGATATATTTCAGAAGCTACATGGGATACCAAAGATTATAGTAAGTGACCGAGACCCTATCTTTACTAGTAATTTTTGGACTGACTTGTTCTCATGCTTGGGCACACAACTAGCTCATAGTTCCTCTTATCATCCCCAGTTTGATGGGAAAACAAATGTGGTAAATAAGTGCTTAGAGGGATATATTCATTGTTTCTACCTTAGATAAGCAAGCAAGATGGGTCTCAATGGTTACCACTGGCAGAATGGTGGTATAACACCTCCTTTCATACTTAATCTAAAATGTCTCCTTTCTTGGCATTATATGGGTACCATCCACCATCTATCACCTCATCTTTGAGAGTCCAGACAAGGGTTCGAATCAGTTGAAGAACATATTTAACACCACTAAAAGGTGATTTCTAATCTCAGGGAGAATTTGGCCATGTCACAAAACCGCACGAAGTAACAGGCATACCAACATCACAGTGAAAGAACATTTTGAAGTCGGTGATTGGGTTTTTGTTCGTTTATAGGCATATAATAAAATGCCCTTGAAACAACAAAAAAAGGATAATAAGCTTTCACCTAAGTACTATAGCCCTTATCAAGTGTTATAGAATATTGGTTGTGTAGCATACAAACTGGAACTTCCTTCGGCTACTTGAATTCATCTAGTCTTCCATGTATCTTGCCTAAAGAAGGTAATTGGATAGACTGTATCAACCCAGATAGTGTTATCAAAGATTGACAAAGAGGGACAGAATCATCCTGGAACCAGAATGCATCCTTCAAATACTCACTAAGCGATTGAGGACAAGGGTCATCACTAAGTATTTGATCAAGTGGAAAAGTATAGACAATGAAGACGCAACTTGGGAGGAGGAAAATTTACTGCAGCAACATCCATATCTTCTCAACATTGGGGACAGTGTTGCTTCGAAGGGGAGGGGGGCATGCTACGCCCTTAATGATATATCATAACATTGGATGTATATAGCTGAATTGTGGCTATCATAACTTCTTATCATTATGGATCTCTTTAATATATGTTATATTATCATTAGTGGGTCGGCCTTGGTGCTGGCCATAACATAGTAATAGTATATATATGGGTTAGTTGGTAGTAGTTGAGGATCATATTGAGAATTTGGAGTCTTATTTTTTGGTTTGGAGGTTGCCCCCTCGAAGTGGCTAAGCTATTCTACTTGCATATTGAGATCATTTATCTGAAATATTATGTTCATTGGTGTTATATTGCTGCTAATAATCAGATTTATACAAGTAATTCTATTACACAATGAATGGGACACACAGCTCATATTTCATTAAATCCAAAATGTCTTTTCAAAAGAAAACAAATTTTCTTTCTTTGAAATTAAGCTTGCACACGAGAGTATTTTTCTTCTCCTCTCTCAAAGTCCCCCTAACAAATGAGCCTTCAACTTCCTTTTATAACCCAAAAGTTGGTTACAAAGTAGTTAGGCTTTACATGCACACTAAATAGGGCATCTTAAGTGACTTTGAATTTTTCAACCAACTTTATTAAAAGCAACTAAAAATAAAAATCACTTAAGTTATCCAAAGTTTTTCAAAAATGAGTTTAACAATAACCCACTTAAAGTAACATTTTGACATATGACAAAAACCAGTGCCTTATCCATTGAAGTGGGGTCCGTCTATCTCAAACGTATGAGAAATGGACTCTCCTGCTTCGTTAGATACTAGAAAAGCTATCTTCTCATCCCATCAACGAAATTAAGATCCACCAACTTCACCAATTGAAAATATCTGAACCTTCCCAATGTTTCGAACATCTTTTCTTCCTCATGAGGTTCACTTGGTTGAATCACAACCTCACAAAACACCTGCAATTCCAAGATCCTACCTAGCATATCATTCAGATTGACCATATTTGATTGAATATTCTCAAACAAGTTCTTTAATTTGATGCAACATTCCATTGAAGTTGAAGAGAAATTGATGGCGGGAGTATACATGTCTTTGAACAATTGTGAAATTTGTTCCTCCACACGTTCTGATGAATACCTCTTATTTTTCTCATTTACAAGATTGTAAGGAATCTCATCTATGAACTCCCAAATCAAGGCGAGTGAAGTGAAGGATTCATTGCATACGCTCTCGTAATGGATCATAGAATCCTCGAGAAGTGTCTTTCTTGATTTCAGATGTAGATACCAAAGAAAGTGCGTCCCTCGACATTTGAATTTGAGAATTCCTTCAATGGCTAAAGTTGAAGATTCCATACTTGTCATATCCTATAAAATAGGCAATATGTCATCCAAATTTGATATGTTAGAAACAAAATTTTCCTTGAAAGAAAGAATTGGATCAAGATATGCACTAATATCTTCATGAAGCTTAACGACTGTTTTGATCGTCTCTCCACCAAAAATGAGAATCTCTGAAAGCCAAGATTTAGTGACATGGCCCAATGTGTTTATTTCTTTTGACAAATTGAGAATTTATTCATCAGGGGCAGCCACTACATCAGGTACTGGGAAAGTGGATGATATGGGATTTATCAGATGTTGAACATAATCCACCAATTGATTCTTTTCAACCTTGATCTAATAGTTTTGAGACTTATATTTCTCAAGCCTCTTTAGCACAATATCTATTAAATCTCAGGCCATCGCCATGTCACTTTCCAATGTGGACTTCCCAATTCCAAGTCTGGAAACTTCATAATCAGAAGATTTCATGGCATCATGTTCCTTGTCAACTTGTGGGATGACAAGATCTGCAAATCTGTTTCCATCATCATCCACCATTATTCGGGAAAGCACTTTATGTTTATTGGGAATGACATCATTCAAAAGCTTGAAAAGGGCATTGAAGTCAATGTCAATTGCCTTGAAAACCCTCTTCCTTTTCTTGATTTCACAATCAACCCAAAAAGGAGTATCTTTCACAACTTTCACATACAAAAGCCTGGAGTTCGAAGCAACATTCCCATTGTTCTCAACATCATTAGATTCTACAAGAATCCTTTCAATGACCTCAATTTCTGGAGAAATAAACTTGATATCTACCTCTTGAGCCTTAGGGAGATTTTGAGAAATCTCTTCATGATGTAGGTTCAAAAGCATTCAATATATGGACTACTTACACTTGAGTGGACTCTTGTGCAAGGCATGACTGACGATTGTTTGTTATGAGCTTCTGTGAACTATCAACAATGTGAGTAGAAGAATCTCTACTTGAAGTGGAAAATCCATATACATGCTCTCTTCCTTCACTAGGGCTAGGACCCTTAGATGTTTCACCTTGCGACACCTTCTTTGGTGAAGTGGATTTTGGCAACCACTCCTTTCTTGCTTGATGCGTATGATTAGATGGCACGAAGGTTGATTGAGAAGAAACTTTGGTCAACTGGAGACCTCCTCGAGTTGGAAATTTTTGTAATCCTGAGGTATGATCTTAGATTGATGGTAACTTTGCAAGTTCTCTTTCATACCAGGATATGCTTCTTTCAAGAATTGGTTGATTCTTGTTATCAAGAGAAAAATCATCTCTTTTAGTCCAATCAATTCGTGGCAATGGGGTAAAAGCAATTGCATCATATGAGGGATCAATAACATCTTCATCATCATCCACCAATGAATATGGAGGGTTTCTGATGCAAAAGGCCTTGATCTGAGCAAGGGTTATGCAGGAAAACTCTTGCCTTCTCACTTCATGTTTGTCTAAACAAGCAGCCCAGAAATATTCGATGGTAGGGTTGTGTTGATACTTTTCTCCAAGAATCTTTTGCGTATATCTATTGATATCAAACTAGAATCTCTTCACATATGGATGAATAGTGATGAGGGAAAACTCTTTCTCTATGAGTTGTGCACAGAATATATTTGGACATTGGTATTCCCCAATTTGGATTGGGAAATGAATTCCCGAATGGTGTTTGTCACTAAGAAGACAGTGAACTTGGAATAGTTGTCGCACAAGCTCCATTAATGCCCAATTGTCATTGACGTACTTAGGAAGATTCCATGGAGTACTCGCAAATCCACTTACAGAATGTAGGAAAAGGATGAAAATTGAATAAACAATGTTCCCCATTGGGAAATGACATCCATGGCCTCTTTGGAGAATCTTTCTTCTGTATTCCAATTCAGGTTTCGAATCACGTGAAAGGTGAATGCATCGTTAACTCTTCTAAAATGATGAGAGCTATTTTTGAAACTTAATTACGGATAATAATGGAAGACATTATTTGATGGACCCATGACTCCTTTCGTTTCGAGCCCCAAAAATAGATTTCTTCTAGCCACTGCATAAGTCAAGTATGAAGTCATGTAGAAACATCCAATCATCTTCACTTCGATCAATTGTTTGTGAAGGGTATCACTGATGATGGTGGCCTAATCCAAAAAAAATCTCTTGGTGAGGATAATACAGATAAACTGATACATCCATGGGTGGAAAACCCTAGTAGAGGGTAGACCGAAGACTCAACTCAGGAGAGTGATCATGTCCCTGATTTCCTCCACGAACTCAACATGGTACCATTCCTTAAGAATCCGGTCAACTCGAGGTCTCTTGGTCACTAACCAATTGTTATTAACCATCTTGCTCCACCTGAGGGGTTCTTCATCCCAAAATTCTTGTGCTAAATTTTGAGTGATGTCAGCATTCTCAGGGAAGTCAAGTATGCTGAGCAATTCTTCAATGTGCTATGGTGTGATTAAGAGGAAAGGCTCGCAATTATCTTTATAAATTCATCATCTCTCGGGATCATAATGCTCTGCACAGGCGATAACCAGCTCTGGGAATTGCACCGAGACTGGAAATGTCGCTGCTTGGGGTAGACTATTATGGTAGAGCCTATCCAAGAATATGGTTTTGCCTTCAACTTTCACTTGATCACAAAATTTTTGCACATTGATGTGACCAAGATTTGTATCAGTGATATTATCATATGCAGACATGATAGAACTGTGAGGGATGATTCCTTGGAATTCGTACTTAAGCGTGAACTTATTTAATTTCTCCAATGGCTTCCTCGATTTTCCTACAGATTTATTGGATTTTTCGGCCATTATGAATTTTACAGAAAAATGACTCAAGCTCGCAAAACAATATAAACGGTGTCAGGTCTCAGTCTTCGAACCACCGTCAAAGCAATAGGAATATAGTTCGTTTTAATTATTATTATTATTATTTAAATAATAATAATAATAATCAATCCTAGGTTACAATTTTTTCTATATGTCAATACAAACATATCGAGACTAAGCTCGAGTTCCAAATCTGACAATAACAATGATATTTATTTTTAATTAAAATATCCCGATTTTAATATTTTGCACGTATCAATTTTAATCTTTTTAATTCACTTTTTCTTTGTGTTGTCTAATTTTTATAAATGCATGGATATTGCTAATCCTTGGCCTGTGTGGATTTCTTTTTGATTTGCTTGTGTTGGAAATTCTCCTGCTGTTATTTCTCCTTGGAATGTGAAGTTTTATCCTTGCTAGGTGTTTTAAACTGCTTTCATCTTTCCCATGTGGCCTTTGTTTTGTGTTTATTATGGCTTTGTTGTTGGGACAACTCCACCTTCTCCTTGGCTGGGTGTTGATCTCTACGTATGCGTGACCAATGTGTGACCTGTGCTTTCACCTTGTTGCCTTCTTACACGTGAGAATGATTTCTTTTTGGCAGGTTTTTGGTTGGAAATGTGTGGTCTTATATCCTTGGACCGATGTGTGGAAGATCCTATCTTTGCGTGGAAATTTCTTTATTGTTTGCGTGGGAAAATCCCCCTTTGGCTATGTGGAATGTCTTTTCTTGTTTTATTCGGCACATGTGGAGTTGTGGGCTTCCTTCCAAAACCTGTAATTCTTTCTCCCTTCAATGTGAGCTTCCTCTTCCTGATGAATAAACATGTACAAGAACCGAACTTGGTGTGGAAATCTGTTCCTTCTGTTGCCTATGCGTGGACTGTTAATTTTTACTTCACATGGAGAGTCTCTTTAATAGCTTATTCTTTAAAATGTGTGGGAGTGTCTTCTTTGTTACGGCTGCTTGAAAACTATTATTTCTCCTTTGCCTTTGCATGAGAATTCTCCTTTCAATGTGAATGGAACGGTTTAGCAATAGCATGGGAAAATTGACTGACTGAGTTGAATCTGGAAAACTCTTGCATTGAAATCTCCTTTAATTCTGGTGTATTTCCTGAGGGGTGTGATAAAAATATTTCTCAAAAACGCTTCTACAGAGGAAATAAGAAGAAAATTAGAAATATTGAAAGATTCAAAGCTTCTTCACATGACTTTTTCCAATGAGTTTGACGGAGAAATGGTTATGAGGATTAAAGAAGCTTATGTAACCATTTCTTATTTCCATTGGAATAACTAATTTTCCCTTTCTTCGGTAGTGGGCATTAATTTCCAAGGAAAGATTAGAAAAAACTTGATTGTTTGCTAGTTGCAATGGCAAAACAGGTTGAAAATCCCTATCTGATTTCCCCATGTGGGAGATCAGGATATTTTTTGCCTGTTTGCCAACTGGTTGGATTGGCAATAAGTAGAAGAAATACCACAAAACAGGGGAATAAGAATAATTTGCCAGGAAACGGGAAATATGGGTACAAGAAACCAATTTGGCATCCCCGACAATTGGAAGCAAAAGCTTAATTTCCCCCCAGCAATAAAGAAAAACTTGTCGATTTAATTTTAATAAATATTATATTAATATTTATTTAATTAAAAACCCCAAAATTTAATGAAATTAATTTTCTTAAATAAAGGGTAATAAATTAATTAAATATTAATTAATTAATTATTAATGTAGTTTATGACCTAGCGGGAGGAGTTCTTGCCCGAAATGAACAGAACGAAGACTGGAATGATCATAAGAACGAGACGATCGTGATGAGGGTTATTAAACATGTAAAATAATACATTTGAAAATTTTCAAAAAAATTATGCTTATTAATTTTGTGAAGTCAAAATTAGCTGAGAACACATTCCAAGCATTCTAATTGTTGATCATCTTCAATTTGTTCTTGCTTTGTAACTACTGAAACCAAATCAGCGTTCATCACCTATTCTTCTCCAACCTTAGCCTCCTCTGAAGGCTTAACTAGTAGAGGAATTTTCTTAATTCCAAGCCTACCAGCCCAACTCGTCAAAAATTAGATCATTTCTTCCCCGTTAGGCTCCTCCTTTCGCTACTCTTCTTGACTAATCCCTTGATATGGGTCTGAGACGATAAGAGTGGTGGGTGGGGTCTCCACTAATTTCTACTTTATTGGTGGTGGGAGAGGAGGTTCATTTCCTTGCTCTTGTGGAGGAGACTTGTGTTTGGAAGAGAACTTGAGATGAGGTGGGAGAGTCGAAGATGAAGAAGTGGGTCTCACAATGGGAGCAATATATTGAAATTTGGGAATTGGTTTGGAGGGCCATAGGATGAAAATGCAAGTGTCTCCCATTAATAAGATGAACCAACATTGGATTCATAAGCTTCTTTCTCCATTATCCACTGCTTGAGTTGTGGTACCATCTCAACAATGAAACCAAGCTTCTCATGCAAGATGAGATGATATGGAAAGGGGCCTTCCCATGGACAAGGAGCCCTAAATCCAATCTTGAATTCCTTCATTTGGGTTGAATCCCTAGATTTCACCATGTTTTCCATCATTTGAGGGATCTTCCTTTACAACTCAACATCTCCAGGTGAAGAATGTCCTTCATAGTATGCATAGTTTAGCGGATAGCCAACCTGGTCTCTGTCTTGCTCGTAAGAGTATGCACATTGGGTCTAATTTTCATCATAGGACTGATATGGAAGGGTTTGAAAATAACATGGGGATGAGTTTTACAAATTTGGATATGGATTGAAATGGTAGGGCTGCTACCTCAAATGTGAGTCCCATGATGTAAACGAAGTCATGATTACACGACCTCATGAAAAGTAAGAAAATGAAAGAGATGGAAGGGAAAAATGGATGGACATGGGCGGAGAAGAGATGAAAATTCTGCTACTCAAAGATATGGGTTTTGATCAAATAGAGTTGCCAGTTGTGGTTGCACATGCCTCCAAAGGCAATGTTTCCACCAAGAGCACAACAAAACTTGAAATGAAATGGATACCTATTTGCACACCTTGAAGAGCTCAAGAATGTTTTTGGGGTTAAACTTGTAGAGCTGTAATGATCCTTTTAAATCCAAAATTCCACAGAAGTTTGAAATCCAATGTAGAAGAACTCCGAAATCCAAAACTTGAATAACCTCTGAAATTCTGAAACCTTTGAAATCCTGAAGCTCAAAATCCTACAATTCAAATATCCTAAAATTCCAAAAATGAGAAATTTGAAATTCTAAGGATACCCTTTTGAAGATTAACTCCCAATCTTTCATCTATGAAATTTTGAGCCCATTTTACACATATTAAGCCATCCAAAAGTGATTTCAGACTTTGAACCTGCAATAGAAACCTTCGAAATATGAAAATTACAACCTCTGAACTACGAAATGCAAGGAAACATCTAAAATTGAAGTGTTTGAACTTGGCTTCATGACAACAAGATCTTCAATGGAACAAATTTAAAAATGATGAAACCCTAACTTCAAATGTTGTCCCATCGGGCATGCCAAAATTGTTGATGTGAAATCACAACACCCCCTAAATGGCCTGAGTTTGAATGGGGCATTCAGTATGATTACACAACATGGAGCTATCCTGAGTGTGGGACATTACAAAATGAGATATCTCTCTAGAGAAGGATGGTTCCTGCTCCTAACCTACCTGCCACAAACTACTTCTAATACAGGTCAAAATACTGACTAACCCTAACCTAATGCTTCCAAGGAGATAGGGATAAAAGGGATTGCATGAAAAAAAACCTACACTACAAGTGGTGATACACCAAGAAAGGAGTATCAATCAATTTCCCCTTCCTGCAAAATAGAGAAAGGGTGAGTTAAGGGAGGTTGGACCAGGTGCAACACCAACCTAAACTACACCAATGTGTTAAGGAGAGGGTGGACTACTGCCCCACAGACCATAAGACAAACATTCTCCATTCCTGTATAAATACATCACACCCAGATCAAGTAATAACCATGAAATATACACAAAAAACCTAATTTGTAAAAAGAGGTAAGACAAAACACTAAAATCATGCAAAGGTTTGAACAACAACACATAACACAATTTTATTGCTCCTTAAAAATATACACAGTACATTGCAGGTAGGGAAAGGCATGAAGCCATTTCAAAGATTAAGGAGAATGCTTAAAGCCCCAAGAAGAATGGGGTGTATGGGAGGAGAAAATGACTGAAATTTTTCTTGTGCAACCCCTTATAATATTTATGGAAGAAATTTTGAGGAGAGGAGCGAGATACATGAAATCCCAAAATTGCCTCCAAAACCCATAAACATTCATTATTTAATTTGCAATGGGTGCTTGAAGATTTGTAAAATATCTCCTTCATTAATGGTATTGCCTTGTGTAAGAAGGAACTTGTTGTGATTGCACCTAAGCCTAGTCTCTAGCTCCTGTAGCTTCATCATGACCTATCCTCCCACTAACCCCATTAATGGATTTCAGCTACTGCTCACTACTTTAAATTTTTGGAGGTGAAGAACCCCCAAAATTTGAATTTCATTGGTGTCATGCTACAGATACCGAAATCAGCTTTCCAATGACTACAAATTTGCTAAAAATGGTTTAAATATGCAGAAGTTATGAGGGTTTGAATTTTGGCATGATTTTCGGTCTTCTTCCAATGCATCGAGCCACTTTACCACCTACCGAGTTATTTTCTTTCACTGTCGAGTTATGCATTGAATGTAACGACTGTGCTTTCATGTCAACTCGCCACTTACTTACTCTGCTCCAACTCTTCACTTCATCTACCTCCTGACAATCCATTCAACTCGGCTCGGTCTCACATGCAACTCAGAGGGCCATTTTTAATTAATTTGGGAGGGAGTTTAAACATTTTTTAGGTTTTTGGGCTTATAACATTCGGACATCCACCGCCCAAAATTTTGGGCTTTGAAATCCCGTACCCCCGAAACGTACTCACTGCGACTTTCTAAATTCTACTAACTCACCATACGTCGTAACCTCCATGCTTTTACTCCTCCACCGTCCAACCTCTGAAAAAACTCCTGCATGTTGACCCCGAATATGGGTTGATCTCTAAAACACCCACAACTTTCCATATCGCCTTGACCCTTTCGGGTTTTGGGCTTTCGATATTTCAAATTTCGAGCTCATTTTTTTCATGTGGTCACAGCAAAACCCTCAAATTATCGAATCCCTGAAGTCCAAAGACTTTAGACTTCGAACCTCCATTCTACTTCTGACTCACTCATTTGAGACGAGTTTGAGCCCCTCCACTTTGTGTGATCTTGATCCATGTCGAGATCATCCTCATTCCTTGGCTCACCCCTTTGATATCTCCATAGCCGATCCCATACTCCTGCTATGGCTTCCTTTGAAGCTCACCTCACAGCTCGATTTTAGAGCTCAGCCTTCCGAGCACTTTGCCATCACACTCGACCCTTCTAAACCCTCGACCCCACGGCTGGCCAATCAAGCTATTCCTCACAAATTCTTTAGCCAAGTTGGCAAGTCCATCCACCATGCTCACCGCCCATCGTGCTATGAACGAGTTCCCTCCGCGTCTATCAGCCGAGTTGAATGGGTTCCTGACCGAGTTCATTCAACTCAACACTGTAAACCATGTAACTCATCGAGATATGTCAGCTTTGCCTTGACCATGTCCCTAACCTCATGATGTGAGTTCCCTCCATCGAGTATTCCGCCTAATGTCGAGCACCCCACTGCTTCTTCCATAGAGCTCACTATCTCCTCACATGGTCGTCGAACCACTATATCCTACACAAAGCCAAAACGACTCAACCCTCGACCAAGACTCTAACTCAGCGAGACCTCTATCCTCTTGCCCCCAAATTTATATCCCAGCTTGGCGAGCTATTTTTTTGCTCGGTGGCCCTTTAAGGCCTAGAATGAAAATGTTTCCCCTTGGGACCCATTTTTTGGAATTTTTCAAATTTTCTCATACCCGAGGCCTGATAGGCGCTGAGTGTGTGGATTTTTTAGTACTCATCATATTTTTACCCATTTTTTCTTGTTTTATTGGATGTGGATCCCGGGTTGGCCAATTTTTTCTTGGGGAAAAAATTATCAACAGTCTCTTGTCTAGCTTGTTCATCCTTGCACACTAATATTTCATCAAATTCTAAAAATAAAATACATATAATCCATATATTTAGTCAACTTGACAAGATGCAAATTTCATTTACCGTGTTTTTCAACTTTGGTTAAGGTCGTAAAGTTTATTTAAGTATTTATATCTGATCTTAACTTATTTGTATTGTTTTGCACTAGCGTATCCTCCATCTTTTCTTTCAATTCCACATTCTTTGATGGGTGCTTTACTCATTCTAAGTTTTCCTTTCTTTGATAATTCACCTTTAGAACCCTATATAGGAAAGTTAACGCTATTTTATTTGGTAACCAGGAAATACTATGGTATTACATCAATATAATCACATTCCAACACTTGCAAAAGGCACCACAGGATCCTGAAATCTCACAAAAAACTTATGTACACTCATTAGGATAGTAATCACTATAGGTCTAAAGATTCTTACCAAGTCAAGGCATCGATATCTCTCATATACAAACAATCAAACATCCCTTCTCCAAGTATTTTAACAAGATCTAAACTCAACTCAAGCATTGTTAAAGAAGTTTATAATATCACATGCTACGTGGAGAATGACGTGTGGTTTGAGGCCTCTTCAAAGTAGTGCCAACATTAATAGTGCATGAGGGGTTTCCATAACCTAGCTAATATTTTTTTTACAGGGTTTCCCATCCATGGTTAAGGTTTAAGATCTTGTTCAAAATGTTCATGGGGCTTCATAACATGACCTACAACTAGGGTTTGAAAGTATCTCTCATATACAAACAATCAAACATCCCTTCTCCAAGTATTTTAACAAGATCTAAACTCTACTCAAGCATTGTCAAAGAAGTTATAATATCACCTACTACATGGAGAATGACATGTGGTTTGAGGCCTCTTCAAAGTAGTGCCAACATCAATGGTGCACGAGGGTTTTCATAACCCAACTATTTTTTTTATAGGGTTTCCCATCCATGGTTAGGGTTTAAGATCTTGTTCAAAATGTTCATGGTGCTTCACAACATGACCTACAACTAGGGTTTGAAAGTGACAAACATTTCCAAGAAGGGAACACTCCCACGAAGTTATAAAGCCAGAATCCAAGGAGGTCCAAGACCATACAGTAGGGTCAAGACCCTATAAAACACTAATTATTCAGAACCCTTAGGTTACCTACCCACACAACTCATATCCATATGTCAATCACTATATCTAAATTCCTATGTCATATTCTACTCATGTAATATCCATTTACTCCTGTAAATACTCACTTACCCCCTCTTAAACCTCCTAAACCCATTTTAGCCTAATAAGGCCAAACCACCATGAGCTCCCTAACACACTCTTACTCGCCTTATTTTTCGTCCCTAACCTAAAAATTTCCCATTTGGAGGCGGTTTCAACCACTTTCAAGTGAGTTTTCCCCACTTTTATCGGATTGTCAGCCACTCCCAAAATTGTCAATGATTCTATATAAACTCACCAAATTCCTGGAATGAGGATCCAAACACACTGTATCGACACTCTGCCATTCTGGAGATTGAAATGAAATCCCTCATGACATATTAGCACCTTGTGGAGCCACACCAAGCCCTCAGAGAGTTCACGTTGTTGTAAGGCCTCTCTACAACATTCATCACCTGCATTTTGCATCAAAGGCAAGGTATCATTATCTCTTTACATTCATTGTTTATCTATGCATCATTTCTAAGAACAATCCAACAATTTCATCACTCATTTGAAATAAAAATTTTCATTTTATTCAAATTAGTTATTTACACAGTAATCGTCAGTGATTCTATTGAATCACATGTGACCATCCTGAATCGTCATTGATTCCTACTTTTTATCCCTTCAATCACGTATTCCCTATTTTTGATCCATTTTATAATCTATTTTCTCCTAATCTCTATGTGTCAAGTGTCATCTATATGTAGATGAATGTTCTAGGTGAAGGGCATGAACCAAACAACATATTTGACTTACTAATTATGTGTCGTCCATTCGTGCGGGGGCTATCAAATATTGACTACGAATTAAGCCTTTGTGTCATCACTTTCACACCTAATCCAAATGATATCACCAAGTAATTGGAAGTCCTCCTTGAACAAAATGACGAAGCCAACCGTTACTTGGATAACTTTTTCAACTCTCCCTAGCTTATCATTGAGGACGTCGACTGAGTGACTATATCTAGATCCTTTGACATTATTTTTGTTATATTATTACCATTATTTATCACTTAATTGTTTAAAAATGAGTTGACACCCATGTCAAAGGAAGTCCTTTAGGGTAAGTGTAGCAAGTTGGGGGGCCAAAAAGGGGGTCATAAGTGGACGTCATATTGCAAAAAAACAAAATATCAACTTGTAGGGATTATTAGCAATGTGTGCACTCAAAATTAGAAAAAGTTATATAAATATGAATCATAGCATCTGGAATCTAGTTTCTAAACTACTATTTTTTTCAAAAAATGGACAAGTTTAGCTATATTAAACACTCAAAATTCAATGACTTGGTTTTTTTTAAAAAAAAACTATAAGATTGTAGTCCATTTGCCCGTGATTTGGATGACCAAAACTTGATTTTTTTTTTCCTTTGGTGAAAAGTTAGATGTCGTTGTCTATCTTGGGATAGATTTTATTTTGTATTTTTTTAGCAATATTTTTTTTAAATGATTTTTTCCGTGAAAGTGGTCTAAAAACATAAAGAAAATAGAGCACTTTCCATTTTTCCCGCCATAACTTCATCAAAAAATATCGAAATCAAATACTTTTTTTTAACGTGTATAGAATTTTGCCACGGTTGGGATGGTATAGGTTTTATCACATTCTGACAAGTGAAACAAAAGTTGCAGTCTTAAACGTAGACATGAACATTCACGGGAAAAAGTGTCTTAAAGACCTACTATTAGTAAAAAATTATAAAATGATATTTATCATATTCTATTCACTTTAAAATCAATATTTCTACGAAGCTAACAGTCTCCCCTACGTGATGGTACCATTTTTGTGACATGTTTTTTATTTTTCGGCATGGTTCAAGTCCGTGGAAGAGAAAATTTGATGTTTTTGGCCTTTCACATGCCATAATGACCTCCCAAAGCTCAGGTTCAGGAAAAACAAATATTTCCCAAGCCTTGAGGGTCAGATTTGATGATACAGTTAGGACCGTGTCAAGTTCTGGTTTATAAACCCATGATAAACCACGATCATGGTTCTAAATTAACCTATTGGCAAAGAACCATGATCGCGGTTTATAAACCATGATCATGGTTCTTAGAATCATATTTACATGAATCCCAACATCCAATTCACCATGTGATTTTATTCTCTGACCTAATTATACGAATTTCTGTGAAATTATGCCACCTTCTGCACTTTTTTCTTGTCATCAGAAGCTATTTTTTTACTATTTTTAAGGTGCCTTGCATCATTTGGAGTTGTCCTACATCGATTGAAACATCATGGGAGACAAGAAATGAAGTTTCAAAAAGGAAATCAATAAGTAAAAAAAACACCAAAGGAATTAGAGGCAAAAAGATTGCAAGATTCTGAGCGAATGTGGAAACTTCGTGAATCAAGAAGAGGTTCATCTTCAACCCCTACTATTGTAAGAAATGAGGAACCAGGTAATGTTTTTACTTTCAATTTGATAGATGAATTAAATATTCATGATGAAGATGAATGAAGATGAATATGAATTAAATACTCGTGATGAAGATGAATTAAATACTTGTGATGTAGTTGATGTTGAAATTGAAGGAGACAATGAAAATGTGAATCAGGAAATTCATTTTGAAACCGTAGACAACCAAAATTTGGCAAAAACACCTCCTAGGATTTTACAAAAGAGACCTAATTATTTTATTGAAATTGATGAGAACATTTTGAAACCAATGTCTGACAAAATTTATGAATGGAAAATCAGAAGAAAAGCCACTGAAATTTGGGATAATCATTTTGAAATTTTAAATGATTCCCAAAGATGTCAGTTGTTGTTAGTTTGATGAAATTGAATAAAATGAGACCTACATTAAACACCTTAGGATTGACAACATCTAATATACATGGTCAAACCTCTGCAATTTTTGAAAACCTACATGATGCATATCACATTGTTGGTGTCAAGAGACACACAAGGGATAGTAATGTCATGCGTCGTGTACTTGCTACTAGTGTTGTAAGTGAATCAACAAAAAAATAATGTTTGATTAGGAAAACAAGCCGAATGTTGAAAGTTAATTGAAAAACTCTAATGAAAGTAATTGAAAGGCGTAATATCCTTCAATCACCCAATAACACTGATTTTTGGGCATTTTCTGCTAGAGCACCGCGTAAAGACAAAGATATATCTATGATGTTATAAGAGAAGTTGTTTGTTCAATTTTGGCATGGTAACACTAGAGTTTCACCTAATACAAGAGATGTTGTAAAACGGAGATTTGGTTCTACTAATCGTGAACCACATCCAAAGCATTTCTTAGATATGACTCAAACTCAATTTTTTCATAAGTTTGAACAGGAGCATCTAGAAATTAAAATTAGTCAACATTTTTTTTGAAATGTTGAAACCATTCTATGTGAAAATCAACCACGCTCGCACCACTTGTTGTAGGCAACATGTTGAATTTGTGATGCATTATGATAATTTTTGACATATTCGTTCTTATTTGCATTCTGAAACTATGTTACCAGAATGTGGTGTTCAAGTTCCACCAATATCTTCCAGGGATTTCATTCCTACGATATTTTGTGAAAGAGAAGTTGGACAATTTTTTATAGTCAGGATTGTTTAGATGGAAGTTGTGGTACGTGCGGCAGATTACCTAAATTGGAAAGTTGTATCCATGAGAAAATTGGAGGTGTAATAGGACATAATTTAGTTGGGTTTAATAAATATAAATCAGTACCATACCAATTGAAAGATGGAAAGGAGTCTAAATGGTGTGAGCTAGTTACAGAACATATACCTATTTTTCAATTTATGAGAAAATTTAAAGATGAAATTGTTTATGAGTATGCTAGGCATACACACAGAGCTCGATGGTTGGATGAACAATTCAAGATATGCAAGGACACATTTCCTATTGGTACTATTGTTTCAGTGGTCAATTTTGTAGAGAATTACACGTTGCAACCACAAATGGAGGTTCAATCGCAATATTACAACTCAGTACAAGTTGTCATTTTTGTGCATATAGCATTTATACATTCTCCTAATAGTACAAAGAATGATAAAAAAAATTAAGAGAGTACCACTTTTATATCAGTGATGATCAAACTCATTCTACTGAATTTGTGCAAGGGTGTTTCCAGTTATTTTATGAAAACTTGTCTGATAGGGACATCTGCTTCAATCAACATTATATATGGTCAGATAATTGCACGTCTCAGTTTAAGAATGCATGAATGTTTTATTGGATGAGCAGGATGCACGTCAAGATGGGTGTGCAACATATTTGGAGTTTCACTGAGGCTGGACATGGAAAAGGAGAGCATGACGGTGCAGGGGCATGTGTGAAAAGAGCTCTTGCAAGAGAAGAGTTGAAGTACAAAGATGGTGCTAAATTGAAAGATGCAAAGAGCATAGTGGAATGGTGTATTGACAACATGGCCCATGGTTCTCAAGAAAATTCCATAGTTCATAGATATTTTTGGTTGATAGAGGAACAAAAATTGCTAACTACAAGGATTGTATGACACTCACAGGGTCCAGTGATCTACACTCATTTTGTAGCTCAAACGCTTCTTCATGGGCCACATGGACAAGAAATTTGGCATGTTTTTGTGCATCTTGTATCAAATTTTTCACTGCTGAGTGTGATTCACAAGAATGGGTGGATGGATGGATTTGTAGGCCTCTAACTCTGCTTCCCAGTTATCAACTTCCACATAGCATCACAACTTGTTTCTCCAGATGAAGTTGCAACATCCAAGGACTTTGACGACATTTCAATTTTGGTGCGACAAGGTAAATGGTTATTTACAATTTTTGTATTGAGTTATGTCCATTGAAATTAATATGTAATTTAAATTTGAGTTGAAACCTCTATTTTTTTAGGACATGTGTTTGTAGTTATTGCGACAGAAGACAATGAAGAAGGAACAAACTATTTCTTATGTCGTTGCATCAAGGAAAGAAATAAGTTGCCTTCTCCTGTTATAGATGGCGAAGATATTGAGTACCCTACAGGGTTAGTGGTAGTTACTGGAACTTGGCTTCGATGTATCCATTAAAAAATTCCTCTGTTTGGGTGTTTGAAGACTTTGAGACACACATAAAAATACTCTTATATTTTATTTAGTTCTAGCGACAAATATTTAGTTTATAGCAAGGAAGTTTGTGTATTTTGTATATATCTAGTAACAAATTCTTTGAGATAGGTAGAGTCCATATCATGAGAACAATCATGTCTGCTATTCAGTAGATCTAATCCTAATGGTTCAAATGAATTTATTCTTTGGTATATATTTTCTTTGATAATTTTTAAATTTGTTACTAGATTCAAGTTCATATATTTTATTTAATTTTTGTATTTTGTATATATCTAGTATGGTTTTGATTCAACTTAAATTACTTTGACTAACACTTTTATGTAGGTTAACTTGGTGACATAAAAGCTTATATTCATGAGTTAGAGATCCAATCCTGATGGTTCATTGGAATGAATTTACATGCTCGAGTCTGGTATATATTTCTTTGAAGTTTTTAAATTTGTATACTAGATTCAAGTTCATATATTTTATTTAATTTGTGTATTTTGTATATATCTAGTATGGTTTTGATTCAACTTAAATTACTTTGACTAACACTTTTATGCAGGTTAACTTGGTGCCATAAAAGCTTAGATACCTTCACATGGTTGGCACTGTTAGTAGATCCAATCCTGATGGTTCATTGGAATGAATTTACATGCTCGAGTCTGGTATATATTTCTTTGAAGTTTTTAAATTTGTATACTAGATTCAAGTTCATATATTTTATTAAATTTGTGTATTTTGTATATATCTAGTATGGTTTTGATTCAACTTAAATTACTTTGACTAACACTTTTATGCAGGTTAGTTGGTGCCATAAAATCTTCTACCTTCACATGGTTGGCACTATTAGTAGAGAATTTTATATTCTCGAAGCTAAGAGAAGATTTCATTATTTTCCAAGCAAAGAGAAGCAACTAACAATTTATGTACCTGTGAAGGGGGTTCTTGGCTCTAGATTGGGTGGTCTGACTCTGAAACTGGGCCTACCTAGAGCCTGCCATAGCACCCAAAGGTGTATACCCCCCAACTGGATGCACCAAGTGGCAATTCACTCCCATGACATCTCGGGGCATGACTTCTCACTACTCGGCTTCGTTCATTGCCTAGGACTGCCTAGAAAAGGTAGTTTGCAAAAAATATTATGGAATGACCATGAAGGCTTTTTTTACTTCAACGAATGCCATAGTGGTGCCCTAAATTCTTGGGTGTGTAATTAGAGGCCTTTGTTCGAGCTCCTTCACTCAAGTTTTGGCTATAACTCCCCCTAACTAGACACATGTTCTCAGTTTGGATGACTCGAGCGCTAAGTTGTGACTGCCTAGAAAAGTTTGCACTGAAAACAAATTGGGATCAATAGGGAAGGGGTTCTTGGCTCCGGATCAATATGGTGGTCTGACTCCAAACCGGGCCTACCTAGAGCCCTCCATAGCACCTGAAAGGTGTATATAGCCCCCAACCGGATGTGTTAGCGGTGGCAGTTTTCTCCCACCTTGTTCTCTCGGGTTCATGACTTCTCACTACTGTAGCTTGAGTTCATTGCCTAGGACTGTCCTACAAATATTTTGCAAACGTTGCCTCTTGCCACTAAAGGCCAACTACAACCCTAACATTCTTGGGTGGCATTGTAAATGCCTCCTTCATTCATTTTTGCTTTTTTTTGGCTGTTCGTGATGGTGTCTCGACTTCTGGATGACTACTTAATTTTTATCCTAAAACTTCCATGTCCAAGTTGTGACCACAAGAAGCTTTGCACTAAAGCTGAACCAATTGAATTGGGATCAAATGGGATAGGGGTTCTTGACAAAAAAAACTGATATGGTCTCTTCGTTTGATCCTAAACCTCCATGGGACCTTAAAATCCATGCCCAGAGACCAGTGGATGCACCATAGCTACCCTAAAGTGCATATACCTCCCAACTGTGATAGTCATGGCACCTAGAACTTTGACATAGGTGTTTGATTTACAGACCTCTACATTTAATCCTTGGTGACTTTCATCTCATATCTCCTTTTGGTTCTCTCGGTGTTCTATTGTTTGCAAAAGCTCAAAATAGTGTAGTTTGAGTCAGTGTAGGGTTGTCAAACGTAAATATTTTGAAATGGTGGCTCTTGGCACCAAACCAACTATGCCAACACATCTGGGTGGCCTGGTAAACTCTTGCGGAAATTCATTTTTAGTGCCGAATGGTGTCATTGCTTCCGGGCTACTTCGTCCGGATGTAGTCCCTTAAGAGCCTGGAGACCAAAAAAATGTTATAACTTTGACGGGTGATATCTCAGTCTCCATGGCACCTAGAGACCTCTCACTTTGATCCTACACCTCCACATTGAGACCCTCTAGAGAATCCTATCTTGGTTTTCTCCATCTCCTTTCGGTTCTCTCGGTGTTCTATTGTTTGTAAAAGCACAAAATAGTGTAGTTTGAGTCAGTGTAAGGCTGTCAAACGGTTTCAATATTTTACCCTTAAGATCCCAGAGGTGGCTCTTGGCACCAAACCTCTCGATCCTACACCTGTTAGGGCCCTCTAACATTTTTCTACATATTGGTTCTCTTGGTGTTCTATGGTAAAAGCGTAAAATTATTTTGAGGAGGGTTTTTTTTTGCGACCAGTGCTCCAGATGGTTGTTTTCTTTCATTTCTATGGGCTACTTCGTCCGTGACATAGTCCCTTAAGAGCCCAGAGACCAAAAAATGTTATAACTTTGACAAGTGATATCTCGATCTCCATGGAACCTAGAGACCTCTCGTTTTATCCTACACCTCCATGTTAAGACCCTATAGAGAATATCTCAGTTTTCTCCATCTCCTTTTGGTTCTCTCGGTGTTCTATTGTTTGCAAAAGCACAAAATAGTGTAGTTTGAGTCAGTGTAGGGCTGTCAAACACAATATTTTGCAAACGGTGGCTCTTGGCACCAAACCGACTGTGCCAACACTGTCTAGGTGGCCTAGTAAACACTTTTGGAGGCTTCGTTTTGGTGTTAGATAGATGGTTCATTGCTTCCAGGCTACTTCGTCCAGACGTAGTCCCTTAAGAGCCCGGAGACCAAAAAATGCTATAACTTCGACGGGTGATATCTCGGTCTCTGTGGCACCTAGATACCTCTCATTTGATCTAACACCTCCATGTTGAGGGACCCTCTAGAGAATCCTATCTTGGTTTTCTCCATCTCCTTTTGGTTCTCGGTGTTCTATTGTTTGCAAAAGCACAAAATAGTGTAGTTTGAGTCAGTGTAAGGTTGTCAAACACAATATTTTGCAAATGGTGGCTCTTGGCACCAAACCAAATGTGCCAAAACATCCGGTGGCCTGGTAAATTCTTTTGGAGGATTTTTTTTGGTGCCAGATGGTGTCGTTGCTTCTGGGCTACTTCGTCTGGACGTAGTCCCTTAAGATCCCAGGAGACCAAAAAATGCTATAACTTCAACGGGTGATATCTCGGTCTCCGTGGCACCTAGAGACCTCTCATTTGATCCTACACCTCTGTGTTAGACCCTATAGAGAATCCTATCCTATCTTTTTATCCATATCCTTTTGGTTCTCTCAGTGTTCTATTGTTTGTAAAAGCACAAAATAGTGTAGTTTGAGTCAGTGTAGGGCTGTCAAATGTAATATTTTACAACTGGTGGCTCTTGGCACCAAACCGACTGTGCCAACACATCTGGGTGGCCTGGTAAATGCTTGTGGAGGATTCTTTTTGGTGTAGATGGAGCCATTTTCTTCAAGGATACTTCGTCTGGACGTAGTCCCTTAAGAGCCCGGAGACCAAAAAATGTTATAACTTCGACAAGTGATATCTCGGTCTCTGTGGCACCTAGAGACCTCTCGTTTAATCCTACACCTCCACGTTGGGGCCCTATAGAATCCTATCTTTATTTTCTCCATATCCTTTTGGTTCTCTCGGTGTTCTATTGTTTGCAAAAGCACAAAATTGTGTAGTTTGAGTCAGTGTAAGGTTGTCAAACGTAATATTTTACAAACGGTGGCTCTTGGCACCAAACCACCACCATGCACCAACACATCTGGGTGGCCTGGTAAATGCTTATGGAGGATTTTTTTGTATGTGTCATTACTTCCATGGTGTCATTGCTTCTGGACGGATACTTCATCTCCAGACGTAGTCCCTTAAGAGCCCGAAGACCAAAAAGAGCATTTTGTCCTTGAAACTATTAAGCAACAACATTGACTCCTTCCTACATCATTAAGGATGATTAGAAGGTGATTTTCAATAATATGAATGCATGAACCAACCAATGGACTGAACTTTTTAGTTATCACACTCTCTCTTTCTTTCTACATCATTCTCTCACACTCTCTCTTGCTTTCACTCTCACTCTCTTTCTATTTCTAATCTCTCTCTCTCTCTCTCTCTCTCTCATTCTCTCATACCCAGGGCCTGTGGGTATGTACCCACACACACACCCAGGGCATATGGGTCAATACCCATATAGTCAATATTTCAATAGGCTCTGAAGGGTCAAGAGAGATGAAAAGGACTTCATTTGGTTGACTTACTATTTGGGGGCTTTCTTGTTTCTCTTCATGGGTCTTTTATTCTTTAGTCAATTTGTAACTACCTTCAATTGAACAAACACCCAAGTAATTTCACTATATTGCAAACCAATAAGTACATGGAGATGGATTTCCATGTGGGGGGAGAAATACCAAGTCTTGAAAAAGTCGAGGAGACTCTAGGCTCTGTGCTAAATTATTGACTACAAGAAGGACATAACACCATTCATTGCTAAAGAAATGAAGATTGGAAATCAATAATAAATATTCCCTTTCAAGTTGGTGTTGTAATGAATATCCAAATAGGGTGTCATATAGATATGTTTTAATGTATTTTACTTGTTAAGTTTGGATTTTATTCCTATTATTGAAGGTGACACATAGTTGTGGTGTTAGAAACTTGAACAAGTATATCATAAAATGTGAATATCTCCCTGTTCTGATAAGCTTATGTGAATAATTATTTGTATGGCCTGAAAATAATGCCCTATCATTTGAATTGAATAAGGTCACATCAAGGAGATTGCAACAAGGTAAACACACTACCATGTTGTGTGAATGGTTGAATTTAGAATATCCTATCTTCATCCACCACATGTAAAGAGAAATAAAGACACTTGATTACATGAAGCATATATATGTGTGTGTGTGTGTGTGTGTGTGTGTGTGTGTGTGTGTGTGAGTGTGTGTGACAAAGTGAAACAAAGATGATTATGATTACATATCAAGAATGTCCATTGTTATGCAATCTTCCAAAGCACAAGATTTATTATTCATTGCACCAATAGTGAACTTCATATATGACAAGCCTTCAAGGAGATTGAATAAGGTCACAACAAAGACATGATTGTGCATGAAGCATATAAAGAGAAACAAAGACATGATTACATGAAGCATATGAAGAGAAACAAAGACATGATTACATGAAGCATATATATGAAATTACAAAGACATTTCATATGTGTGAAAAAGTGAAACAAAGATGATTATGATGTCATATCATTTCCATTGTTATGCAATCTTCCAAAGCACAAGATGATTATATTATGTCATATCAAGAAACAAAGATGATTATGATGTCATATCACTTGAATGGACACATTTATTATGTGCAAACTTCCTATCTTCATCCACCACAAAGAGAAACAAATATGATTATGAAGCATATGTGTGTGTGTGTGTGTGTGTGTGTGTGTGTGTGCAACAAAGATGTGTGTCATGTCATTACATCATCAAATATACATCATGCAGTACATCATCACAGTACATGTCATTTAATGAAATCATGTTGTCACACATCATCATACTTCATCAAGTCACATGTATATACAAAAATGTCACACATCATCAAATATGATCATATGTCAAATATCAGTACAGAAAAATATCAACACATGAGATTGCAAGAACATCATAAAAATTATATCATAGTGGTCTAGGAACAAAATCCACATATATATAATATATCTAGTACACATGGAATACATGCACATGCATTTCGAGCCAGTGCCACGTCTCTGAAAATATAAGAATAATGTATCAAAATAAGTGTGCCATATATATAGGACCACACGGTCACATAAGACTGTATACACATCTCCATGGAATGTCTGGAACACAAGATCATATATATCAAGCCATATATAGGCATACAAAAAATGTATGTATCACATGTCCAGATGGCATATATATCTATACATCCTATGAAGAATCATGAAACATCCTCCCTCTCTTGGCCCTGCTAGTAGAAGCATGTCCACGACCTGTGGATGTAGTGGAGGGAGATGGCACTACAGATTTCATCTGTGTGGTCCTAGGCATAAAGCTCACCTGCAACTTAGCCTGCACATTCATAAACATCAAGTTTTTAACACCCAAATTTTTAAGAAGTGGATATATTGAAAATACATTCATAATTTAGAAACTTAGAAATTTTAATGCATGTGAAATCTTACCGCAATCTCATGATCCCTATCAATTTTTCATTGACACTCTGCAGGGTCAAGGGTAGACACTCCCTGACTCGTACCAGGATGCATACAAATAAATAGTTCAAATTAAATATTTCATGTACAATTTGATATTGTAGATTTAGTAAGAAAACATTCATCCAAAATTTAACAAATTTGAAAAATTGTACCTGTGTCAGTGGATCTGCAGACGCTATCGCAACATCAACAAAAACCTCCACAGTCTACATAAAGGGAGGAGTCTGTGTGGACAATCATAAGTTGTACAAACAACATGTAGATCAACATTAATTGAAAACTATCCAGGAGAATGGTGTAAGGAACTAAGGCTCATGCATATATATTAAATTCTAGAACACGTATAGATATGTATGTTAATAATATTTAAACAATCTTGAACATTAACTAGTAAAATATGTGAAACTAACCTGGGTAAAAGTAACGTGAGGCATGTCAGTAGCCTCAGTTACCACAACAGATGATGTCCCACCTGGCTCCTTGACTGAATCTTTGTTTAAAATAAAAAAATATTAGTTTTTACACAAGTATGACGTAATCAAGTATATATATTAAAATCTCAAATGAAATAAAATTTTCTATATATATTATTTATGTGACATTTACCTGTGAAAGACCAGGGACATTTGCACAACACTTCCAAAAACATCTTCCATCATCAAATCTGTAAAAAAGAGATCATGTGACCCAACAAAGGATGTCTCACCCATAGTGCATACAACACCACATGACCCGCAGTGGTGTGGTGTGCTAGAACTGACGCCTCCACCAACATCGCTAGATGTAATTTGGCTACTATGCTGGGCTAGAGTGTTAGTGAGAGACCTCAACACATGCAATGTGTCAATCTCCACAACCTCCTTCACTATAGGAGGGATAACTGAAGGTTGTGGGGGTTTTTGGGCATGGGGCATCCTAGGTTGACCAACTACAATACATGCATTTGGTCTAGTCTGTGCAGAGCCACCTCCTCGACCATAAAACCCAGAAAAGTCAAAATAATTGGGGACCTCATTAAGCACAAACTCACAATACAATTTCTTCAAAAAATAAAGAGGAACCTCGTTGTTGTTGCATGGTGGATAATAAAAAACCATCCACCATCGGTCCCAAAAATTGTTCTTAATCCATGGTCATCGTGACACCAATGGATAGGGAACTGTTTGCAATTAGTCACGAGGGGGGCATTGGTTTTGGGGTCCGTAAATAGTGCACAAATGCGGTCTTTTCCAAAACAAATCTTTCACGGACACATGTGATAATTTGTCTACATACCAACACCTACAATCAGCTCTAAAAGTATTCCATCTATCTATTTGGTTTGTTGCAGAGTCAAATTCACCAATCAATGTTTGAAGTGTGTTGGCTAAAGTCATGCAGCTTGGATTTGTGGAATGATTTTGTCTGATAGTGTCAATAAGGTTCTGAATGGAAATTTTATTTTCTTGGATTTTTGTAATGATATCACCTTGGGTTCTTGGTGGTTCTGTGGGGACGGTAGGAGCCACAAGAGGTGGAGGAACATTCAGAGGAGGGTTTTGAGGAGGAGGGTTTTGAGGAAGTGGAGGAATGTTTGGATGAATTGGAGGATTAACAACTTGCCGAGAAACTGACAAAACAAAGAAATTTTATACATAAACAAAAGATTGAAAAACCCATGAAAACCACAAAAAAAACCTAAAATGTAAGAAAATTGATTAAAAAATGAGGGCTTACCTCTTCATCTCAGTGGCATCGTGTAAATTATTACGATCTAGAAGAAAAAATTACAATTTGGAAGGGTAATGCAAAGCATGAGTGTCAACAATGGAAAGAAAAATGTGATTTGGAGAAAATGGTGGGGAAAAATGAGGGTCGCAGCTATTTATTTTTTGTATCAGAGAACCATGATCGTGGTTTATAAACCAATCGTGCTTTAAAACCGTGATTAGTTTCAGGTTCAGGAATTTCCCAAACCTAACAAAGTAGACCGCAATTGATTTATAAACCATTCGTTAAATTTGGGATTTGATGTCCACTTTTTGGTCCCCCAATGGGCTGACCCTAGTCCCCTTTTCGATCAAATTTACATTTCCATAGTAAAATATACTTCTTTTTTCATTTTTAATCACACCAACTAACTTTTTAGTGTGGATTCCTCATGTGGATTTCCCAAAAATGTGTAAAATAATTTAAAAGGGTGTATTTAGTAATTAAAGGTATGCCTTTCCTTTCTCATTCAGTCTCCTTTCAACATCGCATCTTGTATGCTTTGTCCTCAGTAAAATCAAATTTTATTTTAGGCCTTGAAAAGAATCTTCATGCTTACCTTCTCATCTAGCTTAAATAGGGTTTAAAATCCTACATTCATTGCTTCCCTTCACATATAACCAAGTCACATTGCAAATCAAATTTGTATTCTAAACACTTCCTTCCAGGTCTACCTACTTGAATTTCATCATCGAGGAGGAAGCTGACTCGGTGCTCTGGCTGAGTATACATAATTGACGGGAGGTATATCGACTAAGAACTTGACACCCTTATTGTTACATGATCGTGAAGTGAGGGTGTAGGCTGTAATATCATGCCTCATATAGAAACCAACACAAATTTGGGCCTCTCATAACTTTGGGTATAGTGAGGACTCAAGCCTTAAACACACCTAAAACTAACCCTAGTTGACCTTACTTTTAGTGCCCTTTATCAACCATCTGTTTCTTTTAAAACGCTTCAACTTAAATCAAGATAATTAAAATCTCTTGCTGATTGTGTGACTTGCATCTTAATCAAAAATATTTATGTCATTATTTGTTTGTTGTTTCATGGGTTTGAGTAGACAACAATACCGTATTCAATATACCATAGACATGTCAAACCCACTGCAATAATCCCATGAATAAATTTAAGAGCATCTGCGCTCCCCTAGTTACAATCAAATACATCTGGAATTCCCTATGAATACTTTCCACAACACTTTCACAACAGAGGGATCAAATAACTTATGGACACCAATCCAATTTCCCTTAGCAGTTATCTTGCTTCTTGGGTTATCCGCCTTCCCCATTATAGTCAAGATCCTCCACCACCTATCACCACTATCACATTCAATCACTCCTGGCTTATCGATCCCTCTTATCAATTTGTTATTATGAAAATTATACCATATCCTACCACTAGTAATACATGAACATCAACACCTATCTCATCCACTCTCATAGTTAGCTTTGAACTTAACACTATCTCATCACAAAATACAACTAGTCAATAAGGGTCTGTGTCATTTACACCCTCAATTAACCCTTAGGGTGTCTAAAATTCTGCTATTACTGCATCACCCACTGTTAGTTAACAAGGTCATGTGTCGTCTACATCCTTAGTTAACCTTCAGGGTGTTCAAAATCTTGTTATTACTTCATCGCCCGTAATTAGTCAGACCCCTTCCACTTCTCTTCCTCCCCCAACAAGCTCTATTGGTATACCTTGTTCTACAAGCCCCTTGGCCACATCGCAACCCATCATCTTGCAACAATATACATCCACAGTCTATAATTTAGTAGTATATATTCCTAATTCCCTACCTCCCATCAATACGAGTGTTATCACTAGCGGTCATCCTCTTTCACAACCTATCTCCTTGACGAGTGTTCCATAGTATGGATACAATCTGACCCAACAAAATCTATCACCGTCACAACCTCTAGTCTACACTTCTATCCCTCACCAAGGCTATTAGTATATTCAATCTTCCTCGCAACCATTAGTCTCTCAACAAAATTACAACATACCAAGAGTCTTCCTCCTTTTCAAAATCCTCTCCTACCATATCAAAACTCAAATCCCCTCATCTATAATCAAGCTAACACCTCAAACATCCAACCCCCCTCAAAAATATCCCATGTAAACATTAACAAGTAGAATCATGAGTCTTGAAGATGCCACAATGGGACCTAAAAGCATGTTCTCTTACAATAAAATTTGTAATAAACCTATCAACCCATATGCGCCCTTTAAACCTTATCCTCCTCATTAGGAACTTATGAATTTGATCAAATTCTATAGTAAGGAAGATCCATATCAAACACATTCGAGCCTTTTGTCATGCTTGTTATATTATAGCTCATGATCATGATCTTATGCAAAGGACATTCTCAATATCATTAGTTAGGCCTACTTTTGACTAGTATAACAACATTCCTAAATATTCCCTTTATTAATTCACACAATTATCACAATTGTTATTTGAACATTTCTCTATCAATATCACACATAAGATATCTATCACTGACTTATACAATATCAAGAAATTTGATGATAAATTTGTTGTTGATTTCGTCTCCATATGGCAGGGAATTATTAATTAATTATCCTTTTCTTTACCTTAGATAGAGTTGATCAATTTACTTTCTTTAGCTTTCATGAAAAATATATCATCCATCCTTCAAATTTAGTCATTTCAAATGTTCGATGAGGCCTTTACCATGGCCCAAAAGTTAGAACTCTGAGCCCTTAAGGTTGGTAAAGTTAAATTAAGATCTAAAAAACCTAAACTTGATTCTTCTTTTAAAAAATTCTTCTAGTAGTGACAAATTTAAGGGTTCAAAAAAATGCAGTTGTCTTGAAAAACTGCATCTAAGTGGTGCTTAAGCTCTGAATAGTCTTGACCTTCGCATAAATACACACTTCTAGGGGAGTCTTATAGTTCTATTTTTGACAAACTCATGGTAGCTTGCATGATAAAACTCCCTCCCATTTGACCTATTGAATACTCTGACCCTAAAACCATCATGGTTTAGGGGTGATGCCTAGTGCAAATATCACCAGGTCTGAGGAAATAAAATTGAGAAGTGTCACTCTTTTAGAAAACATCCTCCGAGATCTCATCGATCAAGGCGAGATAAAAGTTGACAACCCAAATGCACCTCCCAATCAAACCTTAAACATGTTCAAACAACCCTTTCCAAACCATCCCTCAACTAATAATCAAACTAATGGTCGTAGGAACTCAAAACTGTACCACTCATATCATCATCAACGTCAACCATCTCTCACCTAGACCTTACCATACCATGTGTTTCCATGACCAAAATAAAAGATATATAATCAAACTCTTCGGATCTCCTTATTACCGAGTCCTTGAACCTGCCTACAACCACAAACTCCCAACCTTGCGATATCTACTTCATACAAATATTCTCGATCATATCCCTTTGATATTGCAAGAAAAATTTCCGGTTATCAAAATCATAAATGACCCTTTCAAAGACAAGATCTCACAACATCAAATCAAAAACCTTAGTAATCCTATACAAAAATTGACAAGTCATCCGTATAAAAAAATAGAACTATCACAAGGCCAAACAAACATATCACAGGGTACAAAATACATACCCTGTATTCTTGGACCACATCCCTCATCAAAACTCATAGTCTCCATATTAAGAATCTAATAATTCACTCAAATCCACAGCTAAATGTACTGCATAAGACATGCTTCTAGTGTCTCATCCTTCTAAAACCATCAAATGACATCCAAAGTCCTACATTCTCGTTACCATCTCAAAAAACCTCATCAGGATATTAAACCAAAATCCTTGAACAACTAGTACAATCGTCAACCATAATATTACCACCAATCAAGCCCTCTAATCCTTGGGGGTAGAAACCTTCTTGGTATAACTATAAGGTAGCTTGCACTTATCATCAAATACTAAGACATTATATAGAGGATTATAAATCACTCCACACTAGGATTTAATTTTTTTATAATAAATGAATCCTTCAGGTAAACAAAAATTATTTTGTGTCCACCTAGTAAAACTAAAACAATAAGATCAAGCCACCAAATCCAAAAACAAACCTATCACTAAACTTGAATATCTTGAAACATCCTCTAGAAATTTAAACCAAAAAAGATGTGACTTCTTCTAGTAATTTCCCCTCTCTTCCAAATCAATACCTTCTATATAGCCACAAGATCCTGCACCCCGGATTTGAAATCCTAGAACCAAAACATCCCCAAAATATCTATATCAACTAATCCTCATGAATCATCCAATCCTTCATCCCCTAAAGTCAAGGTTTTTGTCCTTGCAACACCCCACACTAAATTCACGACATCTATACATTTAACAGTTGCATAAAGCACCCATCAAAATGTCCCTTTGCGAAAATCTTTGATAGAAGCCCTTCTAGCCATCTTGGTACCATCAAATGAGCCCCCAACCAGTTTCTAACCTTGTTGGTTCCCTTCAATCCATCTCAGTACCATCAAATGAGCCCCCAACCATTTTTAAAGCTTGTTGGTGCCCTAAAAAATTTTGCAGCCATAAAATTAAATGATTCTGAGATTCCATCACTATAACCTAAGGACCACGACCTCCCCCTCTTTATCGCCACCCATATAAATGAAACTCCAGTTAAAAGAGTTATGATTGATAATGACATGAATATTAATATGATATCATCTCTCGATTTCAAATAACTTTAGTTACTTGATACTATTGTCACCCAATCACCCATTGTCTTACATTGCCTTTAACGATACTATCACCCCCACCTTAGGCACAATTATCTTGCCTATCAAAAATAGATGTCAAAGGCCTCCATGGACTATCCTATCTTGTAGAAGGAGAAATCTAATACAATATATTACTATGTAATCCCTAAATTTGTGCTATTCGGTGTGTCCCATCTACCTTGCATAAGTTTCTGAAAATATGAACACGAAGGTAAGACCTTTATGGTTCATTCCAATACCATTACATTTAAAGCCTATCATATGACCTATAGGCCCAATGACGTGTTGCTTCCATTACAATAATCCATGTCCTCAAACCAAACCTCTACGAGTTCCTCTATCCCCATATCCAAATTACAAGATGATCAATCCTTCGAGGACATCATACAACGTCTCTCATTTGGGGAGTATTAAATCTTAACCCTCAATGTAATCCCAACACGAAAAAACACATGAGAGACTCAAAAAATAACCCCTATATGAACCTATCATGGGAAAACTTATTTCCTTTGGTCCTTTGTTCCTTTAAATATAACTTGTTTATAGAGGTACTGATCGCCCCCTCCTCTTATCTTGACTATCAACCACACACTAAAATCATTTTTCGTCAGAATTTTCATTCCTAGAAAAACCTCAGTTTTCTCAAACTTACCTTCACCATTGTGCATGGAAAGGTTTTGGTCTTGATAGGCTATGAACAAGGTTTGCACAATTTAACCCTTTGAAAGACTTAAGAAAGCCTAAAAAAAAATCATGGCCTCAAATTCAAAGCATCATCTTCTAATCCATCACCATCAAACATCATAACCTCAACCATACCCATTATCATCATCAGACCTATCTTCTAACAACTATGATACCATATCCATCCCTTCTGACTTTATTTAATCAATATTATCACATTGGGGACCACTGACTAACCAGGATAATGGTAAGATTGAATCTCATTCTGCTAACATTTACCTCACATGATAGAGGAGGATTCCCCCCACTATCGACATCCTTTGTTGTCATGATGATGATGTTTATCTTAACATATATGGGTGTTGAGGATCTCTATCTTTAGAAAACCTTACCCTCTAACACATCTATGCTTCTTAAAGAATATACCCATCGATGTTAATATCAACACATCATAAGAACCACATATTGTCAAAATCGTTTAAGCTTTAGACCCACATGAACTCCAAGAATTCACCATGTTCTTATCCAACCACAATCAAGATTTCACATAGTATTATAGTGGTATGCATGGTATAGACCCTAACACCGTTATCCTAAATATCATCACCATCCCAGATGCTAAGTTGGTGAACCAAAATCTTCATAGGATGCATCCTCACATCGCGCTATTAGTCAAATATGAAACTCTAATGTCCTTTTTTTCATCCAATTTCATACTACCTATCTATTTATCCCCCAATGGGTTTCCAAAATCATACCCATCACTAAAGCCACCAGGAAATTATGCATATGTATGGATTTTAGGGACCTTAATCTCACTTGTCTAAAAGATGATTTCCCTTTACCTAGCATCGATCAACTCATTGATCTAACAACAGGACAAAAAAAGGCTATCTCATGGATGGTTTCTATGGTTATAACCAAATCCTCATCGCACCAAAAGATCAACATAAGATGTCCTTTATCACCTTGTGGGGAACCTTTTGCTACAGAGTAATGATTTTTGGCCTGAAAAAATGGAAGAGCTATTTATTATCATGCCATGACATACATCTTTCATGACCTCATCCCACAAAAACCCATAGAATATTACGTAGATGATCTCTTAGGAAAACTCAAACACCGAAAAGACCATCTTGTTTTCCTCGACATGATCTTTACACATCTATTATAGTTGTTTCTCCCATCTTAATCCAGCTAAATGCGTATTCGAAGTTCTCACTCAAAAATTCATAGGGTTGATAGTGTTTATTAGGGGAATTTAAGTTAACCCTACCAATTTCAAAGCCATTATCTAAATGCCCCCTCTCCATCTAATCTTAAACAACTTTGTAGCCTTCAAGGGAAACTTCAATCTATCTATTGCTTTATCTCTTAACTATAAGATTGTTTTCAACCTTTTCATCACCTTCTAAGATAAGACATCTAATTTAAGTGGGATGACGATTATCAATAGGATTTTAACACCCTCAAGCAATATCTCTTATCACCAAACCAGTGCTTACACATCCACACAAAGAGGAGCCCTTATATCTATATATTTTTTACTATTGATCATGCCTTAGGAGCCATGTTAGCACATCAAGATGAGCAAGGAAAGGATCAAGTCATATATTACATAAGTTGTACCCTTCATGAGTACAAAACCTATTATTTTCAAGTAGAAAAGTTATGTTTTGACTTGTACTTTGTAACTTCCAAACTCCATCATTATATCCTCAATAACAAAACCTATGTAATCACAAATTGTAATCCACCGAAATCCATTTAATCTAAACCATATCACAACGATCATATAACCATATGGCTCGTGCTCATGATAGAATTTTACCATGAATTTCTCTCTCAAAATTCCATCAAGGGGTAGGTCATTGCTGATAAGCTCATTGAAGCTCCACCTTCTCACCAATCATTTACCTTGTGAATAGTTTCCTGATGAATCTATCAACACCCTCGCTCATGATAACACCTGTCTCAAAATGACCTTGTTTTTCAATGGGAACAAATATAAACAAGGGGGTGCTAGAATAGTCATAATACCCCTTATGACACCCCTATTATGTTTTCCTTCAAACTGAATTTCGATTTCACAAACAACATGGAGGAATATGAAGCTCTCATCATGGGACTTCAGACCTCCGCATTCTTGGGCATACAAATACTTGACATTTATGGGAATTCTCAACTTTCCATCAATAAAATCAAATGGACTTATTAATGTAAAAACGAGGTCTTATAAAAATATAGAGCCATCATCGAAGGCCTCCTAAAACTTTGATCATTACGAAATACAAAACAAATCCACAATCATCTAATAAATTCGTATATACTATGGCATCCATTACATCTCTTATACCTCTATCACAAGATGCTTTTAGAATCTTTTTCATCGTACATAAACTTGATCAACCATCATATACCAGCACTAATCTTCTGACTATCAATCAAATAGAATATTTCCAATCTAAAACTTGGTATACTCAAACATACGACTATCTTTCCACAAGAAAAATACCTTCCAATCTATCTAGAAATGGTAAAAGATACTTTCAACAACATGCATCCTGCTATGTCATACTAGGGGGTATCCTTTATAAAAGAGGGTTTTATGGATTTATCCTCCAATGTCTTAAATCTCCAGAGGCCCGTCTAGCTATATAGAATTCCATGATGTGATATGTGAGTGGGTACTTTAACATTTATTTATTGTTCAACATATACTCTACATGGGCTACTATTGGCCAATGTTTAATCAATATTGTTGTAACTATGTCAAGAAGTGCATATAGTGTCAACAACACTCCAACCTTACACACATCCCTAGTCACAGTCTTCAACCAACTCAAGACCTATGGACTTTTTCACAATGGGGACTTGACCTCATTGGCCTTATCAATCCCCGATCATCACAAATACCTAATGCCATCATCAAAACAACTGAATACTTTACAAAATGGGTGGAACCGATTCCTCTTATCTCCACTAAAGAAGATAAAATTGTTGATTTCATTTATCATCATATCATATGTTGCTTCGATATTCCACATAAAATCATCACAAATAATAGTAAATCATTCAAATATAATAAAGTTAAATTTTTTTACAACACTTACAATATCAAACTCAGTTTCTCCACACCCTACTACCCATAAGCCAATGGTCAAGTTGAAGCATCCAATAAAACCCTTGACAAGATCCTTACAAAAATTGTTGATTAAGCTGGTAGAGATTGACATTATCAAATCCCATTTACATTATGGGCCTATCAATCTAGCATTAAAACTCTTACAGGTGCTTCACCTTTCTCCTTGGTATATAACACTAAATTTTTCCTTCCCCTTGAATACTAAATCCCATCCTTACACATTTGTATTAAAGATTTCATCCCTGAGGAAGGATATCATCATGGACACCTATCGCAACTAGAATTATTAGAAGAACACCAAATAATTTCCCTCAAACATATTAACATATATCAAGAATGAATCAAATGAGCATATGATAAACACCTCAACAAAAGTGACTTCAATGTTGGTGATCTTGTCCTCAAAGAAAACCAACATGTCACTAACATGGAGAAGAGAAAACGTGGGAAGTTTTCTCTAATTTGGCTTGGAACATATATTATCACTCATAAATATGGGTTTAGAGCTTATCATTTAGCTTCCATTAATGATAAACCTTAAAAGGGGCCTCTTAATTCCTCGCACTTGCAGTGATTTTATTGTTAAAATACATACTCACACCTTAGTCAAATCAAAGTCTTGCACCATTCACCTATTTATTTATTACTCTCATAATTATTTGGATTCATGTGGTTTCCTATTAGCATACCAATTATGACCTTAAATATGGGCACCAAGGATCTACTCATAACATATTCCACATGGACAAGTTCCCTTCTCATAATTAGGGAACCCCGTAATTGTTTCTACCACATTATATCTCTGTCTACCCAACTAATTACATGTTAAGGATATACATGTAGCTTGTACATTTACTTCTTCCTTTCCAAATGGTTACTAGGCTTTCCCTTAGTTCAAAAAGTCAAAATATCTATGGGATGTACATGATCAAAATAAATACCAATCCCTCGAAGGATGGCTATCAATAAGAAATTTATATCAGTCAATGTGTAGACCACTCCCTCGAAGGATGACTACATAATTAAAGTATACATATGAAAACAAAAAGGGCTTCCTGCGTTGTTCATCCCTCATATTCAAAAAAAATAAAAAACCAACCATCCCAAGAAATTTTTCTGTATCGATCAACTTGAGCAAAAACATATAGTCACATATTCCCTATTTTTGATCCATTTTATAATTTGTTTTCTGCTAATATCTGTGTTTCAAGTGTCCTGTGTCTAAAGATGACTATTCTAGGTGAAGGGCATGAAATAGAAAACATCTTTAACTTACCAATTGTGCGTCAGCCATTCGTGTGGGAGTAGTTAGATATCGACTATGAATTAAGTCTATGTGCCATCACTTTCAGACCCAATCCATACGATATTGTCAAGAAATTAGAATTCCTCAAACAAAATGATGTATCCAACCATTACTAGGAGAGAATTTTCAACTCTTCCCATCCTATCATTAAGGATGTCAATTGAGTTCCTATATCTAGATCCTTTGACATTATTTTATTTATGTTATTATCATTATTTATCACTTAATTGTCTAAAAACGAGTTGACACCTATCAAAGGAAACCATTTGGTTCCTGGGATTGGCCTTTGCCAAGAAACTCATCATATTGTTATCTAACATCTCTCTTGTCAAGTTATCTATATGTATGTAGGTTTCCTCATTAATTTGAAAGAAGGAGTCTCTTACACCTATTTGGATCTACACATCTCAACATTGTCGACGCGGGTATCGTTAAATCCTGTTATTTTATGGTTTTGGTGATTTATTGCATATAATAAGAGTGAATCAAAAATACCCATAAATAGATGCTACAGACAGTCCTATAAAAGTTATACGGTTCTACCCCAGGTCAGTTTTAGGTCACAGATTCAGAAACGAAGCATCATTAGTTTCAAATCTCCTAGTTCCAACATTGTACACACCCAAAACTTCCTAGATCCATTTGTAAACAACTCTATGCACTCATCTTCTTGTATTTTCAAGTTCAGATCTTATTTCATATATTAGTTACAAGTATTTATAAATTATTATGATATTAAATAATTAAGGTTGGTAGTTAATTAATCAAAATAACCTTTTGTAGCTCCCATTACATCCTTTAGTGTACTTAATTCACTAATTTATATTTCACATAATATAATAAGGGTGTAATTTTTTGGTGAACCTAACTCATAACTTGATATTTCCATCAACCCTAGGCCCATCTTAGTACATGATTATTTTTCTAGGTTTATCCTATTTTTGGTTGTAATGATGGCTTCCTCTCGCAATCAAACCATCTGATTCTTTGAATATCTAAAGCAAAACCCCATTTGTAAAGATGCGCCCCTTGAAATTTTTCATAACACTCAAATTTGTTCCAATATACTCATTGAGCACGTTCAATCTATCATTCAAATGAATCCCTCTTTCCCTACTAATGGCTATCCTATTGCACCTCCTCCTCAACCAATAGTTAAAAACAAGTTCTCTCTATATGATTCAAGTAGTTATATGCATGAATCTAGTCAAGTGTATTCTTCTTGACATGACATCAGACCTTATGACATTTACTTTTGCCACACACTTAGACCAATCATTCAATCGGGCCCCTCTAGTTATTCCTCAAAAATTTCCTCCTATAATTACATCTACCATACCATTGATGTTGGGCACATCTCACATCACACTTCAAAATATTACCATGACTATGGATTTCAAATCAATCACTAGGAACAATCCTAAATACACATTCAATGATCATATGTCTCTTGAGTTTCATACCCACACTAACAACACATTTTGTACCCATCTTCCATATTCCAATTTATTTTTTATGTCTCTTATCAAGACACATCCTCTTAAGGTTCCTTTTATAGATATCCCAACCCTCTATACACCCATGTATACCATTTATACAAGTACTACTATATTTACTAATCCACATACATTTAAATCCCTTATTAGAGATTTACATGACTAGCTCTTATAATTACAATAATGTCACTTTGATATTTCTCATCCACAAGTCACTATTTAGGTTACGCCACATATACACCCATCAAGGGAATTTGATATGGTACATCACACTCCCAGTACATATCTCCACCTCGCTCATGATACTACTGGTAGTTTAGGATTATCTACCTTTTACACAAGATATGAACATGTCCATGAGTATCATACCATAACCATATGCTCTATCACTTTATAGTCTACTTATTCATGGCGCCACGTATTACTTATGACACATATGTCTTGTGATATGGTGTTACAGACCTAGCCTAGAGGTTTCACTGAATTTCATCCTTATTCTAACCCTTGGTAGTTTTTGTGCCACCCCTCTTCTTGTACATAGGTTAACATTCAAAAATATAAAAAACATTAACACAAATTTCAAAATATAAAAAACATTAATATATTTTCTTAAATATAAAATTAGGACCTATACAATTAGTTTAAGTTGTTAACACTTTACATTATGTATGTTTTTTGTGACTTTAGTTTGATTTTTTTATTAGATATTTTTTATTAGATAGGGTAAAAACATGGATCGGCTCCTATAGGCTAGTACAAGAAAGATTACATCGTGAAAGCACCCAAAAAGGAATAAAAAGAGGAACATGACCAAAGGGAGTTAAAAATACTTAACTCCATAACAACAAGGTCCAAAAACCCAACTAGATGCGAAATAGAAACTATACATCAAAACAAGAAACAAATACAGTTCATAAAAAAACCTCTAAAAGTTCAGGTACAAAAACAAAAAACATTAAGTTTTCTTTTGATTTTTGAAGGAATTGGCCTCCATGGTTGCAGAATCCTTGCTGTGCTCGAGCTGCAACTTCTTCTGGGGTGGTTCGTCCTCTTCCTCACCTATAGCTTCCTCCTCGGTCTCGTCCTCATCCTTGTCTTCTTCATCAGAGCTCGTGGCATTGGAATATTTTATTTTCCTCTACTCCTCTTTAATTGCTTCCAGTCGAACCCTCATATCACGAACAAGATTATCCATCTTGTTGATTTCTCCCCTGATGTTTTTATAGGCCATGCAAATTTGTTTGGTGGCTTTAATTCTTGTGATCAACTCCTTTAAATGCTTGAACAAATTTCTTTAACACATTCACAATAGGGATTTATATCTCTTCATTGCATGTATCTCATTGTCCAAAATACATTAATGCACACTTCTTAAATTTAAATTAGGACCCCATCGATGCAAAACTGACATAGGATTTATATCTCTTCATTGTGTATATCTCATTGTCCAAAATGCATTAATGCAAACTTTTTGAATTCAAATTAGGACCCCATTGACACAAAACTAATGTAGAATATGGAAGAAACCTAACAAAAAAGGACCGGAAAAACTTGGGTGATCAAAAGGAGGGCCTTAAGGACCCATGCATCAAAATGGATTGAACTATATACTCACTATCCAATGGGGCCCATGCCCATACTTGTGTATATTTGGGGAACCCATAACTGTAACTATATCATTTTTGGGACCCATAATTGTGATTGTGTAGTTCTAGAGGAAACACTCAAGAATGTAGGGAATACATGTATGAGAGAGAGAGGACAACATGGAGAACACCATGGGGGTTGACTAGAAAATGGGGATATGCACTGATAAAAGGCTTGAGCTTTACCAATAATAGAAAAACCCATAAGTACCCTAGAGTATGTAATTTTGCAGCTAATAAATGCCCTCATACCAAAATTAGGTGTCTACATAATTCCCACTTTGATGCGTGTTTTTGCATATCGGCATCAAAGTAAAAAAATGGATTAATAAAATTACTCCTAAAACAACTTCAATGTACCTATGAAACTTGTAAAGAATATGTGCAGGTGGATAAACACCAAATCAACCAATAATCTACTAAACTACAACAATGTAAGGTACAAGTATGGGTCCTTATCCCTAAAAGGAGTTGTGTATACTATAAATCATGGCATCATATGACACACTAAATACTTAATGAGGCTTATCATAGTATAAAACATATCATATACATAATCACATATGGAGAAAACATCTCTTAGATTCTAATAACTAAGAAGGTACATCAAATAGTGAATACTTATAAAAAATGGAGCAATCACACACCACACATCGAGCACACATAAGACATGACAAAAGCATGTCACCTATGTGACCAAAAATAAAGAAAACACTATAAACATGGATATAAAAGCATGATGAAGGCATATAACTACAGACATGCCAGTCACATGGAATCATATCAAACATATTGAATACATGCATCGATTATATAATACATAATAATCCACAAACAATGAGTTAAATCATATAACTTTGTCCAACTTTTTACCTTTTATGATTTATTTTAATTTAATTTGTACAATTTAAATTGATATAATGTAATTAGTCATTGAAAAAAGAGATATTTTAAAAGTGTCAAGACTTGGATAATAATGATTTTGTTTTTTTAAAATTATAGTTAAATCCTCATATTCTTAAAAAAATTATGAACTTGCTTTTTAGTTTAATTTGTATGGTATAAATTGTAACAATAACTTTGAAATGATTAACATTATATCATTATCCGTAAAAAATGAAAAATTATTAAGATGCAATAAATTAGAAATTTCAAAGTTTTATACTACCGTCTAACAATTTCTATGGAGCTAACATCATTTTCATTAAAGAGTATGTGTAAAAAACTAAATAAAATATATAATATCAATATTTTAATCATCATTATTATGATTCTTCATTATTTTCTTTGTCATCATTGTCACTTTCATTTTCTTTGTTATTGTACTCGTTGCAACTTGTTACCTACATTCAATATCAAATTATAGGTCCAGTTTCAAATTAAAGAATAAAATAATAATTTGAAAGTTAAGAAAATGATAGTTTTAAAATGTTTAATATTAATTTTAGATTATACTTATATGATAACATGAATAGTAATTGTTGATTTCGTACCAAAATGTTGTTTTTCCACATTGATGTTTTTTTAATTACTAATGCCCCACCTTAATTCAAGGTCATATGTATGGGATCATATGACTCCTTGATTTTGAAAACAATTGTTGTATAGGATAAAAAACAACATATCCAATCATAATAATGTAATTTTTTTTGAAAAATACGATAAACTCCTAGTAAAAATTTGGAAATATATATTTACATAAGTCATCTTGATATCCATTTTAATTGATGAAATTTACATCATCTTCACTATTGGCTAGAATTATGCAATGGAATTTTTTAAAAAAGTGTGCTATTAACAAATAAAAACAATAATTTTATAATTAAATAAATAAGATAGGTCATAATATTACAAAATAGGCTAGCACTCTTTGTATGCCTCTTTATCTTGTGTGATGAGTAACTGGGTTAATTTAAAGTTGTATTTCTATTGTTTATAACTGATACACACAATTATTTTCCCCATCCTACTATTCTCATTATTTATGTACATGTCAATTAAATTTTTCCATCCCTCGTTCATATATTGTATACTGCAAATGTTCTTCCTTTCTTCTTTTGTTTTTTTTCTCTATATGTTGCTTCTCTTTCCCATCTAAAATCCTAGCTCATTTGTTGAAGCATCATTTTCTCATTCATTTGATTTCCATAATCTTTTTGCACTCTACAAAAGATATGATTCTTTTGCTCTTTAAGAAAATTATGCCAATCTAAATGAGTCAAACATTCACAATTGGCTACATTCTTGATTATTTTTCTCACATGGGATAAAATTTCAATCCATCCTTATTTTTCCAAACCTCATATTTTTATTCACCCATTTTGCCATATTTGAGTTCACTAATGAGCATATATTGTCTTCACGAGGAACATCAATAGGTTGTTTAGGTATGGGTTTTCAGTTGGGTAAAACATGATGATTGTTGTCACTATTAATTTCACTCGTATTTTTCATGTTTTAGGGACGATGTGATATTTTAACCATTTCAACATTTTTCTTTTTAATATGCATGTAAAGGGATTTTTAGCATTTTAAAATAATTTAAAAGTTTTTATACAAAATTGGTAGATTGGAGGTTTCATCCTTAAAAAAATCACAATAATTTAAACAAAAAAATATTCCAAATCATAAATCGAAAAAAGAATCATAATCGAATAGCAAAAAAATCAAACTCAATCCATACATATTAAATTTAAAGTGTAATGAATTTCAAACGTGAAATCTTTTCACAAAAACTCATTTCATATTTAAAAAATGTAATATACATTTTCTCCATGTTACTCAAAATGAAATGTGAGACATATTCAAAGTTTAATATTTGTGAAATATAATACATATAAATAAATAAATATATCAAAACTGTGTAAATTTTGAGAAATAATTTGAAAAGTGTTAACAGATCCACTTCTACCTATCACAATTTTTTTGTAATTAAGTAATGAAATAAGTAACATACCCATTCTTTAAATTTCTCCCATGTATATTTTTGGAATAAAAATCGTTGTCTTTAAGTTTTTCTCTCCATAATTTTCTTCCCTCCTTCCATATTAAAAAAAATCAAACAACACTTAATAACTCTCAAACTAATATCTTGACTCTTCAAAAAAATTGTTTATAAAGATGCAAGTGAAATTAATGAAGTTTTTAAACCTGTTGCATTTTTAAAGTTATACCTTGTCATAACATAAGTACATCATGTTGGACTGGAGAAATTTCCTAAGTATTAAGAGGGTGCGTAAATGGGGCGCGTAGGTGCGTGCAAGTGTCAGTTAAGAAGGGTGTGCCCAAGAAGACAAGTTTGGGACGTAGCCAATTTTGCATGGCACATGCTAAAAATAGGAAAAACAGATTGAGTGCACATCACACAAAGATAAGAGTATGAAGAATTTACAGATAAGTAAGTGCTATTTTGGGAACACAGTGGAAGAACAAAGGTCATGCATAGTTTGTGCTAATAATAAGATTAAGATAGAGTTTAATTATAGATTAATCTATTGTTATCCACTTTGTAAAAGAATGCAACGTTATTAGCACATGGCTATTTTGAGCATGTTAGTCTATTTTGAGATGCATGGGCAGTGAAGGGAAAGTCCCCACCCCTATATATGTTAGTTAATATACATTGTTTTGAGGATCTGAGTTGTATTAGAGTTATGCTTCCTAGATGTACCTGTGCGCATGACTCCATGACAATATTATTATGTATTCAACTTCTGATAGGTAATCTTTCCAGTTATTAATGGAGTACTGTGGATGGATTATAGTAATTGTTGTATATGATCATGGTATTTGTATGGTTAATCCAATTCTAATAATAGTTTGATCTGTATGCTTCTTTATTATCTATGTTTCCACTTGAGCTCATGGATCTGAAATTTATACTTAAATGTATGCTTTGATAATGGTTAATATGAACATGCATGCTAACATCTTGACAAGACAATACAAAAGAGGGACCAGTAGGACTTCACGTGCTTTGGGTGAGAATGTTTAGATCTATCTGAATGAAGTGCCAATGTGCCTAGGAAATTTGAGTGGAAAAATAAGACTACATTTTGGTTCTGTTGTGAGGACCTCTTTTCAAACTTTTTCCATGATGTTACATGATGATGGCGTATCGATTGACTCTTGTGACCATTGAAAGTTGGGTAGATGAAGGATAAGATCAGTTTGCATGAAGATATGGTTCTGGACCTGATTTTAATGCATGCAAGTGGGTGGAAGATAATCTATATCATGAGCTCTATGAGACATTTTTCAGCCTTTTTCCTATAGAATTGTATGAGTGGTTGTCAGCATATACATCAAAGAAAATATGGAGTTACAGACCAAGGGTTTGGACACAGGAATATTACCAAACATTGTTTGATGTAGATGAACCTTGGACGTGTATTGTAGATCATTGGTGGGCTGGTGTTGTGTACAAGTTATAATTTGGAGTACGTTGTTTCTATGCATATTCTTGTCTAGAGGTTTCTAATTTTGAATTTTTGTGCACGAGCCTAAAGGATATTACATACTCATGGTATTCCTTTGGTAATTAAGATCTTGATGGTGGTATTGAGTTTGGAGTAATTACCTATGGCTAGATAAACCCACCACCCCATGTGCATAGGGGCAAGATCAAGGTGTGGTGAAAGATGGTGGACCTAATGGTGGAAAGGAATAAAATGAGAAGAAATGTGTTTTAAGTATAAAGAAGCACGGGAGAGGGAATTAGTGAAGCAAGTGTGATATTGAGGAGTCTGTGGAGTTGTGGAGGATGATGTATCATGAAGGATTTGAAGCTCACATGGAAGACATGGAGCTAGAGCATATCAAGATCTCCCAACTTAGGAAAGCTCAGTAGAGAATCCTTTTGAGCTTCTGATGAGAGCACATCAGAGGAGGAAAGATTGAGGATCGTAGGTGCACATCTGATCCCACCTGGACAACCTAGCCCTTGCACTTGGTGTTCCAGTTCTAGAAGTAATCATTGATAAGTAGGTGAGTGTAGGTAATCCAATAGCTATTAGGTAGATATAATTTTCCTTTAAATATCAGAAGTGACATCAAACAACACATACACCTATGGCAACACAAACAAATCATCCTTGTTTGGGGGACCGATTGGAGGAATATTTTCTAGCGTCATCATCTAGGACAGAGTGTGGGTGCACAGAACATTGGGAATATGTCTGGAAGTACTACAACTTCATAGACTATGGGAGTTCAGTTTAGTACTATAGTTGGGACATAAGGAAGTACATCCACTGGCCCATTTCTTGCTATAGGAGGAGGATCAGGTGGATCAAGAGGATCAAGTGATCAAGTGGATAAGGTGGTTCTAGTGGTGGAGGAAATACTGGTGGGGGCTCTAGTTCTTGATCTAGTGGAAAAGGTCCACACCCCCATCAGCCATAACAAGTTTACTACGAGATGTCTCTTCACTTTAAGAATATAGAGGTATTGAAGATGTTGTAGAGCATGTGCACAAGTGTGAGCTATTATGGCACGCTAAAGGAATCACAACCTTAGATAGAAAAGAAAGTCAATTTTCTACTACTCTTCAAGGGCATGCACATAGTTGGTACAGAAATTATGACCTACATCAGACTGCGGTGGATTATAATGCTTTTTGCTCTCTACATTTCTAGCTGAGTTCCATATTCTAGAATTTGAGAAAAAAAGTATCAGTCGCGCTTAAGGACATTAAGCAGGGTTTATCTAGAGAGTGGTCAGGAATATGACACACATTTTAAAACTTTTTTGTCAAATTTATCTTATGATATACATCCTAGTCAACATGCATAGTGGTTTTTTGGTGGATTGTTGACTCCTTTCAGAAGGGCACTATCTCATAAGACCTTTGTAGATCCGCATGATGCCTTGGAAGTAGCTCTACATGCTGAGGTTAGTTAGAAGTGTGGATACTAGAGTAAGCCCATTTTTAGAGGCACAGATTGCAGCCATGGAAAAGAAGTTAGAGAATCTCTCTAGTAATTCAGCTCATGAGACGTGTGCAGTGTGAATATGGTGTACAAATTGCATGAGGTTGAAGGAACATACTAAGGATAGCTTCCCTCGCAATTCAGTGCATGTGCCATGCTACTAGATTTTGAAATTTTTCATTTAGACCATGATGTGAGTAGATGTCCCCTCTTACAATGCACGATCCAGAAGAATGTGTCTATGTATTATAAGATTTGCAAAACTCATACTCATGACACCGTTAAATACAGATTAATTGATCATATTCATGAGGCCATTAAGACTGGTGTGCCCCAGACTAGTGTAACAAGTGGATCTAAGGAATATGAAGAGACATCATAATGAAGGGCACAATAATGGGGATAATAGGAATAGAGGTTTTTTGGAGGATATAGAGGTTGAGGTCACGGCAGTGGAAGAGGAGGATTTCCTAGAGGAACTTGCTTATACTTGTGGATCTCCTTGATCATTATTAATGTGAGTGCCCTCAGAATGTGGTTTTCTCATGGTGTGGAAAAAAACAAAGTTTGAAGAATGTCTCTAATTTATATGAGCACATGAGCAAACAACACAAGAAAGACAAGGGCATGGGAATGATTAAGGTACACAATGAACAGTTGAAGATCAATGAATGCAAAAGGTAACACCTACCCTTGAGGTTACCTATTTTAGTTACTACACGTGTTAAGGCTGTACATACACATGTAAAAAATATGAAGTATAAGCCAACTATAACAAAGCAAGAAGTGATAAATGCAAAGTATCCTAATGCTACACATCAAAAAGAGGTTTACCAGGAGACTATGGATGTTATCAAGGATCTATGCAAGGAGAGATTCTAGAGCTTGAAGGAGAGGCATGTGCATGCATGATGGAATGAGAAAAGAAGGTTGAACTCTTGTATAGAAGGACATAGATGAATTAAAGGAGGTATGTTTGAATGTTTCTCAGGAGAACATCATCCCTTTGTTAGGAGAGTGGTTGAGAAAAAATGTACCACACACAGGTACTGAGCGTGAGAGGTAGATACTTCATGTAAATCTACCCCCACATAATCATGAATATGATAAGGAGATTACACTGAATGTAGTCATATATGGATGAATTCTGAGAAAGTATTATGATAGATACATGCATGGAAGTTAATGTACTCATGTTGGATGCTTGGAATCAGATGGGAAGACCACCATTGTAGCCTTTTTTGAATGTGTTGTATATGGAAAACAAAACTAGGGCTAATCTTATTGGAGTACTAAAGGATGTAACTATTATAATTCAAGGAGCCAAGTTTACCGGGGAATTTGAGGTATTAGAGCTAGCCAAAGTAATAGTTTCCCAACATTACTTGGGTGACCCTGGTGTTATGCGAATAATGTAGATTTACACTTCAACAAAGGGTACATTAGCTTTGAGAACAAGGAAGAGTGCATCATTATACCTTTAACAGATGCAAAGGATGCTCCCATATGTTGAGCCTTTGAGTGAAAAGAATAGGATTGAACAAAGATATATGCGGCGCACATAATCAGAGACCCTGATGTAATTGAAGCCATCTAAGGAAGGAGTGATAATTGGGATGATGCTCAGTCAGTTAGTGATACAACCAATATTACTTGTGACAACTGGGTCACATGGAACATATGAAGTAGTTGGGAGAGATATCAAGAACACAGTTACTCATGCATGATAAGGCCACACATGGTTAGGCATTTAAGTTACAATCTAGGTACCTTGGTAAAATGGTGATGGGAACCTTGATGTATTTCTACGTGCCATGGAAGCCTATTGGAAGAATGAAGGAGATAGAAGAAATATGCTAGTATATACTCTACGCATGGGATAACCATGTGCTAGTGGGAAACACAGAAAGGTAACATGTTGGAATGGAAGAGAAGTGAGAATCACCTTTTCTACTAGGTTCCTAAGGAGTAATGTACCTTCTCAGATATGAAAATTTCATGGGAAGTCCCCTACCTCGTATCATCACATTCAGATTGTGAGAGACTTTGGATGGAGGGGACAGTGAAGCCTTGCCATCACCATCACTCTAGGTGTATAAGTTCTACTCCACTTTAAGTGGTATGTGCACATGCATGGTATGTTCATGTCAAGTTGACAAGGGAAAAAAATAATTGGCAGGATATGACCTCAGGTATGATTCATAATTTTGATTATTTTTCTACTAAGCCTACCAAACAATGAAGCACTGCAGATTATGAAGTGCCTTACTCTGGGGAATAATGTAAAGGTTGAGGAAATCATGTTATGGATATGTTTGATGAGATCTAGATTTAGAGGTACGCCTTGACCTATGAACAGAAAAAAAAGGAAGAAATGGTCCATGTCTTGTGGAAGAAAAGGAAAAGGGTAAACTAGTATGCATGATAAATGATGAGGATGACAAGGATAATAACTTGGATGTTACCCACATTGAAAGTACGTGTGAGGTGATGAAAATAACAAATGAAAATGAGCATGCGTATCATGAGCCTATGAAAACAAATAAGGTTAACATTAGGATAATTGCAGAGCCTAAGGAGGACATTATTGGTGATTACTGGTTGGAGCAGGAAGTAGAAAAGATGATTGAACTCCTGCACGAATTTTAAGACTTATTTCCATGGGGATATCATGAACTAAAGGGAGTACACCCCTCTTTATGTGAGATGAGAGTTAAACTTAAAGAAGGTGTGCACCCGGTTAGGAAGAGACTATACATAATGAATCCTAACTTGCGCGTCAAGGTGAAGGAAGAAATTGATAAAATGCTCAAGTATGGTATAATTGAGCCCATCGAGGAATATGAATGGGTTAGCCCCATGGTCATCAATATTAAAAAGGATGGGAGGATTAGGATCTATGTGGACTACACAGAGCTAAATGCTTCATGTGTCATTGACCCTTTTCCCACCCATTTCACAGAGGAGATCCTGAAGGAGTTGCAAGGGATGAGATCTACTCTTTTACATATGAGTTTTGAGGATATAATCAAGTGCTCATAGCTAAGGAAGATCAAGAAAATACAAATGTCACTATTGAATGGGGAAGTTTTGAATACATAGTGATGCCCTTAGACTGAAGAATGCGCTAGTAGTGTTCTCATGCATTTTTGTGCAGGATTTTTAGGATTTCATTCATAAATTATTACATGTGTTTCTAGATGATTAGACAATATAGGGTTTGGTAAAAAATCATTATGAGAATATATGACTCATGTTTGAGAGGTACAAACAGATGATCATCTCTCTGAATATAAAAAATGCATATTTGCAACACCTTTTGGCACTTTACTAGGGCATATTATTTGCAAGAAGGGTTGCTGGTAGACTCCAACCAAGATAGTTGTAATCTTGGGTTTGGAAGATCCTAATAATCAAAGTTAATTCTGCGGATCTGTCATCACCAATCCAGCACTATGATAATTCTTCACCGGGAACTCCTCGTGCTATGATTATTTACTAATGCACAGCCTTTAGTTTGGTGGATGTAATCTGGAAACAAAACAACAACATAACATAAAAATACCATCGACTATGATAAGACAGAATGATGAAAAATCTGAAATATCAAAATAAATTATAATATTAACATGAAACTATTACAATCTCACCCATGATACTTCAAGTGTTATTGACTTCACTTGCCTTTCACCAAGACTATGGGAGAAACTTTACAATTACACCTCTTAATGTCTTATTCAATACACCTTTAAACTGATGGCTTCCTTTGCACACTTCCTAGAATATTTCTCACTACTTCCTTCTATGCTAAATGAGGGGGGTAGCCTCTCTATTTATAGAACTTCCAGGCTTATCCATCTTATCTCTAAGATAGGCTAAGAAATCCACTCTGACGAATCATGTTCCATACCTTAACTCTTATCTGTACATGTAATCTTTTTTTTAAGTTAAGATAAACCTTATCATTTCACATGGGTTCCACATTTTTAGACTTTTTACAAATAAAATACACAAAATATTCATGACCTCACTCCTCGTCCTTATTACCAATATAATATTTCTAATTCCTAATCAGGTAGACCCTACTTCTCTACTTACCCAAACTTTGACATTTTAACATTATCAGACCACTTACGACAAATATTTACTTTTTACCACAAAATTCCTATTGTACTTTTGACTATTACCATACTATACATTATTGGCAGGCACCGTACTGGCAGTGTCGTTATCTTCTATCGGAATATACTACTAATTATACTTAACAACATCCTATTCCTAATACATACATTAATGAAATAGAAATTACGGAGGAAAATTTTAGTGTCGACATCTTCCCCCTTCCTAGCTTCTACTCCGTCCTCAGAGTAGACTATTCTGGTGCTTGGAAAATCTTCAACTTGTTGTGGTTGACCCATTTCGTAATGGGAGTGCCATCCAATTCCTCCAGTCGGTACGTACCATTTTCATGCACAGCTACTATTTTATAGGGCCCCATCCATTTTGGAAGAAATTTTCTCTGTCTTCTTTTTTTGTATCTGGAATCATATACTAGAACCAAGTCATTCACATGAAATGGAGACCACCGGATTTTTTGATCAAAGTATTCCTTCTGCTTCATTTTCTTCTTATGGCTTGTATCCTTTGCTATTTCTCTCATTTCCTCCAGCAAATGAAGATGTACCAACCTTTCTTTTACTGAATCAATTTCATCCATCCTTTCATTTTTCATAACTCTCACAGTGGGAATATCAAACTCAATAGGAAGAACTGGATCAATGCCATAGGCCAACTGAAATGGGGAGTATCCTGTTGCTGACTTTGATGTTGCCCTATATGCCCACAATGTTGCATGAATCCTTTTACCCCATCTATGTACCTGCAAGGCTGCATCTTTTGCTAGAATTTGACACAACACAAAATTTGTTCGTTCCACCTGTCCATTTGTGCTTGGCTTGTATGTTGTTTCCTTCCTGTGCTTAATAGAAAAATTATTGACTAGGGCTTCTACCACCTCATTAATGAAGTGGCTTCCTTGATTTGTTACAATTTCTAATGGGCAACCAAATCTGGTGACAATGCGTTCATACATGAACCTTGCCACTTCATCCATGGAAGTTGTTTTCAATGGCCTAGCTTCAACCCACTTGGTTAAATAATCTGTGGCAGCTACAATATACTTATTTTGGCGTGATGTAGTTGGAAGTGGACCTACAATGTCTATTCCCCACTTTTCAAAGGGACCAAGGGGAAGAATAGGACATAATGGAGCTGATGAAGTCTTACGGTTACCATGTGTTTGACAAATATCACATGTCTTACAATAATTATAACAATCTTTAAAAAGAGTGGGCCAGTGATAACCTGCATCCAAGATCCTTCTTGCTGTAAGTTGTCCAGAGAAGTGCCCTCCACATGTACCATTGTGGAATTCTTCTAGCAGTTCCTTCCCTTGATCACGTCCAACTGCCCTCTTGTACTGTCCATCAGGTCCTATTCGAAATAATACTCCATGCAGAATAGAATATGGACGACTGGCTTGAGTAATATTTCTCTTAGTCTTTGCATTGGCACCATCAGGAAACTTGAATTCATTCAGATAATTCCAAATATCTATGTATTCACTAGGGATTGTGTCAAGGGAGAACAAGGCTGCATCGGGAAAATCATCATCATCACAAGATGATCCTAAACCATCATAGGCTCGAGAGAGTGCATCTGCATTGACATGCTTCTTTCCTGGCCTATCTATAATATCAAATTCAAATTCTTGTAGAAAAATTATCCATCTTGCTATCCTCCCTGATGGGTTAGGCTTATTTACAATATATTTTAGAGCCTGATGATCTGTTACAACTAGAAATTTCTGCCCTAGCAAGTAATTTCTAAACTTCTTTACAGCAAAAATGATAGCCAGAGCCTCTTTTTCAGTTACAGTATAGTTTACCTCAGCACTGCTCATTTGTCTGCTCCCAAAGTAAATTGGATGTTCATTCCCATTTTCATCCTTTTGGCTCAAAGTACTTCCTAGTACTGCATCTGAGGCATCAGTGTACACAATGAATGGCTTGCTCCAATCTGGATTCTTCAAAACAGGTGAAGACACCAGGGCTTCCTTCAATTGTCCAAAAGCTTCATGCGCCTTATTTCCTGGTTCATAAGTAACATCCTTCTTCAAGAACTAGGTTAGTGGCTGTGTAATCTTTGAGAAATTCTTGATGAACCTTCTATAGTAACCCACATGGCCTAAAAATGATCTCAACTTACTTCTATTAAGAGGAAATGGTAAATCTTTGATTTTTGAAACTTTATCAGGATCAGTACCAATACCATCTCTGGATACAACATGCCCTAACAAAACGCCTTTAGAACATCCAAAGACACACTTTGTAGGGTTTAGTGAGGCTTGTGCTTCATCTAACCTTTGAAATGATGTCTCCATTTGGTGCAGGTGGTCCAACTTGCTCCCATAGATGTAAAAATCATCCAGAAATACTCTGATGAAGGTCCCAATGTAGGGTTCGAACACCCTATTCATCAAACGCTGGAATGTTGCTGGAGCATTACACAACCCAAAAGGCATAACTCTATAAGCAAACGTTCCCCAAGGAGTGGTGAACGTGGTCTTCAGCTGATCTTTCTCTGCTATACGAACTTGGTTGTAGCCGCTATATCCATCAGCAAAACTATAGCACTCCTGGCCAGCTACTTTGTCCAAGATCTAATCTGAAAATGGAAGAGGGTAATGATCCTTCTTTGTTGCCTTATTGAGCTTCCTGTAATCAACACAAATGCGTAGCTTCCCATTATTTTTTATTGAGATCACAATGGGAGAAACCCATTCTGAATTCTCCACAGCAAATATGAATCCTGCATCAAGCAACTTATCTATTTCTTCTTTTACAGTCTTGGAAAAATTAGGATTCATTCTATATGGCATTTGCTTTATGGGCTTAGCACCATCTACCAGCTCAATAGAATGTTCTACCCAACTTACTTGACGGAGTTCCTTGTAATCAAAAGTGAATAGGTGTATGTACCTTCGAAAGAGCTGGAGGTAGGATTCCTTCTCACTCTCCATCACAGCATCACCAATCTTTATTTGTTGGAGACGATCATCAACTTCTTCTTCAGATAATTTTATGGGGTCATGAGTTGGTGTGACTGGAAGGATATCCATGACTGAAACATCCACCTCACTTTCTTCATCTTCAGTGTCCACTTCACTGGTACTAGAGTAATCAGAGGATGTCCAATCATCAGTTTCATCACTTGAATCCACAGGTTCTGCCTTATGATGTCGAGGGATCACATTTATCTTCACCCTCTCTCTACCACGTCCAAGTGTCATGAAACCTTCATTCCAGTAGTTTCTTGCATGAACTCTCCTTAGCCATGGTCTTCCCAGCAGCATTGGGTACGCAACAGTACCATTTTTCATCACCTGAAAGTCTACCACACATACCACACCCATAACAGATATTGCCACATTTGAAACTACACCTTCTGGTTTAGTTTTTCCTTTATTTAATGACCTTAACATAAGTGTTGAAGGGCGATCAATTTTTAAACCCAACATATTCATTACAGACTCGGTCATTACATTAACTGCAGCACCTCCATCAACTAAGACATCATGAATTGAAATACCATTACATAATACCTCAGCTTGTGGAGCATAGGGATCTGCCTCTGCCTCCAAAACAGGGACCTCAACCTCCTTCCTTCTTCGAGCATTGAGTCCACCTCGCAACTCCCGCCTCTTCTCAGAAGACATAGCCAAGAGTTGACCATATGTAATATTTGCAGGCCTTTTGGATAGATCTTCCAAGATGGAGTATGGTCCTTGCCCCTGTGAAATCAGAAAATCCTGCACACCCAACTTTCTTCTCCTATGTTTCTTACTAGTTTCTCCTTTCATCTTCTTAGGATCATTTCCATCTTGATTATCTTTTTCTTTCTTTCTTTTTGTTACAAACACATCTACTTCATTATTTCTGCTCTTATCTACTACATCAAAAGAATTCACAGGTGCTTTTCCTTTATCATTATCTCCTTTACCAGATGTAGAAGCTCTATCTGGACAATTATACTTATAATGACCCTTTTTATAACAACCATAACAAACAACTTCAGAAATATTTCTTTTTGGACCTCTATCTCCTCCCTGAGAACTAAATTCCTTTCCTTGAAGAAGATTAATAGTTAACTGACCCATCTTTTTGAGCAGATCTTCATACTCAGTAGATGTACTAGGAGAAATATTTGTGCTCACCGGGAGTGGTTGTGGATTCTGGACCAAAGGTGCTGGTGTAGGCTCTACTTTAGCAACAATTTCTTTGGGCTCCTCTTCCATGCTTTCTTCTTGCCTTCTTGCAATCTCCTTTGCTTGTTCAATGGTAGCTGGGTAGTCATACTTCACTCGTTGTCTGATCTCTGGCTTCATCCCAAGAATGAAGTGCTTACAGAGGAGATTATCCACGCCATTCATCAACCCATCCGCTAATCCTTCCTTCCGGATCTGGGCATCGAGCTTCCTCCTTAGCTCTAGAACACGAGCATGATAATCCCTTATCTTCTCCTTCTCTCCTTGGGATAGCTTTGTGATCTCGATCATGAGATCTGCATATTTTTGTTGTTCACCAAATTCTTCAAGAAAACTTTCAGTTAATAAATCCCATGAATTTTTCACATTATCACCTAGTGTTTCAAACCACCTAAGTGCTGAACCATCCAAAAAGGTAGGAAAAAATTCAGTCCATTGTTCCCTTCTTATAAGGCCATTACAAATACAAGATCGCTTAAACTCTTGAATGAAAGAAGAAGCATCTTCATTAGATTGAGCTGAAAAAACAGGAATCTTTCCCATTTTCAAAAGTAACCACCGTGAAATACCAACTCACAAGTACAATCAACAAGACTTATGTGCACAAATAATTGGAATCACTATACTAGAAAGTGACTTTACACCTTTCTACAGTAAAATAGAAATGACCACGGTAAACTATGGTAAAACTTGACTTACTGCGGTAAAAACTGACTTTACTGTGGTAAACACTATTCACGGTAAAAAGTGAAGTTACTGCGGTAAATACTATTCACGGTAAAAAGTGAAGTTACTTAAATACTATTCACAGTAAAAAGTGACTTTAAAATACTATTCACAGCAAAAATGACTTTACCATGGTAACTACTATTCACGGCAAAAATGACTTTACCATGGTAACTACTATGCACAGTAAAAACAAGGTTACCCTCTAATTGATTTTTGACTAAGTGGGAATATCTCTCCAGAAAATCCACCAACGAGGAATGGTCCCGGCAACGGAACCAAAATGTCATCACCAATCCGGCACTATGATAATTCTTCACCGGGAACTCCTCATGCTATGATTATTTACTAATGCACAGCCTTTAGTTTGGTGGATGTAATCTGGAAACAAAACAACAACATAACACAAGAATACCATCGACTATGATAAGACGGAATGATGACAAATATGAAATATCAAAGTAAATTATAATATTAACATGAAATTGTTACAATCTCACCCATGAGGTACTTCAAGTGTTATTGACTTCACTTTACTTTCACCAAGACTATGGGAGAAACTTTACAATTACACCTCTTAATGGCTGATTTAAACTGATGGCTTCCTTTGCACACTTCCTACAATATTTCTCACTACTTCCTTCTATGCTAAATGAGGGGGGTAGCCTCTCTATTTATAGAACTTCCAGGCTTATCCATCTTATCTCTAAGATAGGATAAGAAATCCACTCTGACGAATCATATTCCATACCTTAACTCTTATCTGTACATGTAAGCTTATCTTCTAAGATAAGATAAACCTTATCATTTTACATGGGTTCCACATTTTTAGACTTTTTACAAATAAAATACACAAAATATTTATGACCTCACTCCTTGTCCTTATTACCAATATAATATTTCTAATTCCTAATCACGTAGACCCTACTTCTCTAATTACCCAAACTTTGACATTTTAACATTACCGGACCACTTACGACAAATATTTACTTTTTACAACATTCCTATTGTACTTTGACTGTTACCATACTCCACATTATTGGCGGCACCGTACTGACGGTGCCGTTATCTTCTATCAGACGCTACTACTAATTGTACTTAACAACATCCTATTCCGGAGGATAATATACAGTGTCGACAGATCCTGGGAGGACATACATGCTATTACAATAAATTCATCAAGGTTTATGCAAATATTTGTGTGCCCTTGGAGGAACTGTTGAAAGCTAAAAGAAAATTCTATTGGGATGATGCGCAACAGAAGGCATTTGAAACATTGAAGGAAAGGCTTACAACTGCACCTATTTTGCGCTTTCCTTCTTGGGATAATCCCTTCCATGTTCACGTTGATGCTTCTGGAGTGAAAATTGGCACAGTGTTGGTGTAACCAAGAGAAGAAATTGTGGACCACCCTACTTTTTTACAAGAAGGAAGTTGACACCTAGGGAAATAAATTATACAACTATTGAGTATGAGGCTTTATCCATGATCTACGCACTGCAAAAGTTCAGAAAATACTCATTAGCAACACCATTTATCTTCTTCACAGATCATATGACACTTAAGTATTTGGTCAAAAAGCTTTTTTTACAAGGGCACATTTCTAGGTGGATACTACTATTTTAGGAGTTTGAGTTTATAGTGGTAGTGAAATCAGGAAAGAGTAATTCTAGACCAGATCATTTATCAAGGATTAATTCGGGAGAGGATGTGCAAAGCATTGAGGATACGATGTGGATGCAAAACTATTCCGATTGAACCACGTGCCCTTTGACTTAGAAGATATTGTTGTGTTTTTATGTACTGGTGTGGTGCTTGAAGGGATGAAGAGTTTAGAGAAGAAACAAATTTCCATACGTGTCGCACCTTACATGTTGATCAGTGGAGACTTATACAAACTAGGACGGGATGAAGTTTTGCGCTGGTGTGTACTTGAGGATGAGTGCAAAGCTATTATGGAGGAAGCTCATGGTGGGATTGCAGGTGGACATTATACTGGAGATGCTACAGTGTGTAATGTTTTATTAGCTCACCTCTGGTGGGAAACAATATATAAGGACTGTAAGGAATATGCAAAGGTGTGTGATCATTGTCAGCGCCTCGGAAAGCCTAGGCATAGAGATGAAATTCGTTTGAGGCCTATTGCTAGTGCAGAACCTTTTGAGAAAGTGGGAAATTGACTTTGTGGGTCCCATTTCCCCACCTACGCGTAGGACCGGTGTCACACTACATTATAGACTTGCATAGATTATCTTACAAGGTGGGAATAAGCAACACCTAAAAAGTATTGTACAACTACAACAGGATAGGTTGATTCCTGTGGGAGAACATTATCAACAGGTATGGATAACCATTGAGTTTGACAAGTGATAGGGGTACTCATTTTCTTGAATGAGACTATCAGGATATTATTGGCTGAGTTTATGGTGGAACATCACATAAGACAACACCCTATCACCCACAGGCTAATGCTAACTGCTGAAGACTTTCAATAAGATATTGGGACATACATTGACTAAGATTTATGATGTTGGAAGGAAAAACTGGGATGATAAAGTCTCTGTTGTACTTTTGGCCATACGGGACAACTTACCAAAAAATGAAATAAGACCACACCCTTTCAATTAGTGTTTGGAATGTAGAGGTTGTTTTACCTAGTGGAATTTATGCTACCTTCTCTACATATTGTGTGTGTAGGAGGTCTAGATGATGAACAAGTTACTTGAGGAGTGAATTGATAAACTGATGCATTTAGATGAAAGGCGTGCACAATATGCACGATGAAGTTAGAAGACAACAAAAGGCTAGGCAGAAGGCATGACATGATAGGCATATCAAGGATACAAAAGATTTGAAGTTAGAAAAATGGTTCTCCTATATGATTCAAAGTTCTACGTGCCACCCTAGTAAAACTTGAAAGTGTATTAGTTAGGACCATATGTTGTAGTAACTTACATACTTGGATTCAGGCACTTGCTCAGTTATAGGAGCATTGGATGGGACACAATTGCTTCCCGTTTACTTCAATGGGAGTAGGCTAAAGCCTTACTATAAATAATTCTTCTTGGTGTTTGTAATAAGGAAATATTGCCATTTAGATTAGATTTTCCTTTAAATGCATTCCTTTATTTGTGTTTTCTTTTCATCGTTGTTATGCTTTGTCAATTTAGTTCAATGTTTTATTGTAGCCAAGGGTGCTCATGTGCCTCAAAAACTTAATTACTATATATTGAATTCATCCACAGAGGACCACACATAATTTTAAGTGTAAGGTGGATCAGATACAAGCAAAATAGACTGAGAAAATGCCTTCCTTTCAAAGATTGCAATGCATAGGCAAAAACAAACTGGTATAAGTGCTCAGGTTGAAGAGATAGATTTTTTGAAGAAATTTCAAAGAAATTTCTTGGATTGAAGACCATGCATAGGAGGATGGATGCTCAGAGTGTAATACGAGGTAGGCTATAACATTGGAAACTACTTGGGATGATGCACATTGGATAATGTAATTTGGTGCAGGGAAGTGCGCATAAGGAAATTTGTGGCCAAGAAGTAGTAGGCGTGTCATAAGCTTACGATTGGGGTGTGTAAAAAGCAACGGAAAGTGTGAAAAAGTAAGAAAATATAATCAAAGATGAGTATGGTGGTAGGTGAGGAGCAATTAATGTGGGAAAATTTGTAAAATCTATTAAAATATTTTCTTACGATTTCATTTTTACCTTACATGTTAAAGTTTTTGAGTTGTGGAGTGTGATTTTAAGAGCAATTTGAGTGTGAAGTGTGAGAGTGATCCTATAAAAGAAGCAAACCAGTTGAGATTTGGACATGGCCATAATAGAGCTTTATTGGAAGGGTGTTTGAGCTAGTAGAAGTTGTGCAGAAGGAAAATTCATGGAGATAGGGTTTGAAGAGAACATAATTACAGCTAGGGCACACAAATTTGGAGTTATAGAGGTCAAACGAGTGCATGGAAACATTCTTAAAATTGTAATAACACCTAAGAGAGGACCTGGGGATACCACATGAGGAAAAAAGAAGGATGAAACAAAGGTAAATGTTGAAGATGTGCCTGAAAGAATATTTTTGGAGATGTAGTACCTTGAAGGTGTGATCATGGGACAAGATTGTGAGTCGCACATAAGAAGAAGAAAGGTGAGTGATTATAATCATTGCACAAATGTGAATAAGGATGAAATGGACAAGGAGCTAGTGAAGAAGACAAATTTAGGAATAGAGGATGATAATCCCATCTACGATGATGTTGGGCAGAAGATTTTGGAAAATGTTGGGGTTTTGTAGGTATATGAGTTACCATACTTTGGCAAGCCATAAAAACTCTACCAGTGGTTAATGTACATATTCCATGAAGATTTATTCTACTTTACAGGAAGGCAAGTGTGCCTCAGCGTGCCCTTGATCAAGAAATTGATAAGATTGAGGAGTTCGGGAACTAAAATTTCCAACGACCTTAATAATGATGAGGGTATGGAAGTGACCTCTGTTGAGTTAGCATATGCGAAAGGTGGGAGTGCAATGGACATTAAAAAATTGGAGGATCATCCTGTGATCAAAATTGATGCACACCTCCTCACCAAGTTCAATAACTAGGACTGCTGGGGTTAGATAAATAAGAAGTGGCTCCATATCACCAAGAAAATTTCTAAACGATTTGTATATAATTTTTATGCATTCAAAGCAGAAACCATAATTGAAGAAGTGCACTAAGGAGATAAGATAATTTTTATCATTATCCATGGTATTTGTAGAAATTGGGGTTCTGGATGGCCCTAAGGATAAAATTTGGTAGTTCCTTGAAGAAAAGAAGTTACTTGCAGAGATATTTACTAAGTATACTTATGAGGGAGCTATTAGTGGTACGTATAAACAAAGGCTAGAAATTTGGTACAAGTGCATGCGCTAGGATTTTGAGCATGAATGGAGAATACTAAAGGACCTACCTACCATGTTGGTGATAGGAAATAAGAGATAAAATATGCAGAATAATCCCTTACAGAATCACAATAGTAGAAACTAATATGCAGAAAATATTACAGATCTCAAATAAAAGTGCATAATAAATAACACAACACAAAAAGACAGTATTTAACGTGGTTCACCCAATTTGGGCTACGTCCACCAAGAATCACTTGCTCAGATTTTATTACAAGCCTCCACTCTCTCAATACAATACCCAAATCTGTTTGGATCTATGCTCAACAAACTCTACAAAATTCACACCCAAATTCAAAGCACATCTGCAATGCATTTGCTTGTATATGTATCATATACATAAGACCATATAAATAGACAATTGCTTAAGCAGTTTGATACAAAACTGTGGGTATCAAAACCATGGGCAAAAAACTGTGGGTATCAAAACAATGGGTACCGAAAAAACCATGGGCCCAAAAACAACCCATAACGGTTACCCATTACCCATGGGTTAATAAACCACCCATGAAAATTTTCTTTGGGGGCTTCACCCCCGAACCCCCTCAACCTGCTCACTGGTGAGCGGGACTGCCATAAAAATACCCGAGTGTAACTTATAGAAGGTGTACCACACTCTAACATGAAAATAGGCTCCACAAACATAACAATCTCCCACTTGGAGACTGATTTCCACTGAGCAAGCTTCTCAACCCTTCACTATCATCTGCGAAGGCCAACCAAAGTTGAACATAGCTTTAGTTTATCCCTTGTGACCACCTTGGTCATCATGTCTGCAAGATCCTGACTGGTATGAATCTTCTCCAACTTCAACTTATCTTCCTCCAAAGTTGTCCTGATGAAGTGATACCTCAACTATATATGCTTCGTCCTAGAGTGGAAAGCAGAGTTCTTAGCTAGGTGTATAGCACTCTGACTATCACTATGCAACTTACATTCCTCCTGCTTATGCCCCAACTCCTCAAGTAATTGTTGTAACCAAATCATCTCTTTGCTTGCCTCTGTGGCAACAACATACTCAGCCTCCGTGGTTGACAAAGCCACCAACTTATGTAGTCATGAAATCCAGCTTACTGTTGTCCCACCTACAGTGTAAATATAACTTGTCGTGCTCCTCCTGTTGTCTACATCTCCAGCCATGTCTGAATCTACATAACCACATAAAGTGGTGTCTGATCCACTGTAGCATCAAACTGTCCCCATGGTCCCTCTCAAATACCGAAGGATCCACTTTACTGCTTTCCAATGCTCTTTACCTGGATCACTCATAAATCTACTCATAGGTCCTACTACATGGGAAATATCAGGCCTAGTGCATACCATAACATACATCAAACTGTCAACCGCTGATGAGTAAGGTACCTTGGATATATGGTTTCTTTCCTGCTCTATCTTGGGACATTGCTCATTTGATAACTTAAAATGGCCTGCCAAAGGAGTCCCAACCGGTTTAGCATCCTGCATGTTAAACCTATACAATACCTTCTTAATGTACTCTTCCTGAGATAAAGTCAGCTTCCGTTCCTTCCTATCCCGAGTTATCCTCATACTAAGGATTTTTCTGGCAGCCCCCAAATCCTTCATATCAAAGGATTAGCTTAGCTATTTCTTGAGTACTTTTATTTCCTGCATGTTTTTACCTGCAACCAACACATCATCAACATACAAACACATGATAATATAACTTCCATCCTCAAATTTATTTGTATACATGCAATGGTTAGAATGACATCTGATATAAACTTGCTCCATCATGAAGCTATCAAACTTCTTATACCATTAACGTGGAGCTTGTTTCAGGCCATACAAGCTCTTCTTCTATTTGCACACCATCTCCTCTTTACCTTTGACTTCATATCCTTCTGGCTGCTGCATATATAGCTCCTCCTCTAAATCACTATGGAGAAATGCAGTCTTTACATCTAACTGTTTGAAGTGCAAGTCTTTTGCTGCCACTATTCCAAGAACAGTTCTAATAGAATTCATTTTTACTACAAGAGAAAAGATCTCATCAAAATCTATACCTTGTTTCTGTGTAAACCCCTTGACCACCAACCGGGCCTTATATCTTTTCTTTCCTCCTTCTTCGTCTTTAACTCTATACACCCACTTGTTCTGTAATGCTCTTTTGCCTTCTGGTAGCTTCACCAAATCCCAAGTCCGGTTCTCCATGAGAGACTTATGCTCCTCATCCATGGCTTGCTCCCACTTCTTACTGGCATCTACCTGCATTGCTTCATCAAAGCTCTCTGGCTCTCCACTATTAGTGAGTAATAAATAATAAAGAGAAGGAGAAAAACGTTCAGGTTCTTTTCTTACCCTAGAAGACCTCCTCACTGTAGGAGTTTGGGGTTCCTGTTGAGTAAGTTCCTGAACTAATTCATGGGTCACTGTCCCATCTAGAAGATCCTCTACCACTGTATATTCTTTCTTGGATTCTTCCCTGTTTTCCTGCAACTGTTGCTTATACATGAATTTCTCATTAAAGACCACATCCCTAGACCAAATGATTTTCTTGTCCTTAATACTCCAACATTTAAATCCAAAGTCATCACCACCATAACCAATAAAAGTGTATTTTTTTTATTTAGCCTCTAGCTTGGTCCTATCATCCTTGTCAATATGAATAGACACCTCACATCTAAAGACTCTAAGAAATGAGTAATCAACTTTCTTACCGTACCAAGCTTCCTCAGGTATGCCTCCATCCAAGGCACTTGAGGGTCCTCTGTTTATTAAGTACACAGCTGTGCTCACCGCTTCTGCCCAAAAATAAAGAGGTAGTCTTGCATGTATCCTCATGCTCCTAGCACGTTCCATTATTTTTTTTGTTCATCCTTTCTGACACCCCATTCTGCTGCGGGGTTCCTGGAACCGCATTTTCCTGCGGATTCCATTCTTAGAACAATAATAATCAAATTCATTGCTGCAATACTCCCCTTCATTATCTGACATGAGGCATTTTAACTTAAGACCTGTTTCATTCTCTACCAAGGCTTTCCATTTAACAAAAGTATCAAATACATCAGATTTGTTTCTAATATAATAAACCCAAACTTTCTTTGTTGCATCATCAATAAAAGTAACATAATAACTTGAACCCCCAAGAGATGATACCTGAGCTAGCCCCCACACATCAGAATGTACCAGCTCTAACTTACTCTCTTTCTTCGTATGTCCAACCTTGAGAAACCTTACTCGCTTGTGTTTCCCATATATGCAGTTCTCACAGAAATCCAGACCTATTTCTGTATATCTAGGTAAATTCTTCTTTATGATGTCCATGCCCTTATGGCTTATATGACCCAGCCTATAGTGCCATAATGTTGTATCTGCATATGAAGCCACAAGATTACATTCATTAGTACTATCAGTGAATAAATACAAGGTTCCAACCTTCTTACCTCTTGCCACCAAAAGAGCACCCTTGGTAACCTTCCAAGAGTCACATGTAAATATCACAATACAAATATCAAATTTCTCCTTAATGTAGGCATATGTCTAACATCCTTCAATAGCCATGTATTCCCCTTCTGCATCTTAACCTGAACAAAACCTTTTCCAACTATGCTGCAAGGCTCATCATCACTAAGAAAAACATGCCCAAAATCCCCTTGAACATAATCAACAAAATAAATCCTATGTGGAGTAGCATGAAAAGAATCCCTTGAATCTAAAACCCAAGATTCAGTAATGTTATGCAAAGAAAGAATCAAAGCATCCTGACATACATTACCCGATGCCACATTTTTCTCCTTATTTTCTTCTTGTTGTTTCTTCTTGTCTCGAAGCTCCCAACAATCCTTCTTTACATGCCTAGACTTTCCACAGTTCCAACATAAATCTTGCTCTTGGATTTTGACCTTGCCCGATCTTTCGATTTTCCATGGTTTCCTCTATTCTTATGTCTCCCTCTAGTTTCCACTATCAAAGCATTCCCTGAATTAGAAGATTCCCCAAAGCTTTTTCTTCGCATTATCACCCCTACAATATCCTCAAACTTCAAATTTGAGTTAGCTGGAACCGAGTTGCTTACCGCCATTACCAGGCTATTCCAACTTTCAGGTAAAGAGCACAAAATTAATAAAGCCCTAACTTCTTCATCAAATTCTATTGTAACCGAAGCTAGCATATTCATAACCGTATTGAAATCATTTAAATGATCTTCTACTGAACTATTCTCAGACATCTTCATATTAAACAACTTTTTCATTATAAATATCTTGTTAGAGGCAGAGGGTTTTTCATACAACTTCCCTAATGCATCCATTAGATCTTTTGTAGTCTTTTCCTTTGAAACATTAAATAATACCAAAGATGCAAGACACAGCCGGATCGTTCCAAGTGCCTTACGATCCAACAAATCCCATTTCACATCTATCATACTCGAGGGTTTGTTCACCTTCTCAGATAGCGAAGTATAAAGATCCTTCTGATAAAGGTAATCTTCCATCTGCATCTTCCAAAGACTGAAATTCTACCCGTTGAATTTATCAACCCTAGATCTTCAATCATCTACCATATCTCCCACTCAAGATAAAACTTTCCTTGTGATTCAACACTTCAGCAAACCAAAACCAGGCTCTGATACCAATTGATAGGAAATAAGAGATAAAATATGCGGAATAATCCCTTACAGAATCGCAACAGTAGAAACTAATATGCAGAAAATATTACAGATCTCAAATAAAAGTGTAGAATAAATAACACAACATAGAGAGACAGTATTTAACGTGGTTCACCCAATTTGGGCTACGTCCACCAAGAATCACTTGCTTAGATTTTATTACAAGACTCCACTCTCTCAATACAATACCCAGATCCATTTGGAGCTATGCTCAACAAACTCTACAGAATTCACACCTGAATTCAAAGCACATCCGCAATGCATTTGCTTGTATATGTACCATATGCATAAGACTATATAAATAGACAATTGCTTAAGTAGTTTGATACAAAACCGTGGGTATCAAAACCATGGGCAAAAAAACTATGGGTATTAAAACAATGGGTACCAAAAAACCATGGGCCCAAAAACAGCCCATAACGATTACCCATTACCCATGGGTTAATAAACCACCCATGAAAATTTGCTTTGGGGGCTTCGCCCCCTAACCCCCATCGATCGGGGGGGCTTCACTCCCTTAAACCCCCTTGAACTGTTCACACGGCGAGCGGGACTTGCCATAAAAATATCCGAGTGTAACACATAGAAGGTGTACCACACTCTAACATGAAAATAGGCTCCACAAACATAACAATTGGATAAACAGGAACAATTCACATTTTTTTAGCATTACTACATTGGTAGATTTATTATGAAGGATGGAAAGTGGAGCCATTGGTTCAAGCTCCCCTATGCTTTCATCGCGTGATACTTCCAAGCTTATGTGAACAAATTTTCAAATGCGCACAAACTAATATTTGATGCAGATAATGTTGATTGTGAATATCATACTCTTCGGAAGACATATGTGTATCTGGGTAATTTTGCTTACAAAATTGATACCAAATGAAATTAATATCAGATCCATGAGTTTGGTAGTTAGAAAGTTAAGCATGACTAAGGTATACATTTACGTTAAGCCTAAGTTAGTTGATGGGAAGTACATTGAGAATGAGTTCAAGCTTCTAAAGTTGCCCAAGGGAAAACATAAGGTTGGGATTGCGCAGGATGATGAGCCCTCTCCTCCTCACACAGATGAGGAAGAACTACATGAAGAGGAGGAGGAGAAGGAAGACAATGATAGGTTATATCATGGTGGATAGAGGCAGCCAAGTGTAAGAACAAAGAGGTCATGCGAGATCACCCATCCCAAAGAAGAAGAAGAAGTAAGATATGAGGTGGGTGTTGAGAAGAAAGAAAAAGATGAGGGTGGCACTAAAGACCAAGGCTTTAAAAGAGTCTTGAGGAGAGCTAAGATAGATATCGATAGCACGGGAACCTCTCAGCCTTTGAGGAGGTCACCAAGAGTGTCCCCTGTGAACCAAGCTTACAGCAGAAGATTAAGAGAAGGCACAAGTATGTGCTAAGGAGAGAAAGCAAAGAAGAAATTTCTGATGAGTATGTGCACTTTTTACAAGACACACTAGTTTTGGATGTGGAAGGAGAGGAAAATCCTAGAGAGGAAACAACCTGAGGTGATGTAGAGGTGCATGGCAAGCACGATAAAGAAAATGACCCCACAAGAGAGGAGGAAAAAGAGAAGAATATATGTGAGCCATCAAGCAAGCCTTCTGGGAAACATGGGGGTGGGATAGGTGAGGGCCCACTTCAAGGTGCATGGGCACATATTAGCAAAGGGTGGCAGTCTGGGAGGAACAAGGGAGAAGAAATATATAAGATGCATGAGTTGGGGTATGTAAATGACCCTTCAAAAATCATTCGTGCCAGATTTCATAGCACATTTGAGATTGAGAAGTTCTATGGATGGGAGTTGATGGATCTATAGGTAAGAAATATGCGTACAAAGAAGTAATTATCTTGGAGAATGCAGACCCATATAGATGAGCTGAAGTTTGATGTTAAGGAGGAAGAATGCATCTAAAGGAAGATGAAGAAGGGAGCCATATTGGTGCACATGACAATAACACCAACATAATTCATTGATGAGTAGGCAAGTAATGCCTTGAATAATATGGTAGTAGAAGTGGCATGAAAGAACTTGAATAAAGCGGTCATGCTTAGATCATTGATTGAGGATAACAAGAATATGAGGGAACAAATTGAGTAATTGATCGAGGCACGTAAAAATGCTAAAGAACAAAATAAATACCTTCTAGAATTTTCTTCAGACGTTGGGGGGTGAGATCTTGGAAGCTCATCCAGAGTTTGATGAGATGAGAAATAAAACTTACCCTTCATCCTTCCAATTTTTACAAGATTGTGTTCATATGTTGCTTGCGAAGAATTCATCCATGTTAGGGGAGACATAGGAAATTTTTGAGGCCAAGAAGGAAAGAGCTAAGAAGTTGATTGCATGCATAATCATAGACTATGACGCCATACTCTAGACATTGAAGGAGGAATTGCATAAAGTAGGATGGGCACTGAAAATCTATGATGATCCTGAATAGATCCTTAGAACAAGGATACTGCAGGAGGAGAATGAAGTCATTGTAGCCAAGAAATATGAGACCCTGGGCCAGAAGGAAATGTTAGCTTTAGTAGCAAAGAAGCGTGATGCGCTTAAGACAACTAGGGACTCCTGTGAAGAGAAGATAAATGATTTGGGGATGTTAGTCACGCAGATGATGGATTTCATGGAAGGCATGATTTCAACGTTGGCTGGAGTGATAAGGTAACTAAAGCACAAGGGGGGTGACATGGCCTTGGAGGATATGGATAAAGTTCTTGGTGATGTTCTTGATAAATCCAAGAAAGGGCTAGGTGAATGGAATGAGTTAGACGATGATATCAAGAAGGACTGCCCTGAACGTTTGCTAGCAACTGAGTGAGCACGCTGGTTATTCTTCTATTCCTTTCATTCTTATTCTTTCATTCTTTATTCTTCTGATTCTTTAGGAAGATAAGTTGAGAAAATCTATTGCTGAGGGTGGCAATATCTTTAGTGTGGGGTAATGTTAGCCGGGAGAAATTCCCTAAGTGTTAAGAGGGCGCGAAAATGGGGCACATAGGTGCATGCAAGTGTTAGTTAAAAAGGGCATGCACATGAAGAAAAGTTTGGGACTTAGCCAATTTTGCATGGCAAGGGATACAAATAGGAAAAGCAGATGGAGTGCAGATCAAACAAAGATAAGAGTATGAAGAATTCATGGCTAAGTAAACACTATTTTGGGAACAAAGTAGAGGAGCAAAGCTCATGCATACTTTGTGCTAATAATAGGATTAATATAGAGTTTAATTATAGATTATTCTATTGTTAGCCACTTTGTAAAAGAAAACATTTGTTAGCACATGGATATGTTGAGCATGTGGTCTATTTTGAGATGCATGGGCGGTGAAGAGTAAGTCCTCACACCTATATATGTTAGTTGATATGCATTATTTTGAGGATCTAAGTTGTATTAGAGTTATGTTGCCTAGATGTACCTGTTGACCAATTTTTCCCCTTAGGAAAAATTAATCAAACACGCCCCTGCACAGGAGAAAATCGAAGGGTCAGTCCAGTCCTGCGAGCTCATAATTTGATCCCAAATCAAGAGGTGGGTGGATTCACCAATGAAGAAACCAGAGGTCAAAGGAGCAAACAATCCGAAGAGGTCTAGAGGTCACAGGAGAGAAAGGCAGGGAAAGGCTAAGTAAAGTCTTCGGGCTTCCACAAATGATTCTCCAGAGGCCAAATTGACTAAGTATGGAAAGACGGTTGAAGGCTGCCAAGTGTATTCATGGCACAATCCCAAGGGTCAAATCCAAAGGAGGGTTCCCCAAACAAGCACGAAGCTTCCACATGTCCCAACAAAGTGCACTCCCAAAAGGGGACATAGCCAAACAAAAATGAAGAAGGCGTTGACAAAGGCTAAGTACAAACTAAGTGGAAAGAACCACGTGTCAATGGACACAATTTCAAAAGTAAAGCCCAAGGTAGAGACTCCCTTAAACAGCGCCAGCTATCCACATGGTCCAGGGTCCAAAAATGAGTTAGAAGGAGCAATCCCAAATCGACTAAGTATGAGAAGATCCATTAGCGGAAGCTGCCAAGTGTCTCAACGAGTGCACCTTCAAAATCAAGGCTCAAAGGTAGTCCCAAACAAGCGTCAAGCCTCCACGTGTCCAGGTCCCCCAAAAAGGGAACACTGATCGTTGAAAAGTCTTCTAAGTCAGCCTATAGACGGTGCCACGCATCGACTCACACATATCTTCAAAGATAACCAAAAGAGAATACTCAAACATGCGTTGAGTTCTCCACATGTCTCAGGTTAGGTGTAGTGTCTCCACTAATAGGGGAGCTTGGGTAGAATATAAAGGAAATAGAGCAGGCCAAAGGAAGCCACCATGTGTCTCTTCACGTAACTTCAAAAGTGTAGAGGAGGGGGAAAAACTTTGAGACACGTGAGGCCACCACATGGATCACATGAAAGGACTCCAGATCCAAAATCCCTTCAGGCGGCCATATCTTTTGATCAGAAGCTCCAAATCGAATGAGAGAGGGATGTTTCAGAGAGATCTCGAGCACCTGCTACCCACCTGCCACCATTAATATTTTGACCCGCCATTACTGAGGCCATCAAGTCTCCTACCTACCACCATGATGAAGAATGGGTTTCCCTTCTTGTCCAGCAAGGAATAGTGATGGGGGCATGGGTGTTGCAGCGAGACCCATCATTGTGGCAGGGGAATTCAATGCCCCTTCAGGGGCGGTTGGAACAGGGTTGGATTTTCCCTCCTTTCTCTCTCTCATTCTTCCTATATATTGTACAAGAGGGAAAATTTCAAGGGGTTAGACATTCTTGCTTTGCGCCCTCCCTTTTCTCTGCTCTGTAGGTGAATTCGTGGAGTCTCAAACCCCTCCATCTAAATTGTAACATAATTTCTGCCTCTTGGCTGTTGTAATGCACTGTATCAATTCTTGGAGCAATAGAATAAGTTTGTGATGATTTCAACCCCCTCTTATGCTTTATTTTTTCTTCCTTGATCCCTCATTGCAATCTTGGTCATATGTGCATGGATATTGTTTTACATTTTAATGGTTTGTGTTTAAAAGCAATGCAAGTGTTCAACATTCCTTTGGTGCATCACCTCTATTAGATTAGGTTTTATTTCTTGTATTTCCTTAACCATGTCTCCTTGGTAAGTTAGAATAGGATTTAGGATAGACCCTCTGCAATCTGAACGTGTGCACCTGAATAGAGGAATAGGATCTAACCTTCATCCAGAGAGCTCTCTCGACTCACAAAGTCCCACACTTTGAGAGATGCTCCATGTTGTGCAGTCACACTGAGGATCTTAACCCATCAAGTTACTAATTCCAGGGGTGTTGTGATTCTGCAACAACAGTTTTGGCACGCCCGGTGGGACAAGAAGTCTTCATTTTACTACAGCAAGATTGATGTGCACTTGTTGTAAGTTCTTAGCTTTTAAGAAGCTTTGAAACTTCACATCTGGCGACTCTAAAAGAGGCAGAACCCACTGGTTTCAGCAGTCCAAGCTTGCCAAGTTCATGAGAAGAATACAAACAAGGTCAAGAACTAGAGAGGAGGGACTATTTGTCTATCTACATTTATCCCTGGAAAGAGTAAGGAGAGGAAGAAGAGCCCAAAGGTCTCCATCTCCACCAAACAGGACATTGTCAACACCTCCACCTGGTAGGCCTTTCATTTAATTGACTAGAGTCCTTCGACCAATCAGGATGGCGCAGCCTAACCCCTACGTCAATTTCACTGGCAGCAGCCCACTGGCTCTCAACACACAAAATCCAGTTCCAATTGCAGCATTGAAGAGCATTCCATATTTCACTGGAGAGAACCAGACTACTCCTAGTGATCACGTTCAAGACATTGCAAATGTCTGTGTAATTCATGAGATTGTTGAAATGGACATTGATATTAAGTTATTGGCATCCTCCTTTAAAGGTAAAGCTTTACAATGGTTTAGGAGTCTAACCGCGGGATCCATCCATAACTGGGACCATTTGTGCATGACTCTTCATAACCAATTTGGAGAAAAGGGGGATAATCTATCCTTGTTGGAACATTTGACAACCATCAAGAGGGCCCCTAATGAGCAGTTGACTGATTTCAACTTCATATTCCAGCGTACGTGGGACAGGGTTCTGGTGGCTGTGAGACCAACAGATGAAGGTGCTTTTATATACTTCCTTAGAGCTTTAAATTCTGATATTTCCATGATGATTCAGTCAATGGGAGGTAGAAATTTACCCACCTCATATAACATTGCTATTAGAGCTGAAAATTTCTTAATTCAGGCTGGTAAACTTGCACCTAGACCACCTATGCCTCTATATCCAAAACTAGGAGCTCCAAGCACTAGTCAAACACCCACATTAGCTCCCATACCCACTCCAAGGAATCAGAGTTCAGCTGAAGCCTCCACCTCATCTTCTAGCATCTTCAAAAGAGCTACAAGAGGTTATGAAACAACTGCAGAACCTAGGGAATGAGCTAGTGACTATCAAGAGACAACAAGCTCAGAATTTCTAGGCCGTATCAACCTCAAACCCAATATCAAGCTAGACCCCCATATCAGCAAAATAGACCACCAGCTCAGGCTGCAAATCAAAACCAAAACCAAGGACAACCCCAAGCTGCTAGGCCTTTCCGACCATATGATCCAAACACAGCTTCGACATCGAGGGCCTTGGTTCCAACACAAAACAACATGGCTCAAGAATATGATTGGTGTTTCCCATGTAATCAGCCCCATAACCAGTCGACATGTTTCAATGGTGCACTAAACCAGGCCTTGATGGTACAGACCATTGGTGTGCCCTAAGAGCCTAGTCAAGAGGAAAATCAATAGTAAGAAACCCAGAAAGAGGCACCTCCAAGTGAGACCATGCTTGTCAATTGGCAGGCTGAAGATTTCTGTGGTATGAATTGAGTACCTCCTCATAGTGTGGCAGTAAATACACGGTCCAAGAAGAGGAATATTAGAGAGGGGAAATCCTCCAATTCAAATGGTCCATAGCCCTCTGTTTCCTTGCAAAGTGCAACTCCCAATGTGCAGAGTCAGCCCAAGCCACCTTCCAGACCCACTCAGGCACCAGTTATAACGACCCATGTGTAAGAGAAGAATGTGCAAGGAAAAGGGCAGCAAAAGATAGCTCATCCCCATTTGACATCATTGAATAGATGAAGAAAACAAATATAAACATCTCAATGTGGGAGTCATTGGCTATCCCAGGATAGAGAGACCTGTTGCAGGCTGCTATAGCCAATTGGTCAACCTCAAATCAACCCCCCAACAACAAGAGAAAGTTCTTACCAATGCAGCTCAGCCTGAAGGAAATCATGGAGGAAAACAAGGTAAGAATATGAATCCCCCTCCGTTCTATGTTTCATTGATCATTGGGGACAAATTGGTACATAATTGCATGATTGATTCAAGAGCGAGTAGCTCAGTCATGCCGAAGCAAATAGCCGATCAGCTAGGTCTTCAATATGAATTCATCTCCAAGGGCATAGTGCAGTTGGATGGGATAATGGTAAAAATGGTTGGAATCATCAAGGATTTGAGCCTCACATTGCACGCATGCCCCAATGTGACCGTATTTCAAAACGTATCAGTCATAGACTTGCCACCACACTTTGCATTGTGTTTGTCAAGAGACTTCATGGCTAAAATTGGAGGCTATTTGTCTATTGATTGGTCACACATGATTTTTAGAACAAGGTATGGAGCTAAGGCTACAATCATATCTGAGCCCATTGTGGATTTCCATATTGAGCCTCATGTACCCAGCCCAATCAATGCAAATTGTTCAGCCTTTGATCAGGAAGACCTCCCAAGCACTTATGAGGTAGATACCAAGGTTGGGTGTATTCTTGACTTGACTCTTGATGAATGGGCAAGCAAGAGGCATGCTTTTGACCCTTACAAGGAAATGGAGGAATCTGAGCTAGGAGTTTATTGTTTGCATGAGGAGAATCATCCTCTTCCTAGCATCACTAAGCCAGACCACAAGGATGATAATGAGGTATGGCAGTTATTCTTTGATGGCTCAAGAAGTAGACAAGGAGCTAGAGGAGGAGCTATGCTTGTTTCACCTCAAGGTATGAAATATTACTCAGCCTTCTATTTCCAATTTTCTTGCTCAAACAACACAACAGAGTATGAAGCCTTGATCCATGGACTGCATTGGGTAAGAAAGAGGGGGATTAAAAACTTACAAGTGTTTGGCGATAGTGAGCTGGTTGTGAATCAGGTCTGAGGAAAAATGCTTCCAAGAATGATCTGTTAAAAAACTACAAGAATCGAGTATGGGATCTCATCAAATATTTTGAAGCTTTTAGCATCAATTCCATCCCAAGGAAGAAAAATGAAGCAGCATTTGGATAGATTGGTAGCAATCGGGGCTGGCATTTGATGTAGTAGAGAGTATCAAGAGTGAGAAATATCAGCCCCATATTAAAGTGGTTGTGAGACCAGCTATTCCAGATAACAATACAAGTTGGCAAGTCTTCGAGAATGATCAGTTTTTCCAAATTGTCAATTTTTTACAAGAAGAAGCTTGAGTTCTCTGCCAGAAACCAAGACAAGTTGGAACAGCGGTATGGTGACCAAGTGGTGCAGCTGAGAACCAACAAATTACCAAAGGGTCTTGTAACTTTGGAGTCAATATTCAACCCAAATGATCAATTCTGGAAGGAGAAAGAAAATATTCAGGTAAAGGGTGAAGATTCAGAGCCCATTTCCATAGAAGAAGGAAAAACATTGCGAATTGGCAAGGTGAGTACTCAACAAGAAAAATATGAATTCATTCAACTTTGTCAAGAATTCCTAGATGTCTTTGCTTGGACTTACAAGGATTTAAGAGGTTTCAACCCAAGGTTGGCACAACACACTATCGAGTTGGATCCGGGATCTAAGCCTTTCAGAAAGAAGCAAAGGCCAGTAAACCCTCACATTGAACCTCTCATGAGGAAAGAGTTGAACAAGCTAATTGAGGCCAACATCATCTTCCCTATCAAGCATTCAAGTTGGGTTGCAAAATTGGTTCCTGTGAGGAAAAGAAATGGAGAAATCAGATTGTGTGTGGACTTTCATGATCTGAATAGAGCATCACTCAAGGATCATTATCCACTTCCATCAATGGAACAAATCTTGCAGGTTGTAGCTGGCTCTGAAAGGTTTTCATTGCTAGATGGATACTCAGGCTATAATCAGATAATGGTGAAAGAGGAAGATCAGTACAAGACAACCTTCACCACAAAATGGGGCACATATGCTTACAAGAAGATGCCATTTGGATTGTCTAATGCCTGGAGCAACATTTCAGCGAGCTATGGATATGGATTTCAAGGGCTTGATCAACAAGATGGTGTTGGTGTATCTAGATGATATCACTGTCTTCTCAAAGAACGCAACAGACCACCTCTTTCACCTGAGGCAAGTATTTCAAAGGTGTAGAAGGTTCAGGTGTCATTGAATCCAAAGAAATGTGTATTTTTGGCACACGAGGGCAAGTTGTTGGGCCACATTGTCTCAAAAGAAGGGTTGACAATTGACCATGAAAGAGTTGAAGCCATTAGAACACTACCACTACCACATCACAAGAAATCCCTCCAAATCTTCTTAGGAAGGATAAACTTTGTCCATAGGTTTGTGCCTGATTTTTCCACTCTTGTAAAGCCTTTAACGATGATGCTAAAGAAGGGTATTGCATTCAAATGGATAACAGAAGGAAAAGAGATTTTTGAGGCCATCAAGCTTGCAATATCATAGGCCCCAACTCTCATTAACCCAGAATTTTCAAAGGACTTCATGTTGTATGCTTTTGGAGGGTCAGACACAATCTCAACTATCTTGGTTCATCCTAACAAGGAAGGTTCAGAACAGCCCATAGCCTTCTTCAGTCAGGGCTTGGAAGATTACGAGGTAAAGTATTCTTTCATTGAAAAGCATGTCCTTGTTGTCATTAGGAGTTTGAAGAAGTTCAGACACTTGGTCTCGAACAACAAGATTCAACTACTAGTGTCTCATGCTGGTGTCAAGGAATTTCTCCTAAACAAGGACTTGAATGAGAAGAGAGAAGGTTGGATCACTCATGTAATGGAGTATGATATTGAAATCAAAGTGACCAAGCTGGTTTGTGGCAAGGGTCTGTGTGAACAACTCGCTTCCAAGCAACAAACTGAGTCAACAGATGAAGAAGAGGTTGTCTTATTAATGCAGAATGAGCTAGAGCATCCAGCTAATGATGCACCCATTCCATGTTGGACTCAAGATTTGGTGCATTATCTCCAAACGGGTTCGTGTCCTCCAGAAATGAGTAGAACAAAGAGAAGGTACTTTAGATTACAAGCCATCCCGTATGCGCTTGTTGATGGCATTTTTTGTTCAAAAGGGACATCAATGGTGTCCTATTAAGGTGCATTGGGACAGTCCAAATTGAGAAAGTGTTACATGAGTTCCATGATGGAGAAGCTGGAGGCCACTTCACTCCATGGTAACAGTGCTCAAAATTATGAGGGTTGGTTACTATTGGCCTACATGTTTAGGGATTGCTACTCATGGATCAAGAAGTGCAAGAAGTGTGCATTCTTCACAGGGAAGGAAAGGTTAGCAGCCCTGCCTCTTCGCCCAATTTTAGTAAATCAGCCATTCATGCAATGGGGATTGGACTTCATTGGAGTGATCAACCCAAATTCAAGCTAGGGCCACAAGTGGATACTCACAGCGACTGACTATTTCACCAAGTGGACTGAAGTAGTGGCACTTAAGGAGGCAAATGAATCCAATATCTTGGATTTCTATGAAGGGATAATCACAAGGTTTGGTGCCCCTGCTACTATCATATCAGACAATGCATTGGCATTCCTTGGTGTAAAAATTACTAAATGGGCTGTCAAGAATGGGGTATATCTCAGCACCTCTTCAAACTATTACCCCCAAGGTAATGGCCAAGTAGAGTCCATGAACAAGAACTTGCTGAGAATCATCAGGAGGACTCTTGATGAGAATAGAGAACTTGGCACACAAAACTCAAATCAGATCTTTGGGTAGATAGAGTCACCCCTAAGAGGTCAACAGGTAATTCTCCCTACAAATTAGTCTATGGGAAAGAGGTAGTGTTCCCATATCTTTAGAATTACCTGCATTAGAGCTCATGAAGCAGTTGGAGTTACCTGAGTTTGAGCCAATGGAGGCTAGGTATGCAGAGCTGATGGAACTAGAAGAAATCAAGAGAACATGTAGTATCAAACCATGGAGAAAGGATCAAGCCTTCAATTAAGAGATGCTTTGATAAGAAAGCAAGAGCAAGGACCTTTCCAAGTTGGAGACTTGGTACTAAAGTGGGATGCAGATCAGGAAAAACTGGGAAGGCATTCCAAATTTGATGCCATTTGGAGTGGCCCTACATGATCACCGAGTGTAAAAGTAGCAATGGAGCTTCCAATTGTCTACATTAGAAGGAGAGGAACTTTGATTCCAGTCAACGGGATCCATCTTAAACATTGCTACTGAAAAAGGAAGGTTCCACCCTTGTAAATATTAGCATAGGATTTTAATTTCTCTAAGTGTGATGTGCACATTGTCTTGTTGTAGCGTAGGTTTTATTTCCCTAAGTGCTCTGGCACAAGTTTTGTTGCTCCAGGTTTGCAGATTGTACAGTTTGATGTGCCTCCAGGTGAAGACCAGTATCAGGCCCTTTAGAATTTACAACAGGAGACCCATAGTTGCCGTAACAGTTGCTAATTTTAAAATAGAACAAATACAGAGCAACTAAAATCGGGTCTCGAGGGAGTCCATTTCCAGAACAGCAGGGCAGGTTCAAGGTCACCAAGTGCAAGCATCAGATTCAAGCTTCAAGAATGGGACCAAAAAACGTATCAGGCTACCACCCATGACTCCATGCCCAATGGATACAACAAGGCAGCTGATCCGTTCACCTAGCAGGCAGGTGATCCCATGAGTCACCAAATTGTTGACCAATTTTTCCCCTTAGGAAAAATTAATCAAACACACCCCTGCACAGGAGAAAATCAAAGGGGCAGTCCAGTCCTGTGAGCTCATAATTTGAATCCAAATCAAGGGCACAGGAAGATTCAGAAATGGAGAAGGATAGGCTCAAAGGAGCAAACAGCGTTGAAGAGACCAGAGGGCATAGGAGAACAATGGAGAAAGGCAGCGTCAACTCGGGCTTCGGGCTAACATAAGAAAATCAGAGAGGCTGCCAAATGGTTCAGTATGGAATAACGGCCTGACCAAAAGTGTCTCAAACAAGCGCAAGGAGCCACTTCAAGGGTCGAATCCCAAGGGCAGTCCAAAGCCCAAACAAGCACGAAGCTCTCCACGTGTCCTAGAACCCAAAAAGTCCTAGACAAGATCAAAAGGGAAATTCCAAACGAGTGGAAAGAAGGCCAAGTCAGACTAAGTACAAAAAAAGTGAAGACATGCCCAAGGTCGAGACTTGAAAAAGCAAATCTAGAGGTCTTCCTCACGTGGTCAGGGTCCACATGTCCAGAAGTCAAAAGGAAGCGGCCCAAATCGACTAAATATAAATAGTGTCAACGGAAGCTGCCACAGTGTCTCAATGGTGCAAATTCAAAAGGATCTAAGCCCAAAAGGCCAGTCCCAAACAAGCCCAAGCCTCCACGTGTCCCAGGTCCCCCAAAAAGGGAACACCGGCCATTGAAAATTCCAAGTCAGCAGGAAGGGAAGCCTCCACATGTCATGTCCACGCAACTTCAAAGGGGTGATCAAAAATGAAGACTCAAACATGTGTTGGTTCTCCACATGTCTCAGGTCAGGTATAGTGTCTCCACTAACAGGGGAGCTTGGGTAGAATATAAAGGAAATAGAGCAAGCCCGCGGAAGCTGCCACGTGTCTCTTTGGCATGACTTCAAAAGTGTAGAGGAGGGGGAAAAACTTTGAGATGCACGAGGCCACCACATGGATCATGCATGAACAGGACTCTAGATCTAAATGTCCCCTTCAGGTGGCCATATCTTTTGATCAGAAGCTCCAAATCAACAGAGGGGATGTTTCAGAGAGCTCTCGGCACCTGCTACCCACCTGCCACCATTAATATTTCGACCATTACTGAGGTCATCAAGTCTCCTTCCTGCCACCATGATGAAGAATGGGTTTCCCTTCTTTTCCAGCAAGGAACAACGATGGGGGCATGGGTGTTGCAGCGAGACCCATCATTGTGGTAGGGGAATTCAATGCCCCTTCAGGGGCGGTTGGAATAGGGTTGGATTTTCCCTCCTTTCTCTCTCATTCTTCCTATATATTGTACAAGAGGGACAATTTCAAGGGGTTGGACATTCTTTCTTTGCGCCCTCCCTTTTCTCTGCTCTGTAAGGTGAATTCGTGGAGTCTCAAACCCCTCCATCCAAATTGTAATGCAATTTCTACCTCTTGGCTGTTGTAATGTACTGTATCAATTCTTGGAGCAATAGAATAAGTTTGTGGATGATTTCAACCCCCTCTTATGCTTTATTGTTTCTTCCTGATCCCTCATTGCAATCTTGGTCATCTGTGCATGGATATTGTTTTACATTTTAATGGTTTGTGTTTAAAAGAAATGCAAGTGTTCATCATTCCTTTGGTGCATCACCTCTGTTAGATTAGGTTTTATTTCTTGTATTCCCTTAACCCTGTCTCCTTGGTAAGTTAGAATAGGATTTAGGATAGACCCTCTGCAATCTGAACGTGTGCACCTGAACAGAGGAATAGGATCTGACCTTCATCAAGAGAGCTCTCTCGACTCACAAATTCCCACACTTTGAGAGATGCTCCATGTTGTGCAGTCACACTGAGGATCTGAATCCATCAGGTTGCTGATTTCAGGGGTGCTGTGATTCTCCAACAATAGTACCTACACGCATGACTCTATGAAATTATTATTATGTATTCAACTTCTGATATGTAATCTTTCCGATTATTAATGGAGTATTATGGATAGATTATGGTAATTGATGTATCTTATCATGGTGTTTGTATGGTGAATCTATTTCTAGTAACAATTTGATCTGTATACTTCTTTATTATCTTTATTTCCACTTGAGCTCATGGACCTGGCATTTATACTAGAATGTATGCTTTGATAATGGTTAATATGAACATGCATGCTAACATCTTGAAAAGAGTGTACAAACGAGGGACATGGTAGCTTCATTTGCTTTGGGTGAGCATTCATTTCTATTTGAATGAAGTGTCAACACGCCTAGGCATTTGAGTGGAAAAAAAGAATAAACGTCAACACATGCATCAAAATTTCAAAACATTAAAAAGTGTAAATAAATTCATAAAAAAGAAAAAAAAAATTACATTATTTCATAGGTAAATTTATGGAATTTGATGAAACTGTGCCCCTAATTAGCTAAGATAACATATATGCACAATTTGTAGAATTGAGACTAATTTGGCATATAGAAGAACAACTTGTCATAAACTATATGTGTATTAGGACTTGATTGGTTCAAACGGTATGAACCAAACCTTAATACACATAATATGGCTAATTAAGGTGTATTATGGATTGATTAGCCCCATTTATAGAAGCTGAGACCTAACACACTTATTGCAATAATAAAATACATTTTACAAATCGAATGACACAAATAACACAAATCAAACCCTAATACACATAGAAAAACTTAACGTGGTATAAGAATTGATTGGCCCCATTTACATCAATAAATCATAATACACATTTAATTTCCATAATAAGTGTGTTAGTGCTTTATTGGCCCCATTTTTGCCAATAGAGTCCTAATTCATATTGATTTTTTTTATATTATATCATGTATTAGGGTTGGATTGTTTTCACCAATCGATGTCTAATACATGACCAAGGTGTGTTAGGGATAAATTGGTGTAAAAGATGCCAATTGAGCTCTAATACACATTAACTCATCGTAATAACTCAGTTAGGTCTCATTTGGTGTTGTTTATGCCAATTGAGCTCTACTACACATTTAATTATTGCAATAAGTTAGTTAGGGATGTATTGGAAAAAAGAGATCATTCAAACTCTAATACGCCTTAATTTGTCACATTGTGTGTATATAAGGCTCAATTATCCCTTTTGAACCATTTAATCCTCAATACATATCCAATTATCAAATACATGTATTAGAGATTGATTGATGAAAGTGTAACCTATTCATCCCTAATACACATCAAGTTTCTAGATTTTATCATATATTAGGGTTGGATTTCCCCATTTATGTCAATTGAGCCCCAATACATGATTTATCATCACAATAAATGTGTTAGGGATTTATTGGTGTAAACGGCTCCAATCGAGCCCTAATACACCTTATTTGTTACATTATGCATACTCATAGAGCTCAATTAACACTGTTTAAACAAATAAAGCTCAAATTCACATCCAATTGTCACAATACATGTATTAGGGTTATACTGGTGTAAGTGCGACCTATCCATCCCTAATACAAATTAACTTATATCATTTCATGTATTAAGAATGGATTGGCCCCATTTCAACCAATCAAGCTCTAATACATGTTTAATTTTACAGTAAGTGTGATATGGATTTATCAATGTAAACATGGCTGATAAATCCATAGTACACCTTAGTTTGTCACATTATGTATATTTATAGGGCTTAATTGGCCTTGTTTGAACCGATTATGCTCTAATACACATCAGATTGTCGTAGTATGTGTATTGAGATTGGATTGGTGTAAGTGCAACTTATCCATCCTTAATACACATTAAATTATCACATTATGACATGTATTAGGGTTGGATAGGCCCCATTTGGGCCAACCAAACCCTGATACATGTTTAACTATTATAATATGTGTGTTAGGGATTTAGTGCGAGCTCATATTGTGTGTATATATAGGGCTCAATTGGTCCCATTCTAACCAAGCAAGCCCTAATACACATCCAAATGTCGTAATATGTGTATTATGGATGGTTGGTATAAGTGTGGCTTATTCATCCCTAATACATATTACATTATTGCATTATGTCATGTACTAGAGCTGGATTGGCCCAATTTACACAAATTTGAATCCCAACACATGTTTACATGTCACAATAAGTGTGTTATGTCATTAATGATACATATAAGGTAAATCAAACCCTACTAAACCTTAATTTGTCACATTATGTGTATTTATAGGGCTAGTTTATCCCTATTTGAACCAATCAATCCCTAATGCATATCCAATTATCAAATCACGTGTATTAGGGTTGGGTTAGAGTATAAGTGCTAATTATGTCATATATTAGGGTTATATTGGTCTTATTTTCACAAATTGACTCCAAATACATATTTAGCTATCGTTATAAGCATGTTAGAGAAAATTCATGTAAACGAAGACAATAAATCCCTAATACACCTTAATTTATCACATTGTTTGTATTTATAGGGCTTGATTGGCCCCATTTGAATCAATCAATCCCTAATACGTCCAATATATGTACTAAGGAATAATTGGTGTAAACGTAACATATCAATACCTAATACACATAATGGGATATGTGACATGATACTAACCCTAATACATGACATAATGCAATATGTGGCTTGACACTAACCATAATGCATAACATAATGCAAAATATGATTTGACACTAATTGAAATACATGACATAATGTGATATATTGATTATACTAACCCTAATACATGATATAATTTGATATATAACTTAACACTAACCCTGATTCATAACATTATGTGACATATGACATAACACTAATCCTTAAATATAATTGATTCACATTTGTGCACATCTTTGTAAATTCAAATCTAATCAATCATGAGATTAAGTGCATGAGTTGTATTGCACACTAATTGACACCAAACCCTATCAATAGTTGCATTGTACACATATATTGTAATATTGTTTCAATCAATTAGATTAAGTTATATGATTGATTGATACATTAAAATCATAGGCATATGAATTGACATTAACCCTTAAGTACAATTGATTCACATTTGTGTACATATTTTTAAGTCTAGTGAAATTAATCCAAGGTTCATTTTAGGGGCAAATATTTGTGAATAGGCGAATATTAGGATTTTCAAAATTTGAATTTGGTGAATTTTTTACTACCATATGGTAGTGCATTTGCCAAAATTTTATGGGTCCTAAAAAAATTTGAATATAGTTTCACTTCATGTTATAACATATTATTATATATAGGATTAATTTGCCATAATATAGTAATAAAATTTACTTTCAAAATTTGTTAATAAGCTTGTGAAAAAGATGAAAGTACAAGCCAAACATCCGAAGGAATAAGCAAAAGAGGTAAGTTGGTCGTCAAAAAGGACTTCAAGAAGAGCAACAGTCAGGGGACAAGAAGTCCCTCCTCTTTGATGGGAGAGGTTCCCTTATTCAGAAACGAACCTATTTACACATATACAAAGCATGATTTTCTTGTGGAACTTGGATATTATGAAAGTGTTTTCTATAAGGATCATCAATCACAAAAGGACTGAGGAATGAAAATGCGAGAACGAGCAGAAAGGCACCATTCAGAATTATAGATGACAGAGTAATTCCTTATGCATGCGAGGGTACAGTGAATTGGAACAAGATCATTTGTATCATATTAATAAGATGAAATTTGAAAAGACACAAAGTTCTGTAAATAACATCTGCAAGAATACAAAGCTTCTCAGCATAATACAGACAAATGATCTAACAAGATTAAATGAATAGCTTAGGAATAAAGGAAACCAGATAGACAAAGAATGAAAAGTCCTTCTGTATTGATTTCTTTAAGATTTATTTACACTTTCAGAAATAAGCCAAGTTCTTCCTCCTTTCAAAATGGCGAGGAGAGGCCATTATATAGTTTACAAATTAGTTACTCTCGGTAACTACTTCTTTTAACTAATGATTAGTTAAAGGGTTGCTAATCGCAATACCCCAACTAATTACAACAAATCCGAGAGAAAGAAGGGGAAGAGAAGAGAAGAATTAGGAGAAGAAGACAGGTGCTTATGACTGGGAGGGACCCACCGACTTTAAGATCCGCTGTCTGAATCTCTTCAACGCCTCGGCTATGTCTCTGCCACGTGGGACTGATGTGTTGGCGGTAGACTGAGTCCAAAATCCGAGGCACTTCTCCATTTCCTTATCGAACTCGACATGAGTATGATAATCTTTATTTGCTTCTTCAATGGCAGATTGAAGAGAGCAGATCTCCTTCATTTTTTCCTTGGAAATGGAGCTTTCCTTGAATAGATCACCCTTGACAAAAGCTCTGAATTGAGCTTTGATTTCTTGTAAGGAGAGAGGCACACCAGAAGTCTCATCCTGAAGATGGCAATGTATATCTTTGAAAGCAGATACAACTAGTGTTTTGAAGGCCTCACCCTTCTGCCAGCTATTCCTTAATTCTCCCAAAGCCTCCTCCAGGACCTTGATCTTCCATTCCACGCTGTAGACCCAGGACTTTGACAAATTATCCTTGGCATCCTCGAAGACTTTGCTTGCCATCAAAATATTTTCATCTGTTTGTCCCATTAGCCGGAGGTCTACTATGCAACTGCTCCAAAGTTTAAGTTCTTTATCAATGTTCCCAATGGTGGAGGAGAGCTTCTGTTGCAAATTACTCACCTTCCCGTGGAGTTTGAAGGCTTCATCAATGAAGTTTAATCCTGCAACCAGCATATCATCCACCATGGCCTCCATAGCTCTTCCATATACAGAATACTTGTGCATGTCTTTAATACTCTGCACTTCATCCTGGCTCAGAATTACAGGTGGTGGAAGAGTAGTCAATGGGGTAGGATCCAAAACTTTATCTTTGGACAGCAGGGACTTGATGAAACTTGTAAGAATCTGGGCTTGTTCCTCCAACTGTTCAATGGTTTGCTGCCCTTTCTCTACCCTCCCAATGACTCTGGTAACTGTTTCCTGAAGATTATGGATCTCACCTTCAGGGGTAGATTCTCCCATGGGAATCCTTGAGAGCTCAAGATCAGACGCTTGCAAATCTTGCTCTGGCTTATCTGTCTTAGGCTTGGCTATCTCTAGGAATTGTTGGCCTTGAGCGTCAGACACTATCCTGGAGGTAATTCTGGATTTTTTGGCGCGAGAAGGAGGAGTAGTGCCTAACAAGGCTGCCACAGCATCAAAATTTGGTCCTGAGATCCGGGAGGAAGACTTTCTCTTCCTACTGTCAACAAGAGGCTGCACCCATGCAAAAGAGGAGGAGGAAGAAGCAGGTGGGGCAAGAGGACCAAGAGACAGAGAACTCATGGTGCCCAAGGTTTGCACTGCTGTTGCCTCGAGTTGAGATATGAGTGGAGCGCTTGGGGCTCCTGGTGCAGAGGAATCAACAGTGCTTGGAAGTTCAGTGCTCTGGACTTCTTTATCCTTATCCATTGGGGCTTCAGGGGCACTTGCAGGAGTTGGCACTTCACTCTCTTCACTTTCACTGAGAACAATAATGTTCTCTGGTCCTGAAGGCAATTCTGCATGCTTCCTCAGGGGATCTTCTTCCACAGGCTCCTTCTTAACTTCTTTGAATTTCTTCTGATACACCTGGGTGGATGAGGAAGGAGTAGAGACTGCAGGTCCTTGAGTTGATGAGGCAGGAGGGGTTTGCACAGGTGCTTCTGATCTGGGTGTCGATGCTTCCCTCCTTGGTGTTGAAGCATCCTTGGAGGAGGATTCCCCTGAGTGCCTCCTGTGCTCACGAACTTTCCTATCAAACCAGATCTTGGTCCTGACTAAGACTGGAGCCAGGATTTCAGCCAAATCATCCTTCTCCTTTTTGAACCAATCCAAGTCCTCCAAGGGAGTGTGTTTGACCACATTGTCATACTCATATGAGTACAGGTCAGAATTGTCATCTTGGAGCCCTTCAGGAACTTGGTACAAGCCAAGTTCTTGAATTAACTGTAGGGAAAACCTGCCATAATGCCTCCTTCTGGCTTCAAAATCATCAGCACAGTCAGCCCAATAGTCCTCTGTGTCTGCCCTATGATGATAGGTGATCTTGATGTTCTGCTCAATAAACTTTTTCAAGTCAAAGCAAGTTCTGGGCCTGAAGAAATGGACAGTAATGGGAGCTAGGGCCCTTTCTATATTTTGTGCATCCAGGGCTGTTTTGCAGGTGTAATTTCCCAAAGAGATGGGGAAGTGCAAACCAGTAATTTTCTTGTCTCTGCAGGTTCTATGCAATTTGTCCAATTGCCTGCACACTTCTATCAAGGCCATTTTGTCATTGCAGAACATAGGAAGCTTGAGAGGAGTGCTCTCATAGCCAGCAAGCCTGATATAGGAAAATTTTCTGAATTGGATAAAATAAGCACCGTAGTGCGATATCAGACTCATGGCTTCATCAGAAAATCTTCTCGCTGTGTCACTCTCAAGAAGCCTGACCATGTACATGGTGAAAGCATCATTCACCCTTCGAAATTGTGATTGCTGGTTTCTAGGGTGAACTGCGGGCAGTAGGCATACACGGGGTCATCCTTGTGAGCATCGATGTATGAAAAACCAAACCATTGCCTCGATGCTGCTAGAGTATACATCAGGTATGAAGTCATATAGAATTTCTTTGTTTGTTGTACATTAGACAGCTGCTCCGCTAGGTTCATACTGATGATCTCTGCCCAGTTGATATTCTGAGTTCCCTCGCACACCATATTGATAAGCGGGCACATCCAAAAATGGAACTCATTAGTAGAGGGTAAGCCCATAACCCGAGCCAGTAGGATTATGAAATCTGATAGTTCTTCATTGAAATCCGCACGGAAAAGAACCTTGGATAGACGAGATGCCCCCTTCTTAGGGTTTTTCAGCCAGGACTTCGCCACCCGCGCCTTATAATTATCACTGTCTTGATTGAAAAGGGCCTGTGCTTGATTCTGGGAGATAACTATAGCATTGTCCATTTCTGGAATCCTTAGTGCAGTGCCAATGGCGGCAGCGTCAAGTTTGGCAATGAGCTCCCCGTGCACGTTTGTCAACTCACTCGAATCAGGGTTGAAATGAGCCCCGCATGAGAGCACTGTGTCTGCGCATTGCACCGAGATAGGGAAACCACCAGCGAAAGCCAGACCACTGTCATGAATCATCTGTGCCATCGGTGAAGGGTTCACGTCTGTCATCCTTGTCCAAAAATCCCCAAAGTCAAGGTGGCGAACTTCACTGTCCCCGATATCGGGAACGGCGGACTCGAGTGGTGAAATTTGTTCCTGCCCCTGGAATTTGATCTTCATGTTGATAGTAACTCGGAGAGCAAAGCTGCAAGCTAGACTTGGGATGGAATTGCAGGGGGAATGGATACGCGCGCAGGAATTTTGGTTGCAAGGGTTCGAGCAATAGATAGCATGAAAGCAGTGTGCAAAAACGCATAGGGGGCAGTTTCATTATATAGCCGTTTAGGAGAGAGAAAGGTAATAAATGCGCATTAAATACATATCTACCAAATTGAAAAGCAAGATATTCGGGTAGAGCGGGAAAAATTAGCACGAATGGCACTTGGTTCATTTGGGACACGAGGGACGCGAAAGCGCGAAGTACGCGGTTCGGCCGATTCGGGCGATGCGGGGAAAAGACGCACAAATGCTTTTGGGACATGCGGGACGAAAGTACGCGGAATACGTGATTCGGCCGAATCGGACGAAAAGGGAACAACGGGTCCGGGTGAACTTGGGACATTTGGGACAAAAAGTTCCGACGGGCCCGAAAAGAACAGACTTCGGGTAAACCGGCCGATCGGGGAACAGAGAGCCCAAATGAACTTGGGACACGCGGGACAAAAATGTCCGACAGGCCCGAAAAACACACAAAATGACCCAAAAAACGTAGATTTTTTTCCAATTTCTTGACTTTTCACATTATCAGGACAACAGAAAAGACACTTAACCTCAAAATTTTAATTTTCAACTTCTTAAAAGCAGGGGAATTTTGAGTGGACAACAGCTGGCTCCTTCTGGGGATGACTTGGCATAAATTCAAAGAATGAGACAAGGCAAGAATTTAGACAAACTCGGGGAAGTAGACCAGTACCTTATCCATTGGGCCACGGAGTCATCGAATCAAACCAATACAGAGGACAACACACCAAAACAAAGGGAAAGAAAAACAAAACGCTATACAGAATATACAAAAGGACTTCCTAATCACCTATGACTTAAACAATTTCAGGTACTGCCCACTATAAGGAAGTGGGAGAGAAGAACCATCCATATAATCAAGGTAAAAAGAATTCTTACCAGCGAAGTGCCTGATCTTGAAAGGTCCGAGCCAAAGGGAATCAAACTTGCCATGGCTGCCACGAGGTTCATGCCTTTTATCCCACAACAAAACAGTGTCTCCAACTTGGAAATCTCTGAACCTGGCTTTCTTATCAAACAGGACCTTTACTTTCTGTTGGTGAGCAGATATCCTATCAGCAACTTCCAATCTGTCCTCATTCAATTTGTGAAGATACATGATTCTCTTATCCAAAGAATCATTGAAACTGGTATCTTCAATGGCCTTCATTAGATGCAAGGCTGGTAGCTCCACTGTTACTGGCAATTGAGCTTCTACTCCATATACTACCTGAAAAGGAGACATCCCAATGGCTCTCTTAGGTGTGATCCTATCTGCCCAAAGAGCATCATAGAGTTTCTTGTGCCAGTTCCGTTGGGATTCATTGACTAATTTCCTTATTATGGCCACCAGATTTTTATTTGTTGATTCTGCTTGTCCATTTCCCTGAGGATAGTAATCTGAGGAGTGAGCCAAGGAGATGCCATATCCATAGCAAAAATCCATCATCTCAGTTGAAGAAAAATTTGAAGCATTATCTGTCACAATCTTGTTTGGCACACCATACCTTATCAAGATGTTTTCTTTGATAAAACTGCATACTACTTCTGAAGTAGTACTCTTTACTGGAATGGCTTCTACCCATTTGGTGAAATAATCTGTGGCAGTTAATACGTGGGTATGACCAGCACTAGAAGAGGGATTAAGTGTTCCAATGAAATCCAAACCCCATTGCTGAAAAGGTTCTTCGATCACAACTGGTTTAAGGGGCAAGGAGGCCAACTTGGGTCTACCCACGAAAGTCTGACAAGCCTCACATTTATCAACCCATTTTGATGCATCCTTGAACAAGGTAGGCCAGTAATATCCTCCACGAAGTATTTTATGAGCAGTGACAGTTGATGAGTAATGCCCTCCACATGCCTGATCATGAAAAGCTGAGAGTAGCTTTTTCTGTTGTTCCTTGTCCACACATTTCAAAAACCTTCCATCTAACCCACGTTTAAACAAGGCGTTTTCCCACAACACATATTGGGTTGACCTTAGTTTAACAGCTCTCTTTTCTTTGGCAGTCAAATGAGAGGGGCATTCCCCATAGGTGAGAAAATGAGCGATATCAGCATACCATTCATCAACTGAGCTAAGAAACAGAACGGTAGGAAGACCAACTTTATCCTCCAGTAACTCATGTCTAGCTCCTTCAGCGATGAGTTCACACAGGCCTTTTCCACGGACGAGCTTGGTTGGTTTGATGTCAATATCATATTCTTGAACCTTGGCCACCCAGTTCCCTCTCTTGGATCCAAATTCCTGCTGTGTGAGAATTGACTTGATAGTTGTATCTGGTACCAACACCGTGGAGTGAGAGTTAAGAATGTAAAAACGAAACTGCTTGACAGCTTTAACCACTGCAAAAGCATGTTTTTCCATTATGGTGTATTTTAACTCATGATCTTTTAGAATATAGCTCATAAATGCAATTGGGAGTTCGTGCTCATTAGAATCTTCCTGAGTCAAAACAGCAGCCAAGGTGTTATCCGTGGCGTAGCAATAGATAATGAAATCTTTGCTGAAATCTGGACATGCTAAAACAGGAGTTTTAGCAATGGCCCTTTTAATACCTTCAAAGGCTTCTTTCCCTTCAGGAGACCAACCAAACGTTTGTTTTCCTTTCATCATTTGGGAGATATTCAAAGTTAGCTCTGCAAAATCAGGGATGAACCTTCTCAAAAAGTTGATCTTACCAAAGAAAGAGTGCACTCCCTTTTTGCTGGTTGGAAGAGGAATTTGCTGAATAGCTTGAACTCGCTCAGGATCAATTTTTATACCATCTTTGGAGACAACGTGCCCCAATAATTTCCCCTCCGTGACACAAAAAATAGATTTCTTAGGATTCAAAGAGATCCCATGTTCTCTACATCTCAAAAGAACTATTTCCAGGTGCTGAAAATGATCGGCCCTTGTTTTAGAAAATACAGTCAAGTCATCAAGGTATACGACGATACACTTTCCTTTCAAACTTCCAAAGGCCAAATCCATAGCCCTCTGAAAAGTGGCACCGGCATTGATGAGCCCAAAAGGCATCCTTTTGTAAGCAAAGGTACCCCAAGGGGTAGTGAAAGCCGTTTTGTGTTGATCTGTAGTATTAACTTCTACCTGGTTATATCCTGAGAATCCATCAAGCATAGACAACATTTCGGATCCCGTTACTGCTTGCAAGACCTGATCCATCATAGGTAAGGGATAATTATCTTTCAAGGAAGCTTGATTTAGATTCCTGAAGTCAACACAGATACGAATCTCACCATTTTTCTTTCTAACGGGCACAATATTGGCAATCCATGTTGAATGATGGATAGGAAAAATGATTTTAGCCTTCAATAACTTCTGTATTTCCTGAAAAATGGTGTCAGCTATTTTAGGATTGTATTGCCTCTGCTTCTGTTTAAAAGGCTTAATCCCAGGTTTGAGAGGGATAAAATGTTGCATCTCCTTTGGTTGGAAAGCTTTTAAATCTTCATAGGAATAAGCAAGAACATCCTTATACTTTTTTAAAAGATCAATTACCTTCTTCTTCTCATCTGGTGTGCAACATTTTCCAATGTTCACGAGTTTAGGGTCAGTAGAACTCCCAATATTAATTTTTTCATATTCGGCTGATTGTTGAGGTCCAGTAGAAGCTCTAAACTTTACATACCTGTCGTGTTTGTCAAACAGTTCCTCTAAACTCACCAATCCTTTTGGAATCTTGTTTCCTTTGAGTTTGATACATCCATCCTGATCCGCTTCTTCTTCTTGGGTGGCTTCTTCGTTAAAGGGCACACTTTCACGAGGCAAATTATCACTTCCTTCAAAGTACAACTGTTCAAAATTATCCTTGAGTTCTAAGAAAGAAAGCAAGTGTTGATCATCATTGAAAACTTGCCAGTTACTTGTATTATCAGGTACACTGGGTCTATGGATCATCTCAATGGTGAACTTATCTTGAGAAAAGTCAGGATGAGGTATGAGCAGTGACCCTGAGACTGCTAGTGAATCAGCCCTGGTATTCTTCTCCCTAGGTATTGCTTCGATGGAGAAAGCATCAAGAAATTCAATGGAGTCCCAAACCTGATTCCTGGTAATGTTTCAACCTTCCATTCTTTACCTGGAAGAGGTTTCTAACTTGCTTGACAATCAATTCCGCATCCCCACGAGCTAGAAGATTCTTCACACCTTGTTCTTTTGCCACCTGGAGTCCAAGAATGAGAGCTTCATACTCTGCTGTATTATTGGTATTTTCAAATTGCAACTTGAATGAGAAAGGATGAATGCTTCCTTCAGGCGACACCAATATGACACCAGCTCCAGAACCAGCTGAAGAACAACTTCCATCAAACTCTAATATCCAAACACCATTAGGATCTTTAGGTGAGACTTTGGGGAGTTGGATTTCTTCTGGAGACATAATCATGTAGTTGTCATGCCCCATATCCTCATAGAGTATTTGTGCTTTGGGATCATCAGTTTTTTGTACAATATACTCAGACTGCTTCTCAGGCAGCAGCTTCTTCATTTTCCCATTAACAGGTATGAGGGCATGTGACCAATCCATTTGAATTTCTCCACCCACATCCTTACAGAAGTTTCTACTTAGCAACATCCCGTATGAAGGAGGAATATCTGCTACTAGAATAGTAGCCAAAACTTTCTTCTCAGGCAAAGTAGCAAAAGCCACTTGTGCGTCCTTAATTCTTCCGACCAAGGGCACTTCCTTACTCTCCATGGAATAACAAGATCCGTAAGTGCGTGTGAGAGTCAAGCCTAAGGCATGAGCTACTTTAGCAGGCATTACATTGTCTGATGCTCCTGAGTCTATGACGCAATTACTGAGCCTATGGCCAGCTATAAGGAGTGTCACATAGAATGGTTTGATTTTGTCATTGGGTGAGGTGACAGCGGCTACCAGATTAGGCTGTGGTGCAGAAGAAGGAGTGGGTAAAAGGCCTTTAGAGGTAGTTTTAGAATGGGAATTGACAAAGTGAATCATTTTAGCAAAAGCCTTGGGATGGGTTTGATAATATTCAGCCTCTGAGATTTGAACCTTAGTCTTTTTTAAGTGGTCAATAATATCAAAAGACCCAGAAGTGGACGGGTTATCATCACTTGAGATCCTAGGTTTATCAATTTTAGGGGAAAAAGAAGTAACTTTAGTAGCAGAATTGACAGGACTCACCTTTGGTGTAGATGAAATGGGGATCGGAGATCCTCTTTTTGCAATTACAGGGATAGTTGTCGGCTGCTCCTTAGATTTCTTGGTGGGCTGCATCACTTTCTCCCTCTGATTTGTCTGCTCTCGAGTCATGACAGCGTATGATTCGCTATTCATGTCTGCTACTACTTCGTCATAATCATCCCCTTCATCAATGCCTTCAGTGGTGAAGAAATTAACTCGAGATCCCTCAAGTTCATCTGTTTCATCATCAACCTCTTCAACAAATTCCTCACAATCTTCATTAACCTCCTCATCCTCTGGTTCCTCAACTTCACAGGTTGCATTGACAGGAACTTTAATAGGAGGTCCTTCAAGCGCTAGCCTTGTTTGAGAAGCAGGAAAATGATTTCTGGGCTGAAAATTCCTCCTTGGAACGTCTGCATAGGGAGCATGCTGAGCCAATTGTTTCTTAATGGCGATGAGATCATTTGCAAGTTTTTGTACCAATGGATCAGTATTAGGTCCAGGAGTGGAAGAGGAGGAAGAAGCAGACTTAGATTTAGAAGGGTCTCTCCTCAACTTCCCTGACATGATTAAATCATCTTCAACACTAACAGCAAGAGTTTGATCCTCAGCCAATGTTGCGAGATTAGCCCTTCTCAGTGCATAACTAACTTCAGGCAATTGGGCATTTAGGAAGAAGCATTTTTGAATTTGATCTACAGGTTGAGTATTTGGTGGAATTTTGTTAATCAACCTGTTGAATCGAGCCACAAATTCTCTCATGGGCTCTTGTGATTCCTTCTTTATTTGAGAAATTTGGGCTAGCAAAGCATGCACGTCTTCCGCCGGTTTGAAACGGTTTTCAAACCTAGTTCTCATTGTGTCCCAGCTAGTGATAGCTCCGGCCGGAAGGTGATAGAACCAATCAGCAGCATTATCTTGTAAAGTCTCAACAAAAATCCTTACGGAGACGTCTTCATGTTCAACTCCCAGAACTCCGCATGCAACTATGAAGGCTGCGATGTGTTCATCAGGATGTACTTTACCATCGCCTTTGAATTTAGGAAAGTTCTTCCGGTTACCTCTGGGTAACTCATGCAAAGGCTGAGGAAGGGCAAGAGGCCCAACACGATGGCCCCAAGGCAATGGTACCGCCATTCTTGGAAAAATGGCTTGAAGAGGAACTGAAACACCAGCAAGAATCAGAGCTCGAAGATTAGGACTGATTTTCTCTGAAGGAATACCACCCGTAGGGATTCTATCTTGGACAGGTGGAGTGCTTGTTGAACGAGCCTTTCTATTTCTTCTTGTTGAAGGGAAAGGAAAACCCTGCTGTTCCAAAAGCTGAAACTGAGAATCTTCAATACCAAGGGCCCTTCTCCCTCGAGTAAAACGTGGAGTCGCCAGATCAAAAGATGATCAATAAATGATTATAGAACTGGAATATGATTCCCCAGCAGAGTCGCCAAAAACTGTTGGTCGTCAAAAAGGACTTCAAGAAGAGCAACAGTCAGGGGACAAGAAGTCCCTCCTCTTTAATGGGAGAGGTTCCCTTATTCAGAAACGAACCTATTTACACATATACAAAGCATGATTTTCTTGTGGAACTTGGATATTATGAAAGTGTTTTCTATAAGGATCATCAATTACAAAAGGACTGAGGAATGAAAATGCGAGAACGAGCAGAAAGGCACCATTCAGAATTATAGATGACAGAGTAATTCCTTATGCATGCGAGGGTACAGTGAATTGGAACAAGATCATTTGTATCATATTAATAAGATGAAATTTGAAAAGACACAAAGTTCTGTAAATAACATCTGCAAGAATACAAAGCTTCTCAGCATAATACAGACAAATGATCTAACAAGATTAAATGAATAGCTTAGGGAATAAAGGAAACCAGATAGACAAAGAATGAAAAGTCCTTCTGTATTGATTTCTTTAAGATTTATTTACACTTTCAGAAATAAGCCAAGTTCTTCCTCCTTCAAAATGGCGAGGAGAGGCCATTATATAGTTTACAAATCAGTTACTCTCGGTAACTACTTCTTTTAACTAATGATTAGTTAAAGGGTTGCTAATCGCAATACCCCAACTAATTACAACAAATCCGAGAGAAAGAAGGGGAAGAGAAGAGAAGAATTAGGAGAAGAAGACAGGTGCTTATGACTGGGAGGGACCCACCGACTTTAAGATCCGCTGTCTGAATCTCTTCAATGCCTCGGCTATGTCTCTGCCATGTGGGACTGATGTGTTGGCGGTAGACTGAGTCCAAAATCCGAGGCACTTCTCCATTTCCTTATCGAACTCGACATGAGTATGATAATCTTTATTTGCTTCTTCAATGGCAGATTGAAGAGAGCAGATCTCCTTCATTTTTTCCTTGGAAATGGAGCTTTCCTTGAATAGATCCCCTTTGACAAAAGCTCTGAATTGAGCTTTGATTTCTTGTAAGGAGAGAGGCACACCAGAAGTCTCATCCTGAAGATGGCAATGTATATCTTTGAAAGCAGATACAACTAGTGTTTTGAAGGCCTCACCCTTCTGCCAGCTATTCCTTAATTCTCCCAAAGCCTCCTCCAGGACCTTGATCTTCCATTCCACGCTGTAGACCCAGGACTTTGACAAATTATCCTTTGTATCCTCGAAGACTTTGCTTGCCATCAAAATATTTTCATCTGTTTGTCCCATGAGGCGGAGGTCTACTATGCAACTGCTCCAAAGTTTAAGTTCTTTATCAATGCTCCCAATAGTGGAGGAGAGCTTCTGTTGCAAATTACTCACCTTCCCGTGGAGTTTGAAGGCTTCATCAATGAAGTTTAATCCTGCAACCAGCATATCATCCACCATGGCCTCCATAGCTCTTCCATATACAGAATACTTGTGCATATCTTTGATACTCTGTACTTCATCTTGGCTCAGAATTACAGGTGGTGGAAGAGTAGTCAATGGGGTAGGATCCAAAACTTTATCTTTGGACAGCAGGGACTTGATGAAACTTGTAAGAATCTGGGCTTGTTCCTCCAACTGTTCAATGGTTTGCTGCCCTTTCTCTACCCTCCCAATGACTCTGGTAACTGTTTCCTGAAGATTGTGGATCTCACCTTCAGGGGTAGACTCTCCCATGGGAATCCTTGAGAGCTCAAGATCAGACGCTTGCAAATCTTGCTCTGGCTTATCTGTCTTAGGCTTGGCTATCTCTAGGAATTGTTGGCCTTGAGCGTCAGACACTATCCTGGAGGTAATTCTGGATTTTTTGGCGCGAGAAGGAGGAGTAGTGCCTAACAAGGCTGCCACAACATCAAAATTTGGTCCTGAGATCCGGGAGGAAGACTTTCTCTTCCTACTGTCAACAAGAGGCTGCACCCATGCAAAAGAGGAGGAGGAAGAAGCAGGTGGGGCAAGAGGACCAAGAGACAGAGAACTCATGGTGCCCAAGGTTTGCACAGCTATGTTGCCTCGAGTTGAGATATGAGTGGAGCGCTTGGGGCTCCTGGTGCAGAGGAATCAACAGTGCTTGGAAGTTCAGTGCTCTGGACTTCTTTATCCTTATCCATTGGGGCTTCAGGGGCACTTGCAGGAGTTGGCACTTCACTTTCTTCACTTTCACTGAGAACAATAATGTTCTCTGGTCCTGAAGGCAATTCTGCATGCTTCCTCAGGGGGTCTCTTCTTCCACAGGCTCCTTCTTAACTTCTTTGAATTTCTTCTGATACACCTGGGTGGATGAGGAAGGAGTAGAGACTGCAGGTCCTTGAGTTGACGAGGCTGGAGGGGTTTGCACAGGTGCTTCTGATCTGGGTGTCGATGCTTCCCTCCTTGGTGTTGAAGCATCCTTGGAGGAGGATTCCCCTGAGTGCCTCCTAAGCTCACGAACTTTCCTATCAAACCAGATCTTGGTCCTGACTAAGACTGGAGCCAGGATTTCAGCCAAATCATCCTTCTCCTTTTTGAACCAATCCAAGTCCTCCAAGGGAGTGTGTTTGACCACATTGTCATACTCATATGAGTACAGGTCAGAATTGTCATCTTGTAGCCCTTCAGGAACTTGGTACAAGTTAAGTTCTTGAATTAACTGTAGGGAAAACCTGCCATAATGCCTCCTTCTGGCTTCAAAATCATCAGCACAGTCAGCCCAATAGTCCTCTGTGTCTGCCCTATGATGATAGGTTATCTTGATGTTCTGCTCAATAAAATTTTTCAAGTCAAAGCAAGTTCTGGGCCTGAAGAAATGGACAGTAATGGGAGCTAGGGCCCTTTCTATATTTTGTGCATCCAGGGCTGTTTTGCAGGTGTAATTTCCCAAAGAGATGGGGAAGTGCAAACCAGTAATTTTCTTGTCTCTGCAGGTTCTATGCAATTTTTCCAATTGCCTGCACACTTCTATCAAGGCCATTTTGTCATTGCAGAACATAGGGAGCTTGAGAGGAGTGCTCTCATAGCCAGCAAGCCTGATATAGGAAAATTTTCTGAATTGGATAAAATAAGCACCGTAGTGCGATATCAGACTCATGGCTTCATCAGAAAATCTTCTCGCTGTGTCACTCTCAAGAAGCCGGACAATGTACATGGTGAAAGCATCATTCACCCTTCGGAAATTGCGATTGCTGGTTTCTAGGGTGAACTGCGGGCAGTAGGCATACACGGGGTCATCCTTGTGAGCATCGATGTATGAAAAACCAAACCATTGCCTCGATGCTGCTAGAGTATACATCAGGTATGAAGTCATATAGAATTTCTTTGTTTGTTGTACATTAGACAGCTGCTCCGCTAGGTTCATACTGATGATCTCTGCCCAGTTGATATTCTGAGTTCCCTCGCACACCATATTGATAAGCGGGCACATCCAGAAATGGAACTCATTAGTAGAGGGTAAGCCCATAACCCGAGCCAGTAGGATTATGAAATCTGATAGTTCTTCATTGAAATCCGCACGGAAAAGAGTCTTGGATAGACGAGATGCCCCCTTCTTAGGGTTTTTTAGCCAGGACTTCGCCACCCGCGCCTTATAATTATCACTGTCTTGATTGAAAAGGGCCTGTGCTTGATTCTGGGAGATAACTATAGCATTGTCCATTTCTGGAATCCTTAGTGCAGTGCCAATGGTGGCAGCATCAAGTTTGGCGATGAGCTCCCCGTGCACGTTTGTCAACTCACTCGAATCAGGGTTGAAATGAGCCCCGCATGAGAGCACTGTGTCTGCGCATTGCACCGAGATAGGGAAACCACCAGCGAAAGCCAGACCACTGTCATGAATCATCTGTGCCATCGGTGAAGGGTTCACGTCTGTCATCCTTGTCCAAAAATCCCCAAAGTCAAGGTGGCGAACTTCACTGTCCCCGATATCGGGAACGGCGGACTCGAGTGGTGAAATTTGTTCCTGCCCCTGGAATTTGATCTTCATGTTGATAGTAACTCGGAGAGCAAAGCTGCAAGCTAGACTTGGGATGGAATTGCAGGGGGAATGGATACGCGTGCAGGAATTTTGGTTGCAAGGGTTCGAGCAATAGATAGCATGAAAGCAGTGTGCAAAAACGCATAGGGGGCAGTTTCATTATATAGCCGTTTAGGAGAGAGAAAGGCAATAAATGCGCATTAAATACATATCTACCAAATTGAAAAGCAAGATATTCGGGTAGAGCGGGAAAAATTAGCACGAATGGCACTTGGTTCATTTGGGACACGAGGGACGCGAAAGCGCGAAGTACGCGGTTCGGCCGATTCGGGCGATGCGGGGAAAAGACGCACAAATGCTTTTGGGACATGCGGGACGAAAGTACGCGGAATACGTGAATCGGGTGAAAAGGGAACAACGGGTCTGGAAGAACTTGGGACATTTGGGACAAAAGTACGCGGAATACGTGACTCAGCCGAATCGGGTGAAAATGGAACAACTGGTCCGAGCGAACTTGGGACATTTGGGACAAAAAGTTCCGACGGGCCCGAAAAGAACAGACTTCGGGTAAACCGGCCGATCGGGGAACAGAGAGCCCAATTGAACTTGGGACACGCGGGACAAAAATGTCTGACAGGCCCGAAAAAACACACAAAATGACCCAAAAAACGTAGTTTTTTCCAATTTCTTGACTTTTCACATTATCAGTACAACAGAAAAGACACTTAACCTCAAAATTTTAATTTTCAACTTCTTAAAAGCAGGGGAATTTTGAGTGGTTTGTGTTGTTTTTCGATAGTGTTTGGTTTACCATTAGATAATATTCATTTGTGTTGTCATTTGATAGTGTTAGTTTGTGTTACCGTATGATAGCATTAAATTGTGTTTCTGTTCCATAGCATGATCTTTATTTTTAGCAGTCTTGCATTTTTTTTACATATCATATTTGAAAATTCTATAATTTTTGTCACATGTGTCAAACTTCAAAATGACCCATACAATGACGGGACCTGTTACAAATGAGAAAATAACTCAAGGAAAAATAAAACGTGACATGGAAATTTCAAAATATTTTACTCAACTAACAGTAACCCCAGTGGCAAGAGGTAATTTTGAATCTTATTGTGTTAATGTTACTTTATTTTTTGATTTACTTAGGGATGCTGTAACGAAAACCAATTTAATTCAAATGCAGAAAACCCTAGAAATGACCTTACTCTAGATAAAATTTCCAATCAACATAGTAATATCAATTCAAATTGACAATACTGATAATCCCATTTCCCATCCATCTCAAACTTCTGATAAACATTCCGGAAACACACATCAAAAACATAAGAGTGGGAAGTGGACTATAGGAAGGAACTTATAACTTTGAATGGTCAACCAAATGTCCATTCATTGAACCTGTTGAACCAGATAACAATACTGATACTCCTACATAATGTAGATGTATTACATGTAGTTGGAAACTAGGCAGAGACCACAAAATGCAATTGAAGTTTTACGCAATAGAGAAGTATGGTTAGAAGGTATATGAGTCTAAAAAATAAGATGATGGAACAATAATAAAGACAACTAGATGTAAAACTGAGGAATATTTTTTACATATGAGATATGTAGCAGAATATGAAAATCATCATAAACATCTTCAAGACCTAGTTGAGAAAGGCGGAACAATAAAGGCTAGATTTGAAAAATCTATTGATGCAAGTCTTCAGGACAAAACTTGTAAACAATTCAAAACAATATTTCACATTTTAAAAAAGGGACATACCAATTTCATATCTCATCGATTATAAGATATTGTTTCAATATAATGGGTTTCCAAACATTCTAACAACACACTGTTCAGATACTAGTGCATGGGAAACGACAAAGTGTATGGGAGAAATTGAAATCACTAATTTGAGAGAGATGGTAGAGAATGTGAATTTTATCGCATTTTCGATTGATGAGGTCACAACATTAGACAATACATCCTAGGTATGTAGGCATGTCTACACTTTCAATTTTAATAACCATTTCATGGAAACTCATCTGTTATCTATGCACAAAATGATGTAGAACTGCAATTATGAGAACCTTTGCAAACTTGTTATTAAAAATTTGAAGGAAATAGTTGGTATGGATGATCATTTAATCTCTAAAAATCTTATTTTTGTAGGAGTCTGATGGTGTAGATGTACATGCAAGGTCACAAAACTAGGCTTTATATTCTCCTTTAAACAACTCATAGTCCCCTTACATGATACATGTTCACTGCATGCCTCACAGAATGAATACTGGCTTACAATATTGTAAGTAAGTTTGAAAATATTACTAAAGTGGATGAGATTATATGAGGACTTGCATTCATATATGTCAAACAGTCCTAAAATATTTTTGGAGTTTTAGAAATTTTCTGTATTGGAATAAAAAATTGTAATAAATTGCTAAAACTATGTTGACACGAGATGGATATCATTATATGATCCAACTTGCAGGACTTTTTTAGGAATATAGGTCCTTAGCAGGGTATATGTTTAAGAATCATATAGAAGTTAACAAGGATAAAGATATGTTATATCACTTCACAGATTTAGAGACATTATTAACTTTATGTAGTATTTTTCCAATGCAAAAGGAAATTAACATCTTGGTGAAACATTATCAGGAAATATCCATATACATTGTCGATTTTATAAAATTAAGGAAATAAGTATGTATGATTTTGGATACCTTATACTCCACCCAAGATTGGTTTCAGAAGCCAATTTTCAGCAGTTGGAAGGTTTTGACCGATAAAAAAGATCCCAACAGTTATTTGAAGTTAAATATCAATGGTCATCTTTGTATTTCTGTTGATGGGAAAATTATTCCAATGCAAACTTTCCACATAGATCCTTATGTAATAGGTTATGAAATTGAGGAAGTACCAGTCACAAGCATTCCTTTTTATTCTGCAATTTATGATACATGGAAAAAATTATGAAGATATTTGAAAAATTATCTTCTCAGATCAGAGAATATTTTAAAAATAGTGATCTTCTTGAGGCCATGGTAGTTCTAAATCCCATTTTCTAGAATTTGATGATTGGTGAAGAACAAATGGCTTAAAACTTCGAGAAATCTATGACAACACTTATGGAGTAATTTTACAAATCTTCAGATGTTGATGAAGGGGAATTGAATGGTATATTGGACAGAAAATTATTCATATCATAGTCACAACATTTTGCATTTACAATGACCGATCAATATCATACTATTTATGAACCAATAGAAATGGGATCTATCACACTATTATGGAGAAATATGTATCTTACGTTGTGAATATTGTTTTCTGTAATCAACATATTATGGCACTAGGTGGAAGGGGGTGGTGGCACTGCAAAACCTCAATTTAATGAAAACAAATAAAAAGAATGATAAATTCCTAAAATAAATTCGAAAGACTAATATAAATAAAATTTAATTCTCTATTTATTAGTTACTTAGTACCAAAAATTGAAGGGAGACAAATTAGAGTAGAATCAATCTCTTCTTTCTCAGTTATGTATGTAGTTTCTTGACCAGTATGAGTAGACACCATGTGTCCCATAATCGTTGATGTGTCGAACAAGGTTGCACATTAGGATAGTGAAATAGGTCATTGTCAAGAATTAGAGATTCAGATTATCATTAGTCTGTAAAATAATTTAATAAAACTAAAACGATTGTGCAATATGTATAAATTAAAACATGGATTTTCCATAGTGGTAGCATGTGTTCTATCCTAGTCTGTGGGACCAGTACGAATCCATAGAACCACCCGTCTATTTGGATCTTAGTGTCATCCCTTTATGATTGTTGGCTACGAGTGACAACCATAAAGTCATCGATCATTGTGAAATCAAGTAGATCATTGTCACCAGACCCCTCAGGCCTAGTAGGGTTATGTGCTTGAACTACCACCATACATGGAATTCCATCATTTTTGTTTTCTTTGACCTATTAAAAATAAATTTACAGATTATATATTTTATAATAATCGACTTAAAAATGATTTTGTTTTTGAAAAGAATCAAGATTAGAATGCTTTTAAAATAAAATACTCACCAACTATTGGTTCATAGGAATTCCATGTTTATCCATCTTATTGTGTACAATAATTTGGAATAGTTATTGATTCGAGTCTATAAAATCCCTCATAATATGAAGCATGAACAAAACAAAGAAGAAGAAATAACCACAGAAGGATTCCATAGGGATTTGTCAATGTCAAAATGAATCCTTGATGAAATAAATATGTACTAATAAAATCTAACACTCGGATATGGTTTAGAAGAAGGTAGTATAGTGCCCACTAAGTAATGTCAGTGTATCTTCCCCATAACATGATACAGGACTGGAAAATTTCCACCATGGCCAAAAGAAAGGGGGTCTTTGATAGATTGTGTGTTAATCCCTATTTTGGCTAGAGGGATTATTAACCTCACCCTCAATATAAATATTGTAATGAGACTCTAAAAATTTATTGTTCTCATTAAGTAGAATGGATTTAGTGGTTACAAGGCAATGCATGCTTTAATGAGGTAGGCCTGTTAGATGATGAATATGATCAGGTGTTATTCTGATGACAAATTGGTGGGATGGTAATTGCAACAATGAAAGTGCCATCAGAATTATTATACACTTGCATTATAGTATTTAATAACTTTTGTTTTTTTTGATACTGGGGCATGTAAATAAGTCCATAGAACCCTGAGCTACCAATAAAATTAGATTGAGTGATTATTTAAGGGTCTTCCAGCAGTTGTAATAACTGCGGATACAAAATGTTTAGGTAAACATAGGAAGTTGCTTTAATGGAATTTTTACCTAGTGTCATTATTCTTGAACCTTGAATCCTTGATGTTTTGATTCTTTGAAAAAAAGAGGTGTTGGAAAATGGAAGATACATGTATACGAGGATCATGATTCGTAGAACAAATTATGTGGCTACTAGCTAATACTAGAAGTGGGCGAGAAGGCTGGAACTCTATGAAAAAGTCTATCTTGGAGAAACTTGCAAGTGAAAATGGTACAAAATGAATGGGGATGGGTATATATAGGAAAGGAAAGGGTTGTGGTCTAGGGCCCACAAATCAAGGCTAGAAGACATGTGGCGTAAGGAATATCGTACTGAAATAGAACATAAACGTTTTGGAAACATTGGATGGTAATTGATAAGCATTATTGGACGCGATCATTAAATCGCGGGAAAATGGTAAGAAAAGCATGAGGTTTGTTGTCATCTGGGAATACAATAGTAATGTCGAATGTCAACAAAAATATGTTCCTGAATGAAAATGCATAGCTGGCAAGATATTGTCTGGGAACAACTTAACTTAATGAAAGTGTGTTTCTGGACGTCAACAAGTTGTTATCGTTTGAGAACATAACGGGAAAGCCAACAATTTGTTACCGTCTGGGAATAAGTGCATTTTATTATTGGCCGGTAAAAATGCGTTGCAGTAACAGGAACGCCAATAATTTGTTACCGTCCGAGAAAAAGTGCATTTTGTTACCGATCGGTAACAATGTGTTACCATCTGGGAACAAGTGGATTTTGTTTCCGATAGGTAAAATTTTTTTGACATCCGGGAACAGGTGTATTCTATTTTTTGTTGTCATTAAGAAGTATTTCATACATACCGTATGATAACATTATGTACTTGTCGATCAGGAAAAAACCAAAAAAGTACATTTGCCACCAGTGACTTGAGAAAAACCTCCATTCACCTCCATCACAAAACCCTTATTTCTGATATTCGCCAACAATGTGAATTGCCTTTTTGTTAGATTCGTCACCCATTCTATAATTGTTTTTGGAGGGGGTCTTAAAATGAACACTGAATTAATCATAGAAATAACTCATACATGAGTTGAATTGAAAAATATATTTAAATTAACACATTACTTGACACACACCAGTTTCCTAATGTAGTGCCCACCTATTTCAATCCTTTGCTTGACGATAGGAATATATGATATACTTCATGTTTGAGACATTATATGGATACTATCATGTTATATGGATTAAATTACTATGATTTTGTTCTTATATTATCTCTTGTTGTCAACTTGTCCTTGGTAGGATGATATATGGGGCTCACAAAGCTGATTTACCACCCCTTATCATTACCACTTAGTTTTGATATAGTGTTATGGGTATTATTAATCTAGAGTTTACAAAAATTTTATTTTGGATACTGTTTATAACGGTTAATTGTTTTGAAGTCATATATATTAATTTTTCATCTCTTTATCTGGAATTTGCTAACCTAACTTGACAAGTTGTGTATTAAGTAAATAGTTCCAATTTAATATTGTTACTATTATTTCTTGTTTTGGGATGTTGTTATGGATGTTATTGAGATGATATTTAAAATTTTTATGTTGTTGATGTATATTATTTTGGCCATTATCTCTGTATGGATAGTAATTGATTATATAAATTAGATGTTTTAGCTTGAAATTGATTTGATCAATTGGATGTATGTATAATTGTTTCATTTGGTTTATTGTATTGAGCAAGTATGAGGACGTGTGAATCAAGTGTACAAGATATGTGTTCACCGCAGGAGAACGTGGGACTCAGAGATGCACCTCCAAGATTGCACAATTGGTCGAATGGGGCATAATCCTCACCTTTGTTTAATTGGTTTCACCTTTTTTGTCATTGGTTGGTATGGAAATGGAAATCCATCATTGAGCTTGGGTGTTGGCCTTTTGGCTTGGCCACCTTGATTAATTGGCTCCTTTGGATTCTTTTTAGTATTAATTATTTTAAGTTTTTGTTTAAACCAATTTTATGAGTTAAATGGTTCCTAATTTCTTGGAGATGATTATAGTATTGTAATATTGTTTAAGGAGGTATGGGACCACATAAGCATGGGTTAGGTGGCCCCCATTGCCTCTCAAAGTGTGCCACTTTTCCCAAACTTGAATTTAGGCTTAAAGTGGAATTCGTAAGAGGTGCTTTACTTGTTGGGGGTCTTATTTAGACTAATACATACCACTTGGACCCTACATATGGGTAGGATGACCCTTTTTAAAGGTTCAAATGATATTTTACCTCCCATTTTAGTCTCTCTTGTCCACACCATAATTATTAAAATTATTTTATGAGCCACCTTTGAGTTGGAGGAGATTTTGTTTAATTTTAATTTCAAGAGATATTCCTTCATTATGTTTTTTGGCTTATGTATGATGGAGACTTGGGAGTGTCTTGTTTTGAGAAGGATATGGGTAACACATGTCACCCTCTCATTCATGAGAATACACTAGATACTCCTTATTCCTCCTTATGGGGAAATACTCGTGGCCTCATTTTTGGATTTGAGAGTTTTGGGAGAGTTGGGATGTTTTTTGGGGGGTTCTTTTTCTTGGAGCACATGATAATCTTGAGGAAGAAGAATGGAGATTTTGGAGGTTAGTTATAATGCAATTTTGAATTATTATTTTATAGCTTATGAGGTAGGTCTCATAATTTCTACTTGTTATTCATATAACATAAAATCTATAGTTATTTTCTTGATTGTGTTTTGGAACGGGTATGTGGAAAATTGTTTGGGTGTTTGTTTACTGAGTTTATCCATCATTTTCCTCATTTTTTGGGGATTTATGGGAGATAAAAATTTTGGAGGTATGAGGAGACTTGGTGGCTTGTGGTTGTTTTGTGAAGTGTTGATACTCATTTGGTTTTAAGGGAAATGTGCATATCATGGGTCATTTCTATATCTCGAGCCCTTCTTTAGAAGTGTTGAGTTGTTTTGTGTGTGACAATGGTTTGAATTTAGTTGTTTGAGTGTAAGTTTTGTGTTATTTTTTTCTCCTAATAGCCTTGTGCATATTGGTGGTATGCTCCCTCTCTCTCCCATGGGCTTGAGGGAGGCTAACATGCCCTCCTTATTGGGAAGTGGCATGTAATGATGCTTATAGTTTGGGTGGACAATCAAGCATTTTCCTCGTGTGGTTTTGAAGACTTTCTAATGATGTTGGAGATCTTTTCCTTGTGAATAAATCAATGATGTTATCAAACAAAATTTTGGAATGTTGGTTCCTACTTAGTGGGGGACTTGTCCAATTGTATTTTTATGATTATTCTTTATTCTTGTGTTTTTAATGTGAGGGAGAGCTTAGAAAGTGTAATGTCCCCTTTCCTAGGCCAAAGGCCTAAGGGCCAAATTTTTTTCTTAGCCTTGGTCATACCCAAGGGGCTAAAGACTCTAGAGGTTATTGGGTATAAATGACTTTTTACCACATTGTTTTTTTTGTTATATTTTGTCGTTGACATTAAGTTGAGTGACTTGGTGGTAATAATTGTTATATTTTGTCATTGGGGGGGACTCATAGTACTTTATTATTCTAATTCTTCGTTGGGGTGACTTATGGTACTTTATTATTCTATTTCTTCATTGGTACTTTGTTATTTTATTTCTTCGTTGGGGTCACTTAAGTCACTTTTAGTCCCACACGGAGCTCCCAACTTGGAAAAAGGTAATGAAAAGTTATAAAAGGAGGTTTGGGGGAGTGATAGAGATCATCCTTGCATACATAATTATTTTTCTTCATGTGCAACTGTTGTTTACAAATTTACAGTTTGTGGAGTGAAATCCCCACAGGAACTCAAGCTTCGGTGGTTGAGAGATCCATCCCTAACTAGCAAGGCATTCTTCGGTAGTGAGAGATCTACCCTAGCTTGTCATTTTGGGGGTGTTTTCAGGGATGATTTATAGGGACATATTCAGAGGTTTCAAAGGAAGGGTTTTGGAGACATTTTGTGGAAGAAATCAAAGGGTTTTTCATATCAAATTTATGACAGTGATAAGAACAGGGTTTGACATCATTTCTAGAGGATTTCCAAAGGGTTTTGACCATCTTCCAAAGGGGGGCGACTTGTTTGGAGATTGCAACCCTTATTTGGAGGGTTTTCGGATTGTCATTTTCAAATATGAATGTTGGGGTTTCATTCTACATATTAGTATATGTAAATTCCAGAATTTCATAATTTTATATTGCTTATTGGAGAAGTTATGAATTTTTGAAGTTTTACCCCTGGTTAGGGCTTTCTGTAATTTTCTGGCTGCATAATATTATTCCAAAAATTCCAAAAATAGTTTTCTTATGTTCTTTATAATATTAGCAAGCTCTCCTAAAAATTTCAAGTGATTTGAGTGGGTATTTTGAGAGATATTATTTTTCTTCAGTTCGTTGCCCTAGCTATTCAAAATATGCAAAAATCAGAATTTGTGTTTGCTGCAATTTTATATTTTTCGGTGCATTTTTAAGTGGTATCCCACAAGGGATATTTCAGAAAGTTCATTCTTGTATTAAAAAAGGATTGAATCTATATTTGTAACTCTTACATTTTAGATTTGTAATTTTTTATAAATTGTAAGAATGGATTAAATCTGGGATTATTTCTATTAAATTACGTTGGAGTAGGAAGTTCATTTTTGTTTGTTTTACAAACCTTATTTGGATACGATGAAGTTGTGAACACGTATAAAATGGATCTCTTATTTTTCTCCTTGTTTAAATAACATAATGGAATAAATATCTTGTTGTCTCCTTTTGTAACCTTGTTAAAAAAATATTTGGGTGATCTTGCAAGAAAAAAAGACCTTATTTCATAATTTTCTATAAAAGAAATCTTGTAATTTTTTCCTTAAAGGAAGAGGCATGGTTGGTTGAGTTCTTTGAACTCATTGAAAGGCCTTATAAACTATATTTTTCAAAATCCTTATGGGTTGATAAAATGACTTTGCCATAAACTTATGAATCATGCTATATTTTTACTAATCATTTAAGATTAATACTTGGAAATTAACAAATATAAAGGAAGAAAGTGAATGGTTTGTTGGGATATTGCAATGGCTTGAAAGGAGATTTATTGAGTTTGAGATTTAACATCTCCTTCATGCTTCTTAATTCCGAAATACTTTCAGAGGAATAAGTAGACATTATAATAGTTCATGACTTATTCCAAATTCCTCTATCTCATTCACTTGCTCTCTCTCGCGCTATATATATATATATATATATATATATATATATATATATATATTCTTTCCTCTTCATAGTTGTTTGTTATGTTTTCATTTGTAAAAACAAATTGGTTATTGTGTAATTTTATTCTCTAAATTATTGAAAACACACCTATACATAAATATATATGTCTTTATATTCTAATACATATATGTATGCTTTCAGACTAGATTAATTTTCCTTAAAAAAACTCCTAATCCTTATGAAAATATCTTGGAAAACTGGTCCTAGTTTCATAACGATGTATAAATTTCTATGGGTCACAGTAAGGTTTAGAATTTTTTTGAGAAGAATTAGAAAACTAGTTTTAATATATATGCATATACTCTTTACACACACACACACACACACACACACACACACACACACACACACACACACACACACACACACACACACACACACACACACACACACACACACACACACATCCATACACATGGTTGGGCACATATACATATCCATACACAGGAGTAACATGTTTTAGGTTGAGGGTGGTGTAAAGGCACAAGGCATGTGTGTAAATTTATACTAGTGGCTGCGTCCTTGGAATGCCCATGGAGCCATATAAATCAGCTTGGGATTTAGGGGAGAGGGGAGAAACCAGGCCGTGGCCCCTCCAGGGTCAAGTTTGATTTTATTTCAATATATCTTCCAAGCACAGGTTGTTCTAAACAATGGAATAAAATATCTTCCAAGCATAGGTTGTTCTAAACAATGGAATAAATAAATAATCATAGAAATAAAATCAAACTTGACCCTGGAGGGGCCACGACCTGGTTTCTCCCTCTCCCCTAAATCCCAAGTTGATTTATATGGCTCCATGGGTATTCTAAGGACGTGGCCACTAGTATAAATTTACACGCATGTCTTGTGCCTTTACACCACCCTCAACCTAAAACATGTTACTCATGTGTATGGATATGTTTATGTGCCCAACCATGCGTATGGATATGTGTGTGTGTGTGTGTGTGTATCTACACACACACACACACACATACATACATACATACATAAATCCCTGTTGCAAAGTGCGGCTGCCCTCCCTTGGCATGAAATTTAATCAAATGAAAAGGTCTTCAAACAATTACATACATAATAGGTTTCTCATGCGCAACCGCCCCTATTTTGGGCTCTAAATAAATAAATAAAGAGATTTTTTAGCTAATTTCCTTACTAATATATATATATATATATATATATATTCCAAATCATGGTGAAAGCACCCAATGAAATGGGTGCTTAAATAAATAAGAAAAAATTCTTGTGCCTCATGGGCTCCGTAACTTGCGAGGGAAACACATAATAATAGAAATGAGAGAGAGAGAAGAGAAATAAATTACTTTAGAGAAATCATATGATGAGATTAGGGTTTTTAGGAAGACCTAAAATCAATTATGTAAATTGATTTGATCCTAGGGCATTTATTAACCTATGATAAGACCTCTCAAGTAGTTTTTTATGGGGTTGAATTTCCCCTCCCATTCTATGAAAGTAGAGGTGTAACTAGTTTAATGTTAGGTCCAAATTTTAAATTTAAGTTGAATGGTGTTTGGAAGTTGTTCGTAATTAGAATTACATTTAAATAATGACTAATACCCACCTTGTTATACTATCTTGCAGTGGAAAAAAATTTCAAACATAATCACCTGTAATTAGTGTAAATAAGGCTATGGATTGAGTTATACTTTTGACTTAGGTTTTTGCTCTATGATAATATATTATCGTAGTTTGGAAATCACTATTTCTCTTTAGACATATTAGTGAAACCAATATTGTGGCTATTTGCACATTCCTCTTTAGAGCTTAATAATATGGAATCAACTTATGATAAGCTTTAACCATCCTCTTGTTCAAATAATTCCTTAGATTGCTTCTAATCATCCCCATTTACTCTAACCATTGTATTAAGAACAAATTATACCAATGTTTTTGTATGGGAAAACCTTCTTGATAGGACAATTTGTGATTTAAAACTCAATGTTGTTAATTGTCGAATAAATGTCATGAATATATTATACCTCCACCTTTATTCATCGCCTTGGAATAGGAAATAGGATTACATCATTTATTTGATAGTGTAGTAACTACGGTGTTGCAAATAACTACTTAGATGTGTGAAAACATTATTTTGGTTAGGATTTCTAGCTCTGTTGCAAAAATTATCACTTTAAATTAAACATGAGCAGGACTCAAGTCATCTTGAATGGTGTAATTTATGCTTAGAGTGTATTCAAGGCATCCCTAGTTACCCAACCTTTGTTCGCAATAATTTTCATCAGTGTATTGGAAACCCCCCCCCCCCCCCCCCCATTATTGGTAGAGGTCATATAAATCTCAACTAGATTTAATCGAGTGGACAATGGTAGTGCAACACATGTATTATCTTCACACATCCGAATCTTCTCGGAGGACGTTGCATACATTGAGATCTAAAACTCATCGTCTACTTCTGGGAAATGTTTGTAACAAGAGACTGACGATGTTACATCACCACATCCTCCTAAGATTAAAGAGCAAGAGAAGATAATGATGTATAAACTATGTGATGACTTAATGAACGTTTTCAAAATAAAACAAAAATTGTTCCTATTTTTTTACTAGTTAATTAGATGAGTTTTGGGTTGTGAAAACCTTGGGCATGACACCTAGTAATAGTCGTATTGTACATCTAGTATAATTCTATTTCAATCGCTTACAAAAAGATGTGGGATTGATTAATACATTGAAGTCATGAACATATATATGACTTGAATTTTTTTATTCTAGTCCGATCAATTACAAGTATAAGTAACTTGATTTGTTAGATCAACCAAACCTAATATTTATTGGAGTGAAGGTGCAACATGTTGTAAATTTAGCTTTTGCAAGTTTTATTATTTCATCATTTCTGGTGTCTATCACATGTAGTATATTATTTATAGATTAGTGTATCTCTCTACAATGGTTAGTTTATGTGTTCCTTTCATTTACATAGTTGTGTAGTAGTTTAATCTATAGTGACAATGTTTATTTTGTAGTATTTTACTTTTATGCTGACAATTGGTTTTGGTTAAGTACACTAGATATAAGTTGTACCAACATATGAAATCAAATATGTTGTCTACATACATCAGTTACATGTTTGAAAAATAATTGGGATGAGATGTTATTGTACGTGAAATCCATGATGTGGATAGAAGGGTGATCAAGTGTGTTGGAAATGGATAGAATGGTGATAAAGTTCCTTCTATGAAATTTAATACAATGAATTTATTATAGTCAAGGAGGTCACAACAGGTTATAACATCAAAAAATAAAGATCCACCAGTATAGCCATTGATTGTGGATAAAATACGTGACCATGGGGGGTATCAATGTAAAGTTCCTAATTTATTACCCCTAAGTAGTTGATAAAAAACACTTCAAAGTGTATTCAAAGTCTGTGAATTTAATCACCTTCGGACTAGTCACCTAAAGAGATAGAGAGAGTCAATAACTTGTTTGACGTGTAATAGTCAAACATATAAATGAGGGCATTTGAAAAGAATTTGAAAAAATCAACATACAATCAAGTTCTTATAAATGAGAATAGGAGGACAAAACAAAACAATGTACTAAAATGTCCCATAAAAAATACATATTTATTTGTTACACATGGGACATAAAGTTTTGCTTTAATTATATAAATAAATAAATTTTGATATCTCTATGCTTTATTTCAGTCATTATTTTTTGAGTGCATGTCATTATGTAATATAATTTACTCAACACATTGTATAAGTTTATTTTCAATTAATATTAACTAGAAAAATGGTAAGTTGATCATCATCTATATCCCATGTACCAATACCATGATTACTATGTATATATTGAGACAAATGCATAGGAAATGTAGTATTCTCAAACTATATATCCATCCTTATCTCCAATCTATATTTTTCTTTCAAATTTATGTGTTTATGGAAATATTGAACATGTTTTTCAATGTTTGCATTGGATCAATAATATGTGTGATGAAAAGATATTTCAAGGATGAAAAATCATAAAATATTGAAATTATCTTCATACTATTTGGCACTATGAAATTTTGATGATCATGTGCTTATTGACATGCCTTTTCATAACACTTATACCACTCAATTGGAGAAAACATCTTATGAGTCTCTCTCTTTTCAATTGCGCTTTCAAACTTGCTCTTTTTCAAATCTCAAAAGGGCGGGTCATTTGAAGAAATTTCGTATGCCCCTTCATATACAAACTCTTTGAGGTCATTTGACCATCTAGAGGTTATTGAGTCATCACAACTTGGAATTGTAAATTCTCCCTTCGTACAAAGACCTATGTAATGTAGTATGTATGTATGCTTGCATGTGCGTACATATGTACATACGTATATATGTGTATACACATACATACATAATATTGATCAAAACATTTTGTATTATAGATTTTTTTGCATGAATATGAAATATAAAAAATATGGATACTTGAACATAATACAAATCCTAGATGATCATGAATACAAGGAAAAAAGTTTTTATACCATACAATTGTTTTTCTATAAATTGGTCTTAACATTTCAAACATGTGCACACCATTCTAAATCACAACTCCACTATGATTGGTGCAAAATAGACATCCACGTTTTTCACTTGATTTTTCTTTGGAACAATAATTGAAAGTATAAGGTGTTCCTTTTGTATTATCAACCATGGAGGAATATTATAATTAACCAAAATGACAGGCTGTATGAGTAGCTTACATCTATGTTACCAAAAGGATCATCTGCATCCATAGCTATCCCAAACTTCACACTTGATGGTTTTATATTAACTTTTGTAGGCCATATGTGCTCAGTATGATTCATTGTTTTATGTACATGCAATATACCATTTTCTTTACTTCCATTATCATAATGAAATCTCATTAACATTGTCCAAGTCTTTATATCAATAAATATGCTTCAATGTATCTATAATAGAAAAATGTCACAATACCTTTTTTGAAATTTTGATCCCATTCACACCTTCCTAATTTAATAGTGCATCTAACCATAACTATAACACTTATTTGCATGCTCATATTCTCCCCTATATAGTATACAATCATTAATAGAAACATCATACTTATTGTCGAGGAAATCCCTAACGAGGAATATTTTTTGTGCATATCTATATGTCGAGGGAATCATGGTAATATCTATAAGTAGTTAATATTTTAATAACCCATTCAAAGTTTAATTACAATTTATATTAAAAATAAAATGCTAACTGATACACAAAAAATATCTACAAATGCATAATTTATTATAGAAGACTAAAATTAAATTAATAAGCTGGTGTAAAAATTATAGCTCAACAATGAACTAACAACTGTCTTTATCCAACCATAGTTTATTTTCAAGTCCAACAGTGGTAAAACAGACTACAATAAATATTACCTACATACATGCTTGTAGACAATAGTTGGAGTTATACCCATATCAAATCCACTTAAATTGATAAATATGAGAAATATGTTGTTGGATAAATTACATGATAATGATTTTGAAGCTTATTGGTGAACACCCAAAAACTGATTACTTAATCGTGTATTAGGATTCAACATAAGTAGTGACTCTATAGCATGTTATAAATATTTGTGTTGGAAAACAACCTTATCCATGTCATAAATCATATGGTCTACAACCTATTTGAAGTGATTCATATTTGCATAACATAACATCTACTAAATTAATTTTATTATACCTAATTGACCATGGTTAAAATGTGAATTTGCTTAGCATTTTAGTTGTAAGGAAATTACTTAGATTTAACTATCATCAATAATGGAACACCAAACAAAGAGATAAGATCACACTATTCAAGTAGAAATAGCTTAGCCACTTTGAGGAGGCAACCTCCAAACCCTACAATAAGACTCAAATGCTCAATATGATGATAATCTACTAGTTACTAACTCCTATATATACCCTACTATGATGTGTAAAACATCTGGGCCAACCTACTAAGCATAGGAAAGCATAAATAAATGTGATATGAAATGTTAGAGATTATGTTATCCCTACGTTTACTATACATATCTCGAGATATGACCTAGGATTAAGTACATAACATGCCCCTCCCCTACAAGCAACATTGTCCCCAATGTTGACAATTTCTAGATGCTTCTTCAAATAAGCATAGTCTTCAATATTGATGATCTCCAGATTTGCTACAAAAAATATTACCCCTTTCATGTTGCAACTTCATTGTCTTGGTTCTTCCACTTGATTAAATACTCATTAATTACTCTCTTCTTCACCCACATAGTGCACATATGCAGAATTTTCCCATGTTCCATACTTATTAGGACTTCTTTATCCATCTCACGTATCCCTGTCTAGGCTAAAACATTTTGCACAATGACATTCTCAAAAGGGTCCCTGCTATTTGAAAGTAGAACTATGGCTTTGGGACTAGAGAGTATCTATGACTGGTACTCATGTATTCTTTGGTTGGATCTTCCAAGTTGAGATGGTGGATGGTGGTTAGAAATCAAGATATCTTTTAGAAAAAACCTCTGTCATACGTGGCTTGGCTAATGGCATAGCCTCCACAACAATTGAATAATTTTCCACCCTTTATTGAAAATATAATGAATATTTCTTATCCAATGAAAATAATTATGTTGTAGGGCCCTTAATTATCTGCATTTGACGAGAGCTCACCCTTTGAGGACTTTTCACGCAACCACCCTTTTAACTCAAAAATATTTCCATTTGAAAAAAACACATGATATAATTATTGGAAGTTCATTACAATTGTGCCCAAGGTTGTGATTCATTAGAATCCCAAAACAATATATGCACCACCAATGGGAATAAAAAACGTAGGGGAATCTAGTTTGTAGTCTTCCATTTCAAGTTTTATACCAAGGGTAATTATAATGGACATTTTTCACCATTTGGCTAAAAGTAGCGTTTAGTTTATTTGAAAATGGCTAATCATGTGAAAATTTTGAGAGGTCTACTAGCACAAACTTTATACAATTTCCTATATTTGTACTTGTAATCACCCTATAAGATATATTATAACCTATATAGGGACATAGTTTCACAATATTTTTTTGGAAATTGGTAAAAGTTGGGGATTTTGAAAGGACTCGCATCCTTGTGGCTAAAAGTAGCTTTTAGTTTATTTGAAAATGGCTAATCATGTAGAAATTTTGATAGGTCTTAGCACAAAATTTATAAAATTTCCTATATTTGTACTTGTAATCACCCTATAAGATATATTATAACCTATATAAGGACATAGTTTCACAATAATTTTTTGGAAATTGGTAAAAGTTGGGGGTTTTGAAAGGACTCGCATCCTTGCACAATAATCCCCTAAGGCTGGATATAACAATGAAACAAAGCAGAGAAAAATCCCAAATGCCAATGGAACAAAAGACCATGAAGGCCCGACCCACCAAAGAAAATATGAAAATAACGAAAGGAACAAGAGGAGCAACAAGCAATTTAGATACAACAAAATAACTGCAGCTGCAACAAAGGAAAGAAAACATCCCCAGAATAGCAACTATGTCTAGACATAATTGAGGGGAGAAAAAGGAGGAAGGGGAGATGCATCCCGAAAAGGCTACTAGACTGAGAAGCGGAAGCGAAGCAGGACAAAAAGGAGAAAAAATAAAGAAAGAGGGAAATCACTGCTTTTCCTTCTTTCCCTTTTTCAAGTGTACTATCTGCCATTAATCCTGTGAAATCATCTCTGAAATAAGAGGATTATATTCCAATAATTCTAAGGGAGTGGTAACCAGTGAGTCCTTAGCAAGAGGATGGGAGCCCTCCTTATCCGAGTCAGAATGATTTGATTCATGAGATTGCTTTATTCCAGGAAAAGGCCTCCAACAAGGAGAGGGTAACCAATGGCTGTCCTACCTCCTTAACAAGTGTTGTATTAGGTTGTGCTATAACTAAAGGAGTTGTAGTTGCAACATCTTGTTCTTTTGAGTCAGTCTTGTCATCGTCCACTATATCTGGTGGGCTCCAAAACTTAGAAAAAAATCTTTTTTTCCGAGAAGCTTGGGATTTTTTCTGAGGAAAGGTATGGAGCTGACCCGGAATCCTGCAGTTCTAACATCTGAAAGTTGTATTTTCACAATCAATAATCTGAGAATGGGTCGTATCCCCCATCTTGAGGGTCATCCTATCCGAAAGTCCCTTGTTGAGGTCTATTTCTACAGAAATCGTGACATACGTGTGCAAACTGTTCCACAACCTTTTCCTATACAACTAGCACAAAATTTATACAATTTCCTATAGTTGTACTTATAATCACCCTATAAGATATATTATAACCTATATAGGGACATAGTTTCACAATAATTTTTTGGAAATTGGTAAAAGTTGGGGGTTTTGAAAGTACTCTCGCATCCTTGTACAATAATCCCCTAAGGCTAGATATAACAATGAAACAGTGTAGAGAAAAATCCCAAATGCCAATGGAACAAAGGACCATGAAGGCCCAACCCACCAAAGAAAATATGAAAATAACCTCTAGAAAGGAACAAGAGGAGCAACAAACAATTTAGATACAACAAAATAACTGCAGTTGCAACAAAGGAAAGAAAGCATCCCCAGAATAATAGTTACGTCTAGACATAATTGAGGGGAGAAAAAGGAGGAAGGGGAGATGCATCCCGAAAAGGCTACAAGACTGAGAAGCGGAAGCGACGCAGGACAGAAAGGAGAAAAACTAAAGAAAGAGGGAAATCACCGTTTTCCTTCTTTCCCTTTTTCAAGTGTACTATCTGCCATTAATCATGTGAAATCATCTCTGAAATAAGAGGATTATATTCCAATAAGTATAAGGGAGTGGTAACCAGTGAGTCCTTAGCAAGAGGATGGGAGCCCTCCTTATCCGAGTCAGAATGATTGATTCATGAGATTGCTTTATTCCAGGAAAAGGCCTCCAACAAGGAGAGGGTAACCAATGGCTGTCCTACCTCCTTAACAAGTGTTTGTATTAGGTTGTGCTATAACTAAAGGAGTTGTAGTTGCCAACATCTTGTTCTTTTGAGTCAGTCTTGTCATCGTCCACTATATCTGGTGGGCTCCAAAACTTAGAAAAAATCTTTTTTTCCGAGAAGCTTGGGATTTTTTCTGAGGAAAGGTATGGAGCTGACCCGGAATCCTGCAGTTCTAACATCTGAAAGTTGTATTTTCACAATCAATAATCTGAGAATGGGTCGTATCCCCCATCTTGAGGGTCATCCTATCCGAAAGTCCCTTGTTGATGGTCTATTTCTACAGAAATCGTGACATACGTGTGCAAACTGTTCCACAACCTTTTCCTATACAACTAGCACAAAATTTATACAATTTCCTATAGTTGTACTTATAATCACCCTATAAGATATATTATAACCTATATAGGGACATAGTTTCACAATAATTTTTTGGAAATTGGTAAAAGTTGGGGGTTTTTGAAAGTACTCGCATCCTTGTACAATAATCCCCTAAGGCTAGATATAACAATGAAACAGTGTAGAGAAAAATCCCAAATGCCAATGGAACAAAGGACCATGAAGGCCCAACCCACCAAAGAAAATATGAAAATAACCTCTAGAAAGGAACAAGAGGAGCAACAAACAATTTAGATACAACAAAATAACTGCAGTTGCAACAAAGGAAAGAAAGCATCCCCAGAATAATAGTTACGTCTAGACATAATTGAGGGGAGAAAAAGGAGGAAGGGGAGATGCATCCCGAAAAGGCTACAAGACTGAGAAGCGGAAGCGACGCAGGACAGAAAGGAGAAAAACTAAAGAAAGAGGGAAATCACCGTTTTTCCTTCTTTCCCTTTTTCAAGTGTACTATCTGCCATTAATCATGTGAAATCATCTCTGAAATAAGAGGATTATATTCCAATAAGTATAAGGGAGTGGTAACCAGTGAGTCCTTAGCAAGAGGATGGGAGCCCTCCTTATCCGAGTCAGAATGATCTGATTCATGAGGTTGCTTTATCCCAGGAAAAGGCCTCTCCAACGAGGAGAGGGTAACTGATGGCTGCCCTACCTCCTTAACAAGTGTTGTATCAGGTTGTGCTATAACTAAAGGAGTTGTCGCTGCAACATCTTGTTCTTCTGACCCAGTCTTGTCGTCGTCCACTATATTTGGTGGGCTCCAAAACTTTGAAAAAGATCCTTTTTTCCAAGAAGCTTGGGATTTTTTCTGAGGAAAGGTATGGAGATGACCCAGATTCCTGCAGTTCCCACATCTGAAAGCTGTATTTTCATAATCAATAATATGAGAATGGGTCATATCCCCCATCTTGAGGGTCATCCTATTCAGCAGTCGCTTGTTGAGGTCTATTTCTCCAGAAATTGTGGCATACGTGTGTAAACTGCTCCACAACCTTTTGTTGTCTTCCTTAATAAACCGCCCTAGAAGGTACCTGATTTCCTCCGTTGAAGATAAAAAGTGAAGGGGAAGATTAGGTAAAGTCACCCATACAGGTACACAAGTGATGGAGAAGGTGTTCAAATCAAATTTTGGAAACCATGGGGTGGAGAGACCGGCAGATCCCCAAAACCAAGGACCCTCTTCAAAAACCCTCTGATAATCCTCCAGTTCATCAAAGAGGACGATGAAAAAATCCATAACACAAAGTAAGTATTTGCAATTTTCCATCAAGGAGGTATGGATCTAGTGAATCATAGTGTTTGATGACAGCCAAACACCATTAAACCTGCAGATTAGGGATTTTGATTGTAGTTCTTGGAGAAGATCCATAAATTCTTCATCGTTAATCTCTAGGGTAGGTGATTCAGTAGCTTTCTCCACAATATAAGCAGGGGGAGGAGGAAAACTAGCTATAGGAAGTTTTGAAGTTGTGGCATTTTTTAAAAAGTCTCTTTGAAAGTAGCCGAGTTACGCTCCTTGGCTCCACCCAATAAACAAACAGTCATAAAAACCATTGAGTCCCGCACAACCGCATAGGAGATGATCAGGGCATTATCCATTTGTTGTTTACCTAAAAAAACGAGGCTATAGCTATTTGTTTTATGACCTAGTTTATGTGCAATAATGAGTTTCAAATCTAACCCACAGAATAACTGATGGAGTTCAACACACAGGGTATTACCATCCAGAGAACGAACCAGCACTTGGAGAAGTTTTGTATTGCCTCCGAGCACTGAAGCCACGCCTAGAGACTAAGTACCTGAACGGCCGCCAACGTCCATAATGCCCCCACTTGCGTAGCCCTCGCCCAGATTAGCGACCCGTCCAGCAAAAACAGAGTGCTTCAAAAAAGTTTCAGGGTAATCATGGTCCATATTACCAGAAATACGAAACCATTCCCCCCTCAGCACAGACCACAGAGTCATTAGAGGAGGGAAAAACTGTGGAATTCGTCTGCGTCGCCACGGGAATTCCATCCCCAACATACCCAGATACGGTTTTATTTCATCACCAGATCCACCGCCTCTGCGCACCCCACTTCCGTGCAAACCAGAAGCACCATCATCGATACCATCCCTAGGGTTAGGCTTTTTGAAAAATACGGTAGCCTCCACATTCCTGTTTCATTCAAGATAGTTTCAACATACCACCATTAATTGAACAACAAAATACTTGTCGACGAGTTTTTCCTTTCTGTTGGTTTTCCACGGACAGTTGATGTTAATGATTAAGGTTAAATTAATGTACATATAACTTGGATAATATTGTAAGAAACCTAATAAACCACAATCCATACTCCAATGGGGGTGGTTCCACAATGGAAGCGTCTCTCTTAATAATTTTTGATTGGTTGTAGTATGAATTTGTTTTCTTTCTTAGCCTTCCCCTATGATCCTTTGCTAATTCCTATTCCAATTTATGTTTTATTCAAATGTCTTTAAATAAACATTGCTTCCTAAGTTCTCAAGTTATATATGCCTCTTCATTCTGTCTTACACTTTCTTTTACAACTCCAAAATCCTCACTCATTCAAAAACTTAATCCCACATTAGTTGGATCTCTTGGTTTGTGGAAACATATAGACAAATAAAGTATTATCTTAAAAATTGTAATTATATAGTCTTTTAAATTATTTCCAAATATTCATATTATGTTTATAATCTTAGTCAATCCATTATCTATATAATTAGCTTTGGTTAATTATTGTATATTTAGTTAGATTTATTGTGTTACATTTAATCATATCTAACTATGTTGGACATGTGTCATGTTGTTGTTATTGATGTCAAGTAACATTGATGTCAAAGGGTGTCTTAGTGTGCATATGAGAATGCATGATGTTTATATTGATAATCATTGATGTCAAAAGGTGTATGGAGCATAGAGGTTGATTGTTTTGTTGAGATTACATGGTGTTGCACGGGCTCTTGAGCAAGTATGTTGGCTTATAGTGTCTTGTAGAGTTTTGCAAAGGTATAAAGGATGATGAGATGATTTCACGTAGTATGTTGGAGTTCCTAAAATGTTTTTAAGGTTGGTAAAGTGGAGTTGAGGTCAAATTTGATAAAACAATCATGTTTCAGGTGATTGTTTGTGAAGCCTAACAAGCAAGTATGGTATGGTATGATGAAGTACATGTATGTATGAGCTATGTGAGAATGCTAACAGTATTAGAAGCATGTGGATGAGGTGTAGGGACACTCACAAGTGTCTCAGAGTGTATATATGAGGAGAAGCCATGGTTTCTAGGTCTTCACTAAACCTAATCCTTGATAAAGCATGCCCTAGAGAATATATTTGAACTATTTCTAGCATGGTGATGCAAAAGTAAGAGTTGGAGATTGTTTTTCAGGTTGATATGAACCAAAATTTAGGTCCTAGAATGTGTGATTTTGTGAGATACTGCACTTTTACCAAAATCGAGTTCCTAGAGGTGACAATTTAAGCTAAAACTTGAATTTCAGATGCTCGTTGGAGAGTACGAGATTTACATGGGGACAAAATATCCTAGGAGTAGTTTAATAGGTCAGTTATGAATATTTTTCAAGAAGAATGAGGTTGTTTGATTGTCTCATTTTTATAAAAAATCGTTAAGAAGCTAAATTACTTTTTAACCCTCTTGAAACCCTAACTTGGTAGTGACTTGGGAGAAATTGTTTGTAGTGGTCTAGAATTGACTCCTTTTGAAAATGTGATGATTGTAGGTTGAATAGGACTCTCCCAGGTTTCTGTTGATGTAATTTAGAGGTTGTGATAGTATGTGGGCCCTACTCAAATATTCATGTTTATGGAAATTTTTAGTTTGTGGAAAAGTTCTCCATTGGAGCTATTGACTAATTTAGAATTTATGGAATCATGGGAGTTGTGATTCATGTCCATGATGGTTTCAGATCATGGTTGAGATTTTAAGAGGTAAAGTGTGCCCTATTTATGAGGACTAGTTTTTGGGTAGTTTGGAACAGTCTGGGTGGAGAACAGTTTTATAGCTGCTACAATTGGTTTTATGGCTTGGTATATCACACTTAAGCTTTTGATAATATTTGAGCAAGTTATGGCTTATTTTCTGTAGATCAAATTTGAGGGTTCTTGGTTGTGCATGCTCTTGAGAGTTATGATGAGAGATGATGATTTCTAAGTGTTTCATGGTTTGTGGAGGATTATGAAGGATTAGAAAAAATGTCTAAGTGTGATTCGTGCCTTGGTGAAGTTGGTTTCGGTATATAACATTCCCTTAGTAGTGAGTTGTTTGATTTGGTGTTTTAGGGCTTGTTGAGTCCTAACGGAGGTCTAGAAGGCTCTAGGCAATGGTGGCGAACTACATGGTCTTTTTGTGATGTTTTTATCATGTTCTTATGTTTTGGGGATGTATTTTTCACTATGATGGCCGACCCAGGTGTTTTAAGTTCATAAGACAAGTATAAAGGCAAGTTAGAAGGCTCATTTGAGCTAGTTGTGAGAGAGGGAGAAAAATTGCGACCTATGAGTTGTTTGAGGAAAGTGATGGAGGTCCTTATGAACTTGTTAAGAAGGAAATTATGTGGTGATAATGTTATAAAGATATATTAGATTATGGCGAGCTAGGGTAGATGTGGAAATCAACTTGAAGGAAGAAGTCTTGTGCATAGAGGATAAAGAGATGATTTGAGGAAGATAGAGAGGAGAGTGAGATTCATAGAGTCATCATCAATTGTTGAAGCAAAATTTTAGAGATGGAATTCATTTTCGATGGATTTTTTCAGTGTCGAGTCATCTAGGGGGTTGGTGCTTTACTAAACTTGGGGTTGGTTCTCGTTGTAGGGTTGGTGCTATACTAAACTAGGGGTTGATGCTCCTTGTCGTGTTGGTGGCTCACTAAAAAAATATCTTGTGATGTGTAATATTCATAGGAGTCCTTTGTGTTGAGTAATATATGTAGAGGTTCAGTGGGTTTTCTTCTCCTTAAGGGTTTCCCATTTAAAAATTGGTGTTCTTGTGTTCTCTCTTCTTTCTTGTTATTGTGGATGGTTGTTTCATACATAATAAGCTCACATTGATTAATGAATGCTGAATGGATGCTTTGAATGATGTATGAAAGTTAAGATAACTAAAGCAAAAGTTTCAAAGGATTGATTCACCCCTCCTCTCAGTCATTGTGCTTCCAAGAAACTACCCCTAGATTGTGGTTTTTGTTGTGGATTTTTATCTCCAAACCACTTCCCACATATTGGGGTATTGATATTATATTTATTAGTTAGTAATTATTAATCTATTTTACGTGTTGTAAAATACATGCCTTACTACCCCAAGTCAGATATGCAGCTTCAATACATCTTGGAATTGCTTCTACGACTCTAAAGATTCTCATTCAATCATTCATTGGGTGCAATAATTTTAAGTTTTTTAAAAATCATTTGTTAGTAGTTCTATATATATATATATATATATATATATATATATATATATATATATATATATATATATATATATATATATATATATAAATCAATAATTATAGAGTATGTGATTACAAAAGCAAACATAATTAACAACAAAAGGGAAAAAATGAACTTCTTTAATAAGAGAATAAAATATTACAAAAGTAATCGTTATGAGAACACTAAGTATATTTCTCCATGGGAACAAGTTTAATATCGATCCACAAGGATTTTGAACCATCGATAACAACATGATCCAAGAGTGAAAATGTGCACCATAAAGTTATTAGTGAATGGTAGAGTGAATTTACACATAAAATCAATTTTTCCTCTCAATTGTGTATGTTTCATCAGAAAGGTATTGGACCTCATTCCACCATGAATTTTCCAAGGAGACTCTTCAACATCTTCTTCTTCCATCTTCATTATATTTCATATGCTCTAAGTTGAGATCTCAATAGATGATCTTTATAGTTGTTCATGTTCAATACATGATCTTTCTAGAACACTAAAAAAATCATGATTGTGTCTGTCATGACTTATGATCAATGGCTATCATGACCGATGCTCAATGAAATTTTTTGATACACAGAGCATTTATAGTCATCACATAGACATCACTTTTGGTTTTTAGGTCAACCATTCATACATACTTAGACATGACCATAATAAACCTCCTCTTTGTTATTTATATTAAAAATATCGCTCAATATTTGCTTTGATGGATGTTCATGTTCATACCCTATTCAAACATACCCTCTTTCAAACCAACCTTGAAAGTGTGTTAACTATTGGTAATTTTATTTATGGAGGGGTAATGGTGGGAAAAACGTCCATTTATTTCTTTTCACGCTAAATATAAACACTTACAATTGATAAAGTAGGAAGATCTTTCTCGATTTGAAGGAAAATCATATTATTGTTTATTCGTAGGTAGATTATATATCTAAAAGTGAACATTCAATATTTTAAGCAAATGCTCTTAATTTATATTTTTCGGACGATGAATGAGAAGAGTTTGGAATTACATGCTACTCAATTTTTTCACAGATACATTAGGATTTTCTTTAAACATCAACAAGAAAGTGTTAAGTGCCTTAATAACATCCAATTGAATGGCCCTGGGATTTTTTGTTATCCATCTCCCCTAGATTTTCTTGTTGGATCCCTTACTTCGGGATTTCAGTTATTGGATGGTGATGACACAATCTATGTTCTCTAGAATAACAACATATCAAAAATGACTTCAAGTTTACCTCATATTGCAAACAAGTTTTTAATTAAATTAAAATAGTATACGAAATAACACTCATGAGTTTATCTACTTGCACTCGAGGGTTGGTGGGGTGGGATTACTTCTCTCATTCCATTAATCCACAAGATCTCCAGGCTTTATACCCATAACATCGTAGGAAGCTGAGCCACATACTTCACATATTCTACATAATCAAATGTTTTATAGATTAGTAGTCATATAAATGTTTGGAATGATCCATAGAATATAATAACATAACTTCAGCTACCCAAAGCTTTAGAGGAGTGGGAAGTGGGCTATAATATTCAAAATGGACCCAATGATTGATATAAACTAGCCCATCATATAGTTCACTAATAAAAACAAATCTAGTGAAAATAATTTATATATAGAAGAAAACCAAACATGAGATGCATATCTAAGGCTACTCATTAATAAAACACTAATGAATCATGATATGTCAATATGATAAGGTAATAATAAGATATCATTATCTTAATGCAATATTATCGAGAATATATATATATATATATATATATATATATATATATATATATATATATATATATATATATATATAATAAAAAAAATCATGCATTTGTTGGTTGACATGGTCTGATATAATATATAATCCACAATTTTGTCTCATCCTCCTCTACCATGTGCCATGGATGTTTTTTCGCTTCTCTCCCTACTTTCTCCAAGGACAAGAGTGGATCAGATTATTGTTGTCCAATGAAGATCCGAAGGAGAAACCTTTGCCAATGGTTTGCAGTTGAATATGCACAGGGTAGGGGACATGCCTTGTTGGGATTAGTGTCTTTTTTTAAACGTGGTCTCATAAAAGAGAATTATGGTGGTGTAGGGGATCTAGGAATCCATTTGAAGCCTAGATATTTGCTTCAAAATGTAACCAACTAACTTCCACCATGCCAATTCACCTCACCACTGTGTTTTTCCTTGTTCTGCTTAGAAAGAGGAGGTTTGGAGAAAGGTTTAGGTGAGAACTAGGACTATATTCATGTTTTGTTTTGTAAAAAATTCCTTAAGGAGAGGAGGTTTCAGGGGATGTATCTGTATAAGGCTTTATTCTGATGCGGGAGCATAACTTGCAGAGGCCATAACTTTTGATCCGACCGTTGGATCGTCCTGAAATTTTACAGGGTGGTAGATATACATTAGTACTATGCTGGGGACAACTTTGCTTGCAAGGTTGTGCTCATTTTGGCACGTTTTCGGGCTCGGATTCCGTCATCTAGTGGTCTAAAATTGGCTCCGAATGTTTTTTCTGCTTTTCTCTAGGTCTTAGAACTTTAATAACTTTTGTTGTGCTTTTCAGAATAAGTCCAAATTTCGCGTGAGCCCTAATTTATGAATGCATATTTGGCACACAAATTTTGGGGTCAATCCGAGTTGTTTTGCATTTTAGGGTTTTTTGGCATTTTAGGGTTTTTGGCATTTTAGGGTTTTAGAGTAGTCTTGAAATAAAAGGAGAATGGTAATGATGTAATAGATCAGTGTGAATTCCAGAATGAGAAGTAAGCTATTGTGAAACTCCTGGTTTTATTTGTAAAGGTGTTTATGTGTGTTTTTGGAGGTATTTCAACCTCTTGCAGCTGGATTCACATCAATTGGTATCAGAGCTGGATTTTGATCTTGCGGAAATAATTAAGGTAACATATTACATTTTTATGTGTAGTTTTTACCTCTGTTTTATATAACCATGGCTAGACGCGGGAGGGGAGGTTATGCCCAGATGAATAGGCATATGCAGGAGCTACAGAGACAAATTGCTGAGCTCACGGGGGAAGTTACCCGCCTTAGAAGGAGACATGCAAATGGGGATGCAAACCCAGATAGTGATATTGAAGAAGAGACTCCATTAATGAATGAAGGAGGAGATGAAGAAGAAAATGAGAGAGACGAAGAAACCTTGAATGAGAGACCATTTGAGGAGAGATTGATCAAGGCTTTAGAGGGAAAGAATGACGACATCAAGATTAATGTTCCTGATTATGGTGGAGGGTTACGACCAGAGGAGTTGATTGACTGGTTAAATCGCATGGAAAAATTCTTTGAGTGGAAAACCCTTTCAGAGGAGAAGAAGGTTAAGTTTGCATGCACTAAGTTAGCTGGACATGCATTGATCTGGTGGGATCACCTACAAAATGAAAGACAAAGGAATGGAAAGGGCAAGATCCGAAACTGGAATAAAATGGTAAAGAAGCTGAAAGAAAAGTTTCTTCCTGTAGATTATGCTCAGACACTCTTTCGAAGGTTCCAAAACCTAAGGCAGAAGGATCTCAGCATTGAGGAGTATACTAATGAATTTTACAAGTTATCAATCAGGGTGGAACAGGGAGAGTCTGAAGAACAAAAGGCTACACGGTACATAAATGGGTTGAGTTACACCATACAAGATGAGCTGAGTATGCTCCGGATCCATAGCCTAGATGATGCTTATCAACTTGCATTAAAAGCAGAGGAAAAGAACAAGAGGAGTAATTTTAGAAGAGGTGTGAAGAGAGGTCCATCATCATCTCCAATGAGGGGTAGGGGTAGATTTGAATCTACAAAAGGTGAATCCTCTAATACAGAAGGGCATGAAGATTCTGGTCAAAGCCATGGTAACTACCAAAGAGGTAGGGGATTTCAGAGGGGAAGAGGTTATAATGGAGGACGGGGCTGGAATAGCCCCCAAAGGCAATATACATGTTACAGATGTGGTGAAGAGGGGCACAGAGCTTTTGAGTGTCCGCACTATCCTACACAAGATAGATGGCAAGGAGAAAAACCACGAGTAAATCTGGTTGAGGCTGAAGAGGAAGAAGAAATGGAGGTTGCTGCAGACTTGGGTGAAACCCTCATGATAAGGAGGACGATGATTGTCCCAAGGAAGGAGAAAGAACGTGATGTTGCTGGAGCTGATTCATGGCTTCGAACAAATATATTTCGAACAAGATGCACCTCTGGAGGAAAGGTATGTAAAATTATTATTGATGGTGGTAGTTGTGAAAATATGGTTTCAACTGTAATGGTTGATAAACTGAATCTGAGCTGTGACAAGCACCCATATCCCTATCGTATATCATGGTTCAAGAAAGGAAATGAAGTAACCATAGATAAAAGATGCCTTATAAAGTTTTCAATTGGGAATACCTACAAGGATGAGGTGTGGTGTGATGTTATCCCAATGGATGCATGTCATATATTACTGGGTAGGCCTTGGCAATACGATAGAAAGGTTACACATGATGGAGGGAAAAATACATATACCTTTTGGAAGGATGGTGTAAAGGTGGTCTTATTACCCTTCAAGGAAGAAGAGAAGAGTGAGGGCTTGTTGGCTACAAAAGAGTTTGTTACAGAAATGGAAGAAGCTGGATGTTGTTATGCACTAATGTCAAAGAAGCTGGAGAAAGAAGGCTTTAATATACCTATTGCAGCAGAAAAGATACTAAAAGAATACAAAGATGTCATACCAGATGAGCTACCAGATGGGTTACCCCCAAAGCGAGATATTCAACACCATATTGATTTGATCCCAGGATCGGCCCTTCCAAACCAGGCAGCCTATCGGATGAGTCCGACACAGAGTGAAGAGTTGAACAGACAAGTGACAGATCTAATACAGAAAGGGTTAGTGAGAGAAAGCATGAGTCCATGTGCAACTCCAGCATTATTGACTCCCAAAAAAGATGGAGACTGGAGAATGTGTGTAGACAGTAGAGCCATAAACAAGATCACGATTAAGTATCGGTTTCCAATTCCGCGATTGGATGATATGATGGATGTGCTAGCGGGAGCCCGATATTTTAGCAAGATTGACCTACGGAGTGGCTACTACCAGATCCGAATCCGTGAAGGGGATGAATGGAAAACTGCTTTTAAAACAAAAGATGGATTATACGAGTGGATGGTGATGCCATTTGGGCTATCTAATGCACCCAGTACATTCATGAGGTTGATGAACAGAGTACTCCGAGAATACAATGGTAAGTTTGTTGTTGTCTATTTTGATGATATTTTGATATTTAGTAAGACAGTGGAAGAACACTTGTTACATCTGAAATTGGTGCTAGACTTGTTACGTAAAGAGAGTCTATATGCAAACTTAAAGAAGTGTAGATTCCTTCAGAAGAGTCTTGTTTTTTTGGGATTTGTCATATCAGGGGATGGAGTGAGGATGGATGAGGAAAAAGTAAAGGCAATTCTGGAATGGCCTATTCCAAGGAATGTGACAGAGGTTCGTAGTTTTCATGGATTGGCAACTTTTTATAGGAAGTTCATCAGGAATTTCAGTAGCATTGTTGCACCCATAACAGAGTGTACAAAAGGGAGGGAGTTTGTATGGACTAAGGCAGCAACAGATAGTTTTGAATTGTTGAAGAAGAAAGTATCAGAAGCACCTGTTTTGGTATTGCCAGATTTTAGCAAGGTCTTTGAGGTTGACTGTGATGCCTCACATGTTGGGATTGGAGCTGTGTTGAGTCAAGAAGGACGACCAGTGGCATTCTTCAGTGAAAAGCTAAATGAAGTCAGGAGGAAATATTCTACTTATGATGTGGAATTTTATGCTATTGTTCAGGCACTAAGGAACTGGAGACATTACTTGGTAGCAAAGGAATTTGTACTCTTCACTGACCATGAAGCCTTGAGGTATGTAAACACACAGAAGAAACTAAATAGTAGGCATGCAAAATGGGTTTCATTTTTGCAAGAATACACTTTTGTTTTAAAGCATAAGTCAGGTAAGCAGAATCAAGTTGCTGATGCCTTGAGTAGGCGTGTAGCCCTTTTGACAACAATGGAAAATAAAGTCCTAGGGTTTGAGGCAGTTAAGGAATTGTATGAAGGTGATCCTGATTTTGGTGATGTTGTCAGAAAGCTTAAGGAGCCTACAGTAGGTAGTGATTCTTTTGATTATTTGATACAGGATGGTTATTTGTTTAGGGGGAAACAATTGTGCATCCCTGCTGGTTCAATGAGAGAAAATATTATAAGAGAATTGCATAGTGGAGGGTTGGCTGGACACTTTGGTATAAGTAAGACAATTTCTCTTGTCGTAGAAAAGTATTATTGGCCAAAGGTAAAGAGGGACATCAGTAGGGTTGTAGCAAGATGTAGAGTGTGTCAAATGGCTAAGGGTCATGCACAGAATACTGGGTTGTATATGCCATTGCCTATCCCTACAGGGCCATGGGTTGATCTGAGTATGGATTTTGTGTTAGGGCTTCCTAACACACAGCGAGGGAATGATTCTATCTTTGTTGTGGTTGATAGATTCTCTAAGATGGCACATTTTATTTCTTGTAAAAAAACTAATGATGCTTCCAGAATTACAGATTTGTTTTTTTCAGAAGTGGTTCGATTGCATGGAATTCCAAAAACGATCACTTCAGATCGGGACACGAAGTTTTTGAGTCACTTTTGGAGGACTCTGTGGAAGAAATTGGGGACACAACTACAGTTCAGTAGTGCATATCACCCCCAGACTGATGGGCAGACTGAAGTAGTGAACAGAAGCTTGGGAAATCTCCTACGTTGTATAGTTGGAGAAAAGCCAAAACAATGGGACTTAGCTTTACCTCAAGCTGAGTTTGCATATAATAGCTCGATAAACAGGTCAACAGGGAGGTCTCCTTTCCAGATTGTATATGGTAGGAATCCAAAGGGGGTCCTTGATCTAATTGTTCTACCAGGTGAAGATGAAACTAGTGATGATGCAGAAGCATTTGCAGAACACATTCTACAGCTACAAGATGAAGTGAGGGAAAAGCTGAAAGTGAGTAATGCACAATATAAAATGGCTGCAGATGCCAGTAGGAGAGTAAGTGTATTTGAAGAAGGAGATATGGTGATGGTTCATCTTAGAAAAGAGAGGTTTCCAAAGGGAACATATAATAAACTCAAGTATAAGAAGATTGGGCCATGTAGGATTCTGAAGAAAATGAGTGATAATGCCTACAAGGTGGAGTTACCTGAAAACTTTGCTATCTCACCAGTTTTTAATGTTTCTGATTTATATAAGTTTCCAGGTCATGATGAAAATGTTGCAGAGGAGGAAGAAATAAACTGGAAGAAACAGATGCCGAAGGAGAAAAAGGAGAGGGTAATGCGTGTCTTGGACCAAAAGACAATCACTACTAGACATGGGAGCTACAACAGATATTTGGTACAGTGGGAAGGTTTGCAACAAGAAGAAAACACTTGGATTCCTGAGTGGGAGCTGAGGAAAATTGACAGTGCAAAATTAGATGAGTTCCGTCAACAGAATTTGCAGGAGCTGAATTCTTTTCAACCAGGGGAGAATGATGCGGGAGCATAACTTGCAGAGGCCATAACTTTTGATCCGACCGTTGGATCGTCCTGAAATTTTACAGGGTGGTAGATATACATTAGTACTATGCTGGGGACAACTTTTCTTGCAAGGTTGTGCTCATTTTGGCACGTTTTCGGGCTCGGATTCCGTCATCTAGTGGTCTAAAATTGGCTCCGAATGTTTTTTCTGCTTTTCTCTAGGTCTTAGAACTTTAATAACTTTTGTTGTGCTTTTCAGAATAAGTCCAAATTTCGCGTGAGCCCTAATTTATGAATGCATATTTGGCACGCAAATTTTGGGGTCAATCCGAGTTGTTTTGCATTTTAGGGTTTTTTGGCATTTTAGGGTTTTTGGCATTTTAGGGTTTTAGAGTAGTCTTGAAATAAAAGGAGAATGGTAATGATGTAATAGATCAGTGTGAATTCCAGAATGAGAAGTAAGCTATTGTGAAACTCCTGGTTTTATTTGTAAAGGTGTTTATGTGTGTTTTTGGAGGTATTTCAACCTCTTGCAGCTGGATTCACATCAGAGATCTAGGGTTGTTTCATTCTGACTTGGTTTTCATCAAGCGGTATGATAACATGAATACATACCTTGGATATAGGTTAGGAGGTGAAGGGACTGGTAGAATGTCGACTACGAGGAAACTAGTTGAAGGAGAAAAGATGATGCAAGGAAGAGCCACCGATATGGGAGCAATAAATGCAGCCAATGTAAATATTATGGGACTGCTAGAACTAGTAATTAAAAAATCAAGGTGTGTACGGAATAGACTCGAGGTCATTGAAGAGGAATGATGGAGAGGATTTGCAACACCAGACACACAAAGTGATGATGAAGGTGTAGCACTAGCAAGAGGCATGCAACGTGAGGGAGTTGTTGTATATAAAAAAAGAGGTGAAGAGGAATCCATGGGCACATAGGAGGTGTGATTGTTATAGGCCATTTTAAGGATGGGATGTGGACCATGGATGGATGTTTTATTATTTTCTGGAACATTGAAACCAGAAGAAATTTTTGGATTGACTCACAAGCATGGAATAATACTTTGAGTTTGAGAAAATAATTGACCCATAACGTGTTAGAGTGGCATAAACCAAGTTGAAGGAGCATGCAATGTTGTGGTGGAAAGATGTTAAAAATGAATGGTGAAGGAGAGGTAATGATAAGATAGTGCACTAGTATCACATGTTCACCAAAATGAGAATTAAGTTTTTGTTGTTCGACTACCAAATGAGTTTATTCAAGAAACTAATTTTTTTGAAACAAAAGGAGTTATCAATAAATGACTACATAGAGGAGATACACCAGATCATGATAGTATTTGGACATGTGGAAGTTTATCAGGAGAAGGTCACGCGATATATCAATTCCTTAAGGTTCGGTATTTAAGAATAACTTAGTCTATTGCACATTCATAAAGTGAAGGATACTTATCAGCTAGCTTTAAAGGTAGAAGAAAATTTTGCATGTAAGAACCAGAGTATGACTAGGAGAGGAGTTTTTAATGTTCATGGAAGAGGTCTAAGTGATTGAGGATATAGTAAATCACACAAATATGAGTGCAGTAGTGCGTAGATGTACACCCAAAGTAGTGTGCAGGATGATGAAGCATCACACTTCCCAAGAGGACATGAAATATTTAGCTGAGGAAGGGGATGAGGATTCTATGGAATATGTTTCAAATTTATAACCATTGGAAATCACATGTTTGAGTTTCTAAATGTGCTTGAATTGAAGTTACAAGTAGGTGCACTGAAGCAAGTGCACATGTGATGCATGGTGGCATATAATCAATAGGATTTATGAGGAATTCATAAGGACCAGAGCGTGAATAAGGTTTGATGATAAGGAAAGTATTGTTAAAAACATTGCAAAAAAGATGAACTTGCGTAGAGAAAGAACTTTTTTCGGACCATTTTCAAGTTAGGAGGGAAGTGCTAAAAGGAAATTGTTGATAGTGGAAGCATGAACAATCTTGTTTCTCGTGAAATGGTGGAGAATCTAGGCATGAAGAAGGTTGTGCATCCCAACCCTTATAAAGTGTCATGGTTATAGAAGGCACACCAAGTCTTGGTGAATGAGAAACTCCTAGTTAAGTTCCATATAGAGAACTATTGTGATGGGCTATTGTGTGATGTAATGTCAGTGGAATTTTCTCATCTATTAATAGGAATACCTTGGTAGTATGATATGAAGGTTGTACATGATGGACATGAAAACTTAATCTGCATCAAGAAGGATGGGCATAATGTTAATTTTTCACCATTGAAGAACAAAGAGGAAGAGGAAGTGCAAAGTGGAGTTTGTGTAAGGTTACTACTTGTGTCAGGAAATGAATTTTTGTGAGAAGGGGAGGAATAAGAGGCATGATATGTGCTAGTACCAAATGAAGTGCGGGAATAATGTGTAAGAAAGGAAGAAGTTCACACAGAAGTGCATAAGGTATTGTAATAATTTTCAGACATTGTGACGAAGGAATTTCCATAAGGATGACCACCAGTGCGTAGTGTCACTTGATTGATCTGATACCCAAAGCCAATTTTCCAAATAAAGATTCATATAGAATGACCCCATAAAATAACGCGGAGGTGCGTAGACAAGTGCAAGAGTTTCTGGATAGAGGGTTAGTGCATGAAATTTTGAGTCCATGCATGGTATCAGAAGTACTAATGCTTAAGAAAGGAGGAGAATGACACATGTGTGTTGATTCTAGATCCATCACCAAGATAACAATTAAGTAAAGATTTCCACTTCCTATGATGGATAACTTTATGGATTATCTCATTAACACATAATATTTTTCAAAGATAAATATGAAGAGTGGATATCACCAAATTCACATTAGAGAAGGAGATGAGTGAAATACAACATTAAAGATCGAGGAAGGCCTTTATGAGTGGTTGGGCACGACTGTCGGGTTAACCAATGCCCTAAGTACATTCATGAGGTTCATGAAGGAAGTATTGAAGATATTCATTGGAAGATTTTTTATTGTATACCTAGATGATAAACTAGTATTTAGCAGGAAAAATGAGGAATATCTTGATAATCTACATGAGGTGATGACGTGCTTGTAGGAGGAAGGTTTTTTTGTGAGCATAAGGAAGTACAACTTTATGCACAAGGAATTAGTTTATTTAGGTTTTGTAATATCCCAAAAAGGGTTGTGAATGGACCTAGAAAAGGTGCTCACAATAATAGAATAGTTGTCACCAAGATGAGTAACTAAGGCATGAAGCTTTCATGGACTAGAACGCTTCTATAGGAAGTTCATAAGGAATTTCAGTGGAATATTTGTGGTGATCATGGAAACAATGAAGAGAGATCACACATACTTTGTATGGACAAAGGAGGTAGAACACAACTTCCAATTATTGAAATAGATGATTATGACACAACCGTTGTTAGCATTGCCAAGTTTCAAAAAGGTATTTTAGGTGGATTGTGATGTAAGTGGAACCACAATTGGTGTAGTATTAAGTTAAGAAGGAATACCTATTGCCTATTTCAGCAATAAGTTGAAGGATGCAAAGAAGAGATATTCAGTCTATGATTAGGAGTTCTACGTGATATTAAATGCACTGAAAACGTGGGGGCATTACTTGTTTCTAAATAATTTTGTTTTCTATATTGATCATTGGGTGTTGTAATTTATCAATAGTCAAGTAAAGTTGAGTTAAAGGCACAACAAGTGGGTAGAGTTCTTGCACAATTACTCATATATGTTAAATCACAAAAGTGGGAAGTCCAACAAAGTTGTAGATACCTTAAGTAGGAAATTACTAGTGTTGAAAAAAATGTGCAATGAATTCATGTGTTTTGAGGACATGAAGGAATCATATGTATATAATAATGACTTTAGAGAAGCATGCAAGGAGATGACGTGCAAAGATAGGATTCCATGGATAGATTATTTTATCCAGGAAGGAATGTTGTTTAGAAAAGTGTAATTGTGTATACCACAAGGGTCAATGCATGAGAACTTAATCAAGGAAAAACACAATGGAAGCTTAGGATGTAAATTTGGAGGTGAGAAAACTTTAGTGCAATTGGATGAGCAATATTATTAGATAAATATGAGTATGGATGTGCACAAATATGTCCAAAGGTGTATAATTTACCAATTGGATAAGGGGTGTAAACAAAACACATGACTGTATCAACCTTTACCTGTACTAAAGAGGCCATGGGAGGATATCAACATAGATTTTGTTCCAGGATTTCCAAGAACATAAAGAGGAAATGATTCCATTTTTGTGTTAGTAGGTAGGTTTTCAAAAATGGCACATTTTATTGCATGTAAGAAGACAAGTGATGTGACAAGAATCACACATCTATTTTGTAGGGAGGTAGTGCGACTACATGGATTACCAATGAGAAGAGTATCTAATAAGGACACAAATTTCCTAGGTCATTTTTGGACGACCTTGTGGAAAAATATGGGAACAATATTAACATATAGTTCAACATACCATCCACAGACTGATGGAAAAATGGAAGTGTTAAACAAAATTTTAGGCAATTTGTTGTGCAGCTTGGTGGGAGACAAGCCAAGATAATGGAATATGATGTTTTCACATGTAGAACTTGAGTTTAATGACTCCATTAATAGAAGCACATGAAGGACTCCATTCCAAATTATTTGTGGAATAATTCCCTAACGAGTCACAAAGTTGCACGAGGTGATAGAGAACCGTAGGTAAGAAGCTAAGGAATATGAAGACTATATGCACATGTTACATGAAAACATGCATTGGAAAGTTGGAGAAAAATAACCAAGGTTATAAGGAACATGTGGATGAAAGGCATATAATTAAGGAATTTGAAGAAGGAAATCAAGTATCGGCACATTTGTGCAAGGAAATATTTCCCAAAGGAACCTATAATAAGTTGAAGTTGAAGAAAATTGGACCATGTAAAGTGTTACAGAAGATAGGAACAAATGCATACAAGATAGATTTGTTAGAATAATGGGATATTTCACCAATATTCAATGTGTCGGATTTATACGAGTTCCATGGATAATGGTCTAGTATTCAAAATATAATAAATTAGTACACAGAAGGATTAGATGAGGATGCATAGAAGATAGAAGAGACCTTATAATGGAGGAGACAAATACTAGAGAGAGGTTAAAGAAGTTGAGACTGTATTGAAGTCAAGAACAATAAAAAAAGACGCATGAAAAGGAATACAAGGAATATTTGGTGAAGTGGAAGGATCACGTAAAAGAAGATGTAACATGGATAAACATGAGTGAGATTGGTTAGCTTGGCCATACTCCAGAGTTTGGCTCATGAGATGGAGCTCAATTTTGTCTTACCTAGGGTGTTTGATGTAGAATCATCATGGGAGAATCATACATTTACATATATATTAGGAATTTTAGTGAAGTATGGGAATGGATGAGAGAATTGGAAAAGGTTAGCCAAGAAGCAAGGGCGCAGTAGGAAATTTCACAATAGTGTGTGAAGGTTTTGCGCTAGGAAATGAACATGTAAGTTTAGGGCATATCTTGAAAGGGGTGCCTAGATATTTTATAGCCAATGCACATGGAAATGACGGTAGGGGTAGAAAATGAAAAAGGTGACAAGTGAGAATTGGAATCGCCAGATTAGTAAGGACATAGAGCTTCCAAATGGAATTATCTCAACTACCAGGTTAGGGTAGTTGGACGTCATCAATGTCTAGAAGTTCAAATTCGATAATGACCGGGATCAAGAGAACATTCTAGATGAAATTTTAAAATATTCGACTAGGTGGGAATGAAGATATATAAAAGAATGTCCAGTGTCATGTTTCAGGTACTTTTAGAAATAAGTTGTGTGGAAAGCCATCACCCATGTAGTTCCTCAAAGTTGTTGTTAGCCTCATAATTATCCCATAGAGGAAATCAATTGTGGATGTCGTAAAGGACTAGAAGATAACGAAACATATGTTGTGTTAGATGTAATCCATTGTAAATATGATGATCTTTAGAGTTTAGAGTTAGAGTTAGAGTTAGAGTTATTCCGTTATTACAAAATTGATGTTAGAGTTTAGAATTAGAGTTATTTTGGTGTTAGAGGAATAATAGATACTCAAAAACATTGATGTGAATACTCTGTAAACATTAATATTTCATTGTTATAACATTCACATGATATTTAGAGTTTAGAGTTAGAGTTAGAGTTATTTCATTGTGTTTACTTTGCAAACGATCTAGAGTTAGATTTATTCTGTTTGAGTCGTTCACATCATATTTTGTAAATATTGATTTGACATTACTCATTTTTGCAACATTTTTTTTGATATATTGTGTGTCAATAGTTAATTTCCTCTATACTATAATGCATGCAATATATATATATATATATATATATATATATATATAAGTTATCAAATTTGTTGCGACCTTTACGATATGTGTTGAAATTTATTCTTGATATGCCATGTGTTTATTAGTTTAATGCTTATGTTATTCGAAAACATGATAATGTAATTGTAGGTATTTTCATGTTGGTGGCTATTAAGACAAATTTAATACTCAACAAACATTACATTAAATAGATGATGCAATGAAAATAACAATTGAATCTTTTTTAATCCACCTCACCAAGTTAAATCCATTATTTATGAAGCTTATGCAAAAGCACATAGCTTTCCATGTTTTGTGGTTATCAAATTGAATAATTACATTGGTTTGACATGGAATCCCAAGTCTTTTCAACATGTCTCTATGTTTACAATTTACCACAAAAAGCACAAAGGAATTCCCCTTAAGACAATGTGACCTATAAATATCCATAAAACCTAAGTGTTGATACTGTAAGAATCAATTATTGACATTGGAGGTATTGAATGAAAAGTGATTACTTTTATATTTCTCACCAAAGTAAATTTCCTCAAGGATTTGTGGATCTCACCCCTTTCTCTTTAGAGTGGTTTTCAAAAACAACACATGGTCCATATGTGACTTATCAAAAGAAAGAAGATGATTTCCTATATTCCCTTTAATAGTTTCCCCACCCTTGAAAATTATCCTCTCTTAATTCCCTTCTTCATCACCCCTATTGCCCTCCAATGTTTCACCTTCAATACTTTAACTTATTCAACAACTCCCTATCAACATCTCCATTGTAGCACTCTAAGGGTGAGATTGCTAGTTTATAAAAAGTGAGTTGATGATGAAGTTGAGAAAATATGATTTGAGAAGAAACAATCTATAATAGATGGTGATGTCATTATATCTTGTTTTTATTATTGTATTTAATTCACCAGATAATTATATTTTGTTGGAGAGATCCAATGGAATAACTAATGAATTTACACATATGTGGTCATTTTTTTCTAAAGATTATCCGATACAAATATGCATATTTCTAAGCTTTGATTTGGATCTTATGTAATATGTGTTAGTTAATAAAATAAACTCAAATCAATGCTACTTCAATAAATGGGCTTATGTTTTCACCATTAAAAATGAGATGGACAATCATGGGTTCTTGTAATGAATATAGTGGGTAAAATTCCATATATGAATATAAATTTGCATAGAAACACTCATTAACATGTTTTTTATTTTTGGTGGTTAAGGGACCTACCTCGGTCAAATCCTTAACCTTTTCAAGGTTGAAATAAGAACATGTAATACATGTAAAAGACAAATGAAATGCTAATAAAATGTTATACCTACTTGAGGGCCTGAGGGGACCAATTGTGATGCAGGGTTTCTTAGTGGGTGGTTGTTTAGTATTGATGGTTTATTGGTTTATTTGTAACTTTTCATAGTTACAAATCAGCCACGAGCATGATCACTTAAAATCACGTAGCATTCACAAACCAGTTGCAACTACGACTGACATCAATGTTGAAAATCTGAAATCTGATTGTGTAGTGAGATTTGGGTGTCCAAGATGCTTCTTTCTCCATTAGAAATACTTGAAAACAAAGCATATGTGAGAAATAACCAAAATTGTCAAAGAAACCAAGAGGGGTGAATGGATGGGGTGAGTGTGATTTTATATATTTAGGGTGCATAAAGGATTGGGATAGATATGTGTGTAATGTGAGATGATAAGGGTCCAATGTGCATTGGAGATGTAAATGGGTAGGTGAGTGGATAAAATTAAATATGAGTATGTGAGGATTAGTAAATGAAAGCAGATGGGGATAAGTGAGGATTACATGTCTTAAATCAATTTTATGTTTTTACTTTTTGGGTGTTTTATGGGAATATATTATTTTTAGGAGTTATTTTGGTTTTATATTTTTTGTATTTTTAGTTTAAGAGGTCTTATGCGCAAGGTGTGTTTTCTAGTGTCTAAATTTTTCCCCCTTTTGGGTTGTGTGTTACAATGGGTAGGATTTAACACAAAAAGGTAAGATGAGATGGGGGTCATTTAACCATATAAACATAGTTTCCACATACATGTGCTTAGATGGTTGACTGGATAGGAAGGAACCTGGAATTGCAATCGATGGGTCACTTCAAATGGAGTCTGTGAAGGGATCAATATGTTGAATTTCTGAGACATAGACTATGTGGTCAATCGACTAAGGTAGGTAACAATTGAGTGTCATAATATTTTGATGAGAAGGGTTTGATATAATATCCCCCCTCATGTGACATCTTTTGGAGCCGCAAGTTTCCCCAACATAACATGGGACGACCTTGGAAAAGGCATGATGAGTGGAGGAAAGGATAATGTTTCCCCATCAATGTGAAAGTGAGAAATTATTGTGTGATATGCATAAGATGGGATGCAAGTTAGAGAGCATGAGAATAGTGTTTCCCTAGCCCAATAACGATGACACATGGTTATAAGTGAGCATGGATGAGTAGTTGGTGATGTAATAATATGTGAAAAAGGTATAAAAATGCCCATGGATGTTCATTCCAAATGAGGTAGAATGCAAGTGTGCAAATGACATGGTTGCAATAATGGAATGAAAAATATATGTAGGTGTATGAACATGGTTTTGTATGCATATAAACAAAGTTTGAAACAATATTATTGGTGAACATGCGATGAACCAAAAGGCACAAGTCATGAAAAAATGAGTGAGATAAAACAGAATATTGAATAAGGTCTAAACATCACAAGGTGATATACTATCCTTGTGTCACATTGAGATCTAGTGTGTATATGTGAAAGTTAATTACTGCTTGAAGTGAAGATCCATAATACAATAATTGAAAACATAATCCAATATGTAGGCATGAGTGAAAAAGGTGATTGGTGATTGATGGAATGGAAAGAAATTGTAAGTTGTTCATTTCTCCACTGCCAACCACACGTCTATAGCCGCGATGGAGATGGATTTGATTCTAGTCGCAACATTTCACTATTTCCAACAAGGTGTCCATAGCCCTAGTAGAGATACTTGAAATAACCCTAAGAGAGAGTTCTTGATATTTCTTTTTTCCTTCAAAATTTTGAATTTACTTTTGATTTTTTTCTTTTTTCTTTACATGATATTCAACTCTCTCAATTTTCCAAGGGGTTTAGAACCACTTGATCAGGGGATATTTTTCAGTGTCAAAAGTTCCCTAAACTTCCCTAGACCATTCCAATGCAGTAGAGCCTTCAGAGGCTTTCTGCCGACTGTAAGAACGTGAAAACCAGACACTCTGAGCTCAAGTTATGTTTGGTCAAAGTTTAGTCAACATGAAAGTCAACTTTGGTCAACATGGCAACAAGTGGACCAATGGCAAGGTGACACGTGGCAATTGGCGACAAGGAAAAATTGATGATCTTGTAATTTTTTTAAAATCAGTTCCATGGTATAGAGCTCGTCACAAGCTTCCTGACGCATTTTGAACGGACGAAATCTGAGTTCGTATGCGAAAGATATGCATAGTCAAAGTTGTGGTCAAATGATGACGTGGCACACTGTGACGTGGACGAATGACATATTATGGGCGTGAAACTTGGAAGGTTTTTAGTGGATTTGGATTTAAAATAATAATAATAATATTTTATTTAATCCATTCCATGGGAATAAGCCTAATCCCATGGGATAAGGAGGATTTTGTGGACAAAAAGCTATTTAAAGGCTTATCTTATTCCTTTCCCACCAAATGTGGAGTCAATGGCTAAATTGGGCGCCTAAACCTATGGAAGGGGGATTTGAACCCAACACCTCATATAAAAATATAAGCAGCCTTACCAACCCACCACCCTCTTGTAAGTGGTATAAATATAGCTCACTTGTATTTGTAGAAAACAAGTGCCAAGTCTGTGTCAAGCCAATAAGCAGGCAGTTTTGGAAAAATACAATTTTGGGGCACTTCTGTTCACTTCCAGATCTCAAGTTATATATGAAATTTGCTCATAATTTTGAGATGATCATGATGGTCTAATAATTTATCCGATTTGGAGCTTTTGTGATAGAGTTATGTGTTGTTAAAGTCACACAAAGGCGTAGAACCAAAAGGAGACACCGCTGCAAGTGGATCAGGAAGGTGAAGGACAGAGGCTGAGCTCCATTAACATCCTTCAAAGGTCTGAAATTTTTTTTTGTAAGTTTTTGATTCATTATTGGTTAATGTAAAGGTTATTGTATTTATATTTTTTTAACATTATTAATGGATCGGTTCACCACGAACCTGCGGACATAGGAATTCTGAACCCCATAAACAATCTGGTGTTGTGTTCTAATTTTTATTTTCAATTTCTAATTGTTTGCAGTAATTTAAATTCCCAATTTGAATATGGATGCAACTATAATTAGAATTGATAAAATTGAAAAAATCAATTAAATCTGAACAATGATTTTTGGGGCTTTCGAACGAACAATGAAATTTTGAGAAAATTGCAAACTTAATTTCAGTTTCAATTCAGTCCTAAATCATATTCTAATCAATTTTTGGAAGTGTAAAATCCTTTTAAGTTGATTAAAATTGAAGATCCTTGAAATCGTTTAAAAGTGGAAAAAATAAAACACCTGTTTTCGGATCACCACTAGTGGATCGGTGGAGGGAATGGAATTGAGTACGGAGATGACATTAGCAAGCGTAAATCGATAATGCGTTGGGGCCTTCACAATTTTTTTAAGTTTGTAATAGTACGTGGATCTCTAGGAGGAAAATAATTCTTAATTCACTAAGTAATGAGAGACCAAGTTCAGTAAACTATAATAGAAACTATTGACTCACAAAACGTTATAAAATGCTAATCAAGAGTTCACCAAAAGCTATGAAACAAACCAAGATGTGGAATGTGAATGAATTGTAAGTGAAGTATGTAGTAGTGAGTTGAGAAGTGGAATGAAATATGAATGGATGGAGAAATTTTGGATGAACATCCATGAGAAATAATTTTTTTATTAATTTTTTTTGGGATATATATATATATATATATATATATATATATATATATATATATATATATATATATATATATATATATATATAGAGAGAGAGAGAGAGAGAGAGAGAGAGAGAGAGATTTTGGAAAGTTTTTTAGTTGTGTGGAGGTGTGTGTTTTTGTTTGTGTTAAAGATGATAACTTATGATATGTGGATAATTAAGGCATGTTTCGAATTCAGACCGGATGAAGAGAAGTGGAATGTATGGAGTGCGTAAAATGTGAAATTGGATATGAATTAGAGTCCCCTCAGTTCATGTAGGGACCAAATTAATGAGATACGTGATGTATAGAAGAATTCGGTGGATGATATAGATACTTCGATTCTATTATATGATGTGGATGAAAAGGGAAACAATCATACCAAATATAAGTCGTCAGATGGTAGTGAGTGAAGGATGTGAGTGTGGGGATGAAGTAAACAAGATAGATGGTGAATGTGTGTTAATGTTGGGTGGATGAGGACTTGAGAATCGATCAATGATAGGAGATAAAGTGATATTAAATATTTTACGAGTGATAATGTTAGGTGGATGAAGAGTGGATAATATAATAATGTCTAAAGGGAGAACGAGAACCAATGATGTGGTCTTGTAATCAATAAGTGTGATAATATGATGAGTGTGTGGAATAGGAAGGGGTATATAAGATTGGATGTCAAAAAAATGAGAATGTGGGAGAAAATAAAAAAATATGTGAAAGTGTAATTGGATCTGGAGGAGGATTGCAAAGCATATGTCGAAGAATAATTGTTGTGTCGTCATGAACAATGATGCGAAAAAAGTGAAGAATGAAATGATCATGTGATTTTTGAAGTAGGTGAAGGAAAACTAGTGTTTCTTTGGGCTTAATGTGGATGAAGAAGTGAGATAAGAATGTGTTAGAAATTTTTATGAATGTAAAAATGCTATGTTGGGGGAGGCAGGAATACTAGTTAAGTGCTTGTCCAATTAATGAAAGTGGAAAGGTGCGCAAAAGGAAGGTGTCTTTGTGTTAAATAAGGTGGTAGATGTAGAAAAAAAAATACAAGTGATGTTGGGGGTATGTGGTGTCATTGAATTTTTTGAATGTGGGTAATTTTAAATATGGTGGTGAGGATGGCGTGGTACCATGGGGTGAATATGCTCATCAAAATTTTTGTGATAAGTTAGTGTAGGTGGAAGTCCCCAAAAATTTTGGGACTCAAGCTTGGTGATGCGTACTATAATGTATTTTCAGAGCAATTCGGGATGTGAGTGAGTATGGGGGTGAAACAAAGCCATGAGGAATGAAAAGGTTGAAGGGGTGAGTGGAGAGTGGATGGGTTAGGAATATAACATGTGTAGAAGGGGGACAACATATACAAGTAGGTCTAGTAAAGTATGAAATATGAGGAGGTTGGGAACACAAATTTACTAGAGGTCATTGTGAATACCCTAGGCTTATGGGCCTAGGGTTCGAGGAAATGCCCCAATTTTTTTGAATATATTTTTTTGTAAAAAAGGGAGTTCTCTGTCACAGGCACGATTGATGCAAAGGTGTGTACAATGTACAAGTTGTAGGTGCAACCAAACAAGAAATGTTTTTTAATTTTTTTTTTATTGAATGGTCAGTCACGGGCGTGAATGGCTTTAGGGGAATGGGGTCTGACACAGTTACGGCCGCGATCATGAAAGATGGGTTTTTTTGTTTGATTTTTTTAGAAAATGGAAATGAGCCAATTACACTTATGAACAGCCAGGAGAGGAATTGGTATTCATCTATTCATGTTTGTGACTATGCAACAAGGCATGGTAGTGGTGTGCGAAGGGGGAGGAAAACAAAAATCACAAGGGATAATAGGAGTGTTAGGATCAGTTGCTACTAGGAATGGTCGAAGTGGGTGAGGGTGAGGGTGCAGTGCAATGGCATAAAGAGAGGTAGAGTGTTGGGCCCAGTCATGGGCGCAATCGAATGAGCCCATGAGGGTGTGACGAAGTAGTAGCGAGAGCTAGTAGAAATGTTGTCAAAACTTGGTGGTACTATGTAGTAAGAGTTGAAATTCAAGGAATTGGTTGTAGGTGTTTGGGATGTTGGGGAGTCCAATTGTGCATATTGCATAATGATTGGCACACCCATGTATGACACCATGGTTGAAATTCCTATTTGGTGTTGTGCTAGCATAGGAGGGTATTGATCTAGATGATGACATTTTAATGATCTAGGAAGTACTACAAATATTTGGATTTGGTTATGAAGTTTTCCTAACCATTGAAAAATACCACATTTACCATGGGCCATGAGAATGGGTGTTGCTCACAATCTTTGGTAGAATTATGTAGCTTTCTATGCTTTACAAAACTCTAATTCTCCATACAAGATAAATCTAAGATCCATGGATGATTTTGCATAAGAATCCACTAGAAATTTGATTGTGAGCAGTGTGCTCATAACTGAAAGGATATAGCCTTGGAAAACACATTCATATAATTTCCTCCTCTAAAATCCACAAATCTCCTTCAAGTCCTTTATTCTTCCATAAAACTAAGTACTCTTTGTACAGTCGTTGTTTTGTCTTCTTTCCAACTCTTTTTTCCAAGACTTATCGACCTCTTCCATTTCTTCTTGGGAATTTAAGTTTCATCCTCTTCTTGAACAATATCATCTCCATGGTACAAATACAATTCCGCAACATTAAAAATGGTGAAATATCCAATCCTTTCAATAACATTATCTCATATGCATTATCTATTTTTTTCTCAGGATCTTGTAAAAGAATGATCTTATAAAATTTCAACTCATCATCAATTCCTTTTAGGAACCTATCCTTACTTAGGAGCTTATCCTTAGTTAGGAGCACTAAGATCAAATCTCTTTAAAAAAATAATTCCATTTTCCTTTTTTAATATACTTTCTCATAATTATACTTCAGATTTATCTTTTGTAACTTCCCTCACACTTCCTCATAAGACTTAATATGTATGCTCTATAAAACATTATGCATCAATTATTTTTTTTCTTCACTCTCAAAATATTTGTCACTCCCTTAGGCAATCTTCCATGTACACAAGCTAAAATGGGTCATTCCAACTACATGTTCATCTAATTATCATATAAGTAAATTCTGTTTGAGCCACTATATGTATCCCTTTGTGCTAGCAACCCCCAATCAAACATCTAAGAATATTCCCTAAAAATTCATTCACAACCTTTGGTTTCCATCGATTTGTAGGTGGTATGTGGAGCTATATTATAGCTTGTCACTTAAATTTCTCCATAATTTTCTCCAAAAGTGACCCTAAAATCAGATATCTTTATGTGAAGTAATACTCTTTGGTAATACACACAATCTAATATCTGACCACATTTTAAGAATCATTAATATTTTTACAAGGAATTAAAAGTTCCATCTTCGAAAATCTATCAGCCAAAACAAATATAGATTTATTTCCTCTTTATATCCTCCGATAATAAAAGAACAAAATCCATAGTCAACTCTTCATATGGTCCTTCTAGTACATGCAACAAATTATATGCACCGATATTCATACTTCCTTTCTTCATGAGTTGGCATACACTATATCTCTCAACATACTTGCTAACTTAGCCATAACTAACTGATAATATGTCTCCTCTAGAAATGTTATGGTCTTATGTCTTCTAAAGTGGCCTCCTAATCCACTAGGATGAAACTTCTTAATGAGGTTCTCCCTCATCGATCCTCTTGAGATACAAAATTGTGATTTCTTAAAAAAGAATCATTCTTGGCTTATGAATCTTCATATAGGTTTTTACCACTCATTAGTATATTTTGAGGTTTTAACATCACTTTTAGCAATAGAAACATGTTTATTTAAGATCCTAATGCTTATTTGCATTACTAGTCAATAGGTCATTTCTAAGGTCAAAATTAATATCTTTTTTCCTTTTATATGTTGGGTTTATGCAAAAGAAACTATTGTGGGCATAATAGCTTCATTGAATGTGGTATTGCATGATCTAAACATTACCAGTGAAATGATCCCTCCCATTTTTAAAAAAGACATAAGTTAGTATACTCGTTATTCGTAAGTACATAAAATTAGTTGTAGAATGTCCACTTTAAATTATTAATTCAATATACTCACATACTACTAAAGAATATGGTAACCTTATATTCCATACAAAATAATTTCAAGGAAAATGAAAAAGGTCACTTTTCTTAGTTGACATCAACCAAAATAAACTATAATAATATTTTATTATAATATGAACAAAATGAAAATCCTAGAAGATGCACTTGTTTTTATATTCTATGTAATATTTCCATTAAATTCCATGGAAACTATTTTGCGTGGTACGTTTGACATTCATATTTTACATAGAATAGTACGGTATATATAGAAGTTAGTAACTAGTAGATTATCATCATATTGAGCATTTGAGACTTATTATAAGCTTTGGAGGTTGCCCCCTTGAAGAGGCTAAGTCATTGCTACTTGAATATTATATGATCTTATATCTCTATTTGGTGTTCTTGGTGTTCCATTACTCTTGAAATTCATATATATCTAAGTAATTTCCTTACAAATGGTATCAAAGATTTGATTTGGACCAAAATTAGGACAAACCCCTAATTTTGATGATTTGTCTATATCTCACAAACCATTGTGAATTTATTTGCAATTTTAAACTAAAGTTTCAAAATCAATCAAGTAAGATTCTCTCAAAAATTAGGATTTTTTAATTTGTTTTGAAGAATTTATCTCCATTCTATTGTTTTCTATAAATTTTCTCCATATGCCGCAATTTTTCATATTTTTTTATAAGCTCTTTACATTTTATTAAATATTGAATTTTTTAGCAAGGGTTTGTTCCCCGTGTTTTTTCTATTTGGAAAAAATCTTCTGAAAACATCAAACCCTAAATCCCTACCCTGATCTCGAACTCTAAACCCTAATCCTAAACCATGAATAAAAAAAACCATGACAAGTCCACAAAACAAAGGGAAAGGCAAGGGTAACACCACTTTAGGGGAAAATACTCAAGATATGGAGTTAGAAGGAGGACTTATTGATTCCTCGAACCTAGGTTTTTCCTCAACAAAAGTCAACTTGAGTACGATCTGTACATATACAATCGGTAATGGTGACACAAGACAATCTAGATGAGGTCATTGATAATTGATCACAATGAAATTGGAACTCATGGCATCAATTTTTGTCTACAACCACAACCACATCATGCCAAATCCCAACCATGTAAGTCAGAGCCTCCCATTAACCATATTTCTAATTTAGCATAGTTGCATCATTCATCTTGTTCTAATTTAGGAGGTAGAAACATGATTCCAAAAGTGGAGATGAGAAAATTTAATGGTAAGAGTCCAGTCACATGGATTGACTAGATGGAGATTGTTTTGAGGTATATCAAGTTATAAGTGGACAAAAGGTGGTATGACATTTGGTATGGATGGATGTATGAGCAAATGAAAAATATGGGTCTTCGTGTTACATTTTTAATGTTCATATATGAGCTCCAGATGCACTATAATAACCATGTTACAAAGAACAATTTTATCCAGATAACAGATTTGTCACAAATAGGGACGATCGAGGATTATATCTAGTAGTTTCAAAAATTGTCCTTACATGTGGATTGCATCTCATAGGATCATCTAAATGATCTAATCTTGGGTAGTCTTGAGGATATCATCCACATTGATGTTTTCTTTCTTAATCCAAGTTCTATATTAGAATCCATTGATAGTTGCTCATTAGGTGGAGGAAAGGGAGATAATCAAATAAAGGACTTTCACTACTATAAAAGAGAGTATGGTTTTAACACAATTAGTTCGTAAACCTACTAAACCGACACTTCAAAAAATTGAAGAGAAAGAAGAAGACGGTTTATGTTTCAATTGTGATAGTAAATATAGTAAAGGACATAGATGTGTTGAAAAGAAGTTATTCTACATCGAGGTCATTAATGACGAAGTCAAAGATGAAGAAAAATAAGTAGATGTGGTGGACAAACTAGGGTTTGGAGATTCACAGCCAATTATTTCTTTTATGCAATTTTAGGTGTTATCTCCCCACAAACCCTCAACATAAGTGGTATTCTAAATAAACATAAGGTAATAATATTCATTGACTCGGGGAGTGCACGTAATTTATCAATAAAGAGTTGAAGGTATGTCTCAAATGTTTATTTACCTAGCTCCATAATTTCATGTCATGATTACAAATGGGGGCATAGTCAATTGTTCAGGAAAATTCCATAGGATGAATTAAGGATAATTTTAAAAATGAACCCCTAGGAAATATAATATCCTTGTGAATCCTAGATTATATTGTAAACACTAGAAAATGCACTTTGCGCATAAGGTCTCCTAAACTAAAAATACAAAAACAACAATAAATCCTAAAAAATCAAATATTCCCACAAAAACTTAAAAAGTAAATAAATAAGGTTTATTTAAGACATGGCATCCTCACTTATCCTTGTCTACTCTTATTTACTCATCCTCACCAACTCACATTTGATTTTATCTACTCCACCTAACCATTCACATCTCCAATGCACATTGGACCCTTATCATCTCACACCTTTATGCACATTGCACCCATATCCATCCCAACCCTCTATGTAGCCTAAATCTATAAAATCACACTCATCCCATCCAATTACACCTCGGTTTATCTAATTTTTTTTGTTATTGCTCATATATGCTTTATTTTAAAGTATTTTCAAAGGAGAAAGAGAAGCATATTAGACACCCAAAGCTCACTACACAATCATATTTTAAATTTTCAACATTGCTTCCAATTACGCCTACGAATAGCTTGAGACTATTCTATAATTTTTAGTGATTGTTCCCACGAATGATCTATGATTGTGACAATTTCCAAATCAACCAAGAAACCATCAATAATCAACGATCATCCACTAATAAACCCTGCATCACACCTTGGTCCCCTCGAGGCCCCAAACAGGTATATCATGTCATTTCAACATTTCATTTGTATTTTTCATGTCTTACATGTTTTTATTTCAACCTTAAAAAGGTTAGGGATTTTTCTGAGGCAGGTCCCTTAACCACCAAAAATAACTAACATGTTGTTGAGTGTTTCTATGTAAATTTAGATTCAGATATGGAATTTTACCCACTTTATTCAATGAAAGAACTCATGATTGTCCCTCTCATTTTTAATGACTATAGTGTAAGATGATTTATTTAAGTAACATTGATTTGGGGTTATTTTATTAATTAACACATCTTGCAAGTGATCCAAATCTATGCATACATTTTAGCGACCACAATGAGACCTTTTAGGTTGTGGGTAAATTACTTTGTTTTTTGAATCTAATGGTGTTTTCTTTATGGGTTTTTAGTCCTTTTGATTTGGTTTTATTCCTCCCTAACATTTTGGTAGCATATATAACATTTGGTTTTGCATATCTACCCAAAAACTGGTGGCAGGCTAGTTACAACCGTGACTATCTCGCAATTTTTATTGAAAAAAGAACAAAATCTAACAATCTAGTTACAGGGTAGTTGCAAGTGCCACTGTTTTGTAATTTTGTTTTTGAAAAAATTAAGGGAAAGAAACTTTATTTTTGTTAATCACATATCATAGATTATTTGTTGTGTGTGCTCTTCCTTCACTCCCTTGAGTGATCTTAGGAATCAAAATATATTCAATCTGTTTACCTTATTATAGAGCAAAACATGATACTAGTCCTTATATTGGTATTCAGTATCAAAGGTGCCTTTGGGTTACACTTGTGGGTGAAGTTTTCGTGATTGACCTACTATATCTTTCACCTAACACAACTGCAAATATGGTGTTTATGACATCGACCTTATAATTTTTTAAGAACTTGTAAGTAAATGTATACACATCCATTCCCCCATTTCCCACCATTATTGGTCATTAGGATAAACCCCAAAGGGTGGGACACCATCTGCTGCTTACTTACAAGGGATCTTATTTGAACAAATTGCCATTGATTTGATGAGTCCCTTTCACGTACTATTTATGGTATATCAAAATTCATATCTTTATTAGAGTGATAATAGCCAATTGTATCTGTATCACAACATATTGTATTTAAAATAACAAAGTAAAATCCAAGAAAACAACACCATACTGTTAAAAAATAATTCATCCAAACATTTTCACCATATTTGGGTCACATTTGTGACTTCCCCTGACATCCAACACCATTTCCCCAAATTTCTACAATGCCTGCTAATTCTAGTCATTTTAATATTTTTCCCAGACCCAGTTATAGGTGTAGCTACCCTACGATTTTTAATCAATCGCATTTGTTGTTGTCTGTCATTGCTCACATACTCTCTCCATCCCTTTTCCCACATTCTATCATTTTCAAATTTTTCTGTCTATGTCACAGGCACGACCACCTTGCGATTTTTTATTCCCAATTTTTTTCGATGTTTTCCATTTTTGTAATCTTACGTGCTCTATCTATGCATGGTTTGCACAGTCCTAGTCACATGTGTGACTACCCTGCATCTTTACGACCTCCTTCCATGTTTTAGTTTGCCCCTTACGCACTCTAGTCCCTCATGTGCTCTAGTTATTCATTTGTGTGCTTTGGTTTCTTTCTGCTTTAGTCCTTCCCTTACATGATATTTTCCCTTACGCCTTTTGGTCCTTCCCTTGCATGTTATGGTCCCTTATGTGCTCCAATCCTTCCATTTTTACCCATCTCATTGCTTCATCCTTTTCGTGAGCATGATTGCCTTGCAATCTTCCTCGAACCACCTTTCAACCTTCCTGCAACTAGTTTGCAACTGCTCGGTCACTTTCACATAATTTTCATATAGTCTCAACTCTGATCCTCTCCATTTTTCTCTCACTCTCACCACCTCCAATTTGTTCCATCTTGTGTCACCTCCACTAAAATACACCTCCCCTCCTTCCTCCTCCTAATCATAGCTACGAATAAATAATCTCTATACCCACTATAACTTGTTCCCTTCCTCCAACCATGTGATCTTTGATCTTGCACTTTCCTTTGCATCTCTCACCTCCCGATCACAGGTAAGATCAAGGTACCACTATTGTTGTTTTGCATTGCTCCCACCTCCTACTATCGTGACCTAAACTTCTCTCATCTTCTTTCTCTTAGCACCATTCGCACTTACAATTAACTGCTCCACAACACACATTTAAAATACATTTTTCTTGGTTGCAGTTGCGAGCAAGCTGACCCTGTAGTATATGGGCCAGTCGCACTTGCAACCTTTCCCATACAACTAACCCCAAAAAATACTTCTAGTACACATCCCTCCTCATACTACACACTACTTATCCCACTCTAACTTGCATTCCCAATCCCACATGATATACCCTTCATATCTGGCACACACATCTCTCCCCACTCCTCCCATTTGTGGGCACGACTGGGCCAACTTCCTCTATAGTTCCATTTCTTTCCATCCCAACTATATTTATACACACTCCACCTCACTCTACACCAACTAGTCACATGTATGACTGGCTAAAAATAAAATCACGACAAAAACACACCCATGCATAACACTTGGCTAGTCACGGCCACAACAAGGTACTGAACCTTCATGTCTTAGTGTCAGTCTCACCTGTGAATGGATCCACACTCTCCAACACCCTAAACATAAAACATTAAAAATAAAAAAATTGTTCAGACATGGTCACAACTGAGCTAAAACCCATCCATATCCTACTCGGTCGTAGGTGCAACCGACAACCTTAAAACTACACCAAAAAACCCAACATATATCTTGTTCATTCGTGCCCATAACCAATCGTACCACTCCTATAACATCAGTTGCTCTTACAACTGGTCACCACCGCTAACCTCAACATAAAAATACCTGAAACATGTTGTACATGCACATGTCTATATCTATTTATTTCCCCTCTATCTCCTTCTCCACACCTTTCCCCATGGTCCTCCTCTATATCCCCATATTGGCCCTCACTTCACGTTCATAGGCATGACACGGTCTAATCCTTTCTCCCCAACTCCTCATTTCCTTTGTCTCATCACCAAACTTCCACTCCCACTTGATTGCGTCTATGACTAGGTTCCAAACTCCCCATGCACCACCAATCTTATCCTCCATATGTGTTTCCTGCTCCCTACTCCTACCTGGCTGCATCTGCGACTGGGTCCCTAGCTCACACCACTCAACCCTTATTGGTTGTTCCTATGACCAACCTGTCACCATGCCACCTCTCTCTAGTTACTCTCTACTACCATATTTTCCTCGCCACCTTGTGTTAGCTCCATCACACTCGGTGCTAGTGCCTACTTCCTTCTCCTCAATCATGCGCATGACTGGGGTTGTGCCTCACCACTGTTGTGTTGCCTCCATCGACCATCTCTCATCCCTTCACATAGATCCCTTATAGAAGGACCACCATTTGCGAATTCTTGGACACATTTGTTAAAAGATATATATCCACGGGGTGTTGCAACTAATGGAATTTCAGCTACAAAAGCATGTAAAAACCATTAGAAACAACATGACACCGATACCATGCAGCTAAGTTTGCCATAAAGGATCGAGTGCTTCAAAACTAACATTTTAATGTGTGCATTTATCTTAATGACAATCTGGTCCCCCTGACTTGAGGGCATTCTTGTAAAGCATTTTGGCCAATGCATGTAATGCATCATATTGTTTTAGGAGTTCCACAACAAAGGAAAAACACCACCTTCAATAAGGAAAGGAGGATTTTAGGTTGGGAAGAGTCTTTCGATTGTAGTTGTGAGTTCTAGCAGAGTTGTTAGGCTAAAAAAATGTAGCTACAACTAAGAAGGGGTGTAGTGTGTGTAAGAATTCATAAAAACAATGTCGAGTTGACCAAGAGTGTAAAAAGTATGCATGTAGTTTAAAAAGCTAAGAGTGCACGCAAAAGAATGGAAGAACTCCATATTTCATGAATCAATAGTAACGTGTATTAGTGTGTCAATCTTGTGTTGTCATTATAACAATATATACTTTAATAATGCCATGATTTGTTTTTCCTCATTCAACCCATAACCTACCTCGCTATCATTTGGTTATGGCTAGAAAGTGTTAATTTTTTAATGTTGCCACTAATAATTCTGAATAATTAAAGAAAATTAATGCTAAGGAGTTATTTCTTGAGAACACAAATCTCGTAATCAAGCGAAATCCCCCCCCTCATATTCTTGGAGGATAATCAAGATGATTGTGATGGAAGGGAAGGGCTCAACCAAAAAAATTAGACATTCAAGTGACGTTAGGTTTGTCAAATGTTTAAACCACCTTGATTGGTGAAGAGAGCGAAGAGCACTCAACCAATGTAATACCGAAAAAAAATTAACTTTCTACGATCACAAAAATCCTCCAAACATCAACATTATTTTTTGTGACATTAGACTTCAACATTAGGTCAACTTTGACTTGTTTTCTTAAAAAGAGCACTTTAGTAATGCAAAACAGTGACGATCATAAGACTCATGACATTATTGTTTTTTACTTTAGACATGATTCTATTCACGCCTAATTTTGTAGTTCTTCCATTGGTCCTATTTATAAATATTGTGAAGCACAAAAATGCAAAAGAAAACATTCTTCACACCGACCAATCCTCATACGTCTGCACAATCAGAAACAAATGCACCATTGATCGCCCACAAAAATTGCTTAATTCAACATTTGAGGTGAGTGATCTCATCCATTGGAATGCATATTGATTATTTATCATGAATTTAGCTTTATCATTTTTATTCATTGTCTCTCTTGTTCTCTACATTAAATTGTGATTGTTTCAATTTTGCTATCGATTATAATTTTCCAATAGAGAAATTTGTAGCCATTTCCAATTACCTTACACATTATTCAACGTTATAGTCTCATAGTGTTTTAACCAATTCAATGAGCTACTCCAAAATGTGTATATGCCATACTAGATTGGGTTTCAAACAACTTCACACTTGTTTTCTTGAAACTATATGATTAAGACATTTTTAATATAACAAATTGGTGAACCAAAAATTGAGGTATTAGCAAACTTGTAGTTTGCTAAATAACTCATAAAAAGAGTTTTTGGAGACAAATTTGTATGGATAGAATTAGAATCTCCATTTCAAGTCTCCTTCAAAATATCCATCACTACACGAAGATTGATGAGAAATTACATATGCAAAGCTCTTGCTATAAGTTCGTGAAGTGTTATAGCTAATTTGTAGTGTTCTTAAAGGTCATATTGTGCACAATTCTTTGTGTAGAATCTCATTTGCAACAAATTACAGACTGCAGATCCTTAAAATCTCTATTGGGTTATAGTTTTTAAAAACATTTTACATATTATTCAAACCTTCCCTGGACATATACTTGCAATAACTAGTATAAAGTAAAATTGAATATCTTCTCTGCATTTTTTAATTAATTTTTTATAAATTTATCTGAATAGGTTGTAAGTTGAATTCAACAATTGAGACATTGGGATGAATATGAATATAAAGAAACTACATATGACCGACCTACATGTCATATATTTTTGTCCTTTTTCAACTTTGTGCATCCAATGGCCTACATCATCTCAAATATGATTCGACTATCCACATATATTTTTCCCGCCATCTTCTCTGCAAGCTCTAGATTATGGTGCTGCCATGTGGTGTACATGACATTTGGATTTGTTTTTTACCTTTCCATGATAGAATGAGGCAGGTCATCAATAAATGCTTAAATGGGCAATTTTCTTCCTCTGTATTGTTAACATCGTTATTATTTGTGGTGCTTGTCTTCTTCAAAGAGAACATATCGTTTCTCATTTATATTTTCTAGTGACCCATTTTTTTCAAGATTGTTTTTCAAATCTTTTCTTTTTATCTTCACCAAAATTCTCATAAGAGTCCCCCAAAATCAAATGCCTTGTATGATCATAAAGAAGCTCCATAACATCAAAATTAATATTTTATCCCAAAACTTGCAACCCCAATATTCTGCTATGCCCTTAATCATATCTCACATTTGATGTATATAGCCGACTTGTGGCTATCATAACTTCTTATCATTATGTATCTCTTTCATATATGTTATATTATCATGGGTGGGCCAGCCTTGGGGATGGCCATAGCATAGGAGAGTATAAATAGGGGTTAGTAGGTAGTAGTGGATCATCATATTGAGCATTTGAGTCTTATTGTATGTTTTGGAGGTTGCCCCCTCAAAGTGGCTAAGCTATTATACTTTTATATTGAGATCATTTATCTGCAATATTGTGTTATTTAGTTTTCTATTGCTGGTGATAATCAAAATTATTCAAGTAATTTCATTACAAGTGGTATCAAAGTTGCGATCCGAGCCAAAATTAGGGCAAAAACCCTAATTTTTTGTTTCCGCTATATCTTGTGAACTAGACCGATTTTTTCAGAGATTTTTTTTACCAGATTTGAGAATCATTCCAAGTAAGAATCCCTGAAAATTTCAAAAATTTTGTTTTATTTTGCAAAAATTATTACAAATTTATGGTTTTTCATAAAATTTCTCCCTAGGCTACAAATTGTGGAATTTTTCCAATTTCTTTGCATTTTCGAAAAGCGGATAAAAAATTAGTTGGAGTTTGTTCTTTAAGTTTTTTATAAATGGCCGAACTCTTATTGAACTCCCAAACCCTAAAATTTGACCTTGATCCCTAAATCCTACTATTTTGGGGCATCATGGCGGGGCCTTCCACAAGAGGCAAAAAGAATCCCATCACTCTTGGTAAAACACTAGAAAAGGATGAGATAGTAGTTGAGGAGTTGGAGACAAAAGAGGTAACTACAGATTTCTCAGGGTTAGGGTTTACTTCGATAGACCATAAGGTAAGGCAACTTGAGTTTAACCTGAGAGACCTCAAGTCTCAGGTGGCCAGCAAAGAAGATGTGGAAAGGATTGGACAATGGTTGGAGCATTTCATGAATAAATTTAGTACACATATAATGGGTAATCATAATTCTATCAACCAAGTTGGATCTTCAGGTCAAGGTAATCATAATTCTATCAACCATGGTGGATCTTTGAGCATGCCCAATCCAAATACAAGCACTCTGCAGGCCCTTAATATGTTTGCAAAAGTGGAGATGCACAAGTTTGATGGAAATGATCCACTCAATTGGATCAACCAGATGGAGATTTTCTTTGAACTACATCAGATTCCATCAGGACAAAAGGTGACCATGACATCTTTGTATCTCGAACCTGACCAATTCGTCTGATATCTATGGTTATGTGCTCAAAGGCAAAAAAAAAGTGGTCTTAATGTTACATGGACAGTCTTCACCGAAGAGTTACACTTACACTATAGTTCATCAATTCCAAAAGCTTTCTTTGTGGGTGGAAAATATTAATGAAGAGAATTTGAATGATCTATTTCTTGGGGGTCTTAAGGATCACATTGAGCATGAGGTGCGTATGTTTAATCCTCATAAGGTTTTTGATTCCATGATTATGGCACGAAGGGCAAAGGACTAATTTGTTTCAAGCTGGAGACAAATTTTCACTAATATCAGAGATCGCAACATCTTACCCCCAACACTCCAAAGGCCAGTACAAATTGACACCTCAACAAATTGAAGAAAAGAGAGCAAAAGGGTTACGTTTTAACTGTGACAGTAAATATGGACCTGGACATAAATGTGTTGAAAAGAAGTTGTTCTACATTGATGGGCCTAGTGAAGATGAAGAGAAGGATGAAGATGTAGAGTCAGAGGTCTTGGTCGAGCCAGAGGAGGAATCAGGAGATCTCCAACCAACGATCTCATGCCATGCAATTTCAAGTATTAGCACCCCCCAAACCCTCAAGGTGGTTGGATTCTTAAAAAAAGAGAAGGTCACAATGTTGATTGACTCAGGAAATACTCACAACTTTATCAATCATAAGTTAGCAGTGCGCCTAAACTGTTTTATTTATCCAACTCCTAAATGTCAAGTAATGATTACAAATGGAGGTAATGTTACTTGTTCTGGAAAATGCCATAGCATTAAGCTTGCCATGGGAGATTACATACTAAATAGCCCATGTATGCCATTTCTATGGGAGGAGCAGACATTGTGTTAGGAGTTCAATGGCTTACCACTTTGGGAACCATTAAGATGAACTTCCAAGAATTGTTCATGTGCTTTCAGTCTGATGGAAGGACTTTTGAGCTAAGAGGCTTAAGAGCAAAGTCTACACAGATAGTGAGCTCTCATCAGATGCACAAAATGCTAAAAAAGGGTGCAGAGGGATTTGTGGCAAAACTATTTTCATTGGAGGTGCATCATTCTAAGGACATTATACCATCAAATATGCAAGCCGTGTTGGATGCACACTCTGTTGTGTTTGAAAATATGCCAAAGGGCTTACCTCCAAAGAGAGATCATGATCATGTTATTCAGTTAGTACCAGGGAGCCAACCACCTAACATCAGACCTTATAGGTACCCACATGTGCAAAAGAGTGAAACCGAGAAGATTGTACAAGAGATGTTGGAAGCAGGAATCATTCGTCATAGTCAAAGTGCTTATTCTTCTCCAGTAGTGATGGTACGTAAGAAATATGACATGTGTAGCACGTGTCCTGATTATAGGGAACTTAATAAGTACACAATCAAAGATAAGTTTATTATTCTGTAATTGATGATTTGTTTGATGAGTTGCATGGTGTTGTTTATTTTACAAAGCTTGATCTTCATTCGAGATACCACCAAATCAGAATCAAGGATGAGGATGTTCATAAAACTGCCTTTCGGACATTATGAATTCCTGGTAATGCCTTTTGGACTCACAAATGCACCTTCTACATCTCAAAGTTTGATGAATTCTATTTTTAAGCCATTGCTGCGGAAGTTTGTTTTAGTGTTTTTTGATGATATGTTAATTTATAGCAAAACATGGGAGGAACATTTGCATCATGTAAATAAGGTTTTGGAAACCCTTGAGCAACATCAACTTTATGCAAAGCCCTCTTAAGTGTTCTTTTGGAGTCAAGGAGGTTGAATATTACGGTCACATTGTCTCTCATGAAGGGGTTAAAGTGGATCCTAATAAGATCAAAGCCATGATGGAGTGGAAGATTCCAAAAACCCTAAAGAATCTACGAGGATTTTTGGCGCTTACAGGTTATTATCGAAGATTTGTAAGGCATTATGGAAGAATAACAACACCTCTCACAACTTTATTAAAGGAGGACTCCTTCCATTGGAATGAGGATGCAACCAAAGCATTTGAGCAGCTAAAGGAGGCCATGTGCACTACTCTAGTCTTGGCTACTCTAGATTTTTCCAAAACATTCATTGTTGAATGTGATGCATCAAGTTCGGGTATGGGGGCAGTTCTCATGCAAGAAGGTCGTCCTATTGCCTTTTTGAGCCATCAATTCAAAGGTAAGAATCTTTCAAATCCAACTTATGAGAAGGAAATGCTTGCCATACTTCATCCAGTAAAGCAATGGAGGCCATATCTCATAGGAAGACACTTTAAAGTGAAGACATATCATGATAGTCTGAAATACTTCTTGGAGCAGCGTTTATCATCTGAAGAACAACAAAAATGGGTCTCAAAGATGTTGGGATATGATTTTTAGATTATCTATAAGAAAGGGAATGAGAATGTAGTCGTGGATGCTCAGTCGAGAAAAGATGAATCAGCTGCAACATTGTTGTGTGCCATATCCATCTTACAGGAAGATTGGATAGATGAGGCAAGGTTCGAATGGAGAAATGACCCAACCACACAAAACCTCATTCATAATCTCCAGAATGATGCAAGCATGTCTGAAAAAAATTTATTGAAAGGGGATGCTTTATGGTATAAAGATAGATTATACCTATGTAAGAAATCCACTCTTAAAAATAGGGTTCTATCTGAGCTTCACTCTTCTCCAATAGGGTGGCACTCTAGATTCTTGAAGACTTATCATCGAGTCAAACAAGAATTCTTCTAGGAAGGGCTCAAAGGGGATGTCCAAAAATTTGTGGCAGATTGCATGGTTTGTCAGCAAAATAAGGGTGAAACGGTTCGATCCCGAGGTCTTCTACAACCTCTATATATTCCTAGCTAGCGGTGGGAAGAGGTTTCCATGGACTTTATCACCGGATTGCCTAAATCTGAAGGAAAAAAAATCATCATGGTTGTGATGGATAGACTCACCAAATATGCTCATTTTTGTGTCTTGTCACACCCATTTGTTGCAAGCATGGTAGCAACAACCTTCATGGACACAGTTCAAAAGCTTCATGGGACACCGAAGATTATAATAAGTGATCGAGACCCTATATTTACTAGTAATTTTTGGACTGATTCATTCTCGTGTTTGGGTACTCAGTTAGCTCGTAGCTCTTCTTATCATCCCCGGTCTGATGGTCAAACAAAAGTTGTAAATAAGTGTTTTGAGGGATATCTATGTTGCTTCACCTCAGATAAACAAGTAAGATGGGTCCAATAGCTGCCACTTGCAGAATGGTGGTATAACACTTCCTTCCATACTTCATCCAAAATGTCTCTTTTTTTGGCACTCTATAGGTACCATCCACCATCCATCACATCATCATTGAGAGGACAATCGTGGGTTAGAGCAGTAGAAGAACACATTCAGTATCAACAAGAGGTCCTCTCTAGTCTCAAGGAGAACTTGGCCATGGCACAAAACCACATGAAGCAACAAGTTGATCAATATCACACGGAAAGACATTTTGAAGTCGGTGATTGGGTTTTTGTGCGTTTACAACCATATAAGCAAATGTCTTTGAAACAACAACAAAAGGATAACAAACTTTCACCGAAGTATTATGGCCCCTATCAAGTATTGCAGAAGATTGGTACTGTAGCATACCAATTAGAACTTCCACAGACAACCAGAATATGTCCAGTCTTTCATGTTTCTTGCCTGAAGAAAGTATTTGGACAGAGAGTATCAGTGCAAACAGTGTTACTTGAGCTCGATGAGGAGGGGAGAGTCATCTTGGAACCTAAATGCATCACTCAAACACGCACTAAAAAATTGAGGACACGGGTTATTACTAAGTACCGGATCAAGTGGAAGAATATGGACAATGAAGATGCAACATGGGAAGATATGACATTCCTGCAGCAACACCCAGAGCTTCTCAACATTAGGGACAATGTTGCTTTGAAGGGGAAGGGTATACTACACCCTTAATCATATATCTTAGATTTGATGTATATAGTCGACTTGTGGCTATCATAGCTTCTTACCATTATGTATCTCTTTCATATACGTTATATTATCATGGGTGGGTCGGCCTTGGGAATGGCCATAACATAAGAGAGTATAAATAGGGTTTAGTAGGTAGTAGTGGATCATCATATTGAGCATTTGAGTCTTATTGTATGTTTTGAAGGTTGCCTCCTCGAAGTGGCTAAGCTATTATACTTTCATATTGAGATAATTTATCTGCAATATTGTATTATTTGGTGTTCTAGTGTTCTATTGCCGGTGATAATCAGAATTATTCAAGTAATTTCATTACATATCCTCATTACATAAACATCGTAGCCAAAGATTAACCAATGCAAATACTATATATATATATTAGTCCAAATATTAAACATGAGAAAACTCAATCAAACATCGAAGCATCGCATCTCCATGCTATTACACATCAGCGTCCAGAGAGATATTCTCATTCCGCTTATCACTTCGGTGTCCTTGATTCATGACATTTACCAAACTTCAATTAGATCAAGCTTCCTCTTTAAGATTTATATGTCGTGATGATTTTTTGGGATCAACTACATAGTGATTATTTTGTCCAAGTCTCTCTCTAGAGAGCCCATAATATTGCTTGTCAAAATAGTGTATGATAATTTACAAGCGATTTTAATAGCGGTTCCACATTTATTCTCGAGTCCTTTTAAGCTATATCGAGTTTTATTTAAGATTCATCATCAGTTTCCAAAATTGAGAAGAAAATATAAGAAAACTATGAAAATCATTTAATGCCAATATTATAGATTGATGGAAATCTAGCTCGAGGTTAATGCCAACATCTTAACAGGCCATTCAAAGAATGAGAGAGCAAAATTTTACTTTGAACTCATTGATATCTTGAGCTTTGAAATGGCAAATACACTATTTATTACTGAAAAAACTAATTGGTGATGACCAACAAAATATCAAATGCCATATTCTATACATAATCATGGGATAGCATACTAATGTGCAGTTTAGTTGGGCTCATCGACAACAACTCGGATCTTTTGGTTTCAAAAACTTAGTGCATAGGAATAGCCTGCAGCTTCGTTGGTTGACAACTTCTTACTGCATGCTGTGAAGGAAAAAATAGTTTTTTCATTCCATTTTTCTCCCATTGTGAAGATCTAACTTTGACTTGGCCCTTCAGAAGAGCTCTGCATGCTCCATAGGAGCACTATTAACTCTACCTCTATCATCTATCCCATCTGTTGAGGAAGAAAGGGCTTCCACCAACCATACTCATATTTCGGATATGGTGCTGTCCAGCTTTCAGGCTTTTCAAAGAGGAGTTCTGTGGGATTTGATTCGAATACTTGTTCTCTTGTCTCGGCTTCAAACTCTCCTTCTAGAACGCGATCCAGCCTAAGCTTCATGAATCTGAACAAGCCAAGTCAAAAATTCCTTTTCAGTAGAGCATCTTGAACAAAAATAAATTACAAAACAGACCAGTTACAAAATCATCTTGTGCTTTTTATATCAATTGCAGACGCAAGTCAACTCCTTTTATCCACCCAAAAACCCTTTGGAACATTAAGATAGACATACAACAAGAAACATTTTGTCATTTTCAAATGTTTCAGCAAATAACAAAATTCAGAGACCTTATATATATGTTACGAAGGGAAAGAAAACATTCAACAAGTTCACATCCATCGGATCAACATTTAAAGAAACAAGGATTCAGCTTGATGGAAGACATTTAGCCTAATATGAGAAATGGAAAAAAACATGAACACTGTCAACAAAGGAAGAAGTCAATAGCCAGTGCAGAATGAATGTTACTATAATCTATCTACTGCTACGTTTTTGTCTCATAATGAAGATAGATGATGGAACTTGTAGGGAAGGAGTAATGGTTTCTGGGATCTGCTAAAGCAAGCCCAAACTAGACTTTCATATGCCATGCAACGTTTGAGGCCAATGACATTTACTGAGATTGCTTGTGAGGTTAAATTCTGGCACACAAGTTGGTACCGGATATAACTGTTACATTCCTCGGAATGTAGTAAATAATTTTTTTGAGCTAGACAACACTGATATGAACCTTACAACCTAGCATATAGCTGACACAACCAGTAACTATTAACCTCATTAATCAGCTCTAGCCTTTTATTTATAAGAAAACACACAATTCACTCAGCAAATGCAATGTTCCAATTTCCAACATTGTCGCCAGAAAGGCCTGCTGAAACAGACATGTTTCAAGATGCACATAGGCAACAACATTAAATCCAGCAAAACCAAGAAAGCAACATTGACATTAAAAATCAAGATGAATGAGGTTGGGCATTTCCTAGTTACCTGTGTCAATATTGGAAAAAAAGAATGCAATTGACATTAGAATTAGATAAAATCAGTATTGAAATCCATTCAAGTGCAACTTCATTGAAGACATCTACTCTTAGTTCTCTTTTTAAGTGAATGACCCATTTTCCTGGTTGATGTTAGGTGAAAGTTGCAAGAAACATCCATGCTCTTGTGGTAGCTGAAGCTCACACGTTTCCTATGTGTAAGGTAGGGAACATATTGCCACAATGAACCATAGTATTTCCTATTTTCCTAACTAAGAAAGTATTTGAGTCTGCTATAATCTGTCAGGCTGCAGTCTATCCGTAAGGTAGGGATCCTATCGCCACAATGAACCAGCTATAAATAATTAAATTATTAAACCCAACGGTCATGCCCCTTTCTGCAAAAGCATCTTCTCATATAGGAAATAATGCATAATGTACTTAAACATTTAACATAACGTTGTCACATTTTAGAAGCATTTTTGAGAATTCACAAAGATAATTTTGGGTAATATGTCAAATGATAACCAATTTACAGGTAGCCCCACAAGTTACAATGTTCTCCTGGATCCATGGACAACAATGAAAACTATATTAAAAAATATAAAATTAAAAACCAAACATTAAAACAGGTATGATAACAATCAAATTTCTGCCCCTCTTAAATTATCCTAGCACAGAAAACTTACTTTATCCAGGTGCCATTTGTAGAGACAAGGGCCACAGCAGGTCGCCTCAAGCGCTTGGTCATATTAGGGAACTTATCAAGGAACTTAGGCTCTATAAGAAGCCAAAAGTCAACTTCCTTGTTGCGCTCCCCCATACATCCTCAACCTCTCAGACATAAGCTCCTGAAAATGCTCTTCTTCGTCTAGCATGAACTTGGCATTGGCAACCAAAAAATGGTACTTGGTAATCTTCTGTGCAACACCCATATACACAAACAATTCTGAAACTCTCAGATTAGGATTTTTCAAATTTTAGTACATTATCCTGAACCTCATACACTCGCCACAGCGCACACACAAACAAAATTGAAACCCTCAGATTAAGGTATTTATGGTTTTAGTGGATTAACCCAAACTCGTACACACACCCAGATACACCAAATACAATCTGAAACCCTCCGATTAGGTTTTAACAGAATTAACCCATCCCCAATTATTCCCTCTGTAGGGCAGGCCAGTCTGCAGTTCCCCTTTTGAGGGGAAAGGACACCTTCCAGGCCCCGAATGCAAACGCATGTGTATGTTGCAGGGCGGATGATGCCTCATATCTTTGATAACGAGTTGGAAGACCCTTCAAGTTTAAGACATCACAAGTGCAGCTGAGAGATGCTACGGAGCCCGGACTAAAATACTAAATGACTAAGCCCCATGGAGGCGATACCTAGTGCTAGAAAGGGTTTCCTAATTCAACTTAGTAAGCATCAATGGGGAGCAGCTGCCACAGCCAAGATTACCAGGGGCGACCTCCTAGACACAAGTAACCGGGAGACTAAAAGTTGCTAAATGTAAGGATGTACTACGCAGTGAGAAAGTAATGAGAATGTTGGCCAACACTCATTGTTACAAGTTTACAAAAACCCATACACACCCAAATACACAAAACAAAAATCTTAAAAACCACGGCTTATGGATTTCAGGATTTTATTGCACTGACCCCAACCCCATACACTAAAAAAATATTGAAACACTCAAAACTAGTTTTCTCTTGGATTCTATTGCATTAAACGTAATCTCATGCAGACATACATGTATAAAAACAAGGTTTAAACCCCCAATTTAGGATGTTCTTGCATTAATCACAACACCACACACACACACAAAAAAATAAACACTGAAAATAGTTTTTTTATGATTTTATTGATTAATCCCAATCCCATACAGACACCCAAAAACATGAACATTTCTAAAACCCATTACTTAGAGTTTAATTGCAGTAACACCGACCCCATACACAAAAAATTCAGAAACACACAGACAACCAAATACATAAAACAATTTTGAGGCCCTCAACTTGGCGTTTAAATCAATTAACCCAACCACATAGCTCTCCGAATCTTTTCTTCAAAACAATTTGCAGAAACAAATGAGATGGGTACTGGCCTTTTGATCTGATTCAGCTGAAGCCAACTGCCCCTCTTCTGTTGCAATGGCTCTGATAGAAGTTGCAGAGATGGGTACTCTGATTTTGCTGCTGAAGCAAACTAAGGCGTTGCTCTTTTGATGGGCATTGTTTGCAGAAGGTAATGCGCTCCTTCCAATACAGAATCCATTTGTTTTAAGAGATGTACCCGTAAGGGGAAGCCCTTTGGCTGTTAATGTGAATGTCGGAGTTGCTGCTATTGCCACCATTGTCAATTCAATGCTATTTTTCCATGCAGAACGGATATGAATTCAAGTGTTTTGATTAGTTTTCGTTAATGGCTGGAATTTCTTTTCAAAGCTAAACCTTATCTTCAATCTGACTTCTTTATATCTGAGATTGCCTATCCCTTCAAAATGGATTTTTTATATTCTCGACTTCGGGTTTTTAAAAATGTATACCAAATATGTCTATGAAAGTTTTGTACTTCTAAGTGGTTTTACACTAGCAATCATATGATGTGAACGCTGAAAGGGATCTAGTGAAGAAGTGAAAACTAGATGAAGAGAGTTAATGTGAGAGGAAGAGAGGTGTAGAAAAAGGCGTTTGAGGGTGGAGAAGTGCATGGGAAAGGAAAGAGGTATCAAGGAACCAATGTGGAAATACAACCTCTAAGAAGTACACAACGTGTTTGTGAATGGAAAGAATGAGAAACTTGTGTTGTGGAAGACATAGATAAAATTGTTCAGGGAGATATCTCAAAACACAAGTAGTAGTTGGATAATGTTGCCAAGGTGAATACTTGTTTGAATTTGCAACTCTTAACATTATTGAGTAGCTAGAAAAAATGTAAATGTAAGGGGAATTTGAATGCATGTTTTGTGGGACACATCAGGGATAGGTAGATGCAAAGTGTACTTAGAAACCAAAGGTAGCGAAATCATGCAAAATTTAGATTGGAGTTTTTCTTCAACTATGAGGATAATGATTAAGATACTGCAATATTCAAGTGAGTACAATTTGTGTCTTAAGGGGACAAATAAAAAAAGGGAAAATTCAACACATTCCAAGTTCGGAATATGACTGCAATGACTACTTGTTGCACAACTTTGTGGCCCCCATTTCCAGTTGCAAGGTTAAATAATTACAGGAAGTGGATGCACGGACATGTATCGATAATTGACACCTTCCAAGGATTGGTCATATGAGTCAAAGGCAGATCAAGGCTTTAAATTGCAAGCTCCACACGTTTTCCACACATCATATTGTTTCTACCCAAATATTATATACTATGTGTGCTCCACTTAAGCATTTCAATCTCACAAATGGGACACAGTAAAATAAGGGGAAACTCAGAAAGTTTCAGGGTTGGAAACCTAGGCTAAATGGATGCATCTTGTAGAAATTTGTAGTTGTAAGCTCAAGTAAGTATAGGAAGATAAATGGTGTGCAAACTAACATAGCTAATTGAGTCCTAAGAGCAATTAGACATATCAGTGAAAGGTATCTTTTATATGTTAATCAAGCTTGTTATTTTTTTGTTTTATGGCATCAAGGTTTCCGATTGGAAAGAAATTAATTGCATAGGTAAGTTGTAGACATGAATGGATTATTGGAAATTAAAAGGTGGTAAATAATTAGATACCTCAAACCTATTCCATGAAGCATATTTTTCCTAAACCTAAATAATATATACTATATGTGTTCCACTTAATTGTCATAAACTCATGCGATATATTCACGTGAGTTTAAAGGGGCCAAAATAAAAATTTATGAGACTTCACAAGGATCTTGACTCAAAACACAGTTGCATTGCTTGCTTCTTATTGATTAACTAAAATTGAACTAATACTATGGGAGTATAGCAACTAGTTAATCAAAAATAGGAGGACTAAAACGTTGTAAAACATGTTAAGACAATATGGAAATGATTTAAAATAATTATGCTAAGTAAAATCAAACCCTAATGTGTAAATATGTAAAAGGAAAGGACTTAGCTAATTGCTGGAGACTCTCACAGGTTGTTGCAGATCTGACTGTAGATTCTAGAAGTGGAAACGATCACTTAGAAGTCTCGAAAAGACCAGATCTGGAGGATTTGAGTAGACTGAGGCACATGGGGAGGTACTGGGGCACCCTGGCCTACAGAATAGGCACCCTGGTTTCTACAAAAACCCAGATCTTGGTTTTCGCAGAGTTGTAATATGATTTGAAATATTGCATGTCTGTCACATTGGATTTGCCGAACTGCGCCGAGTGTGTGAAATAATGTAAGATGACTTGTAAGATACAAAGAGGTTTCAAAACCCTAAAAATAAAATATGCAAAATGAATAGGTCGGATTGACCTCAGATGCCACAACAGTGGGCTTACTAAACTAAGTGTTGCACTACCTTTTAGACCCAAATGTAGTTCTAGTGAGTGTGTGTGTGCATGTTGTGCCCTAGGTGCTCTTCGTGCCAGTCGCACTTTGTGAAGTAGTAAGCAATAATAACTACAGAAAATGTAATAGCATGTGTGCATGAAATAAAATAGAATCCTCCCCTTATGTTGTGTGTGTTGATGCAAATCTCCTAGCCTTGATGCATGACACTATGTGGATGAAAGTGATGCAATGGATGCAACTCTAGATGGAGTGATAGTAGTATATGATGCTAGGACCCTCATTATGGTCTCATAACTTTGTATTTATAGGGTTCTCTTGCTCTAATTTCCTAATTAACCCCGACATGGTCGACTAGGAAAAAAGATAAGGATGAAAAATGGCTAGAAGAGGCCCAAAAAGAGGTGGGAAAGAAGAAGATGGATCGGGGCACCCCAGGTGGGACTAGAGCACCCCGGGGCACCCCAGTACAAGTCTGGGCGCCCTGATTTTAGGCTAAAGTGACTGGATAATTGTGAAATAGATGGTTATACATAGGAAAATACATGGGAATGACAAAATAAAAGATAAAAATAAGATGGCCAAAAGGTGAGATTAATTAGTACTTTCTTCACTTGAGAACCCTTTAAATAGTAGTACAAGACCTGGCTAAATAATACCTAAAGTGCATGAATTTGTGTCTACATTTTGCCCCCACTTTATGTTGGTGAGGAGAACGCTCGGTAACATAAAGTAGATAGAGATGCGTACCTAATATTCATGTAGAGTGTAGAAGAGACGTGTCGATGGACTAGACTCAAGTGTGGAATGACAAAAATAAAAATATGGAGGAGCGTGGATTCTAAAGATTAAAAAATGCACATAAAAAGTGATGAAAGTGAACCTAGGGTGGAACGTCTGCGTAGCTGCTGTAGTGTGTAGTGTACATGCATGGTTAGTAAAGGCAAGTGTCGTGGTGATGTGTTGTCGTTGTCATTGTTGTTTTCATTATTTGTTGTTGTTGTCGTTGTTGACCCCAATTGATTGCTTGTTTCTCATACGACTGAAACTGTAAAGAGAAAACAATCAAGTAGTCAAATATATATGTATGTAAAAATATTGTGTAAAATATGCATGTGTATAGAAATGTGTGAAGTACGCAAATGTAAAATATACGAAAATAAAAGTGTAAATGGAACATGTGCACCTGATCCATGTTGAGAAAAAGGGTGTAAAAGGATATCCTGTACTATCATGATTTTTTTGGGCAATCGCACGCCACCCTGTCTGAAGAAGTATAGGGAGGAAATGTTTTATGTCCTCCAACCTTTAACCGCTTCTGCTAAAATGTGTGAAGAGATCTTTATACTATCCTAGTTTTTTGGACGATCCAATGCCACTGGACGAAGTAGTGTAGAGAGGTACACCCACTGTAACCCCTATAACTACTCCGCAGAAATGCCAAAACACACCATGTCTTATAGAGGTCATTGTGTATGGAGTTCGTAGACTAGTTTGAACACACTCGATGTATGTAAACCCACAATGCCAATGATGGAAAGTGCATTGTACTGAACAATGTAAATACATTGTGTTAGTATGTAAAACCATCAATGATGACCCCGTCTTTGGGGGTGCATGCAACATCGTGAAAAGGAGAATGCAACCCCAAAAGAGGACCTACTGCACTCTAACCTATATAAATTTTCCCTACAAGGGGAAAGGGAAAGCACTTAGTAGATACCAAGGTGTGCATAAGAGGGGATGGCTAGCCAAAACAAGTGTTAGTCGGAAAACACATGCATGCAATATGACAAGTGTAATGTATGCAGACAATGTAGTAACCAGCAAAAAAAGTAGTGTAAACACGCAAGAAAACAAGTAGACCTCCCAAAGCAGGTTACAAACATGGGACATCACTCGCGATGTCACAAGACACACAAGGATGTCATGACCGCAAACAACAAACAAGTGTGCACACCAGCAAATGGCAAAGGCCACATACAATGGCAAACAATGGAAGACAATTATAGAAACAAACAAATAAGTAATCATGGAAAAATGTAATCCTGCAAAACAAGTGCTACACATGGAACACCCATTAGCATGTTAGAGTGGTAACCACTATGTCAAAACGTGTATGAGAAAGTAATATAAGATGCTAAGTACAAGATGAAACAATAACACCTAGATAAGACGAACTTGGATCCCCCTAACGACCAGTATAGAAAGGGTAGAAGGTGAGAATCCGTGACATGTGTAGAGTCTTGTATCTGTGATCACACTAAACAAAGAAATGAACACGCACGTGTGTATGATAATGACATATAAGAAAACAATCTAACATGTGTAGTAAGTGATCATGCAAAAACACTAGCAAGAAAAAGCAAATGCCCCCGAGAGAATGCAGTATGTTGTGGATGGATGGAATGGAATGCAAGATGAAAGGATAAGAGCAATGGCCCCCCCCGAGTGGATGGAAGTGTATGCAATGAAGTTCATTTTCCCCCCTAAGCAGTCAAGAATGAACTACAAACGAGAGTGCGTCATTGGGAAATGGTCGAGTAGTGTTGGTTGTATGTTTAGCGTGTTGCGATGAGTGTGTATGTGTGATAGTGATGAAATGTGACATGTGGAGAGATGTGTGTGAACCCTATAGTTGAAGCATATATCACGACTTGTTGAAAAGATGAGTGATGATTTAGCCCTAAGCGTATATCACTACTAGATGAAAGGAGGGAGTGGTGATGTAACCTAAGGTGTATACCACTACAATAATAGGTGTAATATTAAAGTGAAAAAATGGGTAGGTGACTTGAGAAGGGCACATCATAACCAAATGCAAGGGATGTGGGTTTAGGTTTAAGATTTACACATTGAAATTTTGGAATAAAATAGGAGATTTTATAGGAAAGTTTTCCTATGTTGACCCTAAGTTTTGGATGAAAGCTTTGGTACATTTGTCAAGATAAAAATTAGAGTGAATTCATATATACTCTTGCTACCATTGATGGTGTTGTGTTTAGATGGTGAAATGTGGTTGCATAATGTTGCGTACGAGTTTTCTATGGTAAGATAATTCTTTAACTATAAATATAGAACTCATCTAGCTAGGTTTCGTTAGCAAAAAGAGTTGGCTCGTGGAATTAATATGAGGTTGAAATTGGTGTGGAAAATTAAAATTCCAATATATCCAATAATATTCTAGGATCCCCAAAGGAAAATAAATAGCCTGAAGTTATGGTGGTTTTTATAAAAGGGCTATAGGGAAACAATCCTATTTAGGTGATGATCATGATAAGGATATAGTGAAAAGGGGTTGATGAACATAAGGATGCTATCAGATCCATGGTTTTAGGAGATTTTACAATTCAAATTTCTCATGGGGTGGAGGAATCAAAGGTACATTGTAATGATGATATATCCTTATTACTTATTCATCATCAATACTCATTCATACACCTTTGGAACTTATGATTGAGGTGTTTTTACTAAGGGTGCTACAATAGGGGGTTATTAATGCTTGATTAGCCACCCGAGTGATACCTATTTTTGAACGTATGTAAGTTATGATGAGGGGTTTTGTTAGGCTTGTGCGGAATGATTTGAGGGTTTATTCACATTAAAAAACATGCTCGTTTACTCATGACTATATATTTATGAGGTTTTTGGAGCTTCCAAATAAAATAGAAAGGAATTTTTTTTATTTATATGTTCTAGCTATGGGGGTTTAGTAATTCATCTAGAACTAGATGACCATTCATATTCTGACTTGCCAACAACTCCTTTAGGATACAAGTTGGATGTATTTTTTCAAAAAATTATAAGGGGTGGATGAGAAAATATCTTAGGAATTTGTTGAGTTCTACAAAAATAGGGTGAGCTCTATAAGGGGATTATAGACTACTATCTTACAAGAGGGTCTTGGGAATATGAGTCTCTCATATACATGGCAAAATGGTTTGTGGTGAAACAAAGAGGGGTACATTGAAAAGAGGAATTTCTTTTTCCTGAAGAATAAGTTCATGACATGGGAAAAGGGTTTCTTTGCACCTCATTTCCTGAGCACTAGCTAGTCATGGAATTATTCATTTCGAATCATATAACATGTGAATGTAGGTATTCCCTCATTAATTGCTATCACTTCAAATTGTTATCTTATATTCGACATGAAAATATTGTAAGTATTCCATTTTTCTATTAAAATACTTGGAAAACATGGTGGCATGTATAAAATGGGGTGATAGGAAGGTCATATCTCTTCAAGGGCTTATTAAATTATTGATTGTGGATTCCCTTCAGTATTCTTCCAAGGGAGTGCCATGACAAGCTGTTTACGCTTCCACAAAGTTTGTGGAGACACAAAAATCTAATAGAAGGAGAGTAATCATTGATGCTTCCTCTTCCTCTTCCTCATCCGAGGAACTTATGATGGTTTCTCATCCTAGGGTAAGGAATGAAATAGTGGATCCCTTTATTCCTCAAAGGTCGTGTAGTTTAGTGAATTCTCCTTATAGCTCAAAAAAGGACAATATAGATTAGAAGGATCTCAAGAAGCAAGGTTTTGGGGAAGAGGATGAGATAGTTCAGGAAGATGCTAGTGATAGGGATACTAGTGGGAAGAATCAAATATAATGTGAGTAGTTTTTAGGAGATGCATAAGATCTGGAGGTTTTTCAGGAAAGTGTTGCTAGGGGTACGATGATCATGTATAGAGACGAGGAAACAAGAGTGTTTGAAGGAGTGAGGAAATAAATGGAAGAGTGAATTGTCAAATTGGAGTTATAAGTGGCTTCATTTAGTCTTGATTCAGGAAGGAAAAATATTGACCATTTATCTATTTTGGCAAGTATGGTGACTACAAATGATGTAACTAACAAAGTAATGCCAAAAGAAATTAAGGAGAAATCTAGATCCTATCGAGATATGGTAACGTAGACTAAAACGAATCCAGTAAACAAGATCCCTATTTTCATAGCTACAATTATTAAGGTGTAAAACAAATTGGTGCAGATGAAAGCTAGATCATTAGATTTTAATCATATTCTTAAATATTTTAAAATAGATGTGCAAGGATTGGGAAATAGAGCTAGAAAGTTTGTTTTGAATGTTTTGATATATAGTGATAGGATGGAGGCACACATGAAGATATTAAAGACAAATATCCTTTGTGCATGTAAATTGGGTTCATAATTGTTATAATGCGGGGGCCCTCCCATGATATACACCTTGATTCTTCAAGAGGGTTTGTTAAAAATCCAACTAGGCAAACTGGCCTCTTTGCTCCAAAGAGAGATATCCAGAGGTAGGAAATTTTGTCAAGTATTCTTCTCTTCAACAGAAGAAGAGAAGAATATTATCTATGAGGCATATGTACATAACTTCACTTTATCCTTGAATACTAATTATATTGTCAATCCTTATGTTGGTGATGTATCATTGAGGTATTTTCTATCTTACATTTAGAACGAGGTTAGGCTCTCATCAGAAAAAGAAGTTTATTCTAGGAAGGAGGAGACACAATCCTTATGGTTTAAGGATGAATACCCTAAACCAACTGAGATTATATTAAATTATTAGAAATTATGGAGGTATGCTCAGATTGGTAGTAAGATATAAAGTGAGAAGTTGGGAATTTGGGTAAACAATGTGTTCATAATTTTGGATTTCAAGCATACAACAGATGCTCTATAATATGGGAGCTCCTCCCACAAGGTCTTAAGAGATGATAATTTATTTCCTTGTATAAATTTGGGGAGGTTAGGTTAGGAGAAACATTTAATATTTGAGTAATAAGTAAATAGGGTATTAGATGGATTTTCCTTAAATTCCAAGTACCTTTCTTTTGGTGGCCTCTTATGCACTCTTCATGGGAAAATTTGGTATACAAATATGAACAAACTCGTATTTGGATGTATTTTGAAGCAACTGTGGGCTATTATGGGAAATTAAGTGAGCCACCCACATTAGCTTTGGATATATCTAATTTACATGCGCAATTGACATTGAACTAAACTACCGATAGGAGCATAGGCTCACTACAATGTGAAGTTATTGTTATATATGTTGCTACAAAAGTTATTATAGAATGTTTATAACAACTGTATAATACTTTATGCTAGGATATTTTGTCTTATATTTTACTTATTGTTTATGACTACTATATATTTTTGGTTATTATACAACTTTTTATTTTTTGGGAGATTAATGGCCCATTTGTGAAAGGCTATGTAAAATCTTTTTTATATATATATGTAATGGGAAATGGACCCAAAAACTCTTTTTTATTGATTAAAAATACCAACTCAAGGTATCTCAGGCATATAATATTACATATTATTTCCATTCTGAGTGTATGGATGATGTTAAGGCCATACTATGGTTTATCTAAGATGAGCGATTTCCTGTATAAATAGGAGTGATCCAAAATCCAACGTAGGTTTTTACACATCTACAAATCTCATACAAATTCATCAAATCAAATTCTTTTTTTCATGTATTTTTCTATTTATGATAGAGAGGGACAACTTATGTATGGTGAAAATTTGGCTTCTATCCTTACATGAGTGGTATAATCCATAATGGTGGTCTATGTTTTTTTGGGGCTTATTGATGGAGATGTTGACACTTTTTTTTATGTCAACTATTGCAGTTATTTACATAATCAAATGGAACTAGGTATTTTCCTTCAAAACCCTAATCCTTATTTCTTATTGATCTAATTTCATGCATTTATTATTTTATCTTCTTCCAAATTACATAAACTATATAGATCATCCCTCTCTTATGCAATTGAGTTTGAATTATTGATTAAATGTAAATAGGGCATAATTTCACGTATGATGAGAGTTAGTTCATGCACCTGTTAGTGTAAAACTGATTTTCACCACTACATTCACACACCTATAAAAATACCTAATCATATTTTTATATGAGAAAGACGTTGGGGGGGATATCTATAGGGATGCATTTTATTATGTTGGGAATAAAAACACCTAAGAGTGACTAAGCTTGTTGATTTACCCATTATCTTAGAGGATAAAGAGATTGGTCTGAGTGGGACCCAAGAAGTGAAAATTCCATGACGTATCATGTTGGAGGAGAGAGATATATTCCCTTAAAGATACTTACATCACCTGATGAAATTATAGAGATAATCTAGGTTGAGTTGAGGATGTCTTACATATATATAAAAAATTAAGCAAATAAGATGACACCATGGTTGATTGATAAGAGCCACTGATCAATTCTAGCATAATAAAGGACAATACAAGTTAACACAATGTTCCCCCCAACCTTTGTTAGCTAGCATAGGTTATAAGTATTCACCCATAGGGAAAAATAAAAAGATACTTCAATTTGAGGCACGTTGACTCACAAATGATGATGAGGATTATGAGAGGCATCTTGATTATGCATATGATGATGCAAATGCTACAAATGATAGGTATACAATATGGAAAGATTTCATGTAATGCTATTATTTACATCATGGGAGACGGACACCATCTTGAAGGGGATCACTATGTTGAGGGACCCAATGTATATGGTGGGAATGGAATAGAGAATCTTGAAGATTTTGGATAAGAGAGGGCATATAAGTAAATGTGGTATCATGAATTTGGTATGAGGAACTTGAAAATATCAAATATTACATCCCTTTAGAAATTTTAACTAATAACACATTGTTGAATCCTTTATACACATTTTTACTACTCCAATCAGCCTAAGATTCACTATGTTAACCCCATTTAACCCAATCCCTAGACATAGGTTAAATTATAGTCTATACAAGAACCATTATATCACTTACACATACATCTCTCTATCTTCAGTTTCTATGTAGCTGAATTCCAAATCTGGTTTATAGCTACCTGAACAATTCTTGTATATAAAAAATGATCATCCTAGTGGTTTTATTTTCAAAATTATCCTCCTTGGAAATTTCATTTTTTAGATTTTCCTATTTGGATAGTTTCATTTAAAAAACTAACAACCATTAATGAAATTATATGTTGATGTTACAATGGCTAGTTTTTAAAATTAGGAATCTTCAAAGGTTATCTTAGATACAATTTTTGAGTTAGATTTGGTAGGGAAATTCATGAATGGATTTACATACGAAAATTCCATGGAGGATATACACATCAATAGATAACACCTTGGAAATAATAATTAAAATATTTACACTTATCCTAAATCTTCCAAGAGTAGTCCTAGAGCATTCCATGAATCAAATTTGAAGTACAAATGTCAAGTTTACATGTTTCCTCGTCTATTAAACTAATTGAAGGAATTATTATAAGTTGCATTATAATTTTCATAGGTTTATCTCATACATGACCTTTGGAGTACTAAATTATCCTTGATTTAACCACATTTTATATTTTGGATATCTAGTGCAATGCTATCACATCATAAAGGTGTGAAATATGTCAGTTTAAGCCAATAGGCTGGATAATTTAATCATATTTTGTTATTATAAGTATTACTAGGGTTTGGAGAAAGGAGAACCTAATTTTATATCATCACACATAATTACTTATCCAAAAATGGATCATGAATATCATCTAATTTAGTCGATGATACAATTAGCTATCAAACAAGGTTCCCAATTGTCACAATACTCAGAAAAACATATATGTTCATATTAAAAGGAATTTACAGAGTACATAATGTTGAAGCACAAAATTAGCACCCTATGATTTGATCATAACAAATCAATAATTTTGGGTAACATGGGAATGTCTCTGAGGTTTGGAACCTTGCTCCTTGAGACATACCTAGAGAGAAGGCTGGTTCTTTCTATCCTAGCTCACTAAAAACTAACCTAAATAACTTTAAAATGCATCTATTTAAACATAATCTAAATTTTATCAAGATCTAGGGTTGAGAGAGAGGAAAATGTTGTAAAATAGAGGAGGTGATGCATCAATACTGGAATAGGGATTAGTTATGACCTTTAAGAGACACAAAGATAATCACACATGTAGGAATCTAAAGAAAACATAGAGTTATAAAAGAGTTAAATGGATTAAAATTAAGGAGAACAAGAGAGAAAAGAATCCACATCGAACATAAATGCATTCAAAGAGGAAAACCATAGTTTTATTTTACTTAGAGAATATTCATTTACATTCATAGAAAATAGGTCTAGAATTCTTGCAAAAATGTGAGTTATAAAGATAAGGTAATAAATGTGAAGTACTCCAAGGTAGAGCTTCCAAATCAATATAAAATAACCCCTTTTGCATACATAAGCACTTACATATAGAATGAGAGAGGGAGGTGAAAAAACAATAAAATGAACTATTTCCACCAGCCACAAATGAAATGTCATCACTCTTGCAAAAACATCATGTTCTACATGTCATCCTTTAGCTTGCATACCATTGGAGTCTTTAGGACAAGGCATGGGAACCTTTAAGTAATAAATTCGGGTAGGAGAGGTTGTTGAGCACTTGCAAAAAAAACAACTATGTTTTCCCCTACAATCCCAAGTTTTAATTCTCCTTTAAAACAACATCCTTTTCTGTATTTTCCTTAGTGTAAAATGTAGGTCTTAGAGAGATGAAGTGAATGCAAAAATTATCATACAATTTGGAGCTTCCGGTCGAAATTTATGACCAAGTAACAATGCATAGTTGGGGGAGGAAATGCCTTCGTATTTGAAATTCAGTATTATTTCATGAATTCTAGACTTCTACAAGGTTTTTTTATGCATATTTTGATGTTCCACAACATACTGACCTTTGTTAACCTACATAACACTACCGCTGACTTTCGCAGTCTCAATTCTAGTCTTCGCAAATATTCCTTGTTACGCAGCTTTTGAAATCTCTCATACTTAGCCATTTCATACTCCCACTATGTTGTAGATCTCTTCTTTCTTGTTATGTGGAATTTTTACCCACGACCATGTTCCTTCGTTCCATGGAATTTCAAATTCCACATAGCACTACACTTTGGGAAATCCGTGGGATACTGAGTTAGTGTCTTGTGAAATTTGGCCTTAACTGCTTCATAACATGTTCTTCATGCATTGCGGATTCTCCCAAATAGAACCCATATGTTTTTCCCTCTGTGACACACTGATTATTTCCATCACTATCGTAGAAGACTTAACTTCTTTATTTCACACATCTTACATGTAAAATTCATGAAACACTAACTTTAGCAACCAGTCTTCCACGGTTTTTTCCTTATCCAATTTTGAACTTGTAAATACAAATCACCCATCCAAATCTTCAAAAAATGTTAAGGCTCTTGATACACACTTCTTATGCCATAAAATTACAATTTTACATTGAGAATCCCTGGGTATTCAAGAATAGAGCAACCTGAGTCTGGAACTATGATGAGTTGTATAAAATAGCATGGGAATGCTATTTCAGAAAATAGTTTGGTGAATTTCAGGGGACATATGTCTACTAGATGGTTTGATCAGCTTCCTTTAACATCCATTGAGCATGGAGTCAAGTCCAAATTTTAACATCCATTGAGCATGGAGTCAAGTCCGAATCTCCAAATTTTTATTTTAACCTTAAAAATTCCTCCTGAACTATATGAAGTATGAGCTCAACACAAATTTACATTTGATTTGAAACTTGCAGACTATTGTAACCTGGCTGCAATAAATTCTGATTTTTATATATTTTGGCTTCTAAAGGGATAATAACAATCATTTGGGTTAAAAGAATAATTTTTGAGTGACATTTGCTTTGAGAACATATCCCAAACCCTTGTCGACATTTCCTAGAATAAATCCAGGTTTGCCCTAGTTTAGCTAAAACGTGGTCCCCAACATATACATATTTTATTACCTTGCAAGTCAATAAAAAATCTGATTTAGGGCAAATCCCATCTGATTGGGGATCTTTCAGTCAACTATAATGGAAGTAAGTTTAGACGAGACATTGGAAAGCCTATTGTGTAGAGCTTGTAACCTGGAGACTCAATACATGTGGCAAGTCCAGTATTGTGTGAATATCCATGAATAGGTGTAACACCTATGGAGGCGATATATGGGTATGCCCCCAAAGATGTGAGCAAGGTATAGAGCTTGAAAGCATCTAGCCGAGATAACTTTCATAGTCAAATCACTTCTTTACTTGAGCTGGAATACATGAATCCATAAAAGTAGTATGAGTCATTGAAGACCCTCAATGTGCTCCAATTGGGGTGAAGTAGCTCAACACATCTAAGTTAGAAAAGAGCTCTACCTCAAACATTTGATGGTGAAAGTAGTGCTTTGGGAAGAAAACTTGAGATCTAATTATGAAGAGTAGAAGGCACTATATGCATAGCATTGAATCCAAGGGCATCCTAAGAGCAACATCTATAACTGGGATTATTAGGCATAACAGTTGACATTCAGGGTGGGGAGGGATGTGGATCATCCTATAAGTGCTAACAGAAACGGAAACGTGAAACAGATATATTTGAAACTCCTCCAACGGTTCTTTTGATAATCCTTAAACGAATATTCTTATTTAACCTTGGACTATGAATCCACGGAAATTCCCTTGGGGATAATAGTTTTAGGATGTGCTTAAGTAAATTCCATTCTTCATATGCCCAATTAGTAAATTTATGTAGCAAGGAATGTGAAAGCATTATCAGATATTATTCTTGAAGGAATGACCAAACCTAGGTCACAATACCTTCATAGGATTATAAGATAATTCTAGGTAGTTCATTTACTTAGGGTTCAAATGCAACTTCCCTTATTTTTATTTGGTGAAGTAATTTTTTAGAAGCTAAAAATCCACTTATTCCCCAAACTAGAATGTGGATTGATCACGTCTAATGAAATTTCCAACCCCCATTGCATGAATGACCACGTTTGAACTGAGATGGGATGAAGGAGAAGGGCCACTTTAGTATTTATTTTAACATATAAAGAAGGCAACATGATTCTTGAGGTTTCTTTACCCAAATTATAACAATATTTAAAGGATGTTGGGCCAATAATAATCACCTTTCATGATCTTGAGTGATGTCATTCTTGGGACGTAAAAAGTGTCCTCATATTGCACCATTATGTTGAATTCTTGCAAGACTCTTTCAATTTGATTTGTCATTAATGCACCTCAAAGAATTCCATTTATATGACTTCCTAAACAAAATTTCACCTATGAGTACACATGAGGATAAAACTCATTGAATCCTAAAATACCTTCTCTTGGCTTTGCTTCAAACCTTGAGGACATTGACCTATCTGGATAAAATGCACTATGTCATGATTCCAACAAGAGGAAGCCATGATAGTTATAGTTAGTTGTGGGCCATTTTGGAGAATGACTATAATAGTTTCCCTTTTAACTTGGTAAATACAACAGCTTGTTCACATAATCACTTTTCCTTTTACTAGCTTAATTACCTTGACATATACATCATATTCCATACATGCCTCTATTATCCAATGTTAGGCTCTTTTCTCATCTAGGTCCTTATTCAAAAGAAAATCCTTCACATATAGGTGTGACACCATTAAATGGATCACCAAAATGTTTGATACCTAAATTAAATCTAAATCAATTTAAGCTTGGTGTACGGTATAGCTAGAGTTGCATTACTGATCTCTAACAAAGATGATACAATACCTCATAATCCTCTAGGATCAGGCTAAGAAAAATGTGATTGCTTGTACCAACACTTAACCTAAACATGCAATTGTACCAATATGGACATATACGGAGTGTATGCCTCCAAAGACATAAAAACATTAAATCCTTTATGGAATTTCTGATGTAGATTTGATACTGTGCACCGAATAATTGCTGGTTTAATGAACTTCAAACTTGGGAACCTTCCCTTCCATAGTAAACTTGAGGCTGGACCTGTTGAGGTCGTGGCCGTACAACATAGCTAGGATCATACCATATGGTCTTGAACCTTCTGTACGGTCTTGAACCTTCTTTGAGATAGCTTCTGCAACTTTCTCTAAGATGGATCTCATTACCGGATAGAGGGGGCCACATATTCACATCACATCACATCACTAATATGGATTGGATCGGATGGATCATATAGATTAGATTTGATAGTCGATCCATAGATTAGATGTCGGGCATCCTATCCGCCCCTATCTGATGTTTGCCGCTATCAAACCCTAGTTGTTGCACTTATTCACCCATTTCGCAAATGTCCTGTCATTCTAGCCCAAATTCAGGGCACCCCAACCTGTACTGGGGTGCCCCAGTCCCACTCTGGGTGCCCCAATCTATGAAAATCCCCTTTCACTCCTTTTTGGTTCATTTCTAGTCATAGGTCATCTTTATCTTATTCCTAGTTGGCCTTATCAGGATTAATTACAAAATTAAGCTTGAGAGCCCTATTATAAGACCATAATCAGGGTCCTAGGTCCTAGCATTACACACTATTATCACTCCTTCTAGAGTTGCATCCATTGTATCACTTGCATCCACATAATGTCATGCATTAAGGCTAGGAGATCTGCATCACACACATTTCATAGGGGGAGGGATTCTATTCTATTCCATGCACACATGTTATTTACATTTTCTATAGTTATTATTGTTCGTTATTTCACAGTGTGACTTGCATGAGAGCACCTAGGGCACGACATGCACACACTCACTAGAACTACATTTGGGTCTGAAATGTAGTGCAACGCTCAATGATAAGACCACTAGTTTTGCAGCTGAGGTCAGTCCGGCCCATTCATTTGCATCCTTTATTTTTCTAGGGTTTGATACTTCTCTTTGCATTGCAGGTCATTTTCCATCTCATCCAGCAAATCCAACGCGATAATCAGGGACGGTTCATAATCAACTTGTGACCATACCAGTTGTAGATTTTGAGCATTTACAATGATTAGAGCACCCATATTACGGACCAAGGTGCCCTGGGGTGCCCATTACACTCCCAAGTGCCCCAGTCACTTCAGATCTACCCTTCACAGGGTCCCTGAGTGTTCTTCTACACTTCTAGATTTTATTCCCAGACCTGCAACATTGTGTGACCATCTACATCAATCAGCTAAGCCATTTCTCTCTACTCTCTTGCATATCTAGGGCTTCATTTTACTTAGCATATTTATTTACATCTACTTCATGTTATTTATGTAAGTGCAGCAACATATTTACACATGAAATAACACACAATAATATTATATTTCTATATCTCTGCACAACATGTTTGGCTAATATATAGCCAATACAATAGAAGAACTACTTCTTAGAAAATAGGAAGTCAACAAACAACTTACCCGTTTATAATTATATGGGTACAACAAAACTCTATAATAATATATTGTTGAAACAATATATTATAACAATATGAGTTGTAATACCAACTCAATTACATCACATTATAATCTAACTTTAATAATAATGTGAGCACTAATAATATGAAATCCTAACATTCCCCCCCTTAGTGCGAACATGGGAGAAAAACAATTACACTCTCCTCTGCAGTATGCTCACCCCTGTGGCATGTCCAAATCTTTGACTCATGACCTTGATCCAAAAGAAAGGCTCTCTCCTTCCATGGTTTTAAATAGGTTTACCACAAACCTTGACGTGACAGGAACCTCATCAACTGTCCACCTCGTGTGGTTTTCTGGATCCTCCCACAAACCCTTTCAAGATCCACGAACTGACTTACTCTGGTGCTACTGTTCACCACTATGCTCATACATCAGGGAATTATGTAGGAAACACAACTTGCATATCACAAAATTGCTCAATAGAAGATATATTGAAAAAAATTCACATTACTTCCTATAAGAATCGTAATGTTCTTAATCATAGTCTCTGTCATTGATCGCTGCCACTCGATATCGAACAGCATAGAAAACTACCACTGCCACTGGAAGCTTTCCTTGACTAAGTCGTTTCGGGGATAGAATGGGAATGGAACATTGGTATGTATTCCCCCCCACAATGTGAAATTCCACTCATATAGATACTAAGAAGCAAAATGCATCGAAGAACATACTCCTGAATGAATCTTGCTAGTTAGGTCTTGTTGCACATGGTCACTAATACTAGTGAACGTATTCTTCTAGCTGACCATCTTCCAAAGAAGTACGGAAGTTAGAGGACCAAGTCAGTCAGAGGATCACTGACAGTCATCTACGCTCCAGCACAACTCTCTTTCCAACATCCATCAAATACCACACAAAACAGGAACACTGCAAACTGAAGCACACTGAGAAAATGGAAACCACACTGAAAATCATATACTCACACCATACATATGCCACCACAGCTTCTGCGCGGCCCCGTCGTTGGTGACTAATGAGAGGTCGCTGAATGACCTCCATCCTCATGTGCCTCCATCCTCCAGTAACATGCTGCTAGCTCAGCCGGGTTTGGATATGAAGCTCATTTGTTTGCACATTGTTTATTATATGGTATTCCTCCCGTAATGTGAAACACTTTATTTTTTGTACATCGGGTAACACCGAAAATGCGTCCATAAGGAAATTTTTTACAATTTTTGACATTGACATGATGAGGCTAAAAAATAGAGGTATTTTTCAAACATCGTATTTTTCAATGAAATTTGAATAAATGCAATGAGGATAGAAAAACACACACTTTTGCAAGAAACAACACTCGATTTCGAGGTACCTAGCAAAAGTTATTAAGGTTTTACTTCCCTGTAAAAAAAGGCCCAATTTGAATTAAAATTGGATCAATGATTAAAATTACTCCGGATGGAGATAAAATTTATCGTATGACCACTCGTTAGAACTGGGAGGAAATGAGGATTCCAAAAATGTCAAAGGCCCAAAAAAATAGTGTCGGAAAAATATTAATTTGGCTAACAAAATTAATAATTGCCCTTGCCGATGGGGTGGGAGTGGTGCGGTCAAGTCACATGGTTGTGTGCTTGCCCACCCAGTTTCAAATCCCCCCGAGGCACGATCCTCCTCAAAGGTGGTTTCGCCGCTGGAGGCGGCTTCTCTTCTCATGCTGAAACTGATGGTTACTCCTCACTGCTGACGCTGGTGGTTGCTCCTCTCATTGTTGACGCTGGTGGCTCCTTCTCCTCTTGCTACTGATACTGGTGGCTGCTCCACTCACTGTTGCTGCTCCTCTCGCTGCAGTCCTGGCTGCTCCTCTCACTGCTGGCACTTGTGGCTGCTCCGCTTGCTGCTGATACTGGTGGTTGCTCCTCTCACTGCCGACACTGGTGGTTGTTCTAATTGTTGTCCCACTTGCTGTGATTGTTGCCGATGGTCGCTGCATCTTCACTACGGTTTCATGGTTGCTTCAATTGGGTTCCTAATAGTGGTCCCCTTCATTGTAACCAGGTTGTGGATCCTCTCAAAAATCCTCAAGTGTACAAGGATGTGGGTCCTTTCAAACACCCTCAATTTACCCTCAATCCAAAAAAAAAAAATTGCCCTTAAAATGCAATTATTAAACAAAAACTATAGTAAAATTAAATTTTTCAAACTATAGTCTTTGCTAAAAATTAAAAAAATAGCCAATCACAAATGGCTGCAAAAACTCACGGCTTCATTGAAGTGAGAGAATGATTTGCTGATAATTCGACAACCAAAGCTCTGTTTTAGAAACCGAAAAATGCATTGGAAAGGTGCTTTAAATATCTTTGCAATGGTACCAGCAATATTTGATTTCATCACCAGACCTAAAATATGTTCATGACTGAGTTTTACTTGAATTTGGAGTTGTTCTTCATGCCTGAACTGCAAACACAACCTTCTTTTACCAAATACATCCAATCTATGAATTTCAGTATGGGAATCAAATGCTCTTGATGTGGAACAAATATCAAGTAGTCAGAACTACACTCTTCTACACCTTAAATTGTAATAGATGTCAAACTGATACCATGGCAGAAGTCTACAATAAAAATTAGATCCAAATATGTTGCACAGCTAAAGACTGAAAACACATAAAAAAATATCCAGTACCCCAATATTCACGACTGGATTTATTGTTGCACATGCAATGTATACTTTTGTTTTAGTGCCAGATTTGTTGACATGTTTTGCCTCAAGCTTGGAACATGTTGCATACTTGTGTAGGAATCAAACTATATTGTCCACTACTTGGAACCTGATTACTTATCAGGATTTATTCTTTCCCCTTCACTCTTTGTAGTTTAGCTCAATGCAGAGACCAATGAAGCACAACATACAACTATAAAAAAAGATATTGAATCGATATACACTTTCAAAATTATCTATGCTGAAATAATATAGGCTGCACCTGATATATATGTCACTACGGCAGAGAAGAAGACTCTAGCTTAAATCACAAAGGAATAGAACAATGATAAATAATTGACAGAGTCACATGGACAATCTTATCAATACATTGATATAGAGTAAGTTGGAAATGAATCAATTTCTCACTTAATTATCACATTACCAGGGCAACCAGAAATTTGGAGAAAAAACAACTTTAGCACTCCATGAAGCAATCAGATCTAATTTCTGTCAGCAGATTCACCTGCTCTGAAACCAAATGTAAGTGCAGCAACAGATTTACACATGAAATAACACACAATAATATTATATTTCTATATCTCTGCACAACATGTTTGGCTAATATATAGCCAATACAATAGAAGAACTGCTTCCTAGAAAATAGGAAGTCAACAAACAACTTACCCGTTTATAATTTTACAGGTACAACAAAACTCTATAATAATATATTGTTGAAACAATATATTATAAAAATATGATTTGTAATACCAACTCAATTATATCACATTATAATCTAGCTTTAATAATAATGTGAGCACTAATAATATGAAATCCTAACAATTTACTAGATTTATACAATGTTTTAGTCCTCCTAATTAGATTAACTAGGGTTATTATTTCCTTGCATTTAGTCCAATTTTAGTTAATCATTTTGGTGAACCTGGCATCTCCTTCTAGCACCTTCTAGGGTTTTGAATTTTCACCTCCCATCATGAGTAAACATCATAGAAAGTATTCTTCCTCTAAGTCTTCAGTTACTCTCTAATTTGACATTCGTGGCCATGCTTTTGTCAACACTCCTACTTCTACTTTTGGTTATAACCGTTATCCTTCTTTCATTCAACTGTCATCTTCTGGAATGGATTCTCTGGACATCCAAGATGTTGATACCACTTATTTATGCACCATTAATCCTGCAGCTCTAGCTCAACTTGTAGAAGAAGTCCAGGCTCTCCCTCCTGATGAAATAATAGATTATAACACGATTGGTTCTCAACCCCAAGTAACTCCACCTGGTTTAGTTCCTATTGTATGCATGGTTGATATGGTCCCTTCTACTTTGCCACTAACTCTTGTTGGTACAAACGCTATGGTATAATCCACTATGCCTACCCCACATTACTCGGTCACTATTCCTATTCCTCACTTGTCCCCTTTTCTATATGAGATGACATTTACAGCTACTCTTCGTATGCCTAGTATCATCTCTTCCCCACCATCCGTTACTACTACCACTACCGTACCTTACTAGGGACCTTTCCCGGATCTAGATATCATACCATTCTCCCCGCCATCAACATCCTCCTTACAACACCCACCATTCACTTGCACTCTATTCATAAATAATTCTTTTTGGGAACACATACCACTCGACATGTCATGTCCTACCACTATATGTTCACATGATGGTCTCCTTTGACTCGGTTTCGACTTCAATGACCTTCATACTCCTTTATGTGATCCACACTTATATCATGGTTTTGTCATTCTTACTGGAGCCTATGGCGTACGAGTCTTCCAACTTATTTTCCATCTAGCACATTTTCCTACCACTTATCCACTTGTACTTGGCCAATCTTGGCTAGATTATATTGGAGGTACACTTGATCCTGATCGTGTTGATATCAAATTCTCCATTCCTTTTGGCACAACTCGCAGTTGTAGTATCTCATTTCTTTGTTATACACCAAACTTCACTATTTGGTATGCCCAGGGGTATCCATTACCTCCATTTACGGATGAACAATATGCCATGGTCATGTAAATCTTACGCATTCACTGTTACTTAGATGACCTATCACACACCCTTATCAGGTTTCCCACATTGTCCAATTTGATTTCGATGCTCATATCATTGATCCATTAGATGAGATTTTTCCTCCACTACCTTCTTGTATTAGCATTGATCCACCATTGTCTCTAGTAAGCTCCATATCCACCATCATCTCCAGTAAGCTCCATATCCACCATTGCCACTGCTGAATTTATCCCTCACAATCCTCCATCTAATACGCAACTATTGGAGGCTATACGAGTGCTATACATTCAATGTCAGACCATGGAGGCCACAATTATGTCTCTCCATGCCGAGCTAGTGCAACTTGAGGATGCTTCTACCTCGCAAGCTCTTACTCCTCCTACAGCTCTTATGCTACCCACGTCCTTTATTAGTCCCTTCCCTTATCCACCAGTTATACCCTTACCTTCACCCACTATCCTTCCCTCTAACCCTATGCCAAAACACATTCTATGTCACCTTCTTCACGACCAACTCCTTACGTTATGGCCTACCCATTCTTATCCTCCTTCGTGATCAATCCACACTCGTGATCATTCATTTTTTCTTTATCATCGCATTCAGGGACATCATACAGATTCTTTCCGCACATTTTCCTGTGTCATTAGAGATATCCAACACTTAGGCCTCCTCTCATTTAACACCCAACCTCCTCCTATTTTACATATAGCCCCTCGAGCTCACCAAGTTTGTATGCTTCAAACTCACCCTACCCACATACCATCTCAACACCAACCTATAGTATCACATTCCCTATATCCCCCTGTGGGTTTCATATCAAAATCTTCATCACTAGGCCATCCTTCATGTGCATATCAATTCCACTAGCCCACACCGACCGCCTCTATTATATCCCCACTAGTAGATCATGGTCCTCCATTCGTGTCATCTCAAGCACCAGTCGAAGGAACTTTTTCCTTTGAACTTCTTGGTTAATTCCTCTTTTTGGCACACTTGGGGGTAGAACACATTATATTCCTCCCCCTCTTATAGTCTTGCATACTTATACAGTATTTCATTACCTATTTTTATCCAGGTCATCATCACTTGTATCTCACACATTGTAGCTCCCTCAGTACCTGATGACACACTCTTGTGATTCGGTTCACACTTGACTGTTTAGGGATTACCATTACACTGAACCCTACACACTGTATGCTAGGTCTACACATTTACATTCTATCATCATTTCTATATATAGCCTACATATTACATTATCCTACACATTCTTACATTCTATATTTACGATAGGTCACATTGCACATGGGTTTATCTTTACAGGTCATCACTGCATATTATATCTATACCTATCACCCCATCTTACACATTACATATACATCCTACACACCCATATTGCATCCTACCTATCCAACATTCTACATTGGACTTCCTTATACATGGGTCTAGTTTTACCTAACATCATTACACATTTTATTTCTATCTACACACTTATTACATTACACATTCCATACCGACTACACAACCTACACCGAGCATTCACATACCTTGGTCATTTCCACCACGTTGTTTCTACGTACTACACTCACCACCCTATGACGCACTCTAGTTCCTCAGTCCATACTTGAATGCCAAAGGGTTTACCAATCAAATGGACCTTATTTTCATCATGCGACATCTTTCTTATTCAACATTCCTGCATTAGTGACATATACCTTAGGTAAAATTGTAACCCATTATATCATCTTGTGGTGGTATACGCTTTAGGATAAATCACCACCCCCCATTTTATCATCTTGTAGTGGCATACACTTTAGGGTAGCTCACTACTTCCTTCTTATTCATCCCATAGTGACATACAATTTAGGTTAAATCATCACCCATTTTCACCTTTTCATTTCATAGTGATATACGCTTAGGGCTAAATCATCACTCGCACATTCCATAAGTCGTGGTATATGTTTAGGCTATAGGGTCAACACGCATCCTTTCCATATATATCCTCACCATCCACTCATTTTATAGTGATATATTCTTAGGGATAAATCATCACTCACACATTCCACAAGTCGTGGTAAATGCTTAGGCTATAGGGTCCACGCATATCTTTCCATATGTCTCCTCACCATCTATTCATTCTCTAGTGATATATGCTTAGGGATAAATCATCACTCCTCCATTAAATAATTCATGGTATACACTTAGGCTATAGGGTCCACACACATCTCTCCACATGTTGCACGCCATCACCACTACACATACACACTCATCAAAATGCGTTGGACACACCCTACATTACTCGACCATTTCCCAATGATGCACTTTCATTTAGGATTCGTTCTTGATTGCTGAGGGGGAAAACAAAATGAACCTCACTATATACACATTTCATTCTCTTGGGGGGAACATTTCTCCCATCATTCCATTTTTCCTTCCATTCCATCCATTCATAGCATACTGCATTGTCTTTTGGGCATTTACTCTTGCTTACTAGTGTTTAATATGATCACTTTACTACACATGTTAGATTGATTTCTTCTATGTCATTATCACACACACATGTGCATTCACGTCTTTGTCTAGTGTGATCAAAGATACAAGACATTTACACGTGGCATGGATGCTCGCATTCTACCCCTACTACACTGGTCACTGGGGGCATCCACATTCATCTCATACAGGTGTTATTATTTCATGTTGTACTTAACATCTTATACTACTTGTTCATACGTGTTTTGACATATTGGTTATCACTCTAACATGCTAACGAGTGTTCTATGTGCAACACTTGTTTTGCAAGTTTACATGTTTCCATTACTACTTGCTTGTTTCTACTTGTCTTCCATTGTTTGTTATTGTATGTGGGATTTTCCATTTGCTTGTGTGCACACTTGTCTGATGTTTACGACCATGATGGACTTGCGTGTCTTGCGACATGGTGAGTGATGTCCCATATTTGAAACCCGATTTGTGTGGTCTAATTTTTTCCTTACGTATTTACACTACTTTGTTAAGTAGTTTCTACATTGTCTAAGTATGTTACACTTGTCTTATTGCATGTATGTGTTTTTGAACTAACACTTATATCGGCTAGCCATCCCATTTTTTGTGCACCTTAGTATTTACCAAGCGCTTTCCCTTTCCCCCTGTAGGGCATATTTCAACAGGTCAAAGTGCGGTTGCTCCTCTTTTGGGGCCGCATTCTCCTTCTAGGGTCATCACATGCACCCCCAAAAAGGGGGGCATTATTGTGGGATCTCTACTAACACAACGTATTTACACCGGTTCAAACACAACGAGTGAATTCATACCAGTCTATGAACTCCATACATAATGGCCATAACAGGAGATGGTGTCCTTTGGAAACTCTACGGACAGGTTATAGGCTTTGGGGTTACAGTGGGTGTGCCTCTCTACACTTCTCCATTCAGTGGCGTCGGATCGCCCAAAAAACTAGGACAATATAGAGATATCTTCACGCATTTAAGCAAAAGTGGTTAAATTTGGAGGACATAGAGCATTTCCTCCCTACACTTCTTCAGCTAGGGTGGCGTGAGATCACCCAAAAATCTTGTGATAGTACAGGATATCCTTCTACACCCATTTTTTTGACATGGATCAGGTGTACATGTTCTATTTACACTTTTATCGTAGTGTATTTTACATTTGCGTACTTTACACATGCGGGTTTTACACAACATTTTTTACATACATATATATTTGACTACTTGATCATTTTCTCATTACAAGTCCGCCATATCAGAAACAAGTAGTCAAATTGGGGGCAACAACAACAAAAAATACGACAATGACGATGACAAAACATTGCTACAAGAACTTGCCTTTACTAACCATACAGGTACACTACACACAACAATAATTACATGCACATTCCACCATAGGTTCACTCTCATCACTTTTTATGCGCATTTTTCATCTTTAGAATCCAAGCTCCTCCAAATTTTTCTTTTAGTCATTCCACGATTGAGTCTAGTCCATCGACACGTCTTCTTCTACAATTTACATGGATATCAAGTACGCATCTCTATCTACTTTATGTTACCGAGATTTCTGCTCACCAATATAAAGTGGGGGAAAAATGTAGACACAAAATTCTACACATTACACATAATTCAGCTTGATATTATACTACTATTTAGAAGGTTCTCAAGGTAAAAAGTACTAATTAATCCCACCTTTTGGCCGTCTTTATTGTATATTTTATTTTGTCATTCCCGCATATTTTATTACACTTATCCACCCATTTCGCAACTACCCCATCATTCTAGCCCAAAATTAGGGCGCCCCAGCCTATACTGAGGCACCTTGGTCCCACTCTGGGTGCCCCGATCTATGCAAAACCCCTTTCACTCCTTTTTGGGTCATTTCTAGTTGTTGGTCATCTTTATCTTTTTCTTAGTTGGCCTTGTCGGGATTAATTACGAAAGGAATCTTGAGAGCCCTATAAATATAAAGTTAAAAGACCATAATGAGGGTCCTAGGTCCTAGCATTACACATTACTATTACTCCATCTAGAGTTGCATCCATTGCATCACTTGCATCCACATAGTGTCATGCATCAAGGCTAGGAGATTTGCATCACACACACTACATAGGGGGAGGGATTCTATTCTACTCCATGCACACATGTTATTTACATTTTCTATAGTTATTATTGCTCGTTATTTCACAAAGTGCGACTTGTGCAAGAGCACCTAAGGCATGGCATGCACACACTCACCAGAACTACATCTGGGTCTGAAATGTAGTGCAACACTCAGTGATAAGAACACTAATTTGGTGGCTGAGGTTAGTTCGACCAATTCATTTGCATCCTTTATTTTTCTAGGGTTTGATACTTCTCTTTGCATTACAAGTCATTTTCCAACTCATCTGACAGATCCAACGTGAAAAAAAGGAAGGTTCAGAATCAACTTGTGACCATACTAGTTTTAGGTTTTGAGCATTTATAGTGATCACAGTGCCCATATTGTAGACCAGAGTGCCCTGGGGAACCCCAGTACACTCCCAGGTGCCCCAGTCACTTCAAATCTTCTAGATCTGCCCTTCGCAAGGTCCCTGAGTTTTCTTCTACACTTCCATATTTTATTCTCAAACTTGCGACACTGTGTGACCATCTACAACAATCAACTAAGCCATTTCTCTCTACTCTCTTGCACGTCTAGGGTTTCATTTTACTTAGAATATTTATTTGCATCTACTTTATGTTATTTACTGCATTTATACAATGTTTTAGTCCTCCTAATTAGATTAACTAGGGTTATTATTTCCTTGCATTTAATCCAATTTTAGTTAATCAAACACTTACTCTTTCAGGATCAATTGTAATTCCTTTCTTTGAGATGATGTGGCCTAAGAGTTTTCCCTCATGCACTGAAAAGAAACAATTTTGGGATTAAGGGAAACCCCAAATTGCCTGCACCTGTCAAAAACTTTTCTAAGATGGAATAAATGATCATTTGCATTCTTGAAGAATATTGTGATATCGTCAAGGCAAACAAGAACTTAATTATTAATCATTGATATAAATTCCTTATCCATAGCTCTTTGGAAGGTTGGTATTATGTTATAAAGATGAAAAGAAATTTTTCTATAAGTGTATGTTCCCCATTTTGTGGTAAATGTTGATTTGAACTAAGCTTCATCTTTCACCATGATTTGATTATATTCATAGTAACCATCTAACAGAGAGAAACACTCTGAATCAAATACTATCTACAATTTTCTCCATAGAAGGTAGTGGATAATTATCTTTCAAATATGCCTTGTTTAAATCCATATCATCAACACATAATCTGATTTCCCCATTCATCTTCCTTATAGGAACTAGGTGTACAACCCAAGATGATTGTTTTATGGGGAATATTATATGAGCATCTATTAATATGTTTAGCTCTCTCCTTCATAAGTGACTTAATCCTTGGATTGATGGGCCTCTATTTTTGCCTAATGGGCTTGGCTAATGGGTCTAAATCAATGGTATGTTATGTCAAATTAGGATCAAAACCCCTAATGTCATCATATCCCCATGCAAATACATCAAAAAAAATCTTTTAAAAGGTCAACAAATGCATGCTTCTCTTCTAAAGTATCCCTTTCCAATCTTGCTAAGTTTATGCTCATTAATTGTGCAATTAGTTCATAATATTCACATTTTACCATAATGTTTACTTTCTCCTTTCTAATCTGATCATCTGAGTTAAAAATGGATTCCAATGTGACTAGACAGTTAGACAACTTATTTAATATGAGATGGATAATCTACTCTCCATAATATTGCTACAAATTATCTTGAATCGTTGTTGAAAACTTATCCTCTTATTGTAGGAAGTTGATAATTTACTAGTCATCCTCAAATAGTTGCCAATTTGTCTTATTATTTGGGATACCATATTTGATAACCAATTTTAATGTGTTTTTGTAACTCTTATCTTTCGATACTTCCAAGGACTTCAAACTATGCTCCAATTGTTGATAACCTATTAGATGATTCATTCTCTTTTATTAGTATAGAGCGGATATTGAATGATTTAAAGATATCTACAAGATCCAATACCCCATGCTTGTAGACATTTAAAAAATCATTCTTGGATTCATTTGACCCTCTTATTTTATTTACTACTAATTCCCTATTACCAAAGGTTTAAAATTGTTTAACATTCTTCCTTCTTGCCCATTACAGAACATGAATGATGGCCTCATATTTGGTTGAATTGTTAGAGAAATTGGATTGGAATATGAAAGAAGAGAAAAAATTTACACCGGGAGATATAAGTACCACACCTCCACTTGCACCTTGTCTACTCCTAGATCCATCAAAGAACATTTTCCAGATGTCATCATCCTGCTCATTGGCTTTTACAATATTAGGAATAGGTGAATCTTCCTCATGTAAATAATATATCCCTATACCAACCTATTCTATCTACTTATAGGGGTCAAATCCATGGAGTTTAGTTCCCCATTCCTCAAGCAAAGAATTTGGAATAGCTTCAACTTGGGTGTTTGTTTCTTGGACAATTGGGTGGTCTTATTGATTGGATATTGTGTAATTTTTATTGACCACATTTAATACATAAGGCACAATATGATATGTGGAAATGTGATTTGACCTTAAAGTCACTTTGGCGTCATACATGGGCCTAAAAATCATGTGATACCAATCATCTGACAAGTACCCTCCAATTTTAGCTATAAAATATCTAGGGAGGCACAAGGTAAAGAACAGAGGAAGATCAATAATGAAAATATCCCGAGGAATAGAGAAGTTGGGGGCATGCATGCAATGTGAGACTTAAATATATGATAAATCCAGCAGTTCCTACTATTGTTCCATCTAGCCAAACCAAACCCTTAGAGAGAGATTCATATTTTAGGCCAAACCGATCTACTACCCATTTGGTCATAACTAAGTTGTTAGCTCCTGAGTCGATCATGCAATTGTGAACCAAGTGATTGCCAATAATCAAAGATAAATAGAAGAGTGGTGGTTTCAAACTCATACTATGTGATCATCCCTTGGTAAAGGTGCATTGGTGAGTGCAAAATTTTTCCTCCTCTTTAGATGATTCATTTGAAATAGATAGATCAACTATTACAGCTTGAAAAAGATATGTTTGGCCAAGAATATCCAAAGATTCCTAGATTGACATGTTCACATTAGTATTTTTCATTTATTCAAGAATGTTGAAGGGATTACCTACATATATTTGTAATAGTGGATTGGAATTCTCCTTCTTTTTATATTTTATCTATAGAATCTCTTTAGATGGCGGGATCTCTATGTTCCACAGATTAGCGTTGAGTGGCAGGTTTTTCTTGTCATGTGTAAATTTCTTTCCAATTGGACCCATAATGCTCTGTGGGTCTATAGTGTATCATGGGTTTTAACATTCCACACATTGCTCAATGAAGCCTGAATTTCACCTAAGTCCATGGGTTGTCTATCTTTGCGATGTAGACTCGATGAAGTAGGAGATGGAGAGTTTATTTCCATTTGTCTCCTTTTGGACCTAGTTTTAGATGTTACACCTAAAGGATAAAATTTCTTATGCCCTTGAATTTAATTTATCCCGCATAATTCATCCATTTTTCAATTCACAAATGAAGTATCATTTTGTGGCTCTAGAGTATCCTCTTTTAGTGACGGTGCTTCTCCTGATGTGGCTTGAGAGAAAGAAGCATTTTGTACCATCAAAGTTTGGTTAAGGATGAAATTTGAGAAAATGGCTTAATTATGAGCTTGGTTGCAAGGGAAACACCATTCATAATCTTGTACTAGGTTGTTTTATACTGGAACCATTACTTTAGATGAGCTGGTTGCATTAGGATTATATGATTGGAATGGTTTCACATGGGTGATTTGGCATTAATTTGGATCAGTTTCTTGGTATGTTGGCTTATTGGGAAGATAATGAGGTTTGTTTGGTTGGTATGGAGGCTAATGAGGTCTAAAGTTTTGTGCTTGTTTCCTTTCAAGGTTACTAACTCATTACTAAAGTTTTTGCACTTGTTTCAAAACTTCATGCTATTGTAATTCATTAGAGGTATTTGGGGAAGTTGTAACTTGACTTGTGGGATGATTGGTTGGTGTTGGAATAGGAGATAATTCTAGTGTTTGATAAGGCACATAGGATCCTAACTCTGGGAAGATAGGCATTAGAGGCCTTATTGTAAATTTTCCATCCTGAATAAGATTATTTTCTACCGTAGTGACAATGTCATAAGCATTAGGGAGATTTCTACCCCCCACAGATCGAATCACGACTGAAGTGTTACTATTTAAAGTGCTCAAATACTATAAAAAGGCATATTGAGTTGTATACCTTACCATTTGTGGGATTCTATCCCATGTTCTTTGAACTCTGATATTAAAATCATACATTAGCTCATGTGATGCCTTCTTTGTTGTAGTCAACTACTTTATCAAATACAAATGGTCTTATTTATCTTCAAATTACTTACAAAGGGTCTCTCCTAATTCATCCCAAGTGCTAATATAATTCAATATTAAACGTATATACCATTGTAGATATTTTACCTTGAAGGAAGTGGCTAATAATCTTATTACTAAGTTTTCTTGTGTGACATGATATACTGAGCATATATTTGGTACATCTTTGATGTGTTCAATGGGTGTTGTTTCATTTTCTCCAATAAACAAGGGAAATTTTTTTTAGGTATGTAACTGGTATATCATTGTGTTGAGATAAATTCAAAGGACTTTCCTCCATCAAAGGTGAAAAAATCTTGGTTTCTTTAATGAGCCATGAAGATGATGAGTAGACAGAACTTGTTTTGGAGGTGATGAAGATATTTGTGACGATATTCCTCTTCTTATTTTTCTTGGTGAAAGCTACAGATAATACAAAAACCCTCCACTTGATACTCTTTGTCTCGTTTAAACTCTTCTCGTGAAAGGGTGAAACCACAATGTCTGAAATCAGAGAACTGAGCTTATGAGTCACCGTGTGTGTATAATATTTCCTCCAAAGGCCAAAAATCACCAATATATACACCAGATCTTAGGGAAAAACAAAAATGAGCCAAGGAAACTCAAACTCAGTCCCACTGGGCATGAAAGAATTGTTAACACATAAAAGTATCACCCTATGATTTGATCATAACAAAACAATTATTTTGGGTAACATGGGAATGTCTCCAGGGGTGTGGGACCTTTGTCCTTGAGATAGACCTCCAGAGAAGGTTATTTCCTTCTATCATATCTCACTACAAACTAACCTAAACAACTTCAAAATGTAACTATCTAAATTTTATCAGGATTCGGGGTTGAGAGAGAGGAAAATGTTGCAAAAAAAAATGAGGTGATGCACCAATACCATAACAGGGATCATTTCTTACCTTTAAGAGATATAAAGATAATCACACATGTAATAATATAAAGAAAACATAGTGTTTTGAAGGAGGTAAATGGATAAAAATAAAGGGGAATAAGAGGGGAAAACATCCACATCAAACACAAATGCATTCAAAGGGGAAAACCATGGTTGTATTGTACTTATTGAATATTCATTTACATTTACAAATTAGAGGTCTAGAATTCTTGCAAAAATGCAAGTTACATAGGTTTGAAGGTAACAAATGTGAATTACTCCAAGGTAGAGCTTCCAAATCAACAAAAATAACCCTTTTTATGTGCATAAGCACTTAAATCTATAAATAGTGATAGAGGGAGTGGGGAGATAACCAAATAGTCATAAATGAAACATGTCCACCTATCGGGGATGAAATATCATCATTCTTGCAAAATAAATCATGGGGTGTCCTGTTGTCCTTCAACTTGATGCCAATAGAATCTACAGGAAAAGGTGTGGGTGTCTTCGAGTAATAAATTCATGTAGGAGAGATTGTTGAGTGCTTACAACCAAATAAAATATGCTTTCCCCTGTAATCCTATGTTTTCATGGTTATCATTCAAAATAAACATCATTTTCCATGTTTCCTTGTTCATAAAATATAGACCTTGGAGAGACAAAGTGAATGCAATAATTCTCATGCAATTTAGAGCTTCTATTTAAAAGTTATAACCAATAAACCAATGCATAGTTGGGGGCGGAAATGCCTTCGTAATTTATAATTTATTCTTATTTCGTGACTTCCAAACTTCCACAGGTTTTTTGGTTTTATGAATTTTGAACGTTATATGACATACTAACTTTTTTTAACCTATATACCACTATTATTGACCTTTGTGGTCTCAATTCTAATCTTCACAGCTATTCCTTGTCACGTGGCTTTTGAAAGATCTCGCACTTAGTCGTTTCGTGCTCCTACTAAGTTTCAAATCTCTTTTTTTCTTGTTATGTGTGCTCATTCACACTTTGGAATTTCAAATTCCATGGAACACTACACTTTGGGAAATCTAGGGAACACTGAGTTAGTGTCTCACGAATTTTGACCTTAGCTGCTTCATACCATTCTTTCTTTCCATTTGTCTATGTGTGGCATGTTATTCCTGCATTGTGGCTTCTCCCAAACACAACTATGTTTTTTTCCCTCCATGAAGCACTGAATGTTTCCATCACACCACTTTGGAAGACTTAACTTCTTTATTTTGTGGATTTTACATGTAAAAGCCACGGAACACTAAATTTTGCAATTATTCTTCCATGGTATTCTTAATTTGCCAATTTTTAACTTGTAAATGCAAAGGTACCATCCAAAATTTTAGAATACATTAAATCTCTTTATACACACTTACTTATTCCATAACACTGCAATTTTGCATTAAGAATCCTTGGGTCTTCAAGAATAGAGATGCATGAGTCTGGAACTCTTTTGAGTTGTATAAAATAGTATGGGGGTGCTATTTTGGAAAAACACATAATTCATTATATGTATGTTTATATTACATATTTGGGTTCATCTTGAAAAAATATACACTTTAAAAAAAATGGCACCCGATTTCAAGTTTTTATGCAAATGTTATGGCCTCTAGAAGTTACAAGGTTTTTTCAAGGACACATAATCATCTTGACAACTTTATCTCTCTCAGTAGTGGTTTTTTGTTTTAGTAGTATTTTTTGTTTCAGTGGAAGTTTCATGTCACAGTGGAATTTTTGAGTGGTGGTTTTGTAATTATCACTTGTAAATAGTGGTGGTTCCATCTCGAGACAAAAGAAAACACCCAAAACATAATGGTTATGAGGGTTTCTTCTTCTAAAATTTTTTTTGGTATATTCCAAGGCACAAGGAATCATTAAAGTTCTGTGAAGATTAGTTATGATAAAAAAACATAAAATAAGTTTTGGAATTGGATTCCCATTACAAATTAAAGCAAGTTGGAGTCTTGGTTCATAATTAAATTATGGGAATTAGATTTTTGTTCATTCACCATTTACAGGGGAGTGGAAAATAAAAGTTCCAAAGTTGGGAATGAGATGATAAAGAATTGTTATGGTTGACTTTAATATTCATCCATGAGGGGAGCATCCCACTAAACATTGTAGAGTTCGTTACAAGTCTAGGATCCTATAAGATTGACATCCTTGTAAACTTGTGAAGGCATAAACATTGCAAACTACATAACATAGTGGAGATGAGGAATCATGGCTTCACTCTTGCTCGCATTTTGTCATGTTGAGTTTTATTCATGGTGAAAATATTGGTTCTCTCTTTTTTCTTTTGTTTTCTTCATTTTTTACATGTTTTATAATGTTACAACTAGTCTAACACTTAAGATAGCTCAAAAACCCTCATTCAAAAGAATAATACTTATTTAATAAAGGGAAAGAACCTCCCATTTTCACTCGCATACAACCCCAATGTAATGTATTCATATATGGAATAGTGAAATGTTTAGGGTGAGTATGAAAGTATGCAATGGATGCAACTTGTGAGAAATGCATGTTAAGGTTTACATTAAGGATTTGTATGCTTAAAAGTCACAGTTAAGAGCTGAAATATACATTTTTATAACATTCTTAAGGATGTTCCTTGTCATAGATCTTGAGAACCAAACCTAAAGTTAGAAAAGCATTCTGTATTTACAAGTTTGGAGAGGACTCCCTCCAAATTATGGATTAGTCACACATGCACAAACCTAGAACCTAGAAGCTTGAATATAGGTAAGCCTACATCAAGAATTATATGTTGATAATACTAATACAAGATAGGTTCTCAACCATTAGTTACTTTTATTTACAATAATCAACAAACACCGATTTTTTTTAATAAAAAAACTCACCAACAAACCATTTTAGCCATGAAATTGATCAAGTTCTCATGAACCCGACCTAGATAGATTTATATGTCTAAATTTGAAGTACATGTTAAACTTGTTTATTGCTGGAATACCAACCCCTAGGGGTTATTTAATTCCATCTATTTACTTTTCAAAGTCTATGTTTTAGACAAGTTAAGATTGTTAGTGGTTTCCTAAAATCCTATTCCTCTTTATATAGTTGGTTAGATTGATCACCAATTTAGTATTTCTTTTCCTTTACATGTTTACATCTTATGCCACTGAAGACGTATATATATTTTTCACATATTATATGAAGTGATAGGTTGAGTGGTGTTATTGTTGATCATATTTACATTCCTTTGATTTAATTTTGTGATTTTTGAAAAAATAAAATGGTAAACAATAATAAATTGAATGTTTTTTTTAATCTATTGATAGAATTATGGATAATTCAAATATAAATGTTGACACTTTTAATGATGATCATACTTTTACTTTTGTAGAACCTACCTATATTGCTTGTAAATCCAACCACAATATTAATCGTATTGTGTCCCTTGTAGAATAAGTTAGGGACCATCTTATGTTACAATGGAGATATAGATGCAATGTTACATGCCACTATAAAATAAAAAGAAAAAATTAGCTAAGGAAACCACAAATAAGGAGGTACTTAAAAAAACCCTTGATTGATACTCATCCATCTTTTAGAGACTCACAACTTCACTAGGTGGTAAAACTAATGCTTATAATATTTATACTCATTTTTACATTTATAGATTCACAATTCATTCGTAAACATAGTTATAGTACCGATGAGTCCCTAAAATGGATCATTATATCCAAGTATTGACCCCATTTTCCCTCTAATAACCTTCCTTTTGTGTGGATTTAGATGTACATTCTATAACTCACTACTAATCCAAAGTAGAAAGTGAGTACTTTGCCTTGATTATTTTGTGTAGGTTAATGTTAGCTATTTTACCAATTTTTTTCTAACATTTTTACATGAAAAGCCACTATTTTTAGGTGGAAAGTTCATATTAGTGTGCTACAAGTAATAATATTATGGTTTTGGAAACTAATAAGACTTTTTTTAACCTCTAGTCTAGCTCCGAATATTTCCAATATATCTTATGAGATGTCATGACTAGCTCCTGAGACTATCAGTCTAGCTTCATAAATACACAAAATTATTCTAGAGACTCACAAAAGACTAAAAGAAGATGTTTGAGGACTATGCATCAGTGATAAAACCATGTATTCCTAATTGGAATACTCTAAATATATTTTTGGAAACATTTCCAAAAATTATGGGAAACCTTCTAAAGATAATATTTCTATTTTTTAACCATGACACATATGGTATTCTTCCCAAAGGTAGTTACATGTTCCATGTACGAGGTATGTCATTAGGTTAAATCCAATTTCAATTGTAGTAGAGATTCCAATGTGCAACCACCAAGTGAATCACATATGGGTCAATGTTAAGACTCTTCCATAAGTTTTTTATTGAAACATAAGAGGTTTTTTTCTGATAAATAAGGTTGATCTTGTTAGGTTGTTAACAAGATCCAATAAACTAGGCCCTAAGATAGGTTGGTATTATTAGGTTGTTAATAATATTCAATAAAAAATACACTAAGCTAGTGTGATTTGTTAGGATTTTAATCTATTTTGGGATGCTATTGTAAAAATGTAGTAATATATATAAGCAGTATCTAGCTATTGAAAGTAGGTAGAAAAAGATATGAAGAACAAGATAATAGTTAGTAATATATTTGTTTCATTTCCAACATTGTAAGAACTCTCTATAATAAATTAATAATTGATTGTATGAGATTCCTATGAATCTAATGTTGATCTAACCCTACCCCAAGGGAGAACAAGGGCCCACTCAACCAAGGAGGTGGGATCTATTGTGTTATTTTTTTCTTTGTGTTGTGTTTGTAATTTATATATATGTAAATGTATGTGTGATGTTCAAAATTTTAGGTCTGTCTTGTGCATTTGTGTTTTGATCAAGTTTACCTTCAACATTTTGAGATCTAAGCATTCTTTTCCAAGTAATTTCTATTTAAGTAATTTAAATCAATGATGTGTTTATTTTAAAATAAATTTCAATTACAATGAATTTTTCTCTTTTAAAAACCATTTCAAACTCCAATATAAGTGTGTTTACCTTTTAGGCATTTCAATTTAGAAGGTATGTTTTCACTTTACAAAAAAATAGGATAGATTTTGATTTAAGTGATTAGTTTCCACCTTTAAGATTAAGACGATCAACAAAAAACCCCCAAATTAACAATTTTTATCCATTATTCCAAATACATTATTGTTTATTGTCATCAGACACTAATCGTTATTTGATATGACATCAAAAATAAGTTTATTAAATGATAGCATTGACAACCCCATCATTTTTTGCATCATTTATGGGGACTTATTTTAAGGTGTCAATAGGGTTCACAACATAAGTTAATAGTTGATTAAGAATATCTTCCTATAATCTAAAGATATTTATGCGTAAACAAAGATATTCAAAGGGAAGATTCATCTCTAAAGTTCTCCAACAAACAAGAAGCTCCACTAGGTTACAAGAAGAATTTGAACCGAACAACCTTTGAGTGCACAAACCTTGTATTATTGAGGAAGACTTGAAATTAGCCTCACACAAACCCTTCAACCAATCTCCTAAAGAAGTTACATCTTTTCAAAAAAAAAAAAAAGTCTAAGAGACATTGCAAACCTAGGTATTGATTCCTAACTTAGTGTCCCTTCCAATCACTTATGATGGATCATCACCCCTAGGAGGATTCTTTATAACATAGATTGGGACAACATGGGAGAAGCTCCACTAGAAAGAAGAACTTTCACCTACCTTATCGTCCTAGAACAAGATGAAAATTCTCTGATGGAAAAATATTTCCATCTATATTTAGGGGGTTTCAATAGAAGATTTTGATAAGTTATTGTTTGAGTTAAAATTCTTATGCCAAACCTATTACTATAAAACCAATAATAAAAAATTGAAACTATTTCGTTTAATACTCAAAGATTCAGCTATGAGGTGGTTCATGGGTTTAATTCCAAATACCATCAGTACACGAAGTGAAATTGGAAATGGATTTGTAGACCAATAACATGACTATTGTAGAGTAAAAGATAGAAAGGAGTAATTCTTTTGTATAAAACAAAAAGAGGATGAACATTTAGAAGATTACCTAGATTGCTTCTTCTTTCTCCATAGAATATGTGGATATGAATTGAATGAAGATATTAGTCAGAAAATTTCTTAAATGGAGTAGATGAAGAAGCATGTGATTCTTTGAACTTGATGGGATTTGGAGATGTGAATTAACAAACTCTCCATAAACATTCAAAACTATGTAAGAATTATTTGCAAATGAAGGGTAGTGTTAGGAATTTGAAATTAGGAAGAAGTACTAATGACATAGGTCAACTTATGGAGGAATATCTATAAATAATAATAGAACCCCTAATGTTTTCTTTGTTTACAACACGATCATTAACTTTATCAGTTTTCATGATTGATACGAACCTAAAATTGATTTAAATATTGATTTTAAATGTTTATAAACTGATATAGAACTGAATTTATGGTTAACAAAATAAACTTAATTCATTGTTCGATCAAAATATTTTAGATTTAATTTAGCTAATTTTCTGTAAATAAGAATATGAGTAAAATCTGATCTCAAACTTATTTGAATGTGTTTAAAATATGCATCAAAACTTATTTATATTTGTAAATAAAACTAAAAATATGAATGCAAACTAAAAAACACGACACCAGATTGTTTACAAGGTTATGAAATTTCCTACGTCCTCGAGTTCATACGAACCAGTCCATTAAAATTAGCTTTGCAAGTTCATTTAAAAAACTTACAAATCAAATAATGAACCTCAAAAACCTGCAAAAGAGGACCATGAGAAATTGAAATTTTTGAAACATATGAGCACATTCTTTCTGCATTTATTCCTGTCTCTACTAGGTGATCTTCCCTCCATTCTCCATCAAAAGACACTTCAAATATTTAAAAATATGTTACAGAAACTCCAAAATGGGAAAAGATATATGCATCAGGAGCGTTTTAGAATTCTGGACAATATTCTAGTTTACATTGAGATCCAAAAATGGCCCTAAGTTGCTCAAAAATTCAATTTTCTACAGATTGCTCCTTATACAATAAAACACAATCATCTTCTTAACATTATACAAAAATTAAGTCACCCTTATATAGGCTTGAGAAAATGTTGTGGCTCAAAAACAAAGAAAGTTTTTGGTAAAGGGTTGGTTGGGGGTTAGACCTCCCCCAACCACTCACCATCCATTTTTGTTCCATATAGGAATTAAATCCCACATTTAGTAGGTGTAAGTTTACTCAAGGCTTTATTAAGCCTTCCACTGCCCCACTTAATTTGTGGCTTGGTCCACACCGCATCTTTTTTCCAAGTTTAAACGTCCATGGTGGGACGTGGCATATGTTTGGTTTGTTTTTCTTGTTCGGTGGGGGAGGGGTTGACACGTTGTTTGATTATAGGTGCCAAATTGGAATGTGGTGGTTATGTGGGCGCCAAACTTAGAGGTGGTTTAGATAAGATAATGGAGGAGGTTAGAATACATTGGCATGGTAAATGGTTAAAAAATTCATGGTAATTGTTTACAAAACATTGGGATTAATCCCACATACACCTGAGCAATACCATCTGTGGTATTGAAATAAAAAATGTGATAATGATAATGTGAAGAAACAGAGGCAAAGGCACCCCCTCTGCAAAAAGAGTGTGTCGATTCTTGCTGAGGGCCCCCAGCTAGCAAATAGAGGGGCCCACCTATCCAAACTTGAGTGTCAAAGACCCGGAGGTGAAAACCAAAACATCCTTATACTATTTTTATTATTTTTTCACTACCATGTGTCGCACTATGATTGTTCTACTACCCCTATTTTTTCTTCTCCAAATAAAAAATTATGTAAACAGTATCTTGCTCAAATGGAATATTTTTCACACGTTCAAATAGGTGACATAAATATCTTGGAGTCCTCTATTCTACCATCATGATTTTTTGGAGATTTCAGGAAACTCTATCCACTAAAGTGACCTCTAGATCACACCTCCCCATTGAGAAGGGTTTTGTTCCACAAAAGTTGTTTTCACCCACTAAAATTTCCAATCATCTTCCATCATCTCACAAACACACAAGATCCATAGAAATAACATTATAGGAAAAAGTTTACTTCAAAATTTTGAAAAACATATCACCAAACTGATTAGTTTAAAAATGGACAATCTACATGCCAACAAGAGGCTAGCATTCGCTTGATTCCCTATGATCTTCCAACATCTGTAAACAACATAGATCAGTTTGAAAATACATTCAAATATCCATGATAGGATAATGTTTAACTGAATCCCTGTAGAACTATCAAACCATAGTGATTGTAAATGCCATCACAAAATTGATCAACTTAAAAATAGACAATCAAATGCCAAAATAGGTAACTGTCAAACTTATTCCCTATAACATGACCAATCTCTACAAATACAATCTCACCCATAATAGATCAGTAATAAATAAACACCAAAATACCAATAGCTAGGCTAATGTCCACTGACCTTGTGAAACTGTCAGATTACTGTAAGTGTAATAAAAATGTATTCTAACGTTGTAACCATATTTAGAAATCACATTTATTTCCCATATGGGTCTTATAAAACATGTGATTTAAAAGTATGGAAATAATGCAATTTCACATTGTGATTACATTTACAAACACTGCCCAAAATATGGGTCTTAAAATGCATCCAACATATACATGCCAAAAATATATGCATTCCCAAAAAACTCTGAAATGCAAGTATGGAAAATTGAACACTGCCAATGTGCCCAATAACCTACGTAAATTGTTGTAAAAAATATCCAAAGATAAGAATATGACTTTAATTCCTTGTACCCAAACTGTAATAAGAACTCAAAATGATAAATAAGAGATTAAAATGGAGTATTTTCAAAATTTTAAATGTAAGAAGATGTTGAGCATGATAAACATGTCTCTCAATTCCTCTCATGAATATGAACTCCAAAATTCATTTTTTGTTTTAGATGATTTTTAAAATTTGGATTTAATTCCTTTACCAAAATCAATTAGTATCTTACAAGAAAAGGTAACAAAAATGAATTTAAAGCATGTTATTCATCAATATCAATAATGTTATATACATATATCCATTAAAACAAATGATTTTTAATTGTCCATATCAAAATAAAATGAACTCATTTATGGGAAATATGTGGATAGATCCAAGGTTGTTTAATTTTCTACTGGTAGATTAATAACTTCTTTTTGTTTTACCTTATAAACCAAATTCTTCTTACCATTTCTTGGATGGCGTGTTAGCTGAATTTTCTATCATCTCTCAACCCGACATCCACTCATACAACAATGAGTACAAAATTCCTCTTCATGGGAGAGGAAAATTGTTTGCCATTTATTTCCTCTAAACAACGAGATTGGTCTTTAGCACTAAGCCCATTAGGAAACCACTTCTGCAAAAAATACTTTATCTTCCAACAAAAAGGCAACAAAATGATCACTTTATAGAGAACAAGATATTTACACCGCAGATCTGAATAATAGTTCTCAATATAGAATAATAATCATAACAATCATATTCACAGATTACACCTTTATAGGAGATTACAATTCCTAAAATATAAGAACTCTCTATAACCACTCCTAACAATATGTCTAACAATAAACCATGTCGTAAATATATATTGTTATAACAATATATATATATATATATAACATATATATATATGTATATGTATACAACATAACAACCTAACTAATATAGCACAATTACAATATAGTAATTATTAACCATGTGTAATTAATAATTACCTACAATAAACACTAATTTCCTAACATTCCCCCCTTAGTGTTTACATGGGAAGAAAACACTTCTGAAATAGAAACATAATCGTATGTCTCTACATACTTTTAGGTATGCATACTGCTGGCTTGGATCTTGTTGTTTGGGTATTATTTCACATGACCAATCTGCTTCACCATAGTGAATCCCATACTATATGATCACACTTCCACCGATTCACCTACATGCGTGAACTCAATAGTTCCCACTTTCACTTCCAGTGAATGCTCTTTTCACTAGTCGATCGATGTTATAAGTATGACTATCAGAGGATCTTTGCAGTCATAGGATCACTCTAGTTCAACTGCCCTCCTATAAAATTGTTATCATATTACAAAATTCACATTATCCTCATTTAAATCATAATAGGGGAATGAAATCATACACCAATTTATTCTGCACACACCACACAACTGAAATAATATAAAAAAGTGCCACCAGTGTTGTACACAACCCCATCATTGGTGACTGACGAGAGGCATTGATCGCCCTCCTTCCTCCTTTTCCTCTAGCCTCCAGTCTCATGCTGCTAGGTCATATAGATTTGATCATGGATCTCAAGTGCATATCAAAGGACATCGAATTCCATTGAAAATGCGTCTGTGAGGCATTTTTTTTTAATTATACAAACTTTTTACAATTTTGACAATATAAATTTTACAATAACAATAGTTGAATTCTACGATATTGAATAGACTTAGTGATAACCATAAACAAATCCTTTAATATAATCTATAAGAAATATTGATAACATGGCATAAAAATCTTGACCATCAATAAAAAAAATTAACTGCCTCATATAACAAAATATTCTAGACAATTAATACAAACCAATATTTGTTATTTCTTACCTCTAATACGCCACGTTGTCATGCCATTCTACATGGCATTCATTTCTTCTTCTTTTTTGCATGAATCCTGATAAGCCAAACCTGATATGTGGGCATGCATGAAGCAGATCATGGCTTGACATGATCAAATCAAAGGAATAGACATATCACAATCACATTAATGATCTCTTTTCCCAAAATCAGATGATGTTATTGATTATGTGATGGTATGCATGTTATTTTATTGGGGGCAATAATGGTTGTAGTTTGTAATGCTATTTGGGCTTCCACTTGTGATGCAAATACAATCATTGATGCCTCCAAAAAAATAACAAATCCAATGCTCCTCGTTTCTTGCAGGATTACTTGACTCATCGATTCTTCTATGCAGGAAGTTGTGCATGATTCAACAATGGAAAAAATGGCCCAGTTTTAGAAAATAAAATATACCTCTTATTTTGTGGAAATCGTGTGCTTTTAACAGCAATATCAGGGGTGAGATTGGATACCAATGAGGCTATGAGCTAGGCTGAAGCAAAACAAGTGAAATGCACTTTAAATTCAGATGTCGTATAATGCGTAGATGCAAAGAAACAGACTCGAGATTACAAAAAAATGTCAATGCATGAGCAGAAAGATCAAACTACGTATGACACAGATAACTAGAACATGGAATCTAGGTAGCTGATAGGTGCCTCACGATATACCATTAGACAGACTTGTAATCTCTAATTTTATTGATAGGAAATCATTAGTTTGAAATGGAGTTGCCCTCGGTCACGTATAAGAACCAAAAAAATTGATGTTGGATGATAAAATCACAAATTCAGAGACTCTCATCTTGGATTGAACCACTCTTATACTAGATATAGAGAACAAGATATTTACACAATAGATATGAATAATAGTTCCCAGTAAAGGAATAATACTCATAACAATCATATTCACAGATTACACCTTTATAGGAGACTACAGTTCCTAAAATATAAGAACTCCCTATAACCACTCCTAACAATATGCCTAACAATAAACTATGTCATAAATATATATTGTTATCACAATACATATATGAAATAACAACCTAACTAATATAACACAATTACAACATAGTAATTATTAACCACATGTAAGTAATAATTACCTACTATAAACACTAATTCCCAAACACACATAACTCACAAAAGGTGCATGAAAAAACATACATCATTTTCTATATATCAAGTCCATATTGTTTAAACTGAAAGAGTGGATCATCATAAATTTTAGAATTTCCCTTATGCTTATGATTATGATTTATGTAATAATGAGGAGGTGGAATCTCATTGCCTCTTCTATGAAATTTCTTACACCTTTTATCCTGTGATAATGAATCAACAATTTCTTGCAAATAATCTTCCAGTAGGATTAGTAGGGTAATCACTTGGTTGTTAGAAGCTTGTTTCCCTTCAACGCTCTTGGAGCACTCTCCAATTTTCATTCCCAGACCAAAATAACCCAAACCTACAAAATGCGGACGATCCTCTACCTGTATTGGGTTAAAAATACCTTTTCCATTATTACATAGGCCTATTCCATCAAATCCCATTTTAAGCAATAATTTAGATCTAATGCCCTTAGTATATTTTTCAAATTCACCAAAAGCATTACCTAAATCCAAATCTGAATCTAAATAGGAGGAAAAAAAAGATGGTGATAAAATTACACTACATTCATTAGTCATAGTCTCTACATTTGAAGTGGAAGGAAAATCCTTCTTCTACTCACCACATTGCAATCTGATCAAGAGTTCATCCTTGGTTTCCAACTCTAATTTCAAATGTTCAATTTTCTCTTTAAGGAAGTAGAGCTTGCATCTCAGAAAATAATTCTCATCCTAAATTTGTTTGTTGACACTTTCAAGCTCTTCCAATCTCTCTCTTTTCAAGGCTTTACCAATAGCTACGTATAAACAAATTGTACTTCCTAAACAATGCAAACTACAAATGGAAGATCAAGCCAAATATGTCTGCAAATTTGATGGGGTTGGAAAAAAAATTGATATCAAATGCAAACTAAAAGTAAACCACTGAATTCAATTGGATCTAATACCAAAAATTGATCTGTAAGCATTAATAGACCCCTATTGTTTCCTTTGTTTACAACACGATCATTAACTTTATCAATTTAAATGATTAATATGAATCTAAAAATGATTTAAATTTGAATTTAAATGTTTATAAATTGATCCGGAACTGAATTTATGATTAAAAAAATCAACTTAATTCATTGTTTGATCAAAACCATTTAGATTTAATTTATCCGATTTTCCGTAAATAAGAATGTGCATAAAAGATGATCTCAAACGGATTTGAATGTGTTTAAAATATGCATTAAAACTGATTTATATTTGTAAATAAAATTTAAAATCTAAATGCAAACTGAAAAACATGACACCATATTGTTTACGGGGTTTGGAAATTTCCTACGTCCTCGTGTTTATACAAACCAATCCATTAAAATTAGCTTTGTAAGTTCTTTCAAAAATATTAAAAATCAAATAATGAACCTAAGAAACCTAAAAAAAAGAGGGCCATGAGAACTCGGAAGCTCTAAAACATAGCAGTACATGCTTTCCGCATTTGTTGCCATCTCTACTAGGTGAGCCTCCCTTTGTTCTCTATCAAAAGTGACTTTAAATCTTTAAAAATACTTCACAAGAACTCCAAAATAGGAAAAGGATGTATGCATCAGGAACGTCCTGGAATTCTGAACAACTTTCCATTTTACACCAAGATCTAAAAATACCCCTAAGTTGCTCAAAAATTCATTTGTCTACGGAGTGCTCCTTATACAATAAAATATACTTATCTACTTAACATTATACAAAACTAAACTCGCCTTATATAGACTTGAGTAAATGTTGTGGCTCAATAACCAAGAAATATTTTGGTAAAGGGTTGGTTGTGGGTTCGACCTGCCCCAGCCACCAACCACCCATTTTTGTTTCATATGAGAATTAAATACCACATTTAGTGGGTGTAAATTTACTAAAGGCTTTATTAAGCCTTCCACTATGTTTTATGCAAATGTGCAACAAGAAAATTGACAATTTTTGTTCATGAAAACTATACCTTTGTGTCAGAACTTTCAATTTTTACCCTTCCAAGACACCCTGGGTATACCCAGTCAATATAATGACCTCACATTTGATGTTAACTTAGTCCCCTAGGTGATTTAGGAAAGTCAATTTAAACCCCCTAGGTGATTTTAGGAGTTCTTGGGAAATGCAAATTTCGGGAGCTGTGGGAAGGGCTATCACTAGCCTTCCCAGGACTGGAGTAACCCCTTGGAGTGGAACAGAGGAACCAAATCTAACATGGAGGTGAATTGAAGGCCTATAAACATCATGTAAGTGATTTAGGAAGATTCAAAGGATTTGGAGGAGATGGGGTAGCTTCACCAAAAATAGGGTTCATAGGTCTAAGCAGTGCAAAGGGTTAACACTACTGAGCTTTGAGAAGTTATTTCGGGATCTCTAGATGGAGTTAAGAGCCAAACAAGAAATCTTCAGAAAAGGAATTCCAATACCTACAATATGGTGAAATGATGTTTTTCTCAACACCTTGGCGCAATAGGTTTATATCTATTTTTTCCTATGAATAGGTAAAGGACCAGATCAAAAATCCACTTTTAGGGCTCAAATGGATGAATCAAGATCTGATAAGCCCCCCATTGGATTCAGAAGGCCATTTAAAGTCAATATAACATAAAAATTTTCCAAAAAAATCCATTGGGAGCTCAATATATTGTCATTTTAAGTTGCCCTCAAGGAGCGAATTCGGGATTTAGTCAAAATTTGATGAGGACACGTGTTAGCTCTAGGAGCCTTGAACAATTTTGTGTCCCTTTAATCCATCAAGATAAGGGAGATTAGGGATATAAAAATGTGTCCAACCCCTATAAGCCCTTTGGTCACCCATACAACCTCTTGGATCACCAGTTCAACCCCTAGGTGCTTACAGAAGCTCAAACCCTCAACCGTCAGATCTGTGAGAAGTGTCAAGCTGAGGCGTGCCATGAAAATTGATGACCCTCATGTCCCTTTGTGCTGGGGGACATGAGGGACATAAAAATGTTCCCAACCTAAGGAATGGCTCCTAGTCCCTCATGTGACCATCTTCTAACCCTCAGGTGATTCCAACATGCTTTTTGGCCAAAACCCCCACCGTTAGATCTTCGCCAAGTGTTGTCACAAGGTGCCATGTGAAAATTGATGTTCCTCATGTCCCTTAAAGATTGAGGGACATCAGGGACATAAAATTTCACCCCATCCATGGGATACACGTTTTTGAATCTGGTTCTAAAAGCTAACCTTCCCGCTTTTAACTTCTTACTCTCCATACTCTGTCATTGCTCTACAAATTATCTAGAAGCTCCATACACCATTGTTGTACCTCAAACCAGGTCCACTGCAAAAACGAAACCCTCAAATACATGATAATTCAAATCTTTCAGAGGACATATTGATCAAAATATCTAGAAGAACAAAGAACAAAGGAGAAAAGCGAAGGAATTCTTCAGAAAACTCAATTGTCATAGAACAAAGATTCATATGGATCTCGCTAACTGATGCACGAAACAAAGAGTCATATTTTTTTTCTCTCTTCTCTTTCAAAATCCATTAAAAATTCACCTTAAAATCCTCATTCTTCTGCTCAAACCACTCACAATGAAGAAATCTTCTATCCGACTTAACAGAGAGAAAAACTTGATTTCCCATCAAACCAACATTCGAATCAAAGAGAAATTTCACCAACGGAGTAAGAAACAAAAACCCACAAAAAAATTTATTTTTATTGCAAATAGGGAAGAAAACCTGACCTACAATTTTCAAGGTCCTTTAATGGCTGTCGTGTTCAAAGGTGTCGCCAAGTCAAAATTTTAAAACTTTAAAATCTCCCAAATCACTGATCGGGAAGTCCAAGATTTTGAGACAGGTGATATTGGGAAAAAACCCATATTGGAAAATTTCATTCCATTGTGATCCGACCACTAGAATCCTACTTTTTAAAAATAATAGGCCTTCTACATGGGAGACTGTTATTTTGGGTAAGTCACCAACTGAAGAAGCTGCGAAAGAGGTGGCGAACACAGAAGTGGTGTTGTAGGCAAAAATCATTGAAAAGGTCGTCTTGGTCCAAAATTGACACTTACTAAAAAAAGTAAGTGGTCTCATGAGCACATGCTAAAAATAGCAAATTGGTGTAGAAGGTATGGGGAACACAGGGAGAAGAAAAACATTTGAATTTCCACATCCAGTCAAGTTTCAAAAAATTCAAATTTTCATGATTACTAAGAATCGTAAGTTGTCTCTTGGGTACTTACTAAAAATAGTAAGGAATTCCAGAGGGTAAATTTCACAAGAGCATGTTAGGAGTTGAATATTCAAATTAGCAGTTGCAGTTGGAGTTCAGAGAAGAATTTTCACACTTACAAAAATAATAAGTTGTTTTTTCCAGAAATAATAAGTGTCAAGAGATGATTGGACTCAAGTTTATAGAATGGGCGTTGTCACTAAATATTGCCTTCACCAAGATTCAATGTCCATCTCGTCAATATGTTATCTACGCCAGTGAGTTGTAACATTTTCACAAGAAGTATCTTTGGCGTCTTTCGTGGATCTTTCAGAACTCATCTCGGGAGACCCTAATAGTGTCTCTCGGCACTCACTACATGGTTTGGGTCACAAGTTAAAAATTATGAGCATTAGCGGAACAATTCATTCACCCTGATAGGGCCAATTTTGAGGTCCTATCTCTTCTAAGGGAATCTTCATGAGTCGCGTTCATAGTCACTAGTAGAGTCATTCATCATTTTTTTAAACACTCTTTCCAAAGCATCCATGAGCCAATTTGAAGGATTTTTACAAGGTGCAAAGAGTTAAAAGATCCATATTTCACCTCATCGGAGATTTCCATCAACAAGGATCATCTGACTTCATCAGGAGTGAAATTCTCTCTTCTTATCTCTCTTCTCTTTCTTCCCCCCAACATTCTCTCTCTTCAAGTGTTCTAATTCTTCGTTTGGGTTTACACTTTTTGATATGCCTTTAAGTCATCTAAAGGTGACATTAGACATATAATGTAAATTAATTCACCTTGATTTTTATAAAAGGGACTGAATATTTGGTAGGAATACGAATAGTCTAAAGTCATAAATAAGGCATATGGAGGGTCATCAGGAAGATGAAGAGTTTCTCCTCATTCTATAAATTGTAATGAGTTCCTCATTCCAAAGGGTTCTAATTCTGAAACTGCTCTAGCATGTTGTATTCTTATAAGTTCATGAGAGAGCTTTTACTTACTTGTGAGTGAAAAGAGTTAGCCATTTTCCCTTTATTCTCAATGTCTTCCATTTTCATACTATGTACAATTTCTACTTGAGCATCAATACAAGAAGAAATATTTTCTATCCTTTTTTGACTAAGGGGTTTACTGATACTTTGCGTTCATTAAATTCTAATTGGTCTTGTTGATGTTTGCAGTTTTGTTTCTTCTCATAAATACATGTGTTGAAGTTTCTAACTAGTGTATGCATGACTCTGACTTTCTACCTACAACATTAGTTATCTATCTCATTTCTCACTCCCCTTTCCCACTTTATAGATAAAGTCCTCTCTAGTGAGAAATTGCTAGCTTTTCCATAGGGTTAGTGGAGTGCCCCTGTTGGATCCTTGGTCGAAAGGCCACCAAGAAAATCCACCTTTACTCACACATACATATATGGAAATTGCACCGGTTAAGTAGAGGGACTTATATTCTTATAGCGTTGGCAAGAAATCCACAAGTTTAAACACTCGACAAATTTTCTTGCCAACACACTGCCCTACTAAATTCATGGCTTGTGTCACACCACATCTCTTCTTTTAGTTTTAAATGTCCACAATGGGATGTGGCATATTTGTGGTTTGTTTTCAAGGTCGATGGGGGAAGATTTAGCGAGTTGTTTTATTGTTGGCACCAAATTGGAATGTGATCATTGTATGGGCGCTAAAATTAGAGGTGGTTTAAATAAGTTAATGGAGGAGGCTTGAATGAGTTGGCATGGTAAATGGTAAAAAAATGCATGTTAATTATTTATAAAACATTGGGATTAATCCCACATGCACCATACCAATACAAGAATGTGGCAATGGGAATGTGAAGAAACGGAGGAAAAGGCATCCCTCCTCAAAAAGAGTGTGTCGACCTTGGCTGAGGGCACCCAACTAGAAAATAAAAGGATCCACCTGTCTGAATTTGAGTGTCACATATCAAAGGTGAAAACCAAAACACACTTATACCATTTTTATTATTTTTGCACTACCACGTATCACTGTTCGATTAGTATGTTACCCCTATTTTTTCTCCTCTAACTGGGAACTTATGTGTACTGTATCTTACTCAAATGGAGTCCATTTCATGCATTCAGATAGGCGATGGAAATTTCTCATATTCATCTATCGTAATGTCAATATTTTTTTGAGATTTAGGGAAACTTTGTCCACTGAATTGACTTCTAGATCAGAGGAACTCTCAAAATTTAAAAAGGAATTTTGGTTCAATTAAACACCATGCTATATGGCTTGAAAGAGAAACCCAACTCTGTTACCAAACTTCCAATTATTTATTTTCCAAAATGTAGGTTGAAACATGCTCTTTGAGATTGGCCCCTGGATAAAATAGATGTGTGTAGAATCTATGATGCAAATGACCATGATATAAAAAACTGTACACTTCTTCTAGTCCTCAAGTATCAATCGAAACAAGCTACCTAGGTAGCATAAGATCTCAATTAAATATAGAGACAAGGTAACAACCTCCCTTCAAATTAAAACCATTATTAATTTTTTCCTATATCTCCTTCTAGTTCATGGATGATGTCATGGGATAGACAAGAACCTCCATAAACACATGGACTTCTAACTTGGACTCCCCAAGAATGGAAATCATAACCACCATAGATCCAACAACCTATTACACAAACTTCGAAAACTCCATAGCCTTGAGAAAATCAACAATGAGTGCCTCAACAACCCTGTATTCAACAAAGGAGGTTTCCATTCCAACAAGTGTTGGCGTCTATTCATGTTAGTAAACCACCAATAATTTAACAATTATCTCAAGCTCCATTACCTACACAGCCAATAGTGAACCCTAAAAATAAATAAGTATCCTTTGAATATGGAATTGAAAAAGAAAGGAATTGACTGTGGGAATGTCCAGTTACATTTAACAAAGATAGTGACTAGTCCACCTGTCATCATCACAGAAATCCCAAGTGAAAAAAAGAGTTCAATTCCTTCTACTAAGATGATGCAAGAAAAATAAGGCATTTACGAAAAAATTCAAGAAACTACTCCTACTTCTCCTTTGATCATTCCTTTCCCTAAGAGACTTAAGAAAATAGTGAATAAAAATGAATTTGACTTAGTCTATGAACTAAGAAAACTAAATTGAGATACTATTTTTGCAAGCCATAAGAGACATTCCAAAAATTAATAAAATCATCAATTTTTTTTGCATTAAGATGTCAGGGAGAAAAAGGAAATACCCTATCACCATCCATGTCGATGAGAACTTTGTTGATCTCTTAGCAGGGGAATTATTTTTCCCAAAGTGTGGACACCTCGGAATCCTAGTCATCACTTTAAGTATTAGAAAGAAGGAAATACCCAATGTATTAGTGGAATTAGGAGTTTCTATCAATATTATGATGTTAGACACACTAAAATCTCTCTCCCTCATTGGGGTGCAACTAACTACTACAATATTACAGATGGTTGATCAATCCATTACCAAACTAGAAGGGGTTATAGAATATGTCTCTATAACAATATAGTTCTAGGAAAATCCTATGGATTTTATGATACTCCGACCTAATAATTAAAAAAAAGTTTATCCATTGATCTTGGGAAGGCCATGGCTAGCCACAGTTATAATGCTAATAGATTGCATGTCTTGAGATATGATAATCTCAAATGGATTAAAAGAAAAAAAACCTTATATCCACCCATAAATACATCTCCAAATTCTTCATATTGTTTATGGGTAGATAAACTAGGGAAAAATAACAACAGTCTTTCCTCTTTGGAAATTGTAGCAATAAAAAATCACATGAGTGAGTTAGAAGAGAAGTTAACATACTATATGGATTCATCTTGTTTGTCTCTAGATATTACCAATCTGTCTCCAAAGATTACTAGTCCAAAAATAGATATTGTCAAGACAGTTAAATAGGGTCACCAAAAATTTAATGAAAACACCGATGAAAGTAATTATCACACACATCTTTAGCATAATGTAATTATTTAGACACAAAATAGTCAAGAAACGTTTAGATTTCAACCTTATTTTGTCTACTAACAGGGGTAATTTCCTAAGGAAATTCATTCTTCATAGATGTAACTCCCTTCCACATGTTGCAGCATCATCCTTTTCCCTTAAACTCTCTCCCAAGCGAGTTTAGGAAAGTTAATTCCATACATCCATGAAAAAAACAAAGTGAGGTTCATCTAGGAAAAATGTTGAACATAAACAATCAGCTAAGTGATAAATAAGAAACCAAGGTCTTTGACATTTTGAAATCCCATAAAAAATACTTTGCTTTGGATTATAGTGACATGAAAGGTATTCATCCAATTGTATGTACTCATCACATCTATACTGAGAACATCAAACCAGTTAGGAAGCCACAAAGAAGAAGTAATCTAGCATTAAGAGATATGGTCAAAGCTGAAATTTAAAAACTATTGTAGGGAGGGTTTATTTATCCAATTTTGGATGGTCACCAGATCTACCCATTAGTTATAGTATGTAAAATGGAGAATATGTATAGACTATGGGTAATTGAATAAAGCCACTATTAGAGAATACTTCCTTTTACCTTTTATAGACCAAGTCTTAAACAAAATAGCTAGGAAGAAGTAATTATCCTTCTTAAATAGATTCAATGAGTATAATCAAATAATAGTATCTCTAGAAGACCGAGATAAAACAAATTTCATGTGTCTTTTGGGGACATTTTCATATAGAGTTTTACCCTTTGGCCTCTGTAATGCACCAAATAATTTTTAGAGAGTAGTCCTAGCCATATTTAATAATATTACTAATGAATGAACAAACTTATACATAGATGATATCACTGTATATGCGGATTCTTTCAAGAAATCCTTAATCAATCTTGATAAATTATTAACCAAGTTTGAGCAACACCAGTTGTCCCTAAGCCATGAGAAATTCTTGATGATGGTTAATCAGGGAATTGGCTTAGGTCATCATATCTCTACTTAAGGAATACATGTGTGGAATCTCAAAAGGTTGAAGTCATCTTACAATTTCTTGCACCTAAAAACCAAACTGATATCAAAATATTTTTAGGTTGTGCAGGATACCATAGGTATTTCATAGAAAAATTTGGAAAACTTATTGCACCTATGTTTTTTTACTCACTAAGGATAGTGAATTTCTATGGACTGACTGATGTCAACAAGATTTTGACTCAATGAAAGAGAAATTGATTTATTCCCTAGTCTTGAGAATTCCTAATTGGGAATATCCCTCCCATATAAGCATCAATACCTCCAATAACACTATGGGGCAGTTCTTGGGCAGAAATATGAGGAGGGTAAGATGTATGCCATTTATTACATTAGCAAAAATTCAAATCCTACTGAAAGGAATTATACCACTATTGAGAAGGATTTCTTAGCCATCATTTATGCCATGAAATGTTTTTGCCACTATATCACTGGATATAAAGTCTTTCTTTACAAACCATTCAGTTATAAGTTATCTAATGAACAAACTAGGGGTAGGAGGTAGGATCATTATATGGTTATTACTCTTACAGGAATTTGATATCACAATCATTTATAAATCGAGGAAGTATAATGTAGTTGATGATGGTTAAATGTTTCAACTAAAGATGAACTAGTAAAAGATGGTTTTTCAGATGAATCTGTTATCACCGAATCACAGCACCCCTATATTTATACAAGCGCAGATACTTGAACTCACGGTGTGATTGGATAACATGGGTACTATCTCCAAGTTGTGGGACTTGCTACTTGAGATAGACCTCCAGAGAAAGTTGGTTCTTGCTCCTAAACTACCTGCCACAATCTACTCTAATGTAGGGGAAACTAACTATTCTAATCTAAATTTCCAAGGGACCAAGGAGAGAAAATGCATAAAATGAAAGCCTACACTAAAGTGGTGATACACTAGAAAAGGAGGGTGTGAGAGTAGTCTTCAAATGCATGAAATACAGAAGCAAAGTGCACACTAGAAGAGGTGATGACAGTTCTCCATAATCTAGCAAAACGCATTCACAACAATATTTCAAACATACGCAATGATAATGGATACCTGCATGAACATAATAATAGACACAATATTCTTGTAATCAAGGTTGAAGGGGAAAGAAGAATGCAAGAAAACACAACAGGGGAAAATACATCCACAAACTTATATTTTATTGCTTTATGATATGCACAGTTCAATCTATTACAAGATAAGGGCCTGGATCAGCATGCAAGGAGTCCACTACAAAGGCCTGCAGCACATTGGCTTCACAAAGCAATTTTGACAGAGCTTTGCTATCTGAAAACTACCCCCTTTACAATGAGCCCAACACTCCAATTTATAGAAAAAATGAGAAGAGAAAGAGAAGGGAAAATGGAAATCCAGAAATATGTCCTTCAACCACTTGTAAGAGGCATTAAATGGAGTAAAATGATTATATATTACTTACAAAAGTCTCCCCATATTGTCCCAGGTGCTGTAGTAGAGAAAGAATGATGACCATGCCTCTTAATTGCACTCCCAACCACCAAATAAAACATTGTTATGAACCCAACCACGTTTTCTTACAAAAATCAATCAATATCTCATAAAATCTAGAATTTCTTGATTGTTGTATGTCGGGCTCGGAGCCACAATTCCAATGGTACCAATTTTGTGTGATTTAGTTGAGAAATGCAAAAGTTATGGCCTTCTGAGTGCAGGTAGCTATTTTGGGTCTGGGAGGCGTTTTCTGTCATTTGACGGGAATGAGCATTAACTGACTGGAGCCGAATATGTTTCTTTTAATTAAATATATCTACCCTCATTAAAAATAAGTGGCGTAGAGGACATCGTGCTCGTTCCAGAAAGTCCAATTTTGTGAAAATCGGAGCTCAGAGTCAAAAGTTATGGCCGTTTGAAGTTCACGGGTCAAACGTTGACTTTTCTTCCTTACCTTCGGCCATTTTGGATTTTCACATCCCACGCGTCCCTCATGTACCTCGCACACTTTTGTCCCAGCTGTCCCAAACGAATTCTCCCGCATCGGCCGATTTGGGCTTCCTTGTCTCTTTTTGCGGCCTTTTCACCTTTTCGCGTCCCACGCGTCCCTCGCGTACGTCGCGCACTTTTGTCCCGGCTGTCTCGGACAAAAATCTCTGAACTACCCGAAATGGACCGTCTGTCGGCGAATCGGCCGGTTCACGTCCCACGCGTACTTTTGTCCCAGATGTCCCAAACCGCGCGAAAACAAAACTTGACGATTTTTTCCACTTTCGGCCGTTTCGGCTTTTCGCGTCCCGACGTCCCAACTGTCCCGCAGACCGTCTGGGAAAAAAATGTCTAACTTAGCCAATTTTCTTTGTATTTCGGCCCCAAGCTTGGTACGACAAACCTTGGTACGACCCACATTGGTACGATCCGCACCCTCCAGACCCGAAATGCTTCAAAACAGTCCTGCAACCTTATTTTTTGCATTTTTCACCTTTTTTCTAACTCGTTGGGATTTCTTCTTGGATGGGAGAGTTAGAGAGAAGCCGAGGGGCCCCCAAAAACATGATTTCGGGCCTTGAATCAATCTACTTGCTCAGGACTGAATAATTTGATGCATGTTATCAAAATTACCTTGAGGGTGAATTTTGGATAACATAATCATTATTCATAATTTCAAAAAATGCACCATGTTGCTGATATGGCCAATTATTTATCCACAAAGAAATTTCCTCATACTTTCACTCATAAAGAAAGAAAACATTTAGTCATAAATAGTGCTAACTATAAGTAGCTTAATAATGTTTTTTAAAAGTGTGGACTTGACCTAATACTCCACACATGCGTAAGGGAAGATGCAATTTATGAAATTATGAGAGCCTACTATGATGAGCCAGGAAGAGTTCACTATTCAGTCAAAAGGACTATTCACAAGATCCTTAGGGTTGGTTATTATTGACCTTAACTTCACAGACATGTGAAAATATGTGCATGTAAATGTGGTCCTAAAGCCTACACTATCTAGTGAGATTCCAACCAATCCTCAAGTGATTCTATGACCCTTTTAGAAATTGGGGTTGTATTTTATGAGCCTTGTTGATCTGTTATCCTAGAGAAAGGAGTACATCCTAGTACATACCAATTATGTCACCAAGTGGGAAGAAGTTCAGTCTATACCATTTTCCCATAAAGAATTAGTTGTTGATTTCTTGTACTATAAGATCTTACAATGTTTTGGAGCACCAAGAGCAATAGTGGAAAATCAAGGTCCTTGATTTACATCCAAAATGTTCAAAGCCTTCTCACAAAACTATTAAATCCCTCATAGAAATTCATCAAATTACCATCTTTAAGACAATGGTCAGGTTGAGGTCACCTATAGAGAACTAAAGAAAATTTTGACCAAGATAGTGAACAATAACATAAAAGACTAGGAAAACAAGTTACCTAAAGCAGTTTAGGCCTACAATACAACATGGAAATCCAATATAATATTTTCCCTAGATTAACTCATGTATGGGAAAAATCCATTACTTTAATTAGAGTGTGAACTTCAAACATTAGGAACAACAACAGAGATATGCATAGATATTGATGAAGCAAAAAAAGATCAAATTATTCAATTGAATGAACTTGATAAAATGATATTAAAAGAATTATAGCAAACAAAACTTCTTTAGTATTAGAGGAAGGCATAACATGATAGTCATGTCAAGGAAATTAAATTCAAAGAAGGGATTGGGCTTTGTTATTTGATTCAAAGTACCACATTTCAAAGGTAAACTTTGCACTACATGGCTAGGCCCTTACCAAGTAGAAAATATTTTTGACAATAGGTTTGTTCAGTTATTGTCAATTAATGAAAATAGAATGACACTTTTGGTAAATGACCCAGATTAAAGCTTTATCATCAACCACCTAATAATGATGAATTTTTAAAGCAGATTCAAGCCTAAATGGGATTTAGTTATATGGAAGAACTTGGTTCTTCCATCATATCCAAAAGGTAAGACCTTTTACATCCAATAAAGGAAGAAGACTAAAAAATAGTAAATGACGGTCCTCTTCTTTGAAAATTTCAAAAAAAAATCCCTACAAAATTAAAAAATAAAAAATGAAAAAAGAGAGATGATACTACTTATTGACTTATGGTACTTTTGAATTAAAATGTGTGGACCTTTGATCATAAGACAAGTAGTAGAACCCAGAGAAAAGAATAATAATAGGTAACTCAAGGTATTTATACTTCATTATTCTATTTACGAAATTATTATTAAGTTCATATGTCATTTAATCCACTCCCAAAAGAAGATTTTTCCAAACTGTAACATACTAAGTAGGGTTATTCTCAAAACTTTTTTCAACAAGGGCATGTTGACCGTTTGGTGTCTCTTTCCACCTTTTCCCATAATGATGTTCCTAATGTGAGGAGATATGGGTAATCATGTTAAAATAATTACAAAATAATTAATCATGATATTGAAAACTCAAGGCACATAATCAAGTAAAGGGTTGACAAAAAATTAGAGTAAGGAAAATTTATGATTTAAGGTCACCTTATGTCTTGCCACATGCCATAATAATTTTCCATCCAACTCTAGTATATCTTAGTATAATAATTTTCCATCCAACTACTAACCTCATTTAAAAACATGTCTCGCTCTGATTATTTAAAAGGTGATCTCAAACCCTCTTTCTTACTGCTTATTGCCACACTCACTCAATTATTGTATGAGGGATTCTCTCAATCTTGCATATTCCAGATAACTTAGCAAAATAGGAGGAAAGAAGTCAGAACATGAATCTAGAGAGCTCCTGTTGAAGGATGAGGTTGTGGAAGCAATCTTTGAGGAAGTACGATGACTTGAGTTTCTTAATAAATTTAAGGGCTATAATGAGAAATTGGTCAAGGATTTCATTACCAATTTTGAAGGAGATCACACTAGGGTGAAAGGTGTCCAAATTCCAGTTAATAACTCTGTAATCAATCAAATCTCTATAGTTCCTAAAAAATACTGAAGATCTATGGGAAATCCACCTTTAGGGACTTGATTCAAATTTTCCGTGAGAATGGGGAACCCATGCTTGAGTTGATCATTATCCCATAAGGAGTAATAAAAGGAATTAAAAGATATAGTTTTCTTGAACCATGGGCAATGGTCCCATAGTCATCCAATTCTTCACTTGTGATGGAAAATATGGAACGCTTCGAGGTGACACAATGAAAATTCATGAACCATGTAAAACATGGATTGCATAAACCTAAATGGAGGATAAATATACCAATTTTTCTCTTAGAATATCTCATTCATGTTATGGTGAAAACACATGTGCGGGGTACAATCTCTATTAGACATAAAGGATTAATAATATTAATATACCAATATCACTTCCTGAAGAAAGAACATGGGGCAGCTAAATGGGATTCATTTATATAAAATAAGTTTCCCAAGGAAAGTGAGGTGAGAAGTATACCTTTATACTCCTTTGTCACCCCAAGGTCTAGTCTAAAATCAAAAAATGCTAATGAGGAACCATCTCCAAAACTAGTGAGGAAAAGGAAATTGAGGATTATGGAATCTAGAGATAACCTTACAGAAACCCTTGCATTTTTCATGGCCCTAGATCCCACCATGGAAATATCAAATGAGGAAGAATCTCTAGTGATATCTTTGCCTAGGGTTTTGAGGAGGAGTAAGAGAGGAAATAATCCTATAGGGAAGTCGTTGTCAACCTCCGCACCTAAAAAATGAATAATACTACTTCTTCTTAGAGAGAATGAGGAAGATTAAGATGTTACAAAGATTCTTGGAAGTCTCAATATCCATTATCCTATTGAAGCTTCATAGACATCAAAAAAATCTAGAGAAGAAATATTTAAAGAACCATTAGTTGGTTTAGAGGAATCAACCATCATGACTAAGGTATTCAAGGCTTAGGAAGCAAAAATTCAACTCCTTCCACATTTTTATCGTCATCTATCAAGGGACAAAGGAAAATATTGAATTTTAGATGAAGGGGATCTATATTCCAGACATGACTAAGAAGATCAAGTCCAACAATCCATGACATTATCAAGAGTTGAAGTGGTCATCAGACAAAAAGAAGAGGAAATGCCATCCCTCTTATAAAAGTTACAAGGTAAGAAGAAAGTTATCTTGTACCTACAAAAGGAATTTGAATAAACTAAAATTTAGTTTCTTGTTAAAGATAATGAAATTTCCCATTTGAAAAAAAAACCCCGAAAGAACATGTAGATTATGGGGTATAAACACAATTATCTTATACTGATATTATAGGAACTTTGGAAAATAACTATCAGACCCTACATATGATTAGGGTATAAAATAAGAAGTTATAGAAGGATCGGGAAAAATAAAGAAAACACAAATAGACCACCTATGATCTAGGTGAAAATTCTCTTGCTTGTAGAATACCTTCCTGAGGGTTTGGTCTCTTTCTAGAAAGAAAAATTTCATAGATGGTCTTTGCTAAAAATTTAATGTGGATTATCTTTTGATATAAAAAATGATATGGGGTTTATGGAATCCTATCAAACTAATATGCTTGAGAAACAAAATATTTTGTGTGAGTTATACTTGTGTAGCTTCATATTTGTAGGAAAGGTTCGAATCAAAGCCTTAATTTCTACCTTACAAAACTAAATTATATGGATTCGGAGGACATATGAGTATTTTAAGTAAACTAGGATTGTCATACTTTGTATGAGGCATCAATTTCCTATTGTAGTTGGGTTAATTATTTTGTTCATACCTCTTATATACCATCCACATAATCAGAAGTATTTTCTAGAGATCACAGAGAAATGCATCATTATGTTTTAGGAATACACCCAAAACAATTTCAATGCAATGATTTTTGCCTATGATAAGAGGTGGGATACATTAAACCTACCATTGAAAAGGAGGGAGGTTATTTCTCCCACTAACCTTAAATGGTGCTTTAGGAGAGTCAGAGCTATTATAGAAATCATCCATAAATTTGAATAAATACATGGGAAAGAATGGATTGACATGAGATATAAACTGTCACTCATACTCACCCCCATGTCTCCATGGTAAAACACAACACAAAAAGGATAAGAACAATTTAAGAGGTGAAAAATATAGGTTAAGATGCATTGAGGTTATATCATCCCTTCCAAATAAAATTGGGATATATACTATGACACTTATGATATCAGCAAAAAAACTACAAGAGCGCGTGTTTGAGTGAGAGTAGGGAAGATCCTAGCTTGCAAGAGGACTTGTAAGAAGTTAGGCGTGGGTGGAAAATGATTAGTCCCTAAAATGTTTCATTATATCATTTTGTAATGACCCCATTTTCCATCTAATATTTTTTTTGTGTGGATTTAGATGTGCATTCTAAAACTCACTACTAATTCAAAGTAGAAATGAGTACTTAGCCTTGATTATTTTGTGTAGGTTAATGTTATCTATTTTTACTACTTTGTTCTAAAAATTTTACATGAAAAGTCACAATTTTAAGGTGTAAAGATTATATTAGTGTGTTATGAGTAATAATATTATGGTTTTGGAAAGTAAGAAGACTTTTAGAGACCTCTAGTCTAGCTCCAGAGATGCCTTAATTAGATCTCGAGACTCCCAGTATGGATTCATAAATGCTCAGATCAATTCTAGAGACTCATATGATCTGATTAACTAAAATAAAACTAATACTATGGGAAGTATAACAACTATTTAATCTAATATAGGAGGACTAAAATGTTGTAAACATATGCTAAGATAATATGGAAATGATTTTAAATAATTATACTAAATGAAATCAAACCCTAATATGCAAAGATGTAAGGAGAAATGACTTAGCTAATTGCTGGAGAAGTATTGTCACAGGTTTGATAATAAAATCTGGAAGTAGGAACAATCACCCAAACGTCTCAAAAAGACAAAATCTAGAGGATTTGAGAAGACTGAGGTGTCAGGGAAGGTACTCGGGTGCCCCGTGGTGCCATGTTCTGTAGAATATGTTCCTTGGTCTCTATAAAATCTCAGAATCTGGTTTTCACAGGGTCGTAAGATGATCTAGAATATTATCTGTCTATCACACTAGATCTACCTAAGCTGTGTCGAGTGTGTGAAATAATGCAAGATGAAGGAATGCCCTAAGAGAGACAAAGAAGTATCAAAACCCTAAAAAATAAAATATGAAAAATGAATGGGTCAGACTAACATTATCTGCCATAACAGTGGGCTTACTAAACTGAGCGTTGCACTACATTTTGGACCCAAATGTAGTACTAGTGTGTGTGTGCATGTGTGTGTCCCTAGGTGTGATCTTACGTGCTAGTCACACTTTTTGAAGTAGCGAGCAATAATAACTATAGAAAATGTAATAGCATGTGTGCATGAAATAGAATATAATCCCCCCTATGTTGTGTGTGTTGATGCAGATCTCCTACCCTTGATGCATGACATTATGTGGATGCAAGTGATGCAATGGATGCAACTCTAGATGGAGTGATATTAGTATGTGATGCTAGGACCCTCATTATGGTCTCATAACTTTGTATTTATAGGGTTATCTTGCTTATAATTTTGTAATTAACCCCGACATGGCTGAATAGGAAAAAGATAAGAAGGGAAAACGGCTAGAAAGACCCAAAAAGAAGTGGGAAAGTGGAACATGGATCGGGGCACCCAGGTGGGATCGAGGCACCCCAGTACAGGCTTGGGTGCCCTGGTTTAGGCTAAAATGATGGGACATTTACGAAAATTAGGTGGATATGTGTAGGGAAAATACGTCATAATGACAAAATAAAAGATAAAAATAAGATGGCCAAAAGGTGGGATTAATTAGTAATTTCTTCACTTGAGAACCCTCTAAATAGTAGTATAAGACCAGGCTAAATAATGACTAAAGTGCATGATTTTGTGTCTACATTTTGCCCCCACTTTATGTTGGTGAGTGGAACGCTCGGTAACATAAAGTAGACAGAGATGCATACCTGATATCCATGTAGAGTGTAGAAGAGACGTGCCAATGGACTAGACATCAAGTGTGGAATGAAAAAAAGAAAAATATGGTGGAGCGTGGATTCTAAATATGAAAAATGTGCATAAAAAATGATGAGAGTGAACCTAGGGCAGAACACATTTTTAGCTGTTGCAGTGTGTAGTGTACCTGCATTGTTAGTAAAGGCAAGTGTCATTGTGGTGTGTTGTCATTTTCATTGTCATTGTTGTTATTGTTGTTTCCCCCAATTTGACTTACTTATTTCTCATATGGCCAAACCTGCAAGGAGAAAATGATCAAGTAGTCAAATATATATGTATGTAAAAAACATTGTGTAAAATACACATGTATATAGAAATGTGTAAAGTATGCTAATGTAAAATACACAAACAAGAAAAGTGTAAATGGAACATGTGCACCTGATCCATGTCAAGAAAAAATGGTGTATAATGATATCATGTACTGTCACGATTTTTTTGGGTGATCTCACACCACCCTGGCTGAAGAAGTATAGGGAGGAAATGCTCTGTATCCTCCAACCTTTAACCGAATCTACTGAAATGTGTGAAGAAATCTCTATACTGTCCTAGTTTTTTGGACGATCCAACACCACTAGATAAAGTAGTGTAGAGAGGCACACCCATTGTAACCTCCAAGCCTATAACTACTCTGCAAAAATGCCAAAGGACACCATGTCCTGTAGAGGCTATGTTGTGTATGGAGTTTGTAGATTGGTCCTGAACTCACCCGCTATATGTAAACCCACAATGCCAAGGGCAGAAAGTGCATTGTACTGAACCAGTGTAAATATGTTGTTTTAGTATGTAAAACCCTCAATGATGCCCCCCTCTTTGGGGGCACATGCAACGTCGCTGAAAGGAGAACACGGCACCAAAAGAGGACCTACCACACTCTAACCTATAGAAATATGCCCTGCAAGGGGAAAGGGAAAGTGCTTGGTAGAAACCAAGGTGTGCACAAAAGGAGATGGCTATCTAAAACAAGTGTTAGTTCTGAAAACACATGCATGTTATAAGACAAGTGTAAAATATGCAAAACAATGTAGTAACTACCAAAAAAAGTAGTGTAAACACGTAAGAAAACAAGTAGACCACACAAAGTGGATTGCAAAAATGGGATATCACTCACGATGTTGCAAGACATGCAAGGCCATCATGGCCACAAACAAAAAACAAGTGTGCACACAAGTAAAGGGCAAAGCCCGCATATAATGGAAAACAATGGGAGCAAGTACAAGTAGAATCAAAGAAGTAGTCATGGAAACATGTAATCCTGACAAAATAAGTTTGCACATGGAACACCCGTTAGCATGTTAGAGCGATAACCAATATGTCAAAGCATATATGAGAAAGTAATATAATATGCTAAGTACAAAATGAAACAATAACACCTGGATAAGATGAATGTGGATTCCCCCAATGATCGGTATAGGAAGGGTAGAAGGAAAACATCCATGCCACATGTAGATTCTTGTATCTATGATCACACTAAACAAAGTGCGTGAAAGTGCATGTGTGTATGATAATGACATATAAGAAAGCAATCTAACATGTGTAGTAATGTGATCATACAAAACACTAGTAAGAAAAGCAGTAAATGCCCCCAAGACAATGCAGTATGTTGTGGATGAATGGAATGGAATGCAAGATGGAATGATAGGAGAAATATGCCCCCCTGAGTGGTATGGAAGTGTATGCAATGAGGTTCATTTTGTTTTCCCCCCTTAGCAGTCAAGAGTGAACCGTAAATGAGAGTGCATCATCGGGAAATGGTCGAGTAGTGTTGGTTGTTTATCTAGCACGATGTGGTGAGTGTGTATATGTAATGGTGATGGGATGTGACATGTGGAGAGGTGTGCGTGAACCCTATAGCTGAAGCGTACATCACGAATTTTTGAATGGAGGAGTGATGATGCAGCCATAAGTGTATATCACTATGATGAATGGATGGGTGATGGGTATGTCACTACGAGATGAATAATAAGGGAGTGGTGATGTAACCTAAAGTGTTTGTCACTACAAGATAAGAATGAAATTTAGCCTACGGTATATGTCATTACAGGATGAATAATAAGGTGATGTAACCTAAGGTGTATACCACTACAAGATGATAGAATGGGTGATGATTTAACCTAAGGTGTATGTCACTAATGTTGGAAATGTCATGATGAGGAAATGTTGGCATGGTGAATGTAAGGTCCATTTTATTGGTAAACCCTCGGTAGTCGAGTATGGAACTGAGGAACTAAAGTGTTGTCATAGGGTGGTGATGACAATGCACGTAGAAGGAACAGTATAAATGACCAAGTGTGAATAGGGTATGTAAATACGCAGTGTGGGAAATGCAATATATGATGTGTAGAGTGTGTAGAGTATGTGTATGTGAATAACATGTATATAGAAATGGAATACGTAATGATAAGAATATAAAGTGAGACCCATATGTAATGCAATGTGTAGTATGTAGAATAGAGATGATGTATAAATGTGTGTGAAGTACAATGTAGGATAGGTGTATAATATGTAAGTAAGATGTGGTGATAATGTAGATAGGAAATAGAATGAGTGATAAAATGTAAATCTAGACCCATATATAATGTAGCCTAGTGTAGTATATGTAGAATGTAGGGATGAAATGTAAAATTAGACTCATGTGGTGCATGTAATAGTATGAATGTAGAAATGTAAAACTGTAGAATGATGACTAGTAAGTGTGTGACTAATGGTAGTGTATCATATCGTGTGCATAGATGAGGAATAACACAATGTAGAAATAGATCCAAATGAATGATGTGTAATGCACAATGTATGAAATGCAATGTGTAATGCCTAAAGTGTGGTGTGTGGGGTTCAGTGTAATGGTAATCCCTCAACAGTCAAGTGTGAACTGAAGCACAAGAGTGCATCATCGGGTAATGATGAGGCTATGATGGGTGATATGCTATGTTGATAGGATAGTGAAGGAGAAGTATGAAAGGTAAGACTATGTAGATATATGAAGGAGGGGGGGAAATGTGCAATGTGGTATGTCCCCCCTGGCAGTAGTGTGCCAAGGGGACTATGTAAACTCATCAAGAAGATTGTCATCCTCAGGATCAAAATCGAATGGGTATGCGTTAGTAACTTGGTAAGCTATAATGGTAGGTTGATCATGTAATGAGCCATTGAGATGTAAGTGATACATGCCCATAGCATATTCTTCATTAGTGAATGGAGGAGAACGGGCATCCATGTGCATACCAATGAGTGAGGTTTTGTGTATAACCTAAGAAAGAACTATTACAGATGATAACATGTCCAAAAGGCATAGGAAAGGATATGTCTGTATGATCCGGATCTAGGGTGCCCCTAATATAGTCTAGGAGCCAGGATTTTCCTAATGTGAGTGGTGTAGTAGTAGGAGTACGTGTAAGAAATACATCAAGATGAAAGACATGAATTCCATAAGTCAATTGTGACATGGACCAACCCATGGTATAAATGAGGATGGTATGGTGGTGGACAAATATCAGCAACAAAAAAAACTAAGTGGGCTAAGCCATCATGCATACATATGGTTTTAAGTGAAGTAGGATCTAATGGAATGTGCTCCCAGTACAAACCATGTATGAAGAGTGTACACGTGAATGGTGGGCGAACAGATGATGGAGATGAGGATGGGATAGTAGTTTCCATGGAGGGAAGAGGTGAATGATATGGAATAATAGTTGTAGTAGGAGGTGGTGTAGAAGGGACAACATCTAGTAAACAAATAACACCCTCGAGTGGTGGTAAATGAGGTGGGTCATCCATAGGTTGAGGCTCATCTATAGTATCAATGTGAGGGATAGGAAGACTGGTGTGAGGGTCATGGACACAGTATTGGAACATGAGTCATGGTCCCAAAATATAGTATACTCAACATGTTCATGTAGGAACTTAATGCAATGATGGACCGTGGAAGCGATACGACATGCATGGCATGGAGCCATGGCCTACCCAATAAACAATTGTATGCAATAGAGAAATTGATAACAAAGAAAACTGTAGGGATATTTTTAGGACCAACAGTAAGAGGTAAGGTAACATGACCAAGACACAAATGGATAGTACCATCGTAAGCACATAGTGAAATAGAAGAAGGGCTAATGTCACGAGCAAGACAAACCTAAAGCCTGGAGGAAAGACATAGGGCACAAATTAAGATCATAACCATTATCAATGAGAGTGTGTTTGACACCAACATTGTAAATGCAAGACATAATATAGAGTGGTGGGTCATTGTCAAAGGGATGAATGTCAGAAGGAGGATTGGCCCTAAATGCTATATGTTGTGAAAAGGCATCGAAAAATGTGTTATACATGGAATCTGGATGCATGTCAACAGAAACATTTGTAGTAGCAAAAAGGTGTTGGACACGATGAAGTAAATTTGAGATGGGTAAGCAGATATTCATGGATGGAGATACTCATGATGGCTAAATGTCAAATGCAAAACCCTAGAAGGTGTTATGAAGAAATGTGGGGTTCACCAAAATGATTAACTAAAATAAGACTAATACTATGGGAAGTATAACAACTAGTTAATCTAATATATAGGAGGACTAAAACACTGTAAACTATGCTAAAGACAATATGAAATGATTTGTAAATAATTCTACTAAATGAAATAAAACCCTAATATGTAAATATGTAAGGATAAATGACTTAGCTGATTGCAAAAGATGTCACAGGTTGTTGCAAGTCTGACAGTAAAATCTAGAAGTAGAAATGATCACTCAGGGGTCCCACAAAGGTCAGATCTGGAGGATCTAAGTAGACTGAGGCACCTAGGAAGGTACTGGGGCTCCCTGGGGTGCCCTGGTCAAAATAAGTTCACTGGTTTCTGTAAAATCTTAAAATCTGATCTTCATAGTGGTCACAAGATGATCTTAAATATTTCTGTCTATTGCACTGGATCTGTTCAAGTTGTGTCAAGTGTGTGAAATAATGCAAGATGAAGGAATGACCTGTAAGAGACAAATAAGTATCAAAACCCTAAAAATAAAATATGCAAAATGAATGGGTCAGACTAACCTCAGCTTGCCACAATAGTGGGCTTACTAAACTGAGCGTTGCACTATATTTCAGACCCAAATGTAGTTTTGTGTGTGTGTGTGCATGTCTGTGTGTGTGTGTGTGTGTGTGTGTGTGTGTGTGTGTGCATGTTATACCTAGTGCTCTTGTGTTAGTTGCACTTTGTGAAGTAGCGAGCAATAATAACTATAGAAAATGTAATAACATGTGTGCATGAAATAGAATAGAATCCTCCCCATATGTTGTGTGTGTTGATGCAAATATCCTATCCTTGATGCATGACATTATGTGGATGCAAGTGATGTAATGGATGGATGCAACTCTAGATGGAGTGATAGTAGTATGTGACACTAGGACCCTCATTATGGTCTCATAACTTTATATTTATAGGGTTATCTTGCTCTAATTTTGTAATTAACCCCGACATGGCCGAATAGGAAAAAGATAAGGATGAAAAATGGCTAGAAAGACCCCAAAAAGAAGAGGGAAAGTGGAACATGGATCGAGGGCCCAGGTGGGACCCCAGAGTGACCCACTATAAGCCTGGGCACCCCAGTTTAGGCTAAAATGATGGGAAATTTGTAAAATATGTGGATATGCATAGGAAAATACACGGGAATGAAGAAATAAAAGATAAAATAAGGTGTCCAAAAGGTAGGATTAATTAGTACTTTCTTCACTTTAGAACCCTCTAAATAATAGTATAATACCAGGTTAAATAATGCCTAAAGTGCATGATTTTGTGTCTATAGGATCCTAGAAGAAGATGTCTGAGGATTTTTCATCAGTGATAAAACCATGTATGCCTCATTGCAAGAATCTCAATTTATTTTTAGGAACATTTTTGGAATTTATCGGAAACCTTCCAAAGATAATATTTTTATTGTTAGCCATTGTATTTATGGTAGTCTTCCAAAAGACAGCTACACATGCCATGAAGGTGGTCTACCACTAGGTTAAATATGATTTGAATTACACAAGAGGTTTCTACATAAATCCACTAAGTGAATCACATATGGGGTCAATGTCAGGACTCTTTCATCAAACTTTCCCTAAAACATGGGAGGGTTATTCCAATAAATAAGGTTGATCTTGTTAGGTTTTCAACAAGATCCAATAAACTAGTCCCTAAAATAGGTTGGTCTTGTTAGGTTGTTAACAAGATCCAATAAACAAGGCACTAATTTAGTGTGATATGTTGGGATGTTAATCTATTTTAGGATCCTATTGTAAAAACATGGTAATATATATATAAATCATCTTGTTTATGAAGGGGGTAGCATAAGATAGGAAGATCAAGATAATAATTAGAGTTTTTTCATTTCCATCATTGTAAGCACTCTCTAGAATTAATGAATAATTAATTGTATGATATTCCTATGAATCTAGTGTTGATCTAATCCTACCCCAAGGGAGAGAAAGATCCCACTAGACAAAGGAGGCATGATCTATTGTGGGATTTTGTCTTTATGTTGTGCTTCTATTTTTTGTATATGAAAATGTACATGTGATGTTATAACATGTGATCTATGTGTTATGTATATGTGTTTTGATCAAGTTTACCTTCAACATTTTGAGTTCTAAGATTTTTTTTCCAAGTAATTTCTATTTTAGCAATTTAGAGTATTTGTGTGTTTCTTTTTAAATAAATTTCAATTATAACAAGTTTGTCTCTTTCAAAATATATTTGAAATTACATCAAAAGTGCATTTCCCTTCTAGGCATTTCAATTTAGCAGGTGTGTTTCCCTTTTCAAGGAAATAGGATAGATTTTGATTCAAACAATTAGTATTCATCTCTAGGATTAAAATGATGCACACAACTCCCAAATTATCAAATGTTAGGAATTGTTATGAATAAATTATTGTTGATTTTCATTGGACACTGGCCCTGGTTTGATATGACAACAAAAAAATAAGTTGATTAAATATGAGGATTGACAAACCCCTTAATACTCTAATTTTGAAACAAAGAAACTTAAAAAATATTTATTTCATATTTATCACATTATGTTCCCATTTATACATTTAATTAACTTAATCATAAATGCATCTTACTCAATCTAGTACTCCAAAACCACTAGGTTACAATTATTGCTCAAATTATATTCATCAAAAAACTTCATGTTAGATATAGAACACATCTTTAGACTCCTATCCACCTTTCTCCACTTTAAAATTAGTTCCTAAGATAAACACGGGGAAAATCGCCCAATAAGGTTAGAATCAATCAATGGTGATGAACCTCGCATATGATTTTGTTTGAATCACTTCTATTTAAATGTGTAAATTACCTAGGTCATATTAGGGTCAATTGAGCGGGAAAACCATAATCATCTTAATCATTAAAAATACCTCACTTGTTGCATTGTTTCCCATCTAGGAGATCACACATACAAACACCCAAGAGAAGAATTATCATTATTAATCCTTAAAGTACACTAACAAGCTACCAAGTTTAAATGCATTTCACGTTGCTTCCCTAAATCATTATCACATAATACAAATCACACCAAATATCATTTTCAAGTTTTTGGAGGACTTATTAAGGTATTTCCAAAAAAAAATCTTACACATTTCAACGCATTCACTCGGGGGGAAAACTATGTAAGAATCGATCCCTTTTTGGAGTGTTGGTACATAGTATAATGCTCATCACACCACTAGGGTGGGGCGAGGCCAATCCATCTCAATTAGATTAACCTCTTTTTTAGTTCTTCAAGAAAAGAGCTGGGGTTTTCTCAGAGAAGATTTCATATCTAGTCACAAAAGTGTGATCATAGAATTTTAATCACAGATCCAAAACCTAGAGTTATTAGAACTGATATCTAGATTAGGGAATTTGAGGTCAAAATTGATCGTTGAGGGTAAAACTATGTATAAATTTATAAAATGTTTAAGTGAACTTTCCCTTCACTCAATTTTTATCACTCTATATTATACAAATGCACTTAAAACACTTTACACAACTTATTTCTCCATGTTCATATCACTATCACTTAGTCACAACCTATTTTGGGTGAATATTTTTCTAAATCATAAGCTTTACTTCTAGTATAGCTTATCTATAGTTTGTTTGTTTTCATATTTGATCGTCACATGTTATAGGATCTATATATTTATTATATTTTTAATTCTATATCATCATTAAATGTTTACTAAATATATTAATTACATTAAACCTTATTTTGACATTACACTTTGGTGAACAAGCTTATTTATTTTGAATGCAATATATCACTTCATGTACCACATCTATGATTTTAATCTTCTAAATGTGAGTATTATTAGCATAGTGCATTTGGGTTTTTATAAAAATCCTAATTTACACTTAATATTCTACTTTACTATGGGTACTAATTATATCCGTGCATTGTCTCTTGCTCCAAGATTACATATGAAATTCTTCCTATCACTTCCAGTCGAGAACATACTATTATAAAACCCTTCATTAATTCTTCATCTTATATATTATATCATATTAGGTCATCACTCCATAACTTAATATTTATGGTCAAACACATGTATAACCAAGAGATGATCATAGTCACAACACAACATGGTAGACCTCCACTCAATCCTCTCCTCACTAGGGGAAACTCTAACAATACTAATATAATCATGCCTCCACCACCGAGAGTTCCTGTAATATCCCCCAAGGTATATGAACTTCTCGACCAAATCAAAACCTCACATGCTCAAATGTCTTATATTTAATTTCTTTGATGCTCTGTCACATATAGGGATATCTCATATCACAAACTACAAGCAGGAACTATTTGAGATAATGAGAAAACCACATATTTTTCACCCTTTGTAAACACCTTTAAGGAATCTCCACCACAACACATTAAAGATCTTAATTTTCCATTATATATCCATGTTCAAGTATGTTCTAAAATGGGTAAACAAACTCTTATGGACAATGGATTAGGATTAAACATACATAAAAATTATTTCTTAGTTAAAAGGGGTCTCCATATATAACCATTAGGGAAATATGACAAAATGTTCAAAGGGTATGAAATTTTTTCTTTCCCAACAACATGTGTCATTACCTTACCCATCAATTTTGGCTCCAAGACTACTTCCACACAATTCCATTTTATGTTGTTATATTTAAGCTACAATCTACTTTTGAGAGAACCATAGATTCATACCATAGGGGCATTACCTCCACCTTGCATTCTTTCCTTAAATGCATGTATGAAAAACATAAATATGTATGTCATGTAGTTAAGTATCCTTACAAATATTTTGTTGTGGTGGAATCACATAGTCATTTTTTACACCATAAATACATAAATAAGTGTTTGATATTATTTTAGTTACTTGTTTATTTAAAGGTGTGATGGGTTTAAATGTTGTATATTCTAAGTTAATTAATTGAAATTAATGTGAAAAATATAATATAGCTTTTAAAGGCAATGTGTGACATAGATATAATTGCTTAAAACATAAGAATGGAGAGTATTTAGCTAAATACAAATGTACATGGATGTATTTGAATGTGAAAACTAATGAATATCTAGAAGCAATTTTTCTTTGGAACTATGACTGTAATGTACATTGGTACAAAATCACATAAATTGTTTTGGGGCATACTACAGTTTAGTACTTGGATGTATGTTCTTAGATGGAGATATCATGAGGTGTCTTAAATTCTCATGGTATTTGGTGGCTTAGACATATGCATTGTTTTTTGATGATAGATTTCAAAACTATATAACACCTTTATATAATGACCTACAATGGATAAAACCCTAGATACATATACCAACATTTCATGAACATAATTATATAGCAAAAGAAAAATTAGTGTGTGGTAGAGTTGAATTGAACTTGGTGGTCAACCCCTGTTGATCTGATTGGGGAATCACACTACATCCCCTCAACGGAAGGATATAACTCCATCTAGTTCTCCTAGTGTATGTGTAAGTGTGTATATAAATCTAAACCAACCCCCTATTCTGCCCTTTTGTCTCTTGTAACAAAGAATAGTGAGTGTAATTATAGATAAAATAAAATGTACCTTGTGTGGTAGTGATATGGTTTGGTGTGCTTCATATGTTAGATTTATTACCTTTGACCATTGGTAACTTAGCTAATTTTTTTTGTTGACTTGATCTTGCTATGATTTGGCATGTATTCTTTGTTTCATTTTCCTTCTCTATGACTAATGTTTATGAAATGTTTGTTATATGTGTTTCATCATATATGTGACATCTTTTATGTTATTCCCAACTTTACCAAATGTTTTTTGGCATAAATTATACATTTTTTTATTTTATTATGTTTGCCTCGTCCAATTATAAGTTGACATTACACAAAGGTGGATTTGAATATCAAGTATGGGAATATAATATAGAATCAAATAAATTTTTATGTGGGATTATGAATTAAACATATACAATATAAAAGTAATCAAGTACGATAACTCAAAGATGGAAAATTTCCTAGACTAACTCCTTTTAATTCATATATATCAATATTAAATACATCGTTAATATTATAAATATTGCCAAAAATATATTCTCCAATTTTTACTCACTCTTTATTCTATCTCATACATCTACTCCTCTATATACCTAATTCACTCTTTAAACTACTTACATACATACCTATGTAATTCAATATGCATGCATACACATCTATATTATCATCTAAACACAAGATAGTCATTCTAATATCTTATTTATATAATTTATTTTTGTTACAAAGAGTCATTTTTGTTACTTATGTATACTATACATACAGATTCTTTGTTCCAAGCTGCAAAGCACTGTCTAGCATTTCCTAGTTTTGTTTAGTATTATGCAAAATTTCCCAACCAACGATATATTTTAAATATTTTACCATAAAAACATTATAGTCATACTTTATTAAAAATCCTACCAACATTATCCTTGATCTTAAACATTGTCTTAACCTCAAAAAACCTTCAAATAAAGAATCTGGAAAAGTATTGAGTTTTTTAATTGTACTTGATCTTAAATCCAACTTTGTTAAATTAGTTTGGGTGGACGTCACACCATCAAATTCCCAAGACTTATATATGTAACATAATAAGGTAGAGTACCCCATTCACTCAAGTTTCTTGTATGGGTATGTGGAATGATAATGTCATTCAAAGAAGAAAATAGGATTTACTTATGTTTTATCAACACAATTTGCTAACTCGCCTATTTTGGAAGATACATAGTAGACCAGGTTATTAGTTTCTATTCAAAATATTTTTAGGGTTTCTAAATGTGTGGTGGATATTTGTTCACTTTATAGCAATATTGCATTTTGGATGGTGAGGGATGGTTATTGGTACAAACATCACCTTTCATATTTTAAGCTTACTTAGGATAGTATGGCTTACTTTATCCTCTCCTTTACATAGTACATATCAAAGAGGAATGTCAACATATCTAATTACTTCGTTGATACTCCTATATATTAATAGGGTATCGATAAGTTTGAACACCTATATACATATCTGTATTTAAAATTAAATTATGCATCTTAAACCATACAATAATTTATGAGTAACTAGATTCACTAACCTTAGTATCTCAGAAAGTGCTAGGTGTTTAGAATGCGGTCAATCTCTTTTTCTGGCTCCATAGCCACCTCAAAATTTCCCATATGATCATAGCACAAAAACCCTATATTTATCCATATAATTTTTTATTTGAGCTCAATCAAACTACTTTTGTTTATATTTTTCTCCCCATTAGAATTTTCTGATCTTCTTCAATAGTATAAAATTTGATATCATATATGGAAAATGAATTTTTTAATTCATGTTTAATATTGTCCAATTCTTGTTTCACAGTTTGATTTTTAGTCGTCCATCTCATAGAATAGGCAAATTAAGATGCCATGCCACCGAAATTTATCCTTAGTTCTTTTACTTGGGTCGTTACATTTTTATCCACTTGTTTTTATATGTATTAAGTGGGATGATCTATGATGTTTACTAATTTTCCACCACCTCATTACAAACTTGTTGATAATATAATTTACTAGGAGTCATATGATTGAGAATATTAGTGATCATTTCCTCCAAATATATATCAATAGGCAAAAAAATCTTTAGCTTCATATTGCAATCTTAATGTGGAGATATCATAAATTAGTTTCTCCATTAATTCTTCCAAAACCACACATATTTTCATCCAATATTCTAGTGTACTATCCTAATAATTCTACCAATATTTTTATTTGTAAAGGTGACATTTTTCCTAAATGTATTGTCGAACCTTTCTCTATTCGTTCCACAACACCTTGACCTAAGATGACTTGGGAAACTTGCTTCCATTAGGTGAGGATGTTATTAATGGTGTCGAGGGGTTCCCTTGGGGTTATATCTAGGGAAGGGAACTAGTCCCATGGATGTTAAAGCTATGTGAATGGAAATACCTTTTTTTTTTCCTATTATTGTGACATCCTCATCCTTCTTATTTTCTGCCTCTTTTCTTGCATTCTCAGCAACTTACTATTATGTGGATAATTTTTATCGTTCGAACCTCTTCTTATATGGATTTTTTTTGTTACTTCTTGTGAATATCGTGCTTCCTTTTTTCTTTTAGGAATCCCTTGTCGCGTGTTCCATATGTTTCTTCATTTTCTCTTCCCAGGATTCCAAGTTAGCCTCCATAACTGATTTTTTCTTATATTATTTGGCCACTTCCTCCTCCAGTGTCTTCTTCTTCTTTTCATCTTCTTGTTTTTTCCCTCAAGATTCTTGGATTCTTTTATTTTGTTTTGACCCATAATGGATCTCTATTTTGTCTATACCTCTTTCAATTTCTTATCCTTTTCTATTTGTTGTTGTGCACATAATGTAGCTTATGCAATATCAGTGTGGGCTCTCTATTTTTGTTATCTCGAGGATTCTTCTAGGAATTCCTTCCTCTTTGATTCATCCTCATATTATTTGATATTTTTCATAGCCTCCTATTTTTCTATCCATTTTATAAGAGTCATATTATGTTTATTTGTCCCCAAATCTTCATTTTTCATCTCTAAGTTTAATATAGGCATTTGACTAGTTTGGTATCTTATTTTACATGTGTACATTGGAGGCATTCATTATGATCTCCCTAATTTGTTTATTCTATTGGGGGCTAACAGTACCTCCATGAATCATCTACTAAATATGGGGTTTCCTTATGTAATTCATAATTTCTTAAATTATTTCCATTTTCACTAGAGATAGGGTGTCATCATACATATTTGTAACATGTATTGCCCCTTCTCTCTATCTTCATGTTTCCAATTATCTTCCTATAGTTTGGTTGGTGTATTATTCTTCATCATCCCCTAGACACTAACTATCCCCTTCCACCTCTTCATTCTTTATTACTTTGATCATCCTCTTCTGCATGTTCCTCTTGGATGAAATCCATCCTATATACTTTTTGTTTTACCCATAAGTTTTTCTTTGTGTATTTTGGAGGTGGCAATAACCCCTGAGTGATCCATATGTATTTATTCATGACTCCCTTGGGAATGTATGCAATAATATTTCTTCTTTTCCTTATGTTTTTTGTCCTAAAATTCTACCCACATATATTTATTTTTCCTTTGTGGGTGTTAGAGGTGAATATATTTCTCCTTAAAATCAAGTGTAACGCCCCTTTTCAATTTCATGTAATAAAACAAAAACAAACAAAAAATAGAAAATAAAATAGATTAAAAAAAAGTTAATGATAAAATATAAGAGAATGGTGGTGGAAGAAATTTAATAGGATTAGGTGTGCTAGAGACGTGGGGGGGAGGAGTATGTCAAGAGGTGCAACCCTTTTACTGACATGGGCATCCTCAATGAACTACAAACATGTCACTTTCCTTGCTTTTAATACAAGCACTTTACTTGATGCCCAAGGGAAAAAAGCCATGCTGAGAACCATGTAACATTGTAAATTTAGCGGTATTGGATAGTTGCAGTAACAACAGAATATAGGAGATATGGGTTCCTCATGAGACAACAATGTAACAAATAGGTCTCCGACTTGATTATTTTACATCTGTCTGTGCATTTCCCTACCTGTGACCAAAATGAAAGATCTGGAGCATAGCAATGGGCGATTACCATTGTCTATTGAGATCGGCTGACACGGTCACTTTTCTAGGCTATACATTCACCTGGGTCATCACTCTTGCTTGTTGGATTGGCATACTCGAGCTGGGGAATTTTCGTGGCTATTTTTTCTTATCAAATCTATATTGGAGTCTCTAGTTTACATGGGAAAGTTGTAGTGATTTTTTTTGGTTCGCAGAGTTCACCATGTCTTCTATGTGGCTCGTCTCCCATTTTTTACTATGGATCCATTATTCATGCATCAAGTTGGGCCTTTTGTCTTTAACTCAGCCATATTACTCACTAAATGGAGTTTTGTATTTTTTGGTTGAACACACTGATCATTCCCGACCTATGCCAAAATATGAGTTATGGAATAGTGTATGGACGTCTTGTAACGTATAAAAGATAGAGGAATTTTATCAGATGTGGTATTGCAATTTCCCTGGATGACATGGATAAGTAAATTGGGAGCTTGTGTCTGCCATTTCTAATAGACCAAAATGCCTTGCAGAGTTGTAAATCTATGAAATTCCTTGTCATTAATATGATTTTGTTGATTGGTTAGATGAGAATATTTTTTAAACCTTCAAGCAATGATTTTGAAAACATTAAAGTTGATATAACATTCTTGCCCACATACTCTTAGCATGTGTCTATGTCAAAATGGGATCTTTGGGATTGTGTTGGGAGCCTCCTTTAGCTTTCCCCCTCTTCTTGATGCGATTACCCTAGGATTCGCAGTGGAAGGTATTGTCATTATGGATGCCTAGTTAGGTGCGTGATCTGTCTAACAAATGCCTCGAGAGATGTGGTCACATGGAATATACCCAAGTATGTAAGATTATTCTTTTGTATTAGACAAAATCTTGTAGTTTCAATGGAGGGATTTCTAGTATTGGCGTGACCAACTCTTTTTGCATTGTGCCTACAATAAGACTGTATGTGGGTATGTATGGATTTCTTAGTCATGTTGACTATCTTTAGGGAGCTCCAAACTTTATTATCAAACACCATTTAAACATGTGGTTTTATTATTAGTTCTATGTAAAATGGGTTTATTGGAAAAGATTTAGAGGATTTCAAGTAAATGTGAAATGGTGGAATTGTGGTTTCTCGTGAATCGTTTGATGAAATGCCTAATTAAGATGTAGAACCGAATCCCTCAGTCTCAGTCGAATTCATTCCTCCAGGCATGGTTCATCTCTCCTTATCTTTCATAATTCTTATCCCTTAGTTTTTTCATTTGTAAAGAAATAAAATTTTAAACCATAGGATTATTGTATATTTAATTGTTTAAAATAAATTTGTTTTTTTTCTTAAAAATAATAAAGCGTTACATCGTAACTTCCACAATTTAATATTCCTTGGTAGACAACCATGAACTTAAATCTTCACTTTGTGATGATCTAGAAAATTCCCTAATCAAACTAGATTACTAAATTACCATTTTATTGACAAGTTAAGGTTGAGTTCCCTGAAAATATGTTGACTGTTCCCTTATTAAAACTAGTATATCATGATTTTTGAAGACTCGCAAAATAACCTTCGTAAATCCAAAAAAGAGATGTTAAGTTTCTTCCGTGTTCCTTATTATGTGAAGAGTCACTTTAACACTTATATCGAGATTGATTGATCATTTGTGCTCCTTTCGAAGTTCCTCTAGGAGCCTTATTACCTCGTGTTACACTTTTAGGAAGTTGTTAAAATTGAAAAGTTTGGTTTCGTATCGGCTCGTTGTTTGAACCCTAGACAATGAAATGCTTATTCACCTTTGCAAACCTCTAGTAATTTTACTAGAAAATTTCCTAGAACCTTCAGTTTGGGGGAAAACACTCTTCTTGATAGTTTGGCAAGGAATTTTGTAGGCCTCTGGTCACAGTTTGACTAGGTCAAACTAGACCAATTATAACCAGTGGCTCTAGAAAATCTGTTGCCTTTTGGAAATTGTTTTCTAGTTCTCATTCCTGTCAACTCTGGTGAATTATCCATATATTGGGGAACTTGTAGGAAGTTTATCATTGTGTGTTCGTCCATTGAACGATAGTTTTGGATGTGGTTTTTTGAACCCTCAAGCTAACTTTTGATCATTTACAACTAAGCCAGTTATGACCGATGGACTCAGAAAAATGATCGTCAATCATGAATCATTGGCCAGTTTTGAATTTTGTCAATTCCTGTGAATTCTTGGTGTATAGGAGGATACGTTGAAATTTACCCATGGTGTGTTTGCTCATTGGATGACAACATTTGAAAGTGGTTTCTGAGCGTCTGAGCCTTAATTGAATGTTTTTTTACAACTACAAGGAAAACATAAAAATAAAGTTGTAGGACCTCATGTGGATAACCAAACCTTCATGGAAACTTTTTCACACTCACAACTAACTGTTTGAAAATCTATCATGTGAGTTGAGTGAAATTGAAATTTTGGCAAAATAATGTTTCTCTCTCTTCCCTATCTCTTTCTCTCTCCTTGGTTACGAAATAAGGTGAAATGAAATGTAATAGATATGTGTCTCTAACCTCCTCCTTTTGAATGCAAAGTATTAATATTATGTAAACGGAAAAACTGAAAAATGTTAATTATGCTAGATCTAGGTGGATGCCATGTCAGCGATTTATCGCTGATTTCATGCTCACTTGGTTTTGCAGGATGCAAGAAAGATGGCGAAAGGGTGTGGTGAAAATTCATTGTTTATTATCATAATTTATATGGGTCATTGTAGAATGTATATATACATAATGTATTGCCATGTTACAAAAAAATTAATATTTGAAATTTGGTGATATGTATGAGATGTTAGTGTTAGGGATACCTTAGAAAATGTGCATTTTAATTCAGATTTACCTATGGTAAATTTTTTTTGATATATATACATATGTTAAATGAATTTGAATTTAATATCTTGTAGTGAATTTAGAGTGTGTAACAAATAATTTGTGTGTTGTATTCTTTACCTTGAAAATGTAATAAAGAAATCTAATCACAACAAACAACTTTATTTTAAAACTAGTGCACATCTAACCTCCTCACATGATCTTTCTTAGTTCAAAAGAAATTGAAATCGCAAAATGAACTCAAAATTTGCACTCTATGACACCTTCTAGTTTAAGTAAATATGGGCCCAAATTTTGAGTTGTTGTCATAGCCTGTATGTCTAGTGACATCGTCATAAACCCTATGGTTAGGCACAACATGGTCAAACTTTATCTGGAGTAAGTAGAACTAACACTTCCTTAGTATCCTAGTGGAATACCTTGTCTTATGAAGTTAGGTTTAGAATTAAATTTTCTTCATCAAATAAATTTCTTGTGGGATCCAGATGACACAATGGAGCTAGTGAAATAATTGGTACTATTACTTAAAATCTTGTTACTAATCTCTTTAGATCCTCTCAGTTAAATGTGTTACCCTGGCTAGTGAAAGTATAACGTTTGGGTCCTTTGTAGAAGATTTATAGGGTAAATATGTTTTTACACCTTAATCTGATCTTTTATAGGGTGTAGATCCCATAGTTTAAATTGGAATTAAACTAAACCATAGTTTAGTTGGAGGTTAATTGGTGGGTAGAAAATTGTAAGTAACTTTTTGCAAATGAAATTTGATTTGAAAGATGTTGACTTAAGAGAAACCAGGAAACTAAAAAACTTGGTTCCGTAATTCCTTGTTATGTCACTTATGACATTAATATTAAAATAAATTTATCATGCGGAATCGCGAAATGTGGAAACATGGGATATCACTTTGAAAACAAATCTCTTGTGGTTTGTGTATGGTTCTAATGCTTACAATCATGTACTTCTTTAAGAGATTGGACAAGTACTTTCATAACTCTTTTGTTATAAAGTGATGAAACCAATAATGAGACCATAGTGCAATGTTAGAGAAAAGGATATAAGAGTAAAATGAGATTCGAGGTTAGGAATAATGTCACTCTTGGAGTCCTTATAACTCAATTAGACATTTACTTGTGTTAAAAAGAATATGAATTGCATTGTTTTGATCAAACTTTGGGAAAACAAAAGATATATATAAATCTAAATAAAATTTCTTGATGTGGAAATGTTGAATGGATTCAACAAGTTTTTGAACTATTTTAACTATGATGGGAAATAAGTATATCATGACCGATTCTTTTTTTTTGGAAAAGGTATCTTGAATCTAAATTGTGTAGAGGACACTGAGAGTTTTCCAAAAAGTCATTTTATATGAAAATATGAGCTCCAAGATGAAATCTTAAGACTTATGTCTTGTCATCACGTCAGTTTCACTATTGTAGTAAGGGTAAAATTTTCACATTGAATAAATCCCAACCGTGGTGAAATTATGACATGTTCAAAAAAAAAATTATTTGATTTCAATATTTTTTGAGAAGTTATGGTGGGCAAACGGAAAGTTCTCTATTTTCTTTATGTTTTCATACCACTTTCACAGAAAAAATCATAAAAAATAAAATATTACTCAAAAAAAATACAAAATAAAATCCATTTTAGATAGTGGCATATAACTTCTCACCAAAGGAAAAAAATATATATCAATTTTTGGTCATCCCAAATTGTGGGCAAACGAACTTCTTATCGGCGTTTTTAAAAAAAAATACCAAGTTTGAATTTTGAGTGTTTAATATAGATAATTTGTCCATTTTTTACAAAAATTAGTATTTTAGAAACTAGATTCCGGATGCTATGATTCATATTAATATAATTTTGTCTAATTTTGAGTGTATGTATTGCTAATAATCCCTACAAGTTGATAATGTTGTTATTTGCAATATGATGTCCACGGATGTATATTTGTCCATCAACTTCCTGCACTTACCCATATATGCTCAATTTTAAATGAAAGTAACCCTAGAGACCTTGAATGATTTATCACCCTCACACCCTACTCAATACCTTCATTCATTGCTAATCTAATCCCCAAATTCAAATTTCATGTTATTCTTCTTGCACAATACCTTTCACCTTTTTACCAACTTCTGTTTAACGTAACTAGCTTAGCAATCATGCAAATGGTAATGATGTGTCCAAGGGTTTTGTAACTATCCCACTTGAAATCCCCTGCTTAGTGGATGGGTATTACACTGTTAGTATTCACAAAATGGGGAAAGTGTGGCACTCAAAATGTACAAGCTCCTATGTCATGTTTTCTATGTGCCCCTTCAATGACTTACGTAAACATATAACATTGTTGACATTCTCTTCTATATATAGTGGTGTCCAAAGCAATGTAAGTAAAAAAAATATTATGGTATTTTTCCTGTTGTAATTTGTGGGTGTAAAATGTGGGTGTTACACTTGGTATCCATAATGAGGTTCATGCTCTCGAACCTCTAGGATAGACTAGATTTGTGATGGTTTTGCATGGTGGTGGTGGAGATTGGAAGAGTAATGTGATATACTTATCTTCTCATGTGAACAATGTTGTAATTGTGATATTATGAATACACATGTTGTGCATGTCACTAAGTTGTATTTGTTATGTTAATTGTTGATGGGATTGTGATGAGAGTATTCACTCTCATTTTCATGGATGTCAAACATTCAATGAGGAGTTCATGTGTGATGTGTTGCCTTGGTGTGTGTGAAAATAATGTTGTTGTGGATTGCAGAGTGTTGGAGTTTTTTGTTATTCTATGACATGTAGGTGTGTTGATGTGTTGCATAACAATTTTGGTGTATAGTCAAATTGATATGGACATGTACTTCTGAAAACCCTATTAATAGTGAATTGTGTGCATCAGAACACAATGTTGTATAACCTTTATCAATTAACTATATGTTGTAATGTTAGACATTCTATGTTACTCATATGTATAAGGTTGTTCTAATATGTGATGGTTCATGTTGTGATTGCTAAATATGGTGAATCATATGATCCTTATTGTACATTATTGAAATTTGGGTGCAGAATGTGGTAATGTGATGTAGTTGTAACTTGTCAATTAGTAATGAGTGTGTTTACCATGTATATATACCATGTGTAAGATGTTATGGTTAATTTGTGTGAATCACCATTGTATTAGTGATGTAGTTATGTGTTATGTTGTGAACCCTACACTAACTGACCCTAAAGGAAATTAGTAAAAGTGTATGTTTGGAGTGAGAAAATGTGTACCATTGACCAGTCACTTGAGCCAAGTACAAGATAGGAAGTGGAGTCTTACATAGGCTGAAAACCCACTTTTGTTACAACTTGTTTTCCTATCTATGGTTCACTTTATCAACAAAGCCTGTCATGTATATTGTGTTTCGCGGACACCTTAGGCTCAGTAGATGGATGACTTGTACTCCTTTCTCTCTCCCTATATGGTTATCATATGGATTCAACCTAAGTGTAGCTACGACTCCATATCCACTCAGCACTTGTCAAATTAGTGAGCATATGTTGATCTCACATACACACAAATTTGAAACAAGGTTATATAACAATTTCAAACTTGTTATCCACATACAAGATCATACATTATCATATAAATCAAGTGCCAGATGCACAAATTTTAAACATCTCACCATTTGCAAATGGCCATGGGAATCACATGCATGCATTCAATAGTTCAACAAGAAATCTACAAGGATCCTATTATTCACTATCATGCAAGAACTTTAGTTTGTAACCTTATAGAGTGTATTTTACACAAGAAAAGTTGTGGTCTAATCCTTCCAAAATATTCTTTTTCGTCTCATTGATCATTCGAATGAAAAGGTTAAAACATGTTACATCACAACATATATACCTTCTTGGACTAGTTCCAATTTTTTTTAGGGGGTAAGAGTTGTGGACTTTATGGTCTTATTCAAACACTCTTGATATTAACTTAGAATATCCATGTATAAAAGAGCTATCTCTTTACCTTCTAACCTACATTATCATTTATAACACAACCTTAATGCTCCCTGGTAGGTCCTTGTCTAGGTAAATCATCCCATTATGTAGTAATAGTCTAAATAGCTAATCTTGATGGGTTTTTCAACCCAAAAGGTAGTCTTGTTGGGATGATGATAATTTATGACTAAGTATACAGGCACAAAATATATTGGGCATGCACAGACACAGGGAGCGTGAGATGCGCACGTGAGAAGTTGGAATAATTGTGAAACAAGATGCACCCAGGAAGGTTTGAATCATGACTTAGCCGTTTTACAGATTGGGGCTAATTATGGCATGGAGTGGAGAAGAAATTTTGTGGAAGACGTAAGGAGCATGGAAAGGCTATTTTGGACCAATAGAAGATCAAGTGCCATGCAATGTTTAATGGCTATTAATAATATTAGACCGTTGTATTATTAGATGATCTATTATTAGTGAGATTGCATGCTCTTGTATTTATTATGTAAAAGCACATAAATATTATTATCATGTAGCCTATTTTTAGAGGTGCATGGGTGGTGAAGGGAAATTCCCCACCCCTATACATATGTATTTATTTACACAAATTGGTATCATCATTTTTTATTAGAGTTATGTGGTAGGATCTTGAACGCGCATAGCTTATGATGAAGCTTATGTGTGTTACATAAATTAATATAATTGATCTTTGTGGTTGGATATTGATTATAGACACATCTTGGAATGGATCTTGCATGGTAAATTTTATCTTGATTCTTGTTTAATTATTACATGTGTTTCCATATGGTTAAGATCATAGATCTGGTAATTATGCACTTCAATATACTTGCTTTATTAATGGTTATGGTTCTGACAGTATCATGTGTCATAATGATAACTTATGGAACAAGATAACATAAAAGAGGAACCTAGTACCCTTGCATGCTTTGGGTGAGAAATCCAGTCTCTAGGCTGAGTGATGTTCCAGCACGCCTTGGGATTTTGGTGGTAAAATACTAGGCTACATTTTGGTTCTATTTCCTGGACCTCATTTTCAGGTTTTCTAATAAGGATGTTGCATGATGAAGACATATCGATTGACTCTTTTCTAATATTGAAAGTTGGGTAGATGATTTGAACAAGATCAGTTTGCATGGACAGATATGGTTACTGGACCTATGATTTCAATGCGTGCACATTGGGTTGAACTAAATATATATGATGAGATCTATGAGACATTTTTGCCAGCTTTCCTAATAGAATTGTATGAGTGGTTGGTTAGTATATGACATCAAATAAAAGAAATATAAGCCAAGAGGTTTAGACAAAGGAAGATTACCATACTGGATGTAGGAAGAATTGGACTCATCTTATAGATCACTTTGTGTTGATGTCATGCATGATCTACACATTGGAGTACATTATCTCTTGTAGATCATTGGTGGGCTGGTGGTTGTGCACAATTATACTTTGGAGTACATTATTTCTACATATTCTTGTCTAGAGGTTGTTGAGTTTGAGTTCTTTGTGCGAGCCTAAAGGATCTTACATATGCATTATTCCTTTGGCAATTAAGATCTTGATGGTGGTACTGAGTTTGGAGAAAATTACCTATGGCTAGCTAAACCCACCACCACGCATAGGGGGTAGGAGCAGGTGTGGTGAAAGATTGTGGACCTAGCAGAGAAAATGAAGAGAGAGGAAAGGTGGCTCAAGTATAATGAAGTGGGAGAGGGAATTAACGAAGCAACATGATGTTGAGGAGTCTATGGAGTTGTGGAGGTAGATATCTCACGTGAGGGATTTGAAGCTCATGTGGAAGATGTGGAGCTAGAGCATCTGGTTCTCCCAACCTTAGGAAAGTGTGGTAGAGAATCCCCTTCGGCTTCAGATGAGAGCACATGTTAGAGGAGGAAATATTGAGGACCACAGGAAGTGCATCTGATCCCACCTGGCGACCTAGCCCTTGTGCTTGGTGTTTCCAATATCTAGAAGTAATCATTGATTAAGTGGTGAGTGTAGGTAATCCAGTAGCGACAGGTAGATATCATTTTCCTTTGAATACATAAGTTACATCAGACAACACATACATCTATGGTAGCACAGACATCATCTTTGTTTGGGGGTCCAATTGGAGGAATATTTTCTGGCGCATCATCAGGACAGAGTGTGGGCATGTAGAACATTGGGAATACATCTGGAAGTAGCACAACTTCACAGACTATGGGAGTTCAGTTTAGTACCAATTATTGGGACTCAAGGAAGTACATCCACTGGTCTATTTTTGCTACAGGAGGAGGATCAGGTGGATCAAGAGGATTAGGAGGCTCGGGATCAAGTGGATCAGGTGGTTCTGGTGGTGGAGGAAATACTGGTGGGGGATTCTAGTTCTGGATCTGGTGGGCAAGGTCCATACCCTCATCAGCCACAATAGGTTTATTATGAGATGTCTCTTCACTTACTAGAATATAGAGGTATTGAAGATGTTACAGAGCATGTGCACAAGTGTGAGCTGTTATGGCGTGCTAAAGGAATTACAACCTCAGATAGAAAGGAAGTCAGTTTTTACTACTCTTCAAGGGCACACACATAGTTAGTACAAAAATATGATCCACATCAGACTATGGTGGATTATAATGCTTTGTGATCTGTGTTTCTAGTAGAGTTCCATATTCTTGAGTTTGAGCAGAAAAGTATCAATGCGTGCTTAAGGACATTAAGCAGGGCTTATCTGAGAGTGTGAGGGAATATGATGCACATGTTTTAAAACTTTTTTGTCAAAGTTATCTTATGATATACACCCTAGTTAACATGCACAGTAGTTTGTTGGTGGGTTGTTGAGTCCTTTTTAGAAGGGCGTTATCTCATAAGACCTTTGTAGATCCACATGAGGCTTTGGAAGAAGCTCTGTGTGCTGAGGTAGTTGGGAGTGTGGACACTAGAGTAAGTCCATTTTTAGAGGCAAAGATTGCAGCTATGGTGAAGCAGTTAGAGAATATCTTTGCTAATTCAAACTCATGAGACGTGACAATGGAATATGGTGTACATATTTTGAGGTTAAAGGAAACACTAAGGATAGCTATCCTTGCAAGTCAGTGTGTGCCATGTTGCTAGATTGTGAGATTTGTCATTTGGACCATGATGTAAGTAGATGTCCCTCTTTTACAGCATGTGATCCGGAAGAATGTGTCTATGTATTGTAAGATTTATAAAACTCATACCCATGATACCTCTGACTTTACAGGTTGATTGATCATATTCATGAGGCCATTGAGACTAGTGTGCGCTAGACTAGTGTGGCAAGTAAATCTAAGGAATAAGGAGAACAACATAATGAAGGGTGCACACTAATGGGGATAACAGTAATAGAGGATTTTCATGGAGGATATAGAGGTCGAGGTCACGGCGGTGGCAGAGGAGGATTTCCTAGAGGAACTTGTTATACTTGTGGATCTCCTAATCATTATCAGTGTGAGTGCCCTCAGAATGTGGTTTTCTCATGGTGTGGAAAAAAACAAGTTTGAAGAATGTCCTGACTTATATGAGCACATGAGCAAGAAGCAAAAACAAGACAAGGGTATGGGAATGATTAAGGTACAACACACAGTTGAAGATCAATGGATGTCTGAAGGTAGCACCTACTCCTGAGTTACCTGTTTTAGTTACTACACATGCTGAGGTTGCACACACGTGAACCTCCAAAGTATAAGCCAACTATAACAAAGTAAAAAGTGATAAATGCTAAGTATCTATGTTGCTACACATCAGAAAGGAGGTTTACCAGGAGACTATGGATGTTATCAGGGATCTGTAAGGAGAGATTCAGATCTTGAAGGAGAGAAACACATGTGATGGATTGAGCAAAGAAAGTTGAACTCCCACAGAAGGATGTAGATGATTTGAAGGAGGTATATAGAATGTTGCACCAGGAGAATATAATACCTCTGTTAGGAGAATGGTTGAGAGAGAATATACCATGCACACAGGTAATGAGTGCGAAGAGGTAAATACTTCATGAAAATATACCCCCACATAATCATGAGTATGATAAGGAGATTACACTGAATGCAGTCATAGATGGATGGCTTTTGAGCAACATTTTGATAGATACAAGTGCAGAAGTTAATGTACTCACATTGGATGCTTGGAATCAGATGGGAAGACCACCATTACAACCTTCTTTGAATGTGTTGTACATGGAAAATAAAACTAGGGCTAATCCTATTAGAGTATTAAAGGATGCAACTATTAAAATTCAGGAGAGCCAAGTTTACTAGGGACTTTGAAGTATTGGAGCTTGCTGAAGTGGATAGCTTCCCAACATTACTTGGGTGCCCCTGGTGTTATGCTAATAATGTATATTTGTGCTTCAACAAGGGGTACATTAGCTTTGAGAACAAGGAAGAGTGCATGTTATTATACCCTTGACATATGCAAAGGATTTCCCTGTATGTTGATACCTTTGAGTGATGAGGACTTGAACAAGATATATGTGTGCACAATTAGACACCCTGAGGTAACTGAGCCATCTAAGGAAGGAGTGATATAGTGGGATGATGCTCAGTCAGTTAGTGATACCATAAGTATTTCTTGTGACAACTGGGTGCATGGAACGTATGAAGTAGTTAGGCAATGAGATATAAGAACACAATTACTCATGATCAAGGTCGTGCATGCCGTTAGGTGCTTGAGTTATAACGAGGTACCTAGGTACACTAGTGAAGGGAATCCTGATATATTTCTACATGTCATGGAGAACCTTGTGGACAGAATGAAGCAGATAGACTAAACATGCTGGTATATACTCTATGTGGGAAAATAATGCACTGGTGGACTACACACAGAGACAACTTATTATAATGGCGAGAAGTGAGAATCTCCTTTTCTACTAGGTTCCTAAGGAATAATGTACCTTCTTGAGATATGTGAATTTCATGGGAAGTCCCCTACTTCACACCACGTCCAAGGATGTGAGATACTTTGGATGGAGGGACAGGTGGCCTTACCACCATCACTCTAGGTACATAAGTTTATACTGCCACCCTAGGTGGTTGCACATGTGCATGGTATGTCCATGCTGAATTGACAGAGAGAAATAGTTAATTGGCAAGAGATGACCTCAGGTATGATTCATACTTTTGATTACTTTTCTACTAAGCCTCCAATCAATGAAAAACTACAGATTTTGAAGTGACCTTACTTTGGGAGATAGTACACGAAGGCTGAGGAACTCATGCTGGATATTGTTTAGGGAGATGTCTTGAGGCATGCCTTGATCTAGAAGAGAAATAGAGGAAGAAGAAATGCTCCATGCACTAGAAGCAAAAAGAAAAGGACAAACCGGTGTATATGATAGATGATGATGATAAGGGTAATAACCCGGATGTTAACCACACTGAAGGTATCCATGAGGTTATGTATACTATGGATGAGAAGGCACACGAGTATCATGGTCCTATAAAAACAAATAAGGTTAACATTGGAACAGAGATAAAGCCTAAGTAGGTCATTATCGGTGATTATTGGTCAGAGAAAGAAGTGGATACAATTATTTAACTCTTTCACAACTTTTAGGACTTATTCATGTGGGCCTATCATGAATTAAAAAGGGTACACCCTTCTTTAGGTGAGATGAGAATCAAGCTTAAATGCAGTGCACACTTGATTATGAAGAGGTCTTATAGGATGAATCCCAATTTGCATGTCAAGGTAAAGGAGGAAATTAACAATATGCTCAAATCAAGTATAATTGATCCCAATGAGGAATTTGAATGGGTCAGTCCCATGGTCATCAGTATTAAGAAAGATGAGAGGATAAGGATTTGTGTGGACTATAGGGAACTTAATGCTACATGTTTCATTGATCTTTGTCCCACCCCATTTACAGAGGAGATCCTGGAAGGAGTTGTTATCCAATTTCACCCCCTCAGGTGAAATTGAACAATATAGTAGAGTTCAAGTTTCATTGAATGAGGAAGAAATGAGAAAGTGGAACCTCTTTCTAAGAGGTGGAAAAGACCTGATGGGAAATTTTAAAAAGGGTTTTGATAAATGCCTCATAGTTCCTCACCGAGCCAATACTCATGTTTGGTGGGAAAGTTGTGCCTTGAATAAATAAGTTGATATACGATTTTGAGGGAAAGTTATATTTTGAGTTGGTCTAAACTCACATATTACTTGACCGAGCTGCTGATTTAATAATGGGCTACATAATGAGTTGGGATCTTAACCAAGCTATTATCAAGATCATCGAGCTGACCCAAAACCATAAATGACAAAACAAAGGATGAGGAGGACCATGCTCACTAAGTTGGTTATCATCGATTGTGAGGGCAAGCTGTGAATCTGCCAACCAAGCTCATACAGAGATGATACTGAGAAGTAAGTTGTTAATGGTCGTGGCCAAACTTTGTGAAATATTAAGCTATATAAAATTCCCATCGAGTTATTTTTGACTAGAGTGAGTTGTTATATTGAAGGACTGGGTCACTTTCTGCATAGACCTAGCTATGTGCAATGTGGATCAGGTTGTTGCCAGAGTTGAACTATCTCGATACGACCAAGCTAAAATTTTGTGAACCAAGATCATAAATTAAGATCAGAGATGTTAATAACTCACCGAGCGTTTGCAGTCATCTAGCCGTCTCATTGTAAAGGGGGTGATTTCATCAAATGGGGTCAAATTCTTCGGATGGCGATTTGTTTCCATCTCCAAGTTTGATTATGATTCATGGCCCATTCTAGTCATCCATAGCTGAGAGTGTAATGCATGAGAAGTGGATCTCTTGTAGCGTACAGATAAGATTAAACTTAGTGTGAGGGAGTAGTGAGTTGCATGAGTTCCAAGAAAGCTAAAACGATCTTTGACTTGATGAGTTTTAAGGGGGGCCTGGGTGTGGGGTACTGCGGAAGAAGCAAGAAACTGTGTCCCGGACATCCCAAGCAACTCGAGGCATTTGGGTGCATTAAATCCAAATTTACCACACACAAGGCATTGCGGAAAGGGCCTGAGTTTCCAGTACTCAAGCTCAAGCAACACAAACCTTGGTATGTTCTGGGGTAGGTCGGGCTGAAAATAGCTATGTAGAGTAGTGTGGGTCATGTGGGTAGGGGCCGAATTGGTTGAATGTATGGAAGTTGGAAAAAGCAGGTTCAAGCAGCCCAAGCCGCATTGGGACACACGGGAGTCAATTCCCCAAAATCACTGATGCAACAATGAGGTGGTTGTAGGTAAGTGGAGGCCGAGTCAACAACACAACAGTTCAATGACGGGGTGTGGAGAGTTATGTGGACAAAGTGAAGATGGACGACCCAAGTGGCCTGGGACACGAAAAGGAGAGTTTGCCATAAAGAACTCAGGCCCGTAAAACATGGGGGTAGGTGGTTGATGGGTTGGGATTTAAGGTGTATTAGGCATCGATTTGGAGGAAGCATTGGGGTCAACACACAAATAAAATAGGCTTTGTGTATAGAGATGACCCGACGTGCCAAAAAGGGGGGTTCAATGCACATAAATAGCTCACCAACCAACATGCAAGTTAAGTTGGTGTCTAAGAAAAGGAGTGGGTTGCTGACTCGATGTTATGTAGATGTGACATGGGGATTGAATAGCTTGTGGAGCCTAATGCATAGAAAACAAAAAAAATCTTGGTTGGCTATGTGCCAAGTTGGCAATAGTGCCAAACATTGAAACATTAAACCCTTTGCTTTTTAATATAAAGCAATAAAAATCAAGGTGGGCCTCAAATTTTAGAATGACCAGATAATTTAAAATGATAATGTAAGACTATGAAATGGAGGAGAAATAATTTAAATGATGATTTTGTAGCCAATGTATTAATTTCCAATCCCATGACAGTGAAGTGAGCCTGTGCAACTCAAAATAGCTTCTTGCACTCAGAAAGCCATAACTAGAGCAATTCTCAATGCATTTTCACAAAATTAGTCTCATTGGAATCATGGCTTCGAGTCCAACACATAGTAATTGAAAAAATTATAAATTGATGAAGATTTTATGGTGAGTCTTAAGGAAAATGAGCCTAGTTTTTTTTTTGTTGGATGTTTGGTTGGGGAGGCATTTAATGAGCATGAGAAATCATTCTTTCATTGCTGCAAGTTTTGGGACACCTTGAGATTAATTTTTCAAGTCAATTTTCACCAACTACACTCATTTATCATGAATTAAAATTGGTTGAAAGGTGAATTTCGGGAATTGTATCCTCTCTCTCTCCTCTCAAAATTCTATAAATTGAAGTGTTGGGCTCATTGTAAAAGAGAGGATGATTTGAGTAGTAAAACTCTACCATTTTATTTTATGAAGACAATGTGTTATAGGCCTTTATAATGGACTCCTTGCATGGTGATCTAGGCCTTTCATTTGTAAATATTTGAACTGTGCATACCTTTGAAGCAATAAATGTAAGTTTGTGGATGTATTTTTCCTTGATTGGCTTGTTGCATTCTTATTGCCTCTTCAATCTTATTGCAGGTGTATTGTGTCTATCATATGCCCTTGCAGAGCTCCATTATTATTGTGTTTGTTGGAGATGTTATTGTGAATGTTGTTGTTGGATTGTGGAGAGTTGTTATCACCCTCTTGAATATGCATTTTGCTTCCATTTTCACACATTGGGGATTATCCTCATACCCTTCTTTTGGTGCATCACCTCTATAGTGTAGATTTATGTTATTTCCATGTTATTTCTCTCTCCTTGGTCCCTTGGAAGTGATAGATTAGGAGTAGCTAGTAGTGTTCTTTCAGTAGAGTTAGTTTGCACTAGGATTAGGAAGAAGAACCAACTTTCTCTAGAGGTCTATCTCAAGTAGCAAGTCCCACACTTGTAGAAAGTACCCATGTTACCTAGTCACACCATGAGATCAAACACACACACTTTTTCAAATCAGAGGGTGTTGTGATTTGGTGATAATAGTTCTTGCACACCCAGTGGGAAAGAGAAGAAGTTTTCACTTTGATTGCAACAAGATTGGTGCACACTTGTTGTAAAATTCTAGCTTGTAAGAAGCCTTGAAATTGCACATCTGACAACTCCAAAAGGGAAGAACTTACTAGTTTCAACAGCCCAAGCTTGGGAAATTTATGAAAAGAATTCAAACATGGTTTAAAACAAGAGAGAAAGGAATTTTTGAATACTTGTAGCTATATCCAGGGAGAGGAAGAAAGGGAAAAAGAGCTCAGAGGTCTCCATCTCCACTGAATATAACACTATCAACACCTCCATCTAGTAGGTATTTCATTCTGTTGGTACCCAAATTGATTCTCCCTTAAAAGATGAGCAACATCACATATTTGACAGGAAGCTTAGAGACAAGCAAATCATGTTGTGTGTCATTTTGTAGCCGGGGAAGAAATGAAGCTTGCTCTTTGTCACTCAGATTTGGAGAAATGGATAGCACCCTCAAGAGGATTTGATCTATCCTCACTACTTTATGGTTGTGCCTTTCAACCAGGGTGAGAGGACCCTTTTATAGCCTGTTGATTGTGGAGGAGATGAAGATGTCCTTCCTTGCAAATTTATTAAGAAGACCTTGAAGAAAATATGATCAATACAACAAAACCTAACTCTCATGTGTTGTCACCCTAGATGATGGAGATATTTTCTAAGCAAGGTTCAGGCCACTACAGACAATGAAAACCTGATTACTTCTGTATGTTTTGGTAATAGAAATTATGCATTTGTACATACACAAGACAAATAGGGGTAGTAAGGGTAAGATTGGTTGTTTTTAAATGAATTTTTGATGGGAGGTGAGGCAGGATGAACTTGATTCGCCAGATCTTTGAGAGTTCTTAATAAAATGGAAGACTTGATCAACATAATGCTTCAGAATAGAAAAAATGTTCCTTTAACCAGAAGGTGTGCTTTCAATGGAGGCCCAGATCAGTACGTTTTCACACAAACTTTAAGAATCCAAAATGAAGGCTTAGATTGAAAAACTTAATTGAACATTATAAACCTCTATTTTGTCACACCTAAGATACCCTCAAAGGCTAACAAATAATCTTATCGTCATGCTAGGAGTAAAGTGATTTTAAATTTCTTTATTTCACTATCAAATGAAATCTCTTCTAATAAATAAAATTACAAATGCCACCAAACTATCACGAGGATAAGATCTTGTGTGATTCACAAAGATTTCAATGTAAGATTGCAATGGGAACAAGAAAAACTATTTGCAGACATTCAGAAATGAAGAAGACACAATTTTTCCCAAAATCAACACAGATTAACTCAAATTGGATTAAATTCATCAGTAGGGGAAAGTTTCTAGAACAATCTCAAAGCTTGTCAATGGTCGTACACTTACAACCACCTTGACATGATCAAATTTAACACAAAAGAAATAAACAGGTTCCTCAGATGGAATCTTAGAAAGATAGGCTCTGTCAAACTTTTTTCTTAGTAAAATAACTCCCGACCTCTAACATTTTAACCATTTGCATGACAAGTTCATGCAATTTACAACATTTTTTCTACAACAGAGTTCCCCCCCCCCCAAAACAAAAAACATTCAAAGCATCATTACTTGTGGTGATTTTGATTGTGACTCCCAAAATAAGATCTGTAAAAAAGTTTTCAGGCAGTCAGAGGGAAAATCTCTTCAAATATTTTTAGCATTCAATTCTTTCATCTGGTAAATCACTCTTCATCTCACACACTAACTACTTCCTTCTCTAATTCGTAAAATATGATTTCTTACGTGCTAAGGAAGGAAAGATCAGGAAATTAGATCGAACACAAAAGACAGGGACAACAAAATGTGACTATGGAAAACAAAGGGAAAGGAAAAACCTGAGTTTTACGACCAAGTAACAGACTCTTTCATATGGTTAGAGGAAAAAAAATAGATTTTGGGCGTTTAAGTGATCCTCAGCCAAGGAAGGAACTGACCATGACAACTGAATGGAAGACAGATCTTTTAAGCACCAAAATGGGGAGACAAAAAATGTGACAGAGGCCACAAACTGAGGGTTTTCAACGAAAAATGGGGCAAGACTAATTTGAGCACCAACATTGGATTCGACTTAGGGATGGGGCACTCCCTCGTGAGTCCCACAAGAACCAAATAACAGACCAAGTTCCAAAAACATTCCATTGGGAAAAGGAGTCAGCTTGTAGAGTAGAAAACCATAGAACCATCTCCTAAAAAGGAATTGAGAAACCCATGCAAAACCAGGTCACCAAGGACTAGAATGAGAAAAAACATAAAAAGATAGAACGAAACCAACAAACTATACACTATACAAATGATTCTCACCTTGATTATGGGGAATCAATCAAGGAAATGTTTCAAATGCATGCCATTAACAAGAAATTCAAGTAATTCCCCATCCAAGTCTTTCAAGAAGAAGGTATGTTCACCAATTGGAATGTCAATGGAGTAAGGGCCCATCCATAATGCATCAAATTTACCATGATTGCCCTTATCTTCATGCCTGTTATCCCATAACAACACAAGATCTCCAATGCTGAAAGCTCTTGGAGTGACCTTCTCAAATAACTCAAATAACTTCTTCAATTTTTCTCTGAACTTTACATGCCTTTGGTGGGATGCCCTCCTTTCTTCATCAAGTTCAACAATCTGGTTAATGCGAGCATCATATGGACTAACTTCTTGATCTTCTAGTTGTTGAATGAACTGATATGAGGATAATTGCATATGCAGGGGCAGCAGAGCTTGAGTTCCATACACCAACTCAAATGGATTTTTTCCAGTAGCTCTTTTAACAGTAATCCTATCAGCCCAAACAACAAACTTCAGGCTTGCTCACCCCATTTCCTTTTGTTCAGCTCCAAGGTTCTCCTAATGATCTTTAATAGATTTTTATTGCTGGACTCTCACTTGTCCATTTCCTTGGGGGTTATAGTTGGAGGCATATGTCAAATTGATCCCATATTCTTTACACATTGCCATCAAAGGTTTAGCTCTGAAGCTCATGGCATTGTCAGCAACAATTTTAACTGGTACTCCAAACCTGCAGATGATATGGTTCAGCATGAAGTCCATGACAATTTGGTGTGTTTCTCTCTTGGTGGGGATTGCCTCCACCCACTTAGTGAAGTAATCAGTGGCTACAAGAATCCACTTATGGCTAGCACTTGAAGGGTCTAAAATCTCACCAATGAAATCCATTCCCCATTTCTTGAACAGGGCTTCAATTGATACAGGCTGCAAAGGAAGGGAGTTTGAAGCTTTCAGTCTTCTAGAAAAACATTCTGGCAACTCTCACATCTTCTAACCAACAAAGTTGTATCTTTGAAAAGAGTTGGCCACCAATAACCAGCCCTTAAGATCTTGTGTGTTGTGACTCTTCCAGCAAAATTCCCCCCACAAACTCCTCCATGGAGATCAACAATTATCTTGGGGGCTTCATCTTCAGTAATGCACCTTAAGAGAACTCCCTCAGGGTTCTTTCCAAGCTAACCCAAAATTAGTAATGACATATTTCTAGGAAGCCAACTTAAGAGTCTTTTTTCTGATTTTTACTCAAATACTCAGGGCAGTATAGATGTCTGAGATAAAAAATTATATCTTTGTACCATTTAGAACTCATCAAATTTTCAAGGACATCCACCCTTCCTTCTTCTACTTCATTCACCTCAATAGTTTGCAAGTTTCTCTCAGCCATAAGCTTAGCTAAGCCCAAACCTCTTACCAACTTCGTGGTTTGGATATCCATGTCATATTCCTACAACTTTTCACCCATCTACATCTTTTGTTCTTGAGACCTCCATCTCTGATAAGAAATCTTTCACCATGGTGTGGGGAACATAAGAAACAACTTTAGAGCTCAAAATGTAAGGTCTAAAAACCTTTGTTGCTTTTACCAAGGAAAATTCTTGTTTCTCCATAATGGTGTATTTCAACTTAGCCCCTTGCAATGCCTTACTGAAAAAGGAAATTGGCCTCTCAGCCCCTTCATCATCCTTCTGCAACAAGAAAGATGCAACAGTGTTCTCTGAAGCAAAAGAAAACATTTGGAAAGGCTTCTTATAATCTGGAGCTGCTAAAATAGGGGCATGCTTTAATGCTTCTTTGATCCCATTGAAATCTTGAATGGTAGCCTCTTCCCATTTGATAACTTGGTCCTTCTTTAGCATGCAAGTAATTGGAATGGTCAACTCAACAAAGTTTGATATGAATCTTCTGATAAAGTTTATTTTCCCAAAGAAGGACTGAATTCCCTTCTTGGTTCTTGGAATTGGGACCTTGCTGATGGCCTCTACCCTCTCAGGATCTATCATGACACCATCCTTTGATACAATGTGACCAAGAAACTTGGCCTTTTGCACTCCAAAATGGCACTTCTTTGGATTGAGTGAAATTCCATACTCTCTACATCTTATCAGCATTTTTTCCAAGTGCTGCAAGTGATCACTTATCTTTCTAGAAAACACAATCACATCATCTTGGTAAACAACAATAAAATCATTAATGTAACCAACAAAAGCAACATCCATTGCTCTTTGAAAATTTTCTCCAACATTCATCAAACCAAAGGGCATTCTAACATAGACATAAGTTCCCCAAGGAGTGGTAAAGGTTGTCTTGATTCTTTTTGATTCCTTCACAACAACTTGATTATAGCCAGAGAAACCATCCAAGGTAGAAAGAATCTCAGAACTAGTCACTAATTGCAGCATGTTTTCCATGTTTGGTAAAGGATAATTATCCTTCATTGATGCTCTGTTTAGATTTCTAAAATCCACGCATAACCTGATATCACCATTCTTTTTTCTAACTACCACTAAGTTTGCAACCCAAGAAGAATACCTTGTGGGCTTAATAATCCCTCCATCCCTCAGTTTCTTCAATTCTTCTTGCATTTTAAGAGATAGGAGTGGATTGATCAGCCTCTATTTTTTCCTGAATGGATTTGCATTAGATTCCAAAGGAATTTCATGTTGAAACAGATCCTCTCTGTATGCCTTTAGTTCAAAATAAGACCAAGCTAGGAAATCTTGATATTTTTTCAATAATTGGACATAGGACTTCTTCTCCTCCTTGTTCAGATTACTTCCCAACCAGATCTTCCTTGGTTTCTCCTTTGTACCAAGGTCATGCTCCTCAACATCCCTTGAGGCTGTCTATATGCTTGTTAATAATGCAATCAACATTATCAAAGTTTGATTCAAGAGTAACCAATCCTCTAGGAATGGTATTAGTTTTTAGTTGGATGATGTCTTTGCCAAACAAAGTTTTCTTTACCCTCTATTGCACACACCATTAGCTCCCAATCAATACACTTGATCAGTAAACTCCCCTTTATTCTATAGAAATATTTTGACCTGAGCATCATCATAAAAAAATTTCCAATGTTTAATGTTGTCAGGGACAGATGGCCTTGTTAACACTTCAACATTATATTCACAATATGGGGACATTGCACAATTATCAAACTGAGATCCCAATACTACAAGCTTATCTACCATAACATTGAACTTCCTATCATGATGCACAATATTAAATGAATCAAACATCTCAATCAAGTCCCAGACTGCATGCTTGTACTGTTTCATTCTCTGATTTTTAGTAGCATATAATTTTCTGATTTGTTTGAAAATTAGTTTTGAATCTCCCTTAACAATGATTTCTTTAACATAGTATTTCCAAGAAATTCTCAAACCTAACAACAATGTTCATACTCAGCAATGTTAGTACACTCAAAGTTAAGTTTGAAAGAAAAAACAAACTCTTCCAAGCTTGGAGAAATCAGAACTACACCAACACCATTTCCAAATTTGGAGCAAGCTCCATCAAACAACAAACTCCATGGAGAGCCTACTTGTTCAAGACTCTTACATTGATCCATTTTGTTCTCTTTCCCATCAGTAAATCCAACAAAGTTATCAGCATCAACACTTGTGTACAACACTTCATAAGATGCATTGTTGGGATCTTCAATGAGGTGCAACATTTTCTTTTCTCCATACAACTTGACAAGGCTTCCCTCAATTGGGATGGTGGCATAGGACATATCCATTTGAACACTCCCACCAAAACTTGCAGCCCATTTTCTAGACAAAACATACCCCACTTGGCTGGGCAATCAATAATAACAACATCAAGTTTAAAGTTCCTACCTGGATAAGCTGCAAGTTGTACCACCAAACCTTTCACACATCCCACTACTGGCACCTCTCTAGAATCCATGGTAGTGCACTTCCCATATGTTGCTTTTACTTTTATATCTAGTTCATTCATGACTTCCAGAGGCATAACATTGCATGATGCTCCTGAATCAAACATACAGTTGTGTAGCAATCTATCCTTAATGATCAGAGTAGTGAAGAATGGATCTACATTTAGCTGAGACTCTACCAAGGATGTTCCCAAATAAACCTCAAGTGGTTCACCTAGTTCTTCCAATGCTGGTGGTGTTTCTATCTCTTCAATGATTGGAGGAGTCTCCACAATGTTTACATTTTTTCCTGGGGTACTCTTCTCTTCTTTCAATCCCAAATACTCAAAGGCCCTTTTCTTGTGCTCAGGAATCCTAAGAAACTCAACAATTGGAACAAAAATCTTGATCCGACTCAAGACTTGGGCAATATCATAAGGAACATACTTTGGCAAGGCAACATTGGAAGGGAGATTGAAAAACTCATTAGATGGCATGGATTTTTGATAGTTTGGGCATGAGGAGAAGTATGAATCTTGTTTGGGACAGCAAGGCCTTTGGAAGGTGTATCTTTCTTAGGAACCTCTTTAGGAATACTAGTAAGCAATGGAGTTTTAGGTTTGGCTTGAGGTCCTACCCCTTTGACAACTTTACTTCTTGTGTTATACTCCTTTTCTTGGGCAACAACAACGTTCATCAACAAATTCCTATCCTCCTCAGATGGGATTCCTCCATCATACTTTCTTTATCATTAAAGCTCTTAAATATTCAAATTCATTATTGGGAAATTCAAAAGCTTGTACAATATCTATTTCTAAAGTATGAGAGGGAGGAAGAAGAGGTACCTGGTGAATGCAATCCTAAAAACCAGCAGCAGTTCTAGCACTCATCTACCTCAGTTGAAGTTTATCCTTGTACTGTGAGCTTGTAGAGCACTCCATCATACATGCATCATCATCAGTTTTATCATCATCATCTTCTTCTTCTACTTGCTGATCTACTTCACATGGAGCATGGGGCATGAAACATTTGTCACACCAATCAATTATATTTGTTTCTTCAACAAAAACAACTCTGGAAGCCAAAGGATTAGGTACCATTCTATTTTCCCTGACCTGGGGATGTTTATTTCCAAATCCAATAGGTCCCTTGCCTCTGTCATCAAATCTCTTCTCATTTCTAGGATGATTTGAAAATTTATCTTGGCCTTGTTGCTTGTGCTAACCTTGTGAACTCTGCCCAATTCCTTTCTCTTCCCGGGATAATTTGTATGATATTTCTTTGACATACCCTGCCAAAGTTTTCACAACTTCCTCCAAATCAGCAGTCCTTACTTGCTTGAGGTTTTTCTAGGTTAACCAGTTTCACACCATACCTCTTAGGAGGTTTTCCAATTGCTTTAATGTTGTTCTCAATTTGCAGAGCCATGGTGAAGGCCTGCCTCAAATTGGTAGGGTTTTTGTCCCTCAAATAGTAAGCAACTTTCTTATCAAATGCATCTGAATAATTTATCAGACATGATTCATCACATGGCCTCAAATTAATAAGGAAATATCCTCAAGGTCTTATTAAATATTGTGTTGAAATCATGCACTGATTCATTAGGATTCTTCTTGATATTTTCAAACTTTGATAAAAGAAACCTAGGGTCTATTTTATCACCATACTGCAATCTAAATGCATTATTCATTTCCATCTAAGAATCAATGGAATTATCTGGCAAAGATTTATACCAGTCCCTTGCATCTTCTTCCAAAGTATGGATAAAAAATTTGATATATACATCTTCAAATTCAATCTCAAAGTCTTCCATCATGTTGATAAAAAGCTTTAAGTGTTGATCACCAGTTATAGCATTATTTCCTTGGAAATTTGGTAGTCTATTTCTTACATCTTGGGGAACTGCATTTGGATAACCAGCCATCCCTCTAAAATTTATAGGACCAAAGGTATTTACAATAAATGGAGGTCTGGGTGGGGGATGAGCCATGTTGTTTTGAGGAGGTGACCTTGGAGGAGAATCAAACTGATAAGGGACAAGGGGTTTTTGAAACATAAGAGTATAAATTTCAAAATGGATATCCCCTAAAGGCTTTGTTTCTTGGAAAACCCTATCAACTTTGGAAAACACAGGGGTAGAATGAGAAGCAAACTTTTCAAATTCAAATGAAGGCCCCTCTCCAGATGGAGAATTCAATTCCACAAAAAGACTACCAGATTCAGAAGCACTTGAATGGTAATATTCAATGATACGCTGATCACTTTCATCAATGGAGATCTCTTTTCTTGAGTGCTGATCTCTAACAACTCTCTAGGATTTTCTTCCTTCTGAATTTATTTTTCCTAGCTCTTGGAAATAATGCCCTAGCAAGGATCCTTAGCGAAGAAAGATCTTCTTCCTTCCAGTTTTGAAAAGATTATAACAAATATCACTTGACAGAGGTTAAGACACTGGTATTTATCAAAAATCAGATCAACATGGAGTCGCCACTAAGGATTTCCACCTTAGTTGTGAAAATGCACTAAAAAATATGATCTGTCAAATGTCTATCAACACTAGAAACTGAAATGGAATGATCTGACCTTCCTTTACCCAGATTTATCAATGAAATCTTAGTGTAATAATTGTAGAAACTGGAAATATTACACATAACACTTGTAACTTTGAACACTTCTTATAGGCCTGAACACATGATGATGTTGAAACAATGTACTAGCACTTAGAGCATATAAGAAATGTTTACCAGGGTGGTGTAAGAAATGGTGTTGAATATGAACTGGAAATCAACAATGATCCCACTAATCAATCCCTAGAAATGGAACCAGAAACGGTGTTGGTACCAACAAATTCATCCTTGGCATTCTTCCTAGAAACGGTCTTAGAAGCTTGAGAAGTTGAGCATCATCAAAAATTTGATAGGAAGCTTAGAGACAAGTAAATCATGTTGTGTGTCATTTTGTAGATAGCTAGGGAAGAAATGCATCTTGCTCTTTGTCACTCAGATGTGGAGAAATGAGTAGCACCCTCAAGAGGATTTGATCTATCCTCACTACTTTATGGTTGTGCCTTTCAACCAAGGTGAGAGGACCGTTTTGTATCCTACTAATTGTGGAGGAGATGGATATGTCCTTCCTTGTAAAGTTATTAAGAAGACCTTGAAGAAAATATGATCAATACAACAAAACCTAACTCTCACGAGTTGTCACCCTAGATGATGGAGATATTTTCTAAGCAAGGTTCAGGCCACTAAATTCAATGAAAACATGATTTCTTCTGCATGTTTTGGTAATAGAAATTATGCATTTGTACACACACAGGACAAACATGGGTAGTATGGGTAAGATTACTTCTTTTTAAATGAATTTTTTGTGGGAGGTGAGATAGAATGAACTTGATTCACCAGATATTTAAGAGATTTTACAAAAAATGAAAGTATTAATCAATATAATACATCATAATAGCTAAAATGCTCCTTTAACCAGAAGGTGTGCTTTCAATGGAGGCCCAAATCAACACATTTTCCACACAAACTTTAAGAATCCAAAACAAAGGCTCAAATTGAAAAACTTAATTGAACATTATCAACCTCTTTTTTATCACACCTAAGATACCCTCAAAGGCTAAAAAACAATCTTATTGTAATGCTACAAGTAAAGTGATTTCAAATTTGTTTATTTGACTATCAAATGAAAGCTCTTCTGATAAATGAAATTGCAAATTCCACCACACTATCACAAGTATAAGATCTTGTGCGATTCACACATATTTTAGTGTAAGATTGCAATGGATACTAGAAAAAATATTTACAGACATTCAGAAATGAAGCAGACACAATTTTACCCAAAATCTACATAGATTAACTCAAATTTGATTAAATTCATCAGTAGGGGAAATTTTCTAGAACAATCTCAAAGATTGTCAATGGTTGTACACTTGCAACCACCTTGACATGATCAAATTTAACACAAAATAAATAAATAGGTTCCTCAAATGGCTTCTCAAAAAGATAGGCTCTGTCAAATATTTCTCTTAGGAAAATAATTGTCGGCCTCTAACACTCCAACCATTTACATGACATGTTCGTGCAATTTATAATATTTTTTCTACAACAGAGTTTTCCCCCCAAAATAAAAAACACTTCAAAGCACCATTTCTTGTTGTAATTTTGATCGTGACTCTCAAAATCAGATTTGTAAAAAATTTGTCAGGCACTTAGAGGGAAAATATCTTCAAATATTTCCAACATTCAATTATTTCATCTATTAAATCACTCTTCATCTCATGCACCAACTACTTCCTCCTCTAATCTGTCAAATATAGTTTTTTGCATGGCAAGGAAGGAAAGATTGCAAAATCAGATCGAACCTAATAGTCGGATCACATCTTAATGGAAAAAGGTGTTTTCAGATTTTCTCCACAAAATCAAGATATAAAATTAATTCTCCTCTTTATTTGGCATGTAGGAGATGTCAGGAAATGATAAAAAACCATAAAAATTTACATCCGCAGGATCTTTGGAGAAAAATGGTAGAAAAATCAGATACATATGCATAATTGTAGTCAATTTACCTTTTGAAATTGGACCTTCCACGTGGGGGATCCAAGTTAAAACAGGCCTATGGGTTCCTTTTTACCTTTTACAATATTTTAAGAAAAAAATGCAAAATATCTCATTTTTCTCTACCCCTCCACCTTTAAAAATAGGGCTTGACAAGTGTCCCAATGTGGGTCCCACCAGAACCATTGACTTCCTTTTTACACTTTAAACCCTTTTTTACAAAAAGAAATTTGTCCAAATTTCCCCTAGAAGCCCACGTCCCTGCCTTTTGACTTTTCAAACTGCCACGTGTCTTAATGGCATATCTTGAGATGGTCCCCAAAAGTACAGACCCCAAACAAGTGCAGGGTGAACACATGTCTCATTTCGTCAAAGTCTTTAAAAAGTATAAAGATCAGCAGAAGGTGCCATGTGTCTAAGGTGTGAGGTAGTCTCCTTTGGCTATGGAAATGTGTGAGTAAAGGCTAGAGTGAGGTAGTCTCCAAGGTGCTTCTTCAAAATAAAACCCAGGGGCCAGTCCCCAAACATGTGTGGTCCCTCCACATGTCCTAGGACCTTAAATTTTTTTTTTGAAAAGTCTAAGTAGGGGAAGTCTTAGCAGAAACCTCCACATGTCCTCATGGCATGACTTTGAGATAGTCCCCAAGAGTGGAGACCTTGAATGAGTATGAGTTCACCATGTGTCCATGGCCTTCCAAAACTATACTGGCTACATGAAATTTTTGTCTAAGTCTGGGAAAAGCATCAGAATCCTCCACATGTCTTCCTGGTGTAACTCCAAGGCCAAACCAAAAGGTGAATTTTCAAATGAGTGCCATTCCTCCACGTGGACAATTTTTGGGTTGAAGAAAGCCATAGAGTTTTTAGAGTGCCTCGTCGATCCGCATCTAACCAAAAAGAGCCACATTTACACTAATGCGGAGATGTAAATTTGATAGGGAAAAACACACCTGTCAAACTGTAAAAATGTAGGGAAACCACCGTTTGAGCCTGGAGATGAAATTTTCTCCAAGGATAGATATTTTGGAAATGTTACAAGGTTCAAACATGATCCTTCAAGCTACATGCACTCACGTTTCGTCAGGTATTTAGGACACAAAAGACAAGGACACCAAAACATGACTATGGAAAACCCCACATTTTACGACCAAGTAACACACTCTTTCATATGGTCAGAGGAAAATAAACAAATTTTGGACGTTTAAGTTATCCTTGGCCAAGAAAGGAACTGACCATGGCAACCAAATGGAGGAGAGAGCCTTTAAGCACCAAGACAGGGAGATAAAAAAATGTAACGAAGGCCACAAACTAAGGGATTTCAATGACAAATGGGGTGAGAATAATTTGAGCACCAACACATTCAATCAACCAAAGATCTTAAATCAATTATAATGGCACATCTATAGCAAAAACCACCACAAATGCCATCAAATCCCTATGTCAACTTCAAGGGAAGCAACCCACTTTCTCTCAATGCACAAAATCAATTTCCAGTTGCAACATTGAATAATATCCCATATTTCATTAGAGAGAACCATACAAATCTGATTGATCACATTCAAGACATTGCAAATGTTTGTGATATACATGAGGTTAATGAAATGTATGTGGATGTCAAAATTTTGGCCTCTTCTTTCAAAGGAAAGGCTCTACAATGGTTCAGAAGCTTAACAACGGGATCAATTCAAATTTGGGATCAGTTGTGCATAACTCTTTGTGGTCAATTTGAGGAGAAGGTAGACAATATCTCTGTTAGAACAACTAACTACAATCAAGAGAGCACCAAAAGTCTAGATGATTGATTTCAACTTCAGGTTGAACTAAAGGACATGGGATAGGATTCCACTTGTTATGAGACCCACAACTGAAGGTGCTTTTCTTTACTTCCTAAAAGCTCTAAATTTTGATATTTCAATGATGATACAATCCATGGGAGGTACAACTTTACCCTCAACTTATAATATTGCTAATATAAGAGCTGAAAATTGTTTGATTCAAGTTGGTAAACTTGCACCTAGGCCACCCATGCATCTTTATTCAGAATTAGGAAATCAAAGCATTAGTGAAGCACCCTTATTAGCTCCCATTCCTACCCCAAAAAATAAGAATTCTATTGAAGCTTCTACCTCATCTTCTAGTACCCCAAATGAGCTCCAAGAAGTCATGAAGTAGTTGCAAAACTTAGGTAATGAGTTGGTAACAATTAAGAGGCAACATGCTCAAAAATTTAGATCATATCAACCTCAAACCCAACCTAATAGGCCTCTATATTAGCCCAATAGGCAACCTACTCAAGCTACAAATCAGAACAAAGTAAAACCTCTCGTTGATAGGCCATTTCATCCTTTCAATCCCAATGTTGTATCCACGTCTAGAGCCATAGTACCAATACAAAATAACATAACTCAAGAGCATGACTGATACTTCCTGTGTAACCAACCTCATAATCAATCAATGTGTTTCAAAGGTGATTTGAATCAAGCTCTTATGGTGACAACAACGGGTTTGGAACAAGAGACAAGCCAAGAATAAAATCAGCAGCATGAAAACTACCCAAGAGGCACCTCCGAATGAGACCAAACTTGTCAATTGGCAAGTTGAATATTTTGCCAGAATAAATCAGGTTCCAACTCAGGTTGTAGCAGTCAATACATGGTCTAATAAGAGGAATATGAAGAAGAGAATTCATCCAATCCAAGCACTTCACACCCTCTATCACCCCACAAGGTGTTAGCAGTCAAAATGCAGTCCCGAATGTGCAAAGTCAGCCTAAACAGCCTTCTAGACCAGCCCACTATACCAGTTGTAACAACCCATGTGCAAGAGAATATTATGCAAAGTAAAGGGTAGTACAAATATTTCTCATCCCTATTCATATTCTCGAAAGAATAATGAAAGAAAACAAAAACGTGAACATTTCAATGTGGGAGTCATTAGCTATCCTAGGCCAAAGAGATCTATTGCAAGCTGCCATGGAAAAATTGGTTTGTGTCAATCAATCATCCAAAGATCAAGAAAAGGTACTCACTAATACAACTCGGCAAGGAGGTAATCAAGGAGGTCAATGAGGTAAAAACATGAAACCTCCCCCATTCTACATATATTTGATTAGTGGAAACAATCTTGTACACAATTGCATGATTGATTCAGGAGCAAGCAACTTTGTCATACCGAAACAATAGCTGATTATTTGGGCCTTCCATATGAAGTTTTTATAGAGGTGTGGTGCAATTGGACATAACAACAATAACATCAGTTTGGAGTAATCAAAGGAGTGAGCCTCACATTGGCATTTGCAATCATGCATGCCTTAATGTCACAATCTTGCAAGATGTTTTAGTTATAGAATTTCCACCACTCTTTGCATTATGCTTGTCAAGAGACTTCACCGATAAAATTGGAGTTTATTTATTTGCTGATTGGTCACACATGTTATTTAGAATGAGGTATGGATCCAAGGTTACAATCAGGTCCAAACCAATTGTAAATTTCCATGTTGAGCCTCATGCACTGAGTCCAATCAATATAAATTGCTCAACATTTGATCAAGAATATTTCCCAAGCACTTATGAAGTGGATACCAAAGTAACAAGCATTCTGGACTTAACTCTTGATGAATGGGAAAACAAGAGGCATGTATTTTAACCTTACAAGGAAATGGAAGAAGTTGAATTAGGCATTTATTGCTTGCATGAAAAGAATCAACCCCTCCCTAACATCAACAAGTTAAATCACAAAGATGTCAATGAAGTATGGAAACTATTCTTTGATGACTTAAGAAGTAGACAAGGTACAGGAGGAGGAGAAATGGTTTTTTTTGCCTCAAGGTACAAAATATTACTCACCTTTCTACTTTCACTTTGCTTTCTCAAACAACACAGTCGCGTATGAAGCTTTGATCCATGGATTGCATTGGACAAAAAAGAAAGGTATTAAAAACTTGCAAGTCTTTGGAGATAGTGAGTTGATTGTGAATCAAGAAAAAGGACAAAATGCTAATAAAAATTATATTTTGAGGAACTACAAAAATTGGGTATGGGATCTCATTGAATATTTTGAAGCTTTTAACATCAATTTCATCCCGAGAAAGAAGATCGAAATGACATATAGAGTTACAATAATTGGGGAAACATTTGACATTGTGGAAAGTATCAAAAGTGAGAAAACTTAGCCTTACATCAAGGTTGTGGTTAGACCAGTTGTCTTAGATGATAATAAAAGCTATAATTTTTTTGAAAATGATCAGCAAATCATATAATTCTTGCAAGAAGAAGTTGAGTTCTCTGCCAGAAACCAAGAAAAACTTGAGCAGCAGTATGGTGATCAAGTGGTGCAGCTGAGGACTAACAAACTACCAAAGGGCCTTGTAACTTTGGAATCAATCTTCAACCCAAATGATCAGTTTTGAAAAGAGAAGGAAAATGTTTAGGTAAAGGGTGAAGATTCAGAGCCTATTTCAGTAGGTGAAATCAAGATGTTGCAAATCGGCAAAGTAAGTACTCAACAAGAGAAATCTGAATTTGTCCAACTTTGTCAAGAGTTTCCCAATGTCTTTGTTTGTAATTATAAGGATTTGATGGGTTTCAATCCAAAGTTAACACAACATACTATTGAGTTAGTCTAGAATCTAATCCTATTAGACAAAAACAAAGGTCAGTGAATCCTCACATTAAACCCCTCATGAGAAAAGAGTTGAAAAATATGATTGAGGCTAGCATCATCTTTCCTATCAAATATTCAAGTTGGGATGTAAATTTGGTGCTGGTGCAGAAGAGAAATGGGGAAAGCAGATTGTGTGTAGACTTCCATGAGTTGAATAGAGATTCACTCAAAGATCATTATCCACTTCCATCAATGGAGTAAATTTTGCAGGTTGTAGCTAGTTCTGAGAGGTTTTCATTACTAGATGGCTACTCAAGATACGATCAAATCATGGTGAAGGGAGAAGATCAGCTCAAGAGAGCCTTCACTAAAAAATGGGGCACATATGCTTATAAGAAGATGCCATTTTTACTAGAATTCAAAGGGATGATCAACAAGATAGTGCTTGTCTATCTTTATGATATCACAATGTTCTTGAAGAATGCAGAAGACCATATTTTTCACCTTATGAAAGTGTTTTAGAGGTGTAGAAGGTTTGGAGTGTCATTCAACCCGAAAAAATGTGTATTCTTGGCACACAAAGGAAAATTTTTGGGCCACATTGTTTCAAGAGAAGGATTGACTATTGATCCCAAAAGAGTCTAAGCCATCAGGACACTTCCATTGCCAAGTCACAAGAACGCTCTCCAAAGCTTCTTGGGAAGGATAAAAATTTTCCACATATTTGTACCTAATTTTCCACCTTGGTGAAGCCATTAACAATGTTGTTAAATAAGAGTCTTGCATTCAAATGGACAACAGAAGGCAAAGAGATTTTTGAGGCCATCAAACATGTTATATCCCAAGATCCAACCCTTATCAACCCAGATTTCTCAAAAGACTTCATGTTATATGCTTTAGGAGGATCTACATGATCTCAACTATCTTGGTATGGCTGAATAATGGAGGTTCAGAACAGCCCATAACATTTTTGAGCCAAATCTTGGAAGATTATGAAGTAAGATATTCTTTCATTAAAAAACATCTTCTTGTTGTGATTATAAGCTTGATGAAGTTGAGACACTTGGTATCAAACAACAAAATCCAATTGTTGGTATCTCATGTTGAGGTCAAATACTTTCTCTTTAACAAATATTTCAATGAGAAGAGGGAAGGCTGGATCACTCGGGTAATGGATTATGACATTGAAATCAAGGTGACTAAGTTGGTTCATGGCAAATGTTTGTGTGAATAGCCAGCTTTCAAGCAACATGTTGAATCAGATAGTGAAGAAGGAGTTGTTTTGGTGTTGCAAGATGAGCAAGAATAGCCAGCTAATGATGCACCCACTCTGTGTTGGACTCAAGACATGGTGCATTATCTCTAAATAGGTTTTTTCCCTCTAGAATGGAACAAAGCTAAGATAAAATATTTCAGGTTGTAATTGATTACGTATGTACTCATTGACGACATCTTGTTCAAGAAGGATGTGAACAGGGTATTATTGAGATCTGTCCCAAAAAATCAGATTGAGAAGATGTTACGAGAGTTCCATGATGGAGAAGCGAGAGGCCACTTTGCTTTGTGAGTAACAACTCTCAAAATCATGAAGCTCGATTACTATTGACCTCCAGTGTTTAGTGATTATTATTCATGGATCAAGAAATGCAAAAAGTGTCCATTCTTCACAGGAAAAGAGAGGCTAGCAAAAATGCTCCTTCATCCCATCTCATTGGACCAGCCATTCATGTAATGGGGATTAGAATTCATTGGAGTTATCAATCCAAATTCAAGTTAAGGCCACAAGTGGATACTTACGGCAACAGACTATTTCACCAAGAGGACTGAAGCGGTGGCACTCAAGGAGGCAAATGAATCTAACATCTTGGATTTCTATGAAGGGATAGTCACAAGGTTTTGTGTCTCTGCCACTATTATATTATACAATGCATTGGTGTTTCTTGGCACAAAAATCACTGAATTGGTTGTCAAGAACAGGATTTACCTCAGCACTTCTTCTAATTATTACCCTCAGGGTAATGGCTAAGCAGAATCCATGAACAATAACTTGCTGAGAAACATAAGAAGAAATATTGATGAGAATCAGAGAACCTGACACATGAAGCTCAAATCAGCTCTATGGGTTGATAAGATAACACCCAAGAGGTCAAAATGTATCTCTCCATATAAGCTTCTATATGAAAAAGAAGTAGTGTTGCCTATATCACTTGAGTTACCAACATTGGAGCTTATGAAGTAGCTGGAACTAGTTGAGTTTGAACCCATGGAAATTAGGTATGCAAAATTGATGGAACTAGAAGAAACAAGGGAGCATGTAGTGCAAACCATGGAGAAAGATCAAGCACTGATAAAGGGAAGCTTTGACAAGAAAGCTAAATCCAGGACATTCCAAGTAGGAGGCTTAGTGCTGAAGTGGGATGTTGATCGTGCAAGATCGGGAAAATATTCCAAGTTTGATGCAATATGGAGTGGTCCCTATATGATCACTGAGTGTAAAAGTAGTAATTCCTTCCGATTGGCTAAGTTATATGGTGAAGAATTGCATATTCCAGTCAATGGAATCTATCTCAGACATTGCTACTAGAAAGAATAATTTCTCACCCTTGTACATATTAGTCTAGGATTTTCAATTCCTCCAAGTGCTTATGCACATTGTTGTTATTGTCAGAATAGGTTTTAATTTCCCTAAGTGTTGGTACACTTGTTCTATTGCTTCTAGTGTATAATTTTTATACAATTAGTCATGCTTCAAGAAAGAGAAGTTGCGGTAGGGAAGCTCATAGTTACTTGCAAAAGTTATAAATCTCAAATTCAAACAAATGCAGAGTAACTAAAACTAGATTAAGAGTTTGAGAAACAGGGACGGAAGCCTGTGATATTTTATTAATCTCAATCAGTAAACAATTACAGAGAATGGGCTGCAATATTTATAGATATTGCACAGCCAAATACATCCAGGAAAATGAGTTGCACAGGTGCAACCAAAAACCAGATTTCACAAGCTTCCAATAACATCCGGGAAGCAAAATTACATAAAGACAAATATATTGTTTATAACAATATAACAATGTGCAAACAGACAAATATGGTTGTTTAACCATATAACAATTTAATCATTGATTATTTAATTAATAAAATTAATTAAATAATCCTACTATGCATAATTAATAATAGGATAATAAAATTTATCCTAACATTCCCCCCCTTAATTGTGCATTGTCTGAAGAGATGAGGAGAGAAATGCTCTGAACAACTCGAACTTGTCACGTGCAAGTGACTTTGTGAAAATATCTGCTCGTTGTTCAGCTGTTGGACAAAATTGAAGCTGGATGTTGTGCTTCAATACATGTTCGCGTATGAAATGAACCTGAACTTCAATGTGCTTTGTTCTCTCGTGAAAAACTGGATTGCGAACAAGTTTGAGAACACCTTCGTTGTCAACATACATGGTGGTCGGTTTGTCCTGTGGTATTCCAAGTCCTTCCAGTATGCGACGTAGCCAAATCGCTTCACAGACAGCTTCTCCTGCAGAACGATACTCGGCTTCTGTGGAAGAGCGAGAAACAAAGTGTTGTTTCTTACTTCCCCATGATATTGGTCCAGATCCCATAAAGAATACAAATCCAGAAGTGGATTTTCTATCATCAATGTTACCTGCATGATCTGAATCCGAATATCCAGTCAAGAAGAAGTTTTCGTTCTTCTTGTATTCTAGACCAAGATCCACTGATCCTTTGAGATATCTTAAAATGCGCTTTGCTGCTTTCCAATGACAAACTTTGGGTTCTTGCATGAACCTGGATAGATAGCTCACTGCAAAGCTGATATCTGGTCTAGTGTAGGTCAGGTAAATGAGACTCCCAATCAGCTGCCGATAGAGAGTGGCACTTACCTCAGGAGATGGATCTGAACGAGATAACTGTAATCTGTTCTCCATAGGTGTAGCAATTGGTGTGCAATCCATCATCCTAAACTTCTCGAGCGTTGTCTTGGTATATTTCATCTGAGAAACAAATATGTGATTCTCTTTCTGCCATACTTCCAGTCCAAGACAATAATGCATAAGCCCGAGATCTGTCATGTCGAATGATCGCTTAAGATCTTTCTTTGTTTCATCAATCATCTTCACTGAACTGCCAGTGATGACTAGATCATCGACATAAACTACAATAATCACCATCTCCCCCCCTTGCTTTTTGAGGTAGAGATTGGGATCGTATGGATTTCTGACAAATCCATGTTGTACGAGATGCTCATCAATCTTGATGTACCATGCCCGGGGTGCCTGTTTGAGGCCATACAGAGATTTCCTGAGTCTGCATACCTTTTCTTCTTGACCAGGTACTACATATCCCTCAGGTTGAGTCATGTAGACTTCTTCTTGCAAATCTCCATTCAGGAAGGCACTTTTTACGTCCATCTGGTGAACTTTCCATCCAAACTGAGCAGCTAGAGCAAAGATCATCCTGATCGTTTTGATCTTAGCTGTGGGAGCAAATGTCTCCTCATAGTCAATGCCTTCTTTCTGTGCGTACCCCTTTGCTACAAGTCTTGCTTTACACTTGTCTACTGTCCCATCTGCTTTGTACTTAGTTTTGAATATCCATCTGCAACCAATGGGTTTCTTCCCTGGTGGAAGATCGACAAGCTGCCAAGTGTTATTCTTCATCACTGATTGATATTCAGAATCCATGGCATCTTTCCAAGCTTTTGACTGTAGGGCTTCCTGGACTGTAGATGGCTCGTCTGTTTCAATAACTCTACTCATCAAAGCAAAGTTAACTTCTTCTCTTGCTTTACTGCGAGTCCGTGGTCCAGGGGTGGATGTATCCGGTGGAGCATCCAGTCTTGCATCTCGTAATGTGCTTGTACACCATTTAGGCATACGTTGAGCTGTTCCCATGGGTTGTGGTCCTATCTGATCAACACCATCATCCCCATCATCACTTTCATCTTCTGAGGGAACATTTGCTTCAGTTTTTACAACTGGTGAAAAATCTACATCTTGCGAGTCCGGAGGAGGAGTCTCTACTTCCTTCTTCTCGAAAAACTCAACATCTCTGCTTGTGTAGACTTTTCTGGTCTTAGGATCCATCAGTCTGTACCCAAGAGTCTCTTCACTGTATCCAATGAAGATGAGATTTTGTGACTTCATGTCCAATTTCTTTCTGTTCTGTTTGGGTATGTGCATGCTGGCTTTGCACCCGAATACTCTGAGGTGTGCAATGGATGGTTTCCTTTTTGACCATGCTTCTTGTGGTGTAATTCCATCAAGAGCAGTTGTGGGCGCTCTGTTTAACAAATACACTGCTGTTTTTGCTGCTTCTGCCCAAAATGTCTTTGCAAGTTCAGAATCATCGATCATGCATCGCACCATTTCCATGATAGTACGATTTCTTCTCTCAACAACACCATTTTGCTGCGGTGTGTGTGGAGGAGGCATTTGTCGACGAATCCCGTGAGTTTGTAGATAGTCTCTGAACTCATCACTGGTGAATTCCCCCCCTCGATCTGAGCGGAGAGTTCTGATGTGACGACCAGTTTCTTTCTCAACTGCCACTTTGAACCTTTTGAACGTTTCAAAGGCCTCACTTTTCTTACGAAGACAAAAAATCCACATTTTGCGTGAATAGTCGTCAACACAGAGCATGAAGTACTGGAACCCTGAATGACTTGGCTGCATTGGACCGCACAGATCGGTATGAACCAGGTCAAGTTTTCCATGAGCTCGAAAAGTACTTGTTTGGAATGAAACTCTGTGTTGTTTCCCTGCTAAGCAGTGAGGACACTTGTCTGTATCCTTCTGAAGAGATGGTAGCCCATGTACCATATTGCACCGGCGAAGTGTGTCGAGATATTTGAAACTTACATGACCAAATCTCCTATGCCACAACTGAGCTGAGGTGGAGTTTTTAGCCACGAGTGCTTGATCATTTTTGTGAATGAAATCAAGTTGAAACATTCTTCCCACATTTGAGGCTTTTGCAATTATTTTCGAGCCTCTGGATTTATCTCGAATCAAACACATTTTCTTGCCGGATTGACTATCAAAGTCAATTTTCAGGTTGTGATCTAGGAGTTGACTGACCGAAAGAAGGTTCTTTGTCAACCCAGGGACATATAGAACATCTGATAGTCTTGCAGTTGCGTGAACCAAGGGGTAGAGAAATGTTTCCAATCCCCTGTACTGTATATGAAGAATCATCTCCCAACGAAACATGATTTTTCGATGGCGTGTCCCTCATTGAAATAAACCAGTCTCTGTGGCCGGTCATGTGTCGAGTGGCTCCCGAATCAACATACCAGACTTCACTAGATGACGTGGATGGTTCACTTGATCGAGCAGTGAACAAGAAGTCTTCATTGTCTGACTGATCTTGTTGCTCAGCAATATTACCTTGCTGGTGGGGTCTTCTTTTCCAGTTCCCCTTTTTCTGCCCGTGATAGTTGTTTGACTGTCCCTTGTAAGTTTGTTGTTGTTGAGGTCCAGAATTGCTTGATGAACCTTTCTTATATGTATTAAACCAACAATCTTGTAAGTCATGTCCTCTTTTGCAAATTGGACATTGCTTCTTCTGTTGATTGTCCCCATGATACTGATTCTGATGTGGGGACTTCTGATAGGATTTAGGTTTTCCTTTACCTTTTCCTTTCCATTTTTGATGTGAAGACAGTGCCTGCTCCTCTTCATCATCCTTGTTGTGCATTGCTTCCTCTTGTTGCAGTAGGTTTACTAACTTGTCAAAACTAATTGTCGTATCTGACAAATTTAGAGTTGTGACAAAAATTCGGTAAGAAGAAGGGAGAGCTCTCAGAACAATGGGAACGAGAGACTCATCTTTGACCTCTTCTCCTAGGGCTAGAAGTGAAGCCCTCAACTCTGCAACTCTTCTTAGGAAGGCTTCAATTTTCTCATTCTGTTTGAATTTCAACGTATGTAACTGACTCTGCAAATTGAGTATGACATTCTTGTTCTTGGCCTCATATATTGTGCTCAGTTTATCCCAAGCTTCTTTTGCTGATGTAGCATCTCGAATGTGGACTTGCACATCGTCGGATACTCCAAACAAGATGATGAGCTTTGCTTTCTGATCTGCTCTATCAAATTGTCGTTGTTGTGTTGCATCCGTTGGTGATCTGGTTAGAGTACCAGTCACAACAGGCCAGATTTCTTCAAACTCAAGCTGTGTCTTGATTTTTGTCTTCCAAGCAGCATAGTTGCTTCCTCTGAGCAATTGTGAATCCGGAAGAAAAAATTTGGGGGCATTGGTGCCCATTTTGCAGAGATCACTGACAGGGTTTGGCTCTTATCACTCCAGGTATAAGGTCTCCCAATCTATATACCGTCAGTCCGATATACCGAACCTTTCTATATACGCGCCCTTCCGATATACCCGTCGGTACGTGGAAGAAGCTCGCCCTTTCTATATACCCGGCGGTACGTGAAAGAGGCGTTAACGTACGTGAAAGAATTCGATACGTGGTACCAAGACAGTACTGATGGGGTCTGTGTGATTATTGACACCGGCTCAAAGAAATATCCTCATACGCGCGCGTAACTTCGCTATATACTCGGATAATTTCTCAGTCCGGATTTATGTCTTGCAATCGTTCACAGACGGATGGGATGGTTCATAGTGTGTGCACTGTGACCTTATTACTCCCCGTCGATTTATAGGGACGATGCCCAGACGACGTTGTTGCAGCTATATTAGGCGTTAAGTGCAGTAGTAGTCGCGACGGCTTTACCCGTAAGCGCTTCCCAGAGGCACTGTATATACCGAACGCTGCGAATGAGATCTAGGATCTCGTGAGTGTTACAGAACCAATTTTACTTTTTTTTTTATTACAATTCTGCCAGTTTCTTAGCAGTTACAAAGTTTTGCAGTTGACTATGGCAACCTGCAAATTAGTACAATATATAATACAATTTGAATGACAGGCAAAAAAATTTCAGTTTCGGGGTCCTGGTGACCTCCTGAGCCCTAAATGCTAAAAATTGCAAAAAAATAGCTGAAAATGCAATTTTTAGGTGGGTCTCCTTTTGCAAAAAATGTCTGGAATGAGAAAACAGACCAAATGGGAGAAAAAAAATTTTTTACCCTAATTTAGGGATTCTCCGCTAAATTTAGTTAGTGATAACTAAATTCAAAAAAGCTGCTAAATTTAGCAGTTCTGCCAAAATTTCCGCCAGATGCAAAAGGAGAGTTTTTGAGTGTTTTTTGTGGGATTTGATCCTCAAACCTCTCACTCCTAAGGCACATGCAATAACCAACTTGGCCACTTGGGGCGCTTGGACTATGAAAGGAAGAAATTTGTATTTATTGTCAAATAAATTGACTTACCTCTTGAAAAATGAATGCCACGTGGCGCATGCTGGTGAAGGGGCGTTTTTAGGGTTCTATTTGCCCAAAAAACGGATCTGAGACTTTATTTCTTTGCTCAGGCCGCAATTTCTCCTTCCCAGGCCGCGTTTTTTGTGTTGGGGCGCGTTTTTCTCCTTTGGGGCACGTTTTTCTCCTTTTCTGCTGTTTCTTATTGCCCTGGCCGCATTTTTCCTTGCCTGGGCGCGTGTTTTCAATGCCTGGGCGCGTTTTTTTGTTGCTGGCCTTTGTACAGGCCGTGGGAGATTAAAAAAACGCGTTTTTGCTGCGTTGTTTGCCTTCAATGCCTGGGCCGACATGTACGTTTTTGCTGGGCGCCTTCATTTACTTGCGTTTTTACATGCTTGGCCGCACTTTTTATTGTTTTCTTTTGTGTGCAGGTGGATGAGGACGTCCAGCAGGCCGTGTGAGACAGCAAAGGCGTTTCTTAGCTCCAAAAAAACACTTTTTCTTATGCTGGCCGCGCATGGGACAGCAAAGGGCGCATATGCTCTTCAAAAAAACGCTTTTTTTCTCCTTATACAGGGCGCTGGATCAAGAAAAACGCCTCTTTCTTTTTTTTTATTTTCTTTGCTCTGTTTATTCACTGCAGGTGCATATACACAGCAAAGCAATCCTCCAAAACAAAATATACCTCTAAATGCAGTAAAATCAAAACCCTGATTGGGGAAATTTTTATTTTTATTTTTAAATTCAATACCTGTAGCAATTTTTGCCTGGTGCTGAGTGCACCAGTGCAAAAAAAATTTGCCTTCCAAGTACCTGGAAGGAACAGGCTGATGTGGGGGAGGCAGGGATGGGGCTGGGAGTTTGCACGAGGCTGCACAGGCTCTCGAATGCTGCAAATACTCTCCAATCTCCTCTTTCTCTGCTGCTCTCTCTTCCACACCTTCACAGGGCCAGAATTTCGCTCTGGTACCAAATGTAGATTGAGAAACAGGGACGGAAGCCTGTGATATTTTATTAATCTCAATCAGTAAACAATTACAGAGAATGGGCTGCAATATTTATAGATATTGCACAGCCAAATACATCCGGGAAAATGAGTTGCACAGGTGCAACCAAAAACCAGATTTCACAAGCTTCCAATAACATCCGGGAAGCAAAATTACATAAAGACAAATATATTGTTTATAACAATATAACAATGTGCAAACAGACAAATATGGTTGTTTAACCATATAACAATTTAATCATTAATTATTTAATTAATAAAATTAATTAAATAATCCTACTATGCATAATTAATAATAGGATAATAAAATTTATCCTAACATCAAGGAGAAATTTCAAATTTCAGATTGGTTGATGTCTCCCCTTCCAACTAAAAAAATGAGTTTCTCAAATTAGGAAATTAGTGACTTGTATGTTAGATTTGAGTTGTAGCAGAGGGATGGTTCCCCTCGTGAAACACCTACACTCAGGTTCGACTCTATTTCATGAAGCAGACAAGTATGGGGAAGGAACTATAAATATCTCCAAGGCTTGATAATAGCCTTTGAGGATATCAAACTTATTTGAACCATATAGATGGATCAACTCCATTCACACACCATACATAACTTACAATAGAATATGGAACATTCAAAAGTTTAAAAGAAAGGGAACTTTCAAGGTCCATGATGACAGAAGTTAACAGATGGATCATTCAACCTCAATGGATTGTAGCCATAGGGAAATTTGGATGAAGACTAACAAGTTCCTATAATCAACTTGTCTACTCACAATCTATGATTTCAAGATTTTCATATGAAAGTGCATAGAAGTGACATGGAAGATTAGACTACAAAGTCATGCAGACCTTTAATGATATTATGATATCAAGATTTTTTAGAGTTAAAAACATGATCATAAATAGCCTAGTAGGACTCCATGCTTAATAGATATTTTATTGGTCTAACTAGGTTATGAATCCATTTAGTAGGATCAAATGACCCCTTCAAGTTGCCAAAACTTGTTATCTAATTCCACCCCCTCATGAAAGAAATTGAAGAACATTAGTCTTTTTTTACAATGAATTCATCGAGTGAGGAAGAAATGAATCAGGGGAGCCCTCTATCTAAGAGGTGGAAAAGACATGTATGGGAATTATTTCAAAATAGGGTTTTGCATAACATGAGTGAATTTGGTACCTTCTGCTCCAAGCCAATAGCTCTTATCATCTTAGAAAGGCGAGTTGTGCATTGAAGAAATAAAAATTGACATCCTCCTGCATTGTGAGGGCCGATTTATTTAGATCCGATGGATCATAAACTCGAGTATGATGTTTTGAAAAACCCCTTGATGATCTCAATACATGGGCAAAATAAGTCTCACGTTGGGCTTATCTTAACCAATTTTATCCTATGAATGATCATCAAGATTTACCCAATCCATGAGTGAAAAAAAATAGATAAGGATAGATGTTTGCTCATTTCTGAGTTGTTTATCATCGATTGTGAGGTGGTCTAGAGAACTGGTGTAATCCACCGAAATAGCTCATATCAATTTCTTCAAATCCAACTTTACTGACGTAGATCAGCTAAATTGCTAATTTTCTGTGAGTCAAGTTGGTGGTGAAGAAGATTAACAGATTTAATAAAACTAGGAATTTATACCATCCTAATGTAGACAAGACAATGATAAATATTAAAGTACAACTTTGACCTAAGCAAAATTTTGCATTTGACCAAAGATATGTTCTAATGTTCTTTTTTGATTTCTTGTCCACTAGAAGATTAACGTTAACTCGTAACATGTACCAAGCAAAAGATTCTTGTGAAAATCTAAATCACATTAAATCTTAAAATCTAAAAGATGCAAATAACTCATTAACCTGGTGGTCATGCATAGATGAACTGTCTAAGCATTGTAATAATCTTAGACTGATTTCATTAGATGGGGTCAAATGTGTTGGATGGCAAGTTGTGTTGTGTGTGTCCAAGTGTGTGTTAGCAAGTAATCATGCCCTAGGTGGATCTTACGCAAGATGCAATGAATAGAAAGAAATAGATAGATGTAGAAATGTAAGTAGATGTGTGGATGGCAAAATGAAATTCCCCTCCTATGAAGTGCATGCAGGAGAATGAAATCCCTTGTCACTTGAATGGAGCTAGATGGATGCTTTGATGCTCTTAGAAATTCCTTTGGATGCAACCTTAGGTGATAGTGATAGATGCTTAGATCTTGGTCCTTTATTATGGTCACATAGCTTTATATTTATATGATTCCCTTAGTTGAATTTCATAATTAACAACTAAAAGACTAGCCCATAAGAAAACAAGATGCCCAAAAGGAAAAGAGCAAAAAGAGGAGAGTAAGATAAAGAATGAGTTCAGGGGCACCCAGGGTGACAAGCACCTCACTGAGTCTAGGATTTGGTGTCTAGAGATAAAAGATAAGTCATGAAAGTATCAATTGGACAGTATGTGTAAGAGGCCAAAAAGAAGACATGAAACATAGAAAAAAGGCCAAAAATAGTTGTCAATTGCTAGTTTTCTCACTTAGGATTCATATGAATAGTAGTATGTGATTAGGACCTAGAAATGTACCCAAAGTGCATGATTTAGTGTCTACATTTACCCCCACTTTATGTTGTTGAGTGAATATTTAATAACATAAAGTAGATAAGAGATGTGTACCTGATAACCATGTAGATCGATGGTGAAAGCATGCTGAGGAGATCAGAAAAGCATGGAAGTGATGAAAATGAAGCATGAAAGCAAAGCTAGGAAAGAGGAAGTGAACCTAGGGGTGAAAAGTGTATGTGTTGTACCATGTGTTGTACCTATTATGTTGTTGTTTTGCGTTGTGCTTGAGATGTCATTACTTCTTATAAGGATAGACTTGCAAAAAGAAGAGAAAAAGATTATTCAAAGTCATGTATATGAAAAAATTGATCCAAGTAAAAGCTATGTAAAAAGTATGTAAAAATGTGAAAAGGAACATGTGCACCTGATCCGTCACATGAGTGAAAAAGGATAGAAAATGTTGTAGAAGAATGAGTTTTTTGGGTGATCTCATGCCAAGAATGAGTTTTTTTGGTGATCTCACATCAAGTGTGAGTTTTTTGGGTGATCTCACACCAAGTAGAAGAAGTGTTGGGGAGAAAGGTCTAGTGTTATTATCCAACCCTGACTGACTTCCCAATGATTTATACACCACTACAGATGTGTGATCCTTCTTTTTCTAGTTCAATCCAATTCCGTTTGATCCAATAGAAGTAGAAAAATTAGATAAACTGCATATTGATTGCTGGAGGATTGTTCCCGTGCTTTGAAAACTTTCTGTAAACTACTAAAATTTTGTTGATCTGAGAAAAACTCTGTAACTTCCCCCTGTCATAGGTGCCTAAGAAGGGTCAGGGGTTCCTCAGGCAACTAGACGTGTCTATATAGTTGAGGTGCTTGGCACTGTCTGTGTTAAATTGAGGACCCAAGTCAGATGTCTGGGCCATTTTTGTAACTGTAAGATTGCTCCTGTTCCTGTACTTTGTAGGTCTTTACTGTGAGCTCTGAGTACTATTGAATGGGGTGACTGATTCACCCAATGTATGCCCCCCTCATTTGGGGTGCATGTGACATCGCTAGGAGGATGCAACCCAAAGGATAGGACCAGATGCTGATATGAAACTAATACCCTACATAGGGGGAAGGGATGTGTGCATGGTACAAACCAAGGCACATGAAAACAATATGGCTAGAAACATTTGTTAGAATGATAAATACAGCATATATGTAGAAGACAAAGTGTAATCTAAGAAAAGTGCAGAAGAGAATACATGGATTGTGAAAAGTGGGTTTCAAACATGGGACATTGCTCACAATGTCGCAAGACAATCAAGGCTAAAGTGGCCAAAAGCATATAATGTGCACACAAGACAAAGGGAAAATCCCACAAAAATGGCATACAATGAAAACCGGGGATGGCAAGAACAAGGTAATCAGACAACCATGGTGGAAAATAGTTCCTGCAAAGCAAAATATTACACATGAAGCACCCATTAGCATGTTAGAAAGATAAAAATTATGTCAAAGCATGTGTATATATTGATAGAGTAGTATGCTATTATGAATAGTAAGTAGTATAAAATGAAACATAATAACACTTGTAGTGTGTACAAAAGTAGATTCCCATAGGAGTCGTTGTGGGGACTAGTAAGAGGTACAGTGCCAAGCATTCATGTTGCATGTAAATATCTGTAGAAAAGTATGCATTCACAACTAGAAATCAAGTGAACACATGTGTATATGATAAAAGATAATGACATATATAAATATATGTCTAGCATGGAAACAAAGTGTACATGTATACAATATAAGCAAAGCAAACATATGTGTAACGAAAGATATGCAATATGTTGTGAGTGTGAATGGAATGGAATGCAAAGTGAATGATAGGAGTAACATTTTCCCCCTGAGCGAATGTGAATGAGTATGAGAGGAGGTTCATTTATAAAAGAAACCTCGAGCAATCAAGAATGAACCATAGAACAAGAGTGCATCATTAGGAAATGGTTTGAAAATGTGCTAGAAAGATATGATTAATGAAGCATAGAGCGTGTAAACTGTATTGAGTGAGTGGGGTGTTTAACCTGAGGTTCATTTCATATTTATCTTTTCCTGTGTCTGCAAACTCTTTTAGTATGAGCCTCATAGAGTTTAGAGTGCATCATAGGTATTTTAGTGTGTTGTGCTATGAATGTGAACAATGCTAGAAAGGATATGTGTCGTGAATGCACCGAGTGTAAAATGTGTCTAGAGTGTGTATGATGTGAGTTTTATGAATGTAGTATGCCCTCAATATTCAAGTGTGAACCTTAGTAAAAGAGTGTGTCATAAGGTGATGATGATACAAGTTATGTGTATCAAGTGATGTACATGATGCGATAAGAATAAATGTAGGTGTGAAGCATAGAGTGAAATAGTAGAAATGTGAGACACCTGATAATACTAAGAAGGGGGGAGAGGAATAAGCATGATGCCCCCCAAGTGTATGATGATGAACAATGATATCCAATAAAAGTGAAGGGTAAGGGTCCTCCACCAGATGCTTGTGGAGATAAAGGCATGTGACCATGCTCTAGATCAGTGGTGTAGGAGACTTATGATTGTATCATGGTGAATGAGACCTATGTGCATGAGACCTATGTGAAGAAGATAATGGACACCTATGTGAAGGAGAATGTGGAGGTGATGGACACCTATGCAAAGGAGATTGTGGAGGTGATGAGTGCACCTATGTGACAAAGGGTGATTAGATAATGGACACCTGATGTGAAGAAGACCTAAGAGGTGAAGGATATTGCGTAGGAGATGTATACCTATGTGAAGGGGTCGTCCCGAGTAGAGGACTTAGGTTGATGAATATGGACTAGTAAGGCCAATGATGAGACCAAGTGGGTTGTGTGTAGATGGGAGAGATAGGAGTATATTGCACTTTAGATTTGAGAGATGAGGGCGACCTATTTTCTCTATTGAGTGTAATGGACAACCTCAAAATGGAGGCTGTGAGGTAATGGATTGGATGATGGAACACCTTAGATAGTGATAACTTGCTTATCATAAATGAACTTAAGACACAAGTGAGTCATGGAAAAGATAGCCTTCGAGTAGTGCATGGAACTAAGGAAGACCTAAGAGTAAGTCACAACCTTCGATTGAAGGTGACTATAGTGAATGACACAAGAATGGTGAGAGGGCCAAATTGTGATTGGAAGCTTGACATAACCATAAAATTTGGGAGTTGGATATCAAATTTGTGAAAGTAGATAATTGATAGCAATGAGGATGTGCAATAGAACAAACACAAAGAGGAGATGATGAGTTAATCATAGTATTGTTGATAGCATAAGATCCGATAGAGGCATTGATATGTAATGGATTAGAAGAAAATGTAGCATGAAAATCATGATCAAGAGAATTTGATGAATGGTAGAGATGCCTCAGATATGTGTAACTAGAAAATCAAGGGCCCCCGATGGAGGAGGAGGAACTTCACAATGTGTATATGTATGATTAGCTTAAGAATCAACCGCTTGCTTGTCATGCTTAGGGAGAATGGATCATTAAAGATTTTGAAATTTTTATTGTCATTAATCGGTGTAGATGTTGAAGGCTCGGGGAGCTCGATTGCATTATTTTCGATGGGATCTTGAATAAGATGTTGAAGCTTGAAAGCATCAATCTATAGAATTGCCCAATGCACATATGATAGTCACATCTGAAATTTTTCATTTTAATTGTGTCTTTTAGGTTGAGATGGGTCTAGATTAAGTGGTGGAGGAAGTTTAATAATATTGTTGTCAACAAGTTGTGGCAATAGAAGATGCAGATTGATAGGAATTTTTTGAAATGTACTCTTTGAAGGCTATCATTGAAGATTCTCAGGAGTAGTAAACAATGTTAACAGTTGATTTGGCTTTAATGGCTTAGTAGATGGCTTGAAAGTTGATTTTATTTGAAACCAGGCCGAAGATGAAGCTTGTTCATGATGTTTAAGATTTCACATAGATAACAATTTGCTTTCACGTAGCTTAAGAGTATGACATAGCTGATCAAATGATGGAGAGGTCTCAAAGATGACACTCTCCTGCAGAGGTGGTACGAGACTCTCGATAAATAGATCTTTTAATTTGGAGTCCACGAGCACATTTGACATCTTAGCTAAGTTGTTCTTATATCGTAAAACATAGTCCGCTAGATGATTATTATATCCTTGTTTAATTTGTGTGAGTTGAGCATAGGATATCTTAGAATTGATATTGATTGAAAAATGTGTGAGAAAAACATCAACTAAATGCGTAAATGATGTTACCGAAGTGGACATGTAGATCATAGAACCAACACATTGCATAATCTTGGAGGCTTATAGGAAAGATATTTTCTAATAAAGTATGATCATTCGCATAATCTAGACATGTGACATGAAACACTCGAAGATGCTCTTGAGGATCACCATGGCCTTTGATGATGGGAAACTTAGGGCTAATGAAATTTAGAGGAAGTGGGTAGGCAGGTGCAAATGAGTGTGGTGTGAATAAAGAGAGTACGTGCGATAGGAGTTAAGTTGAAAATTTGAGTCTACAAATCCTGATATAAAAAAGTTAAATTAGGAGTGGAGGAAGATGCATTAGAAACATTCGGTTGAGGGTGCAATAGTAGGAGTGGAAGTAGGAATATTAAGGAGTTGAGTGGAGGCCATGACAGCCAAAGAAGAACCAAAACGAGGTGTTAAGTAGCATCTCGAGAGTGTTTAACAACAATCAAGGCATGAGAATATGCAGAAGATGGACAAGGATTGTCACGCAAAGCTTGAAAAAATTAGTAATCTTGTATAATTTATCTTGATCAACATTGGTGTCTTCATCATATGATTACTCATTATCAGATGTGTCAATGTCATGAAGAGGTACATTTTGAGAGGTGTAAAAAGGGCTATTAGATTCAGCCATTAATTTAGAAATCCTACGGGTAGATGGAGAGAGCTCTAGATGCTCAAAAGACCCAAAACAACCATTACATGAGTGACAAATAAGAAGAAAACACTAGAAATAAGGTTGGAGTCGAGCGATGGGTTCACCAAATGATTTAACAAATATGAAATTTTTGTAAAACCCTAGATATTTCAGAGTCACATGCAACAGATAAAACACTAAAGTACATATCTAACCTAAGAAATAAGCTAAATGAATTTAAAACCCTAAGTGTAAGAGAAGGATAGAATATTTAGTTGATTTCACAATTAATCATGAAGTATATCGGACTTGAAAAATGATGAACATGAGGAGGAAACTATCGCAACTGTGCTAAAAAAATTGTGCGACCACTGGATATGCTTGGAATGGGGCATCTAGATTAGGTCAGGGGTGCCTGGAAGATCTTGAGACTACTTCTGGGTGCCTGTGACTGAGAAGAACCTCAGAAAGTGATTTTTCTTGTGTCACACCAGTGTCGCTTAACCTTTGTTGTTGATTACCTATGTGTCGTTGGATGAGCGCAAAGTTCACATATAATATGCAAATAGAAAGAGCATCTACAAAACCCCAAAAAACATCAAATCCTAAAAATAAAAATATGCAAATGAGGAGTCAGACTGACCTCGGTGTTCATCCGAATGAGTGAACTTATGACTAAGCATTGCACTACATTTAATACTCCATGTAGTTCTCATGTGTGTGTGCAAGAATCATGCATTAGGTGGCTCTTGTGCAAGATGAACTTGATAGCAAGCAATGGCTAGATGTAGTAATGTAAGTAGATGTGTGGATGGAAAAATAAACTTCCCCTCCTATGCGTGTATGCAGAAAATGTAGTCCCTTATCCCTTGAGTGAATGTTAGATGGATACTTTGATGCTCTTAGAATGCCTTTGGATGCAACCTTAAGTGATAGTAGTAGATTCTTAGAGTTTGGTCCTTTATTATGGTCACATTACTTTGTATTTATATGATTCCCTTGGTTGAATTTCATAGTTAACAACTGGAAGGATGACCCATAAAAAAATAAGATGCCCAAAATATAAAAGATGCCCAAAAGGAGCGAGTAAAGTAAAGAGAGGTCGAGATGCCCAGAGGGGACAATGGTTCTTGGGCGGTGGTGTCCAAAGTCATAAAAGATAAAGCATTATAGTATCGACTGGGTTGTACATGGTGTAAGAAGCTAGAAAGAAGACATGAAACACAGTTAATTACTAGTTTTATCACTTCAGGAATCATAGGAATAGCGGTATGTGATTAAGACCTAGAAATGTACCCAAAGCGAGTGATTTATTGTCTACAACAAGAAGAATCAGTTTTTGACCATTTTTCACAGTCACGGGCACCTAGAAGAGGTCTCCATCACCCAAGCATCCCTTACCCAGTCCAGGAACCCTGGTATAGGATTTCTCGATAGTAACAAAAAATTTCTGGGGCATGGTTGAAACAGTCTACTCCTCGTGTTCATAAATCTTCCAGTCTAGAACACTTTAGGATTTATTGTGAAATCAGCTAAGTCTTCTATTCCCTCTCTTACACTTAGGGTTTAAAATTTATGAGCTTAGTTTCTTGTGTCAAATCTATGCTATAGCATTTATTTATCATATGTGACTCTGAAATATCTAGGGTTTTACAAATTTCCATATTTGTTAAATCATTAATAAATTCTCAATCAATATTGGCGAGAAAGTCTCTTATGCTCAAATGTAAAAACTTAAGCAATACTCTAACGCGATTGTTAGAGCCTCTGTATTGCGATACAAGAACATGCTTACTAAGATGGACAATCCACTTGTGAATAATGAGCTTTAAGATCTATTCACAAATAATTTACTTGCTCCATTACATAAATCTATTTTGTTTTCAACCTTTCAATGAATTATTTCATATCTTCAAGGATCGAGAAGTCAAGCTTCTAAGTATGAATGTGATGATCCTTCTATATAGATTTACAAACTCATAAAATAAAAAGAACAATGAAATGAACTTTGAAAAATAACTCAAATAAATTTTAGATCGCAGGTCACTTTGAGGAGGCAACCTCCTTTGAGCAAGCTCAATACAATAATATTTGTGGATACATTTCATGGCCTAAACACTCTTTAATATACTAGTTCTATCATAGAAATTACTACTACTCATGCATGTGGGATAAAACTTAATAGTTTACGTGACAACTTGCAAAGCATATGCATTCATTGCATCTATTACATTATTAATGCAAGGAGAAAGGTAAAATGAAGGGTCTTAACATCCCATCCCCCTTAAAAAAATCTTTGTCCTCAAAGTTGTAATTGTGGTAATTGTTGCTGAATTTGGAGAAGGGGCTCCCAAGTTGCAACTTTAGGTTGCATGCCATGTCCCTGGATTAAGACCTCGGTGATAGAGTGGTTACAAAGTTGGCGAGAGACCTATTGAGAATTATGAAAGGCTCAAGAATTATGGATCCTTCACTGTCGAGCTCCAATAGTACTGTTTGTGCCATAATATGTTGGCCCATTTTTTTTCAAAAAAGAGACATGAAAGATAAGATGAACTCAAGAGCTATGTGGAAGCTCAAGCTTGTATGCAACAACATCAATATTTTGGAGAACTTTGTAGGGTCTGTAAAACTTAAGGGAAATCTTTTGACACCCTTTGAGTTTCAAGGAAGTTTTTTTGTACAGTTGTAAGCATAGAAAAACCATATCCCTAGGCTAAAAGTTGTTCTCCAAGAAGTGTTGATCTACGTTGGTGTTTCATATGGTTTTGTGGCATATGGAGATTGTCTCGAAGAGTGTGGAGAATGTTTCCCCTCATTAGGTGATGGCAATGTTGACGACCTAAACTAGAGAACTTCCAAGAGTGTAAGGGAAAAGATTTGGTGGTGATTGGCCATAGACTAATTCATATGAAGTAATTTTAGTGGAGGTGTGATATGAGGTGTTATACCACTATTCAACAAGAGGTAGTCACTTGACCCACAAGTTGTTGGTCCTCAAGAGGTAAGACATTAAAGGAAATTTTCCAAACATATGTTAACAATTTTAGTTTGATCATCTGTTTGCGGGTGGTATCCTAAACTCATCCTCAATTGGGTACATATCCTACATAATAATTCTATACAAAAATGGTTGGTTAAAGCAACATCACAATCTAAGACAATTGAGGTTGGGATATAATGAAGGTAGAAGATTTGGTCAATGAATAATTGGGCAATGATTGAGGTCTTATATGGGTGGGATAAGGAACAAAAATGGACATATTTGGAGAGATGGTTCACTACAACTAAGATTAATGGATTTCCTCCATATTCAAAAATCCAGATTTAAGAAGCCCTGTTATGTCATGGAAAAGTAGCACCCTAGGATTTGCACATTACAAAACCCTAATTTTGATTAACATGGGATTGTCTCAAGGTGTGGGACCCTTACAATTGAGACAAATCTCCAGAGAAGGTTGGTTCTTACCGGCCTATTCTAATGCTAACCTACTCTTAAACTATCAATTCTAATGGACCAAAGAGAGAGAACTACATAAAATTTAAATCATAAAATAAGGGAGGTGATATCACAAAAAAAAATGGCAAGAGAGATTCCTAGTGAGTGGAAGTGGGGGGGAAATGGGGAATAAGAGGTTAGAAAAAGTGCCATAGTTTCAAAATGCAATCAAACCTCCAATATTTTGAAGCATGATAAATTTAAACCCTGTAAAGGAACACAATATGCACAATATACCTACAAAATATAATAGAAGGCAATAAATGCAATATAAATCAACCGAGGAAAAGAAGAGCCATAAAACACTAATTTTATTGCTTAAAATGATGCACAATCCATTATAATATAGGCACAAGGCAAGAATCCTTCACAAAATGTATAAATTTGAGGCCTGCAACTCACAATAGCTCTAGAACAATTTTTATAGAGTTCCTTTGCTTTTTCAAAAAAATCCCCCTCAAAATGAGGCAAATTTTACAATATATAGGAAATTTTGGTCACTAATCTAGCAAGATGCATTAAAGAGGTATGGGCAAACCATTCATTTTGGTACTTTTCTTGCACAGGCGGTCATGGGTGTCATGCCTCATTAATTCTAGTCATTGGGTTGTCATTCACTCACTTACTCTTGTATGGCGTGTAACTCCTCCATCCCCTTTGTCATCCAACGGCGTTAGGTTGGAAAATGTCTATCTTTGTGTGCGTACATGCTTCTAGTTGCACTAACCAACCCGGGAGTTGTTATCTTCACATTGTGGGCCATCTAACCCAAGAGGTTCGATGACCATCTATCTCTACTCATACGACACACTACCCGTCCATTCTGACAGCCAACGAACCTACGAGCTGACCAACCAAATGAATTGACCAACCATGCTGACCAACTGTAAGCCATCTATCTATGTTGGTTTTCAAACCCTGAGGGGTTGGACAATGTCTAAATATGTCGACCAACTTCTCTGTATGTCATCCATCTAACCAATCATAACCTCATGCCATCGTGAGCCGCCACAAAAGTCACCGAAATAACCCATGCTTCTATATAAGGGTTGGACGAAATCTAGCCAGTCACCCGACCAACTGCGCTGACTCACCGCCAACCGACCAACCATGTCAACCAACCATCACCCGACTAATCATGTTGACCAACCTTCAACCAACCAACCATGACCTGACCAATCTAAAACAACCAACCGTCACCTCGACCAACCTTCAACTCCAATATTTTCCGCGGTGAGTTGTCAAGCCAACACATGAGCTACCCTGCATATTGCAAAATAATTTCCCTTTTTCCATCAACTTTCGATGTTCTGACCTGTTAATTTTTTTATTTCACAGGGGGTGCGAAAAATGGATAACAATTGGCAACTTGCAGGATGATCTACCTGCTTGATCTGAAAGACCAATGACCTTAGGGGGTCCATTGGGCATGGAGTCATATTATATGTTGGAACTAGCCCATCACTTAAAACATATATCTTCCAACCTCTAGGGCACTACTGGATATTTTCATTTCGAAAGAAACCCCTAGTTGTTTCTTCTCCAAAGTTTTCCTGAAACTCAAAAGTGCAAGAGCAACAAGGGCACAACTATGTAAAAATAGAAAAGGTCATACACATTCTAAATAGAATATACAGACAGTGCACAAGCACTTATTACAAAATAAACCTAAACTAAAATAATATGATGTGCTACAAGCACTTGAATGAATTATAACTCCTAAACTAATATGTAGAAGAAGGATCTTTCACTCAATAACAATGCTTAAGATAGATTCCATTGACTAGAATTTACAGTCCTTCTCTGTCCAACCTTAATAGTAGGAAAACATTGTTTTCTTTACAGCCTGAAACCATATAAGGGCCACTCCATATTGCATCAAACATTAGATTACCTTCCCGGTTTTTCCCTGTATGCATCCCACTTAAGGATTAAGTCTTTGTCTTGGAAGTTTCTGTCTTTGGCCTTTTTGTCAAAACTCATCTTGATTTGAGCTTGGTCCTTCTCCATTATTTTCATGGCCTACTTTCTTAGCTCTTCCAGCTCAACATGAGCTCTGCATACTTGACTTCCATAGCTGGAAACTCAAACAACTCTAGCTGTTTGATAAGCTCTAAGGCTAGTAATTCAAGGGATATTGGCAGCCTTGCTTCCCTTCCATAAACCAACTAGAAAGGGGATTAACCAGTTGACTTCTTGGGAGTGATTCTATCAGCCCACAAGGCTGATTTCAATTTGGTATGCCAAGTCCTCTGATTCTCATCTAGGTTTCTTTTTATGATTCTCAACAATTTCTTGTTCGTGGACTCTGCTTGCCCATTACCCTGGGGGTAGTAGTTAGAAGAAGTGCTCAAGTAGATGCCATTTCTAGCAACCCAATTGGATATCTTTTACTCTAAGAAAAGCTAAGGCATTATCTGATATTATAGTGGAAAGAACACCAAACCTTATTACAATACCTTCATAGAAATCCAGAATGCTAGCTTCATTTGATTCCTTAAGTGCAATTGCTTCTGTCCACTTAGTGAAGTAGTCTGTGGCTGTAAGAATCCATTTGTGACCTAGGCTAGAACTTGGATTGATCATCCCAATAAAATCTAGCCCCATTGCATGAAAGGTTGTTTAACTAAGATATGACGGAGTGGGAGGGATGCTAGCTTCTCTTTACCTGTGAAGAAGGCACACTTCTTGCATTTCTTGATCCATGAGTAGAAATCATTAAAAAGATTAGGCCAGTAATAACCAACCCTCGCGATTCTAATAGTTTTCACTTTGGGGAAAAATACCACTACCTCTCCATCATGAAACTCGTGCAATACCCTTCTCTATCTGATCTGTCTTGATGCACCTTAGGAGGACATCATTCACATCCCTTTTGAACAAAATATTATCTATAAGCACATATGAGATGCAATGAAGTCTGAAATACCTCCTGTTGGACTTATCAATCCCTGATGACTTTGACCCATTTGAAGAAAATATACAATATCCTGAGTCCAACAAAGAATGGGTATACCACCTGCAGTTTGTTCTTGATTATCTTGCAACACCATAACAACTTCTACCTCCTCTCTTGATTCATCATGTTGGTTAGAAGCTAACTACTCACACAACCCTTTCCCCCTAACTAATTTGGTCACATTTATATCAATATCATATTCCATGACCTTGGTTACCCAACCAGCTCTCTTTTCATTAAGGTCCTTCTTCAAAAGAAAATCTTTTACACCAGCATGTGAAACTAATAGATTAATTCTGTTGTTTGACACTAGATGTCTGAATTTCTTTAAACTTCTAATCACAACAAGGACATGCTTCTCAATGAATGAATATCTCACCTCATAATTCTAAAGGCTTTGGCTGAAGAATGCGATAGGTTGCTCCAATTCTTCTTGATTTGGTTGTACTAGTATGGTATATATTGCATTCGTGCTTCCAAAAGCATATAAAATGAATTCCTTCGAGAAATACAGGATTTATGAGGGTTAGAGCCTATGTAATGGCCTACTTTATGGATTCAAATCTTTCTTTTCCTTCGGCAAGTCCATCTAAAAAACCATGTTCTTCTTCAACATCATTGTTAGTGGCTTGACAAGATGGGAAAAGTTAGGAACAAACCTCCTAACAAAATTAATTTTCCCCAAAAAAAATTGGAGAGCCTTCTTGTGACTTGGCAATGACAATGCTTGAATGGCTTCTACCCTTTCTGGATCAATTGCCAACCCTTCCTTAGACATGATGTGGCCTAAGAGCCTTCCTTCATGAGCTAAGAATATGCACTTTTTCAGATTTATAAGACACTCTAAATCTCTTACATATTTGGAACACTTGCCTAAGGTGGAAGAGGTGACTTGCTAGGTTTTTAGAGAATACAGTAATGTCATGTAGATACACAAGAACTATTTTATTTATCAGCCCTTTGAATGTCCATATCCATTACCCTTTAGAAAGTGGCTCTAGCATTTGACAGTCCAATGGCATCTTTCTATAAGCATAGGTGCCCCATTTTGTGGTGAAGGTTGTTTTGAACTTATCCTCCTCTTTCACCATAATCTGATTATAGCCTGAATATCCATCTAAGAGGGAGAATCTTTCTAAATGGCCACTACCTGCAGAATTTTCTCCATGGAGGGCAGCAGATAGTGATCCTTAAGGGAGGCCTTGTTTAAATCCCAAAAATCCATGCACAACCTAATTTCCCCATTCCTTTTCCTAACGGGCACAAGATTTGCCACCCAACTTGAGTGCTTGATCAGGAAAATGATACTCACCTCAATGAGCTTATTCAGATACTCCTTCATGAGAGGCTCTATATGAGGGTTGACTAGCCTTTGTTTTTGCCTGATGGGCTTAGCCTTCCTAGATGCGAACTCAATGGTGTGTTGTGCCAATTTTGGGTTAAAACCCTTCAAATCCTCATAGCTCCATGTGAAAACATCTGGGAATTCCAAGAAAAGCTGTACAAGGTCGTACTTTTCTTGTTTGATTGCTCATCTTGCCTATTTGGAGCGTCTTACCTTCTCCAACCAAAATGGGTTCAAAATCCTCCTTTTTGACTTGAATGTTGGCCTTCTCTTTCTAGAATTGATCATTTGGGTTGAATATTGACTCTAAAGTCACTAAACCCTTTGGCAATTTGTTTTTTCCATAGCTGCACTACTTGATCCATGTACTACTGCTCCAATTTCTCTTGATTTTTAGCTGAGAACTCAGCCTCCTTGCTGCAAAAAATTAATGATGTGTTGATCATTCTCAAAAACCTGTCAACTTGTGTTATTATCTGGCACAACTGACCTCTTACATTACAGTTTGATATGAGGCTGAGATTTCTCACTCTTAATGTTACTTTCCACCACATCAAATGCTGCTCTAATTGTTGTCAGTCTTGTCTGCTACTTCATTCTTCTTTCTTGTATGGATTGAATATTGAATGCTACTAACTTTGAAATCATCAATTTGATCCCATACCCGATGCTTGTAGTTCTTTGAGTAGATCATTCTTAGTAGCATTTTGTCCTCTGACTTGGTTCGCGATTAACTCACTATCTCCAAACACTTGCAAGTTTTTAATACCTCTCTTTCTTGCCCAATGCAATCTGTGGATCAAGGCTTCATACTCAACTGTGTTGTTTGAGAAAGTGAACTAAAAACAAAGTTGAGTAATATTTTGTACCTTGTGGTGAAACAAGCATAACTCCTCCTCCATCACCTTACCTACTCCTTGAGCCATCAAAGAATAGTTCCCATACTTCATTATAATCTTTATCATCTGGCTTGGTGAGGCTAGGAAGAGGTGAATTTTCCTCGTGCAGGACAATAAACTACCAACTCAACCTCTACCATTTCCTTGTATGGATCGAATGCATGTCTCTTATTTCCCTAATCATAAAGGGTTAGTTTGGAATGCTTCCAACTTTGGTATCTTCTTCTTGAGTGCTTGGACAATCTTCCCGATCAAATTTGAGAAATTTACATTGATTGGGCTCGGTGTATAAGGCTCAATATGAAATTTGCAATAGGCTCAAATCTGATCATAGCCTTAGCTCCATACCTTGTTCTGAATAACATGTGTGACCAATCAAGCAGACAAATAGCCTCCAATTTTAGCGGTGAAGTCTCTTGACAAACATAATGCAAAGAGTGGTGGCAAGTCTATGACTGATACATCTTGCAAAATGTTCACATTCGGGACACACATGTAATATAAGGCTCAATCATTTGATTAATCCAACATTTTTTACTATTGTCCCATCTAATTAAATGACACCTCTAGAAATGAATTCATATTGAAGACCCAGATTATTGGCTATTTGTTTTGGCATTACAGAGCTACTTGCTCCTAAATCAATCATGCAATTATGCACCAACTTATCTCCGATGATCAATGAGATATAGAATGGTGGGGGATTCAAATTTTTACCTTTTTGGCCTCCTTGATTTCCTCCTTGTTGAGATACATTGGTGAGTACCTTCTCTTTCTCTTTGGATGATTGATTCGATGCTCAACCAATTTGCCATAACAACTTGCAATAGGTCTCTTTGTCCTGGGATAGCTAATGACTCCCACATTGAGATGTTTACATTTATTTTCTTCATATGATCAATAATGTTGAATGGAGATGAGTTATCTCTTTGTTGCCCCTTGCTTTGCACAATTTTTCCTGCACATGGGCTGCTATAACTGACACTTGAGTTGGTCTAGAAGTTGGCTTGGGCTGAGCTTGCACATTGGGAGCTACATTTTGGTTACCAATACCTTGTTGGGTGATAGAGGGTTGTGGATCATTTGAATTAGATGATTTTCCCTCTCTAATATTTCTCTTCTTGGACCATGTATTGACTGTTACACTTTGAGAAGGGGCTTGATTTATACTGCAGAAATCTTTAGCCTGACTAATTAACAAGTGTGGTCTCATTTAGAGGTGCTTCCTGAGTTGCTTCCTACTGATTTCCTTCTTGGGATCTATCTTGTTCCATACCCATTGTTGTCACCATAAGAGCTTTTTTCAAAGCACCATTGAAACACATTGACTGGTTATGAGGTTGATTGCATGGGAAACACCAGTCATATTCTTAAGCCATGTTATTTTTCACTGGAACCAAGGCTCTAGATGTGGATGCAACACTAGGATTGTAAGGCTAAAATGGCCTACTCATAAGAGGTTTTGTTTGGTTTTGATTTGTAGCTTGAGTAGGTGGTCTATTAGGTTGATATGGAGGCCTACTGGGTTGGGCTTAAGGCTGATATGACCTAAAATTTTGAGCTTGCTGCCTCTTTGATTGTCACTAACTCATTTCCTAAGTTTTGTAACTACTTCATGACTTCTTGGAGCTCATTTGAGGTACTAGAAGTATGAGGTAGAAGCTTCAGTGGAGCTCTAATTTTTTGGAGAAGGAATGGGAGCTAATGTAGGTGCTTGACTAGTGCTTGGACTTCCTAATTCTGGATAAAGAGGCATGGGTGGCCTAGGTGTAAGTTTGCCAGCTTGAATCAAGAAAATTTTTAGCTCTAATGAGCAATACTATAAGCTATGGGTAAAGTTTACCTCCCATGGATTGTATCATCATTGCAATATCAGAATTTAGAGATTTTAGGAAGTATAGAAAGACACCTTCAAGCCCTGGTCTCACAACAAGACAGGAATTCTATCCCATGTCCTTTGAAACCTAAAACTTGAAATCAACCATCTACTCATTTGGTGCTCTCTTGATTGTGGTTAGTTGTTCCAACAAAGACAAATTATCTGCCTTCTCTCCAAATTGGTTGTGAAGAGTTGTGTAAAAATGGTCCCAATTCTAGATAGATCCTTTGTTAGACTCCTGAACCATTGCAAAGCTTTACCCTTAAAGGAGGATGCTAACAACTTAACTGCAACGTCCATCTCAGCAATTTCATGAATTATATAGACATTTGCAATGTCTTGGATGTGGTCAATCATAGTTGTATGGTTCTCTCCTTAGTGAAATATGGAATGTTATTCAATGCTACAACTAGAATTGGATTTTGTGCATTGAGAGAAATTGGATAGCTTCTCGTGAAGTTGAAATAGGGATTTGGTGGCCCTTGTTGTGGTTGTTGTAGATGTGCCATTATGATTGGCTTGAGAACCCTAGTCAATTGAAGGAAGGTTCTACTAGGTGGAGGTGTTGATAAGGTTCTACTTTGTGGAGATGGAGACCTTTGTACTCTTCTTCCTCTTTTTCCTCTTCCTAGTGATAACTGATAGTATTCAAAGACACCTTCTTCTCTTTCTCTGGACCGAGTCTAAATCCTTCTCATGAGCTAAACCACCAATACTACTGAAACCAATTGATTTTATATTTGGAGTCACCAAATGTGTTGTTGTAAAGCCTATAAAGGTTATAAATTCACCAAGACACACACCCAATCCTGAATGAAATAGAAATATTGACTTTTGCTCCCATCGGGCATGCCAAAACTGTTATGTCAAAAAAGTAGCACCCTAGGATTTACACATTGCAAAACCCTACTTTTGATTAACATGGGATTGTTTCAAGGTGTGGGACCATTGCGATTGAGACAACCCTCCAAAGAAGGCTAGTTCCTGACCTATTCTAATGCTAACCTACTCCTAAACTATCAATTATAAGGGACCAAAGAGAGAGAATGTACATTAAATTTAAATCCTAAACTAAGGGAGGCGATAGCACCAAAATAAGGCTAGAGAGATTCCTAGTGAGTGGAAGTGGGGGGGGGCGGAATGGGGAAGAAGAGGGAAGAAAAAGTGCCACAGTCCCGAAATGCATTCAAACCTCTAATTTCATGAAGCACAACAAAGTTAAACCATATAAAGGAACACAATATGCACAATATACCTATAAAATATAATAGAAGGAAAAAAATGCAATATATATCAAGCAAGGGAAAGAAGAGCCACAAAACACTAATTTTATTGCTTAAAATGATGCACAATCCATTACAATATAGGCACAAGGAAATAATCCTTCACAAAATGTATAAATTTGAGGCCTGCAGCTCATAATAGCTCTGGAACAATTTTTACAGAGTTCCTTTGCTTTTTGAAAAACTCCCCCTCAAAATGAGGTCAAATTTTACAATATATAGGAAATTTGGGTCACCAACCAGCAGGATGCATTAAAGAGGTATGGGAAACCATTCATTTTGGTACTTTTCCTACACAAGTGGTGATGCGTGTCATGCCTCATTAATTCTGGTCATTGGGTTGTCATTCATTCACCTACTCTTATCTGGCTTGTAACTCGTCCATCCCCTTTGTCATCCAACCGCATTGGGTTAGATGACATCTATCTTTTCGACCATACATACTTCTAATCGCCAGCTAACCTGGGAGTTGTCATCTTCACATTGTGGGCCGTCCAACCTAAGAGGTTGGACGGTCATCTATCTCTGCCCATATACATGCACTACCTGTCCATTTTGGCAGCTGACCAACCTACAAGCTGACCAACTAGACAACTCGACCAACCATGCCAACCAACTATAAGCCATCTATCTGTGTTGGCCTGTCCAAACCTGAGGGGTTAGATGGTGTCTATGTATGTCAACTAACCTCTCTGTATGCCATCCATCCAACCAATCATAACCTCACCTTCGTGAGCTGCCAAAAAAATTAGCCGACACACTCGTCCTTCTGTACCAGGGTTAGACGTCGTCCATTCGGTCACCTGACCAACCGATTCAACTCACCACCAACCGACCAACCATGCTGACCAACTGTCACCCTACCAAACATGTCGACCAATCTTCAACCGAACAACTGAGCCGAAAAACCATGACTCAACCAACCTTCACTTGACCAACCGAGCCGACTAACCTTCACCTGACCAACCATCACCCAACCAACCATCACCTGGCCAACCATGCCAAACAACCTTCAACTCTAAGATTCACCATGGCTCGCCAGCTCAACTGTGAGTTATAACTAACTCGGTCTAGCCAACACACGGGCTACCCCTTCATAGTGCAAAAACATTTCCCTTTTTCCATCAACTATCAGTGTTTCGACCTGTTAAGTTGTTCATTTCGCAGGGGGTATGAAAAATGGATAACAAGCCCTTCAATGAAGTCTGTGGAAATATAAATCCAAAGCTAGGTTGGAATGGGTAATGGTTGTAACAAACCTAGGGTTGCCACTATTTCACCCTTATTACATTGACATGTATCACATTCCACCACAAACTATTTTATGCTTCCCTTCATCTCCTTCCAAAATAAATTCGTATGAACCCACTTATAGGCTTTAAAAAACCTGAGTGACCGGTAGACAGAGAAGCATGGAGTTCAAGAATAATTGCATGGTGAAGGTCAAGTTTATATGGTAACATTAAGTGCCCTTTATAATGCCAATAGATTCCATCCCAATAGTGGTGCGGGGATGAGGTAAGATCAAATGCCAATTGTTTGATGAGGAATTGTGAGGTTGGATCTTTGTCCCACTCTTGTTGAAGTTGTGGAAGACATTCAGGTATATGAACATATACTGCACATGGGTAGACTTGATCCTTGAAAGTGCGAGAGAGAGTATTGGAAACCACATTGTCTTTTCCTTTCTTATAAGTGATATCATAGTCATACCCCATAAGCTCAAAGACCCATTTTTTTAGTAGGAGATGAGACCAGTTATTCAAGGAAGTACTTTAAATTATAATGATTTGTCTTGATGTAAAAATACCTTCCTAACAAGTATGGTTGTCACTTATGTACTGCATGTAAAATTGCCACCATCTCCTTCTCATAGGTAGACAAGACTAAATTCCTTCATGAGGGAGATTTTATAGGGAAGGAAAGAGGAAGAGCTTCATGGAGGAGAACAACATCAAGGCCATTTCCACAAACATCACTTTTGATGACGAAATTCTTGGTGAAATCTAGCATGGATAAAACAAGTGTGGTGCATACAGTTTGTTTTAAGAGTTAAAATGCCTCTTTAGTCACCTCATTCCATGTAAAAGCACCCTTTTAAAATGCGTATGTCAATGGGGATGTGATTTTACCATAATCCTAAACAAATTTTTTGTAGTAGCCTATGAGACCCAAGAATCCATAAAGCCTTCAGAGAGTTTGGGGAAGTGGAAAATTTTGCATGGAATTGATTTTATTTGGGTTTGCTTGGACACCCTCCGCAGAGACAATATGTCCCAAATATTCAACTTCGGTTTGGGAAAAGGATCACTTGGAGTGTTTGGTCCATAAATAATTGTATGCAAGAAGTTGTAATTCCCTATCAATGTGTTGTAGATGCTCAACCCCAATTTAATTATAAATCAAGATATCATTAAAGAATACCAAGATGAAATGATGAAGGAAGGCCTGAAAAATATTATTCATCAAGCCTTGGAATGTTGATGGGACATTGACAAGCCCACAGGGTATAACTAAAAATTCATAGTGACCATCATGAGTGCAGAAGGCTATTTTATGAATATCGTCCTCATGAAGGTGAATTTGGTGGTACCACGAGAAGAGATCTAATTTGGAGAAAAAATGAGCGCCATGAAGTTCATCTAGAAGCTGATCGATCACTGGAATAGGGAATTTGTCCTTGATAGTGATCTTGTTGAGATATCTAAAATCAATGCAAAGATGCCACGAGCCATCCTTTTTGCGGACAAGTAAAACCGGGGAGGAATACAAGTGGCTAGTGTTAGGGTGAATGACTCCCATCTTGAGAAGTTCCTAAATGAGATTTTCAATTTTTTTCTTTTGTAAAACGGATACATGTAGGGACGAATGTTAGGAGGATAACTTCACAAGAGGAGATGAATATAATGATCTTTTGGGCTCAACAAAGATAGGATCATGTTTGTCCAAAATAGCTTATAAATCTGCATGGGTGCTGGAAGAAGTAGGTGGATTCAGCTAGATAGAAAACAACTAAGCAATGACCCCATGTGATCCTTTCTTTAGAATATTTTCCATAAGATGGGAACTAATAATACTAGTGGATCCTGGAGAAAGACCTTTTAAGGTGTGTTTTCTCCCATTGTCAGAGAATGCATCCATAGTTTAGAGAAATCCCTATGATGAGTCCAAGTGTGCACAACCATTGAGCTCCAAAAATGACACCACATCTACCCAAGGGAAGACAAACATGTTGGAGTGAAAATTATAATCTCCCATTGTAATACAAACATTGCAAAAATTTCCCTTTGTAGACACAAAATCATGCACTTTAGGCATTATTTATCCTAGTCTTATACTACTGTTTAGAGGGTTCTTAATTGAAGAAAGTACTAATTAATCCCACCCTTTGGCCATCTTATTTTCATCTTTTATTTCATCATTCCCGTGTATTTTCCTATGCATGCCCACCTATTTCGTAACTATCCCATCACTTTAGCCTAAACCAGGGTGCCCAGGCCAATACTAGGGTGCCCCGGTCCCACCTAGGTTACCCCGATCCATGTTCTTCTTTACCACCTCTTTTAGCCATTTTTCATCCTTATCTTTTTCCTAGTCAGCCATGTCAGGGCTAATTACGAAATTAGAGCAAGAGATCCCCATAAATATAAAGTTATGAGACCATAATGAACGTCCTAACATCACATACTACTATCACTCCATGTAGAGTTGCATCCATTACATCAATTGCATCCACATAGTGTCATGCATCAAGGCTAGGAGATCTGCATCAACACACACAACATAGGGGGAGGATTTTATTCTATTTCATGCACACATGCTATTACATTTTTTATAGTTATTATTGCTTGCTACTTCATAAAGTGTGACTGGTGCAAGAGCACCTAGGGCACAACATGCACACACACACACAAGAGCTACATTTGGGTCTGAAATCTAGTGTAGTGCTCAGATTAGTAAGCCCACTGTTGTGGTAGCTGAGGTTAGTTCGACTCATTCATTTTACATCTTTAATTTTTAGGGTTTTGATCCTTCTTTATCTTTTGCATGTCATTCCTCCACCTTGCATTATTTCACACACTCAACGTAACTTGGTAGATCCAGTGCGATATACAGACAATATTTTGGATCATCATACGACCTTGTAAAAACCACATTATGAGCTTTTACAGAGACCAAGGTACCTATTTTGTAGACCAGGGAACCCCAATACCTTCATGGGCACCTCATTCTACTTAGATCCTCCAGATTTGGCCTTTTCGGGACTTCTAAGTGATCGTTCCTACTCTTGGATTTTACTATCATACCTACGACAACCTGTGATAGTCTCCAACAATCAGCTAAGTCCTTTCCTTTTACATCTTTGCACATTTAGGGTTTTATTTAATTTAGTATAATTACTTAAAATTATTCCATTCCGCTTTACTGCATTATTACAACATTTTAGTCCTCCTATATTAGATTAACTAGTTTGCTATACTTCCCATAGTTTAGTTCAATTTTAGTTAATCACCCTTACAAAGAAATATACCACCATTAGTAATCATAACTTCAAAGATAGAACAAGGGTAAATAAAGTAGTCTCCTTGTTTGTCCAACCTTAGATCGATAAAGTTATGTGTGCTATCGTAATCAATTAAAATGGTGAGAGGAATCAATTTGAAATACCCTTTTACCCTCATGGTTTGAGGGGTGGTGAGTCCTGCTAGGGCATGGAGTGAGATCTATGGTTGATAATCTTAAGGAGGGGTTTCATTTGATGGAAATTATTCTTCTTGGACTTCCTTTGAATGTTTATAGTTTTCTAATTTGGGGGGTGATTCAACGTTAAGGAGGTATAATTTTTATTCCACGCATCGATGCCCTCGAGTGAATTTATCATCAAAATTGTAGCATAGGCCTTTCTCTCCGTGCTCGTACTTTTCTGCTTCAGTAAGACGCTTGATTGGGGTTGACTTCGAGGGGGGCACTGTGGGAGCATGTTGAGTGACTGAATTTTTGAATGAAGGGAAACCAAAAGGTCAGAACTGTGTTGTAACTTTGTCCTCTGCCAATTTGTCCAATCCCAAAGCTTTCATCTTGGAATTCGGTTTAAAATTTTTAACTTTTGAGCGTACTGTCTCCTTGAGGCTAATAATGAAACAAAACTTGAAAAATTCATTTTAAAATCCTTTTGTGTGATTGGAAAATCTCACGAATTTCATGTGGTAGTCATGGATTGAGCCTATTTGTTAGAGTTTAGTGAACGCGCTTATGAAGTTATCATAAGCACTCAAGCCAAATCACGTTAGAATGAGAGATGCGAATCGTGGCCAGTTTGTTTCATCACAAACTTTTAAATACCAATGATACCATTGTAGGGCCTCTTGTTCCAAGTGAAAAGAAGCAATGGGGACATTGTTCACATTGAGGTATTATGGAGACTGAAGAATTATGTTGCCCTATATATCCATCCAGTTGGGTCCATCCCATTAAAGCGAGGAAAATCTAGGTTGGGGTTGCATGGCATATTTGGTGCAAATAGATTATGGCCTCAAATGGACTCAATATGGAGTTGCTTAGTGAGGATGGCATTTTGTTGATTCAGTCCTTGCATCATTTGTGTGAGTTTAGACATTTGTGCCTTCAAGGCAGTGTTTTTTTCCTCCATGTTTTTTACCCTAACAAGAGTGACAACCATAACCAATTTTTGTGTGTGCAATGGATAGAAAAATGTGTTTTAAGACACGATTAGTAATGGAAAATTTTAATGTGAGCTGAAGAGAAAGGGGTAAATGGACTTTTACTAGGTTTTGGGCACCTCTTGATTATGATTGATGAATGTATGGGGCAATTTTTGAACCAAAATGAAAAACCTAGGAAATTTATCCAAGAGGGACAAAGGAGCATAAAATGGAGAGGAACACTGTTGAAAAAGTTTCAAAGAAATTGGAGAAAAACTAAAAAAGTTATGGCAAAAATCAAAAAAATCAAAAATTACAATTTCAGGCTAATAAAAGTGGAATTTGGATATGGACCCTCAAAGAAAGAAATGAGCAGAATGAAATTTCAGGTGTTCCAGGAAATTTTGAGAGTCAATGTAGCTATAAAATGAAAGATATGGAAAAAAAGATTCTTTTTGAATTTTGACGGTTGATTCTCAACTGTGACCATTTTGTTGTTTGTCCATTGAATTGTTATGTTGGATATGGCCCCAATCGGTTAGGCTACCTGAGGGTTTTAAGTGTTCTCTCTACCAATGTTATATGAACAAGTATCCCTCATCATAAAATTTCTGGTCACATACTTTGCCCCTTAATCAATCGGGATGGGGCCATTACTATGGACAACCCTTGGTTTACCTCATATGTGTAAACTACTAATCAGGATGGGTTGGTGCCTTTTTCACTGGAAAATTCTCTCAATGTGCCAACTACTTCGGGGTCATGTGGTACTCCTCACAATGAGTTTTATGGCTTATGCCCAAGTACCTCCCATAGTTATGCGAATGGGTATTTACCTTTATCTAAACCTACAATAATTATGTAGAAGAAAAATGTAAAATAAAATATTTTGAAGCTCCTGGGAAGCCCTGGTGAGTTTTTTCTCCAAAATCTACCTGCAAGGCCAAGAAAGTGCTCTGACATTAGATGCGAGGATCCTTTTGCATATATTTAAAAACTCAAAAAGTAAAAGAACAATGAAATGAAATTTGGAAAATAACTCAAATAACTTTTAGATTGCAGGTCACTTTGGGGGGAAACCTCCTTTGAGCAAGCTCAATAGATTAATATTCATGGATACATTTCATGGCCTAAGAAATCCTTAATATACGAGCTCTACTCTAGAAATTACTACTACTCGTGCATGTGGGATAATACTTAATAGCTTACGAGATGACTTATAAAGCATATGCGTATGTTGCATCTACTACATTATTAATGTAAGGAGAAAGGAAAGATGAAGGGTCTTAACAATGAACACGCTAAATATGTTCCAAATGCATAATTTGCACCTCATACTAGTTTTAAGGAAAACAATATTTTACAGATAAATATAATGACGATAATAATGTAGTAAAAGTAATTGTCAATGCTATATCTCAACCAAGTTTCAACTATAAGCTCCTTCCAAACAACAATTTACACTACCTATATCACCACATATTTTACTTAAATAACTACTTGAGTGTAACCTCATGTCTCTCCCTTTACCTATGGAGGTTGATGTGAGAAAGTATCAAACTAGATCATTTGATATTAATACATATTGCGACTTTCACATGTGTATCTACAAATCAATGCTACAAGCTCAAACATGTCATTGAAGACTTCATCGATAATCAAACTATCAAATTCAAAACCAATCAAGAGGAACATAGACCACTACACAACGAGAATAAAAATCTTGAAATCTTTAATTACCCATTACCTCAACATATAAGAAAGTTTGAAGGAAATACTAAAGTCCATCATGTGCATGTTTACAAGAGCATACAAAGTGTGGCTGCATCTTGGTATCAGAACATAGGTTCAATGCTATGGACTTTTGAGTTCTTTATGTTTCTAAATTATGTTCTTTATGCCATGCACTATATAGATTGAATGGTACAAACGGAAAATATATTACCACTGGTTAGTCACATATGATAATCAACATCTCTCAACATTAAACATGACTGTATTAGAGGCATTATAGGGAAGAAAAATATCACATGCCTATCAATTGAGGATCAACAGAGGATACACATTTTATTGGACCTAATATGCTTAAAGACATGGAAAAACAATTAAAGTTTGAATAAGCAATGCTTGTTGAGGTTGTATATTTGTATGAGATGCAAATAGGAAGTGAATTCCTAGAGAGTTTGAGGTAGGGGATAATATTTTTCTGAAAGTAAAACTTATGATCAGATCTTTATCAAGTTTGGAAAGGAACCGAAGTTATCTCAGTATTACATTATAACCATTCAATGTATTCAAAGTGGTTAATTTAGTTGCAGCTAGACTTGCTTTAACCTCCTACTCTCTCTCTCTCTCTCTCAAGTGTATATTATGTTTATATTTTTTTGTAGAAACATTTATCTACATTGATGTATATCATGTTTTTGGGTTGGAAATATTTTCGGTTGTGGTTCATATTGTAGTCTCCTATAAGATACTTATGATAGATTGGCTATGTTGGAGCTATGAGTTCCTTTTGTAAGGGGCACAATTTCATCAATCAACTCATTATTGTTGATTTTCATAAAATAATTCAGAGAACAAAAAGTTTAGTTGTAGAAGCTAGCATTATGAAAAATAAAAGTAAAGCACCTAAGAACCATCCAAAAGGAAAAATGAATGGAAATGGGAAGAGTGCAAAAACAAAGATGAGGAGTTTCATGAGAAACTAAAGACTAGTAATATGTTATTCATATGTGATGGTGGGCAATATGCTAATCATTTTCCTCAAAGATCAACACGAAACAACTTAAGAGGACCACCTTTACAGTTTTCATGGAGCAAACTTTTCTACAACTACTTTTTAGTGGTTGATGAACATCATGATTGAGTTCTAGACTCCACTATGGAGGTTACAAGTGAAAGATCCATGATTGATTCTAGTAAAATTCTTTGGATATTCAAGGCTCACAAGTTCCACTTGCGAAACAGGAAGTCTCTCAGTGCAAGGTCCAATATGACCCATATATTATAGGAGAACTGTTTACCTGTGAGGACTAGGAGGAAGTCTATGCGTCTTACATGTCTTACTTAAGTGGTTTGATTACTTAACCAATTTATAATAATCATTGATACGATAGATTTTTTTAGAGAGAAAGGATGTCACATTCTTATTTATCAAGATTATGTATATTGAGAAAAAGGAAATGTAAAAAATATATATTGAATACATGCAAACCATCATGTGTTGGAAATTATGTAAGGTGAATCACATTTTGTTGTGATGAATTGTAATATAATACTTGAGATGTAAACTTAGGTAATGTTGTAACACATGGAATCTGGGAACGAATGGAACTATCTACTTTTGTATCACTTATCATGGTCTTATAACCATGAAGGAATCTATATGCTAACAATATGGATGTATTGTGAATTATGTTATGACATGATTCAGTTGATGACATTATCATTTGTAACGTTTTTATCAAACGATATTGGAATGGATTAAAATGGAATGCACATTTTAGGGATTAACTACAATGCCTTGGTTTAATTGGATGAACAATGATATGCGAAAGCATGTAGGTGCTTGTACTTAATGTTTAACACATGTATTAATTCACTTATATTTTATAATGGAAGCAAATTATAGAGTTGCAATGAATGACACAAACTAATCTACTATGATAGATAACTCTACTGATATATATATATATATATTGCTTCTTGTATGTGTTGTATGATTAAGCATGAGATTAAGCAATTGAGAGGCATCAATTTCCTCAGTTTTAAAGAGTGATTGAAAATTTCGGTTCAATTTTTTACCAATGTTTTTCCAGTCACCTGTTGGGGGTCGTTACAATTTTCATTACATCTAGACATTGACTAAACTATTGTGTTGTAGGTTGTGCTCTTGGTGGTATTATCAATTCACACTTTCACAACACACTCTACAATTCATAGTTTCATACCTTGAACTATATAATGTTTGGTTTTGTATCACCAATCACTTGATGCCATGAATGATGAGGCCAAAATACACCACAAGTGTCGAATAAACCTAACTCAGACTATATATTTCATAGTTCACAATTAAAACTAAACATTTCATAGTTCCATAATTTGCAACACAATTCATAGTTTCATAACATAAACTACACAATCCAAAGTTTCATAACACAATCCATAGTTTCGTAACACAAACTACACGATTCACACTTTTTCAACACAATTTATAATTTCATAGCACAAAATATAGAATTCATAATTTTATGGCGCAAACTACAACTTTATAACACAAACCACAATTTCATAATACAAACTACACAATTCACAGTTTTGTAGTACAAACTACACAATTTGTGATTTTGTCATATACAATTCAAAGTTTGATAACCTAACATGAGTTTACTAACCTATTCTCCACAATTCATTATCAGTACCTTGAAATATGCCTTGTTCAATTTTGTAGAACCATTTCCCTTGGTGACATGAATAACCAGGGCAAAATAAATCACTAGTGCCGAACAAACCTAACAATTCCTCAATCCCTAACTCAACTGTGTGACTTATCTAGTCTATTTTCTACGAATACCAAGTGGGAGTAGGAGACTTAAGGGTGGCAATATAATCACAAGGCAAAGCCTGACAAGAACAAATAGAAACACACAGGGTGACGAGAAAAATAAAGGGGAAAACTCAACTCACATGAAAAGCATGCATTCTTTTCTTGAAACACATGATTACAGCTCATCTTGCTTCTTATTTTTTCCAGGTTCGTAGAAAATTTTCGTTTTTACTTATGCGCAAGATAAATATTTACAGGTATGTCTACTGCAATGCCGTTGTTTTTCAATTGCTTTACAATTTGTGAGATTCTCTTAATTGGGCGATCTGTAATTTCTTCAAAAGTTGTTTGCTCCAGCTAGTTTGGTGGTGGGATTTTTCAGTAGTTATGCCAAATTTCGGTCTCGGCAATGATATCTCATGCACAATTAGTGTAATCTGAGCACAATTGGAACTAAATTCCCTTACCCTCACCGTTTTTGCTAATTGGGTTGTTGTGGATTGCCTCACATTCACCGCGTTTTAATTTGTTTGATATTGTTGCTAATTGGGTTGTTGTGGACATTTATTCTGTCACTATGCCGTGCATGAAGCATTATTACGAGTTCAGGTTTTACCGTGTAGGTATTGGGTTGAATAGACCAATTTGGTTCTGCTGTGTGGGTATTGGGATTGTTGCAATTTTTGTAATTACCTAGTGTAAAGACTCTAGGGCAAGCCACTGTATATAAGGCACATGCATTCGTGAGAGTTGAATCATGCAACGTGTAATTTGCTGGTCAAAAGTAACTCGGCCCTCTGGCTAGGCAGCCTGAAGAATCAGAACACGAGGGCTAGTTGTAGCCTATGGTTAATTCCACAAAAGAAAATGCCCTTTTCATTTAGAAATGAATTAACTTGAGTGTGATTTTATGTTTTATTTTTCTCGGTCAGTCATGTCTTATGAGATTCCAAGTCCAGGCCCTAGAGTCACCTGAGCTTGTTTTCAGCGACTCTTTCTCGGATTACTTGAGTTGTGCAGAGTCCGAGCAGAGTCTGCCCGAGTATGGACACAAGTTTAATCCTCATGTAACAGAGGGCTAAATGGCCGCAGAAGCTTGTACCATACCACATTGTAGTAATTGAACTACACAAGTAGGTCATGTTTCATAGTCATTGCTGCTTTTAAGGAATTCACGTGCCTTTGTTCTTGAGTTTGAATTGCCTTCGAGAAAAGCAGTGTTTAGTTCAGTCTTCAGTTTGTTTATTACCTTTTCCCTGCAAAACTCATATCTTTTGGATTGTTTTGTTTATTTGCTTTTTGGGATTCATAATGATGTGGTTTTGGAGTCATAATTTTGTGCATTTTTTTTTCGTTTATCTTGCATTGAGGACATCTGGGATCTCATATCATATTGCTTTTCCTGGAAACATTCATATCTCATAAAGATACTTTCTTTTTAGCATTTTATGGTAATGGTAAAAATGAAAGTCTATGATGTATCCAAGCTGTACTTGGCATTATTAGATTTGTGTACTGTTTTGCTTAATAGTTTTACCTGCTGTCAGGAGATTTCGCATTGTAATTTGAATAGAAGACTGTGCTTAGAGGCTGCTTTATACGTCATCCACATTGTTTTACAGAGCAAAATATTTGTATTAGAAGTATCTTTCATTAATTTTTTAATGTAATAGATTCAGAGGGTTGAATCATTAAATTCTGAATATTGCGCATCTGTTACTGTGGATTTTCTTGTAAATTAGAAGCCCTCAGATCCGCAAGGATTGTAGTTTGTTTGGCTAGAAATGCAGTATTCACTAAATGTATTATTTTGTTTTGTTGCCTCTAATACCACTGGCAATGTCTCCATAAATCACTTGATGCTAAATATGAAATCCTAGGGGTAGAGGGGCTTCAAATTTGTTAGGATCTAAAGATTTTGGAACAATAACCAAAATCTGTCATGAATGCATGAAAACCAATTTAGCAAGTTTTCATAGTGGTACTCTTTGATTTTTAAAGAGTTCACATGTTGGTGTATAACTCTTGATTCTTATTTCTTTAAATTGGGCATTAATATAGGAGCTGCGGGTATTTAATGTGTAATGTCTATTCTTTTGACAGATGGAGGGTCACTAGTTGATTCAATGCCCCCCTTTTATTTTATATTATAATGCATGGTCTTCTATTGGTGAAAAGAGAAAATAGAGACGCTCTGTTAAATTCACTCCATCTGTTGCGTAGTTGTCACTGAACAGAAGAAATTGCTCCACTGTAAACCGATTTTAGCTGAACTACACAATTCGTAATTCCATTACAAACTACATAATTCACAGTTTCATATCACAAACTATACAATTCACAGGTTCGTAGCATAAACTACACAATTCATTGTTTCTTTGACACAAAGTATAGGATTCTTAGTTTTGTAGCACCATGGTAATCCCTTGGTTGTTTGAATAATCATGTCTTAATAAAACACTAGTGCCAAAGGAACTTACCAATTTATCATTTTCTAACTCATCATGTGAATGTATTTCCTAGTCTTTGTGAGTACCAAGTGGAAGGAGACTTCAGGGTGGAAACATAAACAGAAAGCAACCCTGACAATAGAAAGTTAAAAAAAATAACACTTAGGGTGGTGAGAGAAAAGAAAGGGCAAACCACAGCTCACTTGAAAACCATGTATACTCTCTCGTCAAAACATGATGACATCTTATTGCGATCCTTAAAATTTCAAGGCTCTTAAAATAATAAAGGAAAGTTCATTTTGACACTCAGGAGGAGAAAGATGTTTACATTGTTACAGGTATGTTTATTGTTACTTTTCAATGGTTGAATGTCTCTGTTTTTCTAGCACCCTAATTTTTTTGGCTTACCTTATCGGGTCATCTATTGTATGTTGAAAATCTATAAGCTCCAACTATTTTTATGGTATTTTTTAAAAAATAGTCATGCCAAAGTTTTAGTCCTCGGCAATAATATCCCAAGAAACACTTAACTGAGTCTAATCTCAACACCTTTGGAAAATAAATTCCCTTAACCCTCACCTACTAATTGGGTTGTTGTGGGACATTCTTTCTGTCAAAATACATTGCTTGAAGCATGATTATGAGTTTCAGGTTCTGCTGGGTATTGGGTTGAAGAGACCTATTTGGTAACATGTTTTTACTTTTTCTTGTTTTATTTTGGGGAGGGGATTTTTTTCTCTTTTTTGCTATCAAATAGTGCAAAGACTTTAAGACAAGCCACTGTCTGTAAGGGATAGTAGCTTTTTACATTCGTGAGAGTTTAACTTTGGGTAGTGGTCAAGGCGGGAAACTCGCAATTTACCAGGTGGCTGTAGCTGATTCGAGGATTAGCTGTGTAGATGACATTTTATGTGGTATCACAGAGTTGGTACTGTATAAGAGTTAATGGGGGATCAAGAGACTGAAAACTGGTAAAACTAGGATGGACTCAACCTGCCTCTACAGGCAACCTGCCCTCTACAGGCAACCTGCATTTGGAGGGTACTGCCAAAACCTGGAAAATTGACAACTTGTGTTTTTCTAATACTCCTATGTTAACTTGTGTCATAATATTTTCAAGAGCACACACCAGTTTTGGCGGTACAGGGCCTATGCTGGTGGGTAGATGGTCTGAGGGTTGAATTATGCAGAATGTAATTTTTTTGGTCAAAGTCAAACTGGGCTTCTTTGACCAGGCAGCCTGAAGACATAGAACATGAGGGGCTAGTTTGTAAATTATTGTAAAATTTGGACAAAAAGAAAAAATGTTTTTTTTCATTCCGCAGGAAAATTAACTTGAATATCTTTTTAATGTTTATTTGCTTCCTTTGGGCCAAGCCCTGTCCTTATGATCGAACTCTCCAAGTTTCTGCAAGACCCCAAGTCTGTCCAAGTCCAGGTTCTAGCGTCACCTGAACTTGTTTGCAGCAACTCTTTGTCAGACTACCCGAGTTTTTCTGGAGTCTGAATAGAGTCCTGCAACCATGGTCACAAAGTTTATTCCTCAAGTAACATAGGGCCAAATGGCTGCAGAAGCTTGTAACGTGGCACTTTTGCTTCTGTGAAACTTGAACTACACAAGCAGGTCATGGTTTCCTATTCATTGCTGTTTTTTTTTCAGGAACTCACAGACCACTGCCTTTGAATAAAGCAGTCTTTGGTTCAGTCCTTCAGGTTGTTTGCTACTTTTGACCTGCAAAAAATAAGCTCTGTTGGATTTTTTTGTTTATTTGCTCATGGGCTTCATAATAAAGTGGTTTTTGGAGTTATTTATTTTCGTGCATTGTTTTTTTGTTTTTTCTTGCATTCAAGCCATGTGCTTTGGGATCTCATATCATATTGCATTTTCTTCAAAGGATTCACAGCCCATAAAATATCTTCTTTATAGCATTTTTTATGAAGGATAACGAATAAATCCTATGATCTAATCCAAGACCATATGTGATATCAGCAGATTTATTTACTGCTTTGGTTGATAGTTTAACCTGTTGTCATGAGATTTCACATTGTAATTTGCATAGAAGGCTACGGCTAGAGGCTTTTCCTTGGCATCTCTGTTGTTTTCTAGAGCAGTACATTTGCATTAGAATAGTGCTTTCGCTGATATTTTTAATATAATATATTCATAGGGTCGAATCATTATGTTCCGAATTTTCTGCATCTTTTATTCTGGTTTTTTCTTGCAAGTTACGAATCCTCAGATCCACAAGGAATGTAGTTTGTTCGGCTAGGAATGCAGTATTCACTAATATGCATTAGTTGTTACATCTAAGACTACTGGCGGAATCTTCTGAATAAATCACTAAATGCAAAATACATTGAAACATTGCTGTTGTTTTCTAGAACAATACATTTGCATTGAAGAGCTCTTTCTCTAATTTTTTTTTAATGTAATAAATTCAGAGGGGTTGAATCATTATATTCAGAATTTTCTGCATCTTTTACTCTGGTTTTTTCTTGTAAAGTTTACAAATCCTCAGATCCACAAGGAATGTAGTTTGTTCGGCTAGGAATGCAGTATTCACTAATAATAAATATGCATTAATTGTTACATCTAAGACTACTGGCGGAATCTTCTGACTAAATCACTTAATGCAGAATATGTAAATATAGGTGTAAAAAAAGCGTAAAATTTGTTCCAGGATCTAAAGATTTTGTGACATTAACTAAAATCTGTCGTGAGTGCATGGAAACCAATTTGGCAAGTGTTCATAGTGCCAATTTTTTCAAGAGTTCACATGTTGGTTTTTATAACTATTGATAATTATTTCTTTAAAATTTGTCATTGTAGGGGTTCTGAATCTTTAGTGGACAATAGTCCGCTCTTGCTGGATGGGATAGTTTACCAGTGGATTTAATGTCACCACTTTTATTTGATATTAGAATGCACATGGTTCTACTGGTGAAGAGTGAATAGAGAAGCTCTGTAAAATTCATATCTGTTTGGCTAGCTGTCACTGAATACAAGAAAATACTCAAACAGTAAGCAACAAAGACCAATTTTTTGTTATACTTGCCAAATTTTGTTGCTTTCCAATAACCATGATGAAGTTGTTTTTCATATTTTAATGTTGTACATTGAAATGCCGAAACTGAATGTTGGATTTCTCAAAGGACATTGAATCAGAAAACATTGATCTGGTGGCAAAGGTTCCAGGAAAACATCAAATTGTTGATTGAGTCAAGAAGCAGAACCTGCAGTGAAGAAAGATCTAAATTTTTTCTAGTGTATCAAATTCTAAAAACTTTACCTGAATTTATGCCTTTCTTTCCTTTTTGCTGCAATGCATTTGGCAGATATTCTGATGATCTTATTTGGGTTAAGAAGAAAGGACTTTGAGCTTCCATTAGCTTTTTCGAGGTCATGAAAGCTGAGTCTGAAAAATACATGCAGGGATGCCAAAATCGAAGGTGATATGGAAGATGAAGACTATAAGTTCTTTCTTGCAAATATAAGGGAAGATGGAGTGTCCATGTGCTTTTTCAGTTGAAAAAGAAAACAAGATGGGGGTGAGTCCATTCATCAAGTACGAAAGAAGCAGAAGATGGACAGAGAAGGCATCAATTTTTGGGTATTAATATTTTCGAGAAGCAAAAAACATATTCTAACTTCAGGGAAAAACTCACCGTGTCAAAAGTTTAAGTCACAGGCTCCTGTTAATAGCAAAAAAGAAAGAACAAATAAGAGAAAAAAAGGAACAGGAGATGAAAGTTTCAGGAAATTTTACCGGCAAAAAATGACAGGGAAAAGAAAATCAGGTCTTGCAATGTAATGCTAGTCAAAATTTCAAGGCAGAGGAAACAAACCTTGCAGTATAATGCAAGTAAAAATTTTGAAGGCAGAAGCAGCAGATTTGCAAAGTAATGCTATTCAAATTGTCAAGAAAGAACCTTTCGTGGAAAACATCGAGTTCCTAATGTAAGTGGACTAAGTAGTACACTTCTGCTCTAGAACAAAGTTGGTTGTGCACTCGAACCTTCTGATATTTTACTTTACCATGTTTCCTGTGCACTTCATATGATGTGCAGTATTATTAACATCTAAGACCAATATTTCGAATGCCATGTGTGAAACATATCTGTGAAGATCATTTCTGGTGTTTTATGTAGCTGTTAAGACTTATATATTGGACATTGGCTTATTTTTGTGCAGGATTACGATGTTGAGATTTTCGAAAGCAGGAGTAATGATTCAGTCCTGCAGATTTTAGGAAGAACCTTGAGGTAATTCTCAAAGAACCTTTCAATACACAGCAATTTCATGACATGTGGAATGCTGTGAGTTGCCGGAAGCCTGTTGTACAACTTCGCCAGACACGCCGTCGGACTGTTCGAGTTGAAAACAAATCAAGAAGGGTCATCATATTTAGACTATCATCCAGGTGAGACTGATTACTACTTCACTAGAAACCACTGCTAATGTGCATTGCTTTAATCCATTTTTTTGAGTCTGTATTACAGGCTTATGTTTTTTTATCCCTTTGCACAGTTCAAAGGATGATGCCAGCTCTCTGTTTATTTGCATTTGACAACACAAAATGTTAAATCTTGTCTTCATTATTCTACTAACAGTATGAAATCTATCTATATAAATTTGTTTATATTATATTACCAGATATATGAGTACCCTACTTGATTCATCTGAAACTTTTGGTTTGGACCTTTCGTTGCTGTATCTGAGATTGCTCTTTCTTTGCATCTATTACAATCCAGTCTCCATGAATGGAGAAATATTTTTAGTGCAGAAAATTTGCAAAAAGTTCTAGTTCCCACCGGGAGGAAATATGAGGTTCTGCTTGTTCCTATGAAGTGTTGGAGCTTAGAAGGCATGTGGTACATAGTTCAGTTCAAAGGGGACAGAATTTCATTTGTTAATTACTAGCAACAAAATTGAAACCTGAGATAGTACAGATCATCATGTAAATTATTTAATTTGGATAACCTGTCTGAGAAGCTTTCTCCATCACCCAATCCATTTTCTCTTTCCACCCTTAAGCTAGGCACCATGAGTTCCATTGGTACTACAACTTCTTTTTCTATTGGTACTGCAACTTCTTTTCTATACGTAAGCTGAAAATGGGATGAGCCTGGTTACTGTTTTAAAAGTTATTCTATAAGCCCATAGGGCTGACAGTAGCTCTTCAGCCTAATCTTTTTAGATTTGGTCAAAATGAAAAACAATGAGAATAATTACTCACGCACATATAACACTTTATTTTTATTCTTTTTTGATGAGAGATGTTTATACAAGTTTATTCTCCTACATAATAGGAGTTCATCCTTATCTCTCCTGCAAAACACTTGTTGAAGCCTGTCTCTAAGATGAGCTGTTCTAAGTTTCTAACAAACTCATACACTCAATATTCTAAATACTCTAATATGGACATACTAAAACTAAAATATCTCCAACAGTTCCCCTTTAGTACAAAAATAGGGAAAGGAATTATACCACATGTACTGGAAACAAACATGTATGTCAATACGTACACATCTGTTTAGAATCACACCAGATACATCTACTCTGCTACTGGTGAAAGTGAGTTATGGGCTTCTCACTGACAGATAGCAAACAAAGACACACCTGTTTCCTATTTTTCACTTTCTGTTCATGTTGGGCGTCTCACTAACATTGTGATGTCCCTAACTGGTTGGTTAACCTCAAATTTCCCAAATTTTAACAATCAACACAAACCCTCTATATACTGATATAAAACCCTCAAATGCATCAAATAGTAGATCTAACATGTATATTGATCAATTCCAACCATTGTGCTTGCTGATTTGTGCATGAAACAACAATATCAAACCCTAGAGCAACAATAGATCTCAAGTATGCTTACTGATTTGTGAATGAACAGAAGTAGTAAAACCTCAAAAACAACAATAGATCTCAAATGAACTTGCTGATTAATGAATAAACAACAATGTAAAACCTTAGAACAATAAATGAACATGGATGTACTTGCTGATTTAAATGAGAACAATGATATCAAACTCATATTAGATCTGAAAAACTCACACAAACCCTCCAACAAAGATTGATACGGCAAACAAATCTGGGCAGCGACAATGATGTATGGTGGTGACGGCCACTAAGAGGAACGGTGGCAGTGTATGGTGGCGATGTATGACAGTAGCAAACCTTGAATCAAGTTTGATTTTTATAGCAACAACAAAATAATGATTAACCTCAATTTGGCGCTCCTAACAATGAATATTGATGATGGACAACAACAACATTTGATGATAAATTCTAAAAAATCAGCAATAACAATGATTTGCTTGCAAGTGAAATTTCTATCCAATCCTCTACAAGCCGAAATCTTCCATAATTTTATTGTAGAGACACTATAGCAAGCTGCAAATGACTTCAATTCTTGGAACAAAAAATACACATTCACATTCACATTTGTTTAGAAGCACACCATATACATCCACTCTGCTACTAGTGAAAGTGAGTTATGGGGCTTCTCACTAGCACCTAACAAACAAAGACCCAACTGTTTCTTGTTTTTCACTTTCCGTACATGTTGGGCAATCTCACTGACACATACAGGAAACACATTCATCTGTTTCGCGTTCACTTCCAGTGAGTGCTGGGCTTTCTCATCGATGCTTCACATATGAAGCAGGTATATACATATCTATCTACAGTGAGTATTGGGATTCTCACTGTTATACAAACACAATAAACAAAAATAAAGAGAGGGACTGGGTCCCTCCATTGTCTTCAATGAGTGTTGGGCTTCTCGTTGGAGTTCGCATTTGCAACCACCATTCTAGATCATTGCCACTTGATCACGAATAATATAAGATGGTCACCACTCCCCACTTGAAACCTGATCTCGGGTATAGTCCAATTGATGCAATTCGTTTTTGCCACTACTGCAATTTGCAGATTTTGAGTTTGTAGTGAACTCGAGGTTTGCTAATGGACCTATTTCCTCTGTTGCCTCCAGCTTACGGTGAACCCAACTGGATAGGTTGATATCACTGCATGTCATATTTGATGAGAAACTTCTCCCCCCACAAAAAACAGTCAGGACGTCATGCTTGCCCGAAAAATGTGTTCGTATGTTTAGGACTATGAAATTTCACTTTAATTTTGACAACAATATTATGAGGACTAGCACAATTTCAGATGACTATTAACACTTAATTTTAGTAAAAACATTGACAAAAATATTATTACTAAAAAATCACATTACAAACCTTACTGTAAACCAAACTATTGTAATCTATTCTCTACTTATTATTGTAATTTGTACCTAATAAAAAACTAGACATAAAACTTATATAAATGATTAATAGTTAAAAAATTAATCGAATAAACATTACTCAAGAAAAAAATAACAAATAGACACAATAAACTATTCAACAAATAACATTTAATTTTTTCACACCTTAAGCTAAAAACATGACACTTAACCATATAAGCCGCAAGTTATAAAGAAACATTCACGAAACTATATAGTCACAATAATAAAAAAGCTGTTAACACATAACTTTATATAACAAACTAAATTGAATTCGACATAATGTCTATCCACTGAGTATGGAAAAAAAAACAAAACTAAATAAAACTTTTAAATGAAAAAACTAATATCCCGTGGGTTTTGGTGATTGAAAACTTAGGCACACATGAGTTGAAGTCTTCAATGCAGAAAGCAAGATTCGTTTGGCACTAACATGGTGGCATGCTTATTATGGTGGAGACATAAACTTGGCACGGTGAATGAAATCAATGCACAGTGAGGTCTGTCCAGCTTGAAACTGTGTGCTCACACCGAATGGCATGGGATGTTTGGTGCTAATGGAAACCCGTGCAGGCATGATTTGATCAAAATGATCTCATCAATGTATATACAACAATTAGTTCTTCACAAAATGGATCCACACACACAAAGAAATATCAGTCAGATCAGATGTGCATACACGAGCACGAGAACAGCAGACAAAAACTGCTACATCAATTTGCATATACGTGCACCCGGATACAAGATATAAGGTGATCTCTACAGGTTGGACCGAGAAGGAAGAGGCACGGACACCTACATTGGTAGATCAATCTGATCATGATAACTATAAAAGATTGCACATTCATATGGTGTTCTCCAATGACACCTTTCTCTTCATCAATATTTCCACAAGTTTGAAACGGCTTAGCCGAATTTTCAGTTATGCTTGAATAAACAGAGATTACCGGAGACACACGTGGATTCGGCTGTATAGAAATGAAAAGTGGGCGAGCAGCAAGGACTGAGATGCTGATAAGACTGAATTTGCATATATGATACCTATAATGATTTTTACCTGCTCTCATAAATCGGGACAAAAAATATGCGAGTTGCCCTTGTGAACAATCTTCATTCCATTGCAGGTACAAGTCCAGAAGACACTGCTCCGATACCAAATTTTAGATTTGGTCAAAATGAAACCACTAAGAATAATACAAGCACACAGAACACTTCATTTTATTCATTTTGATATGAGATATTCAAACAAGATTATTCTCCTACATAATAGGAGTTCATCCTTATCTCTCCTACAAACACTTGCTCAAGTCTATCTCTAAGACGAGTTGTCTCATAACAACTCAAACACATAAAAATTATTCTAATACTCTAATGTGACGTACTAAACTAAATATCGCCAACAAATCTTATTTTTGAATTCCATATATCTTATGTATATTTGCAACTATGGAATTTTTCGATGCTCCGGCTTGCTTATTTGCTTTAGGATAATACACAGTAAACAATTCCATCATTTCTCTTATTACCTCATATATAAAATGTGTGCCTCTATCATTGACTATGCTCATGGGGCATCTTGATGGGTGTTTGAATGGTGCAACAAAATTTATTCCTCATTTTCCAAAAACTTCTGTGGCAATGTCGGGTTTAGTGGCTAAAAATTGGCTTTTTATTAGTCATGTTTCTTGACACGTGTCACAAGATTCAACCCATTTTCCACAATCTCTATGAATTGTTGGCCACCATAACCCTATCAACAATATTTTCCTTCTTGTAGCTTCAACATTCATATGTCATCTTGCCTCACCCCCATGAGCTTCTATTAGAACAAAATTAACTTCTTCAATAACATATTTTAGCAAAGCATGATCATTGGTGCATGCAACCCTTATGAACAAGGGAATTGTACACTTTTACCTTATATATTGTTCAAATTCGTACCTTTTTGGATTTCAACTCTTTGAAAAAGCTTATTGTAAATCAAGCCTTGCCAATTTGTCTAAGCATGAGTTTATGCACTAAGTCAATTGCTCCATAACTTGACTATACATAGTGATAAGCGTTTGATTGGGAGCATAACTCACCCTCCCTTGTTAAAAAAAGCATCGTCCTCAACACTTACTAGTTGAGAATGTTTCTCCAAGAAATGATCATCTTCCCTTGTCCCTTCTTCAATGGAAATTGTTTCCACTTGATTAAGCACTTTGTGATGGATTGATTGCATAGTTATTTCACTTGTTGGCCCACGCACTGGTTTTTATTCCATAATATGAGTTTTCGTTCCTCATCAAGCTAGGTGACTTTGATTGTAGTGGGATCCTATTATATATGACTCTTCAATCACGACACATGAGATACCTAATGGATGATTGAAGATGCTTGTAATTCCAATTCATAGGCCTCACTGCCTATCCTGTGAAGCACCTTATAGGGCCCATAGAATTTACGAGCCAACTTGTTACCTTTTAGTTGTTTGAAGAAATTTGCTTGTATGGGTGATCTTGAAGGAAGACTTAATCATCCATCTCAAAGTGCTTTTCACTCTTGTGTTGGCTTTCTTGTTTCATCCTACTTTATGCTATTGCTACACTTTCTTAAAGTATAGGAGGGGCACTCTATGCATGTTGGGGTTGTGATCTTTTAACAACTTGAAACCTTTGAGTGACCATGCATGTACGAAGCGGTAGATGGGGGACCTAAACTGTATAATGCCTTAAATGGGGTCATTTTTGGTGGATGTGAGGAAAGTAGTGTTGTGTTTGAAATATCCCTTTTTTCAGAATTACTAGGTCAAAGACCCTTAGCCCATTCATTGTTTTCCCGACGGCTAATGGATGGAAAAAAGGGAAAGAAGTCTTAATAAATTAATTTTTAAGTGCATAATGAAATTTTATTATAAGCACTTCAATTAATTATTAGTGAAAAAGCTATGTTCCACCAAGTTCTTTAGGACGGGGACGACAGGGGATGGGGGGGGACGTGTTTTCAGGACGGATTTTTTTTTTAGGGGACTTATTTAGGGGACGACTATTAAAAAAATAAGGAAAAATTTAAAAAATATAGGAAAATTTCTAAATATTCATTATGATAACATTGCTAAAAGCATTTCATCACACACAATATAGAAACCTTAATAAATAAAATTAGAGTTGAATTGAGATTTTCACATAAGATTTAACCTTAAAAAATATAGGAAATTTCAAATATTCATATGAATAATCATATAATGATAAGTATAACACATTGACTAAACTTAATAAAAACATTCATCACACACATCATAAAACTTTAGATTTTAATACATAAAACTGGAGCTGAATTGAGATTTGCACATAAGATTCAAGTTTCAATTACAATGAAATGCCCAAGGGCAACAAAATTTCTGAAACATAGAAAATGAAAATGAAAAATATATAGTTGCCCCTAATCAAACTCCGTTAAAGTGGTATGCAAAATCAGACTCTGAGTCACTAGAACTATGAGGGGGCTGCCTCATCCAATGGAACCCCAACCAATCCCACCTGTGCCTCCTCCTCATCAATTTGTGAAACATCTTCGGGTTCAACATCCCAACGAGTGGCTGGAGTCTAACGATACTCAGGAGTCTATTGATCTTGAAGTCTCAAGGCACTATGCACAGACTACTAACTTCTCTGCTCGGCGAGAGGTAAGGGTAGTTCCTCTTCGAACTGTGTGGATGAGGCCATATGTGGAACCAATTTCTCTTTGTAGCAAAGGAACTAGCAACCTGTGAAAGGAGTTGAGTGGCAAGAATCCTCAAGTCTAGTGCATACTTGCCATGCCATGTCCACCATCCAATAGGGTCTACTTGAGCTAATGTAGCTGTATCTGTTCTTGCCTCTGTCTTGCTAAATGTTGGTCCACGGAGATTGACAAAGGATAGCCATTGGGTCCGCAATAAAGTGGACTCCTCATCAGTGTACATCTTTCAAAAGGCCTTCATGAGCCCTTCTTTCACCTCTTCATCATCAGATGGAGGCACTCTCCCAGGTTGTGCTGCATACCATTTGGGATTTAGAGCATAGGTTGCCATATGAAGCGTGGTGTTCATTGTGTTCCACTGCCGTGTCACAATGGGCCTACTATGCTCCTCATAAAATCCCAAAGTAGGATCCCTGCTATGAATGGCTTGCTTCATCTGTCCAAGCATGCTGTCAAATGTCCTCATAAATCTCTCCAAGACTAGGAGATTCTGTATCCAACATATCTTATGACCCCCACTACAGGGGAGATGAAGGAGCAAGCATATCTGCAAAACAATTTACAAAAAAAATTAGAAAAACATTAAGATTCAAGAATGAAAAAACTAAACTAATTTACAAGTTATAAACATGGATAAAAAATATTCAAAAAATTAAAAACTAAACTTACATATATAAAAATCAGCAATAGCTTACCTGACTGTGGTCCACCAATCATCGTCGAGGATCTTTTTGCTTCGCACCTTTTTCCTTCAGAAGTGTTTTGCCTCTGGCCATCTACCCCACTCCTGATTAACCATCATTAATTGCAAAGCCTCCTGCACCTCAAGAATCCTCTCTAACAAAATGAAATAGCTGGCATATCTAGTGTCCACGGGCTTGAGGAATTCCTTCCTCGAAAAAGACCTGAATTGGGGAAGTGAGGTGTGATGGTTTGCAAAATGAACATCTGTATGTGTCTAGCCCTCTGCCACCACTGCCTTCAGCCAATCTATCTTTCCAATGTCCTTTCAATGCGTTGTTTCAACGCAATGAACACAACAAAGAGTCTAGAAAATGTGCTTATAAACACCCTCAAACCATCATGCCAGCTAACTTACATACACGGGCTGAATCAATTCACTACTTGTACAACATTAGAGGTCCCAATCTCCTCTATGGACAATCCTTTAAAATTCGAAATTGGAAGGTTGCATCCTTCCTCTTCCCAGTACAATCAATAGCTCTAAGAAAATAAGGGCCAGTAGGACATGTGACAATGATATTGATGAGTGGCCGATGTTTTAGTATCGGTCCACCCATCCATGATGATAGAACAACCCACCTGTATCCAAGTTTTGCCTCATCTCCTCCATCACCACACTCACCTTAGAATATTCTTTATCAAGGAGGCTGGTTTGTAGTTTTGTGTTTCTTCAGGAGGGGACATATGAGGAAACCAACAAGAATTATATCTTTGAACATTTGTTTGAAGAAAGGGGAACATGACACATGAAATGGTATAAACATTGGCAAAGAAGAATTTGGCAATAGAAGAGTCAACTACTTCCCTTGGTTGCACATTAAACATACCCGTAATAGTAGAAGTCTTTCTCTTTTCCCTTTGAATAACCCCCTCCTCGTTGACTTTCAACAACCACGCATTGGGTAGGCACTTGTGTAGTCTCCAATGGCATCCCTTTTTTCGTTGTCTCACCCTCCATGTTGCAACCTAGTCACCTCAGTCTTATCTTTGCTAATGATATTCTTTCACAACCTTTTACCCCTTGTCCAGTTATGCCCAAAAGATGTGAATAAATCTCGCGTGTAGCTGCCCCTAAATTCTTTGTTGCAAATATGGCATAAACCACACTCTACTCCCCCCCTGAATTCTTTTTTTTTCCTTGTCAATGTCTGTTACAAATTGTGAAAGAGGCTTTTTTAGCATTGAATGGGCCCCCTTTGCATAGATTTTGAGGAGTTGTGAAGAGCAATCAAACAAATTATTTGATCCCACTGTTGGTGCAACACTCTCACTCCCTAAAGAAAACCCTATTTCTGGTTCTACCTCTATGTTGCATTGTCAATTGAATCTCTTCCACCCTCACTATCCTTCACTGCTGCGGATTGTTTTGTATTGGAAATGCAACAACTTTGCAACTACAAGTGAAAAAAAAAAAAACTTCCCTAAGTTTGTGAAGCTTGAAACTATGATTAAAAAAATAAAAAAATGAAACAATGAAGAAATAGTTTGTGCAAAATTTGTGAAATGAACAAAGGATGATAAAACATACCTCTAATGGAGTAGAATATTGCTCTCCTTGCCTTCTTCTGACTGCTGCTCTCAATTCTTCTCTATGCTCTTTTTCTTTCTTTGTCTTCTCCTTCACAACATGAGACAATGAGTCAAATGAGTTTCTTTTTGTTTTGTTTTGATGTTTGTTTTAGGTTTAGGGCACTTAGAAATGCAAGTGGGGGGCCTTGTGGACCCCCACATTGCTTTTACTTTTAATTCAAAGTGTGCTATTAAATAAAAATATTTTTATTAAGGCTTTATGCGCAGGGGAAAACATGGGATGGCTGGACATCTCGGGTGTACGGTCCGAGGGGACTTCTAGAAGTCCCCTAAACATATTGGGGACGTCCAGCCGTCCCCTGTTGCTTTTTTTGACATCCTCGGGACCGTTTTCCGATTTTTTCGAAGAGTTTTGGGGATGGGAAGGGGACATTTTCCTACCCGTCCCCGAGGTTTTGAAAACGGTCCTCCGGTACGGGTACAAGTTGAAAAAACGTAGGGGGACCGCGTCCTCCGTGGAACATAGTGAAAAAGTAATAAATGAAAAAAAAGGAAAGTCACTTTATTTTGATTTCCCCTAGTGGAAAAAAATGTGACCCATATGGGGATAGAAAGCAAGGGGATAAAAAAAATATTAAATAAAGTAAAGCAAGAGGATTTTTTTTTAATAAAGTGCAAAGAGCTTATTGGGCCTTTGTATGGGCAAAAAGGCCAGGAGAAGTTATAGTAGCAAGTCGCCATGCATGGAGAAGGATCACTTTTTATATATTTTCATCTTTGAAATTGGGTTGAGCTATTTGCTTTCCTTTTTTTACCTCAAAGGACAAAACCCCTTTGAAATGTTTGCATTAGAGGACGAAAAACCGCTATTGCCAAGGATTAAAGAATGAAAACTCTTCATCCTTTATGAGAGGAAGCTCTATTTAGGGGTTTCCATTGATTTTCAAGATCTATTTTTGAAGTTCCAACAATGTTGAAGGCCCTAATTTGCATATTTCTGTTACATCCAACTAGGGTTTGGAGAAGCAGTGTTGTAGTTGATTTTTGGGTGGCATTTCCAACAGTTTCCTGGTGGAGCGATTCACTTGTGGGAGGATTCAAATTTGATACCTATCTTCATTGCCATAATTTTGGAGATCAATTCTAGCCTATTTGCATCTGATTTGGGCTTTGGAAATATTTTTCCAGTCTTGTCTATAAGCTGATTTTTGCAGACTTCAAATAAAAAATACAAATCTTCTTTTTGGGTAGAAAAATTTATATTTTAATTATTCATGCATTTATAATAATCTCTGAGCAGTTTAGGCAAATTTTTGAGTGATTTTACTTCAGTTTTGTGGGCCAACCATCCTCAAAGCAAGTCGCATTTTTCTAAAGAAATTCAAATCTTCATTATTTTTCATCAAAAATATATCTTTTAGTTGCTGTTATAAATTAGATTTGTGGTTGTTCCTTTTGGGGGCATAAATTGTCCCATTGGGGACATTATAGTGGTATCAAAGCAATTTCCTTGCCATCCTCTGAAGAGATTAGATCTGAATGCAAACAGGGAAATCACCTTTAGTTTTTCAAAGAAGGAATCCAACTCCAAAGAAAGTGACAATGGAAGAGCACGATCCAAGAGCTCCTCCTTTAGTCAAGTTAACCTACTACATGAGGTGTTTACAAGGAGTCGAAGAGAGTTGCAACAATCTATAAGGGAATCTTAAAGGGAAATGTGTGGTGCATTGACAGGCTCAATTATGGACCTGGCTACGGTTCTACAAGGGCATAATATATCAGGTAATCAAGGTGCAACCAACAATGGTGAAGGAAGCTCATCTAGATCAGCAAAGACATCCATCAAGCCTCCACCTCAAATATTCAGTGCCAAGTTTCTTCAAAGAGAGGAACAACCAATTGAGCTAGATATTCCAAGTGATGTTGAAGACATTGAGGCATGAGGTGAAGAATATGCAGCTCTCAGTTTCAGGGTGAGAGAGATGTTGTCTTTCAGGGATTACCGTCAAGTGAAGAATAGCAAAGGCACAAGCAAGAATAAACGAGCTCAACATGAGCAACCAATAAGAGACATACAACAAAGATTGGGTAAGGTAACTTTTCCTTCTTGTGACGGTTCAAATAAATGTTCAGATGGAGCATGGTTACAAAAATTGGATACATATTTATCATTGAATCCTATATATGAGGAAGAAGCCCTCAAATTTGCAACATTGCATTTGGAGCGAGTTGCACATGAGTGGTGGTACCAAGCATTGATCACACAAGGGCATGGTTCCATCACAACCATTGAAGAATTCAGTTAGTGTTTGACAGAAAGATTTGATAGAATATATCCAGAGAATATCAGGGAGTTGGCTCAACTCAAGCAAGAAGGATCATTGGACAAATATATCTTAAAATTTCAGAGACTTGCAGTGATGGTACCAGATGTCAGTGAAAGAAGACTTGTATTGCTGTTTATTGAAGGTCTAGCAGAGCCACTTAGTGGCTTAGTTAAAGCCTTCAGTCCTCCATTTCTACAAGGAGCTATTAAGAAGTCTTTGGATTTGGAAACTTCAGTTCCAAAGAGCAAAAATTTGCATTTTGGACAACAAAGGACCACCTTTGTGGCAACAAAGGGACTCATTTGGACAGCCAATGACCACTCAAAATTGTGACCAAGGGACAACAACTAATGGACAACAAGGTAGGCACATTCAAGAGAAAAATGATCCAAAAGAGTGGATGAAAAACAAGCTAATAGAGGGAAAAAATGAGTTAAGAAGGAAAAATTTATGCTTCAACTGTAAGGACCTATGGACACCGAACTATTGTTGCCTTGGCAAAGGGTCAATTCATTACATTGTGGTAGTTTCTGATGAGGAAGATGATGGAGAGAGTACTGATCTGAAAAAAAAACAAAGGAAGAGAAAGTGATTCTCACGGGTGTCACACTTGCTATCTTGTCTGTAACGCTTAGTTTCTATGCATTTCGAGTTAGAGGAGACCTTCATGGGCAAAAGATCACCGTGTTGATCGATAGTGGAGCTACACATAACTTCATTGACGAAGGTTTGGTCATACGGATGGGATTGAAGATGGAAGATCTCCAAGGCTTCAACGTGATAGTAGTGGATGGATATTCACTTTCATGCACAAATAAGATTTCACAACTTGAGCTCACCTTAGGAAGTCATGAGGTAAGAGATGATTTTTATGTTATTGGCATTGGTGAGATGGATATAGTACTTGGAGTACAATGGCTGCAAGCTTTGAGTGAATTCATTCAAAATTATCAGACTATGGAATTGAAATTTAAGGTGCAAGACAAAAAGTTATACAAGGTATGAAGAATGGTACTCCACAAGTTGTGACAACTAAGAGTATGGAAGGGTCTTCTAAAAGAGGGCAGATTTCATGTGTTGAGCATTGTGTGTAGCTTGGGAATTGGTACACTAAAGTCAAGACATCATGAAGGCAAGAGGAAATGAAGATTTTGATGACATTCCAAGGTATGAAAGAAATGGTAACATGTCATATTTATTGCTACATATTAAACCATTTCAGATTTATTTTCCTCATGAGAAGCATGATAAAATAAAGGATAAAGTTTGCATTATGGAGCATGTGGAACCCTTGATCCAAATTCATGTTTATGAGCATTATGAGATCTACATACTTTGTCAAGAACTCTCTCATTTGATAGGTACGAGATCAAGACTATGGGAACACTGCAACATGTTTAACATCTTGGACATGGCATTCGGGCATATGAGCTTGCAATTACTTAAGGGCAAACAATTTGGGGAAGGGAGGATTGACATATCCATTTATCAGAATTAACAAGTCGAAGACCCTTAGCCCACCCATTCATTGTTTCCCGATAGCTAAGGGATGGAAAAAAAGGGAAACAAGTCCTAATAAATTAATTTTAAGTGCATAATGAAATTTATTATAAGCACTTGAATTAATTATTAGTGACAAAAAAAAAGAAAAAAAAGAAAAGTCACTTTATTTTTATTTCCCCCTAGTGGAAAAATGCGACCCATATGGGGATTGAAAACAAGGGGATAAATAAATATTAAATAAAGTTAAGCAAGAGGAAAATATTTAATAAAGTGTAAAGAGCTGAATGGGCCTTTGTGTGGGCAAAGAGGCCAAGAGAAGTTATAAAGGCAAGTCTCCATGCATGGAGAAGGATCACTTTTTATATATTTTTATCTCTGAAATTGGGTTGAGCTATTTGCTTTCTATTTTTACCTCAAAGGACAAAAACCCTTTGAAGTGTTTGCATTAGAGGACGAAAACCCTCTATTGCCAAGGATTGAAGAACGTAAACTCTTCATCCTTTGTGAGAGGAAGCTCTATTAAGGGGTTTCCATTGATTTTCAAGATTTTTATGTCTAGATTTCTGTTACATCCAGCTAAGGTTTGGAGAAGAAGTGTTGTAGTTAATTTTTGGGTGGCATTTCCAGCAGTTTCGTAGTGGAGTGACCCACTTGTAGGAGGATTCTGGGTTCCTTAGGGCACGACTAATTCAGATTTGATTCCTATCTTCATTGGCATAATTTTAGAGGTCAATTCTAGCCTATTTGCATCCGATTTGGGCTTTGGAAATATATTTTCCAGTCTTGTTTGTAAGCTGATTTCTGCAGACTTTAAATAAAAATTACAGCTCTTCTTCTTGGGTAGAAAAATTTATATTTTCAGTGTTCATGCATTTATAATAATCTCTAAGCAGTTTTGGCAAATTTTTGAGTGATTTTACTTCATTTTTGTGGGCCAACCATCCTCAGAGCAAGTCACATTTTCTTAAAGAAATTCAAATATGCATTGTTTTTCATCAAAAATATGTCTTTTAGTTGCTGTTATAAATCAGATTTGTGGGTGTTCCTTTTGGGGGCATAAATTACCCCATTGGGGACATAAATTGTCCCATTGGGGACATTACAATGTTAACATTTTTTCTAAGGAAACTATTTGACCCATTGAGACATCATTTGAAGTCAAATAACGAACATTCTCCTTTCCTTTGAAATGATCTCAAAGTCTTATCCGAACATTTTGGCAACACATTTTTGTTTTTGCATGGTGGATAATCTCTATTCTATGTAATCATGTTTTTTTTGACCTTGAAGTGTCAACCCATCAGCTACAGGCACATCTTGAATTATCTTGTTTATGATCAATGACCATTGATGAAGAATAAGCACTTTGAATGGGATGAATGGGTATTATGTCTAGCCTTTCTTGGACTTTGCTCCCAATCTTGCTCAATCGGGCATGGGTTGTTATATAGTTTGATATTGGGGGACTGACCACTTGGAATGAGTTGGATAGCGTTGTCATGCTCTTGAACTGGTGGAAGACCCTTTGGAACATCCTAGGAAACTTTTCCATGCTTATCAAGTATGCCTTGTAAATATTTAGGAGAAGCCAGCCGATGTGGTTGTGCTTCTAGAGAGAATAATAGTGCAATCATTCCCTAGGCTACCTTTTCTAACATCTTTTCCATGAAGTGAGAACTAATTACTTTTGGGGGTGGACCTTTGGGGTCTTTAAGCCGACATCCCTTCCTGTCAACTTTAAACTTTATGAAGAGATAATGTAAGTTCCCTTGCATTCGTGCCAAGTGTTTTTGTCCACTAAACTCCCAATCCACATTTTCTCCTCCATAAGAATTGCATAGGGTTGGACATTTGATAACTATCCATCATGAGTTTAATGGTATTGAATTTCCTTGAGCAACCAATGGCACCCTCATTAGAAATAATGCCTTGGAAATATGGGGACAGATAAACAAGCTTTTAAAGCAATTAGCGATTTTGTGCTCAATGATGTTCCTGTGCTACATGAGTCGATCAACACCACAATCTTCAGCTTCTAGATGAATCCTTCCGCATAGAGGTTTTGGAATCTGTGGTGTGTTGATACCCACTAGTGCATGATATGAGATGGTGATTGTCTTAGACTCTCATCATACGGTTCATGTGACCATGGATCCTCATTATCTGTTCCATCCACCTCTACCTTGGGGGTATATTCTATGTAGGAGAGTTTCTTTTCCACATATTACTGCTGTAGTTGAAGCAAAACTTTTTCGCCTTTTTTTTCATCAAGTTGATTAGGCGTATGTTGGGGTTCAGATTGCACATTTCGTCTTTGCCATCTCAAGGTACTTGTAGTGGTTCTCTTGGTAGTTGGCAGCCATGTTCCTTTTCTCAACCTCCAGATCCATGCTGATAGCTTGCTTCAGATTGTTCTGAAAGGCAACCATCTTATTGGATTTTGGATCTAAGATTTCTGCAGGAAGACATTTCTACAAATTTCACACAAAGTAAGTTCGATGATGATGAGTGAGGTAGCTCACTTGAAATGTCAGTTTAAGAAAGCCAATGCAATCTTTTCCAGAAAAAATTGTTGATCATGCTGGAAGTTATCCTTTAGCCCACCAATGAATGACTCCAACAAATTATCATATGAGATATCGTCCACCCTTAAGATTAGTGTTTGGGATTGTTGGATGCTTCTGCCATTGACTGAAGAAAATGCCTTGTTTTATTTCCCAACAAAGCAAGCCACTAATTCCTCAAAAAAAGTTGTCCATTCTAAGAACGAGGTTCCTTTGCGCTTTAGCATCCATTATGACCATAACTTTTGGTTTGGTTCAAAGTTCATAAGAAACTGCTTGCATGACTCCAGTTGGGGGGTGAAATAGTTTATAGTTTTTGTTTGGCCTTGTGTTGAAATCCGCCTCCCTCTATTGCAATTGTGAAGACTTAACAAATGGCCTAGTTTGTTCTCAATCATTGTTGTAAATTGGGCGATGGTTACTTGAAGCTTTGTCAAATCCTCTCTCCAGCCACCTCTTACAAATTTTTGAGCAAATCCTGCTAAGCTTTCACATTAGTTGATAGCGTAATCTTTACTCGATTATTAGCTTCATCTTTATTTTTCTCATTGCTTTCACCAGCGCAGGAGCTCATCATGTTCATCCATGTCGCTAGGTTTGTTGTCGGATAGCTATTTTTTTGATGGAGTGACTTGTTTTTCGATGGTGAAACCTCTTTTTCTTTTTGAGCGGCACTAAGGTTTAGCCAAAATCAGCAAAAATGGGTTTTGGCCAGGGTGCGAATGGTTGGGCAAAAAAATGAGAACCAGAAAAATAGGGCCCGAATAATTAGGGTACAGGAAATAGGCAAAACAAATTAGGGTGCAAAAATAGGGCCAAGATGTACTGGCACAAAGAAGGGGTAAAAAATTAGGATTAAAAGAGTAAGGTGGGGAAAATGTAGGCCAAATATTGGGGCAAAAAAGTGGGGGTAAAAAGAATGTGCCAAAAAGTAGGTGTGATAGATTAAAAGCGGTAAAGCAGGGAAAATTAAAAAAATCTACCCAAATATGTACAACTGCTGTTGATTTTTAATCCCTTGATCCTTGCCTTTTGTGCCACAGATTCACTGTGCTTATCATCAATCTGATACCACTTGTGATAATAATTGTATATTTTGCAAGTAGTGAACAAGGTTCAAATTATATAGAAGCAGAAAATCACATAATAACAAAATAGAGCAGAATTTGCAAAACCCCGAAGAGGTAGGTGGAGGTAGCTTGCTGAAATACTTAATGACTGAAATGAGAAAGCAGATCCACTTCGAGGGGCTGACCTCACAAAAGCACTTGGCTAAGAAATGAATTTTACAACTGATGATTTCCAAAGGAAATCCATCCTTTTGTATATGGATATAATTGGGTTGGGTTAAGCTAATACCCCTAATCAAGCTGACATTTTCGAAATTAAAAAATCTAGAAACTAGTACATGACTAGTCAAAGATTAGCAATACATAGGGATAAGTGGAAGATTAGGAATGTAACAAGTAATACAGTGTGTTTGCATGTGGCTTGTTGTAGGTGGATAAGCTCATTCATCATGTTCCCCACCTCCTTGAGTAAGGTTGCATTATATGCTAACCACATAAGTTTTGTTTTATTTCTTTACATGAAAAAGTGCATGAAGGTGGTCTATAACATTTGTTTTGTAAGATGTATGATCGTTTTATATTTGGGATTATAAAAATGAATGATATAAGGTGATATCAAAAATTTGAAATGCCTTCTACTCTAATTCTTTGTATTCAAAGGGAAATAAGTATTCCAAAATCATGAAGGCAAACAAAAAAATATGCAATGTTTTTATAGGTAAGCTTTCTTGACCTATTGAGGAATTGTGTGTTTCCCTAGCCTGCATAATGGTGACATTTATTTGATGGATGTGTTTACTTCTGCACTTCATAGAATCTAATTTATGGCAGGAAAGAGTTTTTCTATTATTATTTTGTGTCATTATGGAATTCTAATTTACCTACTCTATTGTATTGTATATGCATGAGACAGATTTGGCTGAAAAGATAGCATCAACTTCTAAACCGGAAGAGAAGTTGTCCTTGTTGCGAGGATTCTTCTTTTGGCTTAAGGTTTTCTTTTTTCCTTTAGTCATATTTATTTTGAATGCCTTAGTTTGGAATTTCATTTATGGACATGGTTTTTTTAATTGCATCTTCCTCTCAAACTTCAGTGAGGAATGTGCACACTATAGTTAAAATGTGTTGAAACTTGAAAATGAAAAATGCAAATATGTGAAGGTTTTTAGATGAATATTCATGGAAAGATAATATTGGATATACTTTAAATGAATCAAGGGAGTTTCATATTTACTTTATACAAACCCATTTGATGTTGTGTGTGATGGACAAAACATAGGTAACTCTAGTGTTTTGTTTAATGATATTTGAATTGAATCAATGTTTCCATCTACCAATATATATACCATCAAGGGGGTTAAAGTATTACTCCTTCAACCCAAAATTTTGACAACTCTTGCACTAGGAAATAAATATAACATTAGAACAAGCTTTGAAATTTGTGCATATTTTTTGTGCAAAATATAGTTAAAATTTCACTTAGACATTCTCATCATCCACTTTATGTTGAATGCCCCTCTTCGTATACTTAGGTCTTACTGGAAATAACGATCACTATGATCTCAACATGTCACATGCATGTGGCTCTTAGATTATGATTAAAAATTTACTTGAGGTGCTTTGATGAAAAGTTATGAATGCAGGTGATTGGAATTGGAATGCAATATTTCTTTGGAGAATTTATATTACAATTATAAATGGGTATAGATGATTGATTTTTGGAGAGCTGCATGCATGCTTTAAAGACAACTCTGCAATGTTTGCATAAGCACTAAATTTTATATCGACTAAGTATGCTAAAGGTTTAAGGTTGATATTATTTTAAGATATATGTATAGCTAACAAGCAAGCACATAGAGTCAAGATTTCCTTAAACAAAGGTATACCTGAGTAAACATAATGAAAAGAAAAAGAATAGCACAAAAACTTTGTTTGGCTATTGCAAGGACTACATTTACCTTGACAAGAAACCATCTTGGTTGTTGGCCTGCAAGTATTTCTAATGCTAAAAGGATCATTGATGCCGTTATAATATTATTTTGTGCATTGCTAAACTTTCTGATATAAGGGGGCACCTTATGATAATATATTAATATATCTAAGAATGGTATTTGCATACTAACAATCTCTTCTAGCATTTAGTAATACTTGTGTCTTTCATGCCTTATAAATTTACCGACATGCTACCACTCACAAGGCTTGTATATGCTCAGAAACTCAGAACATTTTTTGTGATTTACTGGTTTACCAAAGTTCTACTCCATTCGCTTCTTGTTGTCAGGCCTATCAATTCTTTGTCTGCTACTGCTCTTCTGTTTAGGCAATACAACGGTTGGCTTAGCTAACATTGCCAAACATTTTTTTTTTCTACATGTAGTTTAACTAGCTGTAAAACTGGGTCATAAAAAATTTCCACTCAAAATTAATCAAACTATTTGGATGCCTGTTTTGATGTTTTTGAAGAGTCCAAAGCATAGTTCAAAAAATCGTTATCGGCGATTTATCGGTAGGCCAAATTTTGACTCGGAAATCGGGAATCGGCAATTTCTCAGCAATTTATCGGCAACTTTATCGCTACTTTAAAAAAACATTTAAATTCATAAAATAAACTTAAATTAAATGTAAAAACATTGTTAAATGATGCGAGAAGTGACTCTATAGAATGCCATAGGCCCATATGCATATTTTTGATTAAGTTTTGACCATAAAAGAGTACAAAGTTTGCAAACAACAATGCTCATAGAGTCATGTCACATGTGACTTTTGAAGTATCACTATTAAATATCAATAATATTCCATTTCACCAAACACGCCTAAAATAAGTATGTTGCACTTGCAGATGCCTCGTGGAAGTGGAAGGTAAATATTCCTCCTCCGCAACACCAACATTGTCATCTACAAAGATATCATTTGAATCATCACCAACTCTAATGTCCTTGATGGTATTGCTTCTTAAGTCTCCCTCTCCAAAGCTGCTATCTCCTCTATAGTAAACATAGGCTCCCCATCATCAGCAATCCAATCATCATATGGATCAATGTCAGCCAAGTCAATTGCATCATAACTCTGTGCCCCCTCCACTTGTCTCACACGAAGACGAAGATTGTATCACACGAGGACAAGGTCATTGAGGCGTTGCGTTGTCAACTTGTTGCGCTTCTTTGTGTGAACAACTTCGAACATGCTCCAATTACATTCGCATCCAGAAGCACTGCATGACTAACACAAAATGCGGATGGCTAGCGTTTGAAGATTTAATGTTTTTGCACCATAATCTTCCCAACACAAATCTGCAAATAAAACATTTATAATTTTGTAAGTTAACTAGGCTTGAATAAATAAAAGAATACTATACTTCTAGTATCTAGTTCTACGTGTAATGAGACTAAATACAAATGACTCAATTTTTTTTTACCTGGCTGAGAAGTGTTTCTTCCTTTCACACATAGAACCGAAGAAAAGAGCCTCCCCTCTGCAGTCTTGTAAATCTGTAGCTCGTCAACAATTGCATCTCTAATATCTTCGTTAGATACCATCCTCTCAATGCATGTATTAATGCCATCCATAACCTCATCAACCTTAAATGATGGGGAAAAGAAAAATTTTGGGTTTAGGTAGTACGCCGCTGCATGTATATGTCGATGGAGTGTCTTGTTCCATCTTTGATCAATTATGCGTCAAATGGGTTCATATTTTTGCTGATTGTGCCCATAATATTTAGTTCTGGCCTCCTTGGCCACATCCATAGCCTCATACAAATAACTCATTGGGTTTTTTCCCCATCCACCATCCATAGAACTCGAACCAAAGGCTCTGACACCTAAAACAAAATAACATATAAATTTAAAATTAAAATTAATTAAATATATATATATATATATATAACAAACAAATGATAAATAAACAAATATTCAAGTTTAGATTACCTTCATGATTTCTTCCATTTGCTTTGCAAACATATCATCAAAAACGGTCTTCACGACCCTTTCCCCTTCGGTCTTCCTAGCATAGGGAGACTCCAACCATCGCGTGCTCACAAACATCTACTTAAGGGATGTTATTGAGGCTGCAATGCTCTGCAATGTAATGAAGTTTGTGGCAAATCATGTGACCCCTGGTCGCACAAGCTCTTTTCCATTGGTGTAAGTTTAGCACCCAAGTGTGATTGTAGATGAACTTTGTAATATTTCTTGCGTCTTCAATCATATTTTTCACCCATGAGAGTTTTCCTATGTCCTCTAATAAGAGATCCAAACAATGGGTTGCACAAGGGGTCCAAAAAAGTGCAGGGTGCCTCTCCTCAAGATGTCTCCTTATTGCTACATATGCCGCCGCATTGTCTGTCACAACTTGGATGACATTCTCCATGCCCATCTCCTTCACCACCTCTTCTAACATATCACACAAAATGCTTGCAGTTTTCACTTGGTGGGAGACATCAATTGATTTCAAGAAGACCAACTGCCCACTTGATGCCACTAGGAAGTTAATCAATGTGCAGTTTTTCCCATCTGTCCACCCATCAGGAAAAATGGTGCATCCTTTTTTTTGCCATACCTTTTTTTGTTGTTCTACAGGAGCTTTGGTATGTATGACGGAATTCTCTAACAATGGGCCACTCAAATCATGTGGAGTAGGAGCCTTGAACCCCTTCCTGGCAACGGTCAATGCAGTGACCAAATACTCCCAATATGGACTTTTTGCCACATTGAAAGGAATTTTGTTATAGTACCAAAAATTTGCCGTAGCTATTCTTGCTTTGTTGTGCATTTCATTATTCCAAGTGGTACCTTCAAGTGAAGGTTGTGAACCAGGACTACTTCGAGGAACAAAAAACATCTCTAAACTACTATTAGTGGATGAGCCCCATCCTTGTGTCTAACCTCATGGAGTTGGGGCAATAGAAGATGCCCCAATGTCAAAATCTTCCCTCGCTACCCTCCTATTTGCTAGGGCTGCAAGTGCATCATCTTTCCTCTTCTTTTCTTTTTTCTCTGCATAATCTGCAAAGAAAGAAGACAACTCTGGTTGAGCCTCAGACGATGCTTGATTGCACAATGTCACTTCATTCCTTGGTATCCGTGCGATGTGGAACTTAAGGCGATAAACACTTCCACTCATGTTCATGCCACAATAATTGCATGCAACACAATTGCCTTCTGTTCGTTCACAATGCTTCCAAGAGGGTTCTTTTGAGTTAGGCTTACTAAGAGCAGCTAAACCGGATCCCGATGCCATTTTACAAAACAAAAAAAAAAACAATTGTTTTAGATTTACATGCCTTAGAAAAATAAAATTGTATGACGAAATTAAGAATAATATTGCTATTGCATGAAGAAAAAATTACAACAAAGCTATAATGAAAACGTATGATTCGTGTATACAAAATGAATTAAATTATAATAGTAAATTGTAATACAGTAATATACAATAATATAACAGTATACATTCATAAAACGAGTTAAAAATATAGAGTTTAACATAATTAATACATGACTAAATAGTAAATACAAAATAATATTAAACATTTAGCAGTACTAATATTAACTAAAAAACAAATTACAGAGTAAATGTTGAATATATAACTAAATACAAAGTTTAATTTGTTTTATTGTTATATTACTGTTATTATTAAATATATTAATTCGTTATACCAATTAAATATATCAAATTTTAATATTTCGAATTTCCTGTTATTTTATATTCGTTTTGTATTCATTTAAAATATTATTGGTATAAGTTTATAACAGTAATATATTACAATGTATGCAAAAGGAATTAATTTGTAAATTCGTGAGTATACAGTTATTATTTAAAAACTTAAAAAAAGAAATATATTGTAATACTGTATAGTAAATATGATTTTATGGGAATTTATAGTATAGTATAGACTCTAGAGTTCTAGGGATTTATAGTACCTACTGCCACGAACTGGCTGGAAGTGGAAAGTTGAAACTGCCATGAGCTGGATAGGGCCACGAAATAGCACAAAACCACTACGAAATAGCACAAAACTGCCACGAAATAACACAACCACCACGAAAATGGCACGAAACCGCCACGTAATGCCACGAAATGCTGGAAAATAGGCACAAAATGCTGGAAAGTACGAGCCGCAAGAGAAAATACGAGTCACCCAAGACAAAAATACAAATCATTTTGGTCGCTTTTTGCATTTAAACCCTTAGCCAAATGATTTTCCACGATTTTTAGGTGATTTTCCACAATTTATCAAGGTATTTATCGCCGGAAAATTGCGATTTATTGGCACTGGAAAAATTGTGATCTTTTGAAATTGAATCGTTTTGCTTAGGGTAAACGATAAATCATGATTATCAGGGGATTTATCATGATTTTTAATACTATGGTGGCAATTATATTGACAAATATTTAGGTTGGCTAGTACTATTGTCAGCCTGAAGTTGCACCCTGATAGAGAATGGTGTGTGTACTCTCTCTCCTCTTGACAAAATTGGAACACCTCAAGGCTATGGGTAGCCTATGTTAGAGGTGAACCTCTAGAGAGGGCTGGTTTCCTTGTGAAACACTAAAAAACGAAAACTTTGACAAGGAAAAGGGAAAATGAATGCAAAAAATGGGAAATAGGGTGATACACCAATAATTTAACACATGCATGTAACTCGGCATAGAGAAATCAAAAATCCACGCACTTGTACATCTCTAGACTATTTTACATAATAAATTCAAGGGTTTAGGAGAGAAGAATAACGATAGAGGGAATCAATTCCACATTAAAGCAACACAATATTCTTATTAAACACAATGAATAATCAGAAAAACAACAATATGAGAGGGCAAAAATGGAGCTTTTTATTCATAGGTGTAAGTAGAAGGCTAGAATTGCCAGAGAAAATCAGCCCAAGTGTGTGTAATTATTCAATAATACAAAACTGAGCCTACATAGGCAGTTGCGTCAAAAATAGTTGTCTGCATGCTATTTTCTTTATTTTCTAACCCCTTATGGCGCATGGGCAGCAGCATGTCCCTTTTAATTATTTAATTCTTTCCTCCATCCTTGGCACCAAACATCAAGTAGACTGCTGCATGCATTGATTTTAATTTATTTCATTCATCCTTCTCCTTTTTACGACAACACTCAAAACAGTTTGTTGCATGCTTTTATTAATTTATTTTTCTCTTGCTGCTGCCAAAATCTAGCTAGAACAACTCTTTTTTATATATTTAATTCCCATTTCTGTCTTAGGCTGGCATATGGGACAAAATTTAACTTTATTTTATTTTTTCCATTCTATTTTGTCTCATCCATGCTTGTCTTCATGCTTGGCCCCATATTTTAGAACTATAGTTCTATTTTTAATTATTTTCACCCTTGACTATTCATGCACATGGGACAAAAACTCTTTTGTTTTATTCATTTATTCACTTCTCCATGCTTTGGCGCCGGTCTTAAAATTGGAACAACAATCTCCTTTTTTATTTAAATTCTATCCATGCAGGCTTCTCTTCCTTTGCCTAGCGCCAATGTGGACTGAATATCAGTTCTTTTGTTTTAATTTATTTCTCTTCCTATCCTTAGCGCCAATTTGAACTGGAGTTGCAGTTCCTTTCCTTTGCGTATATTCTATTCATGCACCCTTCTTATCTCTCCTTGGCGTGCAAAATATGGTAACATTTTGGCGACATCACGGGATTGTTTTCCTACTAAACAAAGAGATCAGTAGGCTTCATCATCCATTGGGCTATGGAGTCACATACCTTTGTCAACAACTTTGAAACAAAACAACTGAGATATTCTCTCCAACAAAAGGAAAACATGTGCATGCAATCTCTTCTTGAAAAGACAACTAACTAAGAAAACTGAAGAAACAATGTGCATGCAAACACTTATTGAAAGTAAAATACTCTAATGATGTTGAATCCTCAATAAAAAGCTTTGAGGAAAATCCCATTAACCGGGATTGGTAGTTCTTCACCATTCAACCGAGATAACTGAAAAACATTGTGAGGCTTGCACGCTGAAATAACATATGGCTCTCTCCAAATAGCATCAAATTTGGTGTGCTTTTCCGGTTTTGCTTTGTTTGCACCCCACTTAAGAACAAGATCACCTTCCTGAAAGACTTTTGCAACTGCTTTCTTGGTCAAAATTCTTCTTTACTGGAGCTTGGTGAGTTTCTACGACGAGCATGGCTTCATGTCTTAATTCTTCCAACTGCACAAGTTTTGCTTACCTTACCTCCACGGGACCTGCTTCCAACAACTCTAACTGATGAATAAGCTCTAAAGCGGGTAGCTCAAGAGAAATTAGAAGTCTTGCTTCCTTGCCATAAACCAACATGTATGGAGAATTATCAATAGATTTTTTGGGAGTGATTTTGTTAGCCCACAAAGCGGTTTTTGAGTTTTTTGTGCCTAGACCTTTGATTTTCATCCAGAACCTTTCTAATATTCTTCAACAATTTTTTATTTGTAGACTCTGCAAGACCATTACCTTGTGGGTAATAATTTGATGAAGTACTCAAGTAAATACCATTCCGGACAACCCACCCTGTAATTTTAGCACCAACAAAAACAAGACCATTATCTGAAATAATAGTAGTAGCAACTTCAAATATAATAATAATACCTTCATAGAAGTCCAGCACACTAGTTTCATTCGCTTATTTCAGTACAACCGCTTTTGTCTATCTGGTAAAATAATCAGTGGTAGTAAGAATCCACTTGTGACCCAAACTGGATGGTGGATTAATCATTCCAATGAAGTCCAATCCCCACTGCATAAAGTGTTGATCTGCTGAAATAGGATGAAGAGGAAGGGCTGCAAGCTTTTCCTTACCCACGAAGAAGGCACACTTCTGACATCTTTTGACCCATGCATAATAATCTTTGAAAATACTTGGCCAATAATAACCTGCTTTCATGATTTTGAGAGCAAGTAATCCTTGGAGCATAATGGCCACTTAATAAACCTTCATGAAATTCTTGCAATAATTTGTCAACTTGCGAAGTTCTATACATATCTCAGAAGAACACCATTAATATCCCTCTTAAATAATATACCATCAATGAGTGCATAAGGAATAGCTTGTAACCGGAAATACATCCTTTTTGTCTTATCCAAACCTTGGGGAAGAATAACCGAATGCAAGTACTGAATCATGTCTTGTGTCCAACTCATAGAAGATGGTATTTCAGCTGCTTGTGGCTGATTTATGAGTGCAAAAACAACTTTCTTTGATTCCAAATCTGAAATTAAGTGTCTCACATAACCCTTTTCCTCAGATCAACTTTGTTACCTTGAAGTCTACGTCATATTCCATGACTTTTGTGATTCAACCAACCCTCTTTTCATTCAGATCCTTGCTCAACAAAAACTCTTTCACACTTTGAGCAACCATAACATGAATTCTATTATTAGAGAGCATATATCTGAAATTCTTTAAGCCTCTAATAACAAAAAGTACTTGCTTTTCCACAAAAGTATACTTCACCTCATAGTCATGTAGCCCTTTGCTAAAGAAAGCAATGGGTTGCTCTAAATTGTCATGATTCAGCTGAATTAAGATCGTTGAAATTGTTTCAACTGCTGCAAATGCATACAATATTAAATCCTTTGAAAAATCTGGATTTGCAAGTGTTGGAGCTTGAGCAATAGCTTCTTTAATGGCCTCAAAACTGATTTTTCCTTCTTCTATCCAACTGAAACTCATATTATTTTTCAACATAGCAGTTAGAGGCTTTGATAAATTAGCAAAGTCAACAATGAATCTTCTCACAAAATTGATTTTACCCAAAAAGCTTTGAAGTGCTTTCTTGTGCTGAGGTAAAGATAAAGCTAGAATTGAGCTTACTCTTTTTGGATCTATGGCCAAACCTTCTTTTGAGACCATGTGGCCCAAAAGTTTACCTTCATGCACTGGAAATATGCACTTCTTTGGGTTGAAAGAAACCCCATATTGTCTGCACCTTTCAAAAACTTGCCTCAGATGGCTCAAATGATCATTAACACATTTACAAAAAACAGTAATGTCATCAAGATAAATCAAAACATTGACATTGATCAAACCTTGGAAAGCCATATCCATAGCTCTCTAAAAAGTGGCTCCTACATTAGATAACTCAAAAGGCATATTTCTGTAAGCATATGTCCCCAAATTAGTAGTGAAAATTGTCTTGTACTGATCCTCTTCTTTTACCAATATCTGATTGTAACTATTGTAACCATCCAGAAGAGAGAACTTCTCTGCACCTGATATAGTTTTTAGAATCTAATCCATTGATGGTAAAGGATAATGATCCTTTAGTGAATCCCTGTTTAGATCCCTGAAATCATCACACAACCTTATTTCTCCATTCTTTTTCCTCACAGGTACAAGATTTGCAATCCATGAGGAATGCTTGGTAGGAAAGATAATACAAAACTCAATAAGATTTGTTAGTTCCTTTCTCATCAAAATTTCAATTTTTGGATTAACAGGTCTTTGCTTTTGCCTTACAGGTTTGGAATTGGGCTCAAGCTCAATGGTATGTTGAAATAATCCTGGATAGAAACCTTTTAAATCCTCATACTTCCAAGCAAAAACATCAATGAATTCATTGCATAATTGAACAAAAGCTTGCTTTTCTTCCAAATTACATAACTTACCATGCTTCAAAAAACTTTCCATCGCTGATTGCTATGTCCTCATAGTTCTCTTGCTTAGTAGACATCCTGATTTTGTCTATTTTCAGCCGATCATCATTGTTTAAAATACTCTCAAGGGTTACCAATCATTGGGGCAACTTATTAGTCTTTAATTGCAAGTTTTGTTGAATAAAACGTACAATCTATTCGTCATTCTCAAACACTTGCCAGTTAGTATTGTTATCAGGAATTGAAGGCCTTACAACCATTTTAATATGAGGCTGATTATTCTTTCTTTTCACTTCATTAGGAATTTCAAAATCAGCCCCAACAACTGCCGATCTATCTGCTTGTTTATACTCAGATCTAGGTATTGATTGAACATTAAATGCATCAAAATCTTCTATAAGACCCCAAACTCTGTCTATATGATTTCATCAAAAGGATTCTTTGCAATGTTCAAATTTTTCACCTGATTTATGATCAATTCACTGTCACCAAATCCCTGTAGGTGCTTAATTCCCTTCATTTTAACCCACTGTAAAACATGGATTAGTGCCTCATATTTAGTTGCATTGCATGTACAAATAAACTGAAATCGAATAGAAGAATAATACCTTTGACTCTCTAGTGATAATAGAACATTACCTGTACCTGATCCATTCTTGCTTCTAGATCCATCAAAGTATAAACTCCACAATCCTGTATCAATCTCATCAGTTTTAACCAACATTGGTAAAAAAAATCCTCTTGATGCATGCAATAAATTCCCAAACCAACGTCTTTAATGTATGTTTCTTTAGCATATTTATAAGGATCAAAGCCATGATGGTTAGTTCCCCGGTCATCCAATAATAAATCTGGTATGCTCTTAGAGTGGGTGTCTGTATCATGAATAACTGGATGATATCCTTAGTAAAAAACAATACAATTTACACTGCATGCATTAGGTACCTAAGGCTCAATATGAAATTTAGCAAGAGGCTCAGAATTAATTGTTACCTTCGTGCTATACCTTGTTTTGAAAAATAGACAAGACCAATCTAATGATAAATAACCTCCAATGTTAGTTGTAAAATGTCTAGATAAACACAAAGTGAAGTATGGAGGTAGATCTACTACCATAATATCCTGTAAGATTGGAAGGCTTGGACATGCATGCAAACCCAACTTTAGATCTCTGATTATACCAACTGCTTTGGTAGTTGTGCCATTCAATTGCAAAACTCCTTTGTCATGTGGCTCATATTTGAGTCCTAGCTTATCTGCTATCAGCTTAGGCATAACTGTACTGCTAGCACCACTGTCAACCATGCAATTATGGACTAAATTATTACCAATAATCAAAGAAAGGTAGAAAGGAGGAGGCTTACCAATTCTTTTTGCTTGAAATTCAGCGTTAGAGGACTGATCTATATTTGCAAGCTAGACTGCATGGAAACGCCCTGGAGGTCCTCGTACTAGCCTGGAAATGTACTAAGTACTGGTATGAGTACTGGTACGCTGTGGGTACGGTTGGGTACGTACCCAGCCGTACCCACAACCTCAACACGTCTTTTTTAAAGACAACTCAATAAAACTTAAAAAATATGCATTTTTTAAAATTTTAAAGTATCTTATTTCTAATTTTAAACTTAAATGCATTATGTTATTTTAATTTATTATCATGTTTTGAACATTATAAATCAATACACATTTCAAATTCATACAAGATAGATGACTACAATATGTTCTCGTTACCAAAGAGCAACAAGATACTTTGTTATACAAGATACATACTTAAACGAGAAATTTCAAATTTGTTTTCATGTTCTATGAATGATTTTAACTTTTAAGTTGTATGACTCTATGAGTATTAAATTTCAATAAGTATGCAATGTATGAGAATTAAATGTCAATAAGTATGCAAATGCTTCTTTACACACGCACACACACACACACACACACACACACACACATAAAACGCACCCAAAAGCGTACCGTACCCGAGATTTTTAAAAAATTGCTGTATCAGCGTACTGAAACTGTACTCGTACCCGTACCGAGACTGTCTAGTTTGCAAGTACTGCACTAGCTCTATTTGAATGATCCTGTGTAATTGATAGTTTGGTCAACTCATCTTGTAACAAGCTCTTTTGACCCAGAATAGTCCACGCATCCCACATGGATAAGCTCACATGAGCTTTCTTCATCTGATCTATGATATGATATTAAGAGGAGAGCTGCCCCCTTTTGCTTGACCTTTTGGAACACTTTTAGCCTTTTTTCCCTGATTCTTTTGTGCTTCCAAGTTGTCTTTTTGAATCTGATTTTTTTGTCTTTCTTTCTTATTAGGGACAACAACCTTATTAGTATTATTAGGAAATAAAGAAGATGAACCATGCAAATTAGTTACCTCTGTGGGTTATCCCACTGCTCTTCTTTTGTATACCCTTGTATTAGTTGCATGCTGATCATCATGTTGCCAATTTACCAAATTTGCCTCTCGTGGCTTTGGTGCTTCTTTAGAATCCCCTTGAGGAGGAACCCCAACTGCTGAAAGCTGTGGAATCATCCCTTATACAATCAAAGTTTGATTTAACATTCCATCAGCACAATCAAAAGGATCGTGCGAATGATTACATGGAGCATGTTGACTAGATTTTATGCACAACGTAAAACCTAGGCAATCATGAGATAAATCTCATTCATTTAACGGTGAAGCTCCCTTGTAAGATGTTGATCTATTTTGCAAGGGTGAATCCTAATAATTACTTTAAGTGGTTTTACTTTAATTCCCTTAGCTCTGTGAACCACAACTGGGCAATTTTGCAGCAAGTAAGCAACTGTGATGGGATATTTGCAGAAGGGGGAAAAATAGAAGTAGGGAAAGAAGAAAGGAAGATGTGTTGACTCAACCAATAGCTATCAAAGTTGGTCTCATCCACACAAATTAAATAAACAGATAAATCACAACATTCAACAAAGAGGAAAGAAATCAACTTCTAACCTAGATCTAAGATAAGACAAAGTTTATCTAAAACCTTAAATAAGAGTGATCAACAAAGCACCGTAGACACAAAGTTCTCTAGAAATCCACCTTTTATTCAATCCCCAGCTTTCACAGAAATCACATCAAAGGTTCTCAGTACAAAGTCTGAAAACTCAAGAATGCTCTAGCTAAACAAATTCTCCGATAAACCAAGTTCAATGAACAAAATTGTGATCCTTTAACCCGTAGGCTCTTCCTCTATTTATAGTGCATAGAGGGCAATTACAAATAGGAAACTCTCAATGAACTGCCACATGTGGAAGCTGTAAAGAAAACAACTTGGCAGTATTTCCCCTAGAATTCCTCTTTGTATGACATGCATGCCTTACAACTGAAAATAGAACCTTCTATTTTGCATGTCTGCCACCTATTTCCAAGTAATTGACTTCTTCCAGTAACTTGAAGTAACGGCTTTTAAACCAATCACTTAAGTTTTACAATTTAATTGATTACTCAATTACTTTGTCGGAGAAAATAAGAGAAAGAAGAAGAAAAAGGAAACGAAGAAAATAAGTTATTTCAACTGTTGCAACACTCCCAGTCTTGTTCTTCTTCCATACTCTACATGCTGATCCAACATGCATTGTACTTCTACTTCATCTACTTTAGCAATGAATGAATGATAACTTGTCTTGAACCCAAGAAACTCTTTCTCCCACATGGTTGACTCTTTTCCTTTGATTCTCACCAAACTGGATCTGGCATCATTGTAGATTTTTACCAACTTCTTCACCTCGAATCTATTTCCTCTTAGCAACAGACTGTGATTAGCTTGCAGGTGTTGCCTCTGATCTGTCTTCTCCTTTTATCCTTGAAGCTTTTGTAGTTCTTCTCAAGTATGTGCACTAGTGAAATGTTTGCTGTAAACAATTTAGACAAAATTCATCACCCTTTTATTTTTAATTGCATATGAGCAATTTTGAATTTTGGAAAGCACTCGGGTGAAGGAAATATAAATAGATTCAATGTGGGCTTCAACTGGAAGATTGGGAGCACATGCATGTGCTTTTGAAGGGATTTTGCATGCAATTTACATGAGTTGCGTTAAAAGTCAAGAGGATTTTATGAGACCTTAAATGATTCTGCTTTAGCATTCTAAACCTTCGTGGATTTTGGTAAGACAAGGCAACTCTCATTCATGCTTTATCTTGCAAATTCCTTCTAATTTTTTGTGTGAAAAGTGTAAAGGGCAGCGTAAAAATAAGACATGGAGGGCAGCTGATTTGCACTTGAGTTTTGCGTAAAATTTGTAGTTGGAAGACAACAAAACTTCACGACTTATTTTACAAACTTCATCTAATATTTGTGTGAAAACACAAAGGAGAAGGCAACGCGAAAAATAGAAGTAGAGGGCGGTTCCAAAAACCATGACTTGCATGAGCTTTTTCTCTAACATTTGCGTGGAAATCCATAAGTCATGGCAGCGTAAAAATTGAAGATGGAGGGCAGCTATCATTTCCACGTTTTGACTTAAACTTGCGTGAAAATCCATAAGTCATGGCAGCATAAAAATTGAAGATGGAGGGCTAGTTATCATTTAGCAAGTTTTGACTTAAACTTGCGTGAAAATCCGTAAGTCATGGCAGCATGAAAATTGAAGATGAAGGGCAACTATTTCTTTTAAAAATCTCATGGATTTGCCTTAAACTTGCAAAATTCCTCCAATAACTTGCGTGAAAACATAAAGGAGAAGACAATGTAGAATTTCGAAGGATGGAAGGCAGCTACAAAAATCACGACTTGCATTAAGTAAATTGCCCCTTGGAAAATTGCGCTGGAATAAGAAACAACTGCTTCTAGATTTCCACGATTGACTTTAAGTTATTGCCCTCCATTAAAATTGCGCTGAAAACATGGAAGAATGACTGCTCTGGAAAACCACGATTTGCACTTGGGTATCTTTGCCTTGTATTTCTAATACACAAAATTGCGTTGAAATTAGAAGACTTTGGCTTCCAGACACCACGACTTAGCATTGAAAAACCATGATTTGCACCTAGAAGACTTTGCTTTGATCCTTGACGCAATTGCTCTGAGTGATTTTGCCCCTTAAATGATCCTCTAGAATGTTGCTTTTTCTTCCTTGGCCATGACTGCTCTGCAAAAGGAAGACAAACTTCTCCAGGTTTGTGATCTGCTTAATCATTTAACTTGGATTTAACCTCAGACAAGGCAAAAATCCTGAGCTTTCCTCTTGTTTGTCACCTTCAAAAACAAGCTTTGGCAGACAAATTAATTAGCAATTAAAAACACTGGATATATTTTCAAAACCCTAGGCCCAAGAAAAGGTCTGGCAGGAAGAAAGAATAGGCTATGGGGATTGCCAGACGAAAAACGGAGAAAGACCAAAACCAAACAAAAGAAATAAAATAAAAACAACAACCTGAAAGAAGCTACGGGACAATTGCTCGAAAATTTTTCCAATAAGCTAGTTTGCAAAAACTCTCCCCCGGGTGAATGCTCTGTGGTAATAATGACGGGGTGAGGTGCTTATATAACCCAAATTTCTTAATTTTAGCTCAACCTATTTTAAAAGAATTTTATTTATTTAATATAAAAATAAATAAAATGCTTTTAGGCTAAGTCTGGGAAAGGAATGAGTGAGCTTTTAGCATGTGGGTATTTGACGGAAGACTTGGCTTCCTGATAACTCTGAACAATGCGAGATACCTTAGAGAAACACAAACAACCACTAGGAACAAAAATTTGAACAGGGGTACAGATTTTAGGGTGAAATTCTGGGTATTTGACGGATGAGACTCTATGACTTACTGGAGGTATCTCTGAAAATGCGAGCAACTGTAGACAAAAACAAACAAAAACATTTAAACAAAAAATTTGAATAGGGGTAGTCCCAGATTTTAGGGTGAAATCTTGGGGACACCAGTCGGCTCCGTCTGTGGACATCTTTACTTCTGTCAAAATGAAAGAAGTGAAGATGAGATCCTAGCATCTCTGTTTCTGTCTTGTCTATTGGGTTTGGGGTCAAGCAACAAAAACAAACAAAAAGAAAAAGAAAATAAAAGAAAACATAGCGAAACATTTTATTTATGTACACACAGGTTTTACCCTGTATCTCAGTTCCGGAAAGAGCTTCAAATGCTGCCCTTTGAAAGGAAGTGGTAACTCAATTCCATCCTGGTAGGAAAGGATGAAAGTATCCATTCTAGACAGTTCTCTTGATCATGAAGGGCCCTTTCCAGAGTGAATCAAATTTGTCTATGTATGCCCTTCGGTTCATGTCTCTTGTCCCACTAAGAGTACCCAGTCTCCGATCTCAAACTTCCTTTTCTCTGGCCTTCTTGTCAAATAACTTGGGCAAGTCCTCATCAACTTCATCTTGTCATGGATCATCCTTGTCTTCTCTCTATGTGGGCTTTAAGTCATACTCATCAAGATTTATAATTTTGGGTTCATCCTCTATACCCATTTTTACCGACTAAACTTTAAAGAAAGAACTCTCACCATATTCTTTATTCTTCTTCAGGTACTGATCATACTTGTCGAAAATATCCTCTAAGGAAACTAAACCCTTGGGGATTTTTTTACCTTTTAGTTGGATTACTCCACTACTGTCATCATAATCTGGATCAGTTTCGCCTGTGACTGTTTGTCATGGTGGTGATTTACTCCCTTCAACATACAACTCATCAAAGTTGTCTTGTTCCTTAAATGCAAATATTTGTTTGTCATTGAAATTTTGCCATTGTTCAACACTATCAGGGACTTTGGGGCGGTAGACCATCTCCACTTTATAGTTTCTTTGTCTGAATATGGATGGTGGTCTATCCGGATTTAATAGTGTAGCTGTGACTGCCAAAGAGTCTGCCTTGGAATTCTGATTTGTTGGAATGAAGTCGATAGAGAAGGCTACAAAATCGAGTGTGGCAGAAAGCACTCTATCTCTGTAATGCTTCAGCTTATCTCTTTTGACTTGTTTTTGCCCTTGAACTTGCTTTACTATAAGCTCAACATCTCCTTGGGCTTTGAGGAGTTTTATTCCTTTCTTTCTAGCTTGTTCCATTCCTAGTAGCAATGCTTCATACTCTGCCGTATTGTTGGTGTTCTTGAACATCAACTTGTGGGAGTATGGGAATATCTCATGATCTGGAGATATTAATAGAATGTCGGCTCCTGATCCAAAAGAGCAACAATTGCCTTTAAACTCCAGAGTCCAAACTTTTTCAGCTTCTTCTGGTTCTGGCTCTGGTTGAAGTTCTAGCTTTGGAACATCTTTACCCATTTCCAAGAAATATCTTCACACCGTGGTCAGATTCCTGAAAAATAATCTAAGATCTAGGATCCTTAGATTTTATAATCAGTGTACTTGGACTTCTTTTCAGGCTCTAGCTTCTGGCTTATTCCTTTGATAGGAATGTGGGCACATGACCAATCCATCTTTACTTCTCCTCATACTATTTGCATAAGTTTTTGTTTAGCAACATCTCGTAGGAGATAGGAATATCTACAACCAATATTTTCATCTTTAATCTTTTGCAAGGAAAAACTACTAGAACAACTTGTGCATCTTTGATTTGTCTGATTAAAGGGACTTGTCTCTCCATGGAGTAACACCTTTCTACTGTCTTTGTCAAAGTAAGCCCAAGAGCATATACAACTTTAGTTGACATGACATTGTTAGAAGTGTCTGAATCTAAAATGCAGTTGCTTAACTTGAAACCATTAAGCAATAGGGAAACATAAAAAGGTTATACTCTTTTAGAAGATTATGAGGGTTTAACAACTGCAACATTGTTTTGGGAAGGAGTATCTTTGGGTTTAGGCAAAAGGCCTTTTGATGCATTAGATGGTCCTGGTGATTGTACGTATTTGACTAGCCTATTTAGCTGCTCAGGAAAGAATCTCAAGTATTTAGCCTCTGACATTTGAATTCTAGTTTTCTTGGCATGATCAATAATGTCAAAAGAAGGTATAGATGTATTAGCTTTAGATACCTGTAGATGCCTTTTGTGGTTGAGATGAAGAACTCACATACTTATCCTTGGGAGCTAAGGAAGAAGGTAAAGGGCTGCCCCTTCGGAGTATGGTGACATCAAATCTGGAATCTCATCTTTGTTCATCAGGGAATGCCTCAACTTGGTGAGTTTGTGATCTTGTAAATACTACATAAGTATGACCATGATCATCTTCGAGAAGCTCCTCATAGTCATGTTCAATTTTGTAGTTTAGGTAATTAATGTTGGAGTTGCCAACAAGATCTACAAAATCATCATTCTCAAACTGATCAGTAACAACTTCCTGATCTTCTTCATTCATCTCAACATTGTTTTTGGGAGCAGCTTCAATTGCTAATCTTTGAGAACCAACAATGCGGTTCCGGTTGTTGTTGTTGAAATTTTGAGCAGGGGCAGTGTTGTTGCACTGAGCCATTTGAGCCATTTGTTTCTTCATCTGCAACATCTCGTTTGCTAAATTTTGCAATAGTGAATCAGAAGTAGTGGTAGAGGATGAACTTTCAGCTCTAGAAGTACTGCCTTTTATTTTTCTAGCCATGATGAGGTCATCTTCAATTTCAACCGCCATGTTTTGAGCTGCTAACAAGTCAATAGGACGTGCTCTTCACAGTTGATAACCTACTTCAGGAAGTAATGCATTGATGAAGAATACCTTTTGATTCTCATCACTCAGAGAAGTAGAAGCCAAAATTTTGTAAAGTATTCTTTGGAATTTTGCAATAAAATCATGCATGTGCTCATGTGGCTCCTTCTTTAGTTGAGTCAGTTGAGTTATCAATGTACTGGAATCTTCAGCTGGCTTGAACCTTTTCAAGGAATGCATCTCTCATAGTAGCCCAGTTGGTTATGGAACCAGGAGCTAACCGGTAGAACCATTCTCCAGCCAGAGTCATGCAGAGTCTCTATGAAGAGTCTTGATAGATACATCTTCATGTTCCACTGCGAGCACTCCACAAGATATGAAAAACGCAGCCAAGTGGCCATCTGGATTATGCTTGCCATCTCCAAAGAATTTTGGAAAATTCTTTCTTGATCCTTTAGGTAAATCATGCATGAGGAGGAGTCAGATTCAGAGGTCCAAAGGCTACACCCCATGGAACAGGTGCTACAGGGGTAAGTGGTCGTTGATTCTGCATTATGAAGGGAGTGCGTCTTCTCCGAGAATAGACTTGGTGAATAATCCTAACTGCTGGATTGTGCTGGACATGATATGGATCTGGAGGAGTTTGCACTCTTCTACTTGGTGAAAGACTGGATCTGCGGCTTCCAACTTGAGGAGGATGATTGAAATTGAATTGCTTCCTGCAATCTATAAAAATGATTAGTCCTTGAGCTCCTGCTAGACTGGGTGAATGGACGTTCTGCCAGGTTGAGCTTATAATATAAAAGGGAGCCGACATGAAAATCTCTGGTCTGCTAAATTTGTTGTTCCCCAGTAGAGTCACCAAAAATTGTTGGCTAGGTTTTAAGCTATGCATAAAATCTAGCCAACATAGCACACCAAAAAGGTTCTTGAATTAGATTAGTCTGCATTGGAACAAGAGCCATAGATGTAGAATGAGCATTAGGATAAACTTTAATGGGTGGTGGGCCTTGATACGGAGGCCTACCTATAGGATATGCTGGATACGACAGTCTAACAAATTAGAAAGGAGCCTGATACGGTCTATAAGGTTGAGCAAGATGTCTCTCAATAGATACAAATTTATTTCCAAAAGGTTGCAAAATACCTTTTATTTCATTCAATTCAGTGGGCTGATGGATTAGTAGCTGCTTGGGTAACTGCTACTGGAATTGGGTTTATAGTTGAAAGCTGGTGGTTGAATATTTTGAAAGATAGGCATGGGAGGTCTAGGTGCAATTTTGCCAGCCTGTATGAGGTTATTTTCAGCTTTAATGGCTAGATCAAAGGCAACAAAAATTTAGTTACCCCCATGGACTGAATTAGGACAACAATATCACTGTTTAAGGATCTCAAATAATACAAGAATGCATGCTCTGCTGTAGGCTTGATGGCACGGGGAATTCTCTCCCAAGCTCTCTAGAATCTCAAGTTAAAATTAGCCATGAACTCTTGAGGGGCTCTTTTGATTGTGCTCAATTGCTCAATCAGGGATAGGTGGCCGGATTTGCCCTTAAATTGGCTACAAAGGGCTGTTCCTAATTGATCTCAAGAACTAATAGAATTAATAGGTAGATTTCGGTACCATTGCAAGGCTTTATCTTTAAAGGAAGCTGCAAGAAGTCTCATGGCTACATTCTCCTGAGTGATATTATAAACAAAGAAAAGATTTACAACATCTCTAATATGCTCTACAGAGCAGTGGTTTGAGTTAAACTGGTAAAAAATGGTAAACTCTTTAATGCGGAAGTGAGGATATCATTGTATACAACAATATTTAAGGGGCTGCCATCATTAAAGGTCACAAAAGCTTGATTTCTAGGAAGAGTCATTAGAAAATTTAGAGCGGGAAGTTGTGAGATTTTGGGCAATTGATTTAACTTGTTAGCTCGGGAAATATATGGGGAAGATTTATGAAATCTGTTTCTTTTATAAGAATGTAAAGGTAGGTGAATAAATTCAAAAGGAGTACCTTTAGCTTTTGACTTGGTGGTCACTTTTGGCATTAGCTTTGACTAGTCTGCAATCAATATGTTTGTGAAAACTTGAGGGTTCACCAGATACTGATTTTTGAATACTCTATGCTTTGCAAATTGCTGAACCAACATCAATCTTTAATACTTTGTCCCACTGAGCGTGCCAAAAACTGTTGTCACCCAAAAGTTGCATTCTGATAGAGAATGGTGTGTGTACTCTCTCTCCTGTCGACAAAATTGGAACACCTCAAGGTTGTGGGTAACCTATGTTTGAGGTGAACCTCTAGAGAGGGCTGGTTCCCTTGTGAATCACTTAAAAAATGAAAAATTTGACAAGGAAAAGGGAGAAGGAATGCGAGAAATGGGAAATAGGGGTGATACACCAATAATTTAATATATGCATGTAACTCTGCACACAGAGAAATCAAAGATCTACAAACCTGCACAACTCTAAGCTATTTTGCATAATAAATTCAAAGGTTTAGGAGAAAAGGATAGAGGTAGAGGGAGTAAATTCCACACTAAGGCAATACAATATCCTATCAAACACAATGAAAAATCAGAAAACAACGATATGAGAGGGCAAAAATGGAGTTTTTTTATTGTGAGGTGCAAGTGCAAGGCTAGAATTGCTAGAGCAAATAGGCCCAAGTGTGTCTAATGATTCAATAATACAAATACTCAGCTTACATAGGCTGCTGCATCCAGAATAGCAATATGCATGCTTTTTATTTATTTATTTTATTTGTTCTTCAACCCCTTTGGCGCATGGGACAACATGTCCTTTTTTAATTATTAAATTCTCTATTCTTGGCGCCATATACCAAATCAGACTCTTGCATGCTTTAATTTTAATCAAAATCCATCTTTCCTTCCTTGGCACCGTATCTAGGACAGCAGTTTGCTTTTATTTAATAAAAGTCTTTCTATCTTTGGTGCCACATCAATTTTTGGAGCAGCAACATGCTAACTTTATCCCTTCAACTCTTTCATCTTTGGCGCATGGCAAGACGCTAAAAATAGAACCACAATTTATTTTTTTAATTATTTATTCATGCACCTTTATCCAAACTCCTAAAAATAGAACAAAACTCCTATTTTAATCTCTTCCATGCACCTCTTTTTCTGGTTCTCCCTTTGATACTTGGGGCTGCTATTTTTAGCCAATTTCATTCTATGTTTGGTGCCAAAGATAATTGGAACAACAACTTTCTTATTTATAAAATTCATCCACCTCCATGCACCTATTTTCTCTTTTGGCGCCAACTATAGGACTGTTTTTTTTTTATTTTTATTTTTAGCATGCACATCCTCTTTATCCAACCCTTGGTGCAAATCCTTGGTGCATAATTTATTGTAACAGTATTATTGTATATCTTGATTGCATCTTAGTCTCAAGGAAACATGGCAAGATCATGTGTAACATGTGAATGTTATCCTTTTATCTTATGCGATAGAAGCAACTGAAGGCCAAACATGAGAAAGTGATTTGAGAAAGAACCTCTTACCTACCTTTTGGTCATGTCATCATTTAAATTGAAATAGACCTTGAGAAAATTATTCCCGAGGAATGATTCTTTTGCTTTAGAGAACTCTATTTCTTCTCATGTGCATTCATTCAAAATTTAGTGAATATAGGTCTCAATGTTCTTCAACAAGTTCAGTGTTATGAGTTTATGGTGGAGAATTCTATCTTGTCTTCTTACCTTGCTTTATTTTGCATAGATCATTTGTGCACTGAACACAGTGATTCCAGCCATTGTTATTCAATGGATTAAGTAACAAGTTGGTCTAATTACATGTAGTTGTTTCATTTTATTTAGTGTAAGTTGATTAGCTGTCTCAGACAAGGAAGGAGTAAATCTTGAGGCTCTAAAAGGATCCTCTTCTAAAAAGTATTTATGCAAGGACATAAATATTAGTTTGGGAAGTAAAAAACTATTAGTTTTATTGGATAAGCACAAAGGAAATTATCTTCAATTCAAATTTTATGGATCAAATTTGATGGATGCAGAATGCAAGTTGGGCGGATGCTTTCAAGCCTTGGGCTTCACACTACAAACGAAGAAGCATCGCAAATGTGAATGATGAAGATGATTGTGTTGAAGTGGAACCAGACCGTGAGGTAAAGCTAATTTATCTTTCTCCCTTGTTTTCTTGGTTGAGATTTATATCGAGTTGCTTCCCCATATTGTTTCTAGATTAAATCTATGGATGAATAACTTTAGAATTATGCCTCAATAAGGAAACGGATATGGAAATACATTTGACGAGTTTCAACTATAAATATATAGATGCTGAATTATGGCTTCTTGTTTGAATTGTATCGGGCAAACAGATGATTGCTATTGTTCTCCCCATGGAAGATTCTTTGCCGATTCCAAATGTACGAGTCAAAGAAGAGAAGCTTGATATATAGAAAAACAATTCCACATGCACGCCTTGAAATATTTACCATTAATATAATTTGACACTGATCCCAGTCACACTGCATCGTTCATTGTAAAATATTACAAGTGCTTTTCAATATTTCTTTAGGAGGAACATATTCTTGTGTATTGTTATTTTTCCCAGCATGTAGATTTTAGGACTGGCTCTCAAAACATAATCAGGATTTCAATTAAATGCTATCCTTGTAATATAGTTTTTTTTTTACCCCATGAAATATGGTAGCATATATATGACAGATATCAAATCATTGCTAGAAGCAGCAATATCATTATTATTAGAAACAATAATCTTCATCATTTTCGGGCTACTTCATCGAAGTAAACTTTGTAGGAGGTTATCACCTTTTCTTTATAATCTCCAGTTTTCCTGTTACTTCATCTGCAGAAACTATGTAGGCACATATCCCCACTTCTTTATAATCTCCAATTGACAATGATGCTTCTCAAGCTAAATGAATTTCAGACATTCTGTGATAGGCTTCTAAAATGATTTGATCTCTAAGCTAATGTCTTCAGAAATGCAATCCTTTTAGCATCTTGTATTTTATTTTATCGTTTTTTAGCTTGTTTATATTGGAAAATATTCTTTAGCAACTCTGTTATTTCTTTTCTGGTATTTTGAGTATGGTGGTTTTAGATATATCTAGATTTCACTGTGTATTAAAGTCTCCAGAAACTTATCACGTGGACATCATCTCTGTTAGACATGTTTCCAAACTAGACATTATTGCTTGGCCTATTTCCTTTGCTTGCACCCTCAAATCTTTCATGCCAATGATCTGATCATCAAAACTATGAATGCTGTATCTCCAACTATCTTTTCTTAGCTTCACTGTATTTGGTTTAATTTATATTTACTTTTAGTTGACAAGTATTTAAAATAGGGTCTATATTCTTAAAAATGGTATTTAAAGGGACAGACTAAAGTTTTCGATAGGTCTGACCAAATATTATTAATTACTGAAAAAATTGAATTTGACAGTGATATTGAACATGCGTGATAAACAAGGAATTTGGAACTAGGGGTAAGCGAAAGTACATTAGGGGGTGATTTCTTATTCAAGCATAGTTACTCACATCAGTATGGTGAAAATTATAGTCTAGTTAATGGCTTTTAAAACCCTAATATTAGAACTCATTATAGGACAGATCACTTATGGTAAATCCTTTGTGATGCAAATTAGTTAGAAACTCAAAATCTGTGATCATAAGTGCAATACATGAACATTTTAATAGTGTTAGTAAACACACCAATAACCAATGAGAGTGTTAAGGCTGCTTCATCTAACATACAGATTGAACATTTATTTAAAAACAAAGCTCCTGTTGGATAAGATATTCGAGTTCATGGAAACTAGTTGTCATTTAAATCAGTAAGGAGAAAAGGAAGGAAGAAAGAAAGAAATTATATTAATGTTCATGGATAACCAAAAGTAGGTCAATGGGACTCAAAACTACATCCAATTACAATGGAAAGTGCTATGATAAATGGACCCTAGGAACGACTAACTAAACAAAACAAAAGAAGAACATAAGCACTGAAAGTAAACGAGGGTAAAACCCAATGCAGTAAAGCCCCAACCCATGTGGTTAGGGCACCAATATAAATAATTTGTGTGGGGGAGAAAAAACAAGGAACCCCCAAAGAGCATGTACCAATGAAAGTCAAAGAGACCAGATGGTAGCCCCATCAAACATCTTTGGCCATGTCTTGGATAGAGGAGTTAACTGTGTCATCATTTATTACTGCGAAAGGGCCATTGCAGGATCTGCGAACGCTCATCGGGAGTGTCTAAGGTTAAGGGGGCCAGGTTGGATAATCCTAGGAGGAAGTAAAGCACTCCTAGAATCCCTGCAAACATCCAAGATCGAAGAAATTCCCGAGGTAGTGAAGAAACTCGTAATTTGTGCTTGTCCTCGAGAAATCGGTTGTGAAGGAGCAGATCCACAATGTTGATGAGTAGATCCATGCCACTGAGTAGGGGCGGCTCCTCGTCACTGAGAGATATTGTGCTGGGGTACTCGTCACTGAGAGATATTGTGCTAGGGTACCTCAGCAGTAGTATTGTGCCGAGATGAGCGCTGCCTCACTGACTTACCCTCCCCAGTGTGTGAAGCAACAATATCAAAAGAGCACTTAATGCGGCCAACTTCTGTGAAGGAGTGAAAGAAAGAGGTGATCATCCCAAGGGCTCCCTGCAGGGACCTGCGTTGAAGGGTGACAACTTGTGGCCAACTTCTGTGAAGGAGTGAAAGAAAGAGGTGATCATCCCAGGGGCTCTCTACAGGACCCTACGACGAAGGTTGACAACCCCTCGAAGAAAAAGGGCCAGTCATTGTTAGTCCGGGTACTAGAAGAATAGAAAGTTTCCCAAGTGTCTATGGAGACAATGATATCTCCCTCAGATCTCATAGTATATAGGGCATCTGAAAAAAATGCTCCTTGGTCTCCACCTCCAGGAGGGAGCAAAGGTGATAGATCTGATCAGAGTGTTAACGAAAAGCATGGCACAGAAATCTCTATCTGTTTGGGCCATTTCTAGTAGCTTATCAACATTGTTGTTCATTTGGTGGCAACATAGTTATGTGGAATTGGTAGGTTGGTGTATTTTGCTTGTGGCTTGTCAATAATTATAATATTATATTTGTGGCAGCATTTTAATTTTTAATGACATACTATTATGCGGCTGTAGTTATTCTTTTCGAAACAAAAGATTGATGGTGTTTTACTATTTAGAAGCATTATCTGGTATTTTTTTACCATATCAGTCAGGTCGCTCATGGTTATTTTGATTAATAATTTAATTCATATACTCGTGATTTAATGTGACTCTTACACTCTAGGCTATTTTTCTGATTTATACTAAGGGGATTTGTAGGCAATTATTTTTAAGGTGTACAAAATGGAGGTGTTGTGCTTTACTTGTTCATGATACATGCTTTAAAAAGACAAGTGTTCTATGCTTGTAATGACTTTATATACTTTGGATGACAAATGCTTGCCATTTGATCTCGAGGAGATTCATGGTCTAAATGACATGAATCAAATGAATGCTTGATAACAAATGGAAACCGAGCAGAAGTATTCCTATGATAAATCTGGCTGGCTTTGATTGAGGGAAATGCAGAGGTCTTGCATCTGCCAGCCTGAGTTCCTTATCACAGGGTTTCTTATTTATTAAGGCCTGCATAGTGGCGTTAGGGTGTGCAAATCCATGAATTGGGGAATAAGAGTATTCTGTTATTCTGGTTCATGACATACGTGTACACCGACAATGGCCTACATATATAGACACGCTCACACATATACATGCATGCGAGCACACACATTCACACGCCACTGTACGGTTTCACATTTTGAGCCACAGATTGGTGAAATGCATGCATTAAGATCTAATGCCCTCCACTCTTTCTATGTTCTCCCTGTTTCCCTCACATCTTTGTTTAGTTTGACTCTGGATGACATCTTACGTATGTATAGGTTACCTGTTTTTCAAAAAACAAATGCATATAAAAAAAGAGGTGTGAATTGGACATTAAGAATTAATGCATGATTTAAATTTTTCTATCTAATAAGGCTATGATAATTTATTGTAATGCAAAAGGGAAAAGAGGGAAAATAAGAAGGAATATAAACTCTTTTCGAAATATCAAGGGTAAGGGGTATTTACTATTTAGTAAATTCAAAATGGAAAACCCATGGGGAAGCTGGAAACTTTAGAGGAGATACAAAAGGGAGCTTATGGATTTTTATGATAATACAGGATTGATAGCAATCTCTCCTCCTCTCTAAATGTGTACCTACGGACTCAATCTATTGGGTGATTCACTGTAATTTGTAAGCCTCAACCCCATCAATCAGACTAGTTCATATCCGATTCTTTATCAAAATAGTGAGAGAAGTCCACGGCCTTCTCCACAATGCCTCATCCTTCTTTAAAGGCATCTGTAACAAATGAAAACTCTAAGATTTCAAGAGGTGACCTGCTAAAATGGAAAGGCTTCTCAATCCCAGTACAGTGTATCATTCATGAAGTAGAGAAAAATTTCCTGATCCCATTCAAGAATTGCAGCTGCATTTCACCTTCCTCCTACCAGAATATGTTAGATTGGATGGGATGTTCATCAAAATTGTAGCCCAATGTCGAATAATTGGAATGCTATGTGGATCGAACAGATGGAATTATATTTCAGACAACCCAGTTTAATGTCTAGACTCTAGACTCTACATCGAGTGATACAAAACCATGGTGTAAATGAAATGCGAGGAGTGATGCACAAAATGATTCCATCCTAAGTGCTGCTAGTGAGCCCAATCAATAGGAAGTCAATCTTTTAATAATCATCTTGATTGGGCCCAATATATGCCCAAACTGTCAAAAGAATCACGGGTGCATTAGGAACCTCTTCTGTGATTGCCCCCATGCAAAATCAATATGAACAGAAATAGCTCAATTGTTTGGTCACGGTATTCCATCCTCTGACAAGCTTTCTGCCATGGTATATAAGTGGAAAGGATTAAAAAATGATTTGAAATTCTGCCCCATATGCACCGACTTGCACCAAAATTCATTATTTGGCCTGTGGGGAAAGCATGAAATACTCGACTAGATTTCAAAATCAGATTAAATGCGACCCAAACAATAATCCAAATTAAAACTCTGACAAGGAGAGTAATGATTCACATCTTAATCTCAGTAGGATGGTTTGATTTAGTGAGCATGCTTGATTGCAAATTAACACAACAGTGGAACCATTTCCACTACAAATTTTGATAGATCCAAGTGGGTAAGGCTTTCAAATGGAAGCCTCTTCAAGTTGGGTGTGACAAGCTCTTCTTTGATGGAGCATCAAAGAAGAATCCTGGCTAAGTAGATGTAGAGGGAATAATCTGAGATCACATCTCAGCTATATGTTATTCCCAACACATTGGAATTCAAATAAATAATTTTGCAAAACTTTGGCTCTCCATATTGGAGTTAAATTAGCCAGTTGAACAGGGATTGAACAGCTGCAAATTGAAGGGCATCACCATTGATAATCAATATACTACAATCACAGGTTAATCACCACAATATCCCCTGCAAAATGAAGTTCAGTCTACTAAAATGTTTCTGCACCGGAGAATAGAATCAGGTCTAAATCAAATCCTGCTTACTCTACAACTAATGAATGGTCTTCAGTTTAAACACAGAAAAAAGGCACCACAAACATGCGCCTGATTTATTGTAAAATGAGTCTCACAATATGAGGAATGCTAACCATATTGCAGCCTATCAGAGTGGGGACATTCTCCCAGCAAAGATTAAACATTAGGTTGATTTAGAGAGACCGCCAAATTTGCCTGTTTCAAATGCATAACAATAAACAAAGGATAAACATTGAACAGGTCCATGTTCTCCCTGGCTTCGAAAAAGTGTACAGCATCCTGAATAAAACCCAGTGTTTGGCCATCAAATACAAAGTTGGGTTTCAAATGAAAGATTCCACATCCCTTAGCTCGGCTTACTATCTGGGATAGATCAGCATATCAGTTGGGGCTTTCATTGGCAGAATCATATTTTGTTTACCCCTTTCCAACCCATTGCTTGCTATTGCGAGTCAATTCCCTCTATACAGTTACTATTTGTGAAGCCCTAGCCTCCTTTTTAACTTGTATCATGTGACCCTTCATTGCAGCAAGTATGAGGTATTGACTTCCTCAATCAATTTTTTTATTTTCAAATTTTTAATCCTCGTTATAGACCATGCAAGAAGTCATCTCCACACCCTTTTTCTAAGCAGTATATTTTACTATAGTTGTTCCCATATTAAACTTTATACTACCCGTATTTTCCTTTATCCCCACGTGTGTATCCCAAACTCTTCACCAAAAGACCATACTTTTATTCCGTGTTTTACCTTTTATCTTTTAATCCCACTGTCCCTTATTACCTCACATCCAAACATCTGTCCCTCCTGTTCCACTTCTTTGAGAAAGACAGGGAGCATCTCTTTCATGGTAAAGGCAATAACCTCTGCAGCATGATAAAAACCAGTCAAACATGCAAAAAACCTTCCCCAATGAATAGAAGAGCATCTTACCAACTGAAGCGATTTGGCATTAATTTTTTTGGGCAACTAATTTTTTATTATGATTTTTAGGTGTATTTGGCTGTTTGGGCAAGCTGATGTGGATTTCAAACTAAGTTCATGGTACATTGGCTTTCTAACAACTCATAATTTTGTTGCGTTTATGAGTTTTCAAGATGGTTGTCAAATCCTTTTTTTATATAATATAAAGCCCTTCAACTTTTTTTTCAAAGAGATAATCATCCCGATTGACTGCCCTTCACAGTTTGGGTTCACATTCAAATGGTTTCTTGTCTAAGGGCAACATACTCTTTGTTCAATCTGCATGATGGTGACAATGGTGTAATTGAACCCCAGAGGCTATTCTCCCCATAGAATGCACTGGATGCCCACGACCCTAACACCATGAGAACATGTTATAACATGCCCCCATACAACACCGGCATGATGATGTGTTCCGGACCAGTGGTGACGGAAAATAGCGGATGACGTGGAAAGGCCCGATCACGTGGACAACGAGCATTTGAATTGTGATAACGGAAAATCGTGCCCCCTAATGGTGTCCAAATCCGGCCCCATGTTTATCCTCACCATTTCAAAAAATGATGGGCTTGGCATTGGCACCCAAACGCTTTACTGATAACCAGGCGGCGGACAAAGCAAGAAAGAGGGGGAGATCGGTTTTAGGCTGTGAAATTGGGTGTGAAATCGCCAGACCGGTTCGAGGGCTTCGCGAGACGGGTTTGAGCACGCAGAGGTGCCAAAGGAAGCACTAAACATTGGAGCCATTTGGTGGGGATGCAGTATTTTTCGTGGGCGGAGCATTCAGTGGGGAAGCACTCTATTCAAGCATGTATTTTAGTCATTCCGCCTTCTGTTAAAACGCATCCGCCTTCGGTCAAAACGTATGGATTTGGCTAAAAGGTTTCCTTCCCTGTTAGACATATGTGTTATGAAATAGATGTTGAGTCAGATTGTGGTTGATCAGATAGATGTAAGATAACTATCCCTAGATCAGCGTTTAGAAATTTTCTCATCCTTTCTTGATTGAAATGGTCATTGATGCAAAATCTCTGGATGTAGTCAGGGTTATTTAAATATTTTTTTGTCATCTTCTCGTTAATATTTGTCTAAGACTATTACGCATGGCTTTGGCTAAAACTCTACTCATCCCTAACTTGGCCCCAACCCAATGCAACAAATTCATGCAGCCACAACTCGGTTTGAATCTCTGTGGCATTCATTTCACAACCCCACGAGCTCTTAGAATGATATACCTCAATTTCGTGTCATTTTATAACATTATTTAACTCTAATATACTGGATAGACGTCTATCAATATTCATTACAAGATGATATACATTCTGATAATAACCACTCTTTGCCTTGAAGACCGAATACAAAATGCACTATTTGCCTGCCAAAATAGATTTAAGAGCTCCTCTTCTGGCCTGCTCAATTTTTAACATTGTTGGTTAGTCATAATTGCACGTGTTGTCATGTCCGTCTGTCTCATCTCATACAATTTTTTATTGATATGTCAGATCACCTAATTTAGGTGGGACTATTTTCCATTATATATACATAGATTCTTTGAAAGCACACTCTATTTTGGTTAAATTTATCTGCCTCAATCATACCTTGGGACCCTTTTTGCGTTGGATATTATAGCACACAGTTTAGTGTTATTGGAATGAATCTTTGTTGTTAAGTTTAGAGTGGTTTGCTACAACGAAGTATACTATTATTTATATTATTAAACATGTGTTTGGGTCACAAACAAATGATTTTGAGCCTACGGGGGTTGTCCTTGTCTTCGAACAGCCAAGTTAGTAAAAGTGTATTGAACTTATAACAAGGTGTTAAAAGTTTGGAAACAAGCAAATCTTGCTATTTTAGTTCCCTGTCACTTTACTGGCCACGGTGATTTCCCTGTGCTTAAATTTATAGATGGAAAATTTTGCACATTCCCCATATTTTGAAATTAGCTTTGTGTTTATCTCTTTATTTTTATGCAGATTCATGGTTTTTTTTTTCCAGGGAAATATTGGATTTGGTCATCCTTTTTGGCATTGGTCAATTTCCATTTGTCTTAGCTATAATTATGACATTTGTCCAAATTGGTGTTCAAGAAAATCCTTGATATTTTATTTTCCAATCAACAATTTTGATACTATCTTTGCTAGTAATTCAAAGAAAATGATATAGAAGTTTTGTCCCTTGTTTAGTTGTTTCCTCCCTTTCTAATTTGTCAATTATTTGAAAGTTGCAAATAGGGTTTGGTTACCCATGAACAATGAAGTTAATCAAGTATAAAGCTTGCAACTTGTATTCTGCAAATTAAATGTTTAGTTGTCATGCAAATGAACAAACATTACAATACAACTTTTGATCGACAACTAGACAAGTGATGAGAAATGTAGCGATTCAGAAAGCAATGTCTCTTAATAACCTGAACTTGACCTAGAACCTATTTTACAACCATTCCATAGGCTTTCTAGACTTAATTTAATATTTCCTTATAAGCCATCGAGACATGACCTATAACCTATTTAACAACCATTGCATAGGCTATCCCAACCTAACCTAGTCCTAATATCTAGACTAGTCCCAAGACCCTTGTTTGAGCTCTATGTAGATTTGATTATACTTCCATTTTAGACTCACTTGTTTGTAAATAGTGTCTTTCTAATAGTGTGTCTTCATGATTGTTTTTACAAAAAAAGTTGACAAATACACTTTTTTTGAAAAATGTTGAAAAACACTGTTTTTCAACAACAAAATTTGTTAAAAAAAACATTGTTTTCCCAACCAGTTAGTTAAAAAGCATATGCGCTTGTCAATAATCCAATGTGAAGAGTTTGAGTTATCAGAGTTCTCTTCAAATAAATTTTTGCTTTCACAAATATATGTCAAGATAATTAAAAGAGAGTAGGCATGAAGATTTTTTGATAAAATTAGAGTAAAGAAGAGGAGAAATTGGAAAAAAATGGCACCTAAAGTAGAAGATTTATCTTCACCCCAAATATAAGAGTTGAAAGACACTCAATTCTTTATAATTGGAGCCAATTTTTTTAGAAAATCAAGATTGTGACCAAAATTATTGAGTACGAGATTTGTTACAAATAGATTAAGATTATTATGATAATTTGAAATCAATCAGAGACTGTTGTTTACGCAATATCACATCTAAGCGTACATTTTCCCCATGTGACGACCTATTATCAAACACAAGTTCATTGCCTACACTCTTCAAGATGAGAAAATCTTCTCCAATATTACATGATCCGTCATTGATATGGTTTTAAAGAATCTCATAAACTTGAAAATGAAATTATTGTATTCTTGTAAAGATTTTTTTAAGAAATGAATGAACATGGACTAATCTTCCTCCATGTTCTAATTGTAGTCAACATAATACTTGGATTGATTTTTTATTGTTAGTGTTGATTTATCTTGTTGATGAAAACTATTTCTTCTTTCTTATCATAGACGATTGTGCCTAGATAAGTTGAACTCATCTTTGTTTGTAAATATTATTTAATTATTAAAGTTATTTATAGCATATATATTTCATATGTTGTAGAATTTAGAATTTCTTCTTTTTTTATAATATATTTTGATATAAATTGTGTTTACATTAGGTATGACTATACGACTAGGTTTGGTCAGTCGTATTTTATTTGTTAAATCTTAAACCACATTCTACACATACATTTTTGGTGAACTTTAGGTATATAAAACATGTTTTACTTAGGGATTTTATTTGGATCAACCCCATTCACGAATTATTAGAATATGATTTGTTTGTTGTAGAAACCTACCTTTCTTGTTACATTTTATGACTTTTGCTTTCCTCTTGTTGTGTTTGTTTGAATATTGTACATCCTAAACTATATGATTAATGTTTCATGAACCCCTTCGAAGAGGCAAACATACAAAATTTATGTTTTATTAAAATTCAAATTAAGAGAATAAAATCAAATTTCAAGAGGAAGTTGGATTTTACAAAAATGCTTACACAATTGAAAAACAATTTGAACAACCTTCTAAAATGGAACTACCAGGTAATCAATAAATTTGAAGCCGTTTAGACAATTGTAACCACTTCTGATCCCACATAGCAAATAATGAACCTATTTCATTTCAATTCATTAATATCGGAAAAAAGAAAAAGCTAGATCATCAATTTCATGCGGGTTAGAAAATTGTAAGCATTTATGATGGCATAGAACATTAATTGAAACCATTTCAATTCAATACATAATTTAATAATTTAAGGATATATTATTGATAGAAATATCAATAGTGGTAATGGTTAACATAAGAGATTAAGAGTGCCAATACAATCAATGCATTCTTTTTTTACTTATAATTCTCTTTTGAGTTATCTAGAATCATTTATTTATGATTTTATTATTTACTTATAATCATTTTTATGACAATCTATATTGTATATAGAGAGTTTTGATATAACTCAAATGCCTCCCCAAGCACCCTCTTTGGGTAGTTGTCTCAAGAACATTAAGCACCTTAAACAAAATGAATCTAAATTTCATATTTAACGAGACTCAATATACAAATTAGAGAACACATATGTGAGATAAGATAGTAACTTTGAGTGACCATTGTTGAAGAGGGTCACACTTGTGTGACTTTCCATTATATTTTGGATTGATGAGGTCCTATTGTTAGGTTTTTATCTGTTGAATTTTTCTTGTAAAGTATGATTGAACCTGATTTAAATCATAGGTTGTTCCACATGTCCTTATTTTGTAACTTCCTCCTAGATTTGTTTAGAAGTTATCCATAATTTTTATATTGAACCTTAGAATAGTATCTTGTCCAATATGTTTACCACATGGGTAATGGTTTGCCTCTAGTGCCATGGTGCAAGATTCCTTTGATGTCATCATAGTTTGATTATTCTCCGAAGTGAAAGTGGATTGTGGTGCCTCCTAGAATACTTATGTCTAACATGGAAGGAAACCTAACCTTGTAGTGATAGTAATTATTGTTATAGTGCTCTCTAAATATGTGAATTGGTTACTATTTTGGTATGTGAATTGTATGTGTAATGTCATGGAATAAGACCGAGTGATATGTATTTTATATTAGTTAAAAAATCTATCCTGGAATTTACTATATTTTTGTATCTAAAATTGTGGTCGTAACAGAGTATGATTAAATAATTCATTTATAAATGTAAAATGAAATCTCTCATTGCTATTTGTGTGGAACATATAATGTAGACATCCTTTTTTTTAATGTAATCAAAATTCAACATATAACATAGACATATTACTATCCTTCTTTTTATCTTTAAATTCTATGATAAATTTTTTATACCCAATTTGATCAAAGGTTTGAGGATATTTCTCTTACACATAATTTTGATTGAACGTATAATGATAATTTATATTTTTAAATGTATTTCTTTTTTGATATTTGAGGCGGGTTGAAGGGACCTGTACCCTATTTACAAGAGGAGGCATAGTCTCAGATAAGTCCATATAGCAACCACAAAAAAACCAGGTGGCATACTAACAAAAACCACATTTTATGCTATAACTATACTTAAACCCGAATTATGCTTACATGCCTACATGATAGGAAGGTTAATACCCGAGTTGGGCACATCCACTACCAGCTTGGGCGTGCTGATAGACCCTTCGTCCACCGAGCAAGCATTGATCCAGCCGCGCTAGAGGTAGCCAAAGGCATCACCCGCAGAGGAACACAACTCAAACCACCAAGACGGAACAGGAACCAACGGAGCCCCCAGAGCTTTGATATTGGGCAACTGTATACGAATACGTCCCGAATTTTTATCCTTGGCATATGACGAGAGGGACTCACCAAACTCTAGCAACACTTTGAAACGACTCTCGAGATCCGGTAAGGCCGAGGCAACACTAGACGATGAGCCTGAGCAGACATCCCGAGCAGACCATGAAACTATGTTGAGATTAACCACCTCTGAATCGAGGTTTCCGCAAAAGGTTGGGAATTACTAGTGGGCCTCGACATTAACCACGTCTACCTTCGAAGGATGCAGAACCAACAGGTTTTCCACAAAAAGGGAGGCAATGCCATTGTTTACACTTGGCCATCCCTCCATATTTAGAAAATCCTGCCCCAAGACCGATTTGATCACCTCCAGGTCCTCCGCACATGAGATGAGGAAAATCTTCCGCAGCTTGCCATCAGTAACCCTGTTTCTAAGAGCCATTTCCCTTGCATCACAAGAAAGAGCCAACACAGGAGCCCGGGGGGGGGGGGGGTGCCATCTCGAAATAGCAAAAAGAAGGGAGATGTGTAAGACTGCCACCCAATTTGGCTTAAATAAGCTCATTACGCTTCACACATGGGGAAGTTGTCGTCGAAATCATGTTGGGCAGAGTCCCTCGCGGCAATCATATGAAATCCCTCCTACGCAGAGCAATTATTTACCACCCTCTCTTCACATGCCTGATCAACACCTTTATTTGCTAACCAGTTGGCACACTGATTACCTTCTCGGTAGATGTGCTTAATACTCCAATTTTTGAATTTAGACAATGATCATAGAATCTTCTGAACTTCGATATCCAACTTCCATGACAAAGCTCTTTTTTTAATGATGACATTAATGATTATCATGGAGTCCCCTTCAATTTCTAGATTTTCAATTTTGAGGGAGGCAGCGAGAAGTAAGCCCAAACCAAGGGCTTGCACCTCAGCAGCATTACACGTACCCACCTTGAGTTTGTAGGAAGCAACCATGACCAATTTACCAGAGGAGTTGCGAATGATACATCCAGCACCTGAGACCGCCAGATTGCCCCTAAAAGCCCCATCAAAATTTAATTTAAAAAACCCACAGCAAGGGGGAGCCCAAACAATGTTTCTTCTAGCCATGGAGGAAGACACGTTAGACTTCATAGCCCCATCCAAAGGCTTGATTATCAATGGCCAACTTCTTTCCAACAGTCTGTCATGGGAAGTAAAAGGATAGGATCTCGACCAATTAGCAGACACAACTTCGGAGATAGCTCTTTCCAACCGAAGGAGAACCGAATTCACTGAACCATATTCCTCCCTAAAAATCCTTTTGTTTCCCTCCCACGAAAGGTGCCACAACAGAAGAACCAAACTACATAGCCAAATAGAAGATAGGGCCCCTGAATGAGAATTAATAGGCCAGGCTAGGATAACATCTGGGAGGGATTTAGGTTGGACCCACGGAAGGTTTAATTTGACACATAGCTAGTTCCAACATTCAACCGCAAAGGAGCAATGCAAAAGCAAATGGTTCATGTCTTCCACATCCTTTTCACAAAGGAGGCATCTAGTGGGACCTTGAAAAGCAATTTTTTTCCTTATTTCTTGAGTTAATATCTTGCCCTTAAAGGCCATCCAGGCGAAAAGACTAGCTTTGGGGGGGCAATGGGATTCCCAACAATCTTTCCACACTGGTTTTTCAGGGGCAATATCCTCATGAAGCAGGAGATACCCGAGATGAGGGGAATAAGATCCCGAGGGAGATGCTGTCCAAACAATTTCATCCTGCTTATTTGAGACTAGAATGTTCCTTTCCTGCAAAATAGATAAAAAATTAGCTTCTAAATCAGGAGAGAGGTTCAGATGGTCCACTTTTTTCCATTACAACATGGAGGGAAGGGAATCATTCAGTTCCCCATAGTTGGACACGAAAGGGCCCCAATCATCAAACAATCTCCTCTTAATATCTGAGAATGTAGGAGTGTCTCCAAGAGCAGGGTATCCATTCCAAGGATCATCCCAAAAGAGAGCTTTATCTCCATTACCCACTTTCCACTCCGCATAAAAAAAAGAAGAGATTTTCATTCAATCATGAAATTCCATATATGTGAACCTTTAGGGGGGTTTGCCACCCAAAGGATGGACTCAGGAAGGGAGGCACCCAAATATTTCTTTTCGAAGACCATGCTGAGAAGACTGTTGGGGTTGGAGATAAGCTTCCAGACCAATTTAGCTCCAAGGGCCACATTTTGCAGACCCAAGTTTAGAATACTCGCACCACCAAGCTCTTTATGCTTAGCAAGTGTATCCCAACAAATCAGGGGGAGCTTCTTTTCTTGAGATAAACCCTGCCACAGGAATTTCCGCAAAATGCCCTTAATCTTTTCGAGAATACCCTTGGATTTTAAGGACTGAAAGGAGATACATAGGGGCAGCACAAAGGACTGATTTTACCAGCAAAAGTCTCCCAACAAGGGATATCCATTTACCTTTCTAGGCATTCAGTTTAACAGTTAGAGAACTGAGAAGATCATTCCACAGAGAGTTCTTACCTGTACCTTTAAACAAGGAATACTGAGATACTTGACAGGCATGAGCCCTTTTTTGAAATTGAAAATATTTAGGATTCTTTCCTCTGTTTGCATGGAAACATTGAAGAAAAAAATGCAGGATTTAGCCACACTTACATCTTGCCCTGCCGCCCTAGAGTAGTTTCCCAAAGAATCCTTTAACTCCTTGGATGGAGGCCCTTTCGAATAGAAAGGTGTTGTCAGTGAATTGTTGGTGAGTGAGGGGAGGAATACCATTCGCAATCTTTAAGCCAAAAATCTTACCTTCCTCTAATTTAAATTTTAATGGACCTGCCAAGGGCTTCTGCCACAAGAATATATAAGAAAGAGGATGGGGGATTCCCTTGCCTAAAACCACGATTGCTTCTAAAGAAGCCTTCAACACTCCCATTAATAAGAACAGAAGAGGGGCAGAAGATGCAACTGAAGATCCACTCACAAAAGCGCTTGGAGAAGCCAAACTTTGGAAGGATCCTAATGAGAAACCTCCAATTGAGCTTATCATAAGCTTTAATGATGTCTAATTTTAGCATCATACCAGGGGTTCTAGAGGAGGAGAGAGAGAGTGAACCAGTTCATGAGACAAAATGACACTGTCAAGAATAGATCGACCAAGCATGAAGCCAGTTTGCTTAGAAGAGATGAGGGGATCCAAAATAGATTTAAACCGAAGGGAAATGGCTTTGGAGATGATTTTGTAGGACGTGTTACAAAGGGAAATAGCCCTGAAATCCCTGAAAGAGGAGGGTTGAAGCATTTTAGGGAAAAGGCAGATGAAGGTATTATTCAGCATTCCGAGCACTGAGCGGGACCTTCAAGAGGCCTCCACACCCGCCCATACATCATAATCCACAATACCCCAAAATTTCTGAAAAAAATCTGTGGGGAAGCCGTTAGGGCTAGGGGCTTTATTCTTCTCCATGGAGAATACCACTTTCTCAATTTGTAGGAAGGAAAAAGGCTTCAAAAGCACAGAGTTTTGATTTTCAGATATGAGAGTGGGAATAACATCCAAAAGGGAGGTCTGCTCTGCCTCAAAGGATGTAACATCCCCAGCTAACAAGGAGGAGAAGAAATTAATCCCTTCGGATATGATGGCTTGCTGAGCCACCAGACGAACCCCCTCACTGTTCTTGATTTCTGAAATGAAGTTCGAATTCCTTTTTGCTTTCACAGAGGCATGAAAGAATTTAGTATTTCGATCACCATCCTTCAGCCAGAGCTCCCTAGATTTTTGCTTCCAATAAATTTCCTCCCTGAGAAGAAATTCACCTAACTCACTTAAGAGATATTTTTCACGAGCATAATCCTCCCGGAACATCCCATCACTAATTTTTTTAAAATTAAGGACATTCAATTCAGCTTCAACTCTGGCCTTTTCCTGAAAGATGTTTTTGAAATAGTTGACGTTCCAGTCCTGCAAGTCCTTTTTTAATCTTTTCAGTTTTTGAGCTAGCACAAACATCTTGGAACCCTCAATATTATAGGAGTTCCACCAAAGATCAATGCAACCCTCAAGAGAGGCATCCCTCAACCACATTAGCTCAAATTTGAATGGGGAACGAGGAGGAGAAACATCGAAATTAACAGTCAGGGATATCGGGAAATGATCCGACCCAGACCAAGGCAAAACTGAGCTTTCAAGCACAATGTCATTTAAATTCCAGCTGGGACTAGCCAGAAATCTATCCAGTCTTTCCACTATATTACTAAAACCCTTATGCTTATTACTCCAAGTATACCAGCCCTGCTTAGGTTCAATATCCACAAGGGCACCTTCTCTAATAAAGGCGTAGAAATCTCTTTGGGACTGAAGGTTTCTGGTGATCCCCCCTTTCTTATCCCTGCAATTAGAGATGGCATTAAAGTCCCCGCCAAGGATGAACATCTAATCACCCATAGCGGAGACTGCTTGGAGCAATTTCCTCCAAAGATTTTTCTTACCCAGAATGCTAGGAGGGGCATAAACATTAAATAAAAAATTTTAAGTTGACAGCGTCAGAAACTTACTTTAACAGATTGCCAATTGAGAGATTGAGCTTACAATTCCACCATTACAACGCCTTCCTTCCAGAAAATCCCGAGCCCCCTAGAGGCACCCAACGAATCCAAAAAGACTCCTTTCCAACCTCTAAAATACTTATTCCAAAGGCATTCGGCTTCAGCAGCAGGTAACTTAGTTTCTTGAAGAAGAACCAGACAAACCTCCGAGGAGAGGATATAATGCTTAATCAAGCGTTGTTTGTCAGAGGAATTAAGCCCTCTGACATTCCAGGAGAAGACCTTCATTGCACACAGGGAAGGGGTTTCACCTTCCTGGAATCAGCAAGATCGAAATTTAGGATTTTTTGCTTCCCTGCATCGACCTCCAATTGGGCCAGGTCCTGCTTTGATTTTCTCCCCCTTTTACCTGTGGATCAAATAAAACAGCCCCCACACCATCTTGGCATGAAGCTAATTTAAAAGGGACCAGGACGGAAACTAAAACTTTAGGGGCAATTTCTCCCTCTTCCAAAATCCCGATGTCGGAGACGGGCAATTCCACATCCCGAGAGAGGTTTTTCAGAATCCACCCGCTAAGAGTCGCCATCGAGGAGGCTTTCCCCTGCAAAAAACCTTCCTTAATCAGGGAGATAAGAGTACCTGAATCTCTATGAACATCCTATGTTTCCTTTAACAATGAGTGAGGACTTAAGCTGTCTGGAAAGCCAACAAGGGATAAAAGAGGGACTGCCAAACCCTTTGAACCATATTCAACAACGAGAGACCTAGAAAGGGAAGGGGCAGAGGGTTTGATCAGAGTGAAATTCGAACCATCAACATGATGGGAAAAGGGGGATCCAACCTTTTTTCCAGGATCCTAACAATCCTTCTTTAAATGCCCTAATGCCCCACAAGAGAAGCACTTGAAACTCAACCCCTCATAGATTATTTCAGACGATCTGGAGCCCTTACGAGAAGGCAGCAAGACAAAACTCAGCAAGGCGGAAGACAAGTCCATATCCACACAGATGCACGCCGAAGTGTTTCTCCATTTGAGAAGAGACGGGTTGGAAATAGGCACCCAAGAACCGAGTGATCTGGCTATAGATTTTACAGATGCAGAGTTCCAGAACTCCGTGGGCAGTTTCAGGAAATTTAACCAGAGCGGAGCTCTGTTAATAACTTCCATCCTTGGATCGAAATCAGAGGACTAAGGTCTCACATATAAACTGGAGGAGTTTAGGAACCAGGGACCACCCTTAAATATATTTTCCACAGAGGACACAAATTGAACTAGGACTTGAAAGAAACTGTTCCACAAAAAGAGAATCTTGAGATTTCCCTCCTTGCCTCAAAACTAGTAAATCCAATTCCTAATTTTCCTCCTGGAGAACTTGACACCAACGAATTTACAACAAATTGCCCTCTTTTCACGGATATCAACAAAATCCTTTTTCCTCTCATAAGGAAGATCGACAGGAACTGAATCCTTGGAAGTTTGAATTCGATCCCACCCACCTTGAATTCTTCCTGGGGGTACAAACCACGCACCCCCAAACCGCCAGCTAAAGAGGGGATCTCCTTCTCCAATGGATTGGAAGTAGAGGACCCTTTGCTTGGATCACTTTCCTCAAGCAATTTTTTTACCACTGAAAACCCTAATTGCAGGACTAGGAGTTTAACGACCGCCCCAGGGCCGAAAGACCTAACCAACGCAAACACCCCATCCTTTGCCAGAGCATTCGAGCCAGGCCCGATCTCTCCACTGCTAAGGCCAAGCGGAATCCTATTCACACCAGAGGCGACCTCCTTCAGCTTAGGCGCTGTAGATTCAAACAACTCCTGCTCAACGGTCCCTTTAGGCAGCGAAAAATTTGAATTTTCGTGGGATTCGCATTGGGTTAGCATTTTTTCGCACCCCAATTCACTCACTCATGCACACTTGATTCTTACCCTTTTTAAATGCATTTTACTACGTTGACATTGTATAATTTATAATGATAATTAGGGATGGTATTAATATTAATTTGTACAAACTTTGGTCAATGGTTTTTTCTCTATTTGAAAATGAATCTTTCAAAATTTTACAAACTTTTGTTTAGTTTAATGGCTTCACTCCTTATCCCTTTGAAACACACCCTTGTCCCTTCGAAAATCTATCTTTTACATTATACCAAAACTCTATTATATGTCTTGTAATTAGGTTTTCCACGTCTATTACTTATAGACACAGTAAGTTTTTTTTCATTCCTGTCATTTGTGTTAAATTCATGTTAAGGGAAAAGTTTTCAACGAAATTTCCTTAGCTGCAAGCACCCAAACAATTGAATTATGATTTCTTAATTAATTTTATAACGTTGGTAATTCATTTTGTTTGCATTATTATGTTAATATATTTTATTTTGAGAATCAATTTAGATATATGAATATGGTGTTTGTATGGATATTTTGTTAAATATTATGCAGATGGATGATTGGAAAAGCCGAATGTGGACTCACTTACAAAGCATCTCGACTATGGAAGCTGACGAGGTTCATAATGCCTCCATAACTTTGACAAATTTTGCAACATTTCCACCCTCGTTCGATATTGGACTAAATATGGCAAAACGTTTGACATTCTATATCTTAAATAGAGAATGGCCTCGTAAAAATATGGAGGTGGAAAATATGGTCATTATGTTTGGCATGGTTGTTCATTTTTTCTTTGACCCTCAGCTCACTTGGACAAACACAGTCACTGGAAGATGGATTGATGAAAATATCCTAGCAGTTAATTGGTGACAATACTTTGGGTGGTGCCACACGATCATACTTGTTGTACACCCACCTCTGGATGGCTATTGGCCTGAATTATCAACAAATGTCCTTAAGTGGTGGAATGAATTTTGACCGCCAGCTTGAATAACTTGATGAGTATACGTACAAACAATGGAGAGAAACACATCGCGACTCAAACGGTGTGACAGTGATTGCAGTGGGGATGCTTGCACTAGACTTTTTCACGTGCATTAAGTCATTATGTAATTTGTAAAAGTGTAATGCACTTTATTTTGGAAATGTATTTTCCTAATTTTTTTACTATATTATGTCGCTTTGTATTACATACTCATGTTATGAACAAGAAAAAACAGTATACACTTGTACGATTTTATACATGTTAGTTCAATGTTATTTTCATAACGTAATATTATTATTTTGATGTATTATTCCTATATTATTTCGTTTCACACTCATAATACAAATTTCATTTATAATCTTCGCAAAAGTAAAGACATGTTAAGATTTGGAAACACTGTGTTTTTCAACATGTTGAAAAACAATGTGTATAGTTAACTCCATCACAAATGTTTTATTATACATAATTATCTTAATTTTAATGCAAAATAAAAATTAAATAGTTTGTGTACCATTTGTTTCAGTTTATATTGTGTTAGAATACGTCGCTCTAGGGGGTAGTTATGGAAATGCGCTTAAACGAAACGTAAAGAAGTTCAACGTTTTCCCACCCAAGTTCAATATACGTCCTTATGCATTGGGAGAATACGAAATAATGTGGAGATGGTAATATAATAATTTGTGGACATTAATTATATTTCATATCAATAGTACGTAACATTTCATTTGTTGAGCTAATCATTATGTATGTGGTCTCTTTTTATACAGGTTCACTTAACATACATGACGACGGTATTATAATAATTTGTGAACATTAATTATATTTCATATCATAGTACATAATATGTTTTTTTTGGGATACTAATTATGTATTTGTTCTCTTTGCATACAGTTTACTTCACATCCCATGACACATATGTCATTCGACACACATCACAGTGGATGCATGGCCATGTCATCGGTAAGTAGTTCATATTGTTGCAAATTTAGTTATTTTATTTCTTCATAGTTATCATAACCAAGAATCTAATAATATGTTATATTTTGATTTCGTAGGGATATGCTCCTCCAGGGGACTGATTGTCCTCATGGTGATACGTTTATCCGGTCCTTTCAAGAACGTTGAATTGGATATTGTATATCCTACGACGAAAGATGAATAATTTCAAAACTTAAGTTTGTTTTTTCTTATTGATTATTGCATTATTCAATTTGATAATAATTATCAAAAAAATTCTAACAACAGTCTTTCAATCAGCCACTGCTTGACTACAAAATTGAATAGAGTGGGAGGTCACATTTACTATTTATGTCTAACATGGATCATCTGGAGTTACTAGGAGCAGTTAAGTTTTGAGGGCTCCAAAAACTTGATGTCCATTGCGTGGTTACACACACACTTCCCTTTATGTAACCATGTAAGAGTGGCCATAATCATATGGGAAAATAAACACCTCTCCCTCATGATAAAATGATTAAATATGTAGAGAGGAGAGATAGGGGATATGAAATACATCTTAGAGGTAGCATGATACAAATTACAGCATAGGCGGGTAATCAGTTGAGTTTTCCAAAAGGGAATTGTAAAACTTGAATTCGAAGAGTTGAGCAAGGAGAGGAAAGAGGGATGGTGGAAGATGAAATGCATGTGCCTATGATTCAGAGGAGAGGTGAGAGGTGTGAAAAGGAGAGTTGCTTAAGAGTGAGAGAAATAAAGGACCGGTCAAATAGCGGCAAAGAGGTAAATTTATTATTATGTATAATCTATTATGTATGTATTACATGTGGTTGGAAATCACTAACTTAATATTATTTCATGAATAGGAAGAGAGAGAAGAGAGAGTGGAGCATCTAGCGTGGTAATATTGACCCCACCGCAAAGGATCCCAAACGTATTCATTGAAATATTCATTCTTATATGTAATTTTGTTTTTGTTTATTTGTGTGTATACTAACTCATTGTTTTGACAGGTGTACATACGATGATCGGCATTCCTCTGAGCCAACTCCTACATCGATAGAGAGACTCGCTAAGTAGAAAGAAAACATAGGGAAAAGGTAACAAACACTTGGCATTGGTGTGAAAATAGTGTGATTGTCTTATTTAGCGGATATTTCAATTATCATGTTATCTCATTTGTTACAGGTCGGCATTACCGAGGAGACGCTCCCTTCATCATTCTGCCTTTGGTCTTGATCGTATTGGAGAGATTGTAGCAAGAGAGGTCAGAGTGGCCGATTTGAATATAGGGCGGACATGAAGTTTCCATGACAATTGAGGAGAGAGGGTGATGAGGAGAGGCATGAGGAAAGAGGCACAGGTGAGGGTTATGACGAGATGAGAGAGGAGGCAGTTTCACTGGTAAGTTATCTATATTTCCCATTCACTTTTTTATATTTTTTGTTAGTAAACTTAAGATAAATCTAATAAAGCAACTAGGATTTTTGGTATTCCAAGGTTTTACTGTCAATTTTGAAGTGTAGCTTATGTCAGATGATACAATCATTAGGAGAGGATTTATTTTGATGTTATCCCTCTTCTGGTTTGTCATGGCATAAGACTCCCCCAAAGACTGTCAAATTCAACATTTCTAATGCCATTGTTTCCACTGCTCCATTGCCCTACCCTACCACATTTTCATAAACTTTGGCAAAGTGTGTCAAATAGTTTGTGATAGGATAAAAGCACAATAAAATTTCCCACTTTTTGGTATGTTTTGTACCTTTATAAACATGAATTTTCAGTTTCATTGAGTTTTCTAAAGGTAATAGCCACAAAATCGTACACATTCATGAAATTTCACAAACTAACGAAATGTTGTGTTTAGAGTGTAGAATGCATGTACATTTTGTTTTTAAAAAATTACAAAAAATATGGTACTTAATTTAATTCATACATTTTTTTCTTATGTTATAAAAGAGGAATGACTGTCCTTGGGTGGTTTTTTAAATGAAAATTTATTTTCTCACCATGAAATTTTAGATATATGTTCAAGATTTGAATTTTGAGGTGCTGTCAAATTTTCATATTTTTTTGACTTATATTTTTTTTAATTAATTATTTAGTAAACATATTTTCAAATAAATGACATACAAATGTTTATGCCAATAAATTTTAATATTTATATCAAAATTATTAAAAAATCACATGCAAGAAGAAGACTTCAACAAATAATAAGTTTATTTTTTTTGATATATTTTGCTATTTTTCAAATTGGGTTGATTGTGTACGATTGATTGTCCTAAAATACCATATGTTAGCAAAATATAAAAAATAAATAGTAAAACAATTTTTTTTAAATGAAAATTATATTTCTACAAAGCTAATAAAATTCTATATTTTGTGTTAAAATTTTGTAATTTTATTCATTCATTAACTCTAATTACGTGGTAGCTAAGTGGCACATTTTGGCATAAAATTATCCTCCAAATGGATTTTGCACCAAATGTGTCTACATAGGGGGGTTCGCACGAAGGGGGTTCATCCGAAAGGGGTTCGCGTGAACCCCCCCTTCACCCGAATCCCCCTAAATCCTAAATATGCCGCCCAAAACTATATAAATATCTATATATAGCTTTGTGCCACCAAAATTATTTGAACCCAAAGGGGTTCACGTGAAGGGGTGTTCACATGAACCACTTTCTTTAGCTTACGCGGTAGTTCGGGCGAAGGGGGTTCACGCAAAAGGGGTGTTTGGGTGAACACCCTCGATTTCCAATCCCACCCAACCTCTTATTCACGTTTTTAGGACATGAAGTGGGACATAACATTGTGCTTTGACCCGATATGGGATGTTAGAGATATGAGGCTTAACACTCTTCCACGAGAGGTGAGTAAATGTATTATAAGATTTAATTATGTGTTCAACTGAATGATTAATCTATGTTTACTTATTTACTAAATAGTTGGCTTTCAGCATGATACGGTGCAGGTTGTATCTGAGAGAGTGTGTTGTACTAAGATGCAGACATCCCTAGCCCCCTTGTCCTTGGAATCCGCACCCTTCTTCCATTCACAGAAATGGAAAGAGGTTTGTTATATTTTATGATTCATTGTTTTATCTTTCCTCGAATAGACAGGGGAAGAGATGATACCGTTTATTGTATAACTTTACTTACAAGGACATTGATTACTATAGATGTATATATGATGATGTTGTTATTATATAATGTGTTTATGTACTCGTGTTTGATGTTTATGGTTTAATATTGCATTCTTGATATATTGATTATGGTTTGTGGTTTACATTAATCAATGAAATGTTTTGTGGTTATGGATTACCATTTATGGCATATTGATTACGGTTTATGGTTTATGGTTTATGGTTTATATAGAGCTATCGATTTTTGCACTATTTATAATGCATATAATGGTTTTTATTATTGTTATGTGACATTCCATTTATTGTATTCCAATGCTTATTAATAGAACCTTGAATACTAAATATGTAGATATGATGATGTTGTCACTGTGTAATGAGTTAATATATTAAAGAACGAGATGTTATATGACTATGGATTATGGATTATGGTGTAGTGGTTTATGGTTTAATAGTTGCATGCTTCTTCCATGTATGCTTATTTGGGTTTTACATGCATGTTAAACTTTCATATATCTTCCATCTATGAAAATCATTTTTTGAGTATAAGTTAAGTCCATTTATTGTATTCTAATGTTTATTATTAAGACCCTGATCTACTAAAGATGTAGATATGATGATTTTTTCACCATGTAATGGGTTAACTGTATTAAAAAAAAATGTTATCTGAGTATGTATGGATTATTTATGGATTATGGATGTATGGATTATGGTTTAATAGTTGCATGCTTCTTCCATGCATGTTAAACTTTCATATGTATTCCATCTATGAAAATATTTTTTTGAGTATAAGTTAAGTTCATTATTTTCTTTGTAATTATGTTTGAATGCTAACTGATATAAATTGGTTGTTTAGTTGTAGGTGTAATTAGATGGCTAGAGAAAATAATGTTGGAAATTGCAAGGTTACACATGTAGAAGAACCGAAACACTGTGATTCATTTGATAGTATCACTCTTGGGTTCGAAAAGTATGTGAAGATGCCTACACACGAAGATGGGGGTGTTGGAAAAGAAGATGATACTTCGTCACCATTGTGTATGCAATTAGAAATACAACTTTTGACAAAGAAGGTAGAGTTCTATAAAACCGAGTGTGAGAGACTTACATTGGATAATTTACTTTTATTGGAAAAGAATAAGGAATTATTGGACCGAGTAGGATAACTTTCCTCAAGGAAGATGGATTTAGAGGTTGATGTCGAAGAGTTAGAACTGGAAATTAAGAACTATGAGACAATGCGTGAAATGAACAATAAAATTGCTGAAAATCAGGTAGCAAACTTTACTTTTGTTCTTAAAATCCATGAACGTCACAAGGAAGAATGGAAGAAGTTGTATATGGAGGCCAAGGCATCGACTATTGAAAATGTACCAGTCACTCCCACCAAAAGCACAACTGATAAACGAATAGACAACTTTGTAATAAAATTTCAATGTTCATGTATTTTTTATTTTAAAATTAAAAGTGAAATATGTACTCTTTCTTCGACCTTTAGTGAATATTAAATTATATATTTCAAATTATATTACACACAATTTAAATTTGTGGGGAGAATCTTATTCACACCTATGAATGTAGACAATATAGAATAAATATATTACTAATATTTAATATTTGATGTATACTATATATTAATTGGATAGTTTATACCATTTTCAAAATACTTTAGAGATAAGATTTATTATTGAAAATTTCATAATTTAGAATATATGTATGATTAATTCAAACCATTGTTTAGTGTAATTATTTGAAATTTTGCAATTTATTCCATTTATAAAATAAAATTGAAACAAGTTATTAATTCAATTATGTATGTAATAAATACTTTAAATAATACACATTTCTTATACAGTTAAATAGATATCTCATAGTATTTATACATTAATAAATATCTCGCACTATTTAATAGATATCTCACACTATTCATACATTAAAAGATAAAATAAAATTTGTGAATAGTTTACTCCTAGTTAATTAATCATACTTACCACAAAGAGAAAAATTAGATACTTATTAAAGTCTATATTTGAAACCCACAAAATAACTATTGATTATTTCAATCATTTCACATTTAATTAATTTTATCCTTCACAACACAAATAATAATATAAAATGCACATACAATGACATAAAAATAAAGTAATAAAAATAACTTACATAATGCATATGTCAATTTGTTTTGTTTAAAATATGCTTCTAACTTTATTTTATGGTCTTTTATAGATCTTTTGAATGGATGATCAAGCGTTTTGAACATATTTTAATATAAATTATTTGAAAATTAAAGTTAATTTTTTAAATAAAAAACAAATTGTTTCTCAAAGTTTGTTATCCATATAATACAAGAGTGGTCCCAAACTAGCTAAGACCAAATAACACATAATTTAAATACGCTTAAAATCATCAAAAGGAATTTATTTATATGGGTTGAAACCAACCCCTATGACATTGTTTGAAAATATATTCCACAACCTCATATACATGAATTTTAAATGTTTTTAATTCTAAGATACAAATTATCTGTCAAAATAGTTAACAACATGACAACAAACTTAACTGTCTTCCACCAACAAATTTGTTCTCATGTATATATGTAATTATAGGCCTGCTCTACATTCCATACATTTTCTTTCCTTTAAGACTTATATTCATTCCATACATTTAATTTCCAAACCTCAATCTGATTTTTCCTATGATACATCTATGTCCATATTCTCTGCATCTGCAACACATAACATTACAGATTAGAAAAAATAATCATGGCTTTGTACCATACATATAATAACAGAATGTATTGTAATTAAGGACATTCAATACTCATTTTGTGCAGACACTAATTTATTGAAAGACAAACAATGACGTGGATATGTTTCATCCGTATTCAAGCCACCTGGAAAAGAAATGATCATTATGTTAATCTTTTCCTCACATATCTAAGTTTCTTGTGAAGTCACATTCACGCCAATAATTCAATGTTTTACTTGTAGGTTCCCCTTGTTGCATTTCTCTCCTCTTTAAATGGTTTGTGTTAGGAAATTTGAAGCCTTCATTGTATTCAACGTGATTGTTAAAATATTTTATGATGGTAGGCCTCTTAGTTGCATTGTTGTGACGTTTTTTACTCGCACTAAACTAGGGATGCACAGGGGATATAGTTATCTCATTGAAATCTCCAATGAAAGTGAATTATACTGCATTTGATGCTTACAAGTCTCTCCTAAACCTCTTAACATGTGCAATGTATAAATTTATTTATCCCTTTGTCCTCGGTGTTGTATCCGAAACTAACTTCAAAATTTCTTTGCATGTGTTTAACATAAAATTTGAAATTATTTCTAGCGTGAACCCACCAGCCTGAATTTTTTTGAGAGTATATGTGACATACAACACACTATAGAAAGTTATTAATTCCACCCCATGTAAAAAATAGATTTAGGATAAATAGGGATATAAAAAGACACTAGGTTTTTTCAACCTCCTTATGTGATTGAAAACCAGCCTCATACCATCCATGCATGTTGACTTTGTTCTATGGATAGTTGAAAATATTGGCTACAAAAATCATTCATAACATTGGATTGTCTATACACATTGTCACCTACACATGAATGTAACATAAATTCAGTCTTATTCTTCATAGAAGAAACAACACTGTAAATACAAAACACCATTAAATATGTGTATTGAAAAACATTTATGAATTAAAATAAGTGCATTACCATCAAATCCATGTTGTCTGCTCTTGCCCAGACACTACAAAAACTTCACTACCTCCCTTGTTCACAGCAGTTGCCTGGGAAAAGGCATTACCACCTACACATGAATGTAACATAAAGTTCAGTCTTCTTTTTCACATCAAGAAACATTGGTTGCTATTGCATACAGACACTCCTCGAAATATGCGTGTCGATAAATATCATATGAATTAAAATAAGAGGTGAATTACAATCAAGGCTTGTTGGTTTCTCTTACCCGGATGATACAAAAACTTCGCTACCACCCTCGTTCATAGTAGTTTCAAAAAAAGGCTCTTACCAACAAGTATCATTTACTATTGATGTGGTGAGAACCGTCCATTCAAGGAACATGTATTCATTTACAATTTTTATCCTCAACATATGCTTTAGATCTTGCGCGTGAGTGAATCACAATTAGAAAATGATGCTTATTTTGTTATGACTTATGCCTAGAAATTGACATAGCTACTTAGCACATACGATCATATTGAATTACTATGCCACTTTCTGGTTCTTGACAAGATGACATCGAAAAACATCTCCTTGCAAAATTCCAATGCCTTCAACACGTGCTTACATATGTTTCCTCTAGTAACCCAGGCACATTCACATACATCGGAAGGCACAACATTTCCTTACCAAATACCAAGTGTTTCTAGTTGTTTGGCTCCTCACCCAAAATTCATGCCCATCAGGATGAAGAACAACACAATCTGTATATAGAATAATTTTTTCCCTCTCAACAATGTTAATAGTTGTATTTCTTTTTTAAAGTTGGTCAAGAAGCCGGATTGTTGCAACTTCCTCTTGTGTTTGAAAAATGGCTCCACCCTGTACACAAGTGTGTAGAACAAATGGTCCATCCGAGTGAGTACATTTTTTTGTCTATCACACAAGTATCTGGTCTTCAAATAATAGTGGTAGGCCTCGATGGATGTATTTGTTTCTTGATTTGTGTGGGTGAAGTTTCTAAAAAAATTATGCCACATGGCTATCAAGTCACACATATTGAATATCAACGACACTATAATCAACATGTAATTATTGAAGATGAAAATTAATAAAGAAACATGTGAAGGATCGTACTCACCAATACATCCTTCTCTCTCACACCAAGTCTTCTTAAAGTACTCGATGAACTGAGTTTCCTCCTTGAATTCATCGAGGAAATATTGAATCATTCTGAAGGTGTGATCTTCATGCATTCCCATACCATACATGATGGTACCTAATCTCTCAAAAATATTCCACCTCATCTCCTTGCTAGTATACTTGTACACATTTTTCAACCATGCCCTACGCACATGTCATAGGAATAGAAGTACATGCCAACCAAAAACACACTAATGGCTTGGATTTCAGCTGACACATCATCTCATAATGAATGCATTGATCTTCCAATCAGACATGAGAATTTTTCCTCGTTTCTAGACTTCCACCAACCACCCATAAATGTCTTCAATCTTATTCCTCAATGAAACAACCCATGCTATGGGCACCCCAACCTCTTGCTCATAAAAAAAGCAAGGTGTATAATTGGTACTACAAGGAAAATGACATCAAAGGTTAGCATCGAGTGTAATATAACAGAAAGGGAACAATATTAATGATACATAAATAACAAACCATTTCAAAATTCATTTGGATTACTTACACCATATTTATTCATGGAAAATGTCGAATCCATGGAGATTATGGAATTATGTGAATGTTGTACCATTCTCTCACACATCCATGGTGTTTTCAACCCCATAATGAATGGAACGGTGTTTCCATTTCAGCCTTTGATAGTAGAAAAAAAGGCCCCTTTCCTCTGCATGCCATAAGTTCACACTCATGGCATCATTAATGTGCTTTTGAGACATTTTGGAGTGAACTCTTTTCCATGCATTCATCACATCCTTTCTTGTTAGGAATTGGTCCCTCTTGTTCAACATACTAGCTCTAAGAATGGATCCTCTATATGTTTTTCATACACCGTGTCCACATGAACACCCATCAAAAAAGATTCTCAATGTAACTTTTGCATTCGTTTGACAAGTGTGAGGCAATAGCAACATGAGGGTCATTAATGGTAGTGTCGTTTACGCCATGACAACACTCACCATTTACATCACAATGAAACCAATTATTGTATATTATTATTGCCACCAGTTGGTCTCCCATACATCACCTTCACATTGAAGTGACATTGGCAACCCCTTTTAATTTGATGCCTCCTCACTCTTTCACTTGTTTCCAGCTTATTTATATTGTCCTTGGGACCATATGAACACTAGTAGCTACAATTAAAAACATTAACATCAAATGCTATACAAATGTTTTATGAAAAGAACTTACAAAAAATAAGTGTTAGAAAAGGTTTGAACCAAGAATATGTCTTTGTTTTATGCGGTTTGCAGTCATCTATATCGAATAGATTGTGATGTGTGCATGGATTAAATTAGTCTGAAAAATTTGCTACGAGAACCTTCTCCCTTTACAAATGCCTCGAGTCTTCCTAGCAGGATGGCTGCACAAAGGTCGATGTTAGGCTCATCCCCGATTTGGATCCATTCCAAGTCTTCATTCGAGAATTGAATTTTTTCCTCTGTTATCTCTTGGACAGGAAGATTGTACATGCTTTCCCATTTGGGTCTCCTTCCCATCCTAACAATTATTACATGAAGTTGGCATCGTTAATGAAACAATGCAATATTCATACTTTCCAAAATAACATTTTTGAGTATGTGATATGATCATCATAAACATGAATATTAGTCTAAAATCATGGAAATCACATGACCGACAGAGTGCTGAAAAACTTATAATTCAAGGGCATCATTCAAATATTCATGTATTGCATCACCAAGACGATGGAAAAGACTCATTTTTAGTGTAATGCATCAACAGTCAAGTTAGTTAAAAATAAACTTTGATAGAAGACTCCATTTTTTGGATGATCAGTTGGGAATCATCTATCATTTTATCCAAAGAATTATAGAAAATAATAAAATAAATATCTAAGTCAATAAACTGTGTGTTTAGCTTTTCATATCCATGTAATAATGCTTCCCTACGCTTGGATCATTTGCTTTTATGAAAAACATACAAACAATCTTGATTAATTCAACTTGTATGGGTTTTGACCATAATTCACTTCTTCATTAATATTATGTAAATTTATGTTTGCACATGATTTATATTACACTATTTATTTACTTTAAATTATGGATGATTCAAAATCATTTATCCTAATGGTGTCATGAACTTTAATGTAAATATATATACTTTTCTATAAAAAATAGAATTATGAAAAAATTAATATTATGAAAAAAATCACTACATTATGTTTAAATATGTTATTTATGTTATACATATATGTAAATAGATATATTATGTGTGTTCTATTATATATGTCTATGTTAATTTTGAAATCCCTATGGATTCTAATGCCTTAAAATATAATAGTATATGTTTATATTAAATATACAAATTTATTTTGAAAAATTATGTTGACTGGCTATGTTAAGAATTTGAAATATGAAATAAATAAGATTTTCCTAATGTGTCACTAATATTCTTGATCATATCATATTTGTAAACAATTTCATAATCATCAATCAAATTAATAAAAATCCTCCAATGCTATTCACATGAGACTGCAAATTATTTCCTTGAAATTCATGGAATATTTTTCTTGCATTTAGTGAGCCTAATTAAGATAGCCTTATATCACGAAAGTCAATTTTATTAATTCTATCACTTCTAAAAATAATTTAGGGAGCCCTCACAATTCAACATGTAAGCATTTTTATGAATATTGGCCAACCTATTATTGCCTCATTATTGGTTTTACATTATAGCTAAATGTACTGATTAAAATGATGCTTCTAATTTAAATTCATGGCATTATGAAAAAGAGTGTGAATAATGACATCTTCACTTAGTTCCTTTTTTAATTCTCTAAGAGGTCTATTAGGTGGATGAGGGATATTAATGATATTAGATTCTTTGAATGAAATTTGTGATTAAGACATTCTTTAATTTGCAAATAAAGGAGAGGAGAAAATACCTAGTTCCTTTTCAGGAGAGGGATATTTACTAATGATTCAAAAAAATAAAGGAGAGTGACTTCTAGGACTAAATATTTTATCAGGATATGAAGAGAAATCAAAGATGAATATTTATCTTCACTAATATTGTGTATCAAAATTTTTCTTGCCAATATTTAAAGGAAATGTATCAATGTTATGTTTACAATTTTGGGAGTTAGAATTAACTTTTTCCTCCACATGTCTCTAAATTTTATTTCATTTAGATGACGATTTTATAAGTGATCATTTTGGATTCATATTTTTAGATGAATCTATTACAAAATTAGAGTGCATCCCCTTCAAAAAAAATAGGTTGTATAAAATATGTAAAACTTAAAAAATCTAAACTATTTAATATGGTGTTTCCACAATACTATAATTTTATATTGGTCTTTATAAAATATGTCGCAAGTTTGTAATACAAAATATAGAAAAGATAAACTATTTATTCTTATATTTAGCAACAAACTTTGCATTGCTTCCTTGTGCAATCTTTTTTGCACAATTTTTTGGATCTTTGGTAGGTTTCAAACTTTCTTTCGGAACCCCCATTTTCTTCAATTTATGGGGAGGCTCGTATTTTGTGCATATTCAATTAAGTCATATGCCAATCCATATCCTCGAGAATGGGAGCCAATGGTGTGGAATTTGGAGAGGTAGATAACTAATTTTTCTGGTAAACTGAGTCGGGCCTTCACCATTGCTGCAATTTCCAGTTTTGGCGTCGAATTTTCCTACAATGTAATACATTCACAAAAAACTTGCACCTGCTAAAATCATCCTCCCTATGAAAATGTGGAGTTGTTATCGTTATGCCAACTATATCAGGAGAATGAAGCTTCGGGTTTTCATTTTCACTGAACAAAAAATAACTAAATACAAAACCACCCATGCAAAAAGAAGCATACAATTTATGTTAGTATGTTATAAGACAAAACTAATATGCATAATCAATATGAAAAACATATGGAAAGGAAAACACTATTTCAGAAAACTATGAAAGACAAATTGACGTAAGAACAATTTCTCTTCGGCGAGCCAGTTTTAAAAGCCTCTGCACAGCACAGTCTACCACCCAACTAGGGGCGTATCGATGTGGCATCATAAGAGGCAAGCCCTTTCAACACATGACGATTTATGGATTTGCAAGAGGCACATGCCCCCATATACCGAAATGAGAGTGAGAGTATGACAACAAAGAATTTTTTTTCAACTTACATACATTTACAACCTTTACAATTACTAAATTATAACGAATAATAAAAAATTCTTCTATATAGAAATTATCTACACATTAACATTATTTAAAAATATAATGAATAAAGAAAAAAACATACTCAAATGTTATTCCATATAACACAACTAAGAGCAATGAAATTAAGAGGACTACATATAGTGAACAATAAAAAATTCTTCTACATAAAAATTATCTACACATTAACATTATTTAAAAATACAATGAATAAATAAAACAAAACATACTCAAATGTTATTCCATATAACCAAAATAAGATAGGAATGAAATTAAGAGAACTCTATATAATGAATAATAAAACATGTGTTTACATAGAATTTATCAACACATTAACATTATTTAAAAAATATAATGAATAATAAACATTTTTCTACATAGAATTTATCTACACATTACCATTATTTAAAAATATAATGAATAATAAAACATAAAAAATGTGTAAAACCAATGTTTTTCAACTTGTGAAAAACACAACGTGTTTTTCAACAAGATGAAAAACACTGAGGTTTTCAACATGTTTTGACTTATGAATTAATAATTATTTTATTAATTAAATAATTATACATAATAAATCAATATTTAAATTGTGGGGGAAAATGACAAACATTATTTTATTAGTGTCAATTACCAAATAACTAAACTTACATTATTATCATATTAGGTCACAATCTATTATTGTCATATTAGTGTTAATTACAAAATTTTAATTACATAAATGAAAAAATGTGGAAAAACATTGTGTTTTTCAACGTGTTGAAAAACACACAATGTTTTTCAACACACATGTTTTGACTTATGTAATTAATTATTATTTTATTAATTAAATAATTATACATAATAAATCAATATTTAAATTGTGGGAAAAAAATGACACATTATTTTATTCATGTCAATTACCAAATAACTAAACTTACATTATTAACATATTAGGTCACAATCTATTATTATCATATTAGTGTAATTACTAAATCTTAATTACATTTAAAATGTAAAATCATTGGAACTCGATGAAATGGCAAGTATTATTTTATTAATGTCAATTACCATTATTGTCAATAAATTACATTATTTATCAAATGTAGTGTCAAAAATCTGACAAGCATTATTTTATTAGTGTTAAATTACCAAATAACTAAACTTACATTAGTAAATATTAGGTCACAATGCTATTAATGATCATATCAATATGTAATTACAAAATTCAACATTATATAAATGAAAAACAACCATTGTGGGAAAACAAGGTGAAAAACACAGTATGTTTTCAACATGTTTTGACTTATGTAATTAATAATTATTTTATTAATTAAATATTATACATAATAAATCAATATTTAAATTGTGGGAAAAAATGACAAGCATTATTTTATTAGTGTCAATTACCAAATAACTAAACTTACATTATTAACATATTAGGTCACAATCTATTATTATCATATAAATTGACTAATTACTAAATCTTAATTACATCAGTCCATGAAAATGTGGAAAAATCATTGTGTTTTTCAACAAGATGAAAAACACAGAGGTTTTCACATGTTTTGACTTATGGAAATAATTAATAATTATTTTATTAATTAAATATTATACATAATAAATCAATATTTAAATTGTGGAAAAAAATGACAAGCATTATTTTATTAGTGTAAATTACCAAATAACTAAACTTACATTATTATCATATTAGGTCACAATCTATTATTATCATATCAGTGTTAATTACATCAATTACATAAAAAAATCGGAAAATCATTGTGTTTTTCATTTTAACATTGTGTTTCGAATGAAAAACGCTTTGGTTTCAACAAGTGAGAAACATTCATTTTATCATGTTTTGACTTATGTAATTAATAATTATTTTATTAATTAAATAATTATACATAATAAATCAATATTTAAATTGTGGAAAAAATGACAAACATTATTTTATTAAGGAAAATGATATTTCTGGTATTTTTGATCAACTCTGCTCCAATATATACCATTCTTAGGTAAAAATGCATAAGAATATTGATAGTTCTGAAATCTATTAGGATGGTAGAATTAAGCATATTCATTGTAGCGGGGTGTTTTTAAGGGAAGAATCACATGGGTTGTACCTGTTCTGGTGAATACCCTTATGAGTAATAAAGTAGAGAACGCCTACAGTAAGTTTTCTCCATGGTGTTATGTATCTTCATTTGGATTAATACAAAGATTAATTCTCTTTAAATGTTCTCATTTGTACTGATATATATGATCAAGGAACATAAATGTATAACAATTGTTAACAACTTCAAGACCTATGAGGAAGGGTAAGTAAGTTTATAACAATATTTATTTTGAAGAAAGTACTAGATCCAGAACCTTAGGTAAGGAAATGCACTTATGAGCCATAAGGTAGAAAATCCTACCTCAGAAGTCTTATATTCACATGGTGTTTAACTGATAAGATAATTGATCTTTCCTTAAAATCAACTCTCGCAAGACAAACAAGCACACAAGCAGAGCAATTTATAGGAATTTGTTTTATTAAAAAAACAAGAACAAGCAAGCAAGTAATTTTCATTTTGACATTTAACATATACTAAATCATTAGTAAGCCTTCCTAAGATAGGTCAAAGAAACAAGCATGTGCCCTAAAAAGAATTGAAGAATACGATGCAAATGAAAGATTAATAAAAAAATCAGCATGAGTTTGATACCTGTAAAGCTCATGTCCAAACATGGGAATTCGTCCACAGCCACCAACTGTGCTTTATTCTAGCATGTGCACACCAAATCTGAGGGAGAACTAGTCACTGTGCTGCGAATAGCCAGAACCAGTAAGTGAAAAGCGCAGTTGGAGTTTTTTAGTGGTTTATGGTATCAATGGTTTATGAGTTTAAACGGGGGCAGACTAGTAAATGGTTTACGCGCATCCTCCCAAGCTCCTTAAATGCGGTTACCTCGACCTCGCTGTTTTGGCGCAGACTGAGCAGATTTTGATGGCAATTTTGAGACATCGTATACAGCTGATATTGTCTATCCCTCTCATGTACGCCAGCGCAATGATCCATTGATATGACTCCCTTCGGCACCAGAAAAGGCTGCGACGTCATGTTGTTTGTATGGGCATAACATGTTAGCATGGTGGAGTTTTATGGGGGAAACTATGTATGTGGTGCATTTTATGGGGAGGATATCTCTTAACCTTATTGAACATTGCTTTGATGGGGTTCAACTAGTAATTTCTTGAACATCAAACATCAAAGAGCAAAATATGCCTGGAACAACTAAAGGGAGCATGCTCCCTTCTCTTTGTATGGCTTAAAGGCACATGAAACTTGTCTAACTATAGATATAATTATCTCCCTTTTTTTATTTTGATCTCCTGAATTTTTTTCTATCCGTTTGACCTAATTTCAGTTTCATTTCACCTTATTTATTCATATGCTATGGAGCATGCTCCTTTGTTTCACCATGTGTAATAGTGTAATATAACTTAAAATTAAATTGATATAAATATCACCATACCTCGTTCAAGATAGGGTTTAAGGAAACTGTACGTACCCAAAATTGTAAGGTACTGTACTGTCAGAACAACGTGACACGTGCCCCAATGATGATACAGGTCTCCTCGCAAGGTGTTCGGGATCTGGAAAAGCTCTCCAAGTGTGCGTTAACATCCTGCATGCCCCGATTAGTCCCCGCGTGCTTTATTTTTCCTTTTCCCCTCTTTTCTTAGCCTTTTTCTCTTCAGTGACGAAACTGCCGCCCTGCTTGGGCGGCGGTCTCGTGACCGCCGCCCTGAACAGGGAGGCGGTCCTGTAACCGCTGCCCTGCTCAGGGCGGCGGTCCTTTACGCGTTTTCCAGAAAGCTCTTTTAACACGACTCACATAAATTCAAAATTTTACCAGCTTTCTTTCACCGCCATAAGCTTGCATTTATGATTCTGGTTCCCTGGAATAGTGTTTTGCCATTGTTTATAGTTTAAGAGTTCTATTTGGATTTTACCTTGGGTAAATGCAAATGCTATAAATAGATGGCTTGTGCTCAAGAAAATGGCCCCTCATTCACTTCTCATCTTCTCATTTTCAGTAATTCAGTCTTTAATTTTGCTTAGGATTCATAGTTTAGTTCGTTACATGCTTAGTTAGCATTGTTTTACTGTTGGTAAGCCACATATCCATCTTGTGCAAGTAGTGATGTTATTTCATCCAATCCATTGGAGTAGAATAGCTTAGGAAGCCATTAAAGTTGCAGGTTTTTCTCCTCAAACATGATAGTTTCAGGTTCATGCTTTATGTTGCATGACTCGCAATAGATCCCGCTAGGAATTGCATAAGCCAAGCTCTGTACTCTTGTGCTATCCCTCTCCTACTCGCATTGTATTCGGTGTGTATTCTGAGCTGCCTTTATCCCAATATCTACTTCTGTTGATGCTAGCATTACACACTTTTCTGGATCCACGTGAACACGAAGGAACGAGGAGATCACACACACCATCGGATTTGCCACTGTTCTGCAGAATCCAGGTTCTAGCTTTCAAAGTTCTAGTTAGAATCATATCAAATAGAGTAGTTAATTGCTTTATTTCAGTAAATTCTATTCTCGATATTGCCAGGGAAGCTGTGGGGATTGATAATTTCTGAGAAACTATGATTCACTCCTCACTTCTGAGGTAGGATCGAGAATCTTGCAAATAGATTAGATGAGCTATTTTATTGTTTAGAATAGATCTACAAATTGCACAGACAAATGGCTACACTCGGTTATTTTGTTTGTTTTAAATTATTATTTTAGTTGTCTTTCTAGATATTTTAAATAGTTGTTTTCTTAAATTCGTAAAGTTCATCAGAAAAACAATAAAAAATAGAGAAAACATATATGCTATAGATACACTTCACAGTTAAATTTCATTTTGTTACAGTTAATTTATTTTGTTACTTTTGTATGACAATCATGGGACCTAGAGAGCCCAGGGAATACATATTCGAGCCAATCACGCCCCAGCCCAATCTCATCATGGCAATAACCGATATAGATCAAAATATTATGATTCAAGTCTTCCGAACAACGGTAAGCTTGCAACAAATCAATTCTCAATTGAGTGGACTAAACATAGAAGACGACCAAGAACACACGTTTTGGTCGAATCAACCGAACTACAGATTACCCTAGGCAAACATTCATATGACTGTAGAAGGGTTTGAAAGAGAACAAACCTTTGGTCCCACAGTTAGATGTAGGAGACACTCTTCTAGATATAGATACCAGCCTAAGAATCCAAGTTTCACAAACACCTGTAGGGTATTCTGAGAAAATCACACAGTTATTGATCCTAAATATAGAAGCTGAGAAAGCATACGATTACTGGATATTAGGGATTAGGACTTGATTTCACGCATGACCATAAAAGGTCCACAACGACCAAGATTCTACGGTTGTGACCCACAAATCCCGTAGCCCAATGAATCCGCAGGAGAATTAGATATAGACACTGGCCTACGCACACTAGTATTCCAATCTACTCCACTTCCACCTATCATCATAGAACATTTATCCTTGCTAGACACAACAGCTAACAAAGCTAGAGAGTTGTGGACTAGGCCAAAGAATTGTCCATAGAATTGACTACATTTACCATCCACCATATGACCCTGTCCGGAGAAATACACGAAACTATCCCGGGTCATTTTCCACGTATTCCACAACCCATAGATCGAATCACGCCAGAGCTCGATATTGATTGGAGCCTTCGAGCGGTCATCCTTTCTGACCGATCTATTGCACCAGCGCAATTTAGGAGGCCATTCTTTGCTTTAGATTTGCAACCATGCTTGATAAGAAGAGATTATTGATAGCAGAGAAATTCAAAAATATGATCAAAATATGTAAGGAGAATATAAAAAGGTAGGAATCACTGGTGATTAGGGGGAATTGTTGGTGATAATTTCTATATAATCTAAATAGACAAATGATTTGATGTATTTAATTTAGAAATGATGAATTATTGGTTCTGATTAAGATAATACTAATAAAAAAAATATAATGAAAAAGAATGTCAAAAAGATAAATACCTTAGAAAGATAATCAAAACATTCATGCAAAAAGAAGGGAAAGAAGAGACTTGATTAATGTTGATCTGCTTGCAAAGAATAATATAGATTCTCAGATTGCTAGGAGGTGGTCAGAGAATGTTGTCTGGTTGTTGCTTCAAACTAAAAAGGAGCAGAGCTTCGCTACAATAAATTGATCTTCCAAACCATAGGGGAAGGGATGAATATATAGGGTCACTAGCGATTATAAGGAATCACCATCGATTCAGAAAATTTTAAGGAACCCTCATGGAAGAGGTTTCAACTACCTCTAAATGGGGTTGATATGAGATATCTCATGCGGGATAAGTTATGGGACATGTCTTTGAGGATATGAGGTACAAACTACTTAGCTATTTTAGGATTTTGGGATAGGATGGAGGTAAGTAAGTGGCTATGGGGGATAACTTAGATAATTACGAGGGATAAACTAAGGAGTAACATGGGATAAAAATGATAGAGGATTTAAAAATTATGATAGGATTAATTAAATATTAAATTAAAAGGATCATAAGGAAGGATATGCCACCAAAGGGTGTGACACTAGGGGGTGTCATACACCGGTGTCTACATTTTCCCCTTTTTTACGAGAAGGTGTAGGCATGGGTTGTGAGACAAAAACTAGTGCTAGATGCCCCAATTTTATATGGGAGGATTTAGATTACCCCTAAAACTGATAACGGATGAAGTGCGTTGGTAGTTTGAAAAGAGTCAATGTTGAGAAAAAAGGTGTTCAATGTCCTAAATATAAACTTGAAAAGGACCATGCATCAAATGGATGCATCGAAATAAGTAATGTAGGAATCTCAAAAATAAATGACATGGATGACACAACCTCAGTGGGTGACATCAAATGTGTGTACCCTATGGAGAATAGTTTTAGGCAAGATAACTACACTGGAGGATCCAATAGAAACCTCATATGGCTTGTGGGACCAGGAAATAGGTCAAAGATAGTAAATTGTATTTTGAAAAATAAGGATGATGGTATAATTGCAAGTTGAAACAACTTATATCACTAAACATAGAGGAAAATTGAATTGGAAGGAATCAAAGGTGATTTGGTGTGAATCACCGAGGATTAGGTGAATCACCGGATGTTATAAATGAAAAGACTTACCATGGTTACTCATTGTGATGGACATTTGAAAAATGGGCTCTATAACTTGGAAAAAAGGGAAATTGTAACTCATTGTTACTACACACATTTGATAAAAAGAGTTGTGACATTTTTTTGATTATTGTAGTGAAAAAGATGAAAATAGAAGCTGTAGAGGAACTAGGAGGAAATCGGAGTCCAAATCTCTAGGGAAGTTTGGACTGTTTGTTTTTGTGCTATGGATTAAATAAATGTGGTAAATTAATAAAAGTTTTAGTGAATGGTGTTCTAATGATTTTTTGTCTTTGTGGATGCATGCAAGAGATAAATTGATGATATGGGACATGATTATGATTATTTTGGATGATGTACATGTATCTATGTCAGATGACAACTAGGCCCATTTGGAGGATGTTAGCCTAGGAGGGATGTGTTATTACAGATGTATCCACATGCAACGGGGATTATTACTTGCTTTACTGGATAGATGGGACCATGTGACAGAAACCTTTGGTTATCGATGAGAGAGATGACTATCACATTAGAGGATGTTCACAAGATCTTGAGGTTGTCCTATACAGGGCGAGTAGGATATATCTGATAGATGAGATGGAGATGCCCCAGATTTTGCAATATGGTACAATGGAAAGGTAGAGGAGGTGACATTCTCATCAAGAGGATTCTTATATGGGGTACTGTATAGCCCATAGATAGAGCGTTGAGCACTCATGACCCTGATGATGATAGGTATCGGTTGCTATGATTTTCCCAAATTCTACTAGAGGTCAATTTTATTAGATGCTTATTGGAGTGTTGACAGATACGATGGAGTAGAGGACTATATTTTCATGGGCTCTTGCACTACTAACACATACTTACAAGATAATTGTGGTCATGGAGGTTTGGCATGAGGTTTGACATTGATGTAGGGTTTATTTTACAGTGTTGGGCCTACGAGCACATTACAGTGGCTCGGCTGAGGGTACTACCATGGGGTAGTCTGGTACTTATTGAGGATAATATTTGCTTCCTCAGGTGGAGATCAGATAGGGGGAGGCAGGGCCAGTGAGAGGTGAGGAGTGCTATCGAAAAATCCTGACAGGATTACATGAAAAGGATGTTTTATGGAGGCCATACACTAGCTTCCTAGTATGGCAAGGTGAGGATGGTGAGCTCATAACCATCTAGTAAGAGACACAAGTACATGGATCAATGACTAGGTGAGTAGGAAAATTGTTATATTTTACCATGTTAGGTGATAAATTGATTGATACAAGATATACATGAGGTAGATACTCCTTATAGGAGAGATGATGATGATGTGGATAAACCACTTCCAATAGTTACAGAGTTTCATCCTATTACAAATGAGGAGGGTGTGGTTTGATTGGATGATTAGGGTGTTACCCACAATAGTTGACAATGTTGGGATTACCAAATCATACACTACATGTGTAGGGAAGGAATAAGCTTGCTCAGGTTTGATAAGTGGGTACAAGCCTCGTGTGGATGTAACACCTCAAGAGGTTTTTGGTGAGGGTGAGGGTGGAAAGGAGGATAGGAAATGGTTACCGTATTAGAGGCCACTGGTAGAGGCACTTAGAGGCCAATAAGGTGGACCTTGATGGCCAAGCAGAATACTTTGATAGTAGAGAGGGACACTACGTATTTAGAGATCGAGATGGGCTGAGTTAGCATTTCATTTCTACTATTCAGGAAGACGTTTACACATGGGCTATAGTGGATAGAGAACGGGTACCAACAAGCATAAGGAGGCCTTACAAAAGGACCCTTCGGTGTGGTGGGTACCTTCAGTGTCAGGTATCGAGCTACAAGTAGATTAGTCTCAAGCTAATATGTGTACCTAGATGGGGCCATTAGGTGGCATGAACATGGCTAACTACCAGTTGTTATGTGAGGAACTATGGTACATTACTAGGAGATAGTGTGGCAAAAGAGGATGTTAGATGAGCCTTCACTATGCAGTATACTTAGCACAAAGGTAAGCATGGTACCCTCAGGTAGTACTGTGAGTGTAGGAAATTCAGCCACGGGGTATGAGGGGTCCTAATAGAGGATCTAGATGGAAGTACTGGTGGTGCTGAGGGGAGTAGTGGGAGTGTTCGTATATTGATTTTACGAGATAGTTTTGTAGGTTGGTGTATAGATTCTGATGTACGAGGCTCACTTGAATCCATTTTTTATGATGATGTATAAATATTTGAGGCTATTTAGAATCCTTTGGATGATGTGTGTATGTGTGTGTATGAGGCTATTTGGATGTGTTTGGATATATATATATATGTTTTTTTCATTTGATTCATGTTTTGGATTGTAATGTGATGATTATAGATGTGTTTAATGATGATTTTTCTAATGTTTTAAGATGTGGTGTGTTATGGAAATGATTGTAAATATATGTGATTTAATTTGATTTTGTTTTGAATAGTGGTGATTGTATTGTATGTTTTAAAATGTGTGTAATAGTGGTTAAAAATAATGTGAAGTGTTTGCCTTTATACTAGATTTAATACATATGTAATCGGATGGTAAATTATAGATGTAGGACAATACACTTAAGGCCTTGTAAAAAATGTTAAGACGTAACCAACAATAATGAGTCACATGTAGGATCATAGATGTAGATGGAAATGTTCTTATGTGCCTTCTTATAACATGGGAAGGATCAACATCTAGTTTATATGGGAGAATATTCTCTCCTTTGTTAGTTTGTAGGCTTATGCCCCAACTAGGATTTGTTTCCATAAACTGATTGATGCAGAAAGTTTTATTTGACGAGAATTTTGATCGATGTGAGAAGCTTTCCTATGATTCTTTTGATATTTTTACTTTTGATATGAAGGCTGATCAATATGGGAAGAATTATTTGAAAATGATATCGGTAGACATCCTTCAAGGGAGTGGTCTACAAGTTTGACTTGATTTTTAATATTCATCCTTCGTGGGATCAATCTAAATTTTAATTAACAATTGTCCTTTGAGATATCAGTCTATATTTTGATAACATGATTAATATTTGTCCTTCGAGGGATCTGTCTACATTTTTGACAACGTGCATCCATAAGGGCATTTTTTAATTTTTTTATTAAAGCTAAGGGTAGGCCTAGTACACCATTTGATGAGGGGAAAAGCTACTTGTATAACTCTTGGCATGTTTCTAAGTTGGTAGACAAAGGATAAATGAGAGTAACTATTTATGGGGTTCTTTATTAAAAGGAACTTTTCCATGTGTAAAATATGATGAAGAGATTTGTGATGCTCATATTTAAGGGCATAGATATAGGATTTTAATAATAGACCACATAATTTGAGATCATTACGATAGAGAATGATAGGTTGGCGGTGGAATGAGATCTTTCATGTGACTAAAGTCATGAAAATTAAACATGTTAACAATAGAAAGAACTGGAAGTGGAATGTATTTAGATGCTATTTTTTACGGTTACCATCAAGGGAGGATAGATGATAGGCTCCCAACCCATACTTGTGAGTGATGACATATGGACCAATCCAATTAGGGGAAAAATTTCCATGTTTACTCCTTTCTAGAGTAGTGACATTTTTATTTTTTGTAAGGAAAAGATCACCAATGTTGAAGTAGTGTTATTTGATGTGCTTATTATATGCTCACTTAGTGTGTTCTTGATAAATTTGATGATGCTCAAGGGATATTATATGAAATTCATCTAAAAATTCAAGTTGTGTTAGGAATTCTTGGCAATAATCCTCATCAGAGATAAAATCTCTTACGAATACACGGAGAGATGGAATTTTAAATTCAAGGGGTATAACCTCCTTGGTGTCATAGAATAAATAATGGCATATCACGTATAGGAGTGTGGATGCTAGTTTGATAAGCCTACATAGTAAACATAATTTGGAAATTTTTATTCCAACCTTCTTAATCGATGGTTTTCATGAGGATTTTATCGAGTGTTTTGTTAGAAGATTTTGCTTAACCATTTTCTTGTGGATAATAAGGGGTTGAGAAGCATAGGTTGATGTTGAAATGTTTACATAATTTCTTAATGTCTTTATTTTTGAAATACTTTCCATTATCAATGATGCTTTTGTGATGGATGTTGAAGTGACATATGATATGTTGATAGATGAAATCGAAAATTTTGTTTTCTTTAGTGGAAGCAAGGGGAATAACTTCCACCCATTTGGTGAATTATTCAATAGTAGTAATGATAAAATGATGATGTTGATGAGTGTGGGTTGATAAGACCTATAATATTTATCCCCCACTATGAAAAAGGGACACAAATCCTGAGTGGGTTGTAGATATTGAATAAGGACATGTCTAGGGTTAGAATGTTGCTAATGCTTGATACACTTTTTAATGTATTGACAACAATCATGATTAAGGGTAGGCTAATAATATCCCATTCATAAAACACGTTTAGAAATGGACATGCCGCTAAAGTTTCCACCACATATACCACTATGGACTTACTACATAGCTTTGATAGACTTGTGGGATTTAAGGCATATAAGGAGGAGGATAACAAATCCTCTTTTGTAAAGGATGCTTCCTATGATGACGTAGTGGGTAATGCATTGCATGAAGCACCTTTGGGAATTTTTGGATAAATCATAAGGAATTTTGGATTGAGAAAGATAGTCATATATTTGTGTTTACCAAATATGTGACTGAGTATTTTATATGTTATTGATGGAAGGGAGTTTTTTATGGGAGGGTTGTTTGAGCTTGTGCATGACAACGAAGAGTTTAGAATTTTCAATTGACCATGGTATGAATGAGGAAAGAGAAACCATGGTGTCTACAAATTTATTATATGAATGGCGAATAGTTTGGATAGTATAACTATCAAATACTTTTAAAATAAATTCAACAATGGTTTTATATTTTTGTAATAATTCATTTGTACATTAGTAGATTATGTTGATTTGATTGATAATGAACTGAAAGTCCCCATTTATTTCTAAGGTTCTAACATCAAGAAGCACAAAGGTTTGGAGACCCATGACTAATGATTTGTACTCTACCATATTATTAGTACATTCAAAATTTAATTTGAAGGATAAAGGGATATGATTTCCCAAGGGAGGTATGATGACACTATTATCCCCTCCCCCTTGCTGAAATTTAGAGCCATCAAAGTAGAGGATCATTTTAATAGGATAATCATCTTCAAAATCAAATGTATTGATGTATTCATCAAGAAAATGTTCACTAGAGAGTTGATTATTAGGAAGAGGGGTGTTAATGAGCTAATCGACGATAACTTGACCCTTGATATATTTTTGTGGGAGAAACTCTAGGTCAAACTTTGTCATGAGTATGAGCCATCGAGTAATGTGATCATTATGATAGGGTTTAGAATGCATCTTTTTTAGAGGATTGACCTTATTGATAATGAAATTTTTATGATTGAGAAGATAGTGATGATTTCCTTAAAAATTGCAAAAAAAAAATTCCATGAATTACAAGCTCTGTGATGATACGGTGTATTAGTCACGTTCCATTCTAATCTGTGGATAATTCAAAGGTTCTTATTTTGAAATAACTTGAAGAATTCTTGTAGGGGGGGTCATCTTTAGTTTTATAGTTCCAAGCTATAAGCATGCATCCCTAGGCATCCCATAGCTCTGTGGATATGTATTTAGAAAGTATCCATGACCCTCTTATAAAGGTTTACAGCACTCATGTGAGCATGTATTCCCCACCCTAGATTCTCGTGCTTATCCTGATTGCACGAATTATGGGATTCCTCGTTACACTACTGTACTGCCAAATTCTCACTTAACACGATTTCACCCCAAATAGTATGCCACTCTAAAGAACTCATGAGCTCCATCTTCATTCTCTGAATAACCACTTACAATGTCTCATACATAGCATAACAACTCCTAACCCCCGAGCCCCTCACTTACACTAGTAGACCCGATCCCTGACAAAAACCAAGAGTCGAAATGTGGAAGGAAAAATACTAGTGGCCCCTGTGGTCAAATATTACTAGAAACCTACTATTCTTACCAAGTCTAAAATGCTTATTCATACGTGGGAAATAATTTGTGGGAAACATGTTCTACATACCCTCAAATGAATCAGGAACCTTCCAACTGTGTCTAGACTCATAATGCACTTATTAGACTAACACTAACTCAATCCTATAAAATAGCACATAACCGAACTATAACTTCAAAAGGGCATAAATTTCTCGGCCTACAAGATGGCAAATTCAAAGACACTTGTAAACATGTGGAAAGGTTTTGCCCCAACTCTTCATGTTGGATTTCATCAGCAGAACTTCTCATCGAAATTGATGAGGTTTGAAGGGAAAAAAATAAACTCAAATGGACATTTGGAGGTCAAGTTCATGTCACTTGTCAAGTTCAATAAAAAATGTCCATGAAGGTTAATCAATGTGTCCCACTTAAAGTGGATATCAAGTTGCGAAGGATATGATGAAAATGGCTGACACCAATTGCATAATTGTGAGATAAAGTGGCTGACCAATCGAAGTCTCCCTTGGGACACTGGCACAATTTCTTAATATTAAATAGATGTGGAATTGTGATAATAGCTTTGATTTTGGTAGGATCTACTTTAATTCATATAATGAATACTATAAATCCCAAAAGCTTACCATCTAAAACATTGAAAGAAACACTTAACAGAGCTAAGCCGAAGGGAGTATTGGAGGAGATGAGAAACATATGATGTTAGAGGACAATAAGATGATCTTGGTGGTGTTTAGATTTTCCTAATAGGTCATCTACATAGTATCTTCTGTGGTTTTATGGTATAAGGTCATGGAAGATGTAAGTCATTACACGTTGGTAAGTAGCTCCTACATTTGTTAGACCAAAGGGAATTACTTGGTCACAAAAGGTTCCCCAAGGGGGTGATGAAATTATGTTTTATATTGGTCGTAGGGTGCAATAATAATTTTATTCGAGCCAGAGAATCCTTCCATAAGGGACAACATCTCATGGCCTGCCATGAGATTATGACAAGCTAGTCAATATTAGGTAGTGGGAAACCATATTTTAGACATGTGAGATTAAGATCTCATAAATCAGTGCAAATATGCAGCTTCCATATGAATTTAGTAACAAAATACTATGGTGGAGACCCATTTTGGATAGTTAATGGGGAGGATAAAGTAAGCGGAAAGAAGATGTTAAAGTTCTTCCCCTTTTAATGAGGAGAGTGATGTGAGGATGAATTTTACATTTTTGTTTTGAATAGTTTAGGATAGTTTGATATTGTGGATGAAAACATTAGGGTTAAGACCTAACATTCACTATAGGACCATGCAAAATCTAAGGTCATCGTGTTTGGATAAGAAAGCGGTGAAGTGTTGCAATTCACATGGATCAAGGGAATCTCTGATCTTGACTCCTGTGGGGGTCATGTGTGGTCCATGTGTTTTATGTCAATAGTTGGTTCGTTAATAAGTGTAGAAGTTTCCGGTGGTAGAGTCTTTTGAAGGTAATGGTCCTCTGTCTCCATATAGGATAAGATGGATTGATTGTCATGACATTGAAGGATATCGATAGCAGGGGAATCTACCTTTATCATTTTAAGTAACATTAATAGAAGGGTTATGGTTGTGCCATTTGTTTGATAGGTCAATGGTTCTAATGTAATGACTTTTAGGGTAAGTGCACTAATCTGGGGGGCCAAAAGGGGGTCTTAAGTGGACACTTTTTTCTAAAAAATAAAAATCTTTAACTTGTACGAGTTATTTGAAATAGTTACACTCAAAATTGGAAGATGTTGTAAGAACATGAATCGTAGAATTTTGAGTCTAGTTTCAAAGTTATTAAATTTTATTGAAAACCGTTAATTTTAAGTGGGTCAAATAACTAAAACACCAACATGTGCTCCTTTTTTTGTTAAAAAACATAGTAGAGTGTCTTTAGTGCCCCCCACCATTTTTTGAGCACTATTTAGTATTTTTGAAAACCCTTTGGTAGAAAGATAGCTAGGAGCATCTCGTTTGTGCTAGAATGTTTTTAGATATTTTTAGCGAGTATTTTTTTAAAATGATTTTTCTAGTGCAAAAAATTTAAAATTTTAAAAATAATGGAGCTTCCGACCGTGCCCCCCCTAACTACCTAGAAAAATATCAAAAATTAGTTTTGTTTTAATATGTATAGAATTAGTCCTTGTTTGTGCCTATTTTTTTTAATTCAATTTCGATGAGTCGAAAAAAAAAGATACACGATGAAAGATGGATGTGTATAAATTCCAAAAAATAGCTACAAACATGCATAGTTAGAAAATAATTAATATGGAAACCTTATATTAGTCATAAAATTTGAAAAATTATATTTTTAGAAAGAAGAAAGTTTGCTCGATGTCGTAGGCATATTTTTCATTAAATGTATCGATTTTTTTAGTGTGATTTATCATGGCGGAATAGCCATTTTACTTATTTTCTACAAAAACACGTTGTTTGCTGTGTTTTTGCAGGTCCATGCCTCGGGCTTGAGGATCCAAACCAGATACAAGCCTAGAGGCATGCCTTGGAAATAGGGAAAAGACATAGTGCGCATGTAGTATAACGCATATGTGTTATGATTTGTATATATGTTGTGGCACCACAATGTCCTTTTCATCTCTTTCATGGGATTTTCGCCTCCTTTTTGTCTGGTCTACAAATTCCTGGACATTCTTACATGAATTTTGAGTAGTTCATCTTGTCCCCTACCCCACTAGTTGAATTTTGGTAATCATGGACGATAAAATTCAAGCTAAGGACAAGAGGAAATTCAAGAACAAGACACCTGAGAAATTGGAATAGACGAGAATAAAGAAAGTGAAGAGAATGCAGAAACTTCGTGCAAGGCAAGGTACATCTGATATATCAAATGTAGCCAATGTTTTAGAAAATGAGGATGAAATACATAATGAAAATGTAGAGAATAATGATTTTTCAATGAATATTGATATTTAGAATGAATGTTGGTATGGATGAAGAAATTGATATGAATCCAAATGTTGAACCTTTACATGAGAATCCAAATATTGAACCTTTAGTTGAGAATCCAAATGTTAATCCTCAAATTTTTATGGAAACACTGAATGAAGAAAGTAACCTTGTTAACAAATCTTCACCTCTAAGAAAACTCTTATTTTGTAAAGAAAACTTATTCAATTAATTGAAATTGATGAAAATATTATAAAACAAATGCCTAACAAAATGTCTGAAAGAAATGCGAGAAGAAAAGCTAGTGGAATTTGGGATAATTACTTTGAGAATTTAAATGACACACAAATATTTCAATTATTTTTTACATTGATGAAATTAATTAAGATGAGACCTACAATGAAGACCCTGGGGTTAAGAACATCTAATGTTGCTGATCGAAATGCATCAATTGTTGAAAATATACATAAAGTATACCAAACTGTAGGTGAAAACAGACACACCCAAGATAGTAATGCTACACGACGTGCACTTACTAATTGTATAGTAAGTGATACAACTATTAATAATCATTTGATTAGAAAAACAAGTAGATCTTTGAAGCTAAACAAAAAACACTAGCAAAAGCAATAGGGAGATGCAAAAGTCTTAAGTCATTCAATAATACCAACTATTGGTTATTCTCTAGCAAAATCCCATGGAAATATAAGAATACATATGATATTCTAAAATAATTACTTGTAAAATACTAGAATGAGAACACAAGGGTGTCACTGAATAGAAGAGATATGATAAAAAGAAGAATAGGCTCTCGTAATCATGAATCGTGTGCAAAATATTTATTGGATATGACTTAAACACACTTTTTTTCTAAGTTTAAGAATGAAAATACACAAATTAAGATTGGAAAAATATTATTTGAAATGAAAAAACCATTTTATGTGAAAATCAATCACTCACGTACCACTTATTGTTGTAAGCATCATGTTGAATTTTCAATGCATTATGATGTTTTTTGCCAAATACGACGTGTTTTGCATACTAAAATCATGTTGCAGGAGTGTGGATTAAATGTCTCACCAAAATCTGCAAGGGAATTTATTCCTACGGTATTTTGTGAAAAATCAACTGGACATTTTTTTTATAACAAAGCATGTTTGGATGGAACATGCAACATATGTGGTGGCCTTCCAAAATTGAAAAGTTGTATCCACGAGGAGAGTACAAATTCAATAGGAAAATAATTAGTTGGTTTCAGTAAATATAAATCAATGGCATATCAATTAAAATATGGAAAATAATCTAAGAGGCATGAGCTTGTTACAAAACAATTACCTGTATCAAAATATATGGTCAAATTTAGAGAGGAAATCATTTATGAGTATGCATGAACACAGATAGAGCTCGATAGTTGGATGAAAAAGTTAAGTTAAGAAATGAAACATTCCTACTTGGTACTATTGTTTCAGTAGTTTAATTCACAGAGAATTACACATTGCAGCCATAAATGGAGGTTCAGTCTCAATAATATAACTCAGTGCAAGTTGTTATTTTCGTGCATATAACATTCATGCTCTCTCCAGAAAGCACTGAGCAAGATCGAAAAATATTAAGAGAGTTTCATTTCTACATAAGTGATAATCAGACACATTCTACAGAATATGTGCAAGGGTGTTGTTGTCCAAATAACTCCCCTAGTTATGTGGACAACCTACATTCACATTCTAGCTCTAAGATTCTACATTGCAGGGTTGTGTACACTTCAATCATCTCCTTGACACATCTCCTTGGTTGCAGTTCCTTGTGTGCCTTGCATGCTCTGTTTCTGTGCATTCCTTCCTTCCATTGTCCTTTTCCTATTTGTTCCACTCTTCCCCTGTGCGTACCCTCTGTGCATCCACCTTCTTCTCGACAATTATATACCCTACGTGCACACCCCGAACTTGCTTCAAAATCAGCTAAGTCCCTGACACTTTTACGTGCCACGTAAATTACCTGGTAATAATTACACCTCTCCCATACATTTATTCATATGATATTTCTCCCATTTCTCCTGCACATGCCACCTTTTCACGCACCCTTCCTCTATTTTCCTCTCGTGCCTCATTCTTTTGTGTTCCTGCCTTTGCACCTTCTTCTGCACTCTTATGTGCCACGTGACATGTGTTAAAATTTGAGTGTATTACACGCAACCTATTAAAGTGCCCCACAAGGGCACTGAATCCTTACAATAAACCAATGTGTGACACTTGGCATAAATGATAAAACAAATCAACATTTGACCATTTCTTCAGCCAATCCGCATGTGCCACGTGTCTTGCGTGCCCAGTTAGCACTCCAGATCTTCTAATAGTCATAACTTTTTCTCTAATGCTCAAGTCCTTACGTGCTTAGACTTTTCAAAAATTTGCTGACATGGGCTACATTCTAGGCCATTAATATTAAATTTTTGTGGGATTTGGTAGGTGAGGAGATAATAAATGTATTTCATGCCATTAATATGTGATTTTATTGCTTCAACCACCAATATTTGATCTGATCTAGCTTCCTTCCTTCTCCAATATGCCAAATAGACACAAAGAACCGCACTTGACAAATTCCAGGCATTAATGACTATTGGTTGAGTTTTCAAATAGGATTTCCCTTCTTCTCCTCTTTTTCTCTCATCGCTTCATATATAAATGTAAGAGATTTTCTCATTGAAAAGGGTTGGACATTTTGCATCCTTTAGTGCTTATTGGGGATCCTATATCTCTGCATTCTGATTCACATACCTCTAGATCTAGTTCATACATGTGAATATCAACATTTAGATGCCATTATAAGTGACTATACATACCTAGAAGTAATAGAAGAATCATTTTGTGGTTATCTTTAGCCTTAGCATGTTTTATTTCTTCTTTCTTGCCTGTTGTTTGCATTATGTGTTTTCTGTGTCACTTTAAGTTCCTTGTAGCTCTATTTTATGGTTGTGTTTCATGATATTGATGGTGCAAATGCTTGTTGGTCTATGTTATGCATGCCTAATCACCCCTTCATGCTTTCTCCCTCACTTTCAATCAAAACATATAGTGTTCATCGCACTTTGTTTCTAGTGCTATCACCTCCCTTAATTTAGTTTTCCTTTCTGTTATCCTTCTATCCCTAGTCCCTTGGCATTGTTAGCATATTTTTCCCTTCCAACATTAGGATTAGTAGTAGAAATAGAAATAGGTAGAGGAACCAGCCTTCTCTGGAGATCCATCTCAAGTGGGCAATGTCCCAAAACTTGGAGACGGGTCCATTGTTGTCTCAAAGAACTCGGCTCTTCTAGATCTGAGACACGAGTGCACATTTGACAACCAACAGTTTCTGGTACGCCTGGTGGGACAAATAGTTAAAGATTAGATTTCAAAATTGCTAAGTTTGGTGTGTGACTTGGTAATTTCTAGCCTTTGGAGGCTCATGTCAAACACATTTGATGACTCCCAATACTCAGATCTACTATTTTAGCAGCTAGAGCACCTTTTATGAGAAGGGTACACACTAGACAGAGCGTTGCAGCTGAAGGATCTTTTGAGTACCTCTAGATGAAATTGACGATTTTATTTTCTTTATTGGAGACAAGGGGAATAAATTCCACCCATTTAGTAAAATATTCAGTAGTGGTAATTATAGAATGATGATGTTGTGATGGGTGTGGATTAATAAGGCCTATAAGATCGAGCTCCCACTGTGAAAAAGGCAACATATATTGAATGGGATGTAGAGCTTAGGAACATGTGTGAGATTAGAATGTTGTTGAAACTTATTGTATTTATTAATGTTTTGACAACAATCATGATTGAGAGTAGGCCAATATTATCCCATTCAAAAAACACGTTTAACAATGGCCATACCACTAAAGTTTCCACCACATATACCTTTATGGATTTCTTGGATAACTTTGATAGATTCATGAGATTTAAGGAATCTAAGGAGGAGGCCATAAAATCATATTTTGTAAAGGATGTCGCCTAAAATGACATGGGGGGGTAACACATTACATAAAGGAGCTCTGAGCATTTTTAGATAAATTAGAAGGAAGTTTAAATTGAGAAAGATAGTCATATATTTGCATGTACTAGATATCTGACTAACTACTTTCAACGTTATTGACGGAAGGGAGTACGTTGTTATGGGATGGTTGTTCAAGCTTTTATATGATGAAAATTAGTTTATAATCGTCAGTTTATCGTGGTATGAATGAAGTGAGAGAAGCCATGGTGTCTAAAAATTTATTAGATGATCGAGAAACTGTTTGGATAATATAACTATCGAATGCCTTCCAAGAGGAATTCGATAGTGGTTTTATATTTAAATGTAATATTTCATTTTTACATTGATAAATTCCATTGATTTGATTGGATGAGTTGAGATTCCCCATATTTGTATAAGGTTCTAACGTAAAAAAACACGGAAATTTGGAGGTCCATGATTAAGGCTTCGTATTATGACATATTATTAGTACATTCAAAATTTAATTTGAAGGATAAAGGAATAAGAGTCCCTTAGGGAGGCATGATTATGATAATATCCCCTCCCCCTTGTTGACATTTAGAGCCTTCAAATAAGAGGATCATTTCAAGATGAAAATCATCTTCGTGATAAAAGGTATTGATGGATTCATCAGGAAAATGTTCACTAAAGAGTTGATTATTAGGAAGAGGGGTTTCGACAAGCCGATTGATGATAACTTGACCCTTGATAGACTTCTATAGGAGGAACTCTAGATCAAACTCTATCATGAGCATGAGCCATCGAGTGATGCTATCATTATGATAGGGTTTATAATACATATTCTTATAAGGATTGACATTAGTGACAATGAAAGTTTTATGATTGAGAAGATAGTGATGAATCTTAAAAGTTGTAAAATATAAAGCACAAAAAAAAATTTGGATTTGGTGTAACGGGTTTTATAATCATGGAGCATTCGAATCATGTAATCATTTTTTTTTTCCTTACCATGTCATCTCGATGTGCAAGTATGGCTCCCAAGGCATGATCAGTAGTAGATATGTATAGAGAAAAATCTCTCTCTCACACAGAGGTGTGATCACGGGTGGCGATAAAAGATATTGCTTATTTTTATCGAAGGAATTTTGGAAATCATCGTCCCACTTAAAGTGGACATAAAGTTGTGAAGGAGATGATGAAAAGGCTGACACCAATTGCATAATTGTGAGATGAAGTGGCCGACCAATCGGAGTCTCCCTTGGAGGCTGCACAATTGTTTAAGATTAAAGAGAGGTGGAATTGTGATAATAGCTTTGATTTTGGTAGGATTTAATTTAATTCCTCTAATGGATACCATAAATCCTAAAATATTACTAGCTAAAACACTGAAGACACACTTAACAAAGTTAATCCGAAGGGATTATTGGAGGAGACGAGAAAATATGACATCGAGGACAATAAGATGATCCTAGTGGCGTTTAGATTTTCCTAATAGGTCATCTACGTACTCTTCTGCAGTTTTATGGATAAGGTCATGGAAGATGTAAGTCATCGCACGTTGGTAAGTAGCTCCTACATTTGTTAGACCAAAGGGAATTACTTGGTAGTAAAAGTTTCCCCAAGGGGTGATGAAAGATGTTTTATATTGATCGTAGGGTGTGATAATAATTTTATTATAGCCATATAATCCTTCCATAAGGGACAACATCTCACGGCCTACCATGAGATCGACAAGCTAGTCGATATTAGGTAGTGGGAAATCATCTTTTAGATATGTGAGATTAAGATCTCATAAATCGGTGAAAATACACAACTTCCCTATGAATTTAGTAACAAGTACTATGTTGGAGAAAGAAGATGCTAAAGTTCTTCTTTAAGGAGGAGAGTGATGCGAGGATGCATTTTACACAATTTTTGTTTGAATAGTTTAGCATTAGGGATAATGATGATATTGTGGATGACAATGTTAGGGGTTAAGACCTAACATGTCACTAGAGGACCATGCAAAATCCTCACTGTGTTTGGATAAGAAAGCGGTGAAGTGTTGTAATTCACGTGGATCAAGGGACTCTTCGATCTTGACTATGCGGGAGTCATGTGTGGTCCATATGTTTATGTAAATAGTTGGTTTGTTAAGAAGAGTATAAGTGTCCGGTGGTAGAGTCTTTTGAAGGTATGATCCTCTTCCCCCATATCGGATAAGATGGATTGATCATCATAACATTGAAGGATATCGATAGCAGGGGAATCTTCCTTTATCATTTTAAGTAATATTAATAGAAGGGTTGTGGTTGTGCCATTTGTTTGATAGGTCAATGGTTCTAATGAAATGGTTTTAGGATAAGTGAACTAATCTGGGGGGCCAAAAGGGGGTCTTAAGTGGACACTTTTTTCTAAAAAATAAGAATCTTCAAGTTGTATGAGTTATTTGAAACAGTTACACTCAAAATTGGAAGATATTGTAAGAACATGAATTGTAGCATTTTGAGTATAGTTTCAAAGTTACTAAATTTTATTGGAAACGGTTAATTTTAAGTGGATCAAATAACTAAAACACCAATAGGTGCTCCTTTTTTTAAAAATAAACATAGTAGAGTGTCTTTAGTGCCCCCACCATTTTGTGAGCACTATTTAGTATTTTTGAAAACCCTTTGGTAGAAAGATAGCTAGGAGCATCTAGTATGTGCTAGAGTTCTTAAAGATTTTTTTAAAATGATTTTTCTAGTGCAAAATTTTTAAATTTTTTAAAAATAAAGGAGCTCTGACCGTGCTCCCCCTAACTACCTCAAAAAATATTGAAAATTAGTTTTGTTTTAATATGTATAGAATTAGTCCTAGTTTGTGCCTAAATTTTTTTTATTCAATTTCGATGAGTCGAAAAAAAGATACACGATGAAAGATGGACATGTATAAACTCCAAAAATGCATAGTTAGAAAATAATTAATATGGAAACCTTAAATTAGTCAGAAAATTTGAAAAATTATATTTATAGAAAGAAGAAAGTTTGCTCGACATCGTAGGCATATTTTCATTAAATGTAGCGATCGTTTTAGTGTGATTTATTATGGCAGAATAGCCATTTTACTTTTTTTCTACAAAAACACGTTATTTGTTGTGTTTTTTGCAGGTTCATGCCTCAGGCTTAAGGATCCAAACCGGATACAAGCCTAGAGGCCATGCCGTGGAAATAGGGAAAAGACATAACGTGTATGTGTTATAACGCATACATGTTATGATTTGTATATATGTTGTGGCCGCCAAACGTCATTTTCATCTCGTTCATGGGTTTTTTGCCTCCTTTCTATCTAGTCTGTAGATTCATGGACATCCTTACACAAATTTTGAGTAGTTCATCTTTTCCCCTACCCCACTAGTTGAATTTTTGTAATCATGGATGATAATTGTCATGATGAGGTATGCTATGACTATTCCATCTGACTACGAATTGTTATACGAAGCTCTAGCCCAAATTCCGCGTGTTGATTCAGCTATTCAAAATCCACGCACTACTGTCAACATCTATCAAGAAGAGGAAAAATAAAGTAAGTAATGTTGTCAAAACTCCTCCCTTTTATATGTTCTCAATCATAGGAAAACATATTGTCCATAACTACATGATTGACTTAGGTGCTAGTACTTCTATCATGCCAAAGAAAATAGATGATATCCTAGGTCTAAAGTACAACCCTTTGTCCAAAGGAGTCTTAAAACTTGATGCCTCAATTGTTACAACCTTAGGAGTCATCAAGGATCTTGAGTTAACCCTCAACGTATGTCCCAAGCCTAACTATAACTCAAGATGTGTCAATCATTAATATGCCCCCCTTTTTTTTCCCTGTCTTTCAAGGGACTTCACTACTAAAGTGGGTGGTTACTTGTCTTCTGATTGGACGCATATGTTACTCAAGACAAGGTATGGTATAAGATTTACCATAAAAGCTAATCTAATATTTTCATATCATGTAGAGTCATATGTCCCATCCCCTCTCCAAGCCAACTATTTAATCTAAGAAGAATAATTTTTAGTTTTTGACGAGCATCCTCTTGCGCCTCCTATTCCAAACTTAGTGTTGGATGAATGGGTAGAGAGACACCATAGATTTGATCCATATGTTGAGGATTTGGAAGCTTATGAAAATGGGATTTGTACATACTGTATCCTTGAAGAAGTAGTTGTGCTGTCGAGCGCCGCTCAAGAAAAGTGAAGAGAACCTTGGTCTGTGGAAGTTATACTTTGATGGATCTAGAAGCAGAAATGGCGTAGACGTAGGTGTTGTTCTAATTTCCCCTAAGGGTGAGAAATTATTCTTCGCGCATAGGTTACAGTTTGCATACTCCAACAATGTGGTGGAGTATGAGGCGCTAGTGCATAGTTTGCTGACTGTTGAAAAGAAAAGGATCAAGGTGCTACAGATATTTGGGGACACTGAATTGGTTTTCCACCAGGTCACCAAAAAGTGTGCTACAAAGAATAATCTTATCAAAGCTTATAAACACAGTTTTTGGGACCTCCTTAAGAGATTTGATGCTCTAAACCTGCATGTGGTGCTATGCAAAATGAATAAGTAAGGTGATCAGATGGACACACTCGGTTCATAGTTCTCCACTACTAAGGACTTTGTTAAAGGAAACACATAACATGTTAAAATGGTGATTAAACCATATATTCCAGAAAAAACACCAGCTATAAAGTTTTTGATAGTGACACATAGATCGTCTAGTTCATCTACAACAAACCTAAGTTTTCATCAAGCATGCAAGCTGATTTGCATGACTGTTATGATGACCAAGTAATACAACTGAAGATAAATAAGTTGCCTAAAGGGATGGTCACCCTAGAACAAATATTTAGCCTTGATGATGATTTCAAGGGTTAATAAAAGAATATATGTGCCGCGTAAAAAGACTATTCCCCAATTATTGAGTGCAGATAGGAGTTGTTGCTTAGTAAAGCTTACGCACATGATGAAAAGCAACCCTTCATCTCTCTTTGTCAAAAATATAGTGATATATTTTTTGGGGAGTATGAATACCTCAAAGGTTTTGATCTAAGTGTTGCTCAACACGCTATTGATCTTGATCCTAGTATCAATCCCCATCAGAAAAAAAGTAGAGGCCAATAAAACAAAGGATAGAGCCCCTCACGAGGAAAGAGTTTTCTAAACTCATTGAGGAAAAGATAATATTTCCTATCAATTATTCTACTTGGGTCATGAATCTAGTTCGGATGCGCAAAAATAATTGTGAAACTAGACTCTATGTTGATTGCAAAGATTTGAACAAGGGATCTCTAAAGGATCATTATCTTTTACCTTATATGGAGTAGATTCTGTAAACTGTGGCTGACACACAAAGGTTCTCTATGCTGAACATATACTCTAGCTTCAATCATATCCTGGTCAAACAAGAGGATCAATTCAAAACAACATTTACAACCAAGTGGGGAATATATTCTTATCAGAAGATGCCCTTTGGTCTGTCGAATGCAGGTGTGACGTTTCAGCGCGTCATGGGACATTGCCTTCAAATTTACATTAATGATTTCATCCTGGTTTACCTAGATGACATTACAGTCTTCTCAAAGCAAAGTGCGGATCATATGGCACATTTAGAGAAAGTATTTGAGAGGTGAAGAAAAATTGGGGTATCTCTTAACCCAAAGAAGTGTAATTTTTCTATGGTGCAGGGAAAACTAATGGACCATGTCATCTCAAAGGATGGCATCACAATCAATTCTAAACTCATTTTAGCCATCCTATCCCTCTCCCTTATAGCGCACAAGAAACCCTTGCAATCCTTTCTTGGAAAAATCAACTTTATTAGGTGCTTCATTCCTAACTTTGCAAGATTGGTCAGGCCCATCATCCTCATGCTCAAAAATGAAACAAATTTCAGGTGGAAAAAAGAAGGGAAAGAAAGCTTCAACAAGATCAAGTTATAAATTACTTGCACACCAACACTCATCAACCTAGACTAGTCAAAATATTTCATCCTTTATGCTTATGGTGTTGATGCAAGTGTCATTGCTGTCCTAACACAAGAAAATGAACAAGGGATCGAACAACCAGTATCCTTCTTCAGTCAAACGTTGAAGGATTATGAGTTGAAATACAGTCACATAGATAAACAAGTCTAATCTATCATGTGCATGACCAAGAAATTTAAGAGCATGACCTCCAAAAATCACATCAAGGTACTAGTTTCACACGCAAGTGTAAGATACTTCATCATGGGAGCAAAGATCAGCGAGAAGAGAGCGCGATGGGTGACCAAAATCATGGAGTATGATGTGACTATGAAAGCCATAAAGCTGATTAGAGGTAGTGTGCTCTGTAAGAAGATTGTTGAGGACACACATAATGAATCTGAGACTTCATTATTTTTGGATGAAGTGCTCTCGTGTACAAAACCTGAACATAATTCAGACCTTGGCATGCACAACTAGATGAAGGAGATGATCACGTTCCTTTCTGAGGGTTCCTACCCTCTTGGTCTAAACAAAGCAAAGAAAATACATCTGAGGTTACAATCTATTCCATATGTGTTGATTGATGTTCTTCTCTTTAAGAAGAATCTTGATGGCATGCTGTTAAGGTGTATTGACAACATGTAGACTAAAAAAGTGTTAGAATAATTTAACGATGGATTCTATGGTGTACACTTCTCTTCGAAAACTACAACAATGAAGATCATAATGGAAAAACTCTTTTGGCCTGCCATGTTCACAAATGTGCACAAGTGGGGTCACAAAATGTAAAGAATGTGCTTTCTTTGTAGGAAAGAAAATATTGATAGCATTTCCCCTCTGACCAATCCAAACGGATCATCCTTTTACACAATGGGGTCTTGAATTCATAGGCATGATCAATCTTCCCTCAAGCACTAACCACAAGTGGGTGCTAACAACTTGTAATTACTTCACCAGATGGAAGGAAGCTGTCATGCTCAAGGAATCAACCAAATCAGTCATCCTTGAATTTCTCGAGGGAATTATAACCAGGTTTGGTGTTCCTTAGACCATTATATCTGATAATGTAAAATCCTTTCTTGGTACTAAAATCACTGATCGGGTACCAAGATTTGGAATATACTTAAAGACTTCTTCCAACTATTACCCTCAGGGAAATGGTTTAGAAGAGTTAAAAAACAAAAACCTGATCAGAATCATGCAACAGACAATGGATATCATCTAAAGACAATGGCATACAAAGGTCTCGTACGCACTCTTAGAAGAAAAAATCACAGTGAAGAAGGTAATAGGTACATCACCTTACAAGATGGTTTATGGTAAGGAAGCTAGAATTACCTTATCTCTTTAGCTTCCTTCATTAGAGTTTGTCTAATAGTTGTAGTTTGAGGGTGCATATCAGAAAGAAATTAGAATGGCAGAGATGGTCGAACTTGAAGAATCAAGGAATTCTATCATGATCAAGGTAGAACAACATTAACAAGAAACAAATAAGTGGTTTGACAGAAAGGCTATGCCTCAATATTTAGAAGTTGGGGACTTAGTCTTAAAATATGATGCTTACAGAGTTAAACCAGAGTGCCATTCAAAGTTTGATGCACTTTGAAGTGACCCATACATCATCAGTTCATGCAAGGAGGGTAAATCGTTCAAATTAACTCATCTCGATGGAGGCACGCTACAAATCCTAGTCAACGAGATCTATCTCAAACCCTTTCATTAAGTTTACCTCATCATTATGTGTATATTAGAGTAGTTTTCAATTCCTCTAAGTGTACTACGTGCACATTGTTTGTTTGTAAATAGTTATTTCTTCTAGCGTGTGCTCTTCTTTTGCTTCCAAGATGCCAGTTATCTTCCAACAGTTTTTAGTAGTTTTTGTAGGATTCAAAGCAGAGTTCAGAAATTATTCATCAAGTGATTTGAAGGGGTAGCTATTCAAATATTCTAGATCAAAATTTCATGAGCACATAGTAGACTCCATGCCCAGTAGATGTTCCAGGATTATGATCTCCTTCATCTAGCAAGAAGATGGCCATGAAAGTCACCAAAACTGTTGTCCAAATAATTCCCATATTTATTTGGAAAACCTACATTCACATTCTATTGGTAAAGTTCTACATTACAGGGTTGTGTACACTTCAATCATCACCTTGACACATCTCCTTGGCTAAAGTTTCTTGGGTGCCTTATGTGCTCCACTTCTACGCCTTCCTTCCATTTTCCTTTTCATCTTTGTTTCACTCTTCCCCTGTGTACTCTCTGCGCATCTGCCTTCTTCCGAGTAGTTATGCACCCTGCGCACCTACCCCAAACTTGCTTCAAAATCAAATAAGTCCCTGACACTTTATCATGCCCCACAAATTACTTGGTAATAATTTCACCTATCCCATACATTTCTTCCTTGGGTATTTATCTCATTTATCCTACACAGACCACCTTTAAATGTCCCCTTCCTTTTTTTGGTTGTAGAATTTGATCTTTTAAAAATAAGCAACAGTCAAAGGGACAACAGTCCCTCCTCTTTAAGGGAGAGGTTCCCTTATTGAACACAAAAGAGAAAAGAAAAACTTATTTACAATATAAACACTTGTTCAACATTTTGGTGGAGATTTTGATATTTTAGAGGTTTTCCTCAAAAGTATTTTCAATACAGAAGAAAGAAAAATAGAAGTAATTACTATATTCAGAAATAGAAGAGAGAAGAGCACTTTCAAACATATAGATAGCATAATATAGATTACTGATGCTTGATAAAATAACAAGATTTAGACTACGCATATAAAAACATAGGACATGCATGTATTAGACAAAAAGTTCCAAATACACCTATCAACTAAAAGACACAAAGTTATTGTCTTAAATACACATAGCTTTATATGAATTAGACAAGGAACAAAATGAGATAAAGCATGAGAGAGGGTGAAACTTCTTCTGTATTGAATAGTTCAATGCTCTTTTTACATCCAGATATCAGAAATCTCTGATCCTTTACAATGATAAGGAAAGTTCTTTAAATAACCCAAGAAATGGTTACAAAGAGCCTTTTCAGTTTCCTTTCTTTTAATTTCAAAAGTTAGTATCTAATTAAATATTACAAACTCAATTTATCTCTTATTTTCATAACACATGACTAAAGAGATAAAGTCACCTTAATTAGATATTTTAAATAAGAAAGGAAAATATGAACTAGGAATCCGAGATGCTAGTAGAAGTACTTGAAGTCTGCTTTGTCTTAAGAAATTGATGTTTGAATATTTTCAATGCTTCAGATATGTCCATTCCTCAGGGAATTGTTGTATTAGCAGGTTGCATGAGTCCAACTACCCAAACACTTCTCCATTTCTTTTCCAAATTCTACATTTTCCAAGAACTCTTTATTGGCATATTTGATAACAACCTGTAGTGTGCAAATTTTTTTCACCTTCTCCTTGGATATGGTGTCTTGCTTAAACAAATATTCTTTAACAAAATTCTTGAAATTGAGATTTGATCTCTTGAATAGTGAATTTATCATTTGAAATCTCTTTGGAGATTTGGAAATGAATATCTAGGAAGGAATACATGACACAAGCTTTAAAAGATTCTCCTTTTTGCAACATATTTTTGAGTTCTCCAATGGCCTCTTCTAGAACCTTTATTTTCCAGTCAATGCTAAAAACCCACTGTTTGGACAGATTCATCTTTAGCATCATCAAAAAAATTATTTTCTAAAAGGATTTGTACATCTATCTCACTCATCAATCTGAGATCCTGAATGCACTCACTCACATTTTCAACTCCCTATCCAACCCACTGAGTGTTGTAGTGAATCTTAATTAAATCTTAGTAATTTTATTGTATTCCTTGAATTCCTCTTCAATAAACTTCATACCCATGATTATCAATTCATCAACCATAACATCCATTTCCTTCCCATAAGTGGCATGCTTATGAATTTATTTGATGGCTTGAACCTAATCATTGGACAGGATGGTAGGAGGTGGGATGGAAGCTAGGGGATTTGGGTTAAGTACCTTATCTTCTGCTAATAAGGATTTGATGAAACTTGAAAAAAATTGATTCTTCTCTTCTAACTACTCTTGTGTTTGCTTCCCTTTTTCAACTCTTTCAATCACTTTAGACACGGTCTCCCTCAAATTATGCACCTCACTTTCAAGTGTCGATTCACCAAGAGCAATTCTTGTCAATTCCAGATCACCCATTGATAGGTCTTTTTCATCTTTTTCCAGCTTGGGTTTTGCAATTTCAATGAACTGTTGGCCTTGGAAATATGAAACCAATCTTGACATGAATTTGGTATTTTTGGATGGAGGGGGAGGGGTAGTACCTAGAAGAGATTCCACACTTGAAGTGGCCTTTCTTTTCTTTCTTTCTAGTAAATTACCCAGGTAAATGAAGAGCTTGAAGTGGAAGGATTAGGCCCAAGTGGATGCACTCATACCACTTAGAGTCTGTACTACTTCTAGTAATGATCAGTTTGAGTACTAAGGTAATATTTCCAAAGATTCTTAAACTATTTTTTTTGAAGTGGAAGGAGCATATCCTCCTCAGATTTCCCTGCTCTTTTCCTTCAGTCATCATCAGAGGTGCACTCATAGAATTGTTACAATTATCTTAGAAGATGGTTCTATCACCTCTTGAATAACAAACTACCTTATCATGCCTTCTTGGATTTTCCCTTCTTGGTGTACAATAGTTGAAGATTGTGAGGAGAAGGAACATATTGTTCATGTGTCTAGGAGCCTCCATAGAATATATTTCCATAGAAGCATTTGAGAACTATTTTCTTTGACTGATCTTCCTTTTCTTTTCAAAACAAAGTCTAGTTCTCAAGGAAGGGTTATTCAGCATTCTCATCTCTCTTTGACAAACCAATCAATAGTTTCAATAGGAGTGTGCCTTGATTGATCTCCTATACTCAAGAGACTAAAATTCTTCTTCATCATCATCTAATACTTTAAGACCATCATATATACTAAAATCTATGATTTTTTGGAGAGATAATCTTTCATAGTACCTTCTCTAGAATTTATAATCATCAGAGAAATATTCCCAGTAGTCTTCGATATCAAAAAGATGCTGATAACCCATTTTGAAGTTGGTGGAAATTAACTCCTTTGTGTCAAAGTAGGTTATCAGCTTATAATAGTGAAGGGTAAGAAGAGAAATTATTCTATCAATGTTATAGGCATCTAAAGTAGTTTTAGAAGTGTAGTTTCCTAATGTGATTAGGAACTAAATACCTGCAATCTACTTTTCCCTACAAATCCTATGCAGTTTATCCAACTATTTGCATATCTCAACCAGAGCCATTTTATCACTGCAGTACATAGGAAGTTTGAAGGGTTGTCTCTCAAATCCAGTCAAACGTATATATGAAAATTTCTTGAACTGAGTGAAAAATCTTCCATAGACATTAATCATTTGTTTTTCCTCATCTAAGAATATCCTAGTACTTCCAATAACCTAGATAATGTACATAGTGAATGCATCATTCATCATCATGAAATGATGATTTCTGACCTTCAGAGTTAAATTTGAATGATACATATAAATAGGGGCATTTTTCTTGTCTTCTATAGGGAAAAACACAACCATTCTCTGTAAGCCGCAATGGTGTACATTATATAGGAGGTCATGTAGAAGGTTTGAGTCCTCTAAACATTTTCCAATTGTTCAGTCAGGCTATCACAAATTATTCCTTGCCAAGTTCAAGTTTTTCTTACCCTCACATATAATATTGATATAGGGGCACATCCAGTAATGGAACTCATTAGTGGAGGGAATTCCCATTATCCTTTCCAGTAGAGTGATGACATCATGACAATTCTTCATGGAAATCAACTTTGAACATTGTCTTGGGTAGCCTTGAGGCTCCTTTCTTTGGGTTCTTAAACCAAGATTTGGCCACTCTACTCTTGTACCATTCATTGTCTTGATCAAAAAGAGTTTGCGTCTGATCCTTGGTAAGAATATTTGAGCCTTCAATTATGGGAATTCTAAAAGAAGTGCGAATACAATCCTCATCAAGTCAAGCCACCACCTGCCCTTGAGGGTCAACAATTTCTTTTGTATCAGGGTCAAAATAGGAACTACAAGTCAGAACTGTATCAACGCATTGGACAGAAACTGGAAAACCTCCTACCTCTGACAATTCCACTATCCTTGATTAGTTGGGAAATGGGAGAATGGTTTTGACAATTAATGTGTGCCCAAAAATCATTCCAAGTTGAGGTGTTGAGATTCACTATCACCAATATCTGGTATAGTCATCTCTAAGGTAGAGAGGTGCTCGTGTTGCTTGAAATTGATCTTCATTTTGTGACAGGAGCAAAAGATCTCTATGAGAAAATACCTTAGTTCCTCGATCAACACCTTGATGATTCAAATCTTCTCTTTTCACCTTTATATTTGAAAACAATGGAGGAGTACTAGACCACGAATATAAATGGTGGAGAAAAGGGGACTCAAACGGTCTCTAGCAAATGTGAGAAAGGTGGTGAAAATGATCAATTACCTGACTATTTATATGCATTTAAACTCAAGTAGGTCGGCGAGATGAAATAAATGAGGTAATTAATACTAAATGCTGACCTAAAATCAATGAAAATCAGGTAAGGTGGAACAAATGTGCACAAATGTCCCAAGGGACATTAGGACATTTGGACATGCACGGAGCCGAAATAGCCGATTTGCGGTAAAGGCAGAAAAAACTTGCACAACTATCCCAAGGGACATCAGGACATCTGGGATGCACAAAGCTGAAATAGCTACAATGAATGGAAATCAAAAAGGCAGAACTTGTGGGCAAATGGCAATCAGGGAGCACTTAGGAAACATGGGACAAGAAAAGTTGAAACACCTACAACATACTAAAATTGGATAAGTCAGAAATATTTGACATAGACAACCCTTGGGACATCAAGACACCATTTCTCCAAAAATTTGAAAAGACCAAAAGTAAAGGAAAATCAAGACCAATTGGAAAAAGTGGAAAATCGGGAAATAGAAGGCCAAAGGAACTTGGGACATGAGGAACAGAAAAATCTGAAATACCCACATATCACTGAAAAAACCTTAAAAAATTAAAATTTGAAAAATGACTAACTATTTGAAACTAGCTCTTTCTCAGGGGATCCTTTACAAGGGCATTTAGCAGTCACCTAACATGAAAATTTTAAAATTAGAGAAGAAAATTCACAACTCTTGGGGAGGTGACAACAACTGGCTCTTTTTGGGGACATGGCTTGGATTGAGCACCATGACAACAAGACATAACATAGAACTCCAGAATCTCAGGGTTTATAAGATATACCAATGCCTTATCCATTGGGAAAAATAGAGTCAAGGATGAAACAATACATAAGAGACACCCACATAACACCCAACAAAGACCAAAAATGAAAACTATACAAGACTATACAAAGGACCACCTTAGCAACCTAGGACTGAAACAAATTCAAGTACTGTCCCACTATATGACAATGGAAGAGATGTTCCATCCATATAGTCCAAGTAGAAATAATTTTCTCCAAAGAAAGTGTCTGATCTTGAAAGGGCCCAACCAGAGAGAATCAAACTTTCCATGAACTTCCCTAAGGCTCCCACCTCTTGTCCCAAAGTAGAACAATGTCTCCAACATGGAAGTCTCTAGGTCTAGCATTTTTATCAAATAGTTGCTTTACTCTTTGTTGATGTGTAGTAATCCTATCCACCACTTGCAATATGTCCTCATCCAACTTCTTTAGGTACATGATTCTCTTCTCCAAAGTGCTAGTAAAGTTTGAATCTTCAATGGCCTTCATCAGCTATAATGCTGGAAGATCTATAGTCACTAACAACTGAGATTCAATTCCATACACCACCTGAAAAGGAGACATCCCAATTTCCCTTTTGGGAGTAATTCTATCTTCCCAAAGAGCATCATACAACTTCTTATACCAATTCCTCTGTGACTCATTGACAAGATTTCGAATGATGGTTACCCAATTCTTGTTTGTTGATTCTGCTTGTCCATTTCCTTGGGGGTAGTATTCAAAAGAATGTGCTAGAGAAATTCCATACCCATAGAAAAAATCCATCATTTCATAAGAAGAGAAGTTGGAGGCATTATCAGTGAAATTTTACTTGGTACCCCAAATCTAATAAGAATGTTTTCCTTGATAAAGTTACATATCACTTCAGAGGTTGTGTTTTTACTGGAATGTCATCCACCCATTTGGTGAAATAATTAGTGGCAGTTAATACATGGGTGTGTCCAGCACTGGAATGAGGATTGAGAGTACCCACAAAATCTAGTCCCCATTGTTGAAAAGGTTCTTCTATCACCACTGGCTTGAGTGGCAGTGTGGATAACTTAGGCCATCCCACAAAATTTTGGAAAGCTTCACACTTATTCACCCATTTAGTTGCATCTCAAAATAGAGGGTTGGTCAGTACTAACCTGCACAAAGGATTTTATGAGCAGTCATAACAGATGAGAAATTTCCTCCACAAGCCCAATCATGAAATGCTCTAAGCAAACTCTTTTGTTATTTTCTATCCACACATTTGAGAAACCTTCCATCAATCCCTCTTTTGAATAAGGAATTGTCCCAAAGAACATACTGTGTGGATCTCCGCTTAATGGATCTTTTCTATTTAGCATTTAAATGAGATGGGAATTCTCCATAAGTAAGAAAATGGGCAATATCAACATACCATTCATCAGTTGAACTGATAAAGAGAACAATTGGAATATGTGTATCTTCTTGGGAAGATTTATCTTCAGTACCTGCAATAATTAACTCACAAATCCATTTTCCCTAGACTAGCTTAGTTGGCCTAATGTCCAAATCATACTCTTGCACCTTTGCCACCTAATTTCCTCTTTTGGTCCCAAACTCTTGCTGTGTGAGAATAGACTTAACCATTGTATCCAGGACAAATACAATAGAGTGAGAACTGAGGATATAGAAATTAAATTTCTTGACAAATTTAACCACAAACAAAAGCATGTTTCTCAATCTATGTATATTTCAATTCATGAGCTTTAAGGACATAGCTCATGAAAGAAATGGGTAGCTCACATCCCTCAAGATTATTTTTGTTAGAATAAAGCCAAAGTATTCTTAGTAGCATAACAATAGATCAAGAAATCCTTCTCAAAATTAGGGCAAGCAAGAATGGGAGTTTGGTAAATTACCTTTTTGATATTTTAAAAATCTTCTTTCCCTTCTGGTGTCCAACAAAAAGATTGTTTTCCTTTCATCATTCAGGCTACACTCATGGTTAGCTCTACAAAATCAGGAATAAATCTCCTTAAAAAAATTATCTTTCCAAAGAAAGAATGCACACCTTTTTATCTTGTGGGGAGAGGAATTTGTTGGATAGCTTGTACCCTCTCTAGATCTATCTTGGTTCCCTCTTTAGAAACAATGTGTCCAAGAAGCTTTCCTTCAGTGACTCGAAAAATAGAATTTTTTGGATTGAGAGATACTCCATGTTCCCTGCACTTCCAAAGGACAGTTTCAAGATGTTGGAAATGGTCTTCCCTTTTCTTGGAAAAGATAGTTAAATCATCCAGATACACTAAAATACATTTTCCTTTCAAAGACCCAAAATCCAAATCCATTTCCCATTGAAAAGTGGCACCAACATTAATCAGACCGAATGGCATCCTCTTATAAGAAAAATTTCCCATGGAGTTGTGAAGGCCATCTTGTGTTGATCAGGAACATCAACCTCAATCTGATTGTACCCTGAAAATCCATCCAACATAGATAACATTTCAGAGTCTAGTAACAACTTGTAGAATTTGATCCATCATGGGAAGTGGATAATTTTCCTTGAGGGAGGCTTGGTTTAGATTTCAAAAATCCACACAAATTCAGATCTCACCATTCTTTTCCCTTACTAACACAATATTAGCCACCCAAGTTGAGTGATGAATTGGAAAAATTATCTTTTCCTTCAAGAGATATTTTGAATCTCTTGATAAATGGTGTCTGAAATCTTGGAGTTGTATTGCCTTTGTTTCTGCAAAAAGGCTTGATTCCTGTTTTCCGAGGAATATAATGCTACATTTATCTTGGGTTTGAAAGATTTCAAATCACTCATATGAATAGGAAAGCACATCAACATATATTTTTAATAAATTTATCATTCTATTTATTTCTTCTTTCGTGCATCATTTGCTAATGTTGACAAGTTTGGGTTCTTCTTTACTTCCAATATTAACATTTTCATATTCCACAGACTGATGAACCTCATGTGATATCTTTGACTTGATATACTTGATCATGCTTGTCAAACAAATATTCCAGGCTTACTAATCCTCTGGGTATCTTGTTACCTTTTAAATTAATACAACCATCCTTATCAGATTATTCCTCAATTCCTTCTTCAGTCATGGTGGATGATATGGACTCACGAGGAAAATCTTCACTCCCTTCAAAATACAGCTAATTGAAATTATCCTCAAGTTCAAGAAAATAAAGTAAATGTTGATCATCATTGAATACTTGCCAATTGTTGGCATTATTGGCACACTTGGCCTATGTATCATTTCGATTGTGAACTTTTCCTAGGAAAAGTCAGGATGAGGGATCAACAAGGATCCTGAGATGGATAAAGCATCTACTCTAGTATTATTTTCCCTGGGAACAACTTCTATGGAAAAGGCATCTAATAATTCAATAGAATCCCACACCAGATTTATATAGTGTTTTAGCCTCTTGTTCTTAACCTGAAAATATCTCTAACCTTCTTAACGATAAGTTCTGCATCTCCTCATGCACAAATATTCTTAATCCCCATCTCCTTGGCCATTGATAGTACCCAAAAGAAGAGATTCATATTCTATTGTATTATTGGTGTTTTCAAATTGAAGCTTGTAGGAGAAAGGATAAGACTCTTTTCAGGAGAAAACAGGACCACTCCTACTCCAGAACTAGCTGAAGAACAAATACCATCAAATTCAAGGATCTAGACACCATTAGGGTCATCCATCACACCTTTGGAAATTCACATTTCTTGTTCTAACATGATCATGTATTTCCCATGACCAATGTCCTCATAGAGGATTTGTGCTTTAGGATCATCGGTTTTACTACACAATGTACTCCATGTATGTCTCTCAGATAACAATTTCTTCATCTTCCCATTAACTGGAATGAGAGTGTGTGACCAATCCATTTGAATTTCTCCACCCACTTCTTTACAGAAGTTCCTTCTTAGTAACATGCCATAGGATGGGGGAATATCTGACTACTAAGATAGTAGCTTTGACCCTTTTCTCTGGGAAAGAAGTGAAAGCTACTTGTGCATCCTTAATCCTTCCTACCAATGACACCTCCTTACTTTCCATGGAATAACAAGAACCAAATGTGCATGTCAAAGTTAGACCTAAAGTATGAGTAACCTTAGAAGGCATCACATTGTCTGATGCCTAAGAATCAATGACACAATTACTGAGCCTATGACCAGCTATAAGTAAAGTGATATAGAAAGGCTCAATTTTCTCAGTTACAGAAGGTGTCGTAGCCATTAGGTTCTATTGAGGCATAGAGGTGGTAGTAGGTAAAAGACTTTAGAGGTGGTGGGTATAGGATTGGATTTGTATTTGATGAATTTGAAAACTTGAGAAAAGGCATCGGGATGGGTTTGATAGAACTTAGCCTCTGAAATTCAGATTTTAGTTTTCTTGATATGGTCAATTATGTCAAAGGATCCTGAGGTAGATGGGGTGTATGAAATAGAAGGGGAATAATAGTTAGTTATATCAGCTTCAAAATTTGAGGTTATTTTATTTGTAGATGAAGACAAAGAAGTAGAGGGAGTATTATCACTACTTACCTTTTGAGTAGAAGATGGTAGGAATAGGAGATCCTCTTTTCAAAACAACTAGGATTGTAACTGGAACCTTCTTAGATCTCCTTGTGGGATGAATAACTTCTTTTATCTTACTCATATATTTTCTCGGTCATGATAGCATATGAATCACTTACTCACATCAGCCACCACTTCATCATAATAATTTGTATCATCATCAACTCCCTCAAGTATGAGGAAATTTACTTGAGAATCATTAGCTTCTTTTGGTATTTCATCTATTTCCCCCTCAAGTTCCTCATACCCTTTAACTCCAACTTCTTCTTGTGGTTTTTGAACTTCACATGTTGCACTGATAGGAACTTTGAGAGGTAGCCCTTCAATTTCGAGCTTTGGCTAGACATGAAGTAAGTGATTTCAAGGCTGAAAATTCCTTCTTAGAATATCTTTGTAAGTACTATTATGGTCCAATTGCTTCTTGATAGCTATAATATCATTTACTATTTTTTGCACTAACTGGTCTGAGTTATTTCTTGAAGAAGAAGCCATAGATTTATTAGGTTCCTTTTTTAATTTCTCAGACATTATGATATCATCCTCAATACTTATGGCTAAGTGTTGATAAACATATAGAGTAGCAAGGTTATCGCTTCTTAATGTATAACTCACTTTTGGTAATTGTGCATTTAGTAAAAATATTTTTTGAATTTGATCTACAGGCCAAGTGGATACTAGAATCTTATTGACCAATTTGTTAAAGTTGGCAACAAATTCTCTCATAGGCTCTTATGGTTACTTCTTTATTTGAGAAATGTGAGAAAGGAGAGCATTTACATCCTCAGCAGGTGTGAATTTTTACTCAAATTGAGTTCTCATGATGGTCCATTAAGTGATAGGTTCAGTAGGGAGATGATAGAACTAGTCAACAACATTATCTTGTAGTGTCTCCACAAAAATACTAACAAAAAAATCTTCATGCTCTACTCCAAGTATCCCACATACCACAATGAATACAAAAATGTGCTCATAACGTTGCACTTTTCTATCACCCCTAAATTTAAAGAAACTTTACCTATTCCCTTTTGGGAGATCACACAATGGTTGACCAAGGGCCAGAGGCCCAACTCGTTGTCCCTAATGTAAAGGTGTTTCCATTCTTGGAAAAATAGTTTACAAAGGAACTGTGACTCCAGCCAAAACCAAAGCTTGAACGCTAGAGCATGATTGTGTTTGTAACTTTTTCTTCCTTGTAGTTCTATTTTTAATAGGGGGAGTACTTATGGATCTTGTTCTCCTCCTTCCTGGGGTCAGTCCAAAGCCTTGTTGTTATAGTAATTGAAAATCTGGATCTTCAATACCATGTGAACTTTGACCTCGTCTATATCTTCTGATTGCCAGGGTGTTAATGCTTTCTGGTTCAATTGAATTTGTTTCAGTGGGATGCAAAATACGTAAAATGTTGGTTGTAGAATTTTACCTTTTGAAAACAAGTAACAGTTAGGGGATAACATTCCCTCCTCTTTATGGGAGAGGTGCCCTTATTGATCATAAAAGAGAAAAGAAAAAATTATTTACAATATAAACACTTTAACATTTTGGCGGAGATTTTGATATTTTAGAGGTTTTCTTTATAAGGTTTTCAATATAGAACAAAATAAAAATAGAATAATTGGTATTTAGAAACTGAAGAGAAGAGAACCTTAAGATATATAGATAGAAGAATAATATCTTACTAGTGCTTGATAAAATAACAAGATTTAGACTACACATGCATGTATAGACAAAAAGTTCCAAATATAACTATCAACTAAAAGACACAAAGTTATTGTTTAAATACACATAAATTTATATGAATCAGATAAGGAACAAGAAGAGATAAAGCATGAGAGAGGGTGAAACTTCTTCTGTATTGAATAGTTCAATGCTCTTTTTACATCTAGATATCAGAAATCTCGATCCCCTTTTTAATGATAAGGAAAGTTCTATAAATAACCCAAGAAATGGTTACAAAGAGCCTTTTCAGTTTCCTTTCTTTTAATTTCAAAAGTTAGTATCTAATTAAATATTACAAACTCAATTTATCTCTTATTTTCATAACACATGACTAAAGAGATAAAGTCACCTTAATTAACTATTTTAAATAAGAAAGGAAAATATGAACTAGGAATCCAAGATGCTAGTAGAAGCACTTGAAGTCCCCTTTGTCTTAAGCAATTGATGTCTGAATATTTTCAATGCTTCAGCTATCTCCATTCCTCGGGGAGTTATTGTATTAGCGGTTGCATGAGTCCAAATTCATAAACACTTCTCCATTTCTTTTCTGAACTCTACATTTTCCACGAAATCTTTATTGGCATTCGTGATAACAACCTGCAGTGTCCAAATTTCTTTCACCTTCTCCTTGGATATGGTGTCTTTCTTGAACAAATATTCTTTAACAAATGTCTTCAACTAAGATTTGATCTCTTGAATAGTGAATTTATCATTTGAACTTTCTTTGAAGATTTGGTAATAAATATCCAGGAAGGTAGACATGACACAATATTTACAAGATTCTCATTTTTATAGCATATTTTTGAGTTCTCCAATGGCCTCTTCTAGAACCTTTATTTTCCAGTCAATGCTGAAAACCCAGTGTTTGGACAAATTCATCTTTGCATCAACAAAAATATTATTTGCCAAAAGGATTTATACATCTACCTCACTCATCAATATTAGATCCTGAATGCTATCACTCCATAATTTCAACTCCATATCTAACCCACGGAGTGTTGTAGTGAATTTTAATTGAGTCTTAACAATTTTCTCATATGCCTTGAATGCTTCCTCGATGAAATTCAGACCTGTGATTATCAAGTCATCAACCATAGCTTCCATTTCCTTCCCATAAGTGACATGCTTATGAATGTATTTGATGGCTTAAACTTCATCATTGGAAAGGATGGTATGAGGTGGGATAGAAGCTAGGGGAGTTGGGTCAAGTACCTTATCTTCTGCCAATAAGGATTTGATGAAACTTGACAAAATTTGATTCTACTCTTTTAATTGTTCCTATGTTTGCTTCTCTTTTTAAACTCTTTCAATCACTTTAGACACAGTCTCCCTCAAATTATGCACCTCACTTTCAACATTTCTAAGTGACCTACATACACAAGCAAACAAAAAAAACAAAGTGGATAATAAATTCAAAGGACCTGCGACCTACAAAAAGTGGTTAATAAAATCAACATGGAGGGATATAATACTAAACCAGAGGCAGATCTACCAGAATCCCATAGTCTGTGAACACACACGACAACTGAGATTACTAGACATTGCATATACATTTCAAAATACAATAGAGAAACAAGCAAATACAAAGACAATCCAAAAGAAAACAATGCAAATGACATTCAAAATGTAAAGATAGAAGTTACAGATCCATTTAACACAAAAACCCTAATTTCCTTCACGTTGCAACGTGAACTCCACTTTAGCCAGTTCGACATTTTCAAAGGTTAGTCCATGTTTTTTTAATACAAAGTTACTTTCCTTCATTTCATATACCAAGCACACATGGTGCCTAGTTGGATAAAGTGGAATGATTTGGGTGGGTAAGGTGTAAGGTTCAAATCCCACCACCAACCCAAGTTTTTTTAAAAATTGACTTTCACAGAAAAATAGTGAAATTTCCAACTGTGGAGGCAGATTTGGTGAAAAAAACCATCACTAAACTACTTAGTCGTAACTCAACAGGCCCCCAAACTTTTAGAATTTAGGGTAATTTTTTTTCTCCTATTAGGCATGTTCTTTTATTCCGGACAACATTTTCCAAAAGAATACTGTCTAAAAATTCATTTTGAGCTACTTTTATTGGTTTTTTGCATCGAGGGTTGTTTTGGGCTCCAGAGGCCACCAGGGTCTGCAAAACAATCTTTTTTTTCCCTGCCATTCAATGTTTTCAATTTTTTTTGAATGTAATTGCATGTTTCAATATATTGTACTAATTTACAGGTTGCCATAGTCAACTGCAAAACTTTGTAACTTCTCAGAAATTGGCAGAATTGTAACCAAAAACAATAAAATTGGTTCTGTAACACTCACAAGATCCTAGATCTCATTTGTAGCGTTCGGTATATACAGTGCCTCTGGGAAGCGCTTACGGGTAAATTTGTCGCGACTACTTACTGCACTTAACGCCTAATATAGCTGCAACAACATTGTCTGGGCATCATCCCTATAAATCGACGGGGAGTAATAAGGTCACAGTGCACACACTATGAACCATGCCATCCGTCTGTGAACGATTGCAAGACATAAATCCGGACTGAGAAACTATCGCAAGTTTATAGCAAAGTTACGCGTGTGTATAAGGATATTTTTTTGAGATGATGTCAATAATCGCACAAACCCCATTCAGTATTGTCTTGGTACCACATATCAAACTCTTTCACATATGTTAATGCCTCTTTCATATACCGTCGAGGTATATCGAAAGGGTGAGCTTCTTCCACGTACCGATGAGTATATTAGTAGGGCACGTATATAGAAAGGTTCGGTATATCAGACTGATGATATATAGATTAGGAGACCTAATATCTAGAGTAATAAGAGCCAAACCCTGTCAGTGTTCTCTGTAAAATTGGCACCAATACCCCCAAATTGTTTCTTTCAGATTCACAATTGCTCAGAGGAAGTAACTATGCTACATGGAAGAAAAAAATAAAGACACAACTTGAGTTTAAAGAAATCTTGTCCTACTGTGAATGGTACTCTAACAAGATTACCTACTGATGCAACACAACAACGACAGTTTGATAGAGAAAATCAGAAATGCAAAACTCATCATCTTGTTTGGAGTGTCTGAAGATGTACAAGCCCACATTTGCGATGCCACAAACAACCAAAAGAAGTGTAAGATAAATTGAGCACATAGTGTATGAGTCCAAGAACAAAGAATCTTATACTGAATTTGTAGAGTCAGTTACATACATTGAAGTTCAAACAAAATGAGAAAATTAAAGCTTTCCTAAGAAGGGTTGCAGAGTTGAGGGCTTCACTTCTAGCCCTGGGAGAAGAATTCATAGATGAATCTCTCATTCCCATTGTTATGAGAGATCTCCCTTCTTCTTACCGCATTTTTTTTCACAACTCTAAACTTGTCAGATACGACAGTTAGTTTTGACAAGCTGGTAAACCTACTGCAACAAGAGGAAGCAATGCACAATAAGGATGATGAAGAAGAGATCAGTAACTTTCTTCACATCAAAAATGGAAAGGAAAAGGTAAAGGAAAACCTAATTCCTATCAAAAGTTCCCAACATCAAAATCAATATCATTAAGGGGACAAACAACAGAAGAAGCAATGTCTAATTTGTAAAAGAGGACATGACTTAAAGATTGTTGGTATAATACTTACAAGAAAGGTTCATCAAGCAACTCTGGACCTCCACAACAACAATCTTACAAGGGACATTAACCTACTGATCAAGGGCAGAAAAAGGGGAACTGGAAAAGAAGACCCCATCAACAAGGAAATATTGCTGAGCAACAAGAACAATCAGACAATGAAGACTTCTTGTTCACTGCTCGATCAAGTGAACCATCCATGTCATCTAGTGATGTTTGGTATGTTGATTCAATGGCCACTCAACACATGACCAGCCATAGAGACTGGTTTACTTCAATGAGGGACACACCATCGAAAAAATCATGTTTCGTTGGGAGATGATTCTTCATATACAGTTCAGGGGATTGGGAACATTTCTCTACCCCTTGGTTCATGCAAATGCAGACTATCAGATGTTTTATATGTCCCTGGGTTGACAAAGAATCTACTTTCAGTCAGTCAACTCCTAGATCACAACCTAAAAATTGACTTTGATAGTCATTCTGGCAAGAAAATGTGTTTGATTCAAGATAAATCACAGAGGCTCGAAAATAGTTGCAAAAGCCTCCAATGTGGGATGCATGTTCCAACTTGATTTTTTCACAGAGATGATCAAGCACTTGTGGCTAAAAACTCTACCTCAGCACAGTTGTGGCATCAGAGACTTGGTCATGTTAGTTTCAAGTATCTCGAGACACTTCATCTGACGGTGTAATATGGTACATGGGCTACCATCTCTTCAGAAGGATACAGACAAGTGTCCTCACTGCCTAGCAGGAAAATAACACAGAGTTTCATTCCAGAAGAGTACATATCAAGCTCATGGTAATCTTGATCTGGTTCATACTGATCTTTACGGTCTGATGTAACCAAGTCATTCTGGATTTCAGTACTTCATGATTTGTGTTGACGACTATTCAAGGAAAATGTGGATTTTTTTTCTTCGTAAGAAAAGTGAAGCTTTTGAAACCTTCAAGAAGTTCAAAGTAGCCAGTTGAGAAAGAAACTGGTCGTCACATTAGAACTCTCTACTTAGATCGGGAGGGGGGGGAATTCACCAGTAATGAGTTCAAATACTACCTACAAACTCATGGGATTTGTCAACAAATTCCTCCTCCACACACACCGCAACAGAATGGTGTTGTTGAGAGAAGAAATCATACTATAATGGAAATGGTGCGATGCATGATCGATGATTCTGGACTTGCAAAGACATTTTAGGTAGAAGCAGCAAAAACAACAGTGTATTTATTGAACAGAGTTCCCATAGTTGCTCTTGAAAGGAGTAACACCACAAGAAGCATGGTCAAAGAAGGAAACCATCTATTGCACACCTTAGAGTATTCGGGTGCAAAGCCAAGCATGCACATACCCAAGTAGAAAAGAAAGAAATTGGACATGAAGTCACATAAACTCATCTTCATTGGGTACAGTGAAGAGACTCTTAGGTACTAGATTGATGGATCCTAAGACCAGAAAAGTCTACACCAGCAGAGATGTTGAGTTTTTTGAGAAGAAGGAAGCAGAGTCTCCTCCTCTAGACTCACCAGATGTAGATTTTTCACCTAGTTGTAAAAATTGAAGCTGATGTTCCCACAGATGATGAAAGTGATGATGGGGATGATGGTGTTGATCAGATAGAACCAAAACCCATGGGAACAGTTCAACGTATGCCCAAGTGGTGTACTAGCACATTACAAGATGCAAGAATGGATGTTCCACCAGATACATCCACCCCTGGACCACGGACTCACAGTAAAGCAAGAGAAGAAGTTAACTTTGCTTTGATGAGTAGAGTTATTGAATCTGATGAGCCCTCTATAGTCCAGGAAGCCCTACAGTCAAAATCTTGGAAAGATGCCATGGACTTCTGAATATCAATCAGTGATGAAAAATAACACTTGGCAACTTGTCGATCTTCCACCAGGGAAAAAACCCATTGGATGCAGATGGATATTCAAAACTGAAGTATAAAATTAGATGGGATAGTGGACAAGTACAAAGCAAGACTTGTAGCAAAGGGGTATGCACAAAAAGAAGGCATTGACTATGAGGAGACATTTTCTCCCACAACTAAGATCAAAACGATCAGGATGATCTTTGCTCTAGCTGCTCAGTTTGGATGGAAATTCCACCAAATGGACGTAAAAAGTGCCTTCCTGAATGGAGATTTACAAGAAGAAGTCTACATGAATCAACCTGAGGGATATGTAGTACCTGGTCAAGAATACAAAGGTATGCAGACTCAAGAAATCTCTATATGGCCTCAAACAGGCACCCCGGCTTGGTACATCAAGATTGATGAGCATCTCATACAACATGGATTTGTTATAAATCCATACGATCCCAATCATTACCTCAAAAAAGCAAGGGGGGAGATTGTGATTGTTGTTGTCTATGTCAATGATCTATTCATCACTGGCAGTTCAGTGAGGATGATCGATGCAACACGAAGAAATATCTTAATCGATCATTCGACATGACCAATCTCGGGCTGATGCACTATTGTCTTGGATTAGAAGTATGGCAGAAAGAGAATCACATCTTTGTTTCTCAGATGAAATATACCAAGACAATGCTCGAGAAATTCAGGATGATGGATTGCACACCAATTGCTACACCTATGGAGAACAGATTGTAGTTATCTCATTCAGATCCATCTCCTGAGGTAAGTGCCACTCTCTATCGGCAGTTGATTGGGAGTCTCATTTACCTGACCTACACTAGACCAGATATCAGCTTTGTGAGTTAGCTATCTATCCAGGTTCATGCAGGAACCCAAATTTTTTCATTGGAAAGCAACAAGGTGCATATTGAGATATCTCAAAGGATCAGTGGATCTTGGTCTAGAATACAAGAAGAATGATAACTTCTTCTTGTCTGGATATTCAGATTCAGATCATGCAGGCAATATTGATGACAGAAAATCCACTTCAGGATTTGTATTCTTTATGGGATCTAGACCAATATCATGGGGAAGTAAGAAACAACACTTTGTTTCTCGCTCTTCCATAGAAGTCGAGTATCGTTCTACAGGAGAAGCTATCTGTGAAGTGATTTGGCTACGTCACATACTAGAAGGACTTGGAATACCACAGGAAAAACTGACCACCATGTATGTTGACAATGAAGGTGTTCTCAAACTTGTTCACAATCCAGTTTTTCATGAGAGAACAAAGCACATTGAGGTACAGGTTCATTTCATACGTGAGCATGTGTTGAAGCACAACATATAGCTTCAATTTTGTCCAACAACTGAACAATGGGCATATATCTTCACAAAGTCACTTGCACGTGACAAGTTTGAGTTGTTCAGAGAGTTCCTCTCCTCATCCCTTGAGACAATGCACAATTAAGGGGGGGAATGTTAGGATAAATACATTATTATTTTAATATAATTATGCATTGCATAGTTATATTAATTATTTTATTGTTATAATAATGGTTATTTTTATTTATAACCATATTATATTGTTAGTATTACTGTTGCATTATTGTTTTAACTATATTTTGTTGTATTCAGTTGGTGTATTGCTTCCCGGATGTATTTAGGAATTTGTTGTAACAATTATTTGTATTCATCTGGCTGTACAATATCCTATAAGAATTTCAACACTCCATTGTATCTTTGGTTGATTGAGATTAATATAATTGCATACATGCTTCCACCCATGTTGGTCAAGTTTATCAGTTTGATATTTAGAATCTTGTGATAATCATGGTTGTGTGACATGTTTAGGTTAATCGAAGAAAACTCAAGGTTCTGAGTAACAATAATGCATCAATTTAGATGAGCATGAGGCCTGATAGAAGGCAATGGTTATTGTTGAAATAAGGTTGTATAAAGATTGTGAGTTATGCTCTATTATTGATTGGACTCTTATGATCTAATTCTTGTAAAAGGATTATTGAGATTCTTGATGTGGACCAAGAGATTCCCTAAAGAGATTTTTAATTTGTGATGAAAGGTCTCTCTAAGTATCATTTGGAGAATTTTAAGAGACATATTGGATTTAAGAGGATGTGTTAGGTGTAGGAGGACTAGTGGATCTTGATAGTGATAATACTGAAAATAGTCAGATTATTTGATCTAAGTATCTATCGTCAAGAACATTCGGACTGATGGTAATATGTAGGATATGCTTTTACAACATTAATATTATGGATAATATAGTAGTCGAATTGATCATAAAAGGGGTTGATGGGATGAGGTGGAGTTACGCTAGAAAAGGCTGTGCTAAATGCAGAAAGATAGATTTTGGAAGCACATGTATGGGATTTGTAACATCTAAAAGTGACCTCAAATGAGATCCATAGAAGGATGTATTCTGAATAACAACATCATTTCAACTAGGATGGTCTTAGCATTGGTTTATTAAGGATATAATAGTTTTTAAAGGGACTACACCCTATTTAAAAAAAAGGCTCAAAATCTAAGAAAGCAGTTTTCCAAAGATAAAATGGACTAAATCAAATGAGTGTCAAAAGCCAAGATACTAACAGTAGGAACAACAAAGAATGTGAGGGAGCATCCACGGTTAGCAACTTGAGGACCTTCTATACTTTAACAACAACTATAAAAATGAGAGAAAAAATAGGCAGCATCAAAACTATTCTGAAAACTGGATCCTTGTCAATACAAGATCAAACTGGAATTTATCTGCTACTTGAGTACTTGTATCAAGTGCTGATGAAGTGACTCTGGGAGGGATCATTCTGATCTAATTTGTGAGAAGATCTAGGTCCCTTGCAGTGTCTGACTCCCAGATGGCAGTTGGAATTTCACTTAGAATACAAACACTTTTGACATGATGTTCCATAAAATTATATAGCGATTTAAGCACAAAGATGGTACAATCATGATCGGTCCTTTAACATTGCCTAGTGCATATTATCTGGAAAGAGATGAGAAGATCTATTTCTTGAAGATTTGTGCTCAGAATTTCTCATTATCCAGGGAGGTAGGGTCTCAACCTGCATCTTCCTTTTACCTGAAGTATATTTTATGGGAAGTATTGGAAGCTTGATTTCATCACTTGAGGTCCATGACCTCACTTTCCAACTTGTCGATCCTGACTGAGAATCCCTTCTTCTTTGTTTAACTCCTTAGTAGTTCTTCAGTAAAAGATTGCTGATATGAAGCAGGTTTCCTTGGCAAGACTCAATCTTCTTATTACTTTGAAGAACCCTCTGAAAAGGAAATTCACAGGATACTAGGGGGTCATTATTCAATTTGTTTTATGGCTAGTGGAAGTAGATCATATGGGTGTTTGATGACTGGAAGAGGGGGGTCAACATGAAGGACAACAGGAACATGAGCAGGAAATGGATAGACAATGATGACTGGATTAAAAGAATAAGACCTTGATGGAGGGGGACAACATGAGTATGCTTTTGGAGACTCTGGTGGAAGGACAGATCGTTCCAGTTAGTTTAACAAGGTAATGTGGGAAATTGACAGTTAAGCCCCTCCTGAACTCGATTAAGGAAGACCAAATGATTTAAAGGAATCATTACATATCTACCCTTGTAGAGTAACATACATGACCATCATTTCTTGAAATTTCAGCCCTAAAGGCTCTGGGGATAGAAGAAAATTTAGGATGCCAGCTGGAACATTATTCAAGGTTGTCATCCTTCTTCAAGGGGATTTCTTTGCTGTTAACATTCCTGAACTACAAAGTTGTTGAATAATTTCTCCCCCTCTAAGCTCAATCCCGTGACTTGAGATCATGAGCTCTTCAGTGATTTTAACTTTGATATCATCCATATTCAACATTCCTTTCTTCCAGTCCATTCACAAATTTGTCACTGAGATATCTTGATCATGACCCTTGCATTTTTTCTATGAGATTCTTAATGGTCCCACCCATTTGTAAATACTTCCACAGGAGCCTTTCATCATTATTTCTAGTTATAGGTCACGAATAAATCAATCTGTTTTGTAAGGAGGTCCCACCCATTATGCTGTTTTTGTCCTCTTCCTATTCTGAATGGTAAAGTTTTGATTCCAATACCTCTTTCAGAATACCACCTTGGGTCACTGGATACCCATTCAAAGCATGCTTATGAAATCTTAGTAAATCATTAAACCTACATGCGGAGTTAATAATCACATAAGGAATTTGGAATCAACAGAGGGAGATCTTTATAATGATTGTTTTGAATACATGGGATTATCTTTGATGATGTTATCAAGTACCTTAGCTAGGAGAAGGTCACCACTAAACCAATTTTGCATGTTCAGGAATTCTAACTCTAACATTTTCCAACTATCTGACCACTTTATTACCTTCACGATACCTAATTAACTTGATCTTGTAGTTTCACCACTTATATATTACAACTTTCCATCCCATTTCTATAATATATTTTATAATGAGTCCATCTTGGAGTCGTTGATTCTTCATTGTTCACTCTAATTAAAGATTTCTGTTATGATTTTAAAGAATCACCTTCATGAGCTCACATGATCATGTTCATGAGATCACAATGTCATTGCAATTGCCTTACAAAGAACATAATTGCTGGCACAAGGTGTCTTTTAATTAATTTTTCTTACATTTTGATTACTTCCTTTTCTTCGTCATGGAAGTAAGTGACAACATGAATTTTATATAGCAACCTCTGTGAAAAAATTATCACCCCACCTCCTGTTGAAGCATGCAATATTACCTGTCTAGAAGCTTCATCAAAATTGAATTGTTTTACCATGACAGAGGGTGGCTGAAGCCCATGCACATAAAAATCTATTGAACTAGGTAATGCAAAACTGCCCTCTAGTCTGAATGTACTGACTAGTGTTAATACCCCAGGCATGGCTAAGAGGGATGTGCTAACTATATTTTTAAAGTGTGTTTCATGTGTAATCTAATTTTTTGGGAAGCTTAAACCTTTCAAGGATATCATTTACATGAATAACAATTTCGTGAAAAAATTTGGTAACTACTCCTCCTTTTAGGCCTAAAAATGACCTCATTTCTTAGGACTTTGGCACTTAATGAACACCCTCTGGAGATCAAACAAGAACCAGACCTCCATGGATCTCCAAGAAGAGTGTGACTGACATATTATATCATGAGAGGAATTTTAGGGAATATGTTGCAAAGTCTGAAAGCATGGTTTGAGGAACAAGATAGTGTAACACTGGGCTACTTATGACATAGATAAGCATGCCAAAATTTTATAGCATAGTGAAAATGCTAGTGAGAGGTGTTTCGGATATCTGTGGGAGCCTCGATTATTTTCGTGACAGTTAAAAAATTAATATCATAGGAAATATCCAAGAAGGCATACTTAAAATTGCAAAATTTTTCAGGAGCATTCTACTGTTTGGATTTTGAAGATAGGTTGTTCCTGACAGTGTAAGTGAAGATCCTAAATCTGGCAACTGGAGATTCAAAAATAAAAGAATTAGAAGATTTTGATAAGGGGAGTATTATAACCTTGATTCAAATTAGTCCAATATGACGTATTAAATTTCATATTACCAATCTCAAAAGGAGTTTGGCAATTAATTTCAACATTATCATACTTTTTAGTAACAGTCACTTTCATTCCGAGACGTACCAATCATTTTTGAGAAGACATAACTAATCCCAAGCCACTAAATGTTATCTAAATATTTCTTTTGTCCCCTTCCATAGAAAGTTGGATCCTGAAACCTATGGTAATGACTACTCATCAGACTACTTTTGGAATGTCAAACATTGATTTAATTTTTACCTAGGTAGACTCTGACACGGATGCTCCGGGGGTGGAAAATGCACTTGTTAACACTGGAAAGGTCTATTTTTGGCAGCTGTTCCAGTGAAGGTAGGTTTTCTTAAATCAATCTAATGCAGGCATTTCATGCACTCATGGATGAAAATTTAGTCACCTTTTCAACTTGGAAGACCTAAGGTAACATGCTGGTACAGGGAGTTGATTTTACCATCAATGGAGAAAGCATGAGTCTTGAAGTGTTTGCTGACCTCTGAAGAGGTACAACTTTAAGTGTTACACCGAGCTGTTGTCAACAACTCACAATTCTAGACTAGACCCCCCTCCATGATCCAAAACAAAATTGACACACTAGGTTTTTATAGCCTTTGTTTCACCTTTTAGAGGCCTAATTCAAAAGTGAAATGGTTGTGCAAAAATATTAGTGCCACCAAGAAGGATGATGCCTTTTTTGTCTCTTAAGGGATAACATGGTAACTGTTAGGTTCAATGTTATGCACTCACCATTAGTTCAGATGAGCCCCTTAGAGTCCCATGATATAAAATGCTTGACTACCCATGAAGACATTTTTCAGGAGGAATAAGTCCTCATCATTTCCTTTTCATTATTTACATATTTTGTGCATTGTCGTATGTGATGTGGAAAATAAAACATGTGAGTATAGAGTTTTTTATGATTTCTCTTAATGCGATGAGGATACATTAGATCCAGACCATGAATACTGAAGTATGAGATGTTTCATTAAAAAGTATATGGTAGATGTGATGTTCCCACTACTTTTGATTCGTTAGGTTGGTAATACACAATTGGTTGATGAAATTCCTTATTCATGGTTAATCTACCCATGGATTGATTAATGCAGCTCCCAATTTCTGGTTGATGTGTTCCCACAATTAAGTGCAAGCACCAATATGACACGTTGGAAGATCAAGACTATGTGAAAGCTTTAGAGTGGTATGTTACTTAGTCAGAAGGTGGTGTTTCTCGCCATTTTTTCTTGATAATTTCTTAGTATTTCTTTTCACCTTTTCCCTAAAAAAATGAGGGATTTTACTTAATTCTATACGACTTTCAAGATTTCAAATTAGGCTTGTATCCGTGGATAATGATTTAGTTATTACTTATTTAGTATCATGCCCACCAAAAATATATAGAAGGTGGTCCTACATACCCAGAGAAAATGAGTTATAAACTAGATCTACTATTTGATTAGTACCTTCGTAACCTAGGAAGGGTTAGTATCCCAAGGGAAAATTTTGTATATGAACTCCCATGTTCACTTTAGGGGGAAGTGTTAGATATATTTTATTAGTACTCACATGAAGTAGTTAGTAAAATAATTGTATGTGTGAAGAATTATTTAATGGTTGTTATTAACAACTTATATTTAGAAATAGTATGTGTGTGAGTTAGTATATATCAATAATGGACGTTACGAGAGTTTTAATAACTTTCATAATGGTCTAGAGGTGAGATTATCTTGTACAATTGTGAGAACTATGACCAAATTTAACAAATAACCCATCTTTTGATTTACAAGATTTTCCCATATAATTTTCATTAGATGCTCTATCTTACCTACTTTTCCATTTGAACTTTCATGTTTAGTCATATATGATATCACAATTGTGTAAGTATAAAACATAAACAATAAATCAACATGCGATATAAGTACACAAATCTAACACAACTAAGATTTATAAAAATATTTGAAAATCAATTAGTTTTCTAAGCATGTGGGAATGACCACATCACCTATCTCCACACCTTAAATCCTTATTTTCCCTAGATTACCTTTTTATATGATTTCTAGACTTGTTGCTTCTCGTAAATACACCTTACATCTCTTATTAGGATTTATGACTCTAATTTCGTCTCTTGTTACAGTGTATTTAGACCCAAACCAATCCTTTGTTTACCACCCACTTAGTACCTTCTGTAAGTTATTCAAACCTAACCTAGTCACCTTTCTCGGACATGTCTTAGCACCCTCCCATAAGTTTTCTTTACATATTTTTTCTTTCTTATTTTACAAATTTAGCTTATAGTGTCACCTCATTATTCTTGTATCATTTGAGTTCATTCAAAAGATTTTCCCCATTCATGGTAAGATAAATATCATATAAGTATATTTCATTTGGTTGACTTCATATTTTTATCACTTATTACATCATTTATAGTAATTGCTTTTGATTTTAGTGTACCATGTTTCTTTTCCAAAGAACATCTCAAATTACACTATTGCGACACAAGTTGATCATCAATTTGGGGCATAAATTATATAAACATTATTTTTTGCTCTTACTAATGATTCTATTTACATGTTTTTGGTGCATTATTATCTCTTAGTGCGTACCTTAAGGGGTGTCACTGGGAATGGGGTTGGTCTTGTTAGAAATATCATGTGATAAAGTCATTTTGTGTGGCTTTGCCTTATCTTGTCTTAGTATGCCTCCCTAATAACGTTCTATTACCTTTCGTATTATCTTCTTACTAACTTTGTATGTCCGTTTGATCACCTTCACATATGCTTTTAGCAACTTAAGATCCCCTTGAGATCACCTTCACACCTAAGTTTAGTTCTTCCTCCATGCTCTATCCTCCATTTACCTTAATGCCAATGATATGGTTGATGACATTGGCCATGTCAATGAAATTTAGTAGGACCCTTTTTTTAGTTGACAAAATCAAACATAGTTGATGTCATTGACTAAGAGACTTTATGAATTCAGGTTATGTTCTCTTATAAATAAGTGTCATTGTTGTAATTTCTCTATATTGGCATCACAATCTTCTCCTTTCACTTGAAAATATTGCTTCTAAGAATTTTATGGTCTAGTGGAGCATATACTTGGAGGTCTACTTTGGAACATTGACTTAATAGGATTAATGTAGTGCCCACCTTTTTCAGTACTATCATTTTTTGTTGTGTGCGACTCATTGTATCTATGCTATCATGATGACATGGACATTATTTCTTATTTTTCTATTTTTTTGGGACATTATCATCATGACATGGTTTTTTGACAATGATATTACTTCTTTAGTACACTGTTATCTTTAGAAACTATTCATGATATCATATTACTAGCATTAGGATGCTAACACTTGATCACATGTTGACTATGTGGTACACATGATGCCACTGTTCATTTGCAAATATTATTTTGTGACAATGATATCTTGAGTTATCATTGACATATTTTGGTATTGATATTTGATCTATATTTGATGCATGATGATGATTATATTGTTTCATTAAGTGGATGTTTCGTGATCTTGATATAACTGGTAGCCTAGTATGGCTTGTATGGATGTTGATTTCAATGCATATGATTGTATCGTATTTTGCTATCATATTGGTCAGATATGAGGTTTGCATTGAGTTGTGCATGTGACATGAAATAAATCATGAGGAAAACGTGGGACTCAGGGAACACACCCTGCTTAGCACAAAATGCCTTAAGGATAAACCTCTTCTTCTTCTTATCGATTACAACACCCCCCTTTATTTTGTTTTGGTTTTTCGTGTGGGTTGCTTGGTTTTGATATTGTGAACCTTATATTTTCCCCCATATTGGTGATGAAATTTCATGTTACTTATCTACTTGCTTCTTGTTATGTCTCCTTGGTTTATTGTTTACTAATGGTTAATGTTACCCTTTTTTGTGTGGTACTAGAATCTTATTTTAGTTGTGGGATGATGTGTAGAGGTTAGTCAGATTATGTAACATAATAATGTATTAGGTGAGCCTAATCACCTCTCCTAAATGCCACATTTTTTTCCAAACTCGGATTTGGGAAAAATGCGCCATTTAGGAAGAGTAAATGACAAGCAAGGGACCTCATTTACATGGAAAAGAGGTCCCAAACCCCATAATTATGGGTGGGATGGGATATTTTCAATAAAATGAGGTCCATTGTCTCATTTTTCCTCCCCACACACCATAATTTATGGACTCTTTGATTTTTGGGTTTGTATGGGATTTGGGAAATTCCCTCATGATTGCTTGGGATTTTTTTTCTTTTTCCCTTATTCCTTTTTGGGTGTAATTTTGTGGACTCTCCATTGGTTGGGGTTTTGGTGGAAAGTAACATTTGTCACCTTCCCATTTCTTGTCTTGGTTTTCTACAAATATTTTTAAACCCTTACTTTCACAGAGAGGGGGTTCTTTGGCTTGGAGAATTTAGTGAAAAGATTGGAAGCTTGGTGGAGTTTTGAGCTACTTGGGAAGGCATATTTGGAATCTTGGCTTGTGGAACATAAGGTAGGGCCTTGTACACCCATGTTTTTCCTTGCATGTTTGTGTGTGGTTGATTATGGAAATGTAAATTATGTGTTGCTCTTTTTTCTCCACCTACCCTTGAGGGGTGTGGGTTTTAGAAGCTTGTATGGGAAGAGGGAGGAATTTTCCTCCACTCTATTTGGGAACCCTCCTACATTTGGTTTGTAGGTAGGGATGGATTTACATTTGCGTTGGAAATTCATCCCTACCCTCAAGAAGGAAACATTTATGTTTGAAAAATATTTCTTGGGGGATTTTGGAGGGATAAGGGGAGTTTTGAAGTGATAAAGAGATGGTGAAAATATGGAGAGATAAGGGGGATTTTATGGCTATTTTGGTATGGTATATGAAACATGAAATTTAGGGATTCCCATCTCCTCTTCCAAAATCTAGAATCTTGGAGATTCTTAGCATGTTGTTCTTGGTATCTTTATCTTTTGAATGGATTTAAAATGGTGTTGAAATGGTTGTGTGTATTCAAACTATCCCTATGTTCTAAGTGGAGTGAGTTTACTCTTTCCCATGGGCTTGGGTGGAGGCTAGCATGCCACCTTGGACTTCTTGGTGCCATGCAATGATGATAATTGGTTGGGAGGTCAACCATGAATCTTTTTTGTGATTTAAAGATACCTTTCATGCTGATTTTGGGAGCTATGTGGAGTGGATAAAAAGTTGCAGATTTGTAGTGCATTTTTTCTATGTTTTGAGCCAAATTTTTGGAATGTTGTCTCCTCTTGAGAGGATGGATTGTATACTTGCATTTTACCTTATTTATCATTTTGAAAAATAACATGTTAATATGTTAAAGAGATTGAATTAAATTATGTGATTTGGATGGTTGGAAATATGATTTAAACATTGTTGTTGTAATTATGTTATCTTTGACATTTTAGGTTGTAAAATTTGTCTTTTGAAACAATTGTTGTATCTTCATTTTGGAATGAAAAGATTGAATTAAAGAAATGAAATTTTGAATATTAAATTAGTGTTATCATTGTGAAAGGATTTATTAAAAAAGGGGAATAAAAGAATCATTGTATATGTTTAAATGATTTACTTCACGTTGAAATACCCTTTCCTATTCAAGTTTACTTTTGAAAAGTTTTCTCTAAATTTGGTTTAAAATCTGTATAATATTCTTTCTTAGGAAACTTGAAATAATTTCCTTTTAAATGAGTAGAAGTTCTGGAAATTACACTTTAAGAAATTGTATCTTCTATTGTAATTATATTTTAAGAAAATCACTTTCTTCTACTTAGATGTTTGCTTTCTTTAGATAACTTTGACTACGCTTTTTAAGAAAATAGATATGGAGATATACATACATACATACATACATACATACACACATACATATATATGATATATATTTGTATATATGTATACCTACATTCACACATATAAGTGTTTTAAAATAATGCCTCTCTACTAAGTAAATGAACAAAACTTATTATAAATCTGTACTTTGCAAAATAGAAATGCAAATGTGTCTATAATAAATCAGGTATAGAATTTGTATAAATATGGTTGTTACCAGATGTGTAAATCTGACTTGTTCTCATTATATATGTGTGTGTGTGTGTGTGTGTGTGTGTGTGTGTGTGTGTGTGTGTGTGTGTGTGTGTGTGTGTGTGTGTGTGTGTGTGTGCATGCATGCATGCATGCATGTATGTATATATGTATGTATGCATGCATGAATGTATGTATGTATGTATGTATGTATGTATGTATGTATGTATAAAAACATTATCTTATTATACAAAAAACCCAGGAAATTTATTATCCTTTGGTTGAACCAAAATGGTCTATCCTTGTGTTTCTCTCTCTCTCTCTCTCTCTCTCTCTCTCTCTCTCTCTCACACACACACACACACACACACACACACACACACACACACACACACACACACACACACACACACACACACATTATGAGGAAAAATGATCACATTAAATCACTTTAATAAAAAACTATGGCACCGTCCTCACAATATTTTACTAGCTTAATATGATATGATTATTTATAATAAATTATGGTGTTATTATTCTTGTAGATTTTTTTTTTAATAGAATAAGTAATTAATGGAGATATGGTATTTCAGTTTCTTTTATCTAAATTTTTTTTACTAAACCTTATTTTTTTGTTTGAATTGGTCCATGGTCACATAATATATCACGATCCTTATGCTAATTCAGGTGACCGTCACAATTGATGTAGCCATCTTACTAACATAATAGTTGATTGGATGTGGGATGAGTATGTCTGTTTGATCGTCCTTCCCACTTCCTTCTTCATGGCTTCATAATCCCAAAAACAATATCACATGCAATTGTCTCAAAATACACACCTTACTACCTTAAGTCAAATATGCATCTTGGAAAATATTAGATAAACCAAAAGGTTGAAACATACCAACAAATTTTTAATTTATAATTAATTAGAAAATAAAATATTTTCAATCGAAAAATAAGAATAAGAAAATTCTAGTAGCTTGAATAAAATTCCAACGAGTACTATAAAAAACAAGGCACATGAAAATTAAGTCATGGAGGAGGATCATTTATTTTGTCAATATGGGTCCACCTATCCCTAGTAGGTGAATTTGTTGTATCAAGTACCAAATCCTAACCATCATTAGATTTTTCCTTTTATGTATTCTCATCTAAATCCTGCATGGAAGGAGAGATGGAAAGAGCAAGCCAAACAAACTTTGCTTGTGAAGAAGCCAAAGAGTCGTAAATCTCAGTCATAAACTATCATCTAAAATTCTCATCAACTTTACGTAAAAATTATAAAAATGTGTAGCTCTTAGCAAGATCTTTCCAACACCACCGATAATGCCTCAAAAAAATCTCCTAGAAAAAATTCATTATAAAAAACAATGACATTGTAATGTTTTGCGCTCAATTGAAACTATGCCAAAAAATAATTTTCCCACTATAGTCATTTCCTCCCTTTTCTCATTGGGCCATGTGGTAGCCTTTGATTGGTCACATGGTATTGTCACATGGTGATGTCTCAATACTTCATGTGCCACCTTTATTTAAGAGCTCATAATCACTTTACATTAATCATATTTGGGACACTTCTTTATATATTATACATTCTTTTGGGGTCACTTTTTCCTAATAGAATTTATTCAATGAAAAATAATTCACAAAAAGGTTGATGACGAGGGATCAGTTTTTTGAAAATTTTGACTGAAATAATAATTCCCATTGACCATGTCAACATTTAGTCAAACACACTAGCTAGGTAATCCCTTCCTAAATTTACACATGCTCAATGATCTAAAGAGGTTTGTTGCATACCTACTCATCTGATCGAAAATTTGTTTAATTCGTTTATCATGCTAACTATGAACTATTTGATTTCCTACTAGAGGTTGATACCGTAGGAAAGTGTGAGATGATGGAACTCATAGAAAATAATCATATCTAGTGAGGAGCTCATGATAGTCGGAAATGGAAAACAAAATATCACAACGAGTGAAGATTGTGTCAAGATGAAATTGCATACATGAAAAACACTATAGTTTGTGATATTCAAATAAATTTTTGGTATCCATGAAGATGGATTTTGAAATTTCCAATGAGTATCGAATTTTACTACACAAGGATAACATGATAAAGATTGAAGTACAAATAGAAATAAGTCAAAATATCTAAATCGAACCATACCTGCGTAGAAATATAAAATGAGATAGTGTCTACAAATTGAACTACATATCAAATGCCATAAATAAAGGGGTTTGAAAATTGATTTTTATAGTGTCACAAAGTCAAGTGAAAAAAATATTTAAAGGTGAAAAATATACAATGATTCGAATCCAAGTTGCCACATTTAAAGATGAAGATTGAGTGTAGATTATCAAACTCAAGAAAAAAGATGATATGAAATAGTCATATGGGAAAGTGGAACTCAAAGAATCCTATAATCGAATATTGACATGAAGATTATCATGAGGAATAAGTTAACTTGGAAGTGTTCAAGTTAATTAATCCTTATACGTACTATCTGGTGTGTGATTATTTTTTGATTAACTTTTGCAAGAAAAGTAAAAATCTCGTTAGTGATGGTAAAACAGACTCCAAATTTAAAATTAAGATTAAAAGTGAGAACATTCATAAATATTATAGTGCACCATCCCTCCAATTTCCATTATAAAATGTTTCTCCACCATATTGAAAAACTATTACCATTTAACAGTTTAAAAAATATAACTAATAATACTTTTTTATTATTTTCGTTAACTATAATTGGTAATTGTTTAAGGATGAATATTAAAATAGTACACAGTTAAACCTTTCCATTATTTTGAACCAAACATAAAATACCTTGTCCCTTAAATATCTAGGTTCAAAACTAACATGTATTTATAGTTGAAACTATACTTTAATCCTTAGCTTTTTTTCCATAGCTGGTTCATTGAAATCGAATATTAGAAGAATCAATAACTTAGTTCATGGAATAGTCAAACATGAGCATGACTATATCACGTGAAAAGAGGATATTTAGAATATATGTAGTCGTATATTGAGGTCATGACACAAGGTGAGGCTGAAATTGTTGTCCAAATGGAAATATGGAAATTGAACTGAATTGTTAGGAAACTAACACATGATGGTTGGAAAAAACAAGAAGAAGTGATTTCAATTAGTTTGACTGACATGGTGGGACCACAAGCCACGTCACAAAAAATTGAAATGCACTGAATAGTTAAGGTGCTTCATAATTGGGTATTAGAATTGACAAATCATTTGGACCAACATGATTTATTTTCCGTCTACAATACATACATACATACACACATATACACACACATATATTCGTAGCCATTTTATCATTGACAAATTATTTGGACCCACATGATTAATTTTCTATATACAATGTAACAAAGAGGAAGAAATGTTACATTTATAGTTTTTCTACATTGAACCTCTTTCCTTCTTCTACTTTCTCACATATGCATTTATCGTACACTATGATCTTACAAAAAATGCTAGTGTATGTATCACACTCTACATGTTATATTAGTTAGGTTAAGAAATCTAACAACTTAGCAAATTAAATACGTATTAGATGACAAATTAAATATATAAAATACCAAGCCACATGAGCCATATCCAACAAAGGTGGAGGAGGAGGGAGGTCATCAAGATTGTCCATCAATTTTCCCTATCCACTACCAAGTGGGTTAGTACAATCTGGTGGGCTCCACCTATCATCTTTATCTTTATCTTTATCTTTATCTTTATCTTCTTCTTCTTCTTCTTCACTGACATGTTAGTAGGAAGGAGAGATGGTCTTTCAACACTAGAATTTTCCTCTATGATTTCTATTTCATTAATGTATGTTTTATGAATAGGGTGTTGTTAAGTATAATTATTAGTAGTGTCTGACAGAAGATACTGACACTTCCATTATGGTGTCATCAATAAAGTACAATACAGTAACAGTAAAAGTACAATAGGAATGTTGTGAAAGTGATAATCAATGGTAAAAAGTAAATATTTATCGTAAGTGGTCCCTAATAATGTTAAAATGTCAAAGTTAGGGTAAGTAGAGAAGTAGGGGTCTAAATGATTAGGAATTATAAATATTATATTTGTAACAAGGACAAGGAGTGATATCCTAAATAGTTTGTATAAATACTTAAAATGTGGAGCCCATGGGAAATGATAAGGTTTATCTTATCTTAAAAGATAAGCCTACATGTAAAGATGAAGAGTTAAGGTGTGCAATATGATTAGACGAGAGATATTTACTATCCTATCTTAGAGATAGGGTGGATAAGCTTGAAAGTTCTATAAATAAAGAGGCCACCCTCCTCATTTGGCATGTTATAAAGTTGTAATAATTATTATATGAATAAAAGGAGTCATTGTGAATGTGTTTTTAAGGAAGCCATCAAAATGTGTAACTGTGAAGTTTTTCCTGGAGTTACCATTGGAAGGGAAGTGGAGTTTATAACCACTTGGAGTAATTTGTGGGTGAGATTGTATCAATATCATGTTAATAATATAATTTACATTTGTATTTCAGATATGTCATCATTTTTTATATATTATAGATTGTGGGTATTCTTGGGTTATGTCTGTTATTGTGTTTCTAGATTACTACCACTAAACACAAAGTTGTGCATTAATGAAATAATCATAGCATAAGGAGTTCCCGGTGAAACATTATTATAGTGTCGGATTGGTGTTGACATGTTCATAGCCAAACGAGGGAATTTATCGTTGTGAAAGCACTGCCCAATAAGTAGATTTATGCCTGGCATAGCCTCCACCACTAATTTAGTTACCCTAAGAGTTGTAAGCTAGAGAAGGATACCATCGTCATGAGGAGACACTCTGATGTCTTCTAGAAGAATAATATATTCCACACTAGCCACAACCATGGCTCCAAAAAGGGGAATGGTGGAAAAGTGAGTCAAAAGGAACTGAACTAATATCATAAGGTGTATTCCCCAATAGTCAAGTAGTTACTAGAGATGTGTTAGGAATTAGTATTTACATTGTGGTAAATAATTGTATGGTTAGTTAGTTTTTATATATATTGTTATAACAAATATATAACAATATATATTCGGGTGTGTTGTAGTTTCCTATTTTATAGGAAGTCAGTTTTCCTATTGATATGGCTATATAATAGCCTGTGATTGTAATTCAAGATGTGTCGAATACAATATCAATTTATTTTTTCTATGTGACAATATTGCTGTCCCAATATTTGGTATCAGAGCGATCAGAGGTCTGAGGTTGTGTCCAAATGAGAGTCATTTCTCATTGAAAAATGATGTCCATCAATCGGTTGCAGACCTGCTGCATAGAAATAAGGTGAATTCTTCACATCCTGGAGGTAATTTGTATATCCATGTGCTTGTGCATATAATGGATCGTGGTTTCTACCTCCAACGATTCTGACAGATCTGGGCGTTTCTTTGCATGCCCACGGCTATAATTCACATTATTTTATGCTTTGATAGTGTAGAATATATCATTTTTTATCAAATGATCTCCCCGCAGCAGAAGAAATTTGGGTGGAAATCATGATACAATTATTTCTTTATACATTTGGGAGCTGAGGAATATTGCCACTCGTGTATCTTTCAGATCGGCTGATATAAACTCATGTTCAATTTGTTCTGTCATACGCATGCAACTGAAACCTATGCAAGATAAATCAAGAACATATTTTTGTTCAGGTAATGAAATCAAATTTTGTTGGTACCATTGCAGAGATATTGAAAGCGCCTTTCCAATGCATTTTTCGGTTTATAAAACGGAGCTCTGGTTGTCAAATTATCAGCAAATCATTCTGTCACTTCAATGAAGGCCGTGAGTTTTTGTAGCCATTTTTCATTGGCTAATTTTTTAATTTTTAGCAAAGACTATAGTTTGAAAAATTTAATTTTACTATAGTTTTTTGTTTAATAATTGCATTTTAAGGGCAATTATTACGTTTTTAGCCAAATTAATATTTTTTCCGACACAATTTTTTCTGGGCCTTTCACATTTTTGGAATCCTCATTTCCTCCCAATTCCAATGAGTGGTCACACGATAAATTTTTTTCTCCATCCAGAGTAATTTTTTAATCGTTTGATCCAATTTTAATTCAAATTGGGCCATTTTACGGGAAATTGTAACTTCAATAACTTTTGCACGGTAACTCGAAATCGAGCGCCGTTTTTTTTCAAAAAGTGCATATTTTTTTTATTCCCGTCCTGTTGGTTCTAAGTTTGGGAGAAAATAATTTATTTTTTAAAAATTACCCTCTATTTTGATCATCTTGTGGATGCATTATCGGTTGTACCTGACGTCCTGAAATAAAAGGTTTCACATTGAGGGGAGAAGCTTAAATAAATACAATGTGGAAACCATGTAGTCTCATGTTCAGATCCAACTAAGTTAAGTAGCATATTGATGGAGGAAGGAGGCATCGGAGGAAGGAGGTCGAACAACGACCTCTCGTCAGTCACCAACGACGGAGCCGCACAGAAGCTGTGGTGGCATATGTATGGTGTGAGTATATGATTTTCAGTGTGGTTTCTATTTTCTCAATGTGCTTCAATTTGCATTGTTCCTATTTTGTGTGGTATTTGATGGATGTTAGAAAGAAAGTTGTGTTGGAGCACAGATGACTGTCAGTGATCCTCTGACTGACTTGGTCCTCTGACTGCCGTACTTCGTTGGAAGATGGTCAGCTAGAAGAATACGTTCACTAGCATTAGTGACCATGTGCAACAAGACCTAACTAGCAAGATCTATTCAGGAATATGTTCTTCAATGCATTTTGCTTCTTAGTATCTATATGAGTGGAATTTCACATTGTGGGGGGGGAATACATTACCAATGTTCCATTCCCATTCTGCACCCAAAACGACTTAGTCAAGGAAAGCTTCCAGTGGCAGTGGCAGTTTTCTATGCTGTTCGAGATCGAGTGGCAGCGATCAATGACAAAGACTACAATTAAGAACATTATGATTCTTATAGGAAGTAATGTGAAAATTTTTTCAATATATCTTCTATTGTGCAGTTTTGAGATATGCATGTTATGTTTCCTACATAATTCCCTGATGTATAAGCATAGTGGTGAACAGTAGCACCAGAGTAAGTCAGTTCATGGATCTTGAAAGGGTTTGTGGGAGGATCCAGAAAACCACACGAGGTGGAAAGTTGATGAGGTTCCTGTCACGTCAAGGTTTGTGGTAAGCCTGTTTAAAACCATGGAAGGAGAGAGCCTTTCTTTTGGATCAAGGTCATGAGTCACAGAGTTGGACATGCCACAAGGGTGAGCATACTGCAGTTGAGAGTGTGGATTTTTTTCTACCATGTAAACACTAAGGGGGGGAATGTTAGGAATTAGTATTTACATTGTGGTAAATAATTGTATGGTTACTTAGTTTTATATATATTGTTATAAAAAAATATATAACAATATATATTCGGGTGTGTTGTAGTTTCCTATTTTATAGGAAGTCAGTTTTCCTATTGATATGGCTATATAATAGCCTGTGATTGTAATTCAAGATGTGTCGAATACAATATCAATTTATTTTTTCTGTGTGACAATATTAATTATAGTGTCGGATTGGTGTTGACAGGTCATAGCCAAACGAGGGAATTTATCGTTGTGAAAGCACTGCCCAATAAGTAGATTTATGCCTAGCATAGCCTCCACCACTAATTTAGTTACCCTAAGAGTTGTAAGCTAGAGAAGGATACCATCATCATGAGGAGACACTATGATGTCTTCTAGAAGAATAATATCTTCCACACTAGCCACAACCATGGCTCCAAAAAGGGGAATGGTGGAAAAGTGAGTTAAAAGGAACTGAACTAATATCATGAGGTGTATTCCCCAATAGTCAAGTAGTTACTAGAGATGTGCCACCTCTAGGTAAAATTTGTATGCTTACACCTGAATTTAGAGAGTAATATTAGACAACACATTGATTATGTTAGCCAACGAAAAATAGATTCAATAGACATCTAATTTAAATTAGCTTCATTTCTATTTTTCCGAAGCTGATAAATAATTTTTTGAATGAAATATGTCCTAAATTTACATGTGTTTTGTAAGGATTATGGTTGAGTATCCCCAAAAGTACCATTTTCCACATGAACATTTTGTGTCAACAAGGTTTAAAAGGGCTGTGAATCTAATTCCAAGTGGATTGAGAATGATCGCAAAACCAAAAAAGTGTGTTTACAGACTCTGGGTGGTTACAATAAGAACACATCAAATGATCTATAAACCTCTACATTGGAAATTTACAAGACCACAAAATATTGTTCCTACTTCTAATTTACTTTTAAAATGACATTTCTTAATGCTAGTGAATGAAATTAGAAACTTAGAACTATTTTACATAAATGAAAGATAACCAATTCAACACACAAGACAATATTTTTATCCTATAAATTGTAGATATAAAATCACACACTTAGTACCATTTACCATACCACCAAGTATGTTGTTTTATATATGGATCTTGCATAAGAAAAGTATTCACCGATGACACACTTCCTCGTTAGTCTTATTGATTTGAGTATCAATAGGGTCATTATATGTCACCTCTCTCTCTCTCTCTCTCTCTCTCTCTCTCTCTCTCTCTCTCTCTCTTCTACACCTATTTTTGGTTAGGTCATAGCGATCCTTGGCTGTCAGTATTTTCACATTTATCATCAATTGTCTTTGGACACTAGCGCCCAGACACTCTTGTCCACCATGGGCGCTCCTGTCCTTTTTTGTTCTTGATCTCATTTTTGACATTGGTAGTCGGCCTTTTCGGTTTTCTTACTCCTATCTTGAGGTACTAGTCAGAATGTCATGTCATTAGTTTCAGAATTCAAGCAAGAGATCCATATATAAACACAACATGCATACCATTATAAGGTATTTTTTTAATCAAGGGCTATCTATCTACACATCAAAAGAAGTTGCATTTGGGCATATTTTTCTGCATACACACTGCATAAGAGGTCGAAGTTCTGAATTCCATCCCACACATTTGCATTTTATCTGTCTACTTCCAACAATTTTGGCATCATCAACAAAAGGGAAATGTAAGAGCGCTATTGCACACACAATCACATAGAACTTCATTGGGTCTGAGATGCAGTGCAACACTCAGTCACAAGTTCACTCGTTTGACAGTTGAGGACAACATGATCCCTCATTTTGCATCTTTATGTTTTTAGGAGTTGATGTAGTTTTGAGGGTTTTGCACGAGGTTATTTGTGTGGAAAATTTCCAGGTACTCCGACAGTCCCAAGTGCGACATGTTATCCAATTTTGCCCCTTGGGGAAAAATTGGACAACGGGAACCTATTGGATCCTGCGACCCGAAAAATTTATTCATGATCATTCCAGGCTATTTCAAGTAAATTTTGAGCTTTGGAGACATTTACACTGTCTCGGGAAGGTTTAGGATCATCTTGGGCTATTTTTCTCTTTTTTGGTTCTTGCAGGCTTAAGATTTGTTTAGAGAAAGAAAAGTGACCTTGATGGGCCCATTTTTCGATCATCATGGGAACAGATTAATCAAAATCGATAACTTACCTTAAGAAGGCCATACCATGTTCCCACGAAATTCCTAGTTCCAAGGGAAATCCCAAAACAATTAAAATCGGGGTGAAAATGAGTGTGGGTAACATAATGGCACTAAGCTATATTAGCTTGCCGAGAAGCTCGACAATTTTCTCGACGAGTTAACTTGGTTGTATTGAAATGCGTTGGAAAATATATGATTTGTGATTCAATGCACGTGAAGAGGATGCCCTAAGGTGATCGAGTCAATCGTAAGTGGGTTAAGTTGATAAGCTCAAACCTCAGATCGAGCTTGGAAGTGGCAAGCCTTGATTAGGCAGGGGTGTCAAGGTTGAGTTAGAACATTAACTCAACCATGGATGGAATCTAAATGTTTGGAAAAATTGCGAGGGATCGGATCAATACACGATGAGGCTCACGTAAAGGTTATTTTAAATCAATCGAGTCGCGTGGGTTGAATCAGAGGAGATGGCAAGACGCTCGTCAAAGACTGCGATGGACATAACAACAAGAAGAACATAATTCAATAGTTTTGAGTAGGGACTTGGTGGACATCTATGTACTCGGAGTATGAATAAAGTCATAGGACAAATCGTCAGAGTATACAACGAGATCATGTCATAAAAAGAAATCTCGAGCAAGGCTAGGTACGTGTAACTATGGGTATAGGTACTCGGGGAATATCCAGCAAGTGGGTGTGTAACATCCTCATTTTTATATATTAGAACAAGTAATTTTTTTTTTTTTGATAAATGCTTCCTGGTTCTAAATACATAATTTAGATCTCACAAATCAAAACAACCATTCTTATAACAGATAACCATATGCAGCTGTAATGACTCAGAGTACCTCCGATCTATTCATTCCATGACTCGGTAATCTACCGATCTATTCATGTGTATTAAGAGTTGGCGTTTTCACTTTAACACAATACTCTTGCGGTTCTCTTCCCTAATCTGGGATTCAGAATGCTCTGTCTAAGGAACCTATCTGAATAATTGTTACCATTATTCATCGGCATCTCATCCCTTAGACTAGGTGACTTAGGACAACGCAATCAGCAGCTTGCGATACTTTGGCCAAAGATTTGAAACATACTGCTTATGTCTCGTATTCCTTAACGGCATACTCGTCAATCTGGAATACGTCCTTCACCCCATTCCTATGTTATGTAGAATGTCTTATACTGACTTCTGTCAGTCCCTCCTATCCCAAGTTATTCACTCGGAAATGGATTAGTAAGGTGACAACGTTATATGGATGCTCCCGAGGACTAGGGATACGATGACATACTGGGTCAACCCTAGTTAAACCAGTGTGTCAAGATACCCCGAGTCTCCTAGGCAGCCTTATAACGTGACCACATTCCTAATCGGTCCCAGAGTAACTTGTTCGAGTTTAAGGTGTAAATCTTAACGATCAATGCAAAGGGTGTCGTCATAAGTCACCTGCATTGTTGTATCTTCGAGAAGATCCTAATCTTCTCGAAGGTACAACCCTGCAGTTGACTTGTGCCGTCAACCTTTAAATCCGCCTCGAAAAGATCTACTTATTAAAAAGTGTTACATACGTTGAGTTAAATTATACCATAAGACGCTCCCTTTAAGGGTAGTCTTTCCCAATCCCTGGGTTCCTCACCTTAGAATGACCTTTCTTAATAAAACCCAATACACAAGAGAAGTTATTAAGACTAGAGGTCCCATCAAGGAGTTCATAGAATATACATAATTCTAAATCAACGAAATTGGACAATTACTCCCATCCTTCACATGAGATTGCTAACCAAACCCTTTTTAGGTTTATATCAGTTCTCATAACTGAATTTATATCTTACTTATTAGTATCAAGATATAATGATTAAGAATCCAATTAAACGTTGTCCTGGCTTAATCAAGACTAGGAATTAATAATTTAATTCAGCTTGTTTAGCGTCCTGCTTAGGTTTATTTTTACCCTAGCTTCCAGAAAGACAGTGATCTAAATTTCAATTTAGCTTTAGATAGAACATACTAGAACTGCTAAACAATCATAAGTATTCAGTCACATATTCTTGCAAGCTTACATTGATAATCACAAAAGTCTCCAAATTATACAATAATAACAAGCTCTCAAGATCATTTGAACCGAAGAAGGTCAAACTATCAAGATAAGAATACAAACACATAAGTAACAAATATCTCTCTTTATTCCCTTCAGGCTAATCAAATACATTTTATGCTTTCAGCATACTTGATACAATTATTTCAACAGAAAAAGAACATCTTTCCTCATATAGTACATTTAGAGAATCAAGCTGTAATTCATCATAAAACCAAATTAAACAATCTGAACATCCTATCAGATCTGCGTGCTTTTACCACTTACGGCAACCATCTGCAAAAATTGTCAACATGGGTCAGTTCGATGAACTGAGCATGATAAGCACTAACTCTTAAAACAATTGCAATCCACCAACTGTTTTCATTAAACACCCTGTTTAAATGAAATCACTTCACCAAACAAGTAAACATATTTCAGACTATGCTCTTGAAATACAACAAACTATACACGCGTAACTCACATTATAGTCACTAAATAGTCCTAGATACCTTTCAAATATTTCATCAAAACGTTAGTGACCAAGAAGACAAATGCATCTAAACAACTATCCATCTGAATCCCAAGGACAACAACATCAGACGGACTAATATATTCAACATAATAAATGAATATCATAACCTTTCATGATTCCATCAGCATGTTAGAACAATTCCAAAAGTTAGATAAAAATTATATCAACCTATACTTTACAACAGAAGAGAAATAAAACGAATCATACATATTTCCCTCAGAACAAGCTCATGACTGTACCGTCTCTCCAAGAGCAAAGCATTCACCTTAAACACATGCGAATAAATCAGACGAGACCACCAGAAGCATCACAGTTTGGTTAATATTTAAATTAAACAATATCCTGTAGCTTACTAGCAGTACAACAGCTCTCGCGCCAAGGCAGTGATGAGTATTCTATCCTAAATAGACTCCACATAACCTTCCATATTATTATAGGAACGAGAAAATAGCTAGCGCAATCGCTTGTCAAGGCACAACTGTTAACTCTTTATCTCAGTCAAGCACAAGACAAGAAAACCTCAACAACAAAGACGTAATCACGCACAAACACGACAACAATCCCTCTCAGCAACATACAGCTCATTCTAATCCCTACTAACACTGTAAGGCTTTAGATCCAAGGTCAAAATCAAAAGAACTTCTCTTTTATCGCAGTCAACAAGAGACTCATTAACATTAAAGCAAATGATGTTTCCCTATGACTATGCAGAGATATTCATACGAAATCCACGCAACATGCACAGCCTCATTTAACTGGAATTATTCAGAAAGGAAACATAACATACCGTATTCACATCTGAACTCATTCAGAGGTTGAAAAGTATGGTATTCACGACCCACTTCTACAGAGGCCAAGATACATGATATCTATATATAAATTAAGGAATCCAACAGAGCCAAAAATAATAAGTGTTCATAATCAAGCTTATATAGAAGCAGAAACACTGGTTACCTATCAAGGATTTCAACTGAATCCAAACAACAGTATTCACGATAAAGCTTCTACAGAAACTGATGTACAAGATAAATATAAGTTAAGGATTCCAACCATGCCAACAATGGTAAATATTCACAATCAGGCTTATACAGAAGCTAAATACTGATTTCGTAACAAGGAATCCAACTGAGCCTCTACAACAATATTCACTCAAGCTTACACAGATAGGAAACGTAAAAAGTACACCAACTGAGTCTGTACCAAAGTTTCATTGCTAAACGAAGGTATTCATTACAAGATAACAGAAGTCGTAATACCAGTTACCCCTCCAGGACTCCGACAGAATCAAACTACCAGTATTCACATACATGGCTTCTACAGTAGTCCTTAATATACGTACCATTCCATGGACTCCACAGAGTCATTTTGTATATAAATAAATATATTGCAAACTATCAACGGGTTGAATCCCATAATCGCAACACAAGGGGGGGGAAAAACAACTTCTACAAGGTCGCATTGAAATACTGTAAACACAGCAAGTTATCCGCTCACAAATAACTTTAAGTATCATAGCGAAACCCAACAAGATTCAGTAACCACCACCTCTAATAACCACGACAGAACTTACAAAGAAGTCGAATTATACTGAACATTCAAACAAAAGTCCAACAGTATCCTTTCCGACAAGTATCAACAACAAGTATCAACTGTAGCCTGAACCCAACAAGGAAACAATTCATGGGCTCTCAAAGAGCAGGTTTAGTATACCTTCTTGCATGCATTTCACAAACTTTATCCGGAATGCAAAACACAACGAGATAGTGCAACAGTTCGAAACACAATACACACCCATCAAGGGTTAAATTGAAAAAATCGAACCAGCAAGAAGATACAGTAATAAAATCACACAAAGCTACCATAAAAACCATCTGAACCCAAAAATCATCTGAACAGAGTTGTTCTAATGAAATCATTTGAAAGAGAGCAAGATTTTTAAAGGTTAGGGCCTAACATGCCTGGTTATTTGCTTAAAAATCCGAAGAAGACCACTGAAAGAGCTCGAGCCTTCTCCTCTTTTTCCAAGTTAGATTCACCAACAAAAATTTGTTATTTCCATGACTTATAAATTTTCCTTGCCAGAGAAAAGAGTGAGTTACACTCATATTTGCCATGCAACTCCAAGAAGACTGGTGCGAAGAACCAGTGATCAGACAGAGGGAAAACCGGAGCGCATGAAAAACCAAACAAACTACTAGTTTTCCATTTTGCATGCCTTCCCGTGAAACCCGAGCTCGAAGACCGAGCTCATTAATTGCATTTACTCCAAATTTCCCGCTCAATCTCCATTGCCACCGACCGCCATAGTTGGCGATGGATAAATGAATAGTTCAAAGACCATTTCTAACTTTGGCGACTCTGCCACGTCGGCTCTTGCTAGCCGTTAAAACTTCTACCAAATTCATCTGTCCTTCATGCTTATCTACCTATTTAATGCCATAGAAACTGCCGCCCATGGCTCGCACCCTTCCATAGGTCCCCTTTCTTCCTTGTTCATTAGTTAGGTTAGTAACATAGGTTAGGATTTAAGATGCGACTTAGTCTAACCTCCATAGCACAAAGTTACTAACTTAGAACATTTAGCTTATAGCTTAGGCCTAGGTTAGATTAACACTAATCTAACCCATAGATCATAGTTTAGTTTTAGGTTACTAACCTTAATAAATCCAGTTTAGGTCTAACATTTCAAATGCTCAGAAAAAGAACCTACAACATACATTCACGAACAGGATTCACTCCTGCACTGCCAATAGGCTAGTGAATTAAATGTATCTGAATTATTACCTGGTCCACGATCAAGACCTTCCTGATATTACGATATCGGGAACCAATTCATTTAACACAATCAGCCTGAGTTAGACTCCGGAACAGTTTATTCAACGCATTCAGACCTTGCAACCTGCGAAAGGTCTATAATTTTAGTTCATCCCGAATAAACTTAAAGCATTACTTGGATCAATGCCACTGATCCAAGGCTGGGTCTTATAGATGGATAACTCCATAATTCATTCCGAGATCAGATTAAACTCAGGTGTAAAATGAAAGAATTAAAAGAGTCCAATTATATTCTGACTCAGTCAAAGATCTGCAATTTCAAAGAAGATACAATCCATATCAAGCATGACTTCTCAATCAAAGGAACACATCCTTTTTACAAAAGAAATCACATATCAACACTTGTATGCTCAGGAGGAAGTAACAACAGTTCAGGGTGTTACACAGGAAATAGTTTTACAGGAAGGGTAGTATTCACCACAACACGTAAAGTCAAGCCGAAGCATGTTGGAGGGGAACTCATTCCAGATAATACAGGATCGCAGGAAAAGAACACGGGGAAGGGCAGAGTTGGCCTTAACTAAAACATAACGGATGGAAAATCCACATGGCAAGTAGGCATAACTTGCCGCTGGGAACCAGGGTCAAATGGAGAATGATCAAGCTCGGGACGAGTCCCATGAGCCTAGCTCGGTCGTGGCAAAGTAATTCATGGATACAAAACGTGGTGAGCTCGCGAGGATTCTTGGAAAAGGAGTGAGTTGATCATCACGCATAGAAGCCAGACCACTGCCAGGTGATCATGCATATCAAAGTGAAGGTGCCAAATCAAGTGAGTCATCGGCCGAGCTGGAGGAAAAGATGCTTGTTACAAAGAGGTCGTGAGTTTGGTTCGCCCCGATTTATTTGTCAAGTTCCCCTTGGTTCGTTGAAGTTCGAATCAAGATATGCAAGTGGAAAGGTGGAGCTATTCGCTATGGTGGATAGGTCAGATCGTGGACATGCAGAGGAGCTCTTTCGAGCTATATTGTGAGGGTCGACCAATGTAAAATCCGGAGCAAGGTGTTCAGAGATAATGTGTGAAGCTTGGTCAAAGATTACCAGGTGTATCTCGCGAATGCAAGATAGAGTGGGTGTTGTTAGAAATGTCATGTCAGAACACTACAAAGATGCAAGTTTGAGGTTAGTAGAAGCCCATTTCAACGCAAAACGTGGGAGTTGGTGAAGTTTAAATGTAAGGCGCCAAAAGTAAAGGAATCAGTGGAGATAATAGGGGCTGTTGAGTTAATGAAGAACCTGTAAATGCCAACGTAAGGTGGTATAACCAAGGTGGTTGGTGCAATATTCAAGGAGCCCATCATGTAAAGAAATGTAAGGAACTTGTCAACCAGCTCGCCAAGCTGGCTGGTGAGCTGGTTGGAAGGCTTATAAACTTAGCAATATTAAAGGGTCCCATCAAAAGGCCGGGGTGCCTTAAAATTTTATTTAAAATATTATTTTTATTAAAATAGGAAGATAAATTAATTTTTTTGAATTTATGAAGGCATAGTGGGGAATGTTTTTTCCAATGTGCAATTAATGATGTAATCAAGCATGTAAGCCATCATCTGTTATAATTTTCCCAAGATTTAGGATTTCTCCTCCTTTCTCTCACTAGCTTGGATTTTCTATAAATGTAAATGAGGAACACATTTCAAAGGGTTAGACATTTTCCAATTCCTCTCTCTTTTCACAAGCTAAGTTGTGGATTTTGGGAACTTTCAAGCCTTTCTTCCAAATATTGTAATGGAAACCATTGCCTCTTCCTACTGTAATGATGCATTGTGCATGTGATTGAAGTAATAGAAATTATGTTCTGTGACTAATTATCTGTCCTTTCATCATTTTTTCTACTTTGTTTTTCCTTTCTCATGTTTGCAGGTATACTGTGCAATTTCAAGTTTCCATTGTAGGTTTTGGGAGTTATTGTGCTTATCTGGGAGTGAATTTCTGTATGCAGTTGGGTTGTGGTGCTTATCCATCCTTCTCATTTTCATCCTTCTTCATTGGAAGACAAAAAACTTGTCTAGAAAAACCCTTTCTTGGTGCATCACCACTTCCTAGTGTAGGTTTTATTTCTTGCAAATCTCTCTCCCTAATCCCCTAGAAATGTTAGTATAGGTCTAGTTAGTCATATTTTTATTGTATTAGGAGTAGTGTAGTGCTTAGTTTAGGAAGAGGAATTTGACCTTCTCTAGAGGTTCACCTCAAGCCACAAGTCCCACAACTTGAGAGGTGATCCCATGTTACCCAATCACACCGAATGCCCTATCCATCACTTAGCCATTTGAGGGTGCAGTGATTTGGTGATAACAATTTTTGGCACACTCAGTGGGACAGAGTTGGTACTTCTCTTCATACTTACATGAATCAAAGTACTTGGTGACTCCATATCTCTGGACTTTGAATCTCAGTGTGTTAACTTATGTGAAGAATTCAGACAAGAGATTCTTCAAAGTAAGGAAATTATCAGCATATTGAGTTATTCTTGTCTCCTCTAAGGAGAAGGAGAAGAGGCATTTCAACATCACCGGTTGCAGCATCACCTCATAGGGGTCATTCAACCCCCCTTACGAAGGTTTCCTCCACCAAGGAACAATCAACCTCTCATTGGTATGGTAGCCCCTAAAGGAACCAAGATTTTCCTCCTTTCAATGCAAGTAGTCCTCTCCAATTGGCTCAACGTGATCCTATACCTACTGCAGACACTCAAAATTTTAGCCTTTTACATAGGGGAAACTCATATTACTCCTGTGGAACATATTCTTGATGTGGCCAACATTTTCAGTGCATAATATTATAGAAGACAATGTTGTGGTCAGACTCCTTGCTACTTCCTTTAAGGGAAAATACTTTAGTGGTTTTGTGGGTTAGAAGTTGGCACTATAACCACTTGGGATGAATTGGGAGAAAATATCTGCAAATAGTTCGAAGACAAGAGTGATCACCTGTCACTCATGGAATAACTCACTACTATAAAGAGAGCTCCTCAAGAGTATATGAGTGATTTCAACTTCTGATTCCAAAAGACTTGGAATAGAATTCTGGCACTCATAAATCCTTCTCCCAATAATGCATTCTTGTACTATTTACGAGCTCTAAACAATGATGTAACAGTTATGATCTAGTCCATGGGAGGGACTACACTGCCTGATGCCTACGAAGTTGCTATAAGAGTAGAGAATTATTTGATTCAAGCTGGAAAGATAGCTCTGAGACCACCAATGTCCATTGTATTCGGAGCTCCCAAATAACCAACCTACTATTTCTCCTCTTCCTGTAGCCTCTAAGAAACCAACTCAGTCTACACCCACCCCTTCAAATGATCTAGTCGAAGTCAAGTCACTGCTTGCAAACCTTTGGGAATGAACTTGTTGCACTCAAGAGGCAACAATCTCAATATGCTCATCCTTACCAATCCCAGAATCAATAGTACCAGGATAACTTGCCCACCTTTTCAAGGAAATAATCAGTCACAAAATCAAGTTGCAAATGTCAAGCCTCTAAACTTTAGGAATCCTCTTGCTGCTAGCTCTTCTAGAGCCCTTATACCCATTCAAAATAATCTAGTTCAAGACTATGAATGGTGTTATCCTTGTTCTCAACCCCATAATCAAAATATTTTCCCCAATGGAGTTCTTAGCAAGACCTTATGGTTCAAAGTGTATCTTGATCTGCCAGAGCCAACAAAAATTCATCTACGTAGGAAGCAACAAATCAACCGCAGGCACATGAAGAAACCACTTTGTTAAATTGACAAGCAGAAGATTTTTGTGGATTGAATACAGATTCTTCATCAGTGGCAGAAAATAATCACTCCAAAAAGAGGGAAATGGAATCCCAACCTTCCAAATCTGATCAAGCATCCACTTCATAGCCTCATCCACAAGTGGTGGTTTCCAACAAAGATGAGGGAAAGAAGTCAACAGAAACACATGCTAGTCAGGTCATAAGGAAAGAAGGTTCTTCAGGCATCACAAGTACCCAACAAGCACTTTCCAAAAGAGGATTCTAATGCCCAAATAAATGTCAGCAAAGTAGGATAAATTCCCTTCAGTATTGTAGAACAAATGAAGAAGACCAACTTGAGTGTTACCATGTGGGAAGAACTCTCAATTCCTTCTCAAAGAAACCTTTTGCAAGAGGCTCTGAAAAGTTTTGGTACAACTATGACAAAGCATTGGGTCGTGGGGCAAAAATACTACAAGTTTGTGTCAACCGGAAGGGAAAATTATTCCTAAGGTGAATAAGCTACCACCATTTTATATTTCTCTAATCATTGGTGATCATTTGGTACATAATTGCATGATCGATTCTAGTGCCAACAGTTCAGTCATGCCCAAGAAAATTACAGACGTGCTAGGAATCCAATATACACCAGTCTCTAGAGGAGTTGTTTAGTTGGATGGTACAATAGTTTAGACCATTGGAATCATCAAAGGACTTTAACTTACTATCCATGCATGTCCCTAGTTTTTCATTCACACAAGACATATCGGTCATTGATCTTCCTCCTCTCTTCACCATTTTCCTATCACAATATTTCACTACCAAGATGGGTGGTTACCTATCAGCTGATTGGTCACATATGATCCTTAGGACTCGATACGAACTAAAGTGACTATAAGGGTAGAACCAATTTTTCATAATCATGTGGATCCCTATACCGCTAGTCCTATAAATGGGAATTATACCATTTGTGATCCAGAGGAAGAAGTTGTTGATCACGAACCAACCACTCTTGTGGAAGAGGTCCTTGATACTATGCTAGATGAGGTAAGTGGAGATCATAAGTATGATCCTTATGCTGAGGCATTAGCAGAAGAAGAAGTTGGTTTGTTACTTTTAGAGGAGATAAGGGGTTGGGTACATATTGTATTCATGAAGAAGGCACATTCATACCACAACTTGTTAAAACCCAAAATAACTCTGAAGGACTTTGGAAATTATTTTTTGATGGCTCAAGGAGTAAAAATGGAGCAGGTGCTGGTGTCATGTTAATTTCTCTTGAAGGAGATAAATACTTCTCATCTTTTTTACTGCAATTTAGCTGCACAAACAATGTTACTGAATATGAAGCTCTTGTGCAAGGAATTTAGTTGGCTCAAAAGAAAGGAATCAAATCCTTGACTATTTTGGTGATAGTGAATTGGTTGTACATCAAGTAAGAGCTCGTAGTGCATCAAAAAATGATTTTCTAAGATCTTACAAGAATCTGAGTTTGGGATTTAATTGAATATTTTGAGCTTTCAGAATCTACGTGGTTCCTAGAAATCAAAACCAAGATTTTGATCAGGCTTGCTAAACTGTTGGCTCACAATATGATGTCCCTACTGATATTATGAAAGAAGAGCAATAACCTGTTAAAATGATTCATTCAACCTGCAGTTCCTGATAATGTGGGTAGTTGGAAAGTTTTCAATAGTGATAAACAAATCATTCTTTTCCTACAAGAAGAAGTGGAGTTTGCTGCAAAAAATCAAGCTAAGTTGCAAGAAGCATATAGTGACCAGATTATACAATTGAAAAGCAACAAGCTACCAAAAGGCTTGGTTACTCTTGAGTCCATTTTAATTCAGATGATCAGGTTAGAAGACAAAGTGCTAACATGGTAGTCAAAGAGGACAATTTTGAAGAAGTTGAGGTAGCAAATGAAAAGTTCCTAAAGATTGGAAAAGTGTGTACCCCAGAGGAGAAAAAGGATTTTTTCAAACTTTGTCAAGAATATAATGATGTTTTTGCATGGAGTTATAAATATCTGTGTGGCTTTGACCCAAGTTTAGCACAACATACCATTGAACTTGATCCTAATGCTAATTTGGTCCATCAAAAATAGAGGCCAGTTAATCCCAAAAATGAGCCACTGATGAGAAAGGAGTTGACCAAGCTTATTGAGGCTTGCATTATTTTTCCAATCAAGCATTCCTCTTGGGTATCTAACCTAGTTCCCATGAGAAAGAAGAATGGGGAGATCCCGTTATGTGTGGACTTCAGGGACTTGAACCAGGCTTCATTAAAAGACCATTATCCCCTTCTGTCTATGGAGCAAATACTTCAAACGGTGGCAGGAGCTCAGAGGTTTTATTTTCTTGATGGATATTTGGGTTATAACTAATTCTGGTCAAAGAATCTGATCAGTTCAAAACGGCTTTCACTACCAAGTGGGGCACATATGCCTACAACAATATTCATTTGGATTATCTAATGTCAGAGCTACTTTCCAACGAGCTATGGACATGGAATTTAAGGGGTTGATCAATGACATTATCTTGGTATATCTTGATGATATAAATGTGTACTCCAAGCATGCAAAAGATCACATTGCACATCTAAGAAAGGTTTTCAGGAGATGTAGAGAGTTTGGGGTTTCACTCAATCCTGAAGAAATGCATTTTTGCGGTGCATGAGGGAAATTTTTTGGGGCATGTTGGTTTCAGCAGAAGGAATTTCTATTGATCCAGCTAGGATTTTTTTGATTTTTTCCCTATCTCTCCCAAGTCACAAGAAAGGTCTTCAGAGTTTTCTAGGAACCATAAATTTTTTTGTAGAGATTCATTCCTCAATTCGCAGCCTTGGCTAAACCATTAACAACCATGTTGAAGAAAAATATGCCCTTTTCATGGACAAAGGAAGGAAAGGAAATATTTGAAGCCATTAAGACAACCATTTCTCAAGTGCCTACATTGGTGAATCCAAGGTTTGATAAGGATTTTATTCTCTATGCTTTTATAGGTCATGAGAGTATTTTTGGGATCCTCACTCAACAGAATGATGATCTGATGGAACAACCAATTGCTTTCTTCAGCCAGTCTCTAAAATACTATGAGCTCAAATATTCATTTGTTGAAAAGCAAGTTTTTGTACTATTCAGGATTTGAAAAATTTCAGGCACATGTTGTCCAATAATAGAATTCATTTGATGGTGTCTCATCCAGGCGTTAAGGATTTTTTGCTGAATAAAGACATGAATGAGAAACGTGTTGGGTGGATTACCAAGGTGATGGAGTATGATGTGCACATCAAGGTTACCAAGATAGTCAGAGGTAAAGGTTTGTGTCAATAGCTTGCTGCAGATTTGGAATCAAAAATTGATGAAGAACGTGATGCTTCTAAATAATGATATAGGAGATGATCAGGTTGACTGGTTATTAAAGATGAAGGCTTTCCTTCTCTCAGGAACATATCCTGTTGACATGGATAGGACTCAAAGATGGAACTTTCATCTTCATTCTATTCCTTATGTTTTGGTAGATAATGTTCTCTTTCACAGGGATTTGAATGGTGTTCTCCTTTGGTGCATAGGACCAGAACAAGTAAGTAAGATACTGGAAGAGTTTCACAATGGTCTATCTAGAGGGAATTACTCTGCATGAATGACTACTACAAAAATCATGAGGGGCTAGCTACTATTGGCTGGATTTATTCAAGGATGCCCATCTCTGGGTAAAGAAGTGCAAGGAATGCACCTTTTTCACCATGAAAGTATAAGTTGGATCTTCCCCTCCAGCCAATTCAAGTTGATCAAACCCTTTGTTCAATGGGGGTTAGATTTCATTGGAATGATCAATCCTCCATCTAGATGATGGACATAAATGGGTCCTTACTACAATAGGATTATTTTACTCGATGGACAGAGGTAGTAACATTGAAGGAGGGTAATGAAAATGTTGTTCTTGATTTCCTAGAAGGCATAATGACAAGGTTCGGTGTCCCATTTACAGTCATTTCAGACAACATAATGGATTTTCTTGGTCTAAAGCTGAGTGAATGGGCTGTTAAGAATGGGCTTTATCTCAAAACTTCATCCAATTACTATCCACAAGGAAACAGATTGGCTAAGTCTAGCAATAAGAACCTCATAAGGATTATCAAACACACAATGGAAACCAACAAGAGGACTTGGCACACACAGCTTAAAACTACTTTATGGGTAGATCAGATCACACCTAAAAGGGCCATTGGAAATTATCCTTTCATGTTGTTATATGGAAGAGAAGCAAAACTTCTACTATCCTTGGAATTACCTTCTTTGGAGTTAGCACATCAGCTTGAGATTATGGAGAGTGATCCTATGAGAGTCAGGTTTTCTGAGCTCATGGAGTTAGAAGAAGTGTGGAACAAGGCCATGAATAATTTGGAGCAACATCAAGCTCAGGTTAAGAAATATTTTGACAAGAAGGTGTCCAATAAGAATTTTTTCAAGAGGGAGATTTAGTTCTCAAATGGGATGCAGATAGAGCCAAACTAGGCATGCACGCCAAGTTTGACACTCTCTAGAGTGGACCATACATTATCACAAGTTATAAGGAGGTGAATTCATTTCATCTATCTAGGCTCAATGGAGAAGAACTTACCCATTCATGTGAATGTGATACATCTCAAAGCTTGTTTTTGAGAGCTTTCCACCCCTGTACAGTTTAGTTAGGTGTTTTCCTCAAAGTACTTTGCACATTGTTTTGTTTGTTTTGTGTTTCATTGTTGCTATTTTTATTTCCTCATTGTTGTGTGTGTTGTGTTTCATCATTGCCCTTGCACAATGTGTCAAGGTGGAAGTTTTTGGAAGAATGAAAAGGTTCAAGTTTCAATAAGAGTTTCATGATATCCCAAACTTAGTAGATGCTTCATTCAAAATTCCAAGTGTGTCATAAATGCCAAGCATTCATTAGATTCAATATACTTCATACTTAGCATTACGAAAGGTTCAGGATCAACAATGCTTGAGGAGAATTTAGGGATCCATCACAAAGATCATATTAGTTTTGGGATGCCAACATTGAATCCATGCCCAATGGATTGCTTAAGGCTACTAGACTAGTGCTTAGCAGGAAATCATCCCCGAGAGGTCACCAAAAATGTTATCCAATTTTTCCACTTGTAAAAATTGGACAACAAAGGCTTATTGGATCCTAGGACTGAAAAAGTTCTTCATGATCATTCCAGACCATTTCAAGTAAAATTTGAGTTTTGGGAACATTTACTGTGTCCTGAGAAGGTTTAGGATCATCATGAACTATTTTTTCCTTTTTCGGGTCTTGCAGGCTTAAGATTTGTTTAGAACAAGAAAAGTGACCTCGGTCGGCCCACTTTCGGTCATCATGGGTATAGATTAATCAAAAATCGATAACTTATCTTAAGAAGGTTATTACCATGTTCTCATGAATTCCATGGTTCCAAGGGAAAGCCCAAAACAATTAAAATTAGGGTGAAAATTAGTGTGGGTAGTATAATGGCACTAAACTACATTAGCTCACCGAGTAGCTCGGCAAGCTGCTCAGGCAGTTAACTTGGTTGCATTGAAATGAACCAACAAATATACAATTTGGGATTCAATGCACATGAAGAGGATACTTGATGTTGACTGAGTCAATCATAAGTGGGTGAAGTTGATAAGCTCAAAGCTCATATCAAGCTTGGAAGTGGTGAGCCCTAGTTAGGAAGGGGTGTAAAGGTTAAGTTAGAACATTAAATCGGACATGCATGGAATGGAAAAGTTTGGAAACATTATGATGGATATTCTTAATACACTATGAGGCTCATATAACGGTCAGTTCAAATCAACCAAGTTGAGTGGGTCGAATTAGAGGAGATGGAAAAATGATCATCAAATACCATGATGGACATAACAAAAAGAAGAAGTCGAGATGACTCGATAGTTCATAGAATTCAATTGTGCAAGTAGTTTTGAGTGGGGACTCAACAGACATATATGTACTCAATGTATGAGTAAATTCATCGGCCAACTCGTCAAAGTATACAACGAGATAGTGTCATAAAAAGAAATCTTGATCAAGGTCAGGTATGTGTAACTGTGGGTATATGTACTCAGGGAAGAGCCAATGAGTGGGCTAGGATAGTTGCTTGCTGGGAGGTCATTAACTAACTCACTAAGTTGAGCTCAAGAGTGTGAATGCTAAGTCAAGATCATTGAGCTAGACACAACATGTGAAGGATTGGCCGAACCAATTGATGGGAAGGTTGATGCCAACTAGTTTGGGTGAAATAAATTGGTTCAAAGGTAGTTTGAGTTTCCCAAGCCTGTGAAGATGTTAATAGATCCCAGAGTTTAGAATCCATGGACATAGATTGAGAGCTTTCATACAAAATGATGTTCACCGGTGCATAGTTTTGAGAACTAAAACTTGGGAGCTCGGGTCAAATGCTCCAGTCAAGATGAAGAGTTCAGTGGAACGTCAATCTAGTGAGTTGATACAAATGGGGAATAGTTTACAGGAAGGGTAGTGTTCACCAAATCACGTATAGTCAAGTTGGAGCACGTTGGAGGGGAACTCGGTCAAGACACTAGAGGCTCATAGGAAAGAACATGAGGAAGGGCCGAGTTGGCCTTAACCAAAACATAGTGGATGAAAAATCCACGTGGCACATAGGAAAAAATCACCGCTGGGAGCCGGGGTCAAATGGAGAATGATCAAGCTCATGTTGAGTCCCATGATCCTAGCTTGATCATGGGAAGGTAACTCATGGAGACAGATTGTGGTGAGCTCGTGGTGATGCTAGGAAAAGGAGTGAGTTGATTTCCATGCATAGAAGCCAGACCACTATCGGTGATCATGCAGGTTAAAGTGAAGGTTCCAGGTGTAGTGAACTCAGACTGAGTGAAGAATGATGGTTCAGGAGGAGTAGAAGCTCAGGTGAAAGACTAGAAGGCCAACTTGGTTGGAAGATGAGTAAAATGGTAGAGAGATTAACATCATATGACAAGTCTTGACTAATCAGAGTAAATTCAAGCTTGCGGAGGCATGTAAGGAGTTAGGGATATCACAGTCAAATAGCTCAGGCCGAGTTAGCGTGGAAGGATCAAGCTCATTTCCATAGGCTTGCGATGTGTTTGAAGATCCATGATGGTGACGTAGATTGGCTCAGGTCGAGCTTACAAAGGACCAATGTGCAACTTAGTACAAGTTGGATTCAAGAGGGAAAAATGACGAGCCAAGGAAAAGACTCATGGTGATTCCGTGAGCTTGTGGAAATGCGAGGATTGGTTTTCATTTATCCAAATTAGTGTATTGGAAAAATGGCATCCAAAATTTGAAATCCACCATTTCAGGCTTCCAAACCAGTGCGTTAGGGAAAACATATCAAGCATGGTGTGGTGGAAACTCAAGGTTATTGGGCCAGAGAAACTCAAACTCCTATGTCTGATGGAGGTCAGACACGCCAAGGGAATGTAAAGATGAAAATGTGTTGGGGTGACTCTCGAGATGCTCAGCAGATTTTTTGGTAGATGTGTTCAATACACGACCAAGTCATCGACTGAGCTAGAAGAAAATGTGATTTTTGCATGGATTTCATGAGCTCGGGTGGCCCCGATTTATTCGTAGAGTCTTCCTCATTTTGTTGAAGTTTGAGTCAATATATGCACATTGTCATGGGGCTAGCTACGTAGTGGATTTCACTAGCCAATGTATGGCACTGAGACACTACTTTTTTCACTCGTCTTAGAGGATCAAGCTACTTCAGTAGTCCCAGACTACGCCTTCAATCCACCACCCATTCCCAATGCATCTCTAACTTATGCACAAGTGAACCCTTCCAACACCTTTCACAACTACCCATATAACTACTCCAGAAGACCACTCGCCGAATACCACGGCTGCCCATACAACTGTCGGGAGCTCTTAATATGCCTTCTTAGTTCACCTGAGGGAATGCATAACTCATGCCTCTTCGACTCATCACTGACCCAGCTCTTTGACACCGCTGACCAGCTCACTGTCGAACACCCAACTATTCTGCACAACACTGCTATGGAACATCACATGCACCTTTCTGTCATCCATCCATGAGTTTTCCTAAGTTGCTACACCGGTCACCTACGCGTGCACTAGTGGGGGAAGTCCTCCTTGTGAGTCCTTCTCGGGTGTGAGCCTCTACTCACCCTGACCTGCTGACTGTTCTATCACCCAAGTCCAACACCAAAGATCCCTGCAGGGAGCACTGTAAGCTCGCCATCTTTATAGACCACATCACACGTGGGTGAGGTATTCTTCTTCCCTCGGATCGATCCCAACTCTAATCTCTCCTGAATGCCATGGCCACTGACATTTCCGTGCCTACTCTTCGAGATACCCATCCACGTCTAGACCGCATTGACTCCTAATCGAGCCTTCTTCCTTAGTTGTCAGCTCACCACACTGCAACTGTAACCATGATGTCCTTGACTCAGCCCACCATGTCATGCATCACCATGTGAACCATCCTTTGTTCACTTCAATGAGTCTTAGCCATTGCTTCTGCACCCACTCCACATCCATGCTTCCACTGCGCTTATGATATAGTTATGTGAACACTCAACTCATTTGCGTTGTTTAACCTCTACAAGGTTGAGGAGCTCACCACACTTGGCTCGCTCACGTCCGAGTTACTTTTCCTCTGTTACGACCTTCGGATCCCAGTCTCACTCCATCACGCCTCTTAGCTACTTTCCACATGAAATCTGCTTCTAAGGATGTTGCCACCTCAAAGGTCTCCCCAAGTCCACTGTCACTTAACTCTAGAGTCCCACTGCTGATCCATGATGCACATCTCTACATGGACATACTTTGCAAGGGTATAATATATCTCCAAGGTCTCCTGAACACCCCATCCTCTGAATTTCCAAGTGCACCAAGTGTTCCACACTCCACTTGGTGTGGGTGTGAGTTCACCACGTTGGTCTTAATGTCTGCCATGCTCATCTGGCTCATTAGGCTTGCGCTGCACTCTTAACGTAAGGCCTCTATCGTGCAAGGTCTTCATGCTCAAACCAACTCGCTCTGCCTTTGCATTTCTCTCATGAGTTGCCCAACTCGCTCCATGTACATTGGGTGTATTCTTCGCTCCAAGACACCCTACACTGTTCCTAAGTGCAACCAACTTTGCTCACCAACCTACCTCAGCACTACTTAGTTCTGGGACTTCCTTGGGCTCATAATATGGTCCATTCAATTATCCATGTACAACTCTTTCTCACTAACAATCCCTCAAGAGTTGTACCAGCGCGATACCAGGAACTTCCTGGGAAGTCACCCATCCCAGGATACTCTGGCTCGAGTGCGCTTAACTCGCCCAACTATATTTTCCCAACTCTTTTGAGGGCCCATGCATGCGAGGTCATTAACCCCAACCCATGTGTGGCCAACTGTTTTCCTCGGTTGGGAGTCCCTCTGGCTCCTTGGATAGCACCTCATGCACTACCCTGCTTGGATGGGGTTTTCCCATCCTGGTGGAGGCGGTCGCTCTATGAGCTCAGAGACGCACACCCCTTATACACATGGTATGGTGGATCCATTTTCTGATGTGGATAGGTCAGGACGTGCATATGTGGAGGAGCTATTTCGAGCTATATTGTGAGGGCTGACCAATGTAAAATCCAGAGCGAGGTGTTTGGAGATAATACGTTGAGCTCGGTCAAAGATTACCACGTGTATCTCACCAATGCAAGACAAAATGAGTGTTGTTAGATATCCTGATGTCATGTTAGAACACTACAAAGATGCATGAAGGGGTGTGAGTTTCAAGGGACCCAATCCAAGTTATTTGACATGTCCACCATCGGCAAGCTCAGGTTTAGTGGAATCCCATTTCAATGCAAAACATGGGAGTTGGTGAAGTTTAAGTTTAAGGTGCCAAATGTAAAGGAATTAGTGGAGATAATAGAAGCCATGGAGTTAATCAAGAACTAGTCAATGCAAATGTAAGGTGGTATAACCAAGGTGGTTGGTGCAACATTCAAGGACCCCGCCATGAAAATAAATACAAGGAACTCACCAACCAACTCATTGAGTTAGCTAGCGAGCTAGTTGGCTAGTTCATTAACTTAGAACTATTAAAACACCCTCCAAAGCACAAACCAAACCTTTTCGGTTCCATCAAAAGGCCGAGATGCCTTAAGTTTTATTAAAAATATTATTTTTATTAAAATGGAGATAAATTCAATTTTTTTTATTTATGGAGGAATAGTGGTGGAATGTTCTTCTCAGGTGTAATTAATAATGTAATCAAGCATGTAAGCCATCATGTGCTATATTCATGTACAAGATTTAGGATTTCTCCTTCCTTCTCTCACAACTTGGATTCTCTATAAATCTAAATGAGAAACCCATTTCAAAGGGTTAGACATTTTCCAATTCCTCTCTCTTTTCACAAGCTAAGTTGTGGATTTTGGGAACTTTCAAGCCTTTCTTCCAAATATTGTAATGAAAACCATTTCCTCTTCCTAATGTAATGATGCATTGTGCGTGTGATCAAAGTAATAGAAATTGTGTTCTGTGACTAATTATTGGTACTTTCATTATTTTTGCTACTTCTTGTTTCCTTTCTCATGTTTCCAAGTATACTATGCAATTTCAAGTTTCCATTATAGCTTTTAGGAGTTTTGTGGTTATCCTAGAGTGAATTTCTGTATGTAGTTGGGTTGTGGTGCTTATCCATCCTTCTTGAATGGAAGACAAAATACTTGTCTAGTAAAACCCTTTCTTGGTGCATCACCACTTCCTAATGTAGGTTTTATTTCTTGCAAATCTCTCTCCCTAATCCCCTGGAAATGTGAGTATAAGTCTAGTTAGCTATTTTATTGCATTATAAGTAGTGTTGTTTTGTGCTTAGTTTAGGAAGAGGAATCCAACATTCTCCAGAGGTTCACCTCAAGCTGTAATTCCCACAGCTTGCAAGGTGATCCCATGCTACCCAATCACGCTGAATGTCCTAATCATCACTTGGCCATTCATAGGGTGCAGTCATTTGGTGATAACATGACATACATGCGATCATTGGAGAACAAATGTGAAACTATAGTGACAATGTCAAAAATAAGATCCCGACCTTATTTGCAAACTCCAGCACCCACTAGAGGTCTATGGCACTCACAGGCACCCTCGCCCCTACCTAGGTGCCCCTGGCTAGGCATTTCCATCACCTCTACATTTTTATGAGAGGGATTGCGACAGTTTGATATTATGTTCCATTATTTCTCCCAACCCAGACACACTTCAAGATAAGTGAAATAAAGGTAAGTGCCATATTTATTTTATTTTCTTTAATAATTAGATCAAATAAAATTTCCTAGCAGTTGTAGTTCATCGTATATCATTATAACATTTTTTCCATTTAAAATTTTAATAAAGTACTTAGATTTTACTGAATAATTTTTGTGAAACCGTAGCTTATAACTCCTTTCCCTAAGATCCACTAAAACCCCAATGGCTAAGAATAGATATTCTTCTCCTAGATAAGCTATGCATCTTGAGATTGTTAACCCTATTTATGATGAAGTAACTACACCTGAACTTTACACTCTCTATCACAATCCTACTCTTGAAGATGATACTCAAATAAATTTTTTAGAAAATGAATGTAATGTTCATACTAGCTTTGATCATTATACGATTACTATTGTTTCTAACCTAGTAAGTTTTTCTAGTTGTACTCCTTGTTATTCTATAAGAAATAGGCCTACTCCACCTTCTTCTATTTCTGTTTAAACTCTAGATGATGTTATTATTGATTATATTCTTGGTATTGATTACGATACTATAGATAAAAATAATGATGACAATGTACATGTGCATGATGTTGTTTTTTATACTAGTTAGGATGATTGTATAGATGTATCTCATACTCCTTGCATTTCTGAAAATGTCTCTAATGACTGTAAAGATATATCTCATATTATTTCTTATCCTACTTCATTATATATTGATGATACACTTGATGAAATCCTAGCATCCAACTCTTTGTTTGATATTGATGATGCACATTCAAGTAATGATTCTACTTCTCTACATACCGCTGAATGTCAATTATCCACTCCACTTTCATCTTCTTTTGAGATTGTGTCTAGTAACATGCATGTTGATTCATATCCTTCTATTACTTCATATCCTAATAACTTTTCATATGTTATTCCTAATGCTTCTATCGATATTCCATGTTCATCACCACATATTACTTATTTTTCACCTACACCTAGTGTGCATATAACATCGACATCCCCCACTACTAGCATTCCTATGATCACTCATAATGGAAAGCTTCAGCCACTCAATAAACCATTTACATCTTTCATTCCTACATATGATATCTTATCACTCGTGCATGTTATTGGAAAATTACAATCTCAAGTCCAATCTCTCACTCTTGAAAGCAAGGCCTATTATGCTTTTATTGATAATGATTCCTTACATGGAAATCCCATTCCAAAAAAAATTGCATTTCATCCTTCCTTAATGATTTCATTATGCCTACATTTTCATGCTTTGATGGTACTAGCAATCCATATTTATATCTCAAGCATTATTTTCTAGCTATGTATTCTTACTCTAATAATCAAATGTTACTTAAAGCTTTTTGTCATAGTCTTACTGATGATTCTCTCCAATAATACATGCATCTACATTTTGAATCTATTAGTAACTATTTTGATATGGAAGAGGCCTTCCTTTTCTGCTCTATACTTAATAATGGCCATAGAGTCACACATAATCACTTACGTGACTTACATCAAGGTAAGACCGAGCCTATTATTGATTACATTCTACATTTTAATGCTTGCATGCATTAGTTAGTCTTTTAGCCCATTGATTTAGAATATTAATTCATCTTTTTTCACACTTTAATTCCTTCTTTAAAGAAACAATTGTAATATGATACTTGCGAGTCATTGTCATTATTAAACTATAAAGTTGTTGATTTAGAACAAGATCTCATTGCTACACATGTCATAGATCCTCCTCCTATTTCTGCTACCGATGCATCATCTAGTTCATCTCCTCTCCCATCTATTGAGCATCCTCCAAGGTTTCCATCTCATCCACCCCAAAATCAAGTTTAGTCTTCTCCATCACATAAAAATCCTTCATCTTCTCCACCGCTTCAAAATCTACCTAAAATTCATGCATCTCCTACTCAAGATCCATTGCAATTATCTCATGTTGTTAAGCCTCATGATGTGCTACATGATTTTCTTGATAAGTTATTTATTCTCTTTCCTTATAAGCATCATCATCCTCCTCATCACTTGCAAATCCAACGTGATCAAACTTATTGCAACTATAATCACATCAATAGACATCGTGATAATGAGTATTGTTCCCTTCATGATCGATTACAACAATTAGAAGACAAGGGTGTCATTTCGTTTGATTATCTCTCTCATGAGTGGTCTATGTCTCTAATTCCATGTAATCATGTTATTACTTTCGTTTACTTATCTCCTTCACCCAATTCTAAGGTCATTACTCGTCCACCGCCGCAGGTCATTATTCATGCATGCCCTCCATCTCATTCATCCATCACTGCACCATCTCATCTCCCATGCAATGATATTACTACACATTGGATTCCTAAGCCATCACCATATGTTCTTCCCACTGTTTCATCTCCCATCATTGGCACCATCTCATCAAGAATTCAATCTAGTTCATACACTCATGTTGTTTCCACTCCACGTGCTTACACCACTTCATGCCCAGTTGGTCTTTGGTAGGTCATTTCATCATCTTACCCCCTGATGATGCACTTGTGTTCTTAAAGTTATTACATGACTATTGAGGGATCTATTACAATAATAACCCTGATCCATTTTTGTGCTATACACTTCATCGATCTATCTATCTTGCGTACACTATCAAATTACTTTGCGATGATGCACTCTTTCTTTATGGTTCATTCTTTTCTACTGAGGGGTTCTATATAAATGAACCTCATCATTCACACACTAGGGGGCATCGTTACTCTCCCCCCTCCTCATCACACTAAATTGTGCTTACGTATAATTTTACAATCATATCATTCACACACTCTTTTGCATCATTCATTTCATACATACATTACCATTTATCACATCTCTACAATACAATTTTTCATCTTTTATCCATCACATGGTGGAATCACACTATATATTTCATACACTATCTATTATCACATAATCTATCTCATCATGCATTTATCTGTGATGGAATTAAACATCATTATCCAATAGTCAAAATTAACAATTACGTAATGCAAATCAAATAAACAATACTCAATGCATCACATATTAATACAACACATAAACACAATTCAATGACTACAATCATCCATCTCTATATATTTTCAAAATATCATGGTTACATAATACATTAACTAGGGAGAAATCCCCTACATACGTATACATTATATGTCATCACCACTATCACTATCTATAATTGTGGGAGCTCTAGAACTAGAATCTTCACCGCTTAATCTGCGCCACTGGTCATGGCCCCTATATCTCTCTACCTATATGCGTAATAAATCCAACTCAAGCAAATACTCTACGAAAAAGAATTTATAACTCCACAGACTTTACAAACACATCTTGTGCTAAAGGACCTCCACCCGTAACCTCACTAGCTCGTTGTGTCTCCTCTCGTGCCTCATCCCGCTCAATCAATAACTAAGTACAAATATGTTCTGCTATCGCCACTGGATATATCAGATGAGCATTCTCACCTGTAATAGCATCTACCCGCTATAATATCCCACCTCCAATAAGCACATTAGTGGGAATATTTTGTGTTAAGGTATAGATGGAAGTTTCAATAATCAACGACTAGTAAGCATCTCCTGTAACAATACAAAACATCGCATTAGTTCATATCTACAATACAACACAGTCAAATAAACAAGTAACAATCAAAAACTATAAATACACATATACTCAGGCTCTATTATCATCGTTGCTACATCATCACTACCAGAGGTAGATGTTTTCCCCTCTGCTCCTCATACTAGTTGTGCTCCTGATGCATCCACAACGAATGGATATATTAGCACCCATCGGTGTGCTGCCCACCATGCATTATATGCCTAGGTATACCTCACATCATCCATGTGTATTGTCTCTATGGGCGCATCTGAATCATCTAGTATAGGGAGTACTAGTTGCACCCATGTGGGCCCTGGTCCAGTTCCAACCCTCCTAAGTGCCCTCGTGGCTCTCACACGTATATACGGATGTTGGGGCACATCCTGAGCCATGCCAAACTATCGTGACACATACTATCCTTGAAATAGCTCCACCACCCCAGGAAATCTGTCCTCTAGGCACATAGTGTGATAGATACATCAAAGCTCCACTACATCCTCTACACATCCTCCCTAGTCTTGATATGGCTTCCATATAATGGTTGTTGGCCCTATACAAGTGAGCATCAATATATATATATATATATATATATAGATATATATAATATAGATATATATATATATATATATATATATATATATATATATTAGTATCCATCCTCTTACTCCACACACCTATCCATCTCCCAAAAAAATTATCTGGCCTCACCCACTTCATACATAGCCCACCAAGTAGCCTTGGTATCATAATCTGCTCATAATCCCAAACATGTAACAAATTCGTGGCTCCTCCTATGTGAAAATATATAGATATCTGTACAATTGAGATAATACACATTGTGCCCATGCATATTTGGTATCATCCTCCTCTATATACGATGATAAATATCATGCATCTTATTCAAGGTGCCTACACCACCGCCCTCAAGTGTAACTAAAGAAGCAATCACAACCGCAATGAACTTCCGCAATCATGGAACACCTGATCTTAGTATAACATCTAAGTTGATATGAACCTCAATGTGAATGTAGGTGCCTATAAAATACCATCTATGGGTGATCATATTTCTCTATACATCATCCATGACCATCGCCTAAACCTTATAACCAATAACAAGCAATCAGAATATGTGATATACATCCTCCAGAGTCATGGTCATCTCTCTGGTATGCAAAAACAATGTGTAAGTATCTACAAGTATCTTTTGGGTTACCAATGCCCAGGATCATGACACGAGCGCTTAGGAGCGGGTCACTAATGCCCATATCTAGGCATTGGCATCCCGAAGGTCACTAGAACCTTCACTGCTCTTACCCAAATAAAAAATGCCTAGAAATTCAAAAACAATTTTTTTGCAAAAATTCATGAAAAATAACTCATTTCAACAATTTTTTTGAAAAAGTCATACTTACCAGCTCAGCTTTCATAAGTGACACCACAACTACCACCAGAATCACAAATCGACTTAATAAAAAAACTATCACTTGTGGCATCTCCACACACTTAGAGATCAAAATCACACTCGTGCAATGATCAAATGAAATTACTATTCACTTTTTCTTATTACTATTTATATTAACTCTCAATTTCCTACATCACTATAGTTACTATTTACACTCATTCTTCTAACTAATACACATCACACAATTTCAATCGTATCTTACGCATCACTACACTTATTCTTTTCTCATTTACATCATTTTATTTAGAATTCCACTTATTATCATATCGTAAACACTATATTCCTACTTAGAACCACTTCAACTCAATATACACACAATTTTATAACCTCTACTATATTTTACTTCAATCACAATTATATCATCACATATCTACTTTTGGCTCAGTGTTCATTCTCATCATCACTTCCCCTTTTTCCGAAAGTGGGGTATGTAATCAAGATCACTCCATGATCCCCATCACACCGTTACACGATCATTCCACATTTCTAATTCCTCATTATTGAAAATTTTCTCATATAACATGTGACATTTCACACCACTTTCTAGCGATCCCCCCTAATGACCTAATCTAGGGGAAACAAGCAAAAAATATCTCCATGAGTAATCAATCAAACACATTCAAATATCAACATAAATCTTCTACTATTCGAAATCATATCCATCAATCGACATAACTTAACGTATTTTTCCTCCTAGATGACCTAACTTGGGAGTTACATCACCTCTTTCCTAGATGACCTACAAAATTTACTCTTACATTTTCTATCACTTACAGATGACCTAACATAGAAGCCATCTCATACATATCGCGACACCCTTAGAGTGGGGGAGATGAGACATCATTTCCTTTCTTATAATGCTCCTATATGGGGTATTCTTATTGGATCGAAATGAAAAAAATTTGGTCTTTGTCCGTCTACAGTGGATAGACCTTTCGAGGATGTAGTTAAAGTTGGAGGGTAAAAATATACCTATCTCCCTAAACTCTTCCTCTGATAATAGAATGCCCAAATCCTCAGTTTTTTACACATACAAAATCGGATTGGGGAATTAATCAATCCCTACCCCATAAAAATTGAAATATCTAATCACTCGAAATCAAATCTTCAATCTCGCCAAGTGCTCCTCACAATGGTTTTCCATCTCCATTTATGCCACATGGATTGACATGCCGATCCATGGTTCATCACGCTATATACTCTCATTTTACGTATACTTCTACAACATGGCTTCTCTGGAATTCTCACATGTATGTTCCTTACTTCCTTTACACTACTTGAATTTGATTTAAATAACAGAAAGGGGGGAAATGTAGACATAAAATAAAATACTTACTACTATTTACTATACCACCAATTAAGTTGTTTTATATCTGGATCTTGCATAAGAAGAGTATTCACTGATGACACACTACCTAGTCAGTATTCTTTCTTTGAGTATATTTAGTGTCGTTATATGTCACCTATCTCTCTTCTGCACCTATTTTAGGTTAGGTCACAAGGAGCATTTCCTATCATTATTTTCACATTTTTCATTAGTTGTCTCTAGACACTAGCGCCCAAGGCTAGACACTAGCACCCAGGCGCTCATGTCCAACTTAGATGCTCTTGTCCCATTTGTTCTTTATGTCATTTTTGACATTAGTAGTCGAAATTTTTGGTTTTCGCACTCCTATCTCGAGGTACTAGTTGACATGTCATGTCATTAGCATTGGAATTCAAGCAAGAGATCCCTATATAAACACAACATACATACCATTATAAGGGCGGGAATTTTTTATCAAGGGATATCTATCTACATATTAAAAATGAATAGATTTGGGCACATCTTTCTACATACATGCTGCATAGAAAGGGGAAGTTTTGAATTCCATCCCACACATTTACATTTTATCTAGCTATTGTTCACTATCTTGGCGTCATCAACATGAGGGAAACGTAGGACTAATATTGCACACACAATCACATAGAACTACATTGGGTGTGAGATGTAGTGAAATGATTAGTAATAAGTTCACTCGTTTGAAAGATGAGGACAATCTGACCCCTCATTTTGCATCTTTATTTTTTTAGGATTTGATGTGGTTTTGAGAGTTTTACAGGAGGTTGTTTGTGTTGCATATTTTTCAGGTACTCTAGTAGTCCAAGTGCAAAATACAAGAAATCATTAGCAAATAAGTGTGAAAATCTAGTGACAATGTTGACCTAAGATCCCAACCTTTTCTGTAGACTCTCGCATCCACCAGAGGTCTAGGGCTCCCACAGGATCCCTTGCCCCTACCCATGCACCCATGTCTAGGAATTTCTAGCACCTCTACATTTTTCTGAGTGGGATTGCGATAGTATGATCTTCTGTTCCATCAGTTCTCCCATCCCAGACAGACTTCCCGATAAGAAAAATCAAGATAAGTGCCCTATATATTTTATTTTCTTTCATAATTAGATCAAATAAAATTACATAACATCTTTAGTTCATTGTATATCATTATAGCAATGTTTTCATTTCATAGTTTAATAAAATAATAAGATTTTATTGAATCAAAAATCCCCAATTTGAGTGAAAAAGACTTGGGAAGGGAAATTTATCTTTCTTGCTAATATGATATCGGCCAATTCAAAGAAAATATAGACTACAAGAAGCAAAAGGAAGGAAAACAATGTCACTTATGCCCCTCTCTACTTTTTTACTTTGTTCTTACACCTTGCTTCTATAAAAAATTCTAGCATCAATGGTTTCTTGCTCATTTTTTTTCCATCCAATATTAAATGATAAATTACACACACTATTCTTTCTTAAATAGCTTGCTCCCCAAGTCCTCTCGTGCACTAGAGAATGGTAAGAGTCATCTAATCAAGATAAACAACCTAGGTGTTTGAAATTGACGATCATTCATGGATTTTGTTTTATTTCCATTAGTGACAGGACCATCGGTGAATGTAGAATTGTGGTTACGTAACCTCCAATCTATTTAGAGGGGCAGTTATGCAACCACCATTCTACATAGAGTGGATATTTTGTAACTATACCTTTCTCCTTCTTCTATTTATTTTATCCTTCTTATTCTGGTTACTTTGATGAAGTGGTGTTTCTCTAGATCCCTATGGACCACTGATGCAGGAACATCAACTCCATCCTTGTAAATAGATCAAAATGATATCAATTTTGCCTTTTAGGTGTGTTTTTAGGTCATAGAGATCCATCTAAGTCATTTTGAAGTGATAGTTAGTATCTAGAATTTTCAAATTTCAAAATAAACATTTCCCTCCAAAATGTACAATTTGAATTTGGAGGCCAATTTTTGGCTTGTCACTGTTGATTTCATAAAATCTTGAGCTTTTAACGTTGAAAATGGTGGAATGAGGTAGTAAAGTTGGGTACTAGTGTCTTCCTAGAAGCATAACTCATGTCATGTAGTAGAAATACTAACCTAGGCCTAATAAGTAACCCATTGTTTTTGAATGAGATAGAATTATAATTGTAACTAACCAAAATGAGTTAAACAACTCTAGTAAGGGTGATATGGAGAGATATAAAGGAAAGAATGTAATTGATTATACCCATTCTACCCGGGTTGAATCAGAATGTAAAGTTTCAAGAAATGATTTTGAAGGAGAAACTTAGATTTTGTGAGCTTAGTGCATGAATATTTTGCTAATTTTTTCTTGTGCTAACTTCTCATATGATTTTGTGTTTTCATTGAGCTTATGAAGGAGTTATGTTCTCAGAATGAAGGTAATGTAATCTTTAAAATCCTGACCATGAGTATTGAATTCTAGAACCCTGATTTGTGTTTCTTGTGGGTAATTATCTTCTTTGATGAGTGGAGCACCTTATGATTGATGGAATCACCTTGGATAATTGTATAAGTAGATAAATGAGAATGAACAAACTAGTAAGAGCATGTGAAAGGTATTCTAAGGGATTTCTTTACATATATGTTGTGTTGGAAAAGTTGTGAACTTTGTAATAATATAGTGATTTACTTGATTAAGTAAACCTGTGAAGGGTGGTAAGTTAACTAAAACCTTTAGTTTTATCCTTTTGGATAATATTCCTTCATGTGTGTATATGGGGAAAATATTCATGCATTTCCAAAACAATACTCTCAAGGTGAATGCTCTGATTTGCATTTGGTAAGATTCTCACAGTCAGTGTTTCTATAACTTGGAAATGACATTTAGTCACCCATGCATAAAACATGTTCAAAACCTAGTAAATAGATACATGTAATTTGTTTGGATAGTAATATGGTAAGGAATTCGCAGTGGAAGGTGTTATTAGATATTGAATGACTTCTTGATATGGCTTTATGTGTGTATGTTCTATAGGGTAGGGAATTTTAGGAAGGAAGAAAAATATATGTATACATACTCATTAAATATTTCTGGTAATTTCCTTGTGAGGGTAAGGTTTCAATAATAACTCATTCCAAATTTGAAGACTTAAATCAATTTATTGTAAAAGTTACAACTAAAACTAGCTCTCGGGACTGTGAGGAGCCTACCTAGGGTTTGTTAAGAGACATTGTATTATCTTTTAATGGAACCGATGCGAACTCCTGAGATTTGGTAATAATATTTTTATAGGGATTATCTTATAATTGGTGAATGTTTGGAACTAATTCAAGATCCCGTCGATGAAAATTTTTTGACAATTGGGGAAAAGCCTGTGAAACTCAGTAAAAGGACTAATTGCAAGAATCATTTAACAAAGGAAGTGGGAGGTAATATTATAGTTTGGAGATGTAATTTTGTAGAAATCAAGAACTCATAAAAGGGTGCCTAAAACTACCTTTAATTGACCTTGAAGTTACATATATTCCATTTTAAGCATACCGGTCAGTTTCTCAAGACCTAGTATAGGTTGTAGGCCAAAACACAAAAAAGTAGGTTTGTAATAGAATCCTAGGGAATAAGGACATGAAATTTGGGGCACATTTGTAATATGGATATGAGGCTTGGAAAAAGTTAAGAGAATATAGAGGCTGGTCCTAGAAGTCTATATTCATACATGGTGTTATACACATTCTTTAAAGATTGAAGGGGCAGTTTGTGGAATAGCGGATAATATTGAATTTTAGTTGATTTTAATCAATTTTGTCCTAACTCTAAGCTTGTTATAGGTGTGTGTGAATGGTATAAATAGTTGTGAGTGATCATTTGAATGTGCTAAGGGAGTATGGAATGCATATTTGGTGTAAATATCAAGAAAGAAGGCTGAGTATAAGGTTTGAGAGCTGAATTTGATATACAAGCCTATGCTTGAGTGGTGATGAAACAAAATATTATTGGTCCTAGTCATGATTTTATGAGTACACCATAGTACATAAGTGGAAAAAGGAGGATTAATTATTAAATATTAAAATTAGGTTTAGCCTTAGAGAAGAAGCCTACAAGAAGGAGAAGAAAAAATTGAAGTAAGGTAAGAATTTTTTTTACTTCCATGGAATGAGATTAAATTAGTTCATTATATTGATGTTAGAAGAGATCATAGAAGCCAGAGTGCAGAGATAATAAATCCTCTATGATGAAATTGTGTCACTATTGAAATATTGAAGACATTATAGTCTTGTGGTATGATCCTCTAATGAAGAGATACAGTTTAAGGAAATATTGTCAAATTTTGTACGGTGATTGATTCATTGTAAGAGTCATTTTGTACTACATCATAAGTGGTATCAGAGCGTGAAAGATTCAGTGATGAGTTTGAATGAAAATATTTATTGAAGCTGACAAGTTTTTTTTCCCAAATGTTGATAAAGGATATGAAGGTGAAGAATCATGAAAAGTCAATAAGAGGCTTTATGAATTCACTAAATAGTATGGTTATGTGGTGCCCAAGTTGCTCATCAAGATGAGATGAAGAGAAACTAGAAAAACAAGACTAAGAGAACTAAATAAGAAAGGTATTGAAGGAGGATATGGAATAAAGTAATGAAGAGCTATTGAAGGAGGTGTCTGGCTATGATCAGCCAAAGAAAGAAAGGATAAGGAGGAAAGAGAGAAGCAAAAAAGAAGAGAGATAGTAGAGGAAAAAGAGAGAAGTGAATGGAGAAAGAAATAAATGCACTTAAGAGAGATGTGGAATAAGTAACTATGTTGATGATAATAATGGATGGAATACCCAATTTCATGAGATAGGGATTGTGATGAATAAAAAGAGTTCAAGTGGACCATTAGGTAACTTATAGAGAAAAGAAAAAGAATGCAGCTGAAAAGATGGGTAGAAGAGGAAGAAAGAAGGAAACAGAAGAATGAGAATGAATAGAAAGAGAAGAAGACAAGAGATTTATACTTGAAAAAGGATAAGCGCAATGAAGAAGAAGAAATTATAGAGATATTTTTGGCATCTCTTATAGAGAAGTGAAGAAGTGAAGAGGTTGGAGTAAAGAAAAAGAAGATCTCACTGAAAGAGATAATCAAGGGGCTAGAAATCCTCTCCATTTTTAAATATGACTTTGTCTTTGAGTGTGTGACTGTAGGTACATCAAGAGAAGAAAGATAAGTAATACAAGATGCTTTAAATTAAGAGACAAATAACTCTGAGCGAATATAAGATAGGAAAAGATAGGTTTTTGATCCATCTGAAGCTCATTATGAATCAGATAGATGTGACAATGCAACAATTTTCATGGTGAATAAGTCATAGAAATCCATCACAAGTATATGGAATATGGATTAGTGGAAAGGAATAAGATAGAAGTAATTATCTATGAGAAAGGAACCTTGAGAACATGAAGGAAGACAATTGCAAGTATTGGAGACAAGAGAGGGAAATGAAGAGTGAAGAAAAAAATAATATGGATGAACCAGAGCTCGTAAGTGATGAAGAAGAAGACAAGGGATCCGCTATAAGAAAAAGAAGAGAAACATCAACTTATGCAAGTAGCAGGTATGATGACAATAGAAGCAAAAGACTATAGAAAATCATACTTCATTTGTGAAGATCAAATGCAAGATGAAGAATAAGAAAATATCATGAATGAAGACCAAGATGAGGAACCGAATGAAAATGAAGACCAAATTTGAGTGAAGATAAAGAAGCAAAGAAATTGGAAAAATAAGAAGAAAAAATAGCTATGAGGAAAAATCTTTCCTACCCTTGGAGTATGATGTAGGAGCATCAACTCCATCCTTGTAAATAGATTAAATATGATATCAATTTTATCTTGTAGGTGTGTTTTTAGGTCCTAGAGATCCATCTAAGTCATTTTGAAGTGATAGTTAGTATCCAGGATTTTCAAATTTCAAAATAAACACTTCCATCCAAAATGTACAATTTGAATTTTGAGGCCAATATTTAGCTTGTCACTGTTGATTTCATGAACTCTTGAGTTTTTAACCTTGAAAAATGGCAGAATGAGGCAATAAGGGGGGTAATAATGTCTTCTTAGAAGCATAAGTCATGTCATGTAGTAGAAATACTAACCTAGGCCTAACAAGTAACCCCTTGTTTTTGAATGAGATCTCATTATACTTGTAACTAACCAAAATGAGTTAAACAACTCGAGTAAGGGTGAGATGGAGAGATATAAAGGCAAGAATGTAACTGATTGTACCCATTCTACCTGGGTTAAATCAGAATGTACAGTTTCAAGAAGTGATTTTGAAGGAGAAAATCAGATTTTGTGAGCTTAGTGCATGAATATTATGCTAATTCTATCTTGTGCTAACTTCTCATATGATTTTGTGTTATCAATGTGCTTATGAAGGAGTTATGTTCTCATAATGAAGGTAATGTAATCTTTAAAATCATGACTTTGAGTATTGAATTCTAGAACCCTGATTTGTGTTGATTGTGGGTTATAATCTTCTATTATGAGTGGAGTATCCTAGGATTGATGGAATCACCTTGGATAATTGTGGAAGTAGATAAAGGAGAATGAACAAACTAGTAAGAGCCTATGAAAGGTATTCTAAGGGATTTCTTTACATATCTGTTGTGTTGGAAAAGTTAGTGCATTATTTGGCTCATTTATATCATTCCTATGATTAATAAATTGTCATTTAGATATGATTTGCTAATGCATGGGGATGCTTTGTATAGTTATATCTTAGTGAGTTTAATGCATTTTCCTTGCTTTTTCTCATGCAACCTGATTACCGTATAACTTCCTACTAACTTCCTTCATGAGAGAAATGTGATGATGTGTGTAGGGAAATAATGAACATTTATTTCCAATGTAATTAAGAAGTCTGAGTTTGGAGCTGGAATGTGGAAGCAGAAGACTTTTTCCACCTATCGACCTATAAGTATGGGACTTGTTTCTAGCAGTCCTATAGGAATTTATGAGTCTTGATTAATGTTGATTAGTGGGAGATGTTAGTGCTGGCTATTATGGCGTATTCTGTAACTGCTTGTGTCTATATAAAGACACCTTCTTAAGAACATTGTAGTAGCTGTTATTTTTGAGATATAATCTGCAATATATAGCCTGTTGTATTTAGCACTCTTCTTTTCACATGTACTGGATATGTCATGGAACTTATTTGAATTAATATAAGTGAGCATCATTTTGAGGATCTAGAGTTGTTGATATTTCCTCTATCCCAAGGGAGAGCAAGGGCCCACTCGACTACCAAGGAGACAAGAGGTTGTTTACATTCACATACGCATATGGTTTTCTGATAAGTTTTACTGCAATCTCTATTTCAGTATGTTTCATGCAATCTCTGTTTGAACGTATTTGTTTTCCCTATTGAAATTTCTATTTAGAATGTGTGTTTCCCTTTATGCAAAGTTTAGTTAGCATGTGCTTTTACTTCTACTGAGTTTTAGTTACAAGTGTGCAATTTCAATTCCGTTCTTTCAAATTCTGTGTGTGCATTTCCATTTAAATTAGAAGTATAGCTTTTAAACTTCATTTCATCACAGTAACTTAATTCCATAGATTTACATTGAGTTTTCATAGATTAGTAACCAACTTAGAAAGATCTCACAACAACCCCCCAATAGAAGACCCAATAGGAAAACTGGTTACATAAAGCTCCATTACATACAACCTAGGACACAACCCCGGTTTATAATGACACTAACAGAAGATCCTGTTAGTTAAATGATTGGAGAATACAACGACCCATCATTTTTGGCACCATTTCCGGGGACACCATAAGCACACCACATCCATTTTTCTCACTTTACATGTTATGGGTGTTAATGGAGTTCACATATGCAACCAGTAGAAGTCTTGGGCCTTGTTTCAATAACCAACCTTGATGCATAGGCCATAGGATGATCAAGGGAGATTTACACCACACAACATCCAAAAAATATCTCCAAACAGATTACACGTAGGGAACACTGAGAGTGACATTGAATCCAATACAACACCTAGAAGCCTTTTTGAGCATTTTGCATCCTCCGACCAACACTCAGAAATGGGGGACCACAGGAATAATGGAGACCGACCCTTGGGTCAAACCTTTACTTATCCCATTGTCTTGGATGAGGATGAGGATGCACCCATGAAAAATATCTCACCATCCATCCTCCCTATCTTTCAAGGCATGTCTACGGAAGACCCTGATCAGTTCTTGTTTGAATTCAAAGTTCTTTGCCAAACATATGACTACAGAACCAACAATCAAAAACTCAAACTCTTTCCTTCCACTCTCAAAGACTCTACTATGAGATGGTTCATGGGGTTTTCCTCTAACTCCATTGATTCTTGGGAAGCCATGGAGACAACATTTTTGGATAAATACCAAGACTACTACAGGGGAAGGGATAGGAAAGAAGATTTCTTCCAGATACGGAAAAAAGAAGATGAAAATCTAGAGGATTATCTGGATAGATTTCTCTTTCTCCATCGACAGGAGTGGTTATGAGTTACATGCAGACATCACTAAGATAATTTTCCTTAAAGGAATTGATGAGGAAACCAAGGATTCCCTCCATCTTATGGGAGGAGGAGATGTGCATAAACTTACTATGGAACAAATCACTGAGCTATGCAGAAGTTACTCCAGAACACGAGGGGGTATAAGGAAGAGAAAAACATCCAAGCTTACCCTAGGTACCTCTGAACTTCTGGAGGAAATGGCTAACATGAAAATAGACATTTTTTTACAATTAACATCAACCATAGATGGGCTTAAGGCCAAAACCAGTGCTTCCAAAGAACCTCTGGACATATATTGCCCTAAGTGTAGGAAGAGACATCCCTTGAGAGAATGTCCTTTGGATGTCACAGACATGTGTTTGATCTGTGAAGTTGTTGACCATGACACTAAGCATTGCACCTTCTTATCACAGTTGAAAGGAGGCTTGAATGTTGTCTCTCAAGCTGATGCAGAGGTAAAATTTGTTCAAAGGCCAAATAATCAGGTTGTATATTCCCCTCGACCTGCTCAGAACCCCTGGAGGATGTCATGGCCTAGTCAGGCTCCTCAGCCTACTTGGGGACAACCTGAGTGGACAACATCAAATTGGATGACTTACCCACATCCACCACCCTAGATGAATCCCTACACTCAGCCAGGTTGGACACCACCGACCCCAGCAAGTCCATGGCACAACCAATAGTGGGTACCTCAACAGAATCCTAACCAAAACCAGTAGTGGACACCACAACAGAACATTAATCAACAACAGAGGTTCTAACAACCACAACAAGATTTAATGGCCCCACCACAAACCTATCAACAACACAGACATAGGAAACACAAACACAACTTCCAGCCCAGCCTGTAGCAAACCCTAAAAATTAGTAGACAACTTCAATTGATGAAGCAAGACCGAGTAATACAATGCAGGTTAATACTATTGGTAATCTGTGACTAAGGTCTGGGAAAACATTGAATCCTCCTATTGTTATCACAGAAATTCCTATAGACACTGATAAAGAAGAGACACTTGAGGAAAATGAAGGAACTGCACCTTCTCCACAAACACAAAACACTCAGAACGGTCAAGAAACTAATCAAAATGCCCATAAAGCTCCTTTTCCTGAGCAGTTACAGGACACTCAAACTACAGATGAAACAACACTAGTTCAAGAGTTGAAAAAGGTGCACATTGAGGTCCCACTTCTGTGAGCAATAAGGGACATTCCATAATTAAACCAAACCATTAGAAATGAGTGTATAAAGACACCAGGAAGAAAGAAGAAATACCCAAAGACCATCAGGGTGGAAGGAAATTTGGCTGATCTTGTTGTTGGCACACTTATTTCACCAAAATACGGGGATCCTGGGAGTCCAGTCATTACCATTTGTATAAACAATCAGTCAATATCTAACGTTTTGGTGGATCTTGGTGCTTCCATCAATGTTATAACAATATATATGTTCAATTTGTTGTCCTTAACAAGACTACAACCTACCAATACCATTCTTCAATTAGCAGATCAATCCATTGTTGTACCAGATGGTGTGATTGAGGATATAATGGTCACCATTGAATCCTAGGAGTATCCTGTCAATTTTATGGTCTTACAGCCTAAAGCTCAGAAATTGGGATATCCAGTCATCTTGGGAAGACCCTGGTTGGCTACTATTGCTGCATATATTGACTGTAGGTCAGGAAAAATGACCATTCTAAATGGGCAGAAATCCAAGCATATTTCATTATATCCTCCTGCCCAGCCTTATGTGTATGCTTGTGAACATGTATGGGTAGATTCTTTGGATACTAACTCTCTGAGTTCTTCTTATTTGGCCACCATTGCAGTGAAAAACCATATGACGGAAGTTGTTGAGTCATACACACTGACTGATGCAAAGGGCTCTGTGACTATGGAAATCAACACTGTGGCTACAGAAATTGGAACTCTGACTGCAGACCCATTTTTTCTAGACACGTCTGATACTATTGCCTTGGTAAGTGATACTTCTAATGAAGCTTGTAAAGAAATCTATGCTTATAATGTGGAATACATAGTCTCTGATTTCTATTGTCCTTTAACCAAGATTTTGTCTCTTGACAATGTACCCATTTTGCACATGCTTCAGCCCCATGTTTTCCCATTGAATTATTTAATCACCAATGCAGAGCTCACCATTTTGAAAGATACCAAACAAGTGCCTGTTGACATAGGGAAAGAACTGACCATTGGTAATAATTTGGAGGCCAACCAAGAGGCTAGGGTTCTCAAGATTTTGAGGAAACATTCCCACACTTTTGCTTGGGATTACACTGATATGAGGGGAATTCATCCTAACATTTGTACTCACCATATCTACACTTGAAGATGTTAAACCCATAAGGCAAGCCGCAACGAAGAATTAACCCAGCACTCAGAGACAGTAAAAAATGAGATAGAAAAATTGCTAAAGGTAGGATTCATCTACCCTATATCTGATAGTCAGTGGGTCTCACCATTAGTTATAGTTCCCAAGAAAAATGGTAAATGGAGAATCTGTGTTGACTATAGGGAACTTAATAAATCCACCAAGAAAGATTATTTTCCCCTACCTTTTATTGACCAGGTTCTGGACAATCTCGCCGGTAAGAAATATTTTTCTTTCTTGGATGGGTTTAGTGGGTATAACCAAATAAGTATTGCACCTGCTGACCAGGATAAAACCACCTTTACTTTCCCTTGGGGTACATTTTCTTATCGAGTCTTACCTTTTGGGATTTGTAATGCACCTGCTACATTTCAGAGAGCAGTCTTGGCCATTTTTGCAAGATCTTACAAATGACTGTGTTGAAGTTTACATGGATGATTTCACTGTCCATGGATCCACTTTTGACGAATCTCTGAATAACCTTGAAAAAGTATTGAGTAGATGTGAGCAGCACCAACTATCCCTGAGTCATGAAAAATGTCTGATGATGGTTGATCAGGGAATTGTCTTAGGTCACCATGTTTCTGCCAAAGGTATACAGGTCGACCCCAAAAAGATCACAGTCATCACTCAGCTACCTACACCAACAAATCAGACTGACATCAAAATTTTCCTTGGACATGCAGGGTATTATCAGAGATTCATCAAAGACTTTAGTAAAATTGTTGCACCTATGTTTTCATTGCTGAAAAAAGATTGTGTTTTTGAATGGTCCCCTCAGTGTCAGCAGGCATTCAATATTATCAAGGAGAAGCTGACCACCACCCCAGTCTTACGAGGCCTCTGATTGGGGGAAACCTTTCCATATCCACACTGATGCCTCCAATACAGCCATGGGAGCTGTTCTTGGGCAGAAAGATGAAGAGGATCACATGTATGCCATTTACTTTATCAGCAAGAACCTGACTCCTACGGAAAGAAACTATACCACTACGGAAAAGGAATTTTTAGTTGTTGTTTACTCCTTGAATAAATTCTGACATTACATCACTGGGTATAAAATATTTGTTTATACTGACCACTCTGCCATCTGATATTTGATGAATAAACTAGTAGTCAGAGGTCAGATTATTAGATGGTTACTCTTGTTACATAGGAATTCAATCTGACCATTATTGATAAGCCCGGGAAATCTAATGTTGTTGCTGATTTTATTTCAAGATTGAATGTTTCAGGTAATGATGAGGCAGTCCAGGATCAATTTCCAGATGAAAATTTGTTTTCTATATCAACTCAGACTCCATGGTTCATTGATCTTGCAAATTATTTAACTACAGGGAAGTTTCCTACCTATTTTACTCATAAAGAGAGACAAAGATTGGTTAAAAATAGTGCAACATATAAATGGTGTAATGGAATTTTATTCAAATGTTGTCCTGATATGGTTCTTCACAGGTGTATTCAAGAAGATGAAGTATACGACATACTGCAAGCTTGTCATGATGAGCCAGGAGGAGGACATTACTCAGTAAAGAGGAAAATTCACAAAGTCCTTGGAGCTGGGTACTATTGGCCTTCCCTCCACAAGACTGTCAAGAAGTATGTGTGGCAGTGTGATGCATGTCAAAGAATGGGGAAGCCTACACTATCCATGGAAATGCCTCTTAATCCTCAGCTGGTCTTAGGACCATTTGAGAAATGGGGAATTGATTTCGTTGGACCTTTTGATCCCCCATCTTTTGGGAAAGAATACCTCTTGGTATGCATGGACTACGTCATGAAATGGGATGAAGTTCAAGCATTGGCATCTTCCAATGAGGATGTTGTTGCTGATTTCCTGTATAATCAGATATTGCTACGATTTGGGGCCCCCAGGGCCATTGTATCTGATCAAGGTCCTCAATTTGTGTCTAAAATGATTGAGGATTTTCTAGAAATCTACCGAATCAAGCACCATGAAATCATCACCATATCACCCCCAATCCAATGGGTAGGTGGAAGTCACCAACAGAGAACTTGAGAACATTCTAACTAAAGTGGTCAGTGCTGACAGGAAAAATTGGGTACCAAAACTTCCTGAGGTAGTTTGGGCCTATAACACAACCTGGAAAACCACTACTGGTTTTTCTCCCTATGAGTTGGTATATGGGAAGAAGCCACTGTTACCTGTAGAGTTTGAGTTACGCACCTAGAGAACAACACTGGAAGTTGACATCAATTTGGATGAAGCACAACGTGAACAGGTGATGTAGCTGAATGAATTGGATGAAATGTGGATGGAAGCACAAAAACAGGTGGAAATTCTCCAACATCAGAGGAAGACTTGACATGATGCTCATATCAAATCCAGGACGTTTCATGAGGGAGAATGGGTCTTACTCTTTGATTCCAAATATCAACAGTTTAAAGGTAAGTTACAAACATGCTGGTTGGGCCCATATCAGATCAAAAAAGTGTTTGATAATGGCTCTATGTGACTGTTACCAATTGATGGTGACAGAAGGACTCTTCTTGTGAATGGACACAGACTCAGGATTTATCAACGACCTCTTGACAAGGGAAATTTCACCAGTGACATCATGCTGAGTGAGGAAATGCATGCTGAGGTGGCTCTTCACCCCTCCAGCTAGGAGTAATTGTTGTCTTTCAATTTAAATAAAGGAGGATGGTCATGACCTTGATCTTCTTCCCTTAGTTAGCTATTTTGTTTTTCAATAAATGTAGAAATCTTCATTGTTTAAAGGCCACTAATCACATTTTATCTCAGACTACAGGACATGGAAATCTATGGATATCAGACACTGAACTAGCATGGGTAAGTGCATTCTAATTCACTACAGATATTTCCTTATGAAGAAACTCCCCATGCATGAACTTATCATAATTGCATCCATACACAATGTTCAATGTATTTATTATGGATATCCTTCTGAATCCGATGCTACGACATGATGGCATGAGGGTGTAATGAGTCATGATTTCCACACACACCACATGTGTCACATTCTACGAAAGGGATAGGTGGCATTTCCATTTCAAGTGATGGGATGTGTGCCATCTCACATATCAAAACTACTCATGGATACCTAGTCTTGTCAACCTTTTACACCGCCAAATTTTCTCTACTTTTATGCGATTTGAGGATCCAGGTGCATTTCAAATTGATAGTTCCTAACCACTTCCTGTCATTGCTTTATGAATATTGAATGCACCATTCTACCTGCCATCACACCATGAATTCAAGAACACCCTTGTTTTTGTTTCTCTATTGTCTGGATTCATTCACCTTCATCATGGGACAAAAGAAAAAGTTAGAGCCCAATTCTCTGGACCCATTACTCAGGAATGCTGCACTTTCACAGGTATTTTATGATTCCAGTTGGCTTGAATTCATCTGGAAATTTGAAGGTTTTGATGAAGGTATAGTGGATGAATTCCTGGAAAATTTTGAAGCTACTTTCTCATGCGTTGGAGGGAAGTGAGTGGAGATTACCAGCCAGGTAGTTTCTGAACTATCTGGTTTACCAGATTTTGGTCTGAAAGTCATGACAAATGCTCCCCTCAAATACTTTCTTGCTCTGTTTCATGAGGAGGGTGAGGCATTTCCTGAGGTAATCCTTACCTCCCAGGGTGTTCAGAAAGGAGTTTAAGAGGGACAGTCTTCCTGACATTTGGAGGGAGATGGCCAAATGGGTTAACAGATACTTTATATGTGATGGCCAGCCATCTGTGCTGGGTGGTGATTCACTCAAAATTCTCATTCATTTAAAGAAAGGATGTGTCAACCCTGAACTCAGGGTGAATTTACCAGAATACTTGGTAGATGTAGTTATCAAAGTCAGACAAAAATACAAGACTGGAGGAGGAAAGGTAGTGCTAAAGCACCCAGGGCTCATTCACTTATTGTGCTCACATCAAGTTTTTTTAAGCCAAAGTGAATGATTGAAAGGATGAATGTGGGGGAGGGTTCCAAGCTGAAGCAGCTCAAACTAGGGCCATCTTCCACACCTCAACCCACTATCGCATCATTCAGTCACCCTACACACAAGAAGAAGAGGAACCTGAATGCTCAACAAACATGGACAAATCTGGTGATCAAGTGAGCCCATCTTCAACACCTTCCAGTTCTAAAGGTAGGAATACCTTGACTCCCTCTTCTTCTATTTTCCTACAGCCACGATGGTCCTGTACATTGCATAAACCTGGAAGTTCCCGAGTCAGAGGGTTTTGCTGATGCTTCTGCCCCTGTGTGGGAGGTAAGGGATGAGGTAGAAAACTTGGCTATCCCCACTGACAAATCACTAGACACTATATTCACTGCAGCTATTCCTACCCCATAAAGCTCGGACTATGCCCACATCTTTAGAAGTCAACTTCACATCTCTGGAAACTACTTTGGTACCTGAAGCACATAATCCATCTCTGAAATCAATTGCAATGGAAATTGGTCACCTCGGGTTATGTCAAGCTTCTGATCCTCATGGTTATTTGGAAGATATTGCACTCCTTAAAGCCCAGTTGAAAGGTATGGAGGAAACAAATCTATCTTTACAAACTGAATTTACTCAATGCACAGTAAAAAAGGTTAGAGAAATCACAAGCTTTACAAATAGAAGTTAGCCTTAGCCTAAAGTGACAGAGAGATAGAGGTCTTATAATTTTGAATGATGTCCACAAATTGTCTCTTCAGAATTCAGAATTAAAGAAGGAAAATAAGAAATTAAAGGGGGAGATGGAAATCATCTAAGATGAAAAACAAAAATTTGCAATCTCTTTTGGACTCTGTCTGTCCTCTAGCTTGTAAGCTCCTATCTTGTAGGAAACCATCTTCGATTTACAACATGTTTGTTCAGGAGCAGTTTTACTCTTGGTAGTTATTGCAGTTGTGTTGTCAGGCACCTTACGAAGCTCCTGATGGTAATGTTTTTTATCCATTTACAAATCTAGTACCCCAAAATTCAAAACCTACTCTGTGAGTTCTACCTCCATAATATGTTAGTTCCCAATGTCCCTGAATTCTTCATTAACTTGTTCATGGGGGATTTTCAATTAAAATCCTTTCAGTCCTTGCTTCAAAATCAAATCATGTGGGGTGAACAAATGGATATCTTCAATCACACAACTCAAACAATAGGATTCTATATTCGGCCTACACATCACACTGATGTGGCTATGTGGAAAAACTTCAGATCTCTTTACTACCAAGATGGTATTGGAGAGAATACTTCAAAAATATTACTAAAATGTGTGGAGGACTTTGAAACCTATAGTCAGCAACACTTTGGGGCAGCAAGGCAGGCCTGTGATAGGAGATGGGACACTTTGAGCTTACCATTAAAGTGAAGGGAGGTTATTTCACCTCAAAATTTGAGTTGGAGTATGCGATGAGGTGATGCCCTCATCATAATCATAAGGTAGTTGTCAGAAAAAACTAGCAAGTAGTACAATGATGAATGGGTAGGACTTCAGGTGTGACCACCTCTCCTCTTGAGTCCTACTACCACCTGGAAAAATAATGTTGCACTATCAAATGAGAGTTTTCACAGCTTGGGTCGAAGTAACTTCCAACACTCAGGGATGTAAAGGTACCAAGAAGCAATATGCTGACCAATTTGAAGAGTATGACATGGCCCAACAGCTTGGTCATAGGGAAGGCATAGATAAGTTGCATTGGGACATGCAACAGGTAAAGTGTGGGGGAAATGATGAGTGCATTATTTGGCTCATTTATATCATTCCTATGATTAATAAATTGTCATTTAGATATGATTTGCTAATGCATGGGGATGCTTTGTATAGTTATATCTTAGTGAGTTTAATGCATTTTCCTTGCTTTTGCTCATGCAACCTGATTACCGTATAACTTCCTACTAACTACCTTTGTGAGAGAAATGTGATGATGTGTGTAGGGAAATAATGAACATTTATTGCCAATGTAATTAAGAAGTCTGAGTTTGGAGCTGGAATGCGGAAGCATGGAAGACTTTTTCCACCTATCGACCTATAAGTATGGGACTTGTTTCTAGCAGTCCTATAGGAATTTATGAGTCTTGATTAATGTTGATTAGTGGGAGATGTTAGTACCAGCTATTATGGCGTATTATGTAACTACTTGTGTCTATATAAAGACACCTTCTTAAGAACATTGTAGTAGCTATTATTTTGAGATATAATCTGCAATATATAGCTTGTTGTATTTAGCACTCTTCTTTTCATGTACTGGATATGTCATGGAACTTATTTGAATTAATATAAGTGAGCATCATTTTGAGGATCTAGAGCTGTTGATATTTCCTCTGTCCCAAGGGAGAGCAAGGGCCCACTCGACCAAGGAGACAGGAGGTTGTTTACATTCACATACACATATGGTTTTCTGATAAGTTTTACTACAATCTCTATTTCAATATGTTTCATGCAATCTCTATTTGAACGTATTTGTTTTCCCTATTGAAATTTCTATTCAGAATGTGTGTTTCCCTTTATGCAAAGTCTAGTTAGCATGTGCTTTTACTTCTACCGAGTTTTAGTTACAAGTGTGCAATTTCAATTCTGTTCTTTCAAATTCTATGTGTGCATTTCCATTTAAATTAGAAGTATAGCTTTTAGACTTCATTTCATCATAGTAACTTAATTCCATAGATTTACATTGAGTTTCCATAGATTAGTAACCAACTTAGAAATATCTCACAACAACCCCCTAATAGAAGACCCAATAGGAAAACTTGTTACATAAATCTCCATTACATACAACCTAGGACACAACCCCTGGTTTACAATGACACTAACAAAAGATCCAGTTATTTAAATGATTAGAGAATACAACGACCCATAATATGGGGAAAAGATTCATGCATTTCCAAAACAATACTCTCAAGGTGAATGTTATGTTTTGCATTTGGTAAGATTCTCACCGTCAATGTTTCTATAACTTGGAAATGACATTTAGTCACCCACATATAAAATATGTTTAGAACCTAGTAAGGATATGCAAAAAATATGTTTGGATAGTCATCTGGTAATGAAATCACAGTGGAAGGTGTTATTAGAAATTTAATGACTTCTTGATATGGCTTTATGTGTGTGCGCTACAGGGTAGATAAGTTTAGGAAGGAAGGAAAATACATGTACATGTATTCATTAAATATTTCTGGTAAGTTCCTCATGAGGGTAATGTTTCCATAATCCCTCAGTCCAAATTTGAATACTTAAAATCAATTTCTTATAAAATTTACAACCAAAACTAGCTCTTGGGACTATGAGGAGCCTACCTAGGGTTTGTTAAGAGAAATTGTATTATCTTTTAATGGAACAAGTGAAAAATCCTGATATTTTGGTAATAATATCTATCTAAGGATTTTATTAGCTTTGGTGAAGGTTTAGAACCAATTCAAGATCCCATCGATGAAAAAAAATTTGACAGTTGGGGAAAAGCCTGTGAAACTCAGTAAAAGGACTAATTGCAAGAATCATTTAACAAAGGAAGTGGGAAGTAGCATTATAGTTTGGAGATGAAATTTTGTAGACATAAATAAATAATTAAAGAGTTCCTAAAACTACCTTTAATTGACCTTGAAGTTTCCTATATTCCATTTTAAGCATACCAGTCAGTTTCTCAAGATCCTAGTATAGGTTGGTAGGCCAAAACGCAAAAAAAGTGGAAAATATGGAGTAAAAGAAGGAATTGGACCTCTAAATTTTATTGAAATATCCAAGGATGAAAGAGAGTCCTAAGGAAGCTAATGAGTTCTATTATTCATTTCTAGAAGCCTATATTCATATGTGATCCAAGATCACATTGTCTCAAGGAGAAGAAGGTAGTTTTGAGAACAAAGGAATTAGTATTGCACTCTAGATGTTTTGAATCAATTTTATATTGACTCTAAGCTTGTTCTGGGTGAGTTAATGGTAAATGAGTGGTGATTTAATTTAATGTGCTAAAGGAGCAAGGAATGCATGTTTGGTCTAGAGGTCAACAAAAAGACCAAGGTGCAGTTTTGAGAGCTAACTTAGTAACAACCTATTCTTAAGTGGTGATGAAACAAAATATTGTTGTTCCTAGTATACATTGATAAGTACACTAGTACCTAATTGGAAGAAGGAGGACTAAGGATTCAAGATCAAAAGTAGCTTGGCTTGAGACAAGAAGCCTACAAAAAGGAGGATACAAACTTGAGGAAAGGTAAGAATTGTTGTTGCTTCCATGGAATGAGATTAAATAGTTTATTGTATTGATGATAGAAGAGATCATAGAAGTAGAGTATAGGGTTAATAAATCATCTATGTTGAAATTGAGTCACTATTGCAAGATTTAAGACATTGTAGTCTTGTGGAATGATCCTCTAAAGAGGAGATACAGTCTAGGAAAGATTGTCAACTTTTGAAAAGTTATTGATTATGGTAGAGCAAATGTGTACTACATTAATCACACCTCCCCTACTGAGGAGGATTTTGGTCCCAAAAAATTATAATGGGGGAGTAGATGAGGAAACAATTCACTCACCTTCTCATTCAAGTACCACTAGGCTTGTCTTGGTGTATTCCCCTTAAGTCCAACCTGCCAAGATTCCATTGTTGATAAAAATTAGATCAAAAACCAATCAACCCTTTTGCCTAACGCAAAAGGTCAAGACAAAATCAGACAAGTTTTAATTGTAATTATACTTAATAATTGGTTTAAGTATGGGTAGTTTAACATAGGCTAAATAATGATTCAACTTAAGATTTGGGGGATTTCTATTTTTGGCAAGAATGAGAATGTACATACATCAACGAAAAGACAAACAAAAAAAATTAAAAGACACAAAAATACCACACAATGATTAATGCAATTGATAAAGAGATTTCTCTTAAACTAGATGAATTTATATACAAACAATCATTCAAATATCAAACTAATTTTCTGTCTCAAATATAATCAACCTTTATCCAATAGAGTGAAAACCTATGAATTAGGTAACCTCTTGAAAAGGTGAAGACCATGACTTATATCTTAAAATATCTTCTTTGTATTTATTTATCCAAATTATATTATGATCTTGATGTTAGGAAATAAGGCATAAAATATGTGGAACAATCCCACAAAGAATTGCAATAGTAGAAACTAATATGCAAAATAATATCACATATCTGAAATAAAAGTGTACAAAATAAAACAACATAACATAGAGACAATATTTAACTTGGTTCACCCAATTTGGGCTACGTCCACCAAGAATCACTTGCTCATATTTTATTAAAATCCACCTCTTTCTCTCAATACAATACCCAGATTTGGTTGGAGCTATACTAAAAAAACTCTCATGAATTCAAACTTGAACTCACACACATCTACAATGATATGTCTACCCTACCATAACCCCGAAATCACATCCATAGGAAATTACTTAAGTATTTTACAATATTGTGGGTACCAAAACCATGGGCTGAAACTACCCCATAAAACTATGGGTCAAAAATCTCACCCATATGAGAAGAGAATGTTTCCTGAGGTATCGGGCATGTTTTTAGTGTACAGTCTTCAAAACTTCCACACATGAAAACATGCTCCACAACATAACAATAGCCCACTTGGAGACTTGTTTTCCTCTGAGAAAGATTCTCAACCCTTCATTATTGTCCGTGAAGACCAACCAAAGCTGAACACAGCTTCAATTTCTCCCTTAGTGACCACCTTGGTCATCATGTTTGCAGGATTCTAACTGGTATGAATCTTCTCTAGCTTCAACTTCTCTTCCTCCAAAGTTTTCCTAATGAAATGGTACCTTAATTATATATTCTTTGTCCTAGAGCAGAAAGAAGAGTTCTTAGCTAGGTGTATAACACTCTGACTATCACTATGCATTTTCCCTTCCTCCTACTTATGCCCCAACTCCTCAAGTAATTGTTGTAACCAAATTATCTCTTTCTTGCCTCTGTAGCAGTAACATACTCAGCCTTCGTGGTTGACAAAACCAAAAGCTTCCATAGTCGTGAAATCCATCTCACTATCATCCCACCTACAGTGAAAATATAACTTGTTGTGCTCCTCATGTTGTCTACATCTCCAGCCATGTATGAATCTACATAACCACAAAAAGTGGTGTCCAATCCATTATAGCACAAAACTTCCCCCATGGTCCCTCTTAAGTACCAAAGGATCCATTTTACTACCTTTTAGTGATATTTACCTAGATCACTCATAAATCTACTCACATCTCCCACTGCATGGGAAATATCAAGCCTAGTGCAGACCATGACATACATCAAAATAGCTAACTTGCTGATGAGTAAGGTACCTTGTGACATCTGGTTTCTCTCCTGCTCTATCTTAGGACATAACTCCTTTGATAACTTGAAATGGCCTGCCAAAGGAGTCCCAACCGGTTTAACATCTTGCATATTAAACCTCTCCAAGACCTTCTTAATGTACTCTTCCTAAGATAAAGTCAGCTTTTGTTCCTTCCTATCCCTAATATATCCTCATACCAAGGATTTGTTTGGTTGCCCCCAAATCCTTCATAGCAAAGGAGTCACTTAGCTTCTTCTTGAGTACTTTTATTTCCTGCATGTTTTTTTCCTGCAACCAACATGTCATCCACATACAAGAACATGATAATATAACTTCCATCCTGAAATTTCTTTATATACACACAATGGTTAGAATGACATCTAATATAACCTTGCTTCATCATGAAGCTATCAAATTTATTATACCATTGACATGGAGCTTGTTTCAGGCCATACAATATCTTCTTCAATTTGCACACCATATCCTCTTTACCTTTGACCTCATAGCCATCTAGACTGACTGCATATATAGATCCTCCTCCAAATCACCATGGAGAAATGCAATTCGTTACATCTAGCTTCTCTAAGTGCAAGTCTTCTACTACCACTATTCCAAGAATAGTTTCTAACAGAAGCCATTTTTACTATAGGAGAGAAAATATCATCAAAATCTATACCTTTTTTCTATGAAAACCCCTTGACCACCAACCCAGGCCTTATATATTTTCTTTCCTCCTTCCTCTTTAACTCTATAGACCCACTTGTTCTACAATGATTCTTTTCCTTCGGGTAGCTTCACCAAATCCCAAGTATGGTTCTCCATGAGATACCGATTCTCCTCATCCATGGCTTGCTCCCACTTCTTCCTGACATCTATCTGCATTGTTTCATCAAAGCTCTCTGGCTCTCCACTATCAGTGAGTAATAAATAATAAAGAGAAGGAGAAAAACATTCAAGTTACTCTTCTTACCCTAGAAGACCTCCTCGAATATAGGAGTTTTTGGGTTCCTATTGAGTAGGTTCCTGAACTGATTCATGTGTCACTTTCCCATCTGGAAGATCCTCTACCACTACATATTCTTTCTTAGATTCTTCCCTGTTTTCCTAAAATTGTTGCTTATACATAAATTTCTCATTAAATACCACATCCCTAGATTGAATGATTTTCTTGTCCTTAATACTCCAACATTTATATCCAAACTCATCACTACCGTAACCAATGAAAGTGAATTTTTCTAATTTAGCCTCTAGATTGGTCCTATCATCCTTATCAATATCAACAAACACCTCACATCCAAAGACTCTAAGAAATGAATAATCAAATTAATTACCAGACCAAACCTCCTTCAGGTATGCCTCCATCCAAGGCACTTGAGGGTCCTCTATTTATCAAGCACACAGATGTGCTCATCGACTTCTATGCCAAAAAATAATGAGGCACTATCACATGTAACCTCATGCTCCTAGCTCATTCCATTATTGTCATCATTCATCCTTTCTGACACCCATTCTACTGCGGAGTTCTTGGAACCTTCTTTTTCCTGTGCATTCCATTCTTAGAACAATAATAATCAAACTCATTTCTGCAATACTCCCCTCCATTATCTGACCTGAGAAATTTTACCTTAAGACTTGTTTCATTCTCTACCAAGGGATTTCTATTTAAAAAAAATGTTCAAATACATCATATTTTTTATAATAAAATATACCCAAACTTTCCTTGTTGCATCATCTATAAAAGTAACATAATAATTTGAACCCCCAAGAGATGATACATGAGCCATCCCCCACACATCAGAATGTACCATCTCTAATTTAATCTCTTTCTTCGTAGGTCCAACCTTGAGAAAATTTAATCGTTTTTATTTCCCATATATGTGAATTCTCACAGAAACCTCCAAACTTGTTTCTATATATTTGATAAGATTCTTCTTTATGATCTACATGCCCTTATGGCTCATATGACTGAGCCTATAGTGCCACAATGTTGTATCTATTCTGAAGCCACAAGATTACAAACATTAGTGCTATCAGTGGTTAAATATAAGGTTCCAACCTTCTTACCTCTTGCCACAACAAGAGCACCCTTGGTAACCTTCCAAGAGTCCATTATAAATATCACAGTACAACCATCATTTCCCAACTTCCCTGCTCGATATCAAATTTCATCTTAATGTAGGCACATTTCTGACATCCTTCAATATCCATGTATTCCCATTTTGCATCTTAACCTGAACAAAACCTTTTCCAACTATGTTACAAGGCTCATCATCACCAAGAAAAACATGCCAAAAATCTCCTTGAACATAATGAACAAAATAATGCCTATGTGGAGTAGCATGGAAAGAAGCCCCCGAATCTAAAACCCAAGATTCAATAATATTGTGCAAAGAAAGAATCAAATCATCTTAGAAAACATTACCTATTTCCACATTCACCTCCTTGTTTTCTTCATGTTGTTTCTTCTTGTCCCAAAGCTCCCAATAGTACTTCTTTGCATGCCCATAGACTTTCCATAGTGCCAGCATACAATCTTACTTTTGGATTTTGACCTTGCCCGATCCTTTGATTTTTCCATGACTTCCTCTATTCTTTTGTCTCCCTCTAGTTTCCACTATGTCCAAAGCATTCCCTAAAGTACAAAATTCCCCAAAGATTTTTTTTTTGCATTTCCTCACTTATAATCACCCCTACAATGTCCTCAAACTTCAAATTTGAGTTAGTTGGAACTTGAGTTGCTTACCTCCATTACCAGGCTATTCTAACTCTCAGGTAAGGAGCACAAAATTAATAAATCCCTAACTGCTTCATAAAATTCTATTGTAACCAAAGATAGTATATTCACAACCATATTAAAATCATTGAAATGATTTGCTACTAAACTATTCTCAGACATCTTCATATTAAATAAATTTTTCATTAAAAATATCTTGTTAGAGGAAGAGGGTTTTTTCATAAAACTTCCCTAATGCATCCATGAGTTTATTTTGTAGTCTTTTCCTTTGAAACATTAAATAATACCAAAGATGCAAGACACAACTAGATTGTTCCAAGTGCCTTCCTATCCAAAAAATCCCAATCCACATCTATCATGCTTGAGGGTTTGTTCCCTTTCTCAGACAGCTAGAATATAAATATCCTTTTGATAAAGGTAATCTTCCATTTGCATCTTCCAAAGACAAAAATTATGCCCATTGAATTTATCAACCTTTGATCTTCCATCATCTGCCATAGCTCCCACTTAAGCTAAAAATTTTCCCTCCGATTCAACACTTCAACAAACCAAACAAGGCTCTAATACCAATTGTTAGGAAATAAGGGATAAAATATGTGGAACAATCCCACACAGAATCACAATAGTAGAAACTAATATGTAGAAAATATTGTAGATCTTAAATAAAAGTGAGAAAATAAAATAACACAACACAAAGAGACAGTATTTAATGTGGTTCACCCAATTTGGGCTACGTCCACCAAGAATCACTTGCTCATATTTTATTAGAAGCCACCTCTTTCTCAATACAATACCCAAGATATGTTTGGAGCTCTGTACTCAACAAACTCTCATGAATTCACACTTGAACTCACACACATCTACAATGTTATGTCATATACCTACCAAGATGCATAAAACCATATCAATGTAGACAACTGCTTAAGTATTTTTACAAAACCGTGGGTATCAAAACCATGGGCCAAAAACCGTCCCATAAACCTATGGGTCAAAAAATCCTACCCATATGAGAAAAAAAACGTTTTTTTGGTATATCGGGCACGTTTTTTAAGGCCAAAAGAAATTTCTTATGAGCTACGTTCCTGGTCCCCTTCTCTGAACCTGACCTGGCGAGAAACCCTATTGACTAAAAATGTGAAGAGTGTACAGTACTCTTAGTGTATAGTTTTCAACGCTTTCTCAAACATGAAAACAAGCTCCACAACCTAACACGTCAAGTCTGGATTAGTACATAAGGGAGTCACCCCTTTGAGTGGGTGGGTGACATGACCAAAGAGGTGGATCAACCACTTGATAGGAGAGATTTAGATCATCGAGAGAGATGAGAGAGAGTAGAAGTCATAAACATGGAATTGAAATGAAATGACTGGGAAATTTGCATTGGTTGTGAGATAGCCAAAATGGAGGAATCGGGGGTTAGGAGAAGGTCTATAAGTAGATGGGTGGGAGGGGTTTCAAATATCATAGTTCATTTTTGACTATTAGATTTGTATATATTCCCCTTGAGATGAATATGAATATATCATCAAGAGTTTGGAGATAAATGGCTCATCATACACAACATGAACAATCGTGTAGATTGCATTTGAGAGTTTAGAGGGATGATAGCAGAAGGGAGATGTGATCATGATAACCCAGAGAAATAATATTACTTTTAAGTGCATTTACTACTGTTGCATTCAGGCTTAATGACTCAAATCTTGAAACAATGTCTGCATAACCCCTGCATGCATCTCTATGTGTGCATAGATTACACTGCACATGAATGTGTGTTAGAATGTCAAATAATTGTATGCCGTAGTAGCTACATTACCTAATGTCTCATCTCCCGTGAAGTGAATACTCAAGTACACTGGTGTAAAGCAGTCTCTCAGAGCATGAGAATTGGCATAGTGTATGCGCTAGCGTAGAGGTATATACACTGATCATGGATGCGATAGCGTGCAAGTAAATGTGCTAGCGTATGACTGTAGGTGTGAACTAGTGTAGTTAAGAAGATGTAGAAGAAAGTAGGGAATTAGGGCAATTGAAGAAATGATCACGTGGTTAAGGAGTCTGAATAGTGCGATATGATGTAATCTACATGAGAGATGCCACTAGTGCATTATATGTACGGGAGCTATCAATGGAAACACTGAGGTCATTTGAGTGAATGCATGACACATTCCAGAGAGGATATGTTTATGTACGTTGTATAGAGGTGACAGGCAAATACAATATTAACATAGCCTCCATCTTCTATACATCAAACTAGATCATACTGTTTACTAACCACACGTTTATCAAGAATATGGCTCAAATAGTCAAGAGCTATATTTTCTAAAGTACTGATAGGAGAGATGTCAAAGTGTCAAACTAGAGGACATATATCGGATCTATACAAGTGCTAATATCAGGGGGAGATCGTATACAGTGGGATGACAAATGCAGCAGTGGTGTTCAAGAGACGTATAGTGGTCATTTCGATATGGATTGGAGGATGACTACACATAGAGGGCATAGTCTGAGTCATGGTTATATGAGTACTCCTGGACTGATGTGACAGTTAACGCGATTCACCACATTGGTCACCTTATGGCATCTTATCAAGTAGCTAACTTAACTTCCTTAGAGGTAAGACGGGGAGTCATTTTGAGATTAGGAATCGATTTGGTATAGTAACATAAGTGAATGGAGGCCACAATAGTTTAGCATGGGGGCCATGTATTCTGGAGGTCATTTATATAGTAGATTGGAATGACCTATTTATAATTATCATATAGAGACGAACATGAGGATGCCTGGGTCCAGCATTTGATTGGCTTGGAAACAACCTCTTTCTATGGGATCACATTGTTATCTGCCATTACCACGTGTCGGATTTCTGAGGGATAAACAGTCATAGGATTGTGATTTTCTTTCAAATGGGAGATGAGTAGGTGTTGGTCACAGAGGATTCACCCTTACGACGTTGATGTGGCTTTACGCGCATGTATGCTCTATTGATGAAATCTGAGCCAGCTACGCAATTTCATGCTCACATGGCAGTGTCATACCAGGCAGTATAGGTGGATTACAAATCCATTGCAAAGCATGATGACCAATGGAGGTTAAGCTCCATTATACTGATTGGGATTCATGGGAACATCTATGGAGATCCTTATCAGACTAGAAATGGTCATGAGACCAACTAAGATCATTACACATTACATACCCATAAGGAGTAGTCAGTTGTATGTGCGAGTTAGGAGAGAGACATGTGCATTTTGGATCTCGGATGAAAAAGAGAGTGGCTAGGGAAATTTTTAGAGATGTGACTGTCCACATAGCCTAGGATGTATGACCTCACAATGCTAGCATATCCGAGAAGTGATCTAATAAGAAGGATCCATGTATGTATTCATGATTTCACAGGTGTCATGCCCTATTTGATTGCCTGTACAATTCGCATCGTAGCATCTATAGCAACAAGTGATAATAGCAGCATCCAAGGGTGACCTTACAACCTACTGAGAGGGGGTAGACGTGGAGGAAGACTAGGTCGGACACTATAGACTTGAAGTATGCTCAAGGTATATCTATGGTCAGGGACACTAGATATAGGTGACAGGTGTCTCCATTGTATATGTTTGTATATGTTCACATTGCAGGTACCATGATAGGTATAGGTTCTAATGCCCCAGTACATATGCAGGTTCCCTTACAAATTCCATTATATGTATAGGTTTCATTAAGTACCATTATCACCAATGAGGACATGAAGAAAAGTAGGATGGCTAGGATAGACCCGAGATGGGTTTAGAGACCTGGGATGGTGACTTAGATGGGGTAGACAAGGGATGAGGATGCTTGACCATTTGGTTCAGAATTGAACATAAAATAAAAGTTATTTTATTTAGCACTTTGCACAGCAAAAAGTTATTCAAATTAATCCAAAGGGGATTAATTTAGGATAAAAATTTCCATAGGATAAAAAAAACGACCATTTATACAATGAAGACCCATAATATTCACATGCATGCTTAAAAATATCAACAATAACTCAAATGAAGCATTATTTTCTGATAAACAGATGATATTCTATTCATTGCATGAAGATTTTGAAAATACAATCTAGGTATGCGAAGTATTGATTTTGGGTAAGCTTGAAAAAACTTTAAAGGCATAATACGCAATAGGATTATGCAAATACCAACTAAAATTATTTACCCACGGGCCAACTCAAATGAAAAAAACAACTGTTGAAGAAAAAAAAGTCCATATTTGTTGATACTCAACACAAATGATAAATTAAAAGCTTAAGTTCAAGGCCACACTTGCACATAACCAACACCAGAAAAATCCAATTTTCAAAATATTTTGACACAAAACACAAAAATGACCCCGAAATCCAACACGATCACCTTGTTTGATGTCCATACAGGTGCGTTGAATTTCATTAAGCTTACCACCATTACTTTTCCCACCATGCTACTTGCTAACTCATGAATTGAAACTCGTATTCACATATGGAGGCTCCACTAAGGTTTGAAAAAAAAATTAAAAACCATTAAATTTATTTAAATGCCAAAACTTTATACCATTTCCGTATGCCATTCGATCCCACACAAACCTTATATGTTCCAGCACACATATGATGGTGATAAACTAAGAAAAGTCATAAGATATGACTTTAGAAAGGATGAAACCCGTCTTACATTCCTGTAATTTAATCATGTATAGCCAAGATATTTAAAATGGAAGAATGCATCGAATACAATATACCAGTTAGTCTCAAAAACATCATATTCAACAATCTTTCATTCGTTGCTCATTTCCAACACAAAATACTAAAAGGATCAAAATGTGATCCTGAAATCCAAATAGTGAAATTACGAAGCAAAATTTGATATCCATGCTAACCATTCATCATTGATATGATAGAAAAATGACGTGTGTGTGTGTGTGTGTGTGTGTGTGTGTGTGTGTGTGTGTGTGTGTGTGTGATGATGATGATAGCCGAAAATTTTAAAGAATGCCACGAAACCACTTGGAGTCAAAAAATTAAAATAATGCATTAAATACTTAGTGGCCCCCTCCAGACTCTATATAAATGCAATGGAAAGTGAGTATTAATATGAATATTATGGATATTTTTAAAAAGGGGGGTGTTTAAATTTTAGCAATAACAAATTCATGTGGACCTCTACTTGTTTCTCTAACCTTGTTTTGCAGTACTACATCCTCCTCCAACTCGCATCGTGAATCCTATGCATAATCTTCTATAGAAGGTAACACCTGAAATTATTCTTCCTCATCAAGCATAGATGGCTCATATAGGTGAAATTTCTCACAATTTACTATTGCATACATGTGCATGAAGTTTGGAAAATCATGTCTGAAATAATTTTCTCTAACCTGCTCTAGTATAGTGAAGGGTCCATACTGTAGTGGCTTGAGTTTCCTTACTTGACCTTGTAGTCTTTCCTTGCTCAAGTAAATCCAAACCTTGCCTCTAACATGATGTTTTTGCTCTTTACAATGTTGATTGTGTCTAGCATTATACTTGACTTGATACTTCTCCAATTGTTCTTTCACCTTGAGATGGATTTTTCGGATCCTCTTAACAAACTTCGCTGCTCTAGTCACTTTTGAATCATTTATCTCCCCTTATTACTATTATCCAACCACAATGTCCAGTGGATTGGTACGTAGATATCCTAAGAATGCTTCAAAATGTGGCTACATAATGGATGTGTGCACCAACTTGTTGTAGGAATGTTGAATGTAGACTAAGGACTCATCCTAAGTTCGTGGATATTTACTATTATATCCTCTAATCAGTTATACCAAAGTCCTATTCACCACCTCCATTTTACCATATGTTTGGGCATGGAAGGTCATGATCCTCTATAACATAGTGTCCATATTTTCCCAAAAAGTGGTGTAAAAATTTCCCAAGAACCTAGAATCTCTGTCAGAAACTATAGAATTTGGCAAACCAAAATGCACCCATAAATTAGCAAAGAAAAGTTCAATTGCCTCACATGATTTTATTGAATTTTTACATTCCATAAGAGCACACATTTTATTGAATCTATCTACAACAACATATAGATAATCATGGCCATGTTTGGACATAGGTATTCCTCCTACAAAATCCATAGAGATATCTTCCCAAGGTCAAGTAGGGACCACTAAAGGCATATACAAACTATCATTTTTTATTTTAGGCTTGCTAGTATAACAAATTTTACATCCTCTTATGAATTTAGATACTTCCTCTTGCATATTGATCCAATATACATACCTCTTCAAATGTACCATGGTATTTCCAACACCAAAATGCCCTGCTATTTTCAAGCTATACGATTCCCTCATCAATATAAGCCTTTCTTCTTTCGGCACACAAAGATTCCCCCATTGGTAGAGAAGCCCAACTTTGAGATAACAATCTTCAATACCCATCTTTTCAGCCCCTTGGAACTGCAATTGTTGATATTTCACCCTAAAATATTTGTCTTGAGCATATGCCTCTCTACAAGCTTCCTTTTTGAAGGGCTCAATACGAAAGATAGTATCCAAACTAGAGATTTTCCTTTGTGTAGGCGGCCTAGAAAACATGTCTGCCACAAAATTAGTGCCACCTTTCTTATAATTGATCACCAAATGTAACTACTGAAGGGTTCCCATCCACTTATAGTGCCTTTCCTACTGTAATTTACACTATGCTTGTAAATACTAGAGAGGTTTTTGGTCAGTGTGCACAATAATTTCTTTACCCAATAAATAATGTTTCCATTTATTTATTTTTCAAACTAGTGCATACATCTCTGTATCATATACTGAATATCCCTTAACCATTGAAGTGAAAGTTTCAAAATGATAACATACTAGATTACCTCCCTGTAACAACACTGCTCCCATAACATAATCATTTACATTTGTCTCTACTTCAAAGGGCTACTACAAATTAGGAAGAGAAATTACTAGAGCATGACTAATTTTATATTTTAATAAATCAAAAGCATTGTCTTGTTCCTTACCCCAGTCAAATACCTTATTATTTTTGGCCACTGTGTGTAGAGGTGTTGAAATAGCAGAGAAATCCAAAATTAAATTCTTCATGTAATGTAATTCTCCCACAAAAAACCTAGTATCTATGGCTCTCATTGGTGTTGGCTAGCTGGTGATGGCTTTCAACTTCTTCGTATCCACTCATAACTATCCTCCTCCAGCCATGTTCCCAAGATAGAAAGGTTACTATTTGTAAAATTCACACTTCTTCATATTACATAGTAGTCGTTTCTCCTTGAGAACTAGAAAGAATCACTGCAAATATGTTAGATGTTCCTCCCATGTGGCACTAAAAATCAGAATATCATCCAAATATAAAATGACACATGAATCTACGAATTCTTACAATACATCATTCATCAATCCCATAAATGTAGTGGGTGCATTACATAAAGCAAATGGAAGTACTAACCACTCATACAAACATTGTTTCATCCTGAAGGAAGTCTTCCATATATCCTCCTCCTTCATCCTGACTTGGTGATAACCAGAATTGAGATCCAAATTTGTGAAGAACTTTGCATGTTGAAGCTGGTCCAAGAGATCATCTATGCGTGGGAGTGGATATCTGTTCTTTATGGTAATATTGTTTAAAGCATGGTATCCAATACACATTCTCCAAGAACCATCCTTATTTGGCACCATCACAATAGGAAAACCACATGGTGAGGTGCTTGGACATATTACACCTTAGTCCAGTAGCTCCTGGAGTTATTTCTTTACCTCTGTACTCTCAAACAAACATCATCTATACAACTAGATATTTGGTAGAGGGGAATTTGGAAACAACTAAATATCATTCTCTACCTCTCGCTTTGGTGGTAACCCACTGGGAGTTTGGAAATTTTTTAAAAAATACTAAATTATGATATCCAAATCCTTCATCCCTTTGTTAGAAACATATTAAATTTCTACCCCATCTTGTTTATCTTTTAATAAAAGTAAACAAAACTGATTATTATTTTCTTAATTTGTCTCTTTTCCTAGTTAGCACTTACCATAACAAGTTTTGACTTATGCTCTAGTGTGGCCAAATGTTTTAATTGAATCCATCCTTGACCCATCTATATTGGTTCTTATTTATAATGAATATATAATTTTTGATATACACGTAAGGAATCCTGAAAACAACATCAAATACATCAAGTGGAATTACATCATCTTATAATACATATATATACTAAGAATTTATCCCAACCTTGAACTTACATCTTCTTGTTACTTGAATTTTTACACCCTTCTGCACCCATCCCAAAGGATAAGGATGGGAATGCTCATAAGTTTCAAGACCAAGATTATTTACAACCCCATTAGAAATCAAATTAGATTTAGAACCAATATCAACCAAAGAATTTACCTTGGTCCTCTTGATTTGGATTTGATTTGAAATAGCTTACTCATATCTTCTTCTTGTTCTTTGTTATCTATGTTGGTGGCCGTGCATCCTAGCCTCTCATCTACACCATAATCATCCTCTATCTATACCTCCCCATCTATCCTTATAGGTGTTATGGACTTATTGGAGTCCTTGGTTTGGTTCTTTGGATGTGATTCCGGATGTAAAATCAAACATGTAGTGACAATATGACCATTGATATCACAATTCTTGCAAAACTTCAAGTATTAAAAGTTGCAGCGGTCCTTTTACCTTTCCATTTACCTTTGTTACTTGTTTGTCTGTGCTCTTTATTTAGCTGATTTGTTGAATAATTTATCCTTAGCTCCACTTCTCCTTGTTTCTTCTCATCATCTATGTAATATAATTACACACATGCTTCATTGATATCCCTCTGATTCGTGGAGATGACCTTCCTTCGAAGGTGAGTGTGAAGTCCTCCCAAATACTAGGTCAGAATATCCTCATCCTCAAGTCCATATTGAGTAACATGCCTTGCCTTTGAACCTCCATATTGTAATCCTACACACTTTTACCACTACTTTGTCTAAAATACTTCCATTTAATCATATTGTCAATCGTATGGCCAATTCGATAAAACATTTCTTTAATAAATTCTTTAAAACCCTCCCAAGAACTTACGATAGGACACTTTTTATTTTCATAAGTGGCTAGATGGGTTTCCCACCAAACCAAAGAATATCCTTCCATCTTGAGACATGAAAAGGTAATCCTTTGTGCCTCAGTGACATTATGCACACTAAAATAAAATTCTTATTACTTTAACCATTTATCTAGCAACTCTGCATCTACTTTTCCTTCAAAGCTTTTAATCTCAACTTTAGTTTCAACTTTAAAAGGGGCATGATTAGATTTTCCATCTCTCTTCCAACTAGAATTTCCTCTTTAGGCTCTTCCAAATATTCTTCCTCATCATGGCTCTTTCTTATGCCGAAATTCTTTACCAAATATCGAACCACTTAGTCTATGGAATATCGCTTAACCCTTGTTTTCATTTGTTTATCTGAGAGTTCTCATTGGTGTTGAAAAAAAATATCCATCGTGTTTTCCAGCATCTCAATTACATGGACCAAGTTATCTTTTTCCAGTTGATATCTAATCCTTTATTTCCACTTATTCGTAGATATATCTGGATCGCAAGGTAATACTTTTTCACCTTTAGACTCTATCACCATCATAAAAATCACACAAGAATGAATACCACAGTCCTTGAATAATATTTTCAGCTCTGATACCAAAATGATATGTAAACCTCTACTTTGGAAATTTATGAAACCATAAAAATATTGTTCCTACTTCCCAATTTACTTTGAAAATGACAGTTTTTAATGTTAGTGAATGAAATATGAATCTTAGAACTATTTTGCAGCAATGAAAGATAGCCAATTCAACACACAACACAATATTTTATCCTAGAAACCCCCAATTTGAGGGAAAACCAGTTGGGAAGGGAAATTTCTCTTTCTTCCCAATATGATATTGTCTAGGTCAAAGAAAATACATATTACAAGAAGTTAAAGGAAGGAAAACAATGTCACTTCCACCCATCTCTACTTGCTTACTCTGTTCTCACACCTTGCTTCTATAAAAAAATTCCAACATCAATAGTTTATTGCTCACTTATTTCCATCCAATCTTCAATGATTAATTACACACACTATTCTTGCTTAAATAGTTTACTCCCCATGTCCTCCTGTGCACTAGAGAATGGGAAGAGTCATCCAAGGAAGATACACGACCCAGAAGTTTGAAATCTATGATCATTCGTGGATTTATTTATTTTGTTTCCATTAGTGACAGGACTATAAGTGAATATAGACTGGTGGTTACACAATCTCTAATCTATGCAGAGGGGTGGTTACGTAACCGTTATTCTACATAGAGCAACGGTTTTATAACTGAAACTTTTTCTCCTTATTCTGCTTATTTTTGCCTTCTGATTCTAGTTGTTATGATGAAGTTGTGTTTCTCTAGATCCCTATAGATCATCAGATGAGACATGTTAGGGTGAACTAGGAGAGATCCAATTGGTAGATCTTGATGAAGGATGTGTTCAAGGAAGTGATCTTGCTTGGGTTCAATAATGACTTCCCAAATTCTGGAAAATATCCTCTTCTAAATTTGTTTATAAGAACAAATTTTGTAATGAGAATTAAGGGCTCAATTTGTAAATCTTAAGGGGAGAGGAGTTTATACCATAAACAAGGTTTGTATTGGTCGAAAGGATTTTTAAATGACTATTTCATGTCATTACACCATCTAAGGAGTACATGCACACCAATTTTTTGAAGATGTCATTCAAGTATGACATTATGTATATCAATAATCAACTCATGATCATTAGATTGTAATTAATACTATTATTTAAGCATAGGCCACAAAAATAATTCCTTGAAGGTCTTATATAAAAGGTCAGAAATGAATTTGATATAGTTTCTAAATAATTTTAAACTTTTGATCCAATGGACCAAAGTAAATGACACGTTGTAATAAGAGAGGATTAAAAACCACTAAAAGGAGTGAGAATTAATGGAGAGACCCTTACAGAAATTATTCGCATCCTAAGTTAAGCGTGGTTTCAGCATCTCCCAATATTTGTAGATGTTTTTTCTCACAATCATTCCAAAATTTTTGATAGGAACCTGGGTGAAAAATTGAATTGTAAAATTAGAATTTTCTAGGTTCCTTTTCCCATACAAAAATCAAGAGAGATGCAATTCCTAAGGATTTTTTTTTAATATTCATCACTTTTAGGGAAAAAATGACCTATTTGGAACGCAGGGCATAACCATGAGTATGAATTTCAAGAAGCTCTAGGGACCCAAAATCCTTTGGTTTACAACAAATGTCCCAAGTAACACTGGGAAAACCTCTTCCACCTTCTACACTGGACCAAAGAAAATTGGTGAGAATTTTTTCATCTTATAATAAACAACTTTGGAAGGGCCCCAACAAGAGGAATAATATACATGCATCATTGCTAAAAAATTGGGAAAAATGTGGAATTTTATTGCAAGGGAGAGAGGTTTTGAAATCATGAATCCCACTTTTTTCCACCTGTTAGATCACATAATTCCAAATATATGAAGGTTTTGTTTCAAAATAAAAGGGACTGTCCAAAAACTTGAATTTATCACTAATATTGATCCACTTCTATTGATATTGGTTAATCCAAATGAGCATGGGGTTGTAGACATACCTGTAACACTGTATTTTTTCCATTGAATGTAGGAACCGATGACAAAGAAAAAAATGTGAACAGATTCTATGGCATTGTCAATGGAATAATCTTCCTCAATTAAGTTGAGAAAGATGTCATATGTAAAATTCCCATTAACCATTTGGCTATATCTTTCAGGTAGGTAAATCCCTTTGACTAACCCCTAAAAGATAAGTTAGCAAGGAGATGATTAAGCCCTTCAACAACTAAGACATAAAGTAAAGTGCGAGAGGGAAACCATACTGAACAGATCAATGAGGTCAAAAATTTTAGATTAGACACTATTTAATGTTGATGCATGCCCATTCATATTAGAAAATAATCTTCATCATGTTGAAACTTTTGGGACCAAATTTGAGGATTGAAGCATCACCAAAATAAATGACCATTCAATCCTTTTGTAATATTTTTCAAAATCAATTTCCATGAACATTACTTATTGGTTTGAAATTCTAGTCCATTACATGCCTTACAAAATGACAATGACGTTGTCATAAATTAATCTATTATGAATGAAATCATTTTTCTCATGTCAGATTATGAGGGGAAGAAGTTATCTAACGCTCAAGGTGAGAGCTTTGGCAATAATATTTAGGAGGTAATAAGTAGTGTGATCTACCTCAATGGGGAATTACATTGGTAATTCTGTACACAAATATTACAGTGGTAATTATACAGTGGTAATTATTATTTACAATTATTAAAGTGGTTTATAGGTACAAATAGGGGTAATATTATAAACGGGGGTCTTATGAATGAGAGGATTTCATGGCAAGTCCAAAAATATAAGGTAAAGTATTTGTAATCTCATGACCACACATGGGTTGAAAAGTTTCTACAAAGTGACCCCCTCCATCATCATGTCAACCTCTAATTGATGATAAGTATAGGTCCCTAAAGTTGGGAATGAATTTAATGTTTCCTCTATTGATCATGTTATCAAGGAATTTGGTGTGAACAACATCTAGATAAACCTTATGTAGGTTTGATCATAGTGGATTCATGAATTTATTCGATAGACAGTAGGTTTTCACAAACCACGCATTAAATTTCAAAAAAACACAAGGGATAACTTCCAAGAATTGATTCAAATCCTTCTCTCACTCAGGAGTGGAGGTTTGAGTGGAAAAACATTAATGGTATTGGGGCATAAAGGCTTTGTGTACGTTAAAAAACAAGTGAGATGAACATTTTCATCTTCGATAGTTTTGATTTGGTCCATTGACTATTTGGATTGGGGAAAGGAGAAGAAAAAATTGGAGGCTATGTCCTTGATCTTAAGATAATGCATCCAAGATCAGATTTGACTCCTCGATCTTGGTAATGTTCCTAAACCTTTAGTTTGTCTCTCCACATAGTAAAATATTTTTGCAAGGTATTGTTGTTATGTGTTTTGTGCACACCTTAAAAGCACTTGTAAAAGAAGGATTAACCTCACTCATTTTAGAACATATCTAGATTTATGGTTCAAGGTACGAAATACTTAGCACATATAGCTTTAACCGAGAGACTATATGTCTTAGTGTTAACTTATGGAGGGATTGGTGTGTCTTAGAAGACCACTTATTAGATTTTGGGTTGAATAGATTTGAGTTATCTTGATTTTTTATGAAACTCAACCTAATAGTTATTTAAAAGGGATCTAAGGTGATTTGGGTCTCTATAAGAAACTCAAAAGGGAGAAGGGAAGCACAGGAAATGATACTAGACTCTCTCTCACTCATATCATGCATGAAAAACACTCTAGTATCAACCAAATATTACACAAGAAACTAGATAAAACTAGAAATAACATTGACACATTTCTAAATAGATTTCATGAAATTAATCAAAGGAAAATGAAAACCTTGTATAAACCCAGACAAATAACTATTGTACATTTACATAGATTGTGACAAGGGTTATTCAACCTATTATTGGCTCAAGCTAACCAAATTCAACACAAAACAAATTAACTATCCCTGAGTCAACATCTCTGAGCGCTTAACCACTAAGACTGCATTGACACATCCTAGAAGCCAACTATGAGAAACATCAGTTCATGAAAATTAGACTAGCCATGCTCATTCTCTTATCCTACAAACATAACTAAAACTATAAGTGAAAACTCTACTTAATAACCAAAAATATATTTGAACATCTATGGCTCTTAAACATGAATTCTTAATTGGAAGTAGTTAAGCATCTCGCATCACATATGTGAAACTCCAAATTCTTTCCTCTATATTGAATTCAGTCTAGAATGAATTTTAAAATGTGATTACATAGATTTATAGGTTAGGGAATAATTCACTTCCTTTGAAAACTTTGAAGCTTATAAAAAATCCAAAACTACATAAACAAACTATAGCTACAGCTGAAAAAAACACTAGGAACAAGCTCCCATAAGTTACAATAGTTTTCCCTTAACTTATACTTTTATTTTATTACCTTTAAAATGGTTAAGCACAAATGGTAATTTTGAGGCCCATAATAATGAAATATGCTATAAAAACACTCAATTTTATCAATGTGATCCCTAGAGATCAAGAGAATAGATGAACTCATAGTTGTCACTTGTCCAACCCAAATCATGATTTTTTAACATCTTAATTATTGATCTAACTCATCCTTTATGTTTGGTGGGACTAAAAAATAGAATATCAAGTTGAAAGGAATATTTACAAAGAAAAAGAAATGATTTAGGTGCTAATAAACTAAAGAAATGAGTGAAAAAGGCCCAAACTTCTATCATTAAAATATCCCCAACCATTCAATCATTTTCTCCAAAACTACTATATTTTTGTATCCCTATGAATTATGCTCATAATGGTTTAATTCTCATACCAAATGGTGGTCTCAATCAGGAAATGTGAGGAAAAAACAAGGTCCACAATTGCTCTTCCCTATCACACCCATGAGATCCCCTTTTATGTAGGAGAAAATCATAAAATTTAAGCTTAGAAATAATGAACTATCATGGATTATGATGTCTCACCAAGTGTCTATCAAGTACCACATGTCTTCCTTCCTAAAACTCAGGGTTTTGGGATTTCTCAGGATCTTTAGTATTTTTCCTTTCTTGATCAATCCTAGAGACCTACAAATTACCATCATTAGTCCATATGACACCATGACTTTCCACTCTCAATTCGTGCCTTAGAAATTTTTACCACCTTGTGCTTAGGTTCTCAAGGACTTGAAGTCTCAAGAATCTTGTCTATTTTCTTCCTTTGTGGCATCTCATGACTACATGGCTATGATATGGATCAATCATTGAGTCTCATAACTATAAGGTTTTTGGGAACTCTAAAATATTATCCTCCTTTTATTATTTTTGTGAAACCTCCAAGAACCAATCTTAGGATCTCAAGGGTCTCATAATTTTTCCTTTTATATTTCTTTATCCCTCTTTGGGATTTTAGAGCATCTAGGTTTAAGAACATTCTTGACCTCTGCAAGACTTAGGCATCTGCAAGTACTTTAATGAGATTGCTGACTGAGCCAACAAAACCCATCCACCTTGCCTTCATGATTCTAAGTTATTCTTATGTACTCAATAATTTTGGGTTCTTCCCTATTTGATCTCTATTTCATGAAACATCTATAACCATGTGGTCGTATCTCGGGGTTTTTGGGTCTCGAGAAGACTTGGCCTCCAAAGGAAGACTCGGGATCCTTTGGACTTTGGATTTTTTTTGTGAGGATTAACAAACTTTCCCAAGTTCTGATAAGATGAGGCACATGTCCTTGGGGACAAATGGCATTGATTGATGCCACTTTGAACATGTGAAATAGTTTGAAATGATGATGTAAATTTTGGAAATTTGGAATCAATGGAAAATGTGAAGCAACCCATCATTTGCACGTCTCAATCCTGTTTTGACTCCAAAAGGTGTCTAACTTATGGTTCATGATTCCTTTTCAAAAATAACACTTAAACATTAAATCAAACTAATGAAAGAAAAAATGGTGATCAAATTAAATGTGTATCAAAGAGTTAAATTTTAAAGTTATAAATAAGTTATAGACCTAGTTAAGCTCTTGTCATTTTAACCTGTTTAATCAAAATGAAAAACTACATACTTTTAAACATGTAAAATATATTTAAAATAAAGTTTTAACATTTGAAGAATAAATTGGGCTTCATTATTTTATCAAAATGGAATGGGGGTGTGTTGGTCAAAATAGGTTTCATTGAAGATAGATAGCTAAAAATCCTTTTAATATTTGAAGGAATTTGTAGAGTAAATATGCGTAAGTGTTATGCCTAAAAATGTCACTTGGTGGCCATAGATGCACGGGTAATCCACCAATGCGATTAATGGAATTTTCCCGCCATTCAATCCAGTTAGAGGGCCCATCTGAGTGGGGAGTAATGTTCCATAATGTACAATATTATTCTTAGAACAAACATGGTTACGATAAGCCATATTGAGATAAAATTGAGTTTTAACATTTTGCGAAAGCATATTGAGCCACTCAATCTAAAACTTGATGGGGTTTTGGTCTAAGATAAATAATCCAGGAAAAAAACAACTAAAAATTCAGATTTTAATAAAGTTGAAAACATGTTGGTCTATATACAATTCTCTACTGAGCCACTTCACCTCTCATTGAACACCTTAGATAAGGTTAGAAAAATGAAATAAGGGGTTGTGGTAGAGAGGCGACAATTGTGGTTGGATCTGATAACCCTATTTTTTTACAAAAATAAAATCACACCTCTCTTTCTCTAGTGTACCACCAAATAGGGAGGATGATTTCTTTATCTTCTCTAGATTTAATCATCTTGAAGTCACTAAATAGGATCCAATTGTCATCTAGCAGCAAGTCAACTAGCCACCTCCAAAAGTTTGTCTTTTCAATAACATCATGGAAGCATACATATTAGAAATCCTAAGTTAGTGGACATTAAAATTGAATAGGATCCATAAAATCTGATGAGTAGGATCTAAACCCAATGTGACCATATGAGGCAGGAAAAATGGTGTTATTAAAGTGAAACCACCCCCGACCATTTTCATGATCATACATTTGGAAAATAAACCTAGGTTGAATCGATTTGACAACATGGTGTTGAGTGTAAATCCAATAATCTTAACTTATTTCTTGTATATAAAATTTTTATCCTATTAAACAATTGGTATGTATCCCTGAAAATATACTTGTGGGAAGATCCAAATGAGCCCTCTAACATTCCATGAATAAAATATCATGGGATAATCTTTGTTTGCATATAACCCTCCTCACCATCATGTTTCGATACTGAAAAATTATTAGTAAGACATAAATGATGGTTAATTTTCATATAAGCATGTTGATAGTAAATGACATGTGTTTTTATTATGTATAATAACCATCTTATAGGGGTGACGAAGGGTTGCATTATTGGTGGATAAATTTCTTGCAGTCAAATATTATAAGGTTGTGTAGCACCTCTACAATTTTCACCTTCAACAGAGGTTGTGACAGTTGAGACACCATATCATTACTATGGGAGCTAAAGAAGAAATACATAGCTTTTGGCTATAGCACATGTATTATATACAAGATATTCATCAGAGGGGAGGCCACTAGTTTTTATTGAAATTTGAGGTCCCACATGTGGAATTATGTAAAAGAGATATTGTTTTCCCTACTGCATTCTATATTGAGCTTGAAGAATGCTCTTATGTACTTGACCACCTTCATTCTCATAAACTTCACTAATCTAGATGGATAAATATTTTCACTTAAGTTTTTGCCCATTTCTCACAAGGTTGAAAGGAAGTGTCCTATTAGCCATAATAATGTATCAGATATTGGTTTAGTGAATGGAAAATCTAGAGAAGAATGAAGGATCAATGTGAAAGAGTAGTAGAATATTTATTCACGAATTATTTTTACTGGTTTGTTCATTTATTTATATATATAATTTAATTTCTTTAAGAGATTTTATGAAAATTTAATATTTGAATTCAATTTCTTCATTCTTACTAACTCCCACTATCTATGGGGGGTATCTAGTTCTCTCTTACTTTAAGTTTTAAAAAAAGGGATTAAAGTGGTCACATATCTTTATGCAAGAAGGCTTGGGATTGATTTCCTTGGCATGCTATTAGAGATAATTCCAACTCAAATAGATTTCAAAACGTTATCCCAAAAGCACATCTCACAAAATAAGGTTTGAAACACCCTCTAGTGGTGTTTGGATTGGAAATTACCTAAATATACTTCATTTCACTTGTACAAACCCCAAGTTGGTTATCATTTACTCTCTCTATAACACATTTAGGTGGATTCCTTGGATGCTCAGCACTAGAAAGTTAACCCCTATATAACTACCTGAAATAGATGTTTTTACAAAGTTTGGTAAACACTCATATAACCCAAGTGTACCTATTTCATTTGGTGCATCCTACAATAATGCCTACAGATGGGTAACCACCTTGAGTATTTAGGGATGGCTAACCATTTATGTCATGCCTTTAAACACCCAAATTTTCTTATGCATTTTTTGGTTTTTATAAGCATGCTTAGTTAGCATGGAGGTGGATTCACACACTCCTTTTACCATTTGATCCAAATATATTTATTGGAAAATGGTTCTTAAATAACCAAATTTAGCATACTTTTCATGATGAGATTCTTTTTTATCTAAGGAATAAAGGAAATATGACATTTTCAATCATTTGTATTTTGAAAATTGTTTCATTGTTACTAATAAAGTTTAATTTATTACTAATATTATGCTTCAAGTTAAAGTGTAATAAGAGAAATTCTACTTGGAGGTGGAGCACCTTTAAACCCTCCTAGATCATTGGGGTATCACTACCTACAAAATTAGCTAAGATCCACCAAATTCTCCCTATATATGGTCATCCTCTCACATTTGTGGATTCAACAACACATTTGTAACTCGTTGTCGCCACTACTCTCATAGATGATGACAGAGTGATTCCATGTATATCTCATAATGTCCTACACCAGCAAATAACTCTTTGTGTGGTGGTAGGATGGTATTGCTGGACATAGGTGAATGAAGATCTCAACAACAAGGAAATTTTGTTTGGCTTGATCTTCCATCTCTCCTTCCATGCAAGATTTAGATGAGAATACATAAAATGAAAAATCAAATGATGGTTAGGAGTTGGTACTTGATGTAGTAGATCCACCTACTAGAGATAGGTGGACCCAGAGTGACAAAATAAATGATCCTCCTCCATGACTTAATTTTCATGCGCCTTTTTGTTTTTTGGTACTTGTTGGAATTTTATTCAAGCTAATGGATTTTTCTTATTCTTGTTTTCAATTGAAAATATTTTATTTTCTAATTAATTATAAATTAGATTTTTTTTGGTATGTTTCAACCTTTTGGTTTATCTAATATTTTCCAAGATGCATATTTGACTTAAGGTAGTAAGGTGTGTATTTTGAGGCAATTGCATATGATATTGTTTTTGGGATTATGAAGCCGCAAAGGAGGAAATGGGAAGGACGATCAAACAAGCATACTCATCCCACATCTAATCAACTATTATGTGAGTAAGATGGCTACATCAACTGTGGCGGTCACGTGAATTAGCATAAGGATTGTGATATATTATGTGACCATGGACTAATTCAAACAACAAAAGAAGGTTTAGTAAAAAGTATTTAGATAAAAGAAACTTAAATACCATATCTCTATAAATTAATTAACAAAACATTTTTTGCTATAAGAGTGATAACACCATACTTTCTTATAAATAATAAAATGATATAAAGCTAGTAAAAACCTGTGACGATAGTGCCATAGATTTTTATTGAATTAATTTAATGTGATTAGTTTCCCTCACAACAATGGGTGTGTGTGTGTGTGTGTGTGTGTGTGTGTGTGTGTGTGTGTGTGAGAGAGAGAGAGAGAGAGAGAGAGAGAGAGAGAGAGCATCAATAACATTTTTAACTGGACAAAGGGATGTTCTTAAAAAAATTGTGTGTGTGAGTGAGTGAGCGTTAATAAAAAAATTGACAGGATAAAAGAAATGTTTTTTAAAAAATTACACGATAAAGAGGACATATATTTCCAAAAACAAATAGAGTGCACTCCAAACAATGAGCTCCCAAATACAATAATAGTGCAAGGACATAATGTGGAAAGGGAAATGAAAAATGAGTTATTAGAAGTCATGAGATGACTTTATGAGTTAAATAATATATTAATGATGTAATGATACAATACATATTAGTGTTGGTTCAATAAAACAATAAAATATTATAATGATATAATGAAGAAAGAGAAATGAAAATGATATATTCCAAAATTTTAAAATTTTCATATATATATAGAGAGAGAAGCAATAAGAAAAAAATATTTAAAGTTTATAAATATTTAATCCATAATACAAATGGAAATGAAAAAAAATATTTACATTCAAAAAACAATTTTAAAAATAAAACATGTATAATTAAAAAAACAATATATTATTATTTTTTAAAATATTTAATTATAAAGAAATTTTAATTTTTTATTTCACAAAACTCTCCACTCTCAAACGTATTATTCTTAGGCACCATCAAATGACATCCTCGATAACTTACAAATTGATTCCTAAGTGGACTATGTACTGGCATGAACAAAATATAATCAACAATAAAAAGTCAAGTCAACTATTAAAAATATTGCAATAGTTGGAAAGGTATACTTTCCAATTTTATTTATTTTGTATTTAAAATGCTATGTTAGGTAGCATTTTATATATATAAATAAAGACATTACTTTTCTTTTTGTTTGTTTTTCTTTTTGTTTGTTTTTTTACAAAAGCAAGATGAGGTTTTAAGTAAGATTAAAATTAGTGAAAAGATCACCTCAAATACTAAGTCATGAAACCTTTAAGAATGCCAAGTCTCGTTCAAAAAAGGGTGGTGATTGTAAAGGATGGAATGGGACAAGTCTTAGGTAACTTTAATGGGAAAACTACTAAATAACCATTGAATGTGTGTCCATGACATGTCTACAAAGAGATTAACTACTCCCATGTATGATTGGTTGAATAAAAGAGGAAATCATCGTAATGGGTTGAGATGTAACATGAGAAATATCATAAGTAGGATTAGAAAAAGAGTCACATTTTTACATTTTTCACAAATGCTCATGTGAATTGCATCCATTTTTTTCTTGACACAATTTGTGTAGAATTTTTTACATTATGCTAAAATAAAATTGAAATTTTCTAATTTTAAATGGAGTTTCTCTTATGATCCACGATAGCATTAATGTTTTGTGTTAAACTAGTTTCCCTCGAAAATAAAAAACAATTCAAATTTTTTGTAGGTCGTTTACTTCAAGCTCAATGCAAACCTTAATGCACACATGCTAGCACCTGCATCAAACTTGAACCTAGGTCCTTGAATTAAATTTCTAATAACGCCATAAAACATTATTTTTTCATTAACACACTATACGAAAACTAAAAAAAATAAATTCAAAGTAAAAATTCATTTTCTTTATTTAATTAATGTGACTGAAGATGATATTGTATATGATAACGTCACTGTGTGTGTGTGTGAGAGCGCGTGTGCATGCACATGTGAGTGTGATTTTGTTTGTATGTGCACACACGTACACACATGTGTGCTTGTGTATGTGCACCTGCATGCATGCATGCATGTGTGTGTGTGTGTGTGTGTGTGTGTGTGTGTGTGTGTGTGTGTGTGTGTGTGTGTGTGTGTGTGTGTGTGTGTGTGTGTGTGTGTGTGTGTGTGTGTGTGTGTGTGTGTGTGTGTGCACGCATGCATGCACGTGCATATGTGTGTGTGTCCACATGCGCGCACACGCGTGTATGTGCGCACACATGTGTGCGCACTTCCATTACACCATTTTGTACAAATGTATAGATTGATTATGACAATTGTACCAATATAGATTGGGGTTTTATAGAAACTAATATATATTAATAAATATTTAAAATAGTTTGACAAGAACTATAACTTCCTCCTTGTTGGCACTAAAAAATCCACATGACATTTGAGGGCCTTGAGATCAATTTTGAGCTATTTTAAAGGATCTACGAGCTAAAATAGAGGGATACTGGTGCGAAAATGTATCATAGTAGTGCATAAGGGGTTATTGACTCTTAATACTCTTATACATTTTAAGGAAGTGTGTTTGGGTACCATTAAAGTCCTTATATTTAAAAAAGTTGTGATAAATGGCATCGACCATGGTCAATGTTGTAGACCTCATAAAAAACTCAATAGCAAGACGACATCGATCATGGTCCTCTTATATTTTGAGTGGCTCACTTTAGTCTCACATTCTTTGGTTTGAGCTCATTGGGGCCCTTTATATATATGAGCAATTATACATTAAAATCTAATAAAAAATGTAAGAGGAAGGATCATGGTGAACATGTATATATTTTGTTAGAGGGTCCCATGGTATAAAGTGTTGAGAATTGAGCACACAAAGTTTTAAGTATTCAATATTTAAAGTGGGCATGTGTAAGCATCATGGATATGCAATGAAAATTTGGAAAGGGCCCATGATTAAGACACTTGGAAATATTTTGCACCACTTGTAGTCTCATGGAAGTTGAGGTCCCTATGAAAATATATTAGACCTCATTAGTTTGCAACTCAAAGGATCATGTATCCTTGAAATAGGGTCTATGAACTTGTAGGAAAATTGAGTCCTAAATTGTGCCACATGTTGTAAGATCTCATGTATTCACATGGCGACATCATAATATTAGAGCATATGTAATATAAAGTGACCCAAAAAGAATGTATAATATATAAATAAGTTCCCAAAATATGATTAATGTAAAGTGAATATGATATCGTAAATAAAGGTGGTCTATGAATTATTGAGATATCACCATGTGACAATAAAATGTGACCGATCAAAGGCTGCCACATGGCCCAATTATACATTAAAATGTAATAAAAAATGTAAGAGGGAGGGTCATGTTGAACATGTATATATTTTGTTAGAGGGCCCCATGGTATAAAGTGTTGAGAATTGAGCCCACAAAGTTCTATGTATTCAATATTTAAAGGGGGCATGTGTAACCATCATGGATATGCAATGAAAATTTGGAAATTTCCCGTGATTAAGACAGAAATATTTTGCACCACTTGCATTCTCGTGGAAGTTGAGGTCCCTATGAAAAAATATTAGACCTCATTAGTTTGCAACTCAAAGAAGCATGCATCCTTGAAATAGGATCTATGAATTTGTACTAAAATAGAGTTCTAAATAGTGCCATATGCTGAGATCTCATGTATCCACATGGCCACATCATAATATAGAGCCTATGGATTATAAAGCAACCCCAAAAGAATGTATAATATATAAAGAAGTGCCCCAAATATGATTAATGTAAAGGTAGTATGAGCTCTTAAATAAAGGTGGCCCATGAAGTATTGAGATATCACCATGTGACAATAACATGTGACCAATCAAAGGCTACTACATGGCCCACTATACATTAAAATATAATAAAAAATGTAAGAGGAAGGATCATGGTGAACAAGTATATATTTTGTTAGAGGGCCCCATGGTATAAAGTGTTGAGAATTGAGCCCACAAATTTCTAAGTATTAAATATTTAAAGGGGTCATGTATAAGCATCATGGATATGCAATGCAAATTTGGAAAGGGCCCATGATTTGGACAGTTGGAAATATTTTGCACCACTTGTAGTCTCGCGGAAGTTGAGGTCACCGTGGAAATATATTAGACCTCGTTAGTTTGCATTTCAAAGGAGCATGCATCCTTGAAATAGGGTCTATGAACTTGTAGGAAAATAGAGTCCTAAATTGTGCCACATGTTGAGATCTCATGTATTCACATGGCCGCATCATAATATAGATGTCAACCCATGTTTTCGATAAAGAAAAGATGAAATATTGATTTAGTAGATGAAGGAATAAATAGAAAGATTAAAGAAAATTAAAACAAACGAGAACATGTGCATGTCTGGACAGTGGAATTCTGGAAGTCTGAAACAGACTAAGAGTGACAGAATATGCAGATATGAACTTTGAAGGCCTTGCAAATTAGTATTCGACAAATGCATGTCACAAACATAACATCAAAGAAGTTTGAGAAATACAAAATAGAAATTAAATAAAAACATTTTTTTTATAAATAATTGTATTTAAATAAATGTAAATATATATACCTATAACATCTTTAATGATAACAAGAGCTGAAACAAAATATGTTAAAAAGCCTCCTCATAGTCAACATTTGCATCTGTAGAATTACAATTATGTTACGTCTAACTATAAACTTTAATATTTGAATCTATTAATATGAGATTGAATAAATAACAACAGTTAAAATGTAAGGTGACAAACAACAAAAGTAAGATCAAGGTGATACCTATTTAAAGCTAAAATAATCCATTATCAATAGCTTCTTCAAAGTCGATATTTTCTTATGTAGAGTTTGACGACGCACCAATTCCAATCTCATCATTGAGAAAATTTGTACTTATAAATGTATTATTTACACCTCTTTTTTCGGAAAGGGAATTCCAATGTGCAATTGCTTTGTCGAAAGGAAAGGTTTCCAAGGAGTAGCGAGAAACAAACACCTCATGCAACTTTCTTGATTTTTTATTCAAAATGTTTCTCAGTTTTGATTTTATAAATGATAAAGCACTAAAAAATATTTCGTCCTCCACATATCCCAAAATCATTGTTTGACACAAATATAATCTGAAATATTCACTGATGTCTTCTTGTAACACAGTACTTTGATAGATTCCTTGCCAAAGCCTTGCAATAGAACCACTCTCGGAAGGTTCGTCTAATAATTTATATTGGTTCCTCATTGTCGTTACAAAATGTGTTGATTGAGACTTTAATCAATCAACATTCTGTACAACTTTGATTTTGAAACCCTTGACCTCTGATGTCTTGGTGAAATGTTCCATTATTATACCCATGGATTTATGGAAAAGCTTTCTTACAAACTCTGCACGAACACCTTCAGTATTCCAAAACTTAGGATTCATCACACCCATTTCTTAAATAATTTTATCTTTGCTGAAACATTCTCTAATTTTTTATGATAAGGATTGTGAAATTTTTCTAAGTTTAATTCTTGTTTCAATTGTAATAGAATCAAACAGATTACGTGTCACAGGAACTTCTCTTTCCAATCCTGTAATTTCTTGACATTTTTGCAAAATGTGCAGTGGTATGTCCCTCCCATTAACATTGATACAAAGGTGATCATGGATATTAAATTTCAAATAGTTACTCGGATTATTAAGATCTAATAAAAATTTCCAATTATTGAAAAAAGTGTATCAAAACTATCTTGGGAATTGTATAAGACATCAATAGTTTTACATACCATTTTTCTCATTCGTATAAAATCAACAATATAGATTAATCTCCCATGTGCATGCTTCATAAATGTATTGATCTCTTTCAACCTTGGAAGAATTCCAACCAATGTAAGCAATGTCTCCAAATCAGTTAAATGAAACAACAAGTCCATCACCCTCTCAACTTCATGATGATATTTGTGCATGAAACCAACCAACGAAGGATACTCGTCACAAAATTTGCATGCAGGCTCATACAAATAAATCCACCTTGTCTTAACATCCTTCAAAATTTTTTTGCCATCTGTATTTCCAATTGCAATTTTTTGGAACTCAAGGAATTGCTTTGAGCTGTTTGCCATATATGCATGAATTTCTCTAATAAGGTCTTCTACCTTAGTAACATTTTCATAATTGCTAACCATTTTATATGCTAAATTCATTCTATGATACATACAGTGAATTGATTGCATATAAGGGGCCATTTTTGTTTGCAATATAACACAGCCCAGTTTGGTGACCCTGCATGACTGATGCATCATCTACATTAATGCATACAAACTTCATAGAAATTTCATAATTAGTCATGCCAACAATAACTCTCAAATGAGAAACAACTATTTTATGTAGGTTTTTGGCATTGCAATTTTCGACCATTTTCATAACACCTAGTAGATGTGGTGTCCTTATATGATTTTCTAAAGTATAAATGAGGATACATACCTATGAAATGTTGTCAACTATTTTCACTTCATCAATTGAAAGAGAGATAAATTTACATTTTGTACACTCTCTTTCAAATATTCCTTCTCTATCATTGCAAGGCATTTGGCCATTTCCTGTGCACTACTTTCTGACCAATGAGACTAAGTTAGAGATATGAATGAGTTTATCATGCAAATTTGATTGATTCATCTTACCAATTTGTGATGTGATCGTTCCTCCCTTTTCCATGAGATGTCTGTGTCTTTTCTACTCTACTTCATACTCTGCTACATATTTAACATGCATGTATTGTTTTTCAGTTTTTCACTTGTGTGTTTGATTTTTTGGCCATCCTCCCTCGTTACAGTCAAATACTGTTTTCCACAATTTTTTTCAATTGTGTCCAGCTTCAGTTGTATTTTTTGTTACTTTCCCAATTTCCATGTACATATTGTACATGTACATTTAGATGGGATATCTTATAAATTATATGGCTGTACAGGTTCAATAAAAGGAAATTTTGCAGCCCAATCAAATTGTATGTCCTCCAAAGTGTCTACATATTCTTGTTCATTTTCAATGTTTTACTTTTATGAGTAGAATTTTGAGCATTATCACAATCATCTAGTTTTCTCTTTCATGAACCAAAACTTGCATTTGATTTTGGTGTTCCATTTTGTGAAGTATTTATATGTGTGATATCTTGATGCACTTCTGGTTGCACCTCAATAGGAATATCTTTAGGATCTGGCATCTCAACAGGAATATCTTCAAGCTCTAGCATGGTATCATCATAGGTGTTAGTTGGTTGATACTGTGCAGAATGCATGTCCACTTCAATAATACCTTCCACACAGTCTATATTTTGATTAATTCCAGTGGCAGTTATAGGGGTGCTGGTGGTTGTGGTATCTGTAGCAGCAGAGAATCCAAAAAACTTGAACATGGACTTATGAGAATTTTTTTTTTACTTTTTAGGTCTTCTGAGCACTAACACCTTCCATTGTTTTGAACAGATAAGTTAAACCTTTTTTGTGCATCACTAAACACTTTGTTGTGTGTCAAAAAATGTTGTGTCATGCGTTAACAACCTCTATCTTGTGTGTCAACAACATCTGTGTATTGCGGCAATAATCGTTGTGTCGTGCATTAACAACCTATGTGTCTTACGTCAACAAAATTTTTGTCGTGCATCAAAAATTGTTGTGTCATGCGTCAACCAACACTATGTCATGCATCAACAACCGTTGTGTCATGCATCAAAAAACTCTATGTCGTGTGTCAAAAACCAAACCCTTGTCACACGTCAGCGGTATTTTCTTATCGTGCATCAACAAAAATACTTTGTCTCGCATCAGCAAATAACATTAGTCACACGTCAACAAATAACCCTTTTCACCTAAATGTAAACTTCAAAACAAATCTGCACTGTGTATTTGTGCTTAGAGTTCACAAGTTCACAGTATTGATATGCTGATACCTCAACTAGTAGTTAGTAGTATACTACCCCGACCTCGTGAATCACCTAGGTTTTTATAGGAGATGTTTTCAAATGTAGGGGAAGCCGACCCCTAAAAAATATACTATAAATTTTAGGCGAAAAGGACACTGACCTGCTCTGAAAAAATTTCCTTTTCAAATTTTCCTAAAATGGAATATTAACCAAATTACGAATATTAGCCACTAAAGAAATCCCTGATCACAGTCACTACCACATAGTCATGTGCGCCAACATACCAAAGAAACATAACTCTATGACATCACATAGTCTCGCACATGGTCTCTAATACACGTTGTCCAAAACTATGAAGAACAACTAATATATAGGGGTGGGTACTTGCCCTTCACTACCAATGCATTTTTAAAATAGGTTACATGCTCAAAGATAGCCATGCATACATCAATATTTGTATCAATCTTGTGCTCACTTGGAATTTCTATATCATGATGGGTTTCTTCTTGTCTATGCTACTCCTCTCCTTCCACATCAATAAAGGGTGAGGACCTTGTGTTGTGTGTAACTTCATCCAATATGTCTTCTTCCTCACTCTCATTTGTTACAAGCTTGTGACTTCTCTTTATCTTCTTCTTTTATGGAAGTGATTTCACATCAGATGTCCTAGGTGACCTCCTAAGTGGTTCCGCGCAACTACCTTGTGGTTTCTTTTTTTCCTTAATACTTTCCTACCACCATGCTCAATCATGTCACCTTTACCCTTTTCTTTCTCTGTCTCCTTGGCTCTAGGATCAATGTTCACATCTTATTATTCCTTCCTTAGGGGACTATCTTCATGTGTCCTTTTGATTCACACAATCGGTTTCCTTCTCACACCATGATCCAACATCCTCCATCTCCTCCTCCTCATTCTTTCTTTTATTCTGGGAGGAGTAGGATCACGATCCTGCCTTGTGTTGACTGTATGCTTCCCCTTAGGCATCTCTGGGAGCTTGAACTCATTTTAAATTTACCTCTCATTCACCAATTTAGGCTTAAGGTTGATATATACCTTAGCCACACCCACCTTTCCAATTACCAAAGTCATAGAATTAATGATGATATCATCTGATATCATAGTCTCAATATATGCAGACTTACCCGGATCTACATATGTCTTCCAGAGCATTTTGTAATCACAATAAAATTTATTTGCATCAAATTGGAGCTTCTGCGTGTCTAAGAATCTATTGACAGAGACCTGGAAATAACGTACTGTAAATTCATAAGGGATCTTACACCAAAGGCCCCACTGTCCAGTCTTCATGTGAAATCTCCCAATACAGTAGTGTTGGAACACTACAAGCTCTGCCTCTCCATCTACCATTGTACAAAAGTATTTTGGTATGTGTCACTTGTGTTCAAAGTCCTCACACATTCTCTTGTACCATAAGAATCCATCATTTTCCAAGGTTTTATGTCTGGTATCATCATAGATTGGTTTATCATCCTGACTATGCAAGTTAGTATTTTTCACCAATTCCTTTTCTATCTGATCCTTATTCACACTGGTGCGGTAGTTATAGTCACTTGCCTTTCTTTTCCTTACATGGGACTCCTAGATGAGTGCCATGATGAAACCCTCAAGATACTTCATTTTAGAAAATCTCTCCTCATGCACGTATTCTACCTCCACCTCTAGTTCATTCTGCTCCTTGGCCCTTGTGGTTGCTTCAAGTGCTCTCTTGGGTTCCATTTCAACCTTTCACAATTTATCCTACATTTTACTACCTCTGTGACCTCAAACTTGTGTGTCCTAGTTGTAGTTTCTACTTCTCAAACCCTAACTTCACAAACCCTACTCTCCATACACCCTTTTCATGCTCAAACATTTCTCACGAAGGAGCTTCACTAAGGTTGTGGTCAAATTCAACTAGTTTGTTTTCATTTGCATCTGCACTTGCACTTTGCGCTTGTTCACACTTCAACTCCCTCTTCCAAAGCTTGAAAACTTAAACATGCAAGGTAGAAATAGAGTCACTTGTACTCTGTTTATAGATTTTTCCAAATTTCATGTATTAATTACTCCTCACCTACCATCGTAACCAACTTTAATAATGTTTTTCTAATTTTTCCGCACTTTTTATTGCTTTCTTCCGTACCCTAGTTATAACCTTCTAGTGCACACCTACTACTTACTGGCCATAAAACCTCCTTACGCACTCCTCCATGCACCAAAGTACATAACCCTCTATGCCTCATACCAAGTAGTTTACCATGTTGATGCCTACCTTGTGTTACACTGTGTGAACCTTTTCTCATGCATGGTCTTCAATCTGAGAAAATTTTCCTATGAGCACCTTCATCCCAAGCACCTGTAACACCTTTTTCTCTTGCACGCACTAACCCTTCAGAGGACATTCTTATTCCAGCCCATATATATACCCATGTGTCAACTTGCACTTACTTGATATCAACACCAAAAGATTCCTTTTTCTTGTACCTGATCCACCCCACACTAAAAGTATGTGTGGTCCTCTGTGCATGAACTCAATAGATAGTAATCAGCTTCATGCATGCAAGCACACTTATTAAAACAAACCAAAGAACTAAATTGACAAAGCATATCAACAATTGAATGAAACACATGAAATGGAAATCTAATCTAAATGGAAATATTGCCTTATTACAAACACTAAGAAGCTTTATTTATAGTAGGGATTCAACCTACTCCCATTGAAGTAACCAAGAAAACATGGTGTCATCCAGTGCTTGCAACTGACAAGCGCTTGATTCAAGTATCTTGGTTACTACAAAAGGTCCCAACCAATGCACCTTCAATTTCCCTGGGTGGTGCAAACTTGGAGTCATAGAGAAGGACCATCTTGCCAACTGAAAATGTCTTATTCTTAATGTGCCTATCATGTTATGCCTTTTACCTCACCTTCTCAGTCTTCTGGATCCAACGTGCAAATGACGCGCATCTCATCTAATTACATTAGTTTATCAATGAGCTCTTCCACAGCTTTCTCATCAGCAAGTCCACCTTCACACATAATACATAGGGATGGTAACATGAATTCAATAGGCAATACAACCTTTGCTCCAAACACCAACTGAAAGGGTGTGGCCTTATTCAACCTTTTATAAGTGGTCCTATATGCCCAAAGTATAGTTGACACTTTATCATCCCAATATTTTCTTCCAACATCACATATTTTTGTCAATGTCTTTCCCAAGATCTTGTTGAAAGCTTCTGCAATACCATTAGCCTATGGGTGATAAGGAGTAGTCTTATGGTGTGCCACCATAAACTCTTCCAATAGAATTTTCATTGTCTCATTCAAGAAATGAGTTCCTCTATCACTTGTCAAGCTTAATGGGAAACCATACCTGCTAATAATATTCTCCCATAAGAATCTTGTTGTTGTAGTTGTTGTACAATATCCTTTGTAGGTGCTTCCTCTTCCCACCTTGTCAGATAGTATGTGCAAGTAATAATGTAGTGTGTGTTGTTCTATGCGCAGGTGGTGAAATAGGACCTACAAAGTCAATAGCCCACTTTTCAAAAGGCTCAATGCTTGCAATAGGCTGCAACGACATCTCATCTCTAGTTCCAAGCTTCCCAAGGAACTGACAATGATCACATGCCTTGACATATTCCTTAGTATCTTTGTAAAAAGTTTCCCACCAAATTCCATCCATTAGAATCTTGTGTATTGTAGCATCACCAATGTAATGTCCTCCTACTATTCCACCATCAGATTCTTCCATAATAGCCTTGCACTCATGCTCTAAAACACAACGGCGTAAAACTTCATCATGACCCAACTTGTAAAAATCTCCACCAATCAACTGATAAGGTGCCACACATATAGTAAGCTACTTTTTCTCCAATGTATTCATTCCTTTAGGCACCTGTCTAGTGCATAAAAATACTGCAATATCCTCCAAGTCTGTAGGTGCCCAGTTTAACCTGAAAATTTATGCATCTTGACATTGTGTCCTCAATGCTTTGCACATCCTCACTAGAATTGATCCTTGATAAATGATTAGGCCTTGAATTACTCTTTCCTGGTTTCACAACAACTATGAAATCAAACTCCTGAAATAGAAGTATCCACCTACATATGTGCCCTTGCAAAATTTGCTTGTTGACCAAGTACTTGAGTGCCATATGATCTATGTATAAAATAAATGGTGTCACCAACAAGTACTGTATGAACTTGTGCAACGCATAGATCATAGATAAAGCCTCGTGCTTAGTGGTTGTGTAATTCTGCTCCGCGGGTGTCAACTTCCTGCTTGCAAAGAAAATGGGATGATCCACAATTCCTTCCCCTAGTTGTGCCAACACTGTGCCAATTTCCATGCCAGAGGCATCAACATGAACATGAAAGGGTTTGTCCCATGAAGGAAAGCAAAAATAGGTGCAATGGTGAGCCTATCCTTCAATGTTTCAAATGTTTGTTGTTGCGCATCACCCCAATAGAATTTCCCTTTAGCCTTCAACAATTCTTCCAAGGGTTTGGAAATATTTGCATAGCCTTTGATGAATTTCCTGTAATAACTAGTATGTCCCAGAAATCCACACACTTCACTCTGATTGTTGGGATTCTTCTAAACCCAAGATCATAGCTATCTTGGCTGGGTCTACCAACAATCCTTCCTTGCAAATTATATGCCCAAGTAAAGTGCCAAAAGGTGTTAGCAAATATGCACTTCTTAATGTTGAGAGAGATGCTCAACTACCTGCACCTCTCAAACATGAGCCTTAGATTATCACAATGATCCTTGACTAAGCCATATACTATCCAATCATCCAAATATACCTACAATAATTTATGAATAAAATCTTGAAAGGCCTGCACAACAATGCGTGAGAACACTGTTGGTGCATTTTTCAATCCAAAGGGCATAACTGTATATGCAAAAACTTCCCCATTCAGTGGTGAAATTTGTTTTCTCCTTATCTTCCTTCACAATGTGCACCTGATGATAACCTGAAAATCCATCTATGAAAGAATATATCTCATGCCCAACAACTCCTTCAAGAATTTCTTCTGTGAATGGGGTGGGAAAAGGATCAATAACACATGAAGCATTGAGTTCTTTATAGTCCACACAAATCCTTATCCTCCCATCCTTCTTAATGCTTATAACCATGGGGCTAACCCATTCAGATTATTCAATAGGCTCAATTATACCAGACTTGAGCATCTTTTCAATTTCCTCCTTCACCTTCATGCATAGATTAGGATTCATCCTATAAGGCCTCTTCCTAACCGGGTACGCACCTTCTTTCAGCTTGATTTTCATCTCACCTAAAGAAGGGTGTACTCCCTTTAACTCATGATAGCCCCATGGGAATAAGTTCCTAAAAGTCATGCAAGAGTTCAATAATCTTAGCCACTTCTTGCTCTGACCAATAATCACCAATAATGGCCTCCTTAGGCTCTACCTTCTGTACCAATGTTAACCTTATTTGTCTTCATAGGAGCATGATACATGCACGCCTTCTCATCTGTAGTGTCCATCACCTCGTGTGTACCTTCAGTGTGGTTAACATCCATAGGTTATCAACTTCATCATCATATATCATATACACTAGTTTACCCTTTTCTTTTTCCTTCCAAGCATGAACCATCTCTTCTTCATCTGTTTCCTCAAGATCAAGGTGCATGCCTCAAGATCAGGTTCCCCAAAAAACTCCAACATGAGTTCTTCAGCCTTCACACTATCTCCCAAAGTAAGGCACTTCATAATCTGTAGTGCTTCATGGACTAGAGGCTTAGTAGAAAAATAATCAAAATTTTGAATCATACCTACAGTCATCTCTTTCCAATTTATTGTTTCTCTTTTCAACTCAGCATGGACATACCATGCACATGCACAACCACATAAAGTGGAGTAGAACTTATGTACCCAAAGTGATGGCAGTAATGGCCTCCTTTCCCTATGCCCATGTTCTCTCACAATCATGGACGTGATGAGAGGTAGGAGACTTCCCATGAAATTCACATGTTTGACTAGGTACATTTCTCTGAGTAAACCTAGTAGAAAAGGATTCTCACTTCTCTCCATTCCAAAAGGCTATCTCTATGTGTTTCCCACCAATGCACTTTATTGTTCCACATAAAGTATAGACCAACATGTTTCTTCTATCCCCTTCATTCTACCACTAAGTCTCCATGGCACGCAAAAATGCATCGGGGTTCCCTTCACCCATATACCTTGGTACATAGTTATATCATAACTTCCTCACCATGCACATCCTAATCATTCTAGTGACTCTTCCTTTGACTTCATGCCCAACCATCTCATATGTTCCATGAGCCTAGTTATCACAAGAAACACTAGTAGTGTCACTTATAGACTGCACATCTTCCACTAAAGGATGATTTCCTTTGATGGTTCTATATGCTCTGGATCACTGCACTGTATGAGCATAGATTCTATTAAGTTCTTCTTCACTCAAGGGATCAACATAAGGCTCTACCTTCTTATCATGAAGGGGTATGATCACGTGCTCCTCAGGGTTCTCAAAACTGATGTACCTTTTGTTAAAGTGTAGATCAACATTGTTCACATAGCACCAGGGTCATCCAAGTAATGCTAGAAAATTGTCTGCTTTAGCAAGCTCCAATACCTCAAAGTCCCCAATAAACTTAGCTCCCTGAATAGTAATAGATGCATCCTTCAGTACCCCAATAGGATCATCCTAGTTTTGTTTTCCCATATACAACACATTTGAAGATGGTTGTAATGTTGGTCTACCCATCTGATTCCATGCATCTAGAGTCAACACATTTACTTCCGCGCCCAGTATCAATCAGTATGTTGCATAAAAAACCATCCATCAACTACTACATCCAAGTGAATTCCTTGTCAAATTCATGATTCTTGAGGTGGTAGATTTGCATGAAGTATTTGTCTCTCGTGCTCAGACCCAACGTACGTGGTACCTTTTCTCGTAACCATTCCCCTAACAAAGGAATGATGTTCTCTTGGCACAACATCCTGCACACCTCCTTCAAGTCATCCACATCCTTCTGTGGGATCTCAACTTCTTTTCTCATTCCCTCTCACGTGCTTTCTCTTTCAAGCACTGTATATCTCTCCCTGTAGTTCTCTGATGACTCCCATGGTTTCCTGATAGACTTCCTTCTGGTGCACAACATCTAGATACTTAGCATGTATCACCTCTTCCCTTGTAATGAGTGGCTTAGCCTTTAGAGGCTCACGTGTGCACATAGCCTCAATGTGTGTTGTAACCATCATAGTCTGTAACTCAAGATCAGGTGTCTTCTTAGGCATCCACTAATCAGAAATGGTGTGTTGTACCTTATCATCCCTACACCCTTATCTTGCTTCTTATTCTTACTCATGTGCTCATATAAATATGGGAATTCCTCTAACTTATGTTACTTCCCACACCATGAGAAAATATTATTCTGAGGGAACTCACTGATAATGATCAGGAGATCCAAAAGTATAGTAGGTTCCTCTAGAAAATCCTCCTCTACCACCACCATGACCTCGCCTCTATATCCTCCACAAAATCCTCTTATTCTATTATCCCCATTGTTGCGCCCTTCATTATTTTTTCCTTCTTCTCCTTAGATCCACTCACCACACTAGTTTGGCACACTCCTGTCTCAATGGCTTCATGGATGTGATCAATCAATCTGTACAATCAGTGGTGTCATGAGTATGGGACTTACAAATCTTACAATACATGGACACCTTCTTCTGAATAGTGTGTTATAAAAGAGGAAAATCCCAAACATCATGGTTCAGGTGAAAAACCTCACAATCCAATAGCAACACGCACTGACTTACATGGGAAATTATCCTTAGTATGTCCTTCAACCTCACAATCTATGCACCAAATACCACTGTGTGTCTCATGAGCTTGAATTAGCAGAAAGCTTCTCTAACTACTTTTCCATGGCTGTAATTTGTGCCTCCAAAAATGGGCTCACTCCAGTATCAACACTCCCAACTACCTCAGTGCATAGAGCTACTTCCAAATCCTCACGTAGATCCACAAAAGTCTTATGAGATAGTTCACCATCTGAAGGGAGTCAATAATCCACCAAAAACCACTGTGCATTCTGACTGGGATGGATATCATAAGATAACTTGGACAAAAAAGTTTTAAATACTCGTCATACTCCCTTACACTCTCAATAATCCTTGCTTGATGTCCTTGAGCACGCTGATACTCTTTTTCTCAAACTCTAGAATATGAAACTCAGCTAGAAATGTAGAGTGCAAAGCATCATAATCCACCACAATATGATGTAGGTCATACTTTTTATTACCATTATGTGTGCACCCTTGAAGAGTAGTATAAAATTGACTTTCCTTTCTATCTGAAGTTGTAATTCCTTTAGCATGCCATAGTATCTCACACTTGTGCACATGCTCTGTTGCATCTTCAATACCTCTATACTCTGCAAGTGGAGAGACATCTCATAGAAAATTGAGGTGTTTTTTATGGTTGTAAAGGTTGTTGAGGTGGTTTTTGTGGGTGTGGACCTTGCCCACTAGATCCAGAACCAGAGCCTCCACCAGTATTTCCTCCACCTTTGATCTTCCTGATTTGAGATCCTAGATCTTGATCCTCCTGATCCTCTAACACCCCCTATAACAGGAAACAGACCAGTTGATGTACTTCCTTGCATGTCCCAACTATAGTGCTAAACTGAACTCCCATGGTCTGTGAAGTCATAGTACTCCCAGAAGTATTCCCAATATTCTACACACCCACACTCTATCCTGATGATGCACCTGAAAACAACCCTCCAATCGGACCTCCAAAAAATGACGTGTCTGTGCTTCCATAGGTGTTTTTATTGTCTGATGCACTTTTGAATTCAACACAAAATGATATCTACATATAGTTGTACTTGATTACCTACACTATCCTACTTCTCAATGACTACCTCTGGATTTAGAACACCAAGCGCAAGGGCTAGGTGGCTAGGTGGGATCAGATGCACACCTACGGTCCTCATGCTTTCTTCTGACATGCTCTCATCTGAAGTCTGAAGGGGATTCTCTACTGCACTTACCCAATGTGGGGAGTACCTGATGCTATGGCTCCTCATCTTCCATAGAGAGCTTCAAAACCTTCATGAGACATCATTCTCCTCAACTTCATTTCCTCCTGCAACATCCCTTGCGTGTGCCATTTCCCTCTCTCTGTACTTCATTATACTTGAGTCATCTTTCCTCTCTCTTCATCTTTCTACCCTAGGTCTTCCATCTTTCACCACACCTGATCTTTCCCTACGCATGTGTGGGGATTTAGCTAGCCATAGGAAACTGCTCTAAATCCAATTCTATCATCAAAATCTTAATCGCCAAGGGCATAACACAAATACGATCCTCTGGGCTCATGCAAAGAATAAATTCAGCCTCCTCTAGACACAAGTAAGTAGAAATAGTGTACTCCAATGTATAATTGTGTAACACACCAGCCCACCAACAATCTACAACTCTAGTCCAATCCACATCAACATCAAACAAATTTGGTAATCTTCCTATGTCCAAATATTTGGCCTATAACTCAACTCTTCCCTTGTGCATATGTTCCAACCACTCATACAATTCTACTAGAAAGAAGCAAAAGAAAGTCTCATAAGATCAATCATAAAGGTTATCTTCCACCCACCGTCGTGCATTGAAATCAGGTCCAGTGTTATATCTCTGAGAAAACTTATCTTGTCCATCTTCAACCCAACTTTCAATGCTCTCAAGAGTCAATTGATATGCATCTGCATGTAACATCCTGGTAGACAATTTGAAAAGAGGTCCCAGAAACATGAACCAAAATGTAGCCCTTGTTTATTTCACCTAACTGTTATGCACATTGGCACTTCATCAGAAGATTCTGAACACTCACCCAAAGCGCATGAAGCTACCAGGTCCCTCCTTTGTGCTATCTTGTCAAGATGTTAGCATGCATGTTCATGATTACCATTATCAAAGCATACATTCAGATGTAGATCATTACAGATATCATAAGGAAACACATGTAATAAGGAAACATAACAGATCAAACAATCACTAAGATCAATTGCACCATGTGAATCACCATATTCAGAACATCAATAACCAATCATCCACATCCATCCATAAATAACAAAGTATTACATATCAGAAGTTGAATACATAACAATCACTACACAAAGATTCATGTGCACCAACATACAGAGCAACATAACTCTATTACATCACATGGTCTCTAATACATGGTGTCCAAAACTATAATAAAGAACAACTAATATATAGGGGTGGGGACTTTCCCTTCACCACCCATGCATTCTCAAAATAGGATGCATGCTCAAAGATAGCCATGCGTACATACAAAAGCAACTATAAAGCATGCATGCTTTCCTAATAATCCTAATAATAGATTAAATCTATAAATAAACCCACTTTAATCCTATTATTATCTCGATCCATGCATGACCTTTGATCTTCAATTTACATGTGCTTTATCCCAAAAATAGACGTTCCTTGGTCCTCAAGTCTCCTTGCTTTTCTCCTTGGGCATGATCCACACTCCAACTTTCTTTTTCTATTTTTAGCCCATGTAAGCCAAATCGGCTAAGTCCTGGGATTTAGACTTTCTGGGTGTGAGCGCACCACTTCAACTGAATCTTGCACACGTTCATGCGCCCCACTTGCGCGCCTCACTATTCTGCACGCTCTCTTGATACTTAGTCAATTTTTCCAACCAAACAACATCTAATTGATGGTTGTTCTCTTAATTCATAAAAAATATTTTTGTCTATATGAGATGATTGTGAGAAGGGTTAGATAAATAACGCTTAAATGAATTGTTTCATTTTTAATGTTTTAAGTGCTCTTCTAAGGATTTACTCTATTATGGATTTAAAATATTGTTAATCTATATAATACTCATTTGGAAGTTTTACTTTGGATGTTAATATTTTGGTGCTCTAAATTTTCCTATTAATTTAGCTGAAAAAAGTTTGAGATATCAATTTTACGCTTTTTGTCTTGGATTTGATTTTTTTTACAAATTGCATTGATTGATGATAAATGATGTTAATCTAGCTACACCATAATGTCTAGTTCAAAAAAGATTCACTAATTTCATTTAACTGTTATAAAACAATTTCAACCTTAAATTTGACACGCTCGCTAATATCTTCTTTATATGGTAAAGTTTGAAGCTCCCTGTTTTCATTCATCTGTCATGTACATTGGTGGGAAACAAATAAGGTAATGAACTTATTAATAATAATATCCAAAAAATCTAAAATAAAATCCTTAATTTTGATATCTCTCGAATTTTTCAGATAAATTTGTTAAAGACTTATGTATTAGTTATCATCATAATGGCTATGTACCTAATAAAACATTTTCCTACCACTTGTCAGGTCATAGGTTCAAACCATAGTTGTTTGCGATTGTTGAGCATCCAACATATTTGGCACTTAGGTGGTGGACATATCAACCAATTCACATACCCAAAAAGGAAAGCAAAATGGTTATCCAAGCTTGTCAAATTGTAATAATAATAGAAGCTAATAAAGAGACTTTTCATTGTGACTACTAGCATAAAAAATTGTATCGTGGTCCTATCCTTGAGTTTAATTTATTTTCTATATAGTACTAACTATATGCAAGGGAGTATTAAGCCCTACGCAAATTAGGCAATTGCCGAGGGTGCCAATAGTAAGGGGTGCCTAAATCCAAAGGTTTCCCTTATTTTCTATTATTTTTAGGACTTAGCATTAAAATAATTTACCTAAAGATTCAATATTAAGTGACTCATTTATTGATATTATTATATAGTAACATAAATTTCATGCATACACATAAAAATGTATTATAGTATTTTTGCAAGTAAATACATATGTTTTTTTGGGTATTGTTACCCATTCTCTTATGTAGCTCCAAATTAGGCAGGTCTGTAATTTTTTCTAGGAAAATGTTCAAGTATTTCTAATAATGTGACTGGTTTAATCACTAAAGGCGAGTATAATTGAAGGAAAGAATTATTTAATTCTCTATTCCTATTTTTTGAGGGGAAATGTCTATAATTTCTTATGAAGGAATTGGTAGGCCTGGTCCAAATACCACTCTTCATAAAAGTGTGGGAGCTACATCAAAAAATTTATTGTTTTGTGAAAAAATGGTGTTTTGTTCAAAGTTTGAGTCCCATCACTTTCAAGCAACCTTATATTAAAAATTGAAATTGTTTCATTCTAAGCACCTCCTATGATTAATTCTCTCCATCCACCAAATATTTCTAATCATTTTATGATAATTTTATAACATATTTTAATTCCTTTAGTATAATAATTTCTCTGAATTTTTGATTTACTATAATCTTGATGCAAATTTTAAAATATGAGAATGTAGGTGATTTTTATTTATTTACTCATTTGGAAAAAATTATTCACTGAAATTGTGAAAAAGACATCCATTCTAATTATTTTGTATGGTGCTCCTAACCTTTAATCCGACTCTATACACCACCCAGTGTTGGATGTTGCAAGGCGTTTAGACGTTTGTAGCCATTTTAGATGTCAAAACACAACCATTTATAAAATATGATCGTCATGGTTGACATGTAAAAATAGAATTTAAACGTCAATATGACATGTATATTTAAAATTTATTAATCATACACACACACACAATTTAAATTTTGGAAATGATCAAATTAAATAATATACTATGTATCATGAATTTGTGAGATTTATGACAATTAATATTAACAAAAAAAAAAACTTTAGAATTAAAATAGTAAAAAATATCTTACTATCTTATTAATAAAATATGAACATCCTAAGATATCAGTGATAAAATAGAAACATTGATGCACTATTTTTAGCAGAAACTTGAAATGGTCATATCTTTTGATCTGGGTGTCCGTTTGAGTCCATTTTTTTAAATCACTTATTTTCAACGAGATGAACGCATTGGTTAAATGGTCATACTGGTTGGATCCATTATTGGCACATTTTCGGGCCCGAAATCTGCCATTTAGGGGCCGAAAATTAGGATTTAAGTTGTAATTCATTTTTTTCCTATTTTAGGGCATTATTTCATTTTAGTCTCTTGAATGCATAGTAGGTTAAAAAGTTGAAAATTCCTCTAATTTGGGCATGTAGAAGATGCGTGGAAATTTTAGTGCCCGTACGAATAAGTATGTGAACTTACTAAGAATAGTAGGTTCTAGTAAATTGCTAAAAATAGTAAATTTCGCCATCCAGAGTAGATTTAGTCAAAGTTAGTTAGAGTTTAATTGACAACTCGAGTTGGGAGTTGTTTTCTTATTTATGATGCATTGTAATTCATCATTTAATAACGAAGAAGAAGATTTATTTTCTTTGAGTTCAAGATATTTGCAGTATATTGTGTGTGTGTTACAGTTTGGCTACATTAACCATCTATCAGTTAGTTTCATTTGATTTGATTTTCCTTGATTTTTATTTGCTTGATTTTTTATAAATATAGATAAAATTACAAACATTGGATTTGGGATTTTGTAAGAAATGTGAATCATGAAGGTTAAATTTTGAGTCATGAAAGTTGAAGTTGGAATTCATTTTCTACATAATTGCAAGCTTATACTAGTGAGTCATTTCTTATTTTTGCAATATTTATATTTTTAACTATAATTTGAAATAGCATTTTAATCTTCTCGCAAACTTTAATGTTGTTTTTGGATCTTTCAATTGATTAGTGAAGATCCAATTCATTAGTGTGCAATCGATATTTATGAAAAATAATTGTATCTTTGAAAAACTATGAGATAATTAATGTAGCATTATTTTTTGTTGGTTTATAATTATATAACAAATACCCAAATACTTATAAAGATTCAATGAGTTAGAGAGTCTTACATAGATTTGAAATTATAATGCACTTTAAAAAATATGAAAGATGAAATTTGTCGCTGAGAAAAAATCACTATTAATGTTTATGTAAAAGTGTTTTTTTTAAATACCAACATTAGTTGCAATTAGAACTTTTCTTATCAATTAGCTACGTATTTTCTATATTGGTGCTATTCTTTTACAAGAAAATGAGAGTGAGAATAAGAAAGATTAAATAGTCATATTTTAGGTTAACAATGGGATGGGTAATAGTTGTTCATGGAGATGTAATGATTGATCTCTTCCTACCTAAGGATCATTACTAGGAGGTCGAGGATTTATAAAACAAGTTATTTATTTTCAATTTATCAAATATATAACTTAGTTTATTCTATGCATTTGGTAATAATTAATATATGTTTTTTGACATGCATATTAGATTTTAAACGTCAAATGACAGTCACATAATTTTTTGGACTGTCACCTCATTTTATTATGACGTGTAACTGTGAACGTCAAAATCCAACACTGACACCACCCAACATCTTCACATACATTTCCCCGACATTTTCCCAAAATATGTGAAAGAGAGTTCCACATACATTCTCCCGACATTGTTCTCACCTCTATCAATTCATTTTTTCACCACCCCTCTTCCGCTTGCAATGTTTAACAAGTTTTAGTTCTTCAACACATTCCTATAAACATCTATATTACACCACTGACATCTGATTACTAACATGCATGGTCTAAAATCAAAATTGTTACATTCTACATAGAATATCATCAAGAAAAGAAGAACTTTTAATGTCCACGAGACTACGAAAGCAAAAATAATTAAAAGCCCATGCAAACAGCTAACGGTGAACCAAAAATAAAAACATATAAAGTGATATGCATACAGCTAACGGTCATGCAGCCGGCCTAGAGGGAATTTGGAAGGATGGAAACGGCAGCCGTTAAAGTCAACATGCCATGCTGGCATAAAAAACAAACGCACCTTTCAGTGCCGAATTATACTCGATAGTTCAATCCAAACTATTCTCATTGTTCAATGATAACAGTTAATAATTTTTGGTTTTATGTATTTGTCCTTGGTGAACTTGAGAATCCAATAACTAGTTACCTTACATATTTCTGTCTATATATGCGCATAGAGAAATCTATGCAAGAAGAAGAAAACATGAAAGAAATGTGGAAGTTCATTGCGTTGCAGGTCGTTTCTCCTCTAGCAATTATTATTGTTTTTTATGTGGTATTCAATTTGAGAAGAAGATCAAAAGGAGAAGATGGTGCAGGGGTTGTTCCAGGAAACACAGGCTTTCCCATAGTTGGTGAAACTTTTGCTTTCTTTGCATCTTTCAAAAATCCTTCGGGAGTTCAAAGCTTCACAGAGAGCAGAGCCAAGAGGTGGGTCTGCTTCTGCTTGGATTTTCTTGATTCTGTATTAATTTATTTGGGTTTGCTTCGTGTTGAAGAGCCTATCCCTCACGTAAGTTCATAGAATAGGCAAAAAATATTTTCCGTGGTGACAACACATTACATTGTTACCCATACTTAATGGATTATTACCTACAACACATTAGGTAGTTACTTATATAGCTAACAACATAATAAGTTGTTACCTATTTCGTCAAACTACTATTAGTAATATTATAAAAAGAAAGGCACCTATGAATTCAAATGTGAGTGCTCAGCAGGATGGTGGGGTATGAGAATTGAGGTGTGGAGTCCTTGCAAAGTTAATTGTGATAGTCAATCTTTTGCGCAGGTTTGCATTCAGTGAGGGATAGGCACAGCTATTTAGAACTAATTACATTTAGATGATGTACCCTAAGAATGAGAGGATGTGGTAAATTGGAAAACTAGGTGTATTTTGTAACTCTTGATCCCACATGCTTTGAATTCCTGGATAATATTAATTGCTGTTGATATTTCAGGTATGGAAGAACCTTTTTGACCAACATTCTTGGGAGAAACTGGGTATTTACATCCAACAGGGATGCAGCAAAATTTGTTTTGTCATCAGAGTACAGCTTGTTCCGCTTTGCAAGCAGCAAAGCTGCTGAAGATATGCTAGGGAGTAACAATGTATCTTATGTAGCACCAGATCTTCATAGGAAGTTGAGAAGGTTGGTGGGAGAGCCAATGTCAGCAGATAATCTGAAGAGAAATTTTGAGAGAATGGAAGCCATCTGTCTTGAAATTCTTGATGGGTGGTCAGGGAAAACTGTCACTGCCATGGATGGCACTTCAAGTGTTAGTAATTTATCTAGACAAGTTATTTTTGTGGTGATTTCTACTTTCTGTGTATCTTGTTTGGCATGTTAAACAAGCTGAGATATAAATCTTTACTTGAAAAAGTTTCTATATGGTTTTGGACTTTTGTAGTTTGCATTTGAAGTCATTGGCCACATAATTGCAAGCATGGGAAGAGGACCAGAATTATCTAAATTGCACAAAAATTTCACTGAGATATTGGATGCAACAACCAGCTTCGCCATTAAAGTGCCAGGAACAAGTTATTACAGAGGATGCAAGGTATTCGATCGCTGACCAACATAGATTTTCTGTTTCATAGAGGGTCAAAATACACACGCGCGTGCGCGCACGCACGCACATACCAGTCGATTGTACAGTTTTTCTTAGAAGCATAAATCATTTTTCAAATTGAAGATTTACTACCCTGCCCTTAATTTATTTTCCAACATCCATTTTCTTTTCTTAGTGCAACCTGCTTTTAACATCCATCCAAATTGATCATAAAAATACATGTTTATATTCTCTTCTGACCAATTTGTAGTTTCTTTCTTTCCTATGAAATACACCTCATTTTAAATCTTTTTGTAATTTTTTACCACCCTATCTATTTCTTAGTTTACTGAACTTCATTCTTTTTCTCAGTGCAACATATTTGTGACATCCATGTCCAAATCAAATTTGCAAATTCACAAGCTCAAAATGGATATAATGTTTGGACACCATCATACAAGATTTTAGCAATTTCCAACATTCTTAATAGTTTGTACTAAAATATTTGTTGGATTCTAATGGAATTATGCCTTTGTTACTATGATATGCAGGCTAGAGAGAGTTTTATCGCTCTGTTGGACAACATAATGGATAGGAGAAGAAAAGGATTAGAAAACAAGGATGATTTCATTCAGTCAATGATCTCAAGAGATGGCCTTCCTCCAGAAGAACGACTGACTGACTTGGAGATCAAAGATAATTGTCTTGCTCTTCTTATAGCAGGATTTGCCACAACAGGGGCAGCTCTCACATGGTCAATGAAGTTTCTGGAGGAAAATCCTCAAGCAAAAGAAACCCTCATGGTATACAAGAATTATTATCATTATTAAGCATAAAATCTTAAGTACATATGAGCACAAATCCTAACCAAATAATGCATATTTGATGTAAGTTTCAACAAAATTGTTTGACAACAGGAAGAATACAAGAAGATTCAAGAGAAAAAGGTTGGATCAAATACAGCTAACTTGACATGGGATGATATCCAGCACATGCCATACACTACAAAAGTATTTATGTCCTTTCCTCCTTTTGAATTTTTCCAATATCTATCATACTAACATGGAAGCATTTATTTTACGATCCCTGTGTAAATATTACCAATTTTTTGCGTAACCCATAACCAATCAACTTCAACACACCACAAGATACGCTCAATGCACAAACACACTACTCATGAGCTATATATTAATATATTCTGACATTTTTACTCACAATTTGACAGGTTATATTGGAAACGTTAAGAATGTCAAATCCGTCTCAATGGAGTGCTCGCAATGTTCTCCAAGACTTTTCATTGCATGGTAGATCTCCATTTATTTCATTGGTTGGCCTATGATTTATTGTTGTTATAATGTATATATTAGGAATATGTTAAACTGCTTTACAGTAACAGATTTAATGCTTTCACTACAAATAAATTTTTAGTTTTGTTCACATCTTATGAAAAAAAAAACCTGAACTCAAATTTTAAAACCACTTTAGAATTTTTAAATTGAATGTACATATATAATTTAAATTATATATATTATTTTGGGATTTGTAGGTTTTACCATCCAAAAGGATTGGATTCTTTCAATTGATCACTGTGCTCTCCATTATGATCCTGACCTCTTTCCAAATCCAACAAACTTCAATCCTTCAAGATTTGATGTAAGTGGACAATCCTGAGTAAAAATAGTTCAAATATATATTTATGTTCATATACTTTTAACAGCATAAAAGATGCAGTAGAAACATATTTTACTTTCTTAAATATAGATTAGAAGAAATCTTAATAAGATTGACCCATTTACATGTAAATGTGGAATCTGATCCTGCATTGTTAATGCAGGATCTAAACATATATAATTAATAAATCCAGATTTAATTAAATAAAAAAATGTTTTTACGAAGGACAAGAGGGAGTTTTAGAATGATCCGGTTTGTTATATTTTAGAGAAAGTTGTTAAGAATAGACAATGCAATGTAGATGATGACAAGGGGAAAAAAAAAGCCCCAAAAAATCTATGCAAATGATCAACCTAGCCATATCTGTACTGTTTGCTAGAACCATAGAATTTTTCAAAACCATGGAAATTTCTACAAATATAGAATATATTTGGAAATTGTCGTAATATGAGAAACTAATTTGACGACCCTATTTTTCTATCCATGATCTCCAAAAACCTCACTCCCTTTTCTATACTTCTATGTAGATTTCTAGGAATTCAATTTTCTTTCTTATAACTCTAATGAGGCAATAAGACCTTTCAAAATAATAAAAAATGGGGAATGTTTTGAGGGGCAGGCGTTATCCCTCTATTATTATGATCCTCTAGATGGAAATAATTTTTTGAGGCCAACACACCAAGTATAATGTACTTTAACAAGCAATACAATGTACTACAAGTGCCCAACCCTTATTACTTTTAATGACTTAATCCATGCAAGAACTAAATTCTAGAAGTTGTGTATGGGGATGCTCTCATAATAAATGAACTACTTCCTTTTTCAACTTTCCCTAAATGCACTAATGTATTATAGATTTTTTGAATTCAAATTAGAACCCTATTGACATAAATGTTGTTGACTCATAATAGTTGAGAAAAGATGAAAAAGAGGCCAAAACCCTTGAGGACCCACTATAAGGTTCCACATGTAGGGTTAATCTTGTATGCACCTCTTTATATTTTTTCTTTGTTGTGTGCATATGATAATCTTTCTTTACTTGATTCATCATCCTCATGAATGTAATGGATGCAGTAGATAATTTGAATGACATTACAAACCACTCATATAGACCATATCTTGTTTTGAATGATTTCTTCCATTCATATCCTTCTCGGATATGTATTTGATAGTATCCACTCCTTAGATCAAATTTTGTGAAAAAATTAGCTCCTGCAAGCATATCCATCATGTCATCTAGGCGTGGTATATGAAACCTATATTTTATGGCAATTTTATTAATAGCTATATTATCTATACTCATCCTCCATGTCCCATCCTTCTTGGGAGTCAATAGTACTGGAGTTTCACATGTGATCATACTTTCATTTATAGATCCCTTTCTCATATTGATTTTGATACTGTCTATTTAATTATGCATCTAATGTTGGGATTATCTTGTATGTAGCTTGATTTGGTAGGGATGTGCCTACATCTTTGGTTCCAATAATTTGATTGTTCCATTAAAAATCTATTGCAAGTACAATTGAAAAACTTAAAATACCATAATGGAATTAATACACCTATATAGATTACACCATCATACTTTCAGAAGACTCGGACCACGCCCGACAACGTCCTCTACCTTCCTGTGGCACTTGCATGATCAATTTCCCCTAGTTCTACTTCTCCATCAAAAGCAACTGTAAACTACTCCAAATAACGGAAAACAAACTCTAAAATAGAAAAATAAATACACCAAACCGAGCATCTCTAAATTGTAGACAAATCTCCAATTCACTCTGAGATCTGAAAATGTTGTCTGACTTCCCAAAAATGATAAAAGGCAAAAATAGCTCTTTTAGGGAACTTGGTTTTGTCCTCAAACAATCACGCTGAAAAACTCGTCCATAAGTTCTTAGGCGTCACCTCAATGATTTCTCACAAACCCTATGAGCTCCTTGAAATGATAGGAGTGAGGCTTGGTTCGCCTTTACAAAAACTCCAAGATTGTGTGTCTAGAATGAGGGGGGGAGTTTATATAGCATTCCCCAACCCGAACTATGGCTTATAACCTATATATGCCATGCTAAAATTAGCATGAGCTCGCTGGTGTGGAAATTGATACCATCTTCTGTGGTAGCGGAGGTTGGCAATTCAAGTCTCCCGCTAATTTTTTTACCACTACCGCTACTAACTTGTCGAGCTACCCACTCCTATGTCAATCTGTCACCTTGAGCACCTGAGCTATCTGTCTAACTCGATTGCACTACCTCTCGACTCGGCCGCACTACCTCCTGAGCTACCATTTTGAGTGGGTCGGTGGGATTATTCCCACATTGGGTGGATTAGGGATAAATAAAGAATTGAAATAGGATTTGAATTCCCAAGCCTTATGCGGTTGTGGCCACATCTGAACCTCTTTTGCCACCTAGGTGATATAGCCCACTAGGCTATGCAGAGAATGGTTGACGAGTTGATTGGATGATTTTTTGGCTTTCCTGCATGAGTTGTTTGAGCTACCCCATCGCATTGTGTGGAATGTTGGTGAGCCTGAGATGGTTGGCGAGTTGAGTAAGTTGTGGTGGCAGGCCATGTGGTGGACTGAGGACCCACTATGTGGATCTCTTCTTCATCTGCTACATGTCATCATGAGATGGCACACATATAATGTGATAGAAACTATAGTGTAATTGAATAATTAATATTACACTAATACTAGGTCAGTTAGGTCCCCTTTCAAAACAAAAGTGGACCCCACTGTTGAACCCCTTTTTTGCACATGCTCGACAAAGACCGGCGAATCGAACCCAACACATCCAAGTAATTTTTTTTATCTCGACCAACTTTGAAATACGCAAATAGGCTCTCTACCATGAGTTAGGGTCCTGATCTTCCTGTGCTTTCTTGTTGACCAACATTAAATTGAACTTTGATCAGTAACAACTTGAGCATAAGGTGTATGTTTTACATGTTCCAATAGGCATTGGAAAAATAATGTAGTGATCTTCCATACTGTACCCGTTCAAGGAGAACTTGGGAACATCTAATGCCCAAAAATTTCCTCCAAATCACACCTCCCCACTGAGAAGGATTTTGTTCTACCAAAATCTTCAACTAGATCTGGTAAACTCTGTATTTTCCATGGAGATCTTAGTGGACCCTATGGTCTTCAATATTGCTGCTCCAAAATTAGAAAATTTGTTTCTGAACCAAAATCATTGTGGAAAAATTCAATCACCCACTGAATCTACTAAACAAATATTTGTATCAACCCAAAGTACATAAACTAGAATATAGCATAGTGGTCAAAGTTACAAAATGTATTGAAATGCCAAGAATGTCACAAAAAATGGATTAATGTAAATAGACACAAAGTACCTTCCAAAGAGGCAATGTTTAACTAAATCCTTTTGAATTGGAAAACAATGCAACTGCAACTAAAAAATTGGATCAATATGAAACAGACGACTGAAATGCCAACATTAGACAAGTGTCCACTAACCCTATAAAAGTATCAAATCTGTAAAATATCATTGAAATCGATCAATACGAAATAGACGACTAAATGCCAAACGTAGGCAAGTATCCATTGATTTGGTGAAACTGCAAAGTACTATAAATGATAAGTATGAAATAGACTACCAAATTCTGACAATAGGCGTGTGTCCATTGTCTTGAGTGTGAAATTGTCAGTCACAAAAAAATATCATATTAATATCACTCCAAAAAGATCATGGAATTGATTCGGAAATCAAACTACAAAAATTCCTATAATGAGGCTTAGAGTTAGACTAAATCTCTAAAACTACATGTGAAAGTAATATTTCTACACAAATGTCACATCCAAAATGGTGAAACTACCAATATTGGAAAATATCACATGGTGCAACTTTCAAACATGATGTGCCCAAATGTGGGTCTTAAATACGACAACAGCTACAAATCCAAAATTAGACATACTTAAAATGCCCACTAAAATATGTATAGACTGTTATCTAAAACATAATGGAAATTGTCATCCATAAATGTGAGAAAAATCTGATTATGTTAAACATGTTTCTCAAATCTTCCCTACAGGGAAGACCATTAACCAAATTCAAAGCCAAAGTTATATGGGGAAAATATCCTTTCAACATACAACATGAATCCCACAGAATATGCTTTAAAAATAAGCATGCTAATCAACAATATCAGCTATGCAAATAAAAAACTTTATCCAAGAAATCAAGTTTTACCAATACGAGGGTTGGTCCCTCTTTTTGGTTCAACAACTTAAATAGAAGGCTACACCACCTAGAAAACCCTCTGTATAACGAGGGTAGCGATGAAACCCTATGTTTTCAAATAGTTCGAAAATAGTTCCAAAACAAGGTATATCTTTCCAACAAGCCACACAAAGGTTATCCATACATTGATATGAAAACCAAAACTATGTACAATAGCCATTTCTCTTTAGACAAGAAATGTATCGAGTAATTTTATGTTCATTCTGAAACTGAGAACTATGCGCCCTGTGAGCAAAGGTTAACAAATTGTTGAATTTTAAACAACCTTAAGAATGCATCTTGCAATTGCTTAAGAACAGTTGTGAACTCTAAAAGCAACTGATAACCAAATAAATACCCAAATCAAATCGAGTGCAAAAACAATGTCCTAATGCCTTGATCAATATCCTAATGTCATTTCCATATCTGAAAATGGAATAGGTCTTTTCACTTGCTTCTAATTAAAGGACATAGGTGTAAAACAAATACAAATATCATACTAGAAAGAAAAGCTTCACAATATGGTTTTCACTCACCTAAGCACTGTGACCAATGTTAACTGGCTGGATTCCATTTCCATATGCATCACCCTACAAGTGAGATCAAGATAAATCTATATGTCCCTCTCATCACGTGGTTCTCTTTTTTCTGTAAACAACCTGTACTCCCAACAACTGCACATTGCAAATGGAAGATCAATAAGCCCAAATGCCTGCACAAACTGAATCAAAACCACTAAAAATCTGATATCAAAAATGTAAAACATAAGCTAATCCTACATTCTACTAGATCTTATACCAACAACTTGATCTGTGAACTATAGTAGACCCCTTACTATCAAATAGTTTAAAATATATCTCTAAAAAGTGACCATAAAAATTAGCTTTTAAATACCCTGCAAATCACCAATCAACTAGCATGCAAGAAATAATAGTACCATGTAAGAACAATTGATAACGGATTTTGGAAATGTGTTTACGTCTTTAGGTCCACTAATGTCAATGTTCCATTAAAAATCTATTACAAGTACAATTGAAAAACTTACAATACCATAATGGAATAAATAGACCTATAGAAATTACACCATCAAACTTTTAGAAGACTTGGACCATGTCCGAAAATGTCCTCTACCTTCTTGTAGCACTTGCACGGTCAATTTATCCGCTAGTTCTTCGTAAGAATCAACTATAAAATACTCCCAATAACAGTAAAAAAAAAATTAAAATGGGAAAATAAATACATCAAATGCAACCTATCTGAATTATGGATAAATCTCAAATTCACTCTCCGAGATCTGAAAAAGGTCATCAGACTTCCCGAAAATGAAAAAAGGTAAAAATAAATCCTATTAGAGAACCTGACTATATCCTCAAACAATCACTGCTAAAAAACTCCTCCACAATCTCTTCAGCGTCTCCTTTGCGATTTCTCATGAACCCTATAAGCTCCTTGAAATGCCTAGGAGTGAGGCTTGGCTCCCCTTTACAAAAACTCCCAGCTTGTGTGTCTAGAATGAAGGGGGATTTATATAACATCCGTCGGCCCAAACTATGATTTATAATCCATACGCGATACTAAAATTAGCATGAGGTCGGTGGTGTCGTAGTTGGGATTGTCTGCTGTGATCAGGGAGGTCATTAGTTCAAGTCTCCTGCCATTTAGTTTTTCGTTACTACTTGCTAACTCGCTAGGCTACCCGTTCCTACGCCAAGGTGTCACCGTGAGTGCCTAAGACGTCTGCCTAACTTAGTCGAACTACCTCCCGAGCTACCGTTTTGAGTGGATCAGTGGGATTAGACCCACATTTTGTGGATTGGGGGATAAATAAAGCCTTGAAATAGGCTTTGATCACCCAAGACTTACGTGGTTGTGGCCACATCCAAACCTCTTCTTCCGCCTAAGTGATATATCCCACTGAGCTATGCTAAGAACAAATGGCAAGTTGAGTGGATGGTTTGTTGGTTCGGCTGCACGAGTTGGTTGAGCTACCTTGTCAAGTTGTGTGAAAATTTGGTGACCCTAAGTTAGTAGGCGAGTTGAGTAAGTTAAGTTGTGATAACAGGCCATGTGGTGGCCTGATGGCCCACCATGTGGCCCTCATCTTCATTTGTCAGGGGTCATCATGAGAGGGAAGTCACAAATATAATGTCCAAGTTAACCCCACTATTGAACCCCTTTTTTGCACATGTTCAACGAAGACCGAAAAAATTAACCTAACATGTCCAAGTTAATTTTTGTCTCGGACAACTCCGAAATATACAAATAGGATCTTAGCAATGAGCTAGGGTTCTGATCGACCTTTGCTTTCCTATTGACCAACGTTGACATGAAATTTGACCTGCGACAACTTGATAATACAATGTTTGTTTTACATGTTCCAATAGGAACTAGAAATCTAACACAATACTCTTCCATACTGTACTAATTTAGAGGTAACTTGGGAACATATGATACCCAAAAATTTCCTTCGGATCATTCCCTTTCTTAAACCATGAGACCTGATAGGGAAAATGATGCTTTTCACATGGAAATTCTAACGTATCTACCATTTCTTTGAAACCCCATATTTTTCACAACTTCCACCATTAATGATAATGTTACATACCTTTCCTCCATATGTGCACCTTGTTTATAAAATAATTTTCAAAACTATGACTCACCACCTTGAAAGCGTTCTTTCATTAGGGCAATCATTGTTATTCTCATCATAATATTCTCTCCCACATATGGTGCAACTTCTATTTCTTGTTTTTCAACTTCATCCTCAATAATGTTTAATCTAGGATGATCTTCTTGTTTCCTCTCTTGTACATGATATTGTGGACATTAAAATTCCCTATGCCCTTCTTCACCACACTTATAACAAACATAAGGTCTACGTGGGTCATCCCATCCTCATCCACTACCATAATTATTTTCCCTCTCTTAATCCCTCTTCCTCTTTGTTGGTTTTGGAAACCTTCCCTGTTATCTTCTTTCCCCTCTTGAGATGTTTATCCTCTTATGTGAATATACTCACCTCATCCTCTTATTAGATATGTTTCTCCTCTCTTTAGTCCTTCAAATCTTCTAAAAACCACTCTAGTCTATTTTTCTCCTGCCTTTAAAGTTAATTGATAAACTACTTCCATGCTATTATTCCTATGGATGCTTAGTTCATCTTAAATAGAAAATATAAAACCATTTACATACCTTACAACCATTTTCTCTTCCATTTCATCATGTTCTACTCAAATGGACAACTTGTAAAATTCATCAATATAATCTTGGACACTATAATCTTTCTACCTCAAAATTTGAAATCTTCTATATAAAGTTTGAGCATAGTCCATGGGTAAAAATTGTCTTCAGCTTCATATCCATCTTACTCTAATTCTTGATATTTTTTGTTTCTTTTCACTACCCTCTCCTTTTGCAATTGGTCCCACCATATCATTTCATGTCCCTTCAAAAAAAATTCATGCAAATTTAACCTTTTTCTCTTATGTCATAGGATTTCATTTGAAGAAAGTTTTCATGCTATTTAACTAGTATATCAAATCTTCTAGTTTTTAAACTAGTATATCAAATCATTTAGTTTTAAACTTCCACAATAGTAATAAACTTCTACCTTAATCCCATCGTTCCTTCCTTTAAGTTATTTAATTGGAATTCATTTAATGGTTTGTGGTTTCTCTTCTTCTTCTTCATTATGTGTTTAATCTTCTTAATCTAACTCTTCTAATGTATCATCTCCTCTACACCTTATCCTCAAGAACATAATAAATTATGGTAAATCCTCTATTTTCCTCTATAATTGTTGTAAAGTTAGATGCATATGCTCATTACCCCCCCCTCAACCTCTTTTCTATGTATCTGAAACATATACTTTGATACCAAATTATGGGGCCAAACAAAATAACAAAAACTTAGTAACAAAGGAAACTTTCCAAATAAAACTATCACAATCCTCCTTATTCTCCCCATTTTAATTACATTAGAGGTAATATTACTCACATTTCAATATAATACTAATTAAACTTGGCTTCTAATCCAAACTTGAATAGACCTACTATTTTTAGTAAAACTTACCATTTATAACAATGGTTATTTTTAGTAAGTTTTAAATTTTAGCTTTTTGGATCCTACAAACTTGCATTCATTATCCAAGCATCTAAAATTAATTTTTTGCTTACGTTTCAACTCAAGTTGACTCATGGTTACAAAGATAATATATTATTTAATTTATTAAAAAAGTCTTCAAACCGAATTTCCGAGCCCTAAATGGATGATTTTGGCTTCCAAAATTGTCGAAATATATTGTAATTAGCTAACGTAACTTAACACAATGCAGATATTTTTGAGATATTTTCGTAAAAATAAAGTTGTTTTAGTTCATGGAATAAAATTTATGGCCTCCATAAGGCAAGCCAAATCTGATTAGAGAAGAGTGTCTCCTTCTTATCCATAGATTCTCAGTCAAGATATCTACATTAGCATATAGTTTTTATTCTTAAAGTGAACATATGAATTTTTAATATTATATAATACTTATAATTAGATTTGTATTTTAACTAGTTAGTTCGAATGGAAAATTTCCTAAATCAATCATTCCATGTCTAGTTAATTCGTAGAGTACATGGTCTTTTACCCCACACATGAAAGTTTCCTCTCTAATTTTTGTTATTTTACCTCTACAAGATCCTATTAATGGTCACAAGGATCTTATATGAGTGACCAATGCTAATAATAGTTGGAACCTCCTTCCCAAATGAAAATACCTTCTAGATGGTGGCTAGCACAAGCTAGATGAAAAGGATCCCCTTTTTTGCTAGTATTTTTGCAACATAACTACCTATTTTTCCTATAATATTTTCCTTTTATTCCATGTTAAGACTTATTTTTAGGCTTTGTTATTAGGCCCTTTATCGACATAGTGTGGCATTCTCATACCTTTGATTTTTCTTGAATAGCTTGCATTTTTGTTTTGCAACAATATAACTCTATTTCATAAAAAAAATAGTTATGATATTTAAAAGTTACATGATTTCAATTAAATCAAAATAAATAGTTGTTATTTAATATGTACAATTTTATAATTATATGCCTTATTTACCATGTCACATAATTTATGAGGTTAACACAATTTAGTTTTACATGACCAAATTTATTAGATTTGGAAATTATAATATTGAAGTCAATAATATTTACCTTGTTTCTCTTTAAGAACAAAAAATATCGAGTGTTGTTTTAATTTTACTAAATTAAAATTACACTGAATTTTAAGAGCATATAAATATTGGTCTTATGCAGGAAACCATTGAAGGGCGTATTCATTTATTGGATTTGGAGGAGGCATTAGATCATGTCTAGGAATGAATCTTGCAAAATTAGAGATGACAATTTTTTCTCTATCACTTGTGCACAAAAATTTAGGTAAATATCTACGTATCTATTAATTTTTTATGTTATATATGCCCCTTCCCTCACATTACATTTACACATTCTTTTTTGAAAATTCATTTTTTCCTTTCAGTAATATGGTTGGAATATTTTTGTTTATAATTTTAGTTGAACACATTGTTTTTTTTTTGTGTAGATGGACAAGTGTGAGAAAAGAAAATGCCTTAAGTCCAAGTTTTATAAGAGTGGTGAAAGATGGATATCAAATAAAAGTAGATCCCAAATAAAATACTTTAAATTACATTTGTTATGATAAAAATTGTTGTGTTTATGAAGGTAATGTTTTGGTGAGAGCATGTACCCCCTTAAAGAGGCAAACCAAATCAAACTTCTTCTTATAAATCCTCTATAAAATTAAAAGGGAGTTCTAGGGTATACATATGCCCCTTCTTGTTCCTATTTATTATTATTGAAAGGAAAATAATATATTTTAATAGAAAACAATATTAATATTAATCATAATCATATTATATTTTTTTAGTTATATTAAAATTCTATCTTTTAAGAAAAAATCCTATTTAATTTTTATAAATAGTTTATCAGTTTCTTATTTACATGTTTACCAAAAAAAAAAAAAAATAACTTTTTACGAGATGTTACTTTTATCATGTATGTTTATATACTAAAACCATGTGCATTTGTATATGAGCATGATAGGATCATAATGATTGGGAGGTAAGTGGGGCCATCATCATCCACATGTGGACAATTGGATTTGAAAAAAGTATTTGAATACTCTAAGATATATGTTGGATTACCAAATCATCTAATCCCTTTCCATTATTTATATATTTTTGATATACATAGATTTGATATTTAGAAAAAAAACAACATTCAATATATTTTGATATGTATATATGATTTTTACAAGAAAATTCAGTACTTAAAATAATAGATAAAAACTCACTTTTCTCCACAATATTTCCTTTTTTCCCTCGAGCTTAATGAGATAATTTGGAGATGTGACTCATTTACACTTTCCAAACATACATATAGAAGATCCTTACTAAGAGAATGGGTTATCAATTCTTATTTTGTCTTAACTATAAATTCTACCTCTCTTCCACAGGGAAACCTTTCTTCTCACCAAAACTAATATCTGAATCATTTGGATCATGATGGATTGGATATTTTAAGGATTCATTTGGGCAAGTAAGGCTTGGAATTCATTAGATTTAACATTATCTTGAAAATGTGGTGCAATAAGAACATATTATGTTGAAGAGATCTCTTGATTATGTGGTGCAACAAAAACATGCTCTATTAAAGTACCCTCCCATCACATGACCTTGTTATTTCTCTTTCATTACACCACCTAAAAAACATCAACAATAATATTTTGTATTGGATTCTATATGTATGGGTAGGAAACACCTATATGACCATATTCAAAGCATTGCTAACATCTAAAGGTAATATTTTCATCATCAACATTTTCAGTTCTATATGCACCCCCAAAGAGGTAAAAAAACGAAATGTAAACATTTTTTATGCTAAAATCCACCTCTACAAAAATATTTTCACAAAACTTACCCTTTGGTTATGGATCAAGAGAAATATATTTTCTAATTAAATTTCCTATGCTTCTATTATGGTTGGAAGCATATTAAAATGTAAAGGTGAAATTCACATCCTATTGTAGTGCCCACTAGTTTTGCTCCCCTTGATGACATTGACTCCATGTTTCATTCATGATTGGGATATTTGATTTGATATTATAATCGCTATTTGATTTGAATAATTAGTATTTTTTTGTCATATCAGTGCTTGTTGTTAACTCATTTTTAGAAGGTTGATATACGAGGCATGCGATGCCAATTTACTGCCATTATCATTACCACTTGATTTAGATATGATATTATGTATATTATTGATCTAAGGTTTACACGAACTATCTTTTGGATAGTTGTCGATATATATATATATATATATATATATATATATATATATATATATAATTTGGTCATCTCTTTACCTTTAATATGTTAACCTGACTTGACAAGTTGTGTATGAGGCACACTGTGCCAAGTTACTATTGTTACTATTATTGCTTGTTTTGGTGATGTTACTATGGATGAATATTGAGATGAGATTTAGATGGATTATATCTTGATATATTATGGATGATCATCAGTTTGGTTATTTATATCATTATGGATAGAAGTTGATTAATTGATCTGAATGGTATAGTTTGAGGTGTATATGATTATTTTAGACGTATGTATTATTGTTTCACTTGGTTTATTATATCAAGAAGGTATGACGACATGTAAATAGAATGTGCATGTTACAAGAGAACATGGGACTCAAGGTTTTCACATCCAAGATTTCACAATTGGACGTATGGGTCTAATCCTCACCCCTTTGTTTGATCAGTTGTATCTTGTTTGTCCTTGGTTTTGAGTGGATATGAGAAAACAATTTTCCTTGTGTATGTTTAATCAATTATTGCAGCCACCATAGGTTGTTTCCTCCTTGGAATCATTTTAGTTTTAATTATTTTAACCTCATGTTAAAGTCATTTTTAAGGGTCTAATGATCCCCATTTCTATTAGGAGTGTTTTTTTTATAATTAATCATGTTTAAGGAGGTATGGAACCACCTAAGCAAGGGTTAGGTGGGCCCCACCACCTCTTAAAGTGGGCCACTTTTTCCAAGCCCAAAATTGGGCTAAAAAGAGAAATTGTAAGGGGTGTTCTACCCGTTAGTGGTATCATTTACATAAAAATGGACCCCTTGGACCCTACCTATGAGTGTGGGGGGGTGTGTGTCTTTTGAAGGTTCAAATGGGCCTTTCCCTCACATTTGAGCCCCTCTTGTCCACATACAAATTTAGGAACTTGTTTTGTGAGCTACCTTGAGATTTGAATGAGATTTTATTTTGTTTAATTTTGATTTTATGGGATTTTCATCCATTTTGTATTTTATATTTTGTGTGATGGGGATGGTTGACACATGTCACCCTATCATTGGTGAGGATATTTTGGATTCCTCTTCTTATTCCTCCACTTTGGATAGGGTAAGGACTTCTTGCCTCATTTTTTGTTCTTGGAGTTTTAGGGAGATCTTGGAGGAGATAAGAGCTTGGAGAGCTTGGATTGCACTTAGAAGGTGGTTTGTTTAGCTTGTGAGGTAGGCCTCATACCTATTAGTTTGGATTTATGTGTTTAAGAGAATTATGGATTGGTATTTTTGTTTTGGTCTTAGAAAATTTTCTTGTGTTTTGTTTAATGGAGGTGTGAGCTTGTAGTTCCTTTGTTGTTTTCATCCATCTCACTTGAAATGGTTTTTGGAGTGTTGAGAAGAGGAAATAAGCCCTCTTGCGAAGCACGGTGATTCCTTTTTGTGCTCTGGGTTATGTAAGAAATAAGGAGTGGGGTTCTTGATACTTCTTGCAAGTGATGAAATCCTTTGGAATGATGGAATATGTGATCAAGTGGGAAATCTTTCCCTCTTCCCCTTCATGAGAAGTTTGGAGCTTCTTGTTGGTGTTTGATTTTTTTTTGGTATTTTTTGATGTTATGAAACCCTCTCTTTCTTCTCATACCTTGTGCATCTTGGAGGCTTGTAACTTATCTCTCACATGGGCTTGGAGGGAGCCTAACATGTTCTCCATATTTAGAGATGGCATGTAATGATGCCAATTGGTTGGGTGGATAGTCAAACCACCTCTCTTGTGTTGGAGACTTCGTATCCAACATTGGATAATGATTAGTGTTAACTTTACAAGTTACCCTTTCTAGGAGGGATCTTAAAAAATTTCGTGCAAATTCTTTGCCCCTCCCATTTCTTGGTTTTTTTGAATTTTTTTTTCAAAATTTGCCTTATCATATTTTTCGAGTTTAAGAGATTTTTTTGTGTTTTACATTCAGAACGAAAGTTAAGTTCCCAAATATGAATTCCAAAATCACAATTCATAATCGGAATTTGGAATCTTGAATATGTTTTGAACAAAATTTTCCTTTCAGAGTCTAAATTCTGAAGCCTAATTTTAGAACTTTGGGGTTTTGGACTTCAGGGATTTTCAAGCTTTTTACATGTTTTGCGCAACAAAAATCCGATTCCTGAATTTACGAATTCGTAAGTTTTCATTTTGGAGCCTTCATTTTTCATCGTTTCGGGGATTTTTGATCTTCGATACTTCGGAAATTTGGAACTTTGGGCTTCGGAGTTTAGACTACATTTTGCATGAGGTTTACGTGCCGACTTTTAAAAGTCTTATTTTTGAAGGAATTTATTGTCCAACCAATTCACATGTGTCGGCTTGTGGTAAAAAAATTTCACCTCCCTATAAATATGTAAGTTTTTTACTAATAATTGTTTACTGGTTGATTAAGTACATTGAAACACTAACATTTTTGTGCACCCTATCGTACTCCCTAAGACAATTTTTGATACACTATTCTCATATTTTTCTTGTGGATTTGGGAAAGTTTTACAAATTTCATTTTTATTATTGACTTTGGGGGTTCTTTCTCTATTTTTACTTAAGCTCATTTCATTTTCCCCTTGCTCTTGTTCTTAGTTTCAAAGATGGCTTGTCCTTCCTTATCATTTTGTTTTTTTTTAAGTCTCAATACAAACTGATCCATAAGCAAAACATTTGGCACTTATGAAACAAAAGTGTTGGTGACTTCATGGTTCCAAGTTTTCAGAGATTCTTTGCTTGGCACTTCAGGTTTCAAAAGTGTTTCATTTAAAATGATTTGATTTTTGTATTTCAGGGTTTGTGGATTTTGGGCTTTGGAGATTATCTATTTCACATATTTCAAGTTTTAGAATAGTGGATTTCATATTTTTCAGGTTGGAACCTTTTGGGTTTTCTGAGGCCAAGTTTTCGAAGACTCTCTATTTTAGGTTTTTGAAGGTCTTCCATTTTGGAACTTCGGAGGTGGGATATTTCAATTTCGTACTTCTCAATATTTAGAATTATATGTTTCAGAATGTCCTTCATATCGGACTCTCTAAAATTTCTGATATCCAGGCTTTCGAAACTTTTCTATTTGGAGTTTTAGATCTACTTATCAAGAAGAAAGTTTTGATTTCATAACTTTGGACTTTGGGATTTCAGAATTCTAGGTTGGTTTTGTAAGGTGTTTAGCACACATATTTCTCCACTTTGAATTCTGAATTCTCAAGTTTTTCAATAGGAAAGATGTTTGGTTCTTCATCAAAAGGGAAGGACGAGATGAAATACGACTACCAAGGGGTGTCATCCCCTTCTAACATCTCTTCTGAAGTAGTAAATATTGAAGATACAGACTTTGAGCATGTAGGCATGGTTGAATTTTGGGAAAAGGTCAAGGCCCCTAATAAGAATCCATGGATGCAAGCTATATATGATAGTGGACTTCCTCTTATAGCTGTATTTTCCAAGTCAATTCCATGTCATGAGTTTGTCCTCGTAGCGGCATCACACATTGATAAACACACACGCACTATCAAAGATGATGATGGTAAATAGAAATAAGGGTGGATAGTGACTTATTTTAGGAACTTCTAAAGCTTCCTGATGCCAAAACTTATACCACTATCTCGCCAGAGTCAGATCTAGAACATTGGGTAATAGAAAATGAAGTTTCCAAGAAGATCGTCACCAAGAGTTACCTGACTAAAGCTAAAGGCACTATGTCTAAATTTCCTAAGACTCTTCCCCACTCTGACTTTATTTAGGAGGTCAATGATATCATTAATCTATTGAGCAAAGCTACAGGTCTTTTGTCTGCCAAGGAATTCCAAGAGTGGATGTACCTCTATATAGCTATAACACATAAGCGATGTTATTTTCCATCAATTAGAGGATATGTTGAGTTCAAGAAACTTCTTTATGACCTCCCATATGTTATATGAAGTGGCATGAATGAGGGAGTATTCAGGGCTTAATCTAAAGGGAGTTAGGACCACAGACATATATATATGAGTACTACCCTAAGCTCACCCTAACGGAAGTTTCTAATCACTTTTAGAGGGTAAGTGATGCATTTTTCACACTACTCTTGTACACTTTTGACAAGGATTTGTATAATCGAAGGATTTCTAATAAATATTTGAAAGAAATATGGAAGTGGTGAGGTATCTACCTATAGTTGCCAACATTCACTTATATTAGGGTTATAGGGTTTACAGGTACTCCTTTTAAATTTCCAATATGCCCAACATATAAATGGGTTTTGATGCAGTTAGTTTGACAATTGTTTCATTACCATCAGATCCAGCACGATTGACACAAAGCAGGCATTCATTTCCTAGTAACCATAGGAAAATATACATGTAGAAATATACATAAGCCTAAATATGTTTAAGGAGAGATGTCTCATATGACTCTTAAGACATTCCATCTGCACACTAACTTCGATCATTGGGATAAATTGGTTAAATAAGATTGGCTAACATGCATGTACCTTAGCTAGAGGATATTTGGATTCATTATCAGGATGAATGTGCTATCAGGAAGATAATATTTGAAAGGTTAACTCTGAAGGAAATCAAATGCTATGGGATTACAATTATTCCTAAAGGCCTAAAAGATGACAATCAAGTGTTGGATCCTTCCTATAAAGATGGAAGTGTCACAAATCAGCCTTTGCCTTGGATTGATTAGTTAATTGAGGTGTGTAGAAACATAAAGGACAGGGAAGGCCCCATGTTACAAAGGACTTATCAATGGTTGGTAGCTTTGGGGATTACACCTATGGATTCAGACGAACTAGAAATAGATTCAGTGTAAGTACACTCATCAACAGGTCAACCCACTCCATCAAAAGGAAAGAGATCAACTTATAAACCCATTACCAAACCATGAAATATATATTTTGTTTAAAAGGGTTCAGGATCTACTTCTTGCATTCCAACTACATGAATTGTATCTCCTTAAGTATCACAACCAAGTGAAGTGATTTATTTAAGTGTTTCACCAAGGATTCCTCAAGTGTCGCAGTCTCTCCCTCGCCCATCTCTTCCACTTTCACCACCTTCAGTTCCTCTTTCCCCTCCATCTCTCACTCTCCCTTTGACTTTGTCTTCCATTTCTTTTGTTCCTCATTTCCCCTACATATCTTGTCACATCTCCCTCCATGGCCCATGTTTTCTCCTCCCTTCCAACACTCTCTGTCAGAGAGATCTTGAGAATGGGGTCTCCTTTTACAACCCCCTTCCAAAGAAATCTCTTCTTCCTCAAAATCCATTACACTCACACCTTAGATCCACTCTTTCCACTTCCACCTCCATTTTCACCTGGTTAATTCCACCTTCTGTGACTGTGACTAGTGCCACAGTAATATCAACTACCATTAAGTATGCCAATGATGTTTCTACATCATCTTCTTCTATTTTGAAATGGTTGCAAAGGAAAACACCAAAAAAAAAGAAGAAAGTGCATATTGTTGATGTTGTTGACTTAAGTGTTCTAAATCTGAGTTCTAAAAGGAATGCTAAGATATGCATCCAAGAATTGTTTCAAACTTATCAGTGGATCAGACAAGTAAAAGGTTTCATTGAAATAGCCACTCCCGCAACAGCAAAAACTAAGGAAATGATCAAGGAGGTAGATTATCAAGTTTTAAGGTTTTCTCTTGGGAAAGCCACCCACGAAGGTGCTAAAAAAGATGTTCAAGTTGCCATAGGGAATTATTTTAGAAAAATATGATAAGGACAATGCAACCAAGGATGAACTTAAAGGAAAGGTTGAGCATGTAACTGCTCTCTTAACCAAGATTACGTAGCTGATCCAGAACTACTACTGCCCTCACTATTTCCCCGATCTTCGATGATATATCTTATTCCATGGTAGAGAAGATCTGGCAGAAAGGATGAGTAGTGGGAGTTTGGATGGATAAAATAATTCAGGAGGGTGAGAAAACTATTAAAATTTTTGTTGATTTTTATAATGACTTATTTTCAGAGAAGGATGTAGTTTCCAAAATGAGGGAATTTCTCACTCAGGAGAGTGATAATTTTGAGCTTACTCTTGAAACATGGGAGGGTTGCATAATGAGAAGACAAATTTTTGCATTTAAAGGAAGGTGTCATTGATGAAATAGCAAAGCCATTTGAGCTTCTATGAGGCCATGAAGTTCAAGGTCAGGATATTACAGGAAGTATTTGGAAGTTTGGAGGAAAGAAGGATCAAAGTGGTTGGTGGTTTAAACGATATCATACAAGAATTTGACAGAATCAATGCAAGTTTCTGAATAAAATTGTTGATACATTTCTAGTTGAGTAGATCATCACTCGATTCAAGAATATGGTAAATGAGGATAATGATGTCACAAAATATTTTGGCATCAACTTTATTCATCAGTTGGTATCTTACCAAAACTTTCTGAACTCAACTGAAGGAATTTATGAGAAAAATGAGAAGGTTTCCTGGGAGGTTAGCTAAAGAAATCAAGACAACATATGTGTTGAATCATTATGCGTGTGGACCCAACAATGAGGAGCTTCAAGGAATTATCAAACATTTTCTAGCTTTCAAGTACAAGTTGGTAGAGGAAGATGGAGAAAATACAAAAGAACTAGAGAAGGAAAAGGATGCTCCTAGTCCTAGCTAGGCATGACAGTCATTGTTGGATAGCCTCTAAGCTTTGAAACCAGTGGAAAGTTGTAGGGTTGACTCGGTCAAACCTGTGTAACTATTTGTTGCTATTTTCATGGGAGGTTGTTCCCTAAGACATTAATGCATTCTATTTTTAGTAATTTATAGTTAAGAGGTTGAGATATAATCACTCAATCTCCTCGGTCTATAAATATTAGAATGTAGTATGTTTGAAGGGACTTTCAGATCTTATTATAAGGACGTTCTAAATTTGGAAGATTCCAAGAACAAACTTTATGCCTTTTTATATTCAGAACACTATTTTTCCGTAAAATAGCTGAAATATTGTGTAGATTTATAATTTATTCAGTACTTGTTAATGTTTTATTCCTTATATGTGATGAATTACATTGCCTTTATATCAATTATCTTTAAATTGTGATAAGAAATCTTTCCATTTCAATTGTGGATAATCTTAAATCCCTTTTTTTAATTAAATTTTTTGTTTAGTTAATTCAATAATTGACAAAGATTGGTAGGAGATGTGTATGTGATGTATTGATCTTAAGTATTAATTTTTGCATCTAAGGAAGATCTTCTTGCTCTATTAAATCTTGGTGCATCACCACTTTTATTTATTTCAGTTAATATTTCTCTCCCTAATCCGAGAAACATGGTAGATTAATTTTATTTCAAGTTTTTAGCCTTGCATTATGATCTTAAATCAAATGCACCAAGTTTAAAAGGAATTTGGCCTACTCCGGAGGTTCATCCCAAGGTGATAAATTCCCACACCTTGGGGGTGTTCCCATGCTACACAGAATCGCTTAAATATTCAACGGGTGTACAATCCATGTGACAAGAGTTTTTGGCACACATGGTGGGACAACTAAGAGTTGGTACTCCTCTTAGTATTTTGCATGACTCAAGGTACCTCATGACTCCACATCTATGGATTTCAAGTTTCAGTGTGCTAACTTATGTGAAGAATTTAGACTAGATATTCTTTGAGGAAAGGAAATCAACGAAATATTGAGTTATCTTTGTCTCCTCTGAGAAGAAGAAAAGGTGAAGCTTTACCATCATCGTGTAGAGGTCATTCAACACCCCCTTTTGGGAGGTTTCCTCTACCAAGAGAAAATCAACCACTCATCACCATGGCCATAAGAAACTGGGTTCGCTATGAATTTACTGACATCCCTCTTCTATTAGCCCAACGTGATGTTATACATGAATCTACTCTCGAAATTCTACCCTTCTACATAGGGGATACTAGTATTACTCCAATAGAACCTTTCTAGGATGTGGCTAGTACCTATGGAGCATACAATATTATAGAGGATAATGTTATAGTCATGATTATTTCTAATTCCTTCAAAGTAAAATCACTCTAATGGTTTCGTGGGTTAACAATTGGTTCTATATGCACTTGGGATGATTTAGGAGAAAAGTTTTGTAAATAGTTTGAGGATAATAGTGATCGTATTTCACTCATGGAGAAACTAACCACTATAAAGAGAGTTCCTCAAGAACACATGGGCGATTTCAACTTCCAATTCCAGAGGACTTAGAATAGGATTCCAACATTGATCAAACCCTCTCCCAACAATGCATTCTTGTACTATCTAAGAGCTCTAAACAACAATGCTGCGGTTATGATCCAATCAATGGGAGGAACAGAATTTCCAGATGCTTATTACATCACTATAAATGATGATAATTACTTGATCCATGCTGGGAAAATAGATTTGATACCACCAATGCCTCTGTATCCTGAGCTTTGCACTAATCAATCAACTATCACCACTCTTCTAGTGGCACCTAACCAACCATCTTTGGCTCCCCTTACCAAGTCAAATGATCTTCACGAGGTAAAAACATTTCTCTAAACCTTTAGAAGTGAATTAGTAGCACTTAAGAGGCAATAATCACAATTTGGTCACCCTTGCCAACCTCAAAACCAAAAATATCAGCCTAATAGGAAACCATTTCAAAACAACAACCAGGCTCAACATCAGGTTGTCAATGTTAAACCCTTAAATGCCAAATCTCCCCTTGCTACAAGTTTCTCTGGAGCCCTTGTCCCTGTATAGAATAACCTGGTCCAGGATTATGAATGGTGATATCCCTATTCCCTACCTCATAATAAAAACATATTTCACAATGGAGTGATTAATCAAGCTCTTATAGTCCATATCATATCCGCATCATCGAAACAAACAAAGAGCATATCTTCGAAAGAGGTTGTTTATCAATCACAGGATTAAACAAAAACTACTTTGTTGAATTAGAAAGAGGAATATTTTTGTGGGATTAATACAGACTCTACATCAATAAATGCTAATACTCATTCGAAAAAGAGGGCAATAGAAACTCAGCCTCCAAATTTAGGTCATGCATCGACCTCTAAAGATCATTCACAAGCGGTTACAAAAAAATATACAAAAAAGAGGTTACCAAAAATATAGACTAGTCAGACTGTGAGGAAAGATAATTCTTCAAGCATTATAGTACCAAATACTCATTTTCCAAAGGAGGATACCAGTATTCCAAGTAGCATTGGAAAAGTGGCAGGAATTTCCTTCAGTATTGTAGAACAGATGAAGAAGAAACTTGAATGTCACTATGTGGGAAGAACTTTCAATTCCTTCTCAAAGAAAGCTATTACAAGAGGCTCTGAAAAGATTTGGTACATCCAGCGAAGCAATGATTCATGGAGAAAAAAATGCTACAAGCTTGTGTCAACTAGAACGAAGATGTGTTCCTACGACAAATAATCCACCTTCATTTTATATTTCTTTAATTATTAGTAAACACTTGGTACATAACTACGTGATCGACTCTAGAGCCAGCGGCTCCGTTATGCCTAAACAGATTACAAACATACCACATATCCAATATATGCCAATTTCAAGAGGACTTTTTTAATTATATGGCATAACAATTCAAAATATTGGGATTATCAAGGATCTTCATCTTACTCTTCATGTATGTCCTAGCTTTTCATTTACGCAAGACATATCAATCATTTACCTTCCACCTTTCTTCACCATATGCCTATTAAGGGATTTCACCACTAAAATGGGAGGCTATCTATCTGAGAATTGGTCACATATGCTTCTCATGACTAGATATGGAACTAAGGTAACTATAAGGGTAGAGCCAATTTTTAAAAACCATGTGGAGCCTTATACCGCCACTCCCATAAATAGAAATTATATTGTTTGTGATCAAGAAGAAGAAATTACAGATCATGAGCCTACTACTCTTGTGGAAGAGGTCCCTAATATTGTGCTCGATGATGTAAATATGAAGCATCAGTTTGATCCTTATGTTGAGGCATTGGCAAAAGAAGAAGCCAATTTATTCATTTTACAAGATACTGGGTTAGGCATGGATTGCATTCATGAAGAAGGAACAGTCATACCCTAACTTCTTAAAACCCAAGATGATCATGAAGGATTATGGAAAATTTTCTTTGATGGGTCAAGGAGTAATAATGGAGCAAGTTCTAGTGTTATGTTGATTTCATCTCAAGGTGAAAAGAATTTCTCATATTTTCACCTTTAGTTTAGCTGCACTAATATCATGGCTGAATATGAGGTATTAGTGTAAGGAATCCAACTCTCTCATAAGAAAGGGATCAAGGCGTTAATTTTATTTGGAGATAGTGAGTTGATTTTTCATCAGATTAGAGCCCGAAGTGCATCCAATAATAATCTTTTGAGGTCATACAAGAATAGGGTTTGGTATTGATTGAATATATTGAGGACTATGGAATTCATGCGGTTCCTAGAAATTAGAACCAAGACATGGATAAGATTACTACAGTTGGCTCACAGTACAACTTCTCGGTTGATTTGATGAAAGGGGAACAACATTTTGTCAAAATGGTTGTCAGGCTGGTAGTACCTGATACCATAGGTAATTGGAAATGCTTAAAAAATGATAAGTAAATCATTCCTTTTCTATAGGAAGAAGCTGAGTTTGCATAAAAAACCAAGCCAAGTTTCAAGAAGCATACAATTATCAAATCATACAATTTAAAACCAATAAATTTCCTAAGGGGTTGGTCACTCTCGAGTCAATTTTTAATTTAGATGACCACGTTAAATGAAAAAGCGCCAATATGGTAATCAAGGAAGATGATTTTGAGAAGGTTAAGGTTGCAGATGAAAAGTTTTTGAAGACTCTGGAAGAGAAATGAGATTCATTGTTCTTTGTTAATATTTTAATGATATACTCACATGGATCTATGAATAGCTTCATGGTTTTTATCTAGGATTGACACAACACACTATCAAACTCAATCCAAATGTTAAGTCAGTTCGGCAAAGGTAGAGACCGATCAACCCAAAAATCAAGCCACTTATAAAGAAGGAGTTGTCAAAACTCATTCAAGCTAGCATTATATTCCTAATTAAACATTTCTCTTGGGTAGCTAATTTAGTTCCCGTTAGGAAAAATAATGGAGAGATCCAGTTATGAGTAGACTTTAGGGACTTGAACCGAGCCTCCCTGAAGGATCATTATCCTCTTCCATCTATCCAACATATTCTTCAAATAGTGTCAGGAGCAGAGAGGTTTTCACTACTTGATGGTTATTGAATTTATGACCAAATTTTGGTGAAGGAGTTTGATCAATTTAAAACATCCTTTACTACCAAGTGGGGCACATATGCCTATAACAAAATGTTGTTTGGATTATCAAATTTTAGGGATACTTTCCAACGAGCTATGGAAATGGCCCTCAAAGGGTTAATAAATGATATGATCCTTGTTTACCTTGATGATATAATAGTGTATTCCAAGCATGTAGATGATCACCTAGATCATTTGGATAAGGTCTTTAAGCGATGCGAGGATTTTGGGGTTTCATTAAATCCTAACAAGTGCATTTTTGCAGTACACGAAGGCAAGTTGTTAGGACGCATTATTTCTTTATAAGGAATCTCTATTGATCCAGAAAGGATTCATTCAATTTTTGCCATGTCCCTTCTAAGTCATAGGAAGGTCCTTCAGAGTTTCCTAGGAACTAAAAAATTCATGAGAAGGTTTTATTATGTCAAAAAAGGAGCACCCTAGGATTTGCACATTACAAAGCCCTACTTTTGACTAACATGGGATTGTCTAAAGGTGTGGGACCCTTGAAATTGAGACAAACCTCCAAAGAAGGTTTATTCCTCTACCTATTCTAATACTAAAACTTCTCCTAGAAAAGGAAAAATGTAACTATTCTAAAGCTACCCTAAAATTCCAAGGGAGTAGGGAAGAGAGAAATGCATAAAATAAAATCCCTAAACTAAAGGAGGCAATAACACCAAGAATAAGGGGGTGGAGAGATTATAAGTGATTGAAAAAGGAGAGTGAACAAAGTGGGAGAGAGGGTAGAAAAAAGTTCCATAGTGCGAAACGACATTCACATCTCCATCCTCATGGAACACAATGAATTTTGGTCCTGCAAAAGAACACGATGTGTACAATATACCTGCAAGTATAATAGAAGTAAAATAACACAGTAAAACTCAAGATAAGGCGAGAAAATCAACAAAAAACCAATTTTATTGCTTAAAAAATGCACAGTCCATTACAATATAGGCACAAGGCAATAATCCTTTACAAAATTCCCAAATTCGAGGCCTACAACTCACAAAAGTGCTGGAAAAGTTTTGACAGAGTTTCTTTACATTTCAGATTGTCTCCCTTCAAAATGAGGAAAAATTTACAATTTATAGAAGAAGATCCTTGAAACTACCTCACCAACTAACAGATTTCATTAAATAGGTATGGGAGGCCATACAGATTTGGTACTTTGCTTGCACAAGCAGTCATGGGCATCATACCTCATTAAACTTGTAGTTGAACAACTGGTATGACTTCCATTAATTATTGGTTCATTTCTACTTTCAGTCAGTTGTACATATCCTTTGGTGTCGACCGGTTGCATAATTATAACCGTCCGATAACATTATTTCCCTGCTACTGGCTAGTAGCTTAAAATCTAATTTCGACTAGTAGCATCCATAAAAATGCTATTGGTGACCCTGTTGTCGACTGACTACTCCTTATCATCACCCTATTACTGGGTCACTAAATTTGCTACTGGCTAGTAGTATTTTGAGTGCTTCTAGTGCCTTCACATCGTTTCTCCATCATGACCCGCCGATCCTTCTATCGGATGGTAGCATAAAATATGCTACCGGCTGGTAACATTTGTACCTGCTACCAGTGGCTTTCAATCCACCACTTTTTCTTTTGCCAATCAGCCTAGACCTTCACCACAGTGAGCTGGTCATAAACTTGCAATCTACCCCACCAAATTACAAAGTGTTGCAACCATCAACCATCAATATTCATACCTGTTAAGTTGTCTATTTTGCAGGGGTGCAAAAAATGGATAACAGGTTCATCCCTGAGTTCGTAGCCTTGGCCAAACTGTTAATGGCCATGTTGAAAAAGGATATTCCCTTTAACTAGACTAAAGAAGGGCAGGAAATTTTTAAGGCCATTAAGACAGTTATCTTTTAGGATCCTACATTGGTGAATATTAGGTATGATAAAGATTTCATTCTCTACGCCTTTGTAGGGTAGGAAAGCATTTAAGGGATTCTCACTCAGTAAAATGACGAGTTGTTGGAGCAACTGATTACTTTTTTCAGTCAGTACCTCAAGGTATATGAGCTAAAGAATTAATTTGTGGAGAAACGGGTCTTTGTTGTCATCCAAGAACTGAAGAAATTCAAGCATATGTTGTCTAGCAATAAGATACAGTTGATGGTATCTCATCCAGGAGTAAATTATTTTCCGTTGAATAAGGATACGAATGAGAAACGAGATTGATGGATAACCTAGTTCATGTAGTATGACGTACATATTAAATTAACCAAGTTAGTCAGAGGTAAATGCTTATGTCAACAACTCGCCACTAATTTGGAATCAAAAGAAAAAGGGGATACAGTGTTACATAATCATTCTCAAGAAGATATTCCTACTGATTTTTTATCACAGATGAAGAATTTTCTTCTATTAGGATATTATCCCCTTGACTTGTAAAAAACTCAGAGGCAAAGTTTCCAACTTCATTCCATCCCTTATGTTCTTGTAGATGGTGTTCTCTTCCATAGATATCTGAATGGTGTTCTCCTCAGATGTATAGGGCCATAACTGGTGAAAAAAATACTGGAATAATTTCATAATGGTTTTTCTAGAAGACATTTTTCAGCAAGAATCACTACTGCAAAAATAACAAGGGCCGGTTATTATTGGCCATATTTGTTCAAAGATGCCCATCAATGGGTGAGAAAGTGTAGGGAATGTGCCTTCTTCACAGGGAAGAAAATACTTGTTGCCCTTCTCATCCATCTAATTTAGGTAGATCAACCTTTTATTCAATGGGGGTTAGATTTTATTAAAATGATCAATCCTCCATCCAGTGATTGGCATAAGTGGGTATTAATAGCAACAAATCACTTCACTCGGTGGACAGAATCTATAGCATTGAAGGAGAGAAATGAAAATACTGTTCTAGATATCTTGGAGGGCATAATGACAAGATTTGGCATTCCTTTTATATTTATTTCAGATAATGGCATGACTTTTATAGGACTAAAACTCAGTGAATAGGATTTTAAAAATTAATTATACCTCAAGACTTTGTCTAACTATTACCTACAGGGAAATGGTCTGTGTAGCCTATATTTTACCACCAACATCCCAAGGTGCACTGGCACATCACTCAACCATAAACTGATCATTCACTCAAAGCATGCAAGGTTACCATGTCCCCTCTTTTATGCCAGCTTTTCCAAGGAGTTCGCATGATTTAACAGATATTCCAAATCCATAACAGATAATTAAGTAGATTGCAGTGCATAAAAAAGAAAAATTAAACAAGAATCAAGATTAACTTTACCATACAATATTCATGCTCATTCATGTCAAACACCAATATCTAAGCCACAAAGATCCATTATATTAACTGATGTAAAACACATAAGCTTCATACATACGAATTATAGTCACCATAGTTATGCGCGCTCAATAAATCAGCAGCATAACTCTATTACAAAATTGATATCCTAAATTGTACAAATCAATACATATTTATAAGGGTGAGGACTTTCCCTTCACCTCTTATGCACCTTTCAAAAATAGGCTACATGCTAATAAATATTCATGCGTCGCTACAAGATAACTACAAAAGCATTACAAACACATTATTAATAGATCCTCTAATAATACAAACAATAGTATAAACCTACTCATAGCTCCAAAACTATCCAGGGAGCTTAGTCTTCTACTTGTCCAAAAATATTCTTTGTGTGCTCTTCAAGCCCTCATACAAAACATGCTCTGCACTTCATGTCCAAAACCTAGCCTTAGATTGCAAAAACAAAAAATATTCTTGATTTCAAACCTTCCTAGGCACGTCCTGTTCTACTAAAATTTTGTGTGCATTCACATGCCCTAAGCTTGTTTTTCCAATCCTTCCGCACCCTTTATACTTAGGTTATAATTCCATCAGCCTAACATTCTAGCTGAGTCTAGAAACAAGAACCTCATTCGGATAATCAAGCGAACAACGGAGAATAACAAATGGACTTGGCATGCACAGCTCAATACTGCCTTATGGGAAGACAAAATTACGCTAAATAGGGCCATATGAAACTCCCCTTTCATGTTGGTCTATGGTAGGAAAATAAAATTCCCTTTATCCCTAGAAATTTCCTCCTTGTAATTGCCCACATCAATTGGAGTTTATGGAGAGTGATCCTATGACTGTAAGGTTTTCTAAGTTAATGGAATTAGAATAAGTTAGAAACAAAGTAATGAAGACCTTGGAACAACATCAAGCTCAAAATCAAATAAGAATTTTTGACAGAACAACATCTCATAAAAATTTTCAGCAAGGAGATTTGGTTCTCAAATGGGATACTGATAGGGCTAAGCTAGGGATGCACATAAAAATTTGACGCTCTTTAGAGTAGGCCATATGTTATTACAAGTTGCAAAGAGGAAAATTCATTTCTTCTATCCAAGGCTCAATGGAGAAGTAATACCTATCCTTGTGAATGGAATACATCTCAAAATGTTTTTTTGAGAAGGTTTCATCTTGTATAGTGTTAGTCTAGAATTTTATTTCCTCCAAGTGCTATGCACATTATTTGGTTTGCTTTGTTGGTATTGTTTTCTTTGTTTGTTTTCATTTTCTTTCTTGTTGTTCTTTCTGAGTATCTTCAAGGTTAAGGACTCTTTTTCCCCAATGGATTGTTGAAGGCTACTAGCCTAATTCTTAGTAGGAAAGCATGCCCAAGAGATTTACAAAAATGTTAACTTTACACTTTACCCTTTGATAAAACAAAACTATGTCTCGTTAATGCGCAATAAATGATTTTATTTTACTCTCCTTTTTATCAAGTTTGACTGCATGTTGTGACTTTTGTTTGATCTAATGTAAGTTTAGGATGTAATTGTCCATCTTTTGTTGAATTTAGTTCTAACATTTAAAATCTCTATAATTCCTAATAAAGTGTGTGGAAATTCATCTTTTTGATAATAAAACAGGTCATCATCAGTCAAAAGAACGAAGTACGAAGCAATCAACATGTTTTTGGGAGCTTTGGCTTCAATACGGCTTAGTTCTCCGAAACTTCCAAAATTATTTCCAGAACTCCATCACACATTTTATGAGCTCTATCTACTTAGTTCCGGGGACTTTCAGACTTAGTTCCGGAACACCAGCACTTAGTTTCAGAACTCCTATGTTTAGCTTCAGAACTTTAATTGGTTAGATCAAGAACAGTCCCCTTTAGTTCTGGAACTTCTCCAAAGTTTCTGGAAACCAATGGGAATCTATTTATTTTTGTCAACATCCAATGATAGAGAAATCAATGAGCCCTTTCAATCAGGAGCTAAATCAAAAAAAAAATTGATTCTTCATACTTGAAGATCCGGGGATAACTTATTAGACAGCTATAGGTCCATCAAGGTTCCAAATTCAACATCTATTTTGGGCATAATTCGGTTCCATCTAAATCAGTAGAACAACTATGGTTGTAAATGCATCTTTGAAGTAAATATATATAAAGACCTGTAGATAGATTTAGAAGGAGGAGAGAACATATACATACAGATACATAGAGATAGAGATATAGAAAGATCCGGTACTTTTTTGTAAGACAAAATATTTCAGCAATAAAAATAGCCACTTCGTTTTGAGAGAATATCAATTTTTCAAATCCTGATTCAAGGTGGAGCAAGGGCCCACTCTTCCAAGAATCAAGATTCTTGTTTTATTGGTATTTATATTTCTAAAGATAATAGTGTAGATGTATTAATTCTGTAAATGATTTCTGATTCTTTAAGTTGAACTCTATTTTATACTTGTCCCTGCAGGTGTTATAGACTAGATTTTCATTTCCTTGTAATATTTTCACAACATTTTTGACCGGGTGTTTATTTCCAAGGCAAAGTGTGTTTACTTCTGTATTGTGTATTTATTTCCAGCAATCTATTTATTTATGCATGTGTGCTTATTTCTAGCAATGAGTATTTTATTTCAGTAAGTTTCTTATAGCATAGAGATAATAAGGCTTTAGCCATGGAATCCTAAGGACACTACAAAAAACCCCCAAAAAATAAAATAAAAAATACCTAAAAATAATTACTAGATCATTAGGATTTTCTTGTTGCATATAGCTTCAGACACACCCTTGGTTTGAATATGACATCAAAAAATAGTTGATTAAATAAAGGTAATAACGACACCCATCATTTTTGGTTCCGTTGTCAGGGAATCAATAGTTAGAATTATCTAATTAGGTGTCAACAAAAGCAATAATCATACATCTAGTAATTGAACAATCTTCCCTACATCATCATAAAATTTATGAGTAGACCAAGAGACTCCAAAGGTAGATTCCTCCAAAAAATATCTGAACAAGAATCATCAGCATCTTCTCAATCAAATAAGGAATTTGACCAAGAATTAGAATCACCATTTTCCTCTGTTAAACAAGAAGCAAAATTTCCATCTTTGGAATTCTTGGATCAGTCACCAGAAGGAAGTGGAACCTTTAGGAAGTGGATTATATCCCAAGACCCGTTTAGAGAAATTTTTGATTCACAATTGAGTAGTCAACCTCCTACTCCTGATTTTTCACCTTCCCCAAAACAGATCACATACCACATTGATTGGGAGAAAAGTATAGAAGGTATTGTAGAAATGACACGAGAAGATGAAAGAGAACCTGATAGGACCTTTACTTATCCAATTCAGTTGGATGATGATGATACACCTATAAATAATATTTCACCTGCACATTTACCCACATTTAGAGGAATGTCATCTGAAGATCCTAACCAATTTCTGTTTAAATTTAAAATATTGTGTCAGACTTATGATTACAAAACAGATAATCAAAATCTCAATTTTTTTCCATTTACCCTGGAGGATACAATAATGAGGTGGTTTATGGGATTAACATCTAATTCTATTACCACTTGGGCACAAATTGAAGTTGTCTTCTGTTGGGCCCCTAAAATATTGGCTAAGTACACAAAGGTGCATGGGCGCACAAGGAGAAGGCGTGTAAGGCAGGGTTCTAGGAGGGTTTTAGAAGGGCCGTGTTGCACACCAGAAGATAAGGTCTTGGGACATAGCCGTATTTGGCGTATCGAGGACACGATAAAAGTGTGACCCGACTATGCATGCGGAGTGGATAAGGTGCCATCCTGGTGATAGGTTGGCCTAGGAAGGAATATACCTTGTGATGGAAGTTTCTAGAATACATCATGGCAGAAAGTGGAGAGCTCAGGCCTGGAGGAGCATGCTCCCATGGAGGACCAGATTCATACACTTGGCGTCATATCGTAGGCCATAGAAGGATGAGTTGGCACTTTGGGATGCCTATATATATAAGCACCCGTAGAAGAAAAAGGGATCATAGATAGAGAGATATCAATAAAGAGAGGAGCTCTACAAAAATGCTGCAAGGAGTCATATTGAGTTGGGTAGATGAAATATAGGAGAAGGATGTATCAAAGGCTTGGGGTTATAGATTTTATTTTTGAGAGATAAATGATATGGATCTAGTTATGATGCATGACTTCAGTCTGCCTCTGTACAATGCTCTGTAATGAATCTAATGAATGTAATGAGGTTACCACATTAATAGAATATGATCCTTCTTGGTTCAGATTCATACATGATTCTTCATATTTCCCTTTCATGTAAGCTTATAAGATGAATATGAATTCCTATGCATTTTCCTTTCTATTTTGATTCAGTTCTTTAAGTCTATTAAAGTATCTCTATCTATAATGACTGTAATGATCTAGATCTGTTCTGAGCTCTATGATGTTCGCATGTTTCATTCCCACTCATTTACTTTAAATTTTGGATCATAGATGATGTTTTCCCACCCAACTCACATAAACGAGAGACTAGGCATGGGATTCCCCTGTTCTTTGGTGGGTGTAAAAATGACTACATCTTGGTTCCGTTGTCGAGACCACTTTTCAAAGTTGTAGTGGGAAATAGCATACATCATGATCTGTACAATGAGTGATGACAGAGGATTTAACTTTGGAAAGTGTTGAATCATGGTTCAAGAGCACGGAGGAAGAATTTTCTTAGAGATTCAGCATTGGACCTGATTTTGATGCATGTAGATGGGTAGAAGAGAACCTCTACCATGATTTGTATGAAAATTTTTTCTATTGTTTCCCAATAGAGCTGTATGAATGGTTCTTGGCCTATGCATCTAGACTAAGCTGGTATTATAGATCATGCGTATGGACCCAAGAAGAATACCAGAGGCTGCAAGATGCATATTTGATGTGGACTCATGTTGTGGATCATTGGTGGAAAGGAGTAATGGCTAGCTACACTTTGGAGTACGTTATTTCTACATATTCTTTTCTGGAAGTTGCTGATTTTAAGTTTTTACAGGAGCCCAGAGGATCATTTCTACATGTTATTCCTTTGTCCATGAAGATCTTGATTATTACCTTGAGTTTAGAGGCATTTATGATGACCGACTAAACTGTTCTGAGTGTTGGACGAGGAAGCTAGGGTGGAGGAAGATGACAGATATTGTGACGGAGAAAGAAAGGGAGGAGAGACAACTCAAGTATAGTGAAGTGCGTGAAAGGGAGATTGCTAGACAACTCGAGGTTGCAATTGTGATGGATCTATGGAGGCAAATGTTACTGGAAGGAGTTGAGGTTCACATGGAGGACGTGGAACCTGAGCATTCTGTGCTACCCCATCTTGGAAAGCACATAAGAGATACCCCTTTGGCTTCTAATGATATTTCATCACGTGGAGAGAGAAGATTCGTTGGCATGCATCTGAACCCACCTAGTGACCAAACCCTAGTGCTTGGTTTTCCAGATCAAGGAAGGAGTATCATTGACCCAGTTGGTATCAGTGGAAGTGACAAATCTACACCCAGGAGATACAATTTCTCATTTCCCTATGCATACTATTATAGCATTCGGAGGAATTTTTAGACAAGGAACAAGTACATAAGCCTTCGGTCTCACATCTGGGAGTGGTTTGGGGTACACTATTGGTAGTGGGGAATTATCACAGACTATCGACGCATAGTTCATTGGAACTTTGGGGACCCTTGGCATGACCACTACAGGACCTAGTGGATCTGATGGATCTGGTGGGTCAGGAGGAATAGGACCTAGTGGATCTAGTGGGTCAGGAGGAACATAACCTTATGGATCTGGTGGGTCAGGAGACACAAGACCATGTGGATCTGGTAGATTTGGTGGTGAGGAAAACACCGAAGGAAACCAAGGCTTTGGCTCAAGAGGAAAAGGGCCCTAGCCACCTCCTCAAGTATTCTTTGATATGTCTTTATATTGCCAGATTATAGGGGTATTGAAGATTGTAGAGCATATTCATAACTGTGAGTTGCTATGGTGCGTGAAAGGGATCACTAGCCTAGAGCGGAAGGCAAGCCAATTTGCAATGACATTATAAGGGCACTGGCATAGCTGGTATAGGAAGTATGACACCCATCAGACAATAGTAGATTACACCACGTTAAAAAATGACTTCCTAGCAAAGTTCCACATCCCCAAGTTTGAACAGAAGAGCATTAGTCCCCTTAAGGAGATCCAACAGGGAATGGCGAAGAGTATACAGGAGTATGACACACGGTTTAAGACTCTCCTATCAAAATTGTCATATGACATTTACCCTTCACAGCATGCTCAATGGTTTGTTGTGGGGTTGATAACACCTTTTAGAACAACTTTATCTCATAAAACTTTCACAAACCCGCACAAGGCGTTAGAAGCTGCTCTACGTGCTGAAGCTATTGGAAGTGTTGATGTTAGTGTTAGCCCATTCCTGTAAGCTCAAATTTTTGTTATGGCTAAGCAGCTGGAGAATTTTTATGCGAACTCAGCCCATGGGACTAATAGTGGTATATGGTGTATAGATTGTGAAGTAGATGGGCATGTCAAGGATAGTTTCCCCCAGAAGACAATACATGCCGTAGCAATAGAATGTGAGATTTTTCATGGGGACCATGATGTAAGTAGATGTCCCTTATTACAACGTGAAATTCAGAAGAACATTTCTTGCTACTATAAGATCTGCACCTCTACAACCCATGATACTAAGGATTGAAGGCTTATTGATCATATCCATGAGGCCATTGATCTTGGTGTGTACCTAACTAGCCTTTCCAGTAGTTCTAAGAATGATGACCACCATTATGAGGAGCAGGCAGATGGATGCGCACGTGGAAGGGGATTTCATAGAGAATTTCATGGTTGTGGTAACCATGGGGGAGGAAGAATTGAGTTCCCATGTGGAACCTGTTTTAATTATGGTTTTACAGACCACTACAAGCGTGAGTTCCCAAACTTATTGCAGTGCTCATGGTGTGGGAAGAAGCACAAGTATGAGGAGTGCCCTAAGTTCTTTGAGCACATGAATCAAAAACACCGAAAATACAAGGGCTCTGCAATGGTGAGCATTAAGAAAGCTGACACACAATGGATGCCACGGGTGACACATGATGCAGGCTTAGAACCTGTTATGGTAATAACAAGAGTAGAGGTCATGCGCGCAAAGGAAATACCAAGGCAGAAGAACCTAGTTTCAAGGGAAGAAGTGGTACATGGGAAGTACCCAGACCTTGCACATCAAAAATAGGTATATCAAGAAACCATGGACGTCATTCAGATGTTTACAAGGAAAAATCTAGTATCTAAAGGAGTAGTCTATGAGGGAGGAGCAAAGAAGGAAGGTCGAGGCACCAAAGGATGACTTGGATGAGGTCAAAGAATTAAGTAAAATGCTAAGGCAAGAGAATATTATTCCCTTGCTAGGATCATGGTTGAGAGAGAAGGTACCACGTGCTAGAGAAGATCACGAGAGGTAGGTCTTGCATGTAAACCTTCCCCCTCACAGTCTTGACTATGATAGGAAGAGCACGTTAAATGCGGTCATGGATGGATAGATCCTTAGTAATATCCTCATTGACACATGTGCAGAGGTCAATGTTCTCACCTTGGATGAATGGAATCATATGGGAAGACCTGAATTACAGCCATCTTCGAATGTGTTTTATATGGTAAACAAAAAGAAGGCAATGACCATCGGTGACTTAAAGGATTTAGCCATCACCATTCAGGGAGCTAAGTTTACTGGGGACTTCGAAGTCTTGGTGCTCGCCGAGGTAGACAATTTCCCAGCACTGCTTGGGCACCCATGGTGCTATAAGAACAATGTGGATCTTTGGTTCAAAAAGGGATACATAAGCTTTGAAAATGAGGAGGAACGGGTCATCATACCCCTGGCTAATGGAAAATCAACACCCTATACTGAACCTTTGGGAGAAGAGGTCTTGGATAGAATATGTGTGCACTTAATCAGGGATCCAAAGATAATTTATCCCATAGAGGGAGTTATCCAGTTTAAGGATGATCAGTCCCTAAGTAACACCACTAGTATAGCGTGTGATAATTGGGTGCATGGAGACTATGAGTAAATCAGATGGCATTTGAGAGGATCGGTAACAAAGGTGACAAAGGTGCATACGGTCTGGTGCCTAGGAGGAAAGGAACCACCGAAGTACTCAGGAGGAGCCTTCCCTGAGGTCTTTTTGCAAGAGATGGAAGATCAGTGGAAGGAGGAAAATAAACGAAGGGGGATGTTAAGTTACATCATACTCAGAACTACTTCACACTGACAGGCAACCCATCAAGATAATCTCTTGAAATGGTGCGAGGTGAGAATTACATTCTCTGTAAGGTTTTAAAGGAGCAACGTGCCCATGGCTATAAAATATTTCCATGGTAAAAAGATCTCTTCCTTCCATATCCAAGGATGTGAGACAGCCTAGATGGGAAGCACAGAAGCGTTTCCACCTTCATTATGGGTTCACAAGTTGTATTCCCCCCTACAAGGTTGTGCGCATGCATGGTACATTCATTCTAAGAAACACCACCAGACAGGTAATTGGCAAGAGTTAACAGCTAATCTCGTTTAAACATTCAAGTATCAGAGTACAAAGCCCTTGGTGGATAAGGCATTACAGGTTGTCAAGCACCTTATAATTGGGGATCGTGTCATGGTAGAATATAGGCTACTAGATTTGCTAGGTGAACTTGGCCTGGATGCACACTTTGAGGAAGAAGAAACATAAGAGATACAACTTGAGCATGTGTGTTTGGAAAAGGAAAAGGGGAATATGGTGTATGTTATTGATGATAAAGAAGCAGAAAAACTTGGATGTTGACCATTATATAGGGATGTGTGAAGTCATAGACAATGTTGATGAACGAACGCACACCTATCATGAGCCTTTAAAGATAAAGAAGGTTAACATCGGCTCAGAAGAAGACCCTAAAGAGGATATCATTGGAGACTATTGGTCAGAGAAGGAAGTCTCCAAGATAATTGATCTTTTACGTGAGTTTGGGGATTTATTCCCATGGGGGTATCATGAGCTTAAAGGCATCCACCAGTCCTTGGGGGAGATGAGGATAAAGCTGAAGGAAGGTGTGCACCCAGTCAGGAAAATACTATATTGGATGAATCCTAACCTAAGCATGAAGGTTAGGGAAAAAATAGATAAGATGATAGCATCAGGCATTATTTAAGCCCTTGAAGAGTCGAAATGGATAGTTCCAGCGGTAATTAGCATCAAAAAGGATGGAAGGATAAGGATTTGTGTTTATTATAGGGACTTGAATGTAATATGTATCATTGATCCTTTCCCAACCCCATTTACTAAATAAATCTTAGGAGTGGTAGGGTGCGAGGTCTATTCTTTCACAGATGGATTCTCAGGCTATCACCAGGTAAGGATCGTGAAGGAGGACCAAAGGAAGATGACTTTTGCCACTAAGTGTGGAATTTTTTCCTATACAGTATGCCATTTGGGTTGAAGAATGCACCTTTTGTGTTCTTGCGCATTATGGTACAAGCTTTCCAAGACTTTATCCATAAATTCCTTCAAGTCTACCTGTATGATTGGACAATATATGGGTTAGTGAAGGACCATTACGACAACTTAAGGCTAATGTTTGAAAGGTGTCGTTAGTTAAGGATATCCCTTAACATTAAGAAATGTGTATTTTCTACCCTGTTTGGAACATTATTGAGGCACATCATATATAAGGAGGGCCTATTAGTAGATCCCGCAAAAGTTACAGTAATTGTGGGATTGAGGGAGTCTACTAGCCAAAGTGTAGTGCACATATTTCTTGGGCATACAGGGTACTACAGGAAGTTCATCAAGGTATATTCCAAGATCACCGTGCCTTTAGAATATTTTCTTAGACATGAAAGTTCCTTCCATTGGGGAGAGGCGCAACAGAAGGCATTCAACACTTTAAAGGATAGGCTTGTCACCATGCCCATCCTACATTTCCCTTCTTGGGATAAGCCTTTCCATGTTCATGTGGATGCCTCAGGGACCGCCATTAGAGCAGTACTTGCACAGCTTGGTGAAGGGATTATTTATCATCCCTTGTGCTTTGAAAGTAGGAAATTGACACTAGTAGGGAAAAATTACACTACGACTGAGCATGAGACATTGTCAATGATCTACGCACTTCATAAATTCAGAAAGTATTTGTTGGAAACCCCTATTATATTTTACATTGACCATATGGAATTGAGATACTTGGTGAACAAGATCGTTCTACAAGGGTGCATATGTCGGTGGGTACTATTGTTCCAAGCATTCGAGTTCACGGTGGTTGTCAAACCAGGAAAAAGTAATTCCAGACTTGATCACTTGTCTAGGATTGATTCAGGGGAGGATGCGCAAAGTATTGAAGAGACTATGTTAGATGTGCAATTGTTTAGGTTATAGCATGCGCCCTTGTATTTAGAGGACATTGCAGTATTCCTTAAAATAGGTGTGGTGCCAGATGGAATGAAGGCCTTGGAGAAGAAGAAGTTGGCCATACGCGTCGTGCCCTACATGCTAATTAGTGGAGCCCTATAAAAAATGGGTCGTGATGAGGTTTTGTGCTAATGCATACTAGAACATGAGCACATTACAATTATGGAAGAGTGTTTTGGGTCTTTTTGTGTGATTTTCGGGCCTGTCGGAACTTTTTGTCCCTTCTGTCCCAAGTATGAAAATGCACTCTGTTCCCCGATCGGCCGAAATCCCCGAAGCTGTCCCATTTTCGGGCCCGTCGGAAAATTTTGTCCCAAGTGTCCCAAAACTTATTTTGCGTGTTGTTCCAATTTCGGCCGAATCATCCTTCCCGCGTACTTCGCACTTTCCTGTCCCAAATGTCCCAAAGTTAAAAAGTGCGAGCTTTCCCATTTTCGGCCGATTTGCCCGAACCGCGTCCTTCAGAACTTTTTGTCCCAACTGCCCCATTTGAAAAAGTGTGAGCTTTCCCATTTTCAGCCGAGCCGGTCAAGTCGCGTACTTCGGAACTTTTTGTCCCGAATGTCCCAAGTCCAAACGGGCCTGCTGTTCCAATTTCGTCCGAAACACCCGAATCGCGTACTTCGCACATTTTCATCCCATTTGTCCCAAATGCATTCGTGCGTCCTCTCCCTGTTTCGCCCAAACCCGGCCGAGCCACGTGTTTCGCGCATTCGCATCTCACATGTCCCAAGCGTACCTAGTGTCATTCACACTTAGTTTTTCCCGCTCGCTCCAAGTATGATATTTTTCAAATTGGTGGTGGTGTATTCAATGCGCATTAAAGTCATTTCTCTCTCCAAACGGCTATATAACGAGCATTCCCCTTTGCATTTTTCACATTGCTTCCATGCTATCTTTCGCTCAAACCCTTGCAATTCGAAAACCTGCGCAATTCCCCCACCATTTACAAATTCCTTCCAGAAGTCTAGGTTGCAGCTCCCAGTCTATCAATATGAAGATCAAGTTTCAGGGGCAGGAGCAAATTTCTCCACTTGAGTCTGCCATTAGCAATATCAGAGACAGTGAAGCTCGTCATCTCGACTTCGGTGATTTTTGGTCAAGAATGACAGATGCAAACCCTACGCTAATAGTACAGATGATTAATGATAGCGGTTTAGCTTTCGCCGGAGGATTCCCTATCTCAGTGCAGTGTGCTGATACTGTACTTTCATGTGGAGCTCACTTCGACCCCGCTACGAGAGAATTGACAAACATACACGAGGAGCTCATTGCCAAGCTGGACGCTACCCGCCATTGGAGCTGCTCTGAGGATTCCGGAGATGGACAATGCTATAGTCGTCTCTCGGGATCAAGCACAGGCCATGTTCGACCAAGACAGTGATAAATATAAAGCTCGAGTGGTGAAGTCTTGGTTGAAGAACTCTAAGAAAGGTCCTTCTCGTCTGACCAAAACCCTCTTCCGGGCAGATTTCAACGAAGAACTGTCAGACTTCATAATCCTGCTGGCTCGGGTTATGGGTTTGCCCTCCACCAATGAATTTCATTTCTGGATGTGCCCGCTCATTAGCATGGTGTGCGAGGGAACACAGAATATCAACTGGGCAGAGATCATCAGTATGAATTTGGCTGAGCAGCTATCTAACGTTCAGCAGACAAAGAAGTTCTACATGACTTCATATCTGATGTATACCCTAGCAGCATCCAGGCAGTGGTTTGGTTTCTCCTATGTAGATGCACACAAAGATGATCCAGTGTATGCCTATTACCCGCAGTTCACCTTGGAGACCAGCAACCATAATTTCAGAAGGGTTAATGACGCTTTCACCATGTACGTGGTCAGATTGCTCGAAGGTGATACTGCTAGAAGGTTTTCAGATGAAGCCATGAACTTGATATCGCAGTATGGAGCCTATTTCATTCAATTCAGGAAATTCTCCTATATCAGGCTGGCTGGCTATGAGAGCACCCCTCTGCGGCTCCCCATGTTCTGCAATGACAAAATGGCCCTGATTGAAATATGCAGGCAACTAGACAAGTTGCACAGAACTTGCAGAGACAAGAAGATTTCTGGCTTGCACTTTCCCATCTCTCTCAGAAACTATACATGCAAAACAGCTCTGGATGCTCAGAACATAGAAAGAGCCCTGGTCCCTATCACTGTTCATTTCTTCAAGCCTAGAACCTGTTTTGACTTGAAGAAGTTCATTGAACAGAACCTCAAGATAATATATCATCATAGGGTAGATACAGAAGACTACTGGGCTGACTGTGTAGATGATTTTGAAGCCAGAAGAAGGCATTGTGGCAGGTTCTCCCTGCAATTGATCCAGGAACTCAGTCTGTACCAAGTTCCTGAAGGTCTCCAAGATGATAATTCTGAGCTGTACTCTTATGAGTATGAAAATGTGATTAAGCACACTCCTTTGGAGGACCTGGATTGGAACAGGAAAGAGAGAGATGATCTGGCTGAGATTCTTACTCCAGTCTTGATCAGAACTAGGGTCTGGTTCAGTAAGAAGATCCGAGAATTCAAGAGGCACTTAGGAGAATCTAGCTCCAAGGATGATTCGACACCCGTAAGAGAGACATCAGTTCCAGAGTCTGGAACACCAGTGAAAACCCCTCCTGCCTCAACAGCTCGGGGACCTGTGGAATCTACTCCTTCTCCATCTACCCAGGTATACAAGAAGAAACTCAAAGAGGTAAAGAAGGAGCCTGCAGAGAATGATCCTCCAAGAAAATAGGCACAGTTGCCTATGGGGCCAGAGAACATCATTGTTCTCAGTGAAAGTGAAGAAAGTGAGATGCCAACTCCTGCAAGTGTTCCTGAAAATCCAACAGATAAGGAGGTCCAGAGCACTGAACTTCCAGGTACTACTGATTCTTCTACCGCCATTACCTCCAGTGTTCTACCCACATCTCAGCTTGAGTCAACAGCTGCACAGACCTTGAGTGTCATGAGCTCCCTGTCTCTTGGTCCCCTTGCTTCTCCTGCAGATTCTTCTTCCTCTTTTGCTTGGGTGCAACCTCTGGTTGACAAAAGGAAGAGGAAATCCTCCTCTCAAAGCTTGGGACCAAATTTTGATGCTGTAGCAGCCTTGTTGGGCACCACTCCTTCTCGTGCCAAGAAAGCCAGAACTACTTCCAGGATTGTGTCAGATGCTCAAGGTCAGCAATTCCTGGAGATTGCTAAGCCCACAGTAGACAAATCAGAATCAGACTTGTTGACATCTGACTTGGAGCTTTCAAGGATCCCTATGGGAGAGTCTACTCCTGAAGGTGAGATTCATAACCTCCAGGAAACAGTCACAAGGGTTATTGGAAGGGTAGAGAAAGGGCAGCAGACGATTGAGCAGCTAGAAGAACAAGCCCAAGTTCTCACAAGTTTTATCAAGTCACTTTTGTCTAAGGAAAAAGTTTTGGACCCTACCCCCTTGACTGCTCTACCGCCTCCTGTAATTCTAAGCCAAGATGAAGTGCAAAGTATTAAAGATATGCACAAGTATTCTGTCTATGGAAGAGCTATCGAAGCCATGGTAGATGACATGCTTGTTGCCAGGACTAAACTTCATCGATGAAGCTTTTAAGCTACATGGAAAGGTAGATAATTTGCAACAGAAGCTGTCCTCTACTATTGGGGTGATGGATAAAGAGCTTAAGCTCTGGAGTAGTTGCGTCGTAGACCTTCGCCTCATGGGCCAGACAGATGAGAACATCTTACTAGAGAACAAGATTTTCGATGATGCTAAGGACAATCTGTCAAAATCTTGGGTCCACAGCGTGGAGTGGAAAATCAGAGTCCTGGAGGAAGCTGTAGGAGAAATGAAGAATAGCTGGCAGAAGGGAGAAGCGTTCAAGACACTGGCAGCTGCTGCGTTCAAAGATATGCATTGTCATCTTCAGGATGAAAACTCTTGCATTCCCTTGTCCTTGCAAGAAATCAAAGCTCAGTTCAGAGCTTTTGTCAAAGATAATCTTTTCAAGGAAGACTCCATCTCTAAGGACAAGATAAAGGAAATTTGTTCTCTTCAGTCTGCCATTGAAGAAGCAAACAAAGACTATCATACTCACGTGGAGTCTGATAAAGAGATGGAGAAATGTCTGGGATTTTGAAATCAGTCTGCGACCAACACGTCAGTCCCTCATGGCAGAGATATAGCTGAGTCATTGAAGAAGTTCAGGCAGTGGATTCTGAAGACAGTGGGTCCCTCCCAGTAGCCGGCCACCTGTCTCCTTCTCCTTCCTTTCCTCTTCTTTCCTTTCTTTTCGTATTCTTTGTAATTAGTTAAGGTATTGCAATTGGCGGTACTTAACTATTCTTTAGTTAAAAGAAATGGTTACGAAGAGTAACTGACTTGTAATCTATATAATGGCCTTTCCACGCCATTTTTCAGGGGGGGGGGGGGAGGAAGAACTTGGATATTTTTCTGAAAGTGTAAACAGATCTTAAAGAAATCAATACAAAAGGGCTTTCCATTCTTTGTCTATCTGATTCTTGTTGTCTCTGTGTTTTCCTTTAATATTGTGAAGATCATTTTGTTCCTAACTCGTTTAGTCTCTCTGATTGCATACTGTTCAGTTTTGCAAGTACAGTGATCTTGTACAACCAAGAAGGAACTTTGTGTCCTTGATTAACAAATCTGAAGAAGGTTATTTACAGAACTTTGTGTCTTTAAATTTAATCCCATTCAGCTAATGCAAATGATCTTGTCTTAAATCCTTTGAAACTTTGCATACACGAAGAATTATTCTGCTATCTATAATTCTGAATGTTGCCATTCTGCTCATCTTCTTATTCCCCTTCCTTAGTCCTGGCGTAACTGATGATCCTTGTGGAAAACACTTTCGTAATATCCAAGTTTGACCATAAAATAATGTTCTGCGTATTTGTAAATAAGTTCGTTTCAGAATAAGGGAACCTCTCCCATTAAAGAGGAGGGACTTTCTGTCCCCTGACTGTTGCTCTTCTAAAAAGTCCTATTTGACGACCAACAAGAACCATTTGAGAAATGGGCTATCGAATTTGTCGGAACAATCTCTCCAGATGTGCGAAGGACTGGTTCATAGTATACATTCACTTGCACTGATTATTTGACAAGGTAGGAAGAGGCATCACCTACAAAGGATTATACAGCAGCTACCATTGTTATATTTTTATGGGAAAACATAATCAGCAAGTATGGATGCCCATTGAGTTTGACAAGTGATAGAGGTACACACTTCCTCAATGAAATGGTCAGGATTATGTTATCGGAATTCATGGTGGCCCATCACAAAATTACCCCCCTATCACCCTCGAGCAAATGGAACTGCTGAGGCATTTAACAAAATACTTAGCCACACGTTGACTAAAATTTGTGATGTTGGCAAACATGATTGGGATGACAAAGTATCACCCATTCTTTGGGCATATAGGAAAACCTACAAGAGGTTGAATAAGGCCACACCATTTCAATTAGTGTTTAGCATGGAGGCTGTCCTACCAGTTGAATGCATGTACCTTCTCTGCGTATAACACGTGTGGGAGGATTGGCCAATGAACAAGCGCTGGAAGCAAGAATTGACAAGTTAATGCAATTGAACGAAAGACAATCACTTGTTAGGTGCAAACAGAAGATGGAAAAACTAAAACAAAAGGCATGGCATGATCGTCATATTAAGAACAAGAAGTTTGAGGTTTGGCATATGGTCTTACTATATGATTCAAAGTTTATGCGCCATCCTGGAAGTTAAAGGTGCATTGGTTGGGTCCCTACATCATCTCATACATCCTTGATTCAGGTGCGTGCTAGTTACAAGCGCTAGATGGGACGAGATTTCCAGGACACATAAATGGAGTAGGCTAAAGCCCTACTATAAAAAGGTCTTCTTGGTGTTTGTAAATAACGTAGTATTGCTAGTTAGTTTAGGAATTCCCTTATTACATTTTTCTCGTGTTTCCCTTTCTCGTTGTTATTTTGTGTTACGCCTTGGGTGCCAATAATCTCATTAATTTTTGAAGGTTGTAACTATACAGAGGACCACACATCATTTTAGTGCGGGGTGGAGTAAGGTGGAATAAATTGACGTGTGAAGCGTCGGGAAGGATTGCATTGGAAATCCCAGTTGAATGGCCCCGTGAAGGAAGTACATGCAAGGAAAGTTGAAAAAGGATGGTTGATGTTAGGGTAAGGCTACATTTGGTATCCATGTATAAGAGAGAAAAAAGTGCAAACATAACACGAGGTAGGTGAGAGGAAAAATCATGACAGAAGAAGTTCCTTCGACACTGGTTATGCGCGCACAAGAGTCTCTTGTCAAGATGGATTGGTTACGCGCCAAAAGGTTGGAGAATTTTTCGCGCAAGGTTGGGTGCGTGAATTAAGGTGCTAAAGATGAGTTTTTTGAAAAATCTGCGTTAAGTGTTAAAGTAAGGTGGTAGGTGAAGTGGCATTTAATGCTAAAAGTGGGAAAAAACTATAAATAGAATGTTGGGAACTTCATTATTTACTTTACAAATACGAAGAAGGAAGAGCTTTTGTGAGCTAGGGTTTCCAAAGTTGATCCGTGCGAAGAAAAATTGGAAGATTTTAACCGTGATTGACTAGTTTGGATCTGCAAACCTGGGGGAAGTAATTCATGGGTATGGAGAGAGTTGTGGAGAAGTGTCGTCTTGTGAAAAGATATTCCAGTTAGGGTTTGGCAGCTACGGCATAAGTTGGAAAAGAGTATTCTTCACAGGTTAGAGATTTGAACTAGGAAGAGAAGTTGAAGTGAAAACCTATGCAATGGAACACAAGAAACCAGCAGTAACACCTAAGAAGGGCAAGGGCAAGGAAAAACAACAAGAAATTACTGCACGTACCAATAATGAATGGCATGCAGAAATGCAGTACCTAGATGGGGTTTCACTCAGGATGGAATGGGAATCCCACTTGAGAAAAATGACAATAAGTGACTACAATCATCACATGAATGTGGTTGAAAAGGAAATGGAGCTGGAGTTAGTGTGCCTGACTAACCAGAGAACACCTAAGGGATTACCAATTTATAGCGACGAAGTCAAGGTGAAGTTATAGAAGGTGGGGTTATTGCAACTCTATGAGTTACCTTACTTTGGAAAGTCAGGGCACCTCTATCAGTGGCTAATGTCACGCATGCATGAAGACAACTTTCACTTCGTGAGGCACAAGATGTGCATAACCCCTCAGCTAATTTCAAGATTCGCAGGTCTTATCTGTGAAGGAGATAGTATAGAGGAAAACCTGTGTGACAAGGAAGAAATTAAGGATACAGTGGCCACATATGCATACAAGAAGGGGTCAAGGTACTTTGATATCAGGTATATCCAAGACCTAGTGATGAGAATGGCCACGCGCCTAGTAACAAAACTCAACACGCAAGAAAGATGGATGCAGGTAAACAAGTCCTGGTTAAATGTTTGTAGAAAAATATCAGAGGGCACCATCTACAATTTTTCCACATACATTACAGATGAAATTATCACCAGCACACAGGAAGGAGACAATATTCTCTTTGGTAATGTCCTCTTAACCATTGTGTTCTTAGACATTAGAGTACCAGACGTGGCAAACAAGTTCTTGTGGGAGTACCTAGAGGAAGGCCCCTCACCTGTAAAAAGATTTGAGAAATACACTTCTGATAGCATGATGCCCATTCACAAGGTGCGTCTTGAAAAATGGTATATGCACTTAAGGAATGTGTTCGGGTCAGAATGGATAATACTAGAACACACTGTTAGCGCTTACAGTAGGAGAAGTTGAGTTCGTTGTAAACCAACACTTTTGTATTGGTAGGTTCAAGTTTACTGATGAAAACATGAGCCCATGGTGCAAGCTCACATTCACCTTCACAACTCAATACTTCTAGGCAGGAGTTAACAGATTCAAGGAGTCCAAAAATTTAAAGCTTGACCTTGGAATTTTGGACCGGGACCACAAGAAGATACGCAGGACGTTGGTCTACGCCAACAAGTGCGTGTACATGGAAAAGTAGGTGTTGCATGAAGTCCAGATGGTAAAATCCCTAACTCTAACTATTACAGGGAGTTCTGCGGTGTGTGTATACCCTTCGGATAAGGCCCAATTTTGAGAAGGGCGCTTATCTTGAAAATGAGATAGCTATACTTGAGGACTTAACATGTAGGAAGAATCATGTGCCTAGACATAAGGAAAATGAAATGTAGAAAAAGGCACCAAGTCCCGAAGATACGTAGGTAATAGGTGCCTCAGGAACAAGCACTAGAATGAGTACTTACACATGTAGGAAGAGGTCTCCAGTCAAAGAGGAGGTGCCAGAACAGGAAAATCTTATCACAAAGGAGAAATCACCAGAGGAGGAAGAGAAAGTCAGAATCTCCTATACTGGAATCCCCAATTAGGAAGAAACAAAAGGTAATGGAGGAAGTTGATTCATAGGAGAAAGAGATCTTGGGGAAATACATAGGTGAGAAGGATGATGATGAGGAAGATGATCCTGAAGGGGAAAAAGAGCCACTTATTTTCAACATGCATGATTCAGAAGAAGAGGATAGAGAGGAAGAACATGAGTTCCTTTTCATGTGGCGTGAGGGTAACCAGGAGGAGGAAGGCACCCAGTTGACATAGGAGGAAGTGAAGAGGTTAGCACAAAGTATCAGAAAACTCTAAGAAACTCATGAAGGATCAAGTAAACGAGGTGGTAGAAAGAGAAGAAACAAAAATCATTGAGGCCTTGGTAGAATAAGAATTGGAGTGCAACGCTGATATAGTGATGGAAGAAGATAAGGAAGAAAGTGAAGGGAAAGATCATGGCAATGCGAGAGGCCCCAGTCTATTAGTAAATGTTCCTAAGGGCACGTGCACAAGAGGAAAGCACATGGAGATCCTTTAGAGGTGAGGAACATTAATGATCCCAGTAAGGTGTTGTGCGCACTCTTCCAAAGCACTGTTCTAATAGATCAACTTGTGGCAATGAAGTCATTTGATGAAGAAGGTGCATACCCTCAAATGAGGAAGATGCTCTCTTTGGAAATGGAGAATCCCACATCAACGAGTCAGATTTTGAGGTAAGCCAGGGGGTACTAATGAAAATGCCGGAGTCAAAAGGAGACAACCCCTTAGTGTAAATGCTCAGTTTGGCTCTCAGATGAGCAGTTATGCAACGTGCTCAATAAGGTATTACTTGAGGTTGAAGCTAGGCTCCTTAGATGAAATGACAGGATAAGATTTCTAGAAGTAGAGCTATGAAAAGAAGGAGGACGAGCTAGAAGAGAAGGTCAAGGATTTAAAGTAGGAGGAGTTAATTAGTGCCCAGCTAAAGCGTGAGCTCAGGAGGAATAAAAGGGCAAGGGTGTGTGAAGTACATAAGAAGGTAAAATCCATCACATATGTCATTATTTTGAATAAAGAGTGCTAGACTTAACACCACCCGTGAAAAAGTATGGATCTTCCCTAAGGAGTGCCTTTAAGACCTAACATGCATCCTCACCAAGGAGAGGAAACCTCTAGCTTTAGAATCCACGAAAGAAGTAGCAACATCACCTAGAGAAGGAGGATAAATTAAAAGTAGTAGTAGCAATCATGGTTGAATACAGCAAAGTCCTTGTCGATGTAAAGATTGTTGCCCATACCGTTGAGGCCACATATGACAACTACATAGATAGAGATAAAGTGGTTGAGTATTCTGGTTGTTAACTATGAAGTAGAGCTTAAAGAGTTCCAAGAAAATAACAAAGGGAATAGAGAAGTCAGCGGGATAGAATCCTGGCCGAGGTTGAAAAGAAGTCAAAAGCTATTGAGGCCCTAAGGGGTACAATCAAGAACCGGATGAAGGAGCTATAGCCATAGATTACTAGAAGGATGGACGCACTTGAGAATGTGGGAAAGGAGTTGGAAAAAAATGTGTTGACACTATGAACACTCAAGGAGATGGAATGAGTTTTAGGGAGGTAAGCACCCTAGTCAGTGACCTCTTCTAGAGAGCATAAAACGAATTCGATGCCTAGAACAAGTTGGAGTTTGACTTGTAAAAATATTTTCCAAGCTTGTTGCAATAATGCCATCACTTCCCCATTCTTTCTTCTTTCCCAAATTCTTCATCCCCTTATTCTTTTCCCAAGACATTAAGTCTATTGTGATTCTTTATTCATTGGAGAAGTGTTCCCATGGGCGGAGAATAGGTATAGTGTGGGGTGATGTTAGGCCCCTAAAATATTGGCTAGGTACAAAATGTGCATGGGCGTGCAAGGCCTAGGTTGAAGGATGGGCATGCAAGGAGAAGGCGTGCAAGGCAGAGTTCTAGGAGGGTTTTAGAAGGGCCGTGTTGTGTGCCGAAAGACAAGGTCTTGGGACTTAGCTGTATTTGGTGTATCGGTCAAGACATGAGAAAATCGTGACCCGAAATTATGCATGCAGAGTGGATAAGGTTCCAACCTAGCGACATACATTGTCCTAGGAAGGAATATGCCCTGTGATGGAATTTTCTAGAAGACATCATGGCAGAAAGTGGAGAGCTTAGGCCTAGAGGAGCATACTCCCATGGAGGACCATAATTTAGATACTTGGTGTCAGATCTAAGGCCGATAGAAGGATGAGTTGGCACTTTGGGCATGCATTTCTATATATAGAAGTGCCCGCAGAAGAAAAAGGGATCACAGATAGAGAGAGATCAATAAAGAGCAGAGCTCTGATAGAAATGCCGTAAGGAGTCATATTGGGTTGGGTAGATGAAATATAGAAGAAGGATGTATCAAAGGCTCGGGGTTATAGATTTTATTTTTGAAAGCTAAATGATATGGATCCAGTTATGATGCATGACTTCGGTTTTCCTCTCTATGATGCTCTATAATGAATCTAATGAATGTAATGAGGTTACCAAGTTAATAGAATATGATCCTTCTTGGTTCAGATTCATACACGATTCTTCATAGTTCCTTTTCATGTATGCTTATAAGATGAACATGAATTCCTGTGAATTTTCCTTTCTGTTTTGATCCAGTTCTTTAAGTCTGTTAAATTATCTCTGTTTGTAATGATTGTAATGATCTAGAGCCATTCTAAGCTCTATGATGTTCACACGTAGTCTTTCCCACTCATTTACTTTAAATTTTGGATCATAGATGATGTTTTCCCACCCAACTCACATAAAAGAGAGACTCGATGCCCGCGCCCCTGCCTCAGAGTGAGCACCTAGTTCCTAGTTGGGTGATAGGTCGGTGTGTTATGGGATTCCCTTGTTCTTTGGTGGGTGTAAAAATGAGTACACCTTCCTAGACAAGTATCAAGACTATTCATAGAGGGAGGAACAGTAAGGAAGAATTTTTCAAAATCAAGCAGGAGGATGAGAATATGGAAGATTATTTAGACAAATTCCTCTTTGTAAGTAAAAGATGTGAATTTTTACTACAAGAAGAGTTAAGTAAAACCATTTTTCTTAAATTTCTAGATGATGAATATTGGAAATCCCTTGATTTCATGGGAGGTGGAAACATTGATCAATTAAGAATGAATGATATTAAATACATTTCTATAAGTTATTCAAGAACAAGGGGTGGACCTAGAAAAGGAAAAATAGTTCAAAATTCTAAATCCAGATACGAAAAAAATGATGGATGAAGTGGTAAAATTTTAAATTCAGACATTCTAGTTCAATTAATGTCCACCATGGATGGATGAACAAGCTAAATCAAATGCTAAAACTGAACCATTAGCTATAGTATTGTCCTAGATGTAGGAAGAAGCATGCAATAAGAGATTGTCCTCTGGATAAAATAGAAATGTGTCTTATCTATGAATCTAGGGACCATGAGAGTAATGCAAGTTCTCTTCTTCCATTTATTAAAGATCACCTTAAACAAACCGGCACTCTATCCACATCAGAAGAAGTAAATTTTTCTAGAGACAACCTAGCCAAGGGGAAGCTCATGCCTAGGTTAGTTCCTAGCCCCTGGATGATGTCATGGGAAGCTCAGATAGTACCAAAAAGTTGGGGACAACCACCTTGGGTCCCTCAACCAACATGGAATCCTTAGGATTGGTCAGGACAATCTTGGTATGCCTCAAGGACACCAACAACCATGGTCTAGTCAAGGTAACCCAAATGCTTGGTCACAACCTAGGTGGAGCCCTAATAATTACGCCCAAGGGAAGACATATCCCAATCAAAATCAACAAGCCATAATGATGTTCCCCAGCACATGAAATTCACAAACTAAAAATGTGGTTCAAAGGTCACAAATACCTAGTGACAACTAGTTGTTAATCCCAGAAACAAACAAACAACTCTTATATATGGGGCAGAACAAGAAAAACCTAATTGGATCTTAATGAAGGATGAATTTTAAAGATATTACCCGACCAGATCTGGAAAATGAATTATGTAGTCCACCTGTTATAATTACCAGAAATGATAGAAGAAACTGAAACCCCTACTTTAGGTGTTCCCAAGAATGATGAAAAAGAAGAAGATAAGGATCAAGTAGTAACTCAAATGAAGACTCCATTTCTAAAGAGATTTAAAGATGTTATAGGGACTAAGGAATCTGAGTTGGTGCAGGAGTTGAGGAAATTAAATATTGAAATACCATTGTTACAAGAAATCAAGGACATTCTGGAGTTGAACAAGTTAATCAAAATGTTATGTTTAAGAAGACCTGGAAGGAAGAAGTAGTACCCCAGGAATATTAAGGTAGATGGGAAACTTGTTGATTTATTAGCAGGAAAACTCTTACTTCCCAAATATGGAGATCCTGGAAGCCCTATTATTTATGTCTCTATAGGGAATAAAGATATACATAATGTTTTGGTTGATTTGGGAGCAGCTATAAATGTGATGACAAGTGGACACTTTGAAAACATTACCATTAACAAGTATAACAACCTACTAACACCATATTATAGATGACAGACCAGTCTGTAGAAAAACCAGAAGGAGTTATTGAATATGTGGCAAGTTATGGTGGATTCATAGGAATATCCAGTGGACTTCCTTATATTACAGCCAAAAGGTAAAACACTTGGTTATCCCATTATTTTGGGTAGACCATGGTTAGCTACAGTTGCTTCCTTAATTGATTATAGATCAGGTGATATGACTATCTCAAATGGTAAGATTTTTAAGAAAATTTCCTTATATCCCTCTACATGACCTTTTATTGATAATCAAGAACAATTGTGGGTTGATGATCCTGATACTAATAAACAAAATTTGTCTTCTTTGGCTATGATAACATTGTAGGATCACGTACGGGAGATGGAAGATATGATTAATCAACCATTGAACTGAACACCAACTGTCCTTGGAAAAATCTGGGATAGTTCTGGAACCTATGAATTAGTTCCAGAACCTACAGACTTATAGTTCTAGAACCAAAACACATTTAGTTCCAGAACCTTTAGACTTATCTCCGGAACCACAAACAACAGTGATCCCATGCAAATGTAAATAATTTCACTCCTAGAGGAATGAGATTTCTCTTGGGAGGGATCAGAAATAGTTATGGAATTAGTAGCTTTCAGTTTCAAAGATATCAGGAAATGGTGAGGAATTTTTGGAAAACAGTAGTGACGAGGAGTTTGACCGACAACAAGATAAGTATCATAACTCTTCCTACTGTCCTTTTTCCAGTATTATTTCTCAAGGGAATTTTGGAGATATTGCTACATATCATATGTTATTACCACATCCATGTCCACTAAACACCTTAATGGAACCCCTTTCAATAAATCAGTTCATCACACACTGGAACCAAACATGTTGAGATTCAACCGGGTAAAATTTTGAACATTAATAGCTAGTTGAAGAATGATGAAGAAGCTAAATTGTTTGATGTTCTGAAATATCATACTAGAGATTTTTCTTGGGACTATAAAGACATGAAAGGAATCCATCCAAGTATTTGCACCCATCACATCTATACTAAAAACATTTAAACCAGTTAGGCAACCTCATAGAAGGATTAATCCAGCCTTAAGGGACATAGTCAAGCAAGAAATTGAAAAACTATTACAAGTAGGTTTTATCTACCCTATCTTAGATAGTCAATGGGTGTCTCCTCTTGTAATTGTTCCTAAAAATAATGGAAAATGGAGAATTTGTGTTGATTATAGGGAGTTGAACAAATGCACACTAGAGATTATTTTCCCTTACCATTTATAGATCAAGTTTTGGACCAACCTTGCAGGTAAAACAATACTTTTTCCTTCCTGGATGGCTTTAGTGGATATAATCAAATCAGAGTTACTACTGAGGATCAGGATAAAAACTACCTTTACTTATCCATGGGGTACCTTTTCCTACAGGGTATTTCCATTTGGACTATGTAATGCTCCAACAACCTTCCAAAGAGTTGTATTAGCAATTTTTGTAGACCTAAACGAATGATTGTGTAGAGGTATACATGGATGAATTTACTATGCATGGAGACACATTTGATGATGCTTTGAAGAATTTGGATAGAGTATTAACAAGATGTGAGCAACACCATTTGTCTCTTAGTCATGAGAAATGTTTGATGATGGTTGATGAGGGGATTGTATTAGGACACCACATTTCAAAAAGAGGAATTCAGGTTGACCAAAACAAAATCAGGATTATTTCAGACTTACATGTTCCTCAAACCCCCACATATATCAAGTCATTTTTAGGGCATGCTGGATACTATAGGCATTTTATTAAGGATTTTAGTAAAATTGCTTGGCCCCCATGTTTAGTTTACTTACCAAGGATTGTGAATTTTGTTGGGATGAAAAGTGTCAACATGCTTTTGAAGAAATTAAAGAAAAATTAATCACTGCCCCAATATTGAGAGGACCTAATTGGGAGAAACCTTTTCACATCCAAATAGATGCCTCAAATAACTCAATTGGTGCAATTTTGGGATAGAAAGATGAAGAAGGGAAACTGTATGTTATTTACTACCTTAGTAAAAATCTTACTCCCACTGAAAGAAATTACACTACCACTGAAAAATAATTTCTTGTTGTGATCTATGCAATTAATAAATTCAGACATTATATTACAGGGTACAAAATATTTGTACATACAGATCACTCAACAATTAGATACTTAATGAACAAACCAGTGGTTGGAGGTAGGATAATTAGATGGTTATTACTTTTACAAGAATTTGATATTACCATAGTAGATAATCTAGGAAAATATAATGTGGTAGCTGATTTCTTATCAAGATTGACCACTACAGGGGAGCAAGATCTAGTTAAGGAAAACTTTCCAGATGAACAATTGTTTTCTATTTCAGCTTGATACACCATGGTTTGCTGATATGGAAAATTATCTTGCAATAGGGAAGTTTCCTCCTTCTTTCACTAAGAAACAAATGAAGAAGTTAATCAAAACCAATGCACAATTTAAATGGTTAAATGGAATGTTATTTAAATGTGGTCCTGATTTGGTTTTACGCAGGTGTGTGAGAGAAGATGAAATATTTGACATACTCAGGGCATGTCATGATGAACCAAGTGGAGGATACTTTTTAGTGAAAAGAACAGCTCATAAGATACTTGGCACTGAGCTATTATTGTCCATCTCTATATAAAGATGTGAAGAGATATATCAAGCGGTGTGATCCCTGTCAAAGAATGGGATAACCAACCTTTACCAGTGAAATGCCTCTACAACCTCAAGTAGTGATTGAACCATTTGAAAGGTGGGGGCTGGATTTTTTGGTCCCTTTAGTCCTCCTTCACAAGGAAAGGAGCACATTCTTGTGTGTACTGATTATGTGACAAAGTGGGCCCAGAGGTGCAGGCTTTAACAAATGCCACTGAAGAAGTAGTTGTTGATTTCCTTTGGCACAAAATTATGATGAAGTTTGGTGCACCAAGGAGTATAGTTTCAGATCACGGGCCACAATTCATGTCTAATATGATCCAAGACCTTCACAATGTACTATCATATCAATCATAGGAAGTCATCTCCCTATCACCCACAATCAAATGGATAAGCAGAAGTAACAAACAGAGAATTGGAAAACATCCTTACCAAAACAGTTGAAGTAGGTAACAAGAGATTGGGTAAAGAGACTACCTGAGGCTGTTTGGGCTTATAATACAACTTGGAATACTACAAATAGGGTTTTCACCATATGAGTTAGTCTATGGGAAAAATCCCTTGTTACCTATTGAATTTGAACTACAAACATTGAGGACAACAAGCTAAAGTGGGTATTGAGTTGGATGTAACACAAAAGGAAAGAATTCTTCAACTCAATGAATTGGATGAGTTGAGATTGGAAGCACTTCAACAGACAGAGATAATCCAAGATCAAAGGAAGCAGTGGCATGACACACATATCAAGAAAAGGAAATTCAAGGTAGGAGATTGGACATTACTATTTGATTCCAAGTACCAGCAATTCAAAGGTAAGTTGAGAACCAAATGGTTAGGACCCTATTAGATTGAGAAGATATTTGAAAATGGATCTATTCAGCTACTTCCCATTGATGGCAGTAGAAGGACACTTTTGGTCAATGGACATAGGTTAAAACTTTATAGGAAGCCTCCTACTAGGGATGAATTCTTGAAGTAGATTGAAGCAAACAAAGAATTTGATCATATGGAAGAACCCAGTTCTTCCAAAATGATCAAATAATCAGATACATGGATCCAAAATAAAGGGAAGAGAATGAAAACTAGCAAATGGCATTCTCTTTCCCCCCAAAAAAATTAGGAAAAATTAAAATAAATAAAAAGGGAAGGAATGAAAACTAGTAAATGGCATTTCTCTTCCCCCCCAAAAAAAATCTCTCAAAGATCAATTGAAAACCAACAATGGCGGTTGGTCTCCTCAATAAATGGCTAATGCAAAATAAAAAGAATTTATTTGAATTCCAGCTGTCTTTTCTAAACATTTTTCCTTTTTTTTTACACTTTTAGGAATGATGAGTCATCAAGGCAGAGGGATTACATCAGCAAAGGATGGTAATTATGTCTTGAACTTATTAAAGGTTAAATTAAAAGTTTGCATGTGTGATTAGACTTGATTTTAAAAGTTGGTATGATGAGTCATTTATTGTGCATTATGATTAAAAACAAGTAATCATGAGGTTGATGTTGATGGAATAAGAAAGTGGCAGGAATATTTGTAATTACCTATCATTTGGGTGGAATAAATGAAGTTGAGAAATAGTTGTAGAAGAATTTCAAAGAAGAAGAAGAATTGTATTTGAATTCTGTGCAGCTAAATCCATCAATTCTGCAGATAAACACAATAGTTCCACATCTAAACCCAAGTAGTTCTACAGCTAAATAGTATTTTGTCAGCCAATTCTGAAAATTAATCAAGAAAGAATAATTTGAATCGTCCTATTTTCCATGGGGATTAAAAAGAAGTCAGAGCCAGAGGATGATACCCAACTTCTTGCAGATGAAGAAGTGACAACCATTTTTATACAAGAGCAAGGATGGTTGGATTTCCTGAAAAAATTTCTCGAGGTACAATGATGAATTAGTAATGGAATTCATTGTAAATTTAGAAGAATCCAGAAACTAAAGTTAGAAGCATTAGCAATTCTTTTATTGTCAATACAATGAGTAATGTGTCTAGAATACCAATTGTGCATGTCCCAAATCCTGTCAAGGGAACCCTTAAAGATCTGGTGGAAACCTTGATACAAGAGGGGGAATCTGAACCCCAATATATCTATAAACACCAAAAATATCATAAAGGGGTTCAGAAGGGTCAGCTTTCCCAAACCCTTTGACAGGGTAACATTTTGGGTAGTTAAGTATTTAACTTGTGATGGTCAATTTGGGACAGTGGGAAGAGAAGTCCTTAAGATGTTAATATATCTTAGGTATGGGAATTCAAAACCAAAATATATAGTAAAATCTTCTAGGATTCATTTTTGACTCCATCTCAAAAAATGGCTTAGAGGTATTCTTGGGGAGTTGGAATAATCAGACATCATGGGTTAATCTATTTGGTATGCCAACACCATTTTCTTTCAAAGAAAAATGGAGAAGAAATATGGGAAAATTTTCTTAACAAGTTTAAGAAAAACCCTGATATTATCAGGAGGGGAATACCAACCCCTTTTTCTCCTACAAGTAATTTGGAGATTGATGCCCCTGCAGAGGAAAAGAAGGAAATAGGTGGGGGTAATGTACCAAAAATAAGGAGATATGGAAGAAGGATTAAAGCTGCAGAACCTATTGTGCCTGTCAAATAAACTCCTTGCTTCTGCAATAGTACCAAGAGAACTAATATGTATCTCTGATAGTGATAGTTCACCTAAGCTAGAGCATGAAGTGAAAGTACAGAAGAATCTCTAGGAGGAAACCCATTTCCTAGACATTTTGAAGCTCCCCAAAGAAGAAGAGTTCATAAGAGATCTAGGGAAATTCCATAAGAGATGGAAGAACAGGATGGGTTGGAAAAATAAGTTGTTGATATTTTGGGCAGCATGGCCATGACTCCTCCTAGAGCCAAGCCAAACTAAGGTGGAGAAAGAAGATGAAAGATTTGAAGAACATGTTTTTCAAGATTTTTGTGAACCATCAGCATTGTCACATGAAGAAAAAGAATTGGCATCTTGGAAACGGAAAGGGAAATCCCCTTTGGTAGAAGAGGAATGCTCATTTCCCAATGAACTTTCAGAAAAGGAGGGAAAACAACACTTAAAATAGACTCTATTTTTTTCCAGAGAAGAACTCATTATCAGAGAGAAAGGATGAGGAATTAAACTTCCTCAAACCCAAGTTAGAACAAAGGGAAATTCTCATTGAGCAACAGCTCACAAATAGGACTGAAGAATTGACAATGGTCAAACAGCAGATGATGGAAAAAGAAGAAGAATGCCAATTTTCTATAAGACCAAGTGTTATGCCAACAGTATCTGCACAGACTGAACGTAACTTATTGGCCACTCAAGCAGTTGTGGGATGATACCTGCAAGGAACTTAATGAATTCAAAACATCAAATGAGGACCTGAGAAACAAGATGGAAGAAGAAAAGAAAGAAAGGAAGAAATGGGAAGAAAAATTCTACAAAGAGGAAGAAGACAAATTTAAATGTCTTGTAAAAATACAAATGGTTTGCATAATGAGTGAAAAGTTACTCACATGTAGGAGACCTTCTCCTACATATAGTATCTTTTTAGAAGAACAATTTATTCACTGAGCAGCTATCAAGAATTGCATGTGGCCTTCCACATGAAATAAAATATGAATATGAGTTCATGACAGCCTATTCCTCAACTAGTGCAGAGAAGAAAAATCTTCTCTACGAATTCTATCTCTTGCAATCTTATCCTGGAAAAGAACACAGGCTTCATGATCAATTTATATGTAGGGGAAAAACCAACTGAATGCATTTGTTTTTGTTCTTCAAAATCATATTGCATGGAAAGAGAGAGATTCTAAAAATCTATTAAAAGTCTAGTTCTTATGGTCTCTACATGAGGGCTCACTATGGTAAACCATTTGCCTTTGTTATACATTTCAAATCCCATTCCTTTGATATTCGGTTCAAGAAACATTATCTGGCCAGTTTACAGAAAAGTTATTGATGCCTTCACCTATTATGAGGAGGAGAAATTTTGAAGAGATTTATGATGGATGTTTGAAAATATGGGAGTTTCTCATGGTTGCATTGAGAAGAAGAGAAGTGATATCTCCCACAAACTTAATATGGAGCCTAGAAAGAGCTAAATCCTTATGTACCCTAATCCCTTAGGTCAATGAAAAACATAGGGGCATATGGATGGGAATGAGAACAAGGCCTCCCCTTCTTCTCACCCCCATGTCTCCATGGAAAAATAGAGAGCCTCAAGACCCCACTCAATTTGAGGAATGGCAGAGGAAAGTAGAAGAGGGGTATAGTACTTCTGAACTAAAACACTGGGATATTCAGTTTCAACCATTTGACCTGAGCAGTCAATTGGAATGCGAAATACGCAACCTAAGATTTGAAGAGTAAAGTTTATAAAGGTCATTACAAAAAAGTAAGTACGGGGGAGATGATAATGCAAAAATATGTCTCATTAATACACAATAAATGATCTTATTTTACTCTCCTTTTTATTAGGTTTGACTGCATTTTGTGACTTTTGTTTGATCTAATGTAAGTTAGGATGTAATTGTCCATATTTTTTTGAATTTAGTTCTAACGTTTAAAAGCTCTATAATTCCTAAAAAAATATGTGGAAATTCAGTTTTTGTAATAAAACAAGTCATAATCAGTCAGAAGAACAAAGTATGAAGCAATCAACATGTTTTTGGGAGCCTTAGCTTCAATACGACTTAGTTTCAGAACTTCCAGACTTAGTTCTGAAATCCATCATATAGTTTATGAGCTATATCACTTAGTTTCAGGACTTTCAGACTTAGTTCCAAGAACACCAACACTTAGTTCCAGAACTCCTGTGTTTAGCTCCGGAACTTTCACGGTTAGATCAAGAACAATCCCATTTAGTTCTAGAACTTCTCCAAAGTTCCGAAACCAATGAAAATATATTTATTTTGATGACATCCAATGATAGAGAAATCAATTATCCTTTCAATCAGGAGGAGATTAGAATATTTCCGATTCTTCATACTTGAAGATCCAGGGATAACTTATCAGATAAATATACGTCTAGCAAGGTTCCAAATTCAACATCTATTTTGGGCATTTTTCAGTTCCATCTGAATCAGTAGAACAACTATGGTTGTAAATTCATCTTTGAATTAAATATATATATATATAAGATGTAGATATATTTAGAAGGAGGAGAGAACATATACATACAGATACATAGAAATAGAGATATAGAAAGATCCAGTACATTTTTTGTAAGACAAAATATTTCAGCAATAAAATAGCCACTTTGTTTTGAGAGAATATCACTTTTTCAAATACTGATTCAAGGTGGAGCAAGGGCCCACTCCTCCAAGAACTAGGATTCTCATCTTATTGATATTTATATTTGTAAAGAAAATAGTGTAGATATGTTAATTTTGTAAATGCTTTCTGATTCTTTAAGTTGAACTTTGATTTCATACTTGTCCTTGCAGGTGTTATAGACTAGATTTTCATTTCCTTGGAATATTTTCATAGTATTTTTGACTGTGTGTTTATTTCTAGCAATCTATTTATTTCTATATTGTGTGTTTATTTCCATCAGTTCATTCTAACAATGAGTGTTTATTTCAGCAAGTTTCTTACAACATAGAGATAATAAGGCTTTGGCCATGGAATCCTAAGGACACTGTAAAAAACCCCTAGAAAATAAAATAACAAATACCTACAAATAATTACTAGATCATTAGGATTTTCTTGTTGCATGTAGCTTTAAACACACCCCTAGTTTGAATATGACATCAACAAAGAGTTGATTAAATGAAGGGAATAACAAAACCCATCACCCTTGCCAAGAGGACTCTTAAAAAATTTCTTGCAATTTTTTTCCCCCCCCCCCATTCCTTGGTTTTTTCAAAAAAATTGTTTTAGAAGTTGCTTTATTATATTTTTTGAGTTTCAGATATTTTCTTGTGTTTTACATGCAGAATGAAAGTTAAGTTCCCAATTCTAAAGTCTGAAATCATAGTTCAGAATTAGAATTCATAATCTTGAATACTTTTTGCACAATGTTTTCTATCTGATGTCTGAAGTCTGATTTTAGAAATTTGGGGTTTCGTACTTAGGGAATTTTCCATATATTGTGCAATAAAACTCTGATTCCCAAATTTCTAAATTCATAAATTTTCATTTTGGAGCTTTCATTTATCGTGGTTTCAGGTATTTTTGATCATTGGTACTTTATAAATTCAAAATTTTGGACTTCGGATTCCATACTACATTTTGCATGAAGTTAACATGTTGACTTCTGAAAGTCTGATTTATGAAGACATTTATTGTCCAACCACTTCACACCTGTCAGCTTGCGGTTATAATTTTTCACCTCCCTATAAATATGCAAGTTTTTATACTTATCAATTTTTACTAGTTGATTAAGTACACTAACCTTTCTATGCACCCTATCGTACTCCCTAATGTGATTTTAAAAACACTATTCTCATATTTTTCTTTCAGATTTGGGTAAGTTTTAAAATTTTCATTTTTACTATTGACTTTGGGGGTTCTATCTCTATTTTTTATTCATCTCATTTCATTTTCCCCTTGGTCTTGTTCTTTGATTCAAAGACGCCTTGTCTTTCCTTGTCATTTTGTTTGTTTTCTAAGTCTAAATGCAAATTTATCCACAAGGATAACTTTCGCCACTTAGGAAACAAAAGTGTTGGTGGCTTCATGGTTCCAAGTTTTCAGAGATTCTGCACTTGGAACTTCAAATTTCAAAAGTGTTTCATTTCAAAGGATTGGATTTTCATATTTTGGGGTTTGTGTATTTCGGGGCTTTAGAGATTATCTATTCTGCATATTTCTAGTTTCGGAGACAGCCGATTTTGGATTTTTCGGGTTGGAAGCTTTCATTTTTTTCAGAGGTTAAGTTTTTAGAGATAATCTATTTCTAGTTTTTGGAGGTCTTCCATTTAGGAACTTTGGAAGTTAGAGTTTTTAGAATTTTCAATTTTGGACTTCTTGAAATTTGGAACTCTACTTTTTCAGAACTTTGTTCTTTTTGAAACTCTGTTTTTGGAAGGTCTTTCATTTCAGACTCTTGGAACTTTATGATATTCAAGCATTTGAAAAAAAAAAATTTGGAGTTTTAGAGCTACTTATCAAGAAGAAATTTTTTATTTCAGAACTTTGGACTTTGGAATTTTGGAAGTCCAAGTTGATTTTGCATGGTGTTTAACAAGCACATTTTTTTGCTTCAAATTTTGAATTCTCAATTTTTTCAACAGGTCAAATGTTTGATTCTTCATCAAAAGGGAAGGAAAAGATGAAATATATCTACAAAGGGGTGTCACTCCCTTCCACCATCTCTTCTAAAGTAGTAAATATTGGAGATACAGACTTCAAGCATGTAGACATGGTTGAATTTTGGGAAAGGGTCAAGGCCCCTAACAAGAAGCCATGGATGCAAGCTATATATGATAGTGGACCTCCTCTTTCAGCTGCATTTCCCTATTTGATGCCATGTCCTGAGTTTTAACTTGTAGTGCATCACTCTTTGATAAAGGCACATGCACTATCAAAGATGATGATGGCACAGTAGTAATCAAGATTGATATGGACTTCTTCGAGGACCATCTGAAGCTACCTGATTTTAAAAATTATGCCATTGTCTCACCTGAGTCAGCTCTATAACATTAGGCAATGAAAAATGAATTTTGCATAAATATCGTCACGAAGAGTTACCTAAGAAAAGCTAAAGGAACTATTTTTATATTTCCTAAGACTCTTCCCCACTCTAATTTTATTTAGGAAGTCAATGATATCATTAATCTATTGAAAAAAGTTACAGGTCTTTCATCTGACAAGGAATTCCAGGAGTGGATGTACCTCTATATAGATATAATTAAGAATAATAAGGATCTCATTCGATGATGTAAACACATAAGTGATGTTATTTGGAATCATTTGGAGGATGTGTTGAGTTCAGGAAACTTCTTCATGACCTCTTATCTGGAATACACAGCGGTAGAAATGAGGGAGTATTTAGGATTTAATCCAAAGGGAGTTAGGACCACAGTATAGATATACAAGTAGTACCCTCAGCTAACCCTAGTGAAAGGTTCTAATCTCTTTTGGAGGGTAATTTATGCACTCTTCATAGTACTCTTTTACTCTTTTGACAAGGCTTTGTATAATTGAAGGATTTCTAATGAAGCTTGGAAAGAAGTATGGGAGTGGGGAGGTATCTACCTACAGTTCTTGAAATTCACTTATATCAGGTTAACAGGGTTTACAGGTTCTCATTTTAAATTTCCAAGATGCCCAATAGACAAATGGGTTTTGATGGAGTTAGTTCAACATTTGCTTCAATACCATAAGATCTAACATGATCAACACAAAGTAGGCATCCATTTCCCAATAACCATAAGAAAATATACATGCAAAAATATACATAAGGATAAAAATATTGAAGGAGACATGTCTAAGATGACTCTGAAGACATTCCATCTACGCACTAACTTCGATTATTAGGATAAATTCGGCCAAACAAGATTGACTAGAATGCATGTTCTTTAGCTAGAGGATATTTGGATTCATCGCCAAGAGGAATGTGTTATCAGGGAAATATGATTCAAAATCTAAACCCTAAAGTAAATCAAGTGCTATGTGATTTTAGTTATTTTTAAAGGCATAAAAGATGACAATCAAGTGTTGGATCCTTCCTATAAATATGGAAGTTTCACAAATGAGCCTCTGCCTTGGATTGATTGGTCAATTAAGGAGTGTAGTAACAAAAAGGACAAGGTAAGCCCCATCTTGCAAAGGACTTAGCAATGATTGGCAACTTTGGTGATTACACCTAAGGAGTCATACCAACTAGCAACAGAGTAAGTACAAGTACAGTTATCAACAATCAACACATTCCATCAAATGGGAAGAGATCAACTTCTAAACCCATTTCCAAACCACTAAAGATCTCTTTTGTATACAAGGTTTTGGGTTTTACTTATGGAATTCCTACTACAAGAATTGTATCTCCTCAAGTATCATAACCAAGTGAAGTAATTGATTTAAGTGTTTCACCAAGGATTCCTCAAGTGTTGTAGTCACTATCTTCCCCATCTCTTCCACTTTCACTACCTTCAACTCATCTTTCCCCTCCATCTCGCACTCTCCCTTTGACATTTTCTTCCATTTCGTTTGTTCTTGTTTCTTGTACATCTCTCACCACATCTCCCTCCATGGCCCATGTTTTCTCCTCCCTTCCAACACTCTCATCTAGAGAGAGCTTGAGAATGGGGTCTCCTTTTGGAACCCCCCTTCCACAGAAATTTCTTCCTACCTCCACTTCCATTACACTCACACCTGAAGCCAATATTTCCACTCCACCTCCATTATCACTTTGTCACTTCCACCTTCTATGACTGGGAACAATGCCATAGTAATATCAACTACCCAATATACTATTGTTTCATCTTCTTCTATTGTGGAATGGTTTCATAGGCAAACACCGAAACAAAAGAAGAAAATTCCTATTATTTATGTTGTTGACTTAAATGTTTTGGATCTATTTCTAAAAATACAAGCTAAGATCCCAAGAATTGTTTCCAACTTATTGGTGGATCAGACAGGTGAAAGGTTCGTTGAAATAACCACTCCTGCATGTAATGCCCTACCTCGGGACACCGGAAACCATACCAAAGTGTCACTAAAAATTTGGGTAATTTTTTTTTAAAGAAAGTGAAACTAAAATAATACTAATGTCTACTTCACTATTTCCCGTTAATAATTAATTTATCTTATTTTATTTACCCAAAATTAAATAAAAACTAGCCAAAAGATAATTTAATTATTTTATTATATTAAGTTCACTAGGGTCACCATAAAAGTCTACACCCCTTTTATACTTAATTAGTTCCCCCCGTTTTTGTATTAGTTTTCTCACACACCCCTATTCATTTTATTTTTCATTCCCATAAAAAGTGCATGATTTAAAGAGTGTAGGGTTAAATGTAAGCCCTAGGATGGATCAAATCTTGGCCCTAGATTTGAGTTTCACCCTAAAGTTGCCCTAATCATCTCTATGTTTCTCTTTCCCTTTCTATTCCTCTTCTCATTTGTTTCTGTGTTGTTATTTGAATGTGCAAGTTATGGGGAAGCTAAGGGAGAGATGGATTCATGGAAAATGCCATTTGATGAGAAGGATATTAATATTATTTCATTATTATCTCTTTTGTATATATATATATATATATATATATATATATATATATATTCTTAACAATGTATTAATAAATCTGAACTAAAACTAAATGTTTTTTAATACCCACAGTAGGAAATCTGTAGATTTACTAGAGTCATGTTTGGTGAGCACGTGGGTGGTGGTTTGGAGGGTTGTCCACGTTTTTGGAAGATGGGGCAGACGGTGAGGGGTTTTTTTGGGGCTCACGGTGGTGAGGACCTGCGTGGCGGTGGGGGAGTGGTGAAGGGATTGTGTGGGAGAAGCGGGGGGTGGCAGTGTGGAGGACGGTGGAAGAGGAAGTGATGTTATGCGTAGGTGGGAAGAGGATGGATGGTGGTGTGGTGGGTGGTTGGATCTGCACACATGGTTGGGGAGGGGTTTGACCCTCCCCACCTATTAATTTTACATGGTTTTAAAACATTAAGAACCTTCCACCGAACTTTCCAATATTGAAATTCCTTTGTTTAGAATTACATTTCGTAATAAATGTTAAAAGGTTAATACATACATACATACACACACACACACATATATATATATATATATATATTGAATATGATAGTAAAATATTTATGGTAATAAAATAAATTCTAAATGACGAATACTTTTTACCACATTCTATAGTTATGTTTACAATTACTACTATAAGGAATACATTTCAACGTACTATATCATATGTTATGGGGTGAAAATAAATACAATATGTCAGTACTAAAATCTGGTCTTCAAACTATGTGAACTATGCAAACAATATATGTATTTTTTTGTTGACAATATTAAACCAAAATGATTCATTCTCTTATGTGAAGAGAAAATCATATGGCAAGGTATGTTGATACAAGAGGAGAAGCTTGAAATATTTCTAAAAATTAATTTACAAGGAATGATAGAGCAAGAAAACTAATAATCTTATATAATGAACCCACAAGCTCCATACTGCACTAATTTTCTTTCAAATGCAATGTGAATTAAAGGTTTCAGATTTTCACACAAGTAAGATCTCCAATAAGTAATATATTATTTTTTAAGAGACCTTCTTTCAATGAACAACTTTTCCTTCCAAAATGGAGTCTTCTAATCAATACATATTCAAATATATAACTCTTTTACAAGGTTTCTTTTTCAATGGCCTAGCACACCAATCCAACATGTTTCCAAAATTATGTGAAATACCCAAGAAACCTCATTACAAGCCTCTTTGCAAGGTTGAAGGAATATTTCACAAGAAAATGTGACTCAAGTTACAAGTAATACCAAATACAAGGAGGATTTTACAAGATAATGAAAATTTCCACATAGCCATGTTCTTAAGGTTGCAGTGAGAGGTAGCAATGAAGAACCATGGTAAAAAGTAACTCCAACTATCTTCCACTTGATCTCCAACTTCAAAAACTTGCAAATAATCCAACACAAGGAGAAAATGTTTGTTTAACCACCCAACCTTTAGGCATCATTACATGCCTTTCCAAGGTTGGAAGACATGTTAGCCTCCCCCAAGCCCATGGGAGAGAGGATTAACTTCCACAAACTTTGCACAAGATTAAGGGAGGAAATCAAACTTTTTTTTTCACATATAAGATAAGACAATTACTAAGAAAACACCTTTTTTTTGCAAAGAAGGAAAGGAGGAGAAACCATATTCTACCTCCAAAATGGGGAAGAGAAGAAAGATATCTACAAGTGCCAAAAGTGTAGCCAACATTGGTTGCACATAAACAATAATCTCCACAACCTCCTTATTCCTCCAAAGTCATCAAACCCTCCTTCTTTCTCCACCCATTCACCAAAATCCTTCTTGGGAGGATTTTCAAACCCAATGGGTTTCCTCTCCAAGAATGGGGAAGGGGGTGCAAACCATATGAACCACCTTCCCCACCTCAAACCATTTGAGGGGAGTAACAAAAATCCTACATGGCTTACCCATCAAGGCATGAGCTTTGAGAGGTAAAAATCCCTCTCTCTTCCCCCACAAAACTCCAAAATCCATCATGCCATATGATGGATGGAGAAAAAAAAAACAAGAAGCATAAACAACAAATAACCACACACAAAAAGCAACACACATTTTTAAACAAAACTAGACTAAGATCTAACATAATATAAAACATAAAATGAGATCAAGAAGCCTACCTCCAAAAGCTCTCCAACACTCTAACTTTTCGACTTCTTTATCCAAGCAAGCTCTGGCTCCAAAATCCACAAGCCTCCAAGAAAAAGCTCCAAAAAAAAGTCCTCTTCTTTCCCCATGAGGGAGAATTTGAAGAGAAGCCAACAAAAATCCTCACAAATGAGGGGGTGACATGTGTCACCTCTCTCTTCCCTAAAGGTCAAAGATTATCAAAATAAAAGAGAGAAAAGATAAAATAGTTAACACTCTTCTCCCAAATTACCCAAAATGAAGAACAAAACAAACTTGTGCAACTTTTAACAAAACACACATACCCATCCACCTTACATATATGTGACTAAAGGGAGGCAAAATGGGAGGGAAACTCCCTCTATGCCTTGGAATTAAGCCCCCCTGCCTATTAGGTAGGGTCCAAGGGCCCATTTTCATGCTAAGGGAACTCCCAAACTAAAAAAGGGTCACTTAAATGCCTAAAATAGCCAAATTTCGGGTTTGGCACATTTGGGCACAAGTGTAGAGGATGTGGGGCCCACCCAAGGGTTTACATGTGACCCTAATCCACTCTAATTAAATACATCATTACCTAAACACAAAACTAAATGCAAGTGGGGACCATTAAGTCCCCAAAATCAAGTTTACAAAGTAACTAAACATCCTAAACAAGATTAATATTACATGACATACTACATTACAAATGAGGGTCACTCATGGTGCCCAAAATAATGAAATCGAATACTAAGGCCTCATATAATAAACACGGTTAGGACTTAGCCCTGTGGGCTGCTTGTGCAAAATTTACGTAGCTGCCTTGAATCCCACGTTCTCCTATGACATGTTACCTGCACACTCATTGCACACATTAAAAACACATGTCCGATACAATGTAAATCAACTACTTAATAAGCGATCAATGAAATCTATGCTAGCATATCATCATCCTGAAATCAAAAATGTGACAACATGCATAATTATACACAATTTACCATGAGTTAGCCATAACTATAAATAAAAGTGACATACATCCATAAAATCCAAACACACAACTAAATTGAGTATCCATCATATATAAATAAGGTCCAAACAACATCATATCAGTTAGTATCTGTAACATCATACGATAAGGTGTCAACATAGTAATCAAGTCAAATTGGCACTATACACCCAAATCTCCATACATGTCTAAGGAGGTCGAATATCCTAACATAATGTCCAAAATATGTCAAATCCCTGTCAAAACATGTCTATGATAAAAGAGAACAACAAATAAATGAGGCTATAAAAATGTGGGCACTACACCACAGTAGAAAAAACTAAAGAAACGATCACGTCAGCGTATTATCAAGTTTCAAGGTTTTCTCTTCGGAAATCCACCCACAAAGGTGGCAAAAAATATGTTCAAGTGGCCCTAGGAAATTTGTTAGAAAAATATGACAAGGATAAAACAACCAAGGACGAACTTAAAGGAAAGGTTGAGCAGCTAACTACTCTCTTAACAAAGATTACGAAGCCAATTTTGACTGCTACTGTCCTCATTGTTTCCCCAAAATTTGATGATACATCTTATTCCATGGTAGATAAGATTGGGTAGAAAGGATGAGAAGTGGGAGGCTGGATGGAGAACCTAATTCAAGATGGTGAGAAAACTATCAAAAATGTCGTTGATTTGTATAATGACTTTTTTTCAGATAAGGATACAATGTCCAAAATGAGGGAATTTCTCACTTAGGAGAGTGATAATTTGGATCTTACTCTTGACACATGGGATCAGTTGCGTGGTGAGAAGAAAAATGTGTTGTTGAAGAAAGGTTCAATTGATGACATAAAAAATCCATTTGAGTTTTACAAGGCCACGAAGTTCAGGGTCAGGATATTGCATGAAATTTTAGAAAGTTTGGAGGAAAGAAGGATATAAGTGGTTGATGGTTTAAATAATATCATACAATAATTTGATAGAATCAACTACATGTTTCTGAATAAAAATTTTGATACACTACCAGTTGAGTAGATCATCGCTCGATTCAAGAATACGGTAAATGAAGATAACGATGTCACGAAATATTTTGGCATCAACTCTATTCATCAATTGGCATCTTACCATAACTTCCTAACCCAACTAAAGGAATTTATGATAAAAATGATAAGGCTTCTTGGGTGGTTAGCCAAATAAATCAAGACAACAAATGTGCTGAATCGCTATCCGTGCAGACCCAACGATAAGGAGCTTCAAGGAATTGTTGAACATTTTCTAGACTTCAGGTACAAGTTAGCAGAGGAAGATGGAGAAAATAAATAAGAACCAAAGAAATAAAAGTATGCTCCCGATCCTAGTTATGCATGGCAGCTATTGTTGGAAAACCTCTAAACTTCAAAACCAGTGAAAGTTGCAGGGTTGACTTGGTCAAACATGTGCAACTATTTGTTTCTATTTTCATGGGAGGCTATTCCCTAAGACACTAATGCATTCTATTTTTAGTAATATGTAGTTAAGAGGTTGAGCTATAATTACTCAAATCTCATTGGTCTATAAATATTAGAATGCATTATGTTTGAAGGGAATTTTAGATCTTATTGTAAAGAGGTTCTAAATTCGGAAGATTCCAAGAACAAACTTTATGCTTTTTTATATTCAAAGTATTATTTTTCCGTCAAATATCTGAAATATTATGTAAATATATAATTTATTCAATACTTGTTAATGTTTTATTCCTTGTATGTGGTGAATTTTATTGCCTCTATATCAGTTATCTTTTATCAATTATATGTAAATTTTGATAATAAATCTTTCCATTTTAGTTGTGGAGAATCTAAAATCCCTTCTGTTATTTAAAGTTTTTGTTTAGCTAATTCAATAATTGAGGAAAATTGTTAGGAGATGTGCATGTGATGCATGGATCTGAAGTATTAATTTTTGCATGTGAGGAAGATCTTCTTGCTCTATTAAATCTTGGTGCATCACCACTTTTATTTATTTCAGTTAATATCTCTCTCCCTAATCCTAGAAACATAGTAGATTAGTTTTATTTCAAGTGTTTTAGCCTTGCATTTTGATCTTAAATCAAATGCACCAAGTTTGAAAGGAAGGCGGCCTACTCCAGAGGTTCATCCCAAGGTGAAAAATTCCCACACATTGGGGATGTTCCCATGTTGCATGGTATCACTTAAAGATTCAACGGGTGTACGATTCACGTGATAACAGTTACAAGAGCCCTTGCAAGGAAAATTCACTCAAAAGAAAATTTTAACACATTGTTCCTATTTAGGGAGGATTTTCCTTTTAAATTTTAAGTTGTAGTATTTTTGTAAAATTTAAGTAAATAAGGATTGTAAGAGCATTTTTTTGGATTTGAGATTCAACCTATTGTTATTTCTTATGATATATTTTCTTGAAAATAATATATGTATGTATAAAGAGGATCTCTTATAATTATCGTGTTATCTTAATTTTGAAAAGAATTGAGGATATTATCTCCTATCACTTTTCTTATAAGTGGCTGTGGACGAGAATATTTTTATGTTAGTAAGAAGAAATAAATTACTTTATTATGTTGTAAAAGAAATATGGTGTGTTGTTTTCTATGAAAGGAGAAATGTAAGTTATTTTGCATGGTAGTAATGAATCCTATTGTTATTCATTGTACAAAGTTTGTTGAAAGATATATATATATATATATATATATATATATATATATATATCGAGAGAGAGAGAGAGAGTATGTTCTAATTATGTACCAAGTCATATCAATAGGAAAATGGCCTAGGAATATCATTATAAATCCTCTTATAGTCCTTAGAAAAAGAAATGATGCTACGCCCTTAATCATATAGCTTATATTAGATGTATATAGCCGACTTGTGGCTATCATAACTTCTTATCATTATGTATTTCTTTCATATATGTTATATTTTCATTAGTGGGCCGGCCTTGGTGCTGGCCATAACATAGGAATAGTATATATAGAGGTTAGTAGGTAGTAGTTTATCATCATTGGAGCATTTGAGTATTATTGTATGGTTTGGAGGTTGCCCCCTCGAAGTGCCGAAGCTATTCTAATTGCATATTGAGATCATTATTCTGGAATATTGTGTTATTTGGTGTTATATTTCTACTCATGATCTTAATTATACAAGTAATTTCATTACAAGTGGTATCAGAGCTTGAACTCGACCAACACTGCGTCAAACCCTAATTTTGAAGGTTCATCCATATCTCAATATCAGTAGCGAATTTTTTAGCAAATTTTTTTGTGGTGTGGCGAAATCAGTCAAGTAAGATTCCCTCAAAAGTTTAATAATTTTTGAGTTGTTCTGCAAAAGTTATAGCGGTTTTATGTTTTTTCATAATTCGGCTACATAGGGTGAAATTTGTGGAATTTTTCAAAGTTATTTACATTTCCAGAAAGAATATTAAAAATTAGTTTGAGTTAGTTCTTTGAGTTTTATAAAATTTGGCCGAATTCCTATTGAAATCTGAAACCCTAAATTTCGACCTTGATCCTTAAATCTTACCATTTTGGGGCATCATCGCTGGGCCTTCGATAAGAGGCAAAAAGAATTCCATCACTCCGGGTAAAACCCCTGATAAGGATGAGATAATAGTTGAGGAGTTATATTCAAAAGGGGTATTTAAAGAGTCCTCAGGGTTAGGGTTTACTTCAACTGACCATAAGGTCAACTATCTTGAGTTAGAGTTGCGAAACCTTGAAGGTAGAGTGGCCAGCAAAGAAGATGTAGAAAAGATTGGACAACGATTGGAGGATTTCATTCAAAAATTTAGCTACAATATCATGGGTCATCATATCATTCCTAATGAGCCACAACTCAATCATACTCATACTAATCATGGTGGATCTTTAGGTCAAAGTAATAAACAAACTAGCCAGGGTGGATCTGAAAACAAGAGCAATCCAAATACAAACACTCTACAAGCCCGTCACATGCTTCCAAAAGTGGAAATGTGTAAGTTTGATGGAAAGGATCCACTTAATTGGATTAACCAGATGGAGAATTTCTTTGATCTTCATCAGATTCCATTGGGACAAAAGGTTACCATGGCATCATTGTATCTTGAACCTGACCAATTCATTTGGTATCAATGGTTATGTGCTCAAAGGAAAAAGAGTGGTCTCAATGTTACATGGATAGTATTCACCGAAGATTTGTGATTGCACTATAGTTCTAGTGTGTCAGAGAATTACTTTAGCTAAATAGTAAAGCTCAGACAAACAGGAACAGTCAAAGATTACATCCATCAATTCCAAAACCTTTCCTTACGGGTGGAAAATATTCCTAAACATAATTTGAATGACTTATTTCTTGGGGGTCTTAAAGAACAAATTGAGACTGAGGTGCGTATGTTTAATCTTCATAAGGTTTCAGACTCTATGATCATGGCACGTAGGGCAGAGGAAAAATTTCTTTCAAGTCGAAAACAAACTGTCAGTACTATCAGAGATCGTAGCAACCTTCCACCATCATTCCCTCGGCCAGTGAGACTGACACCTCAACAAATTGAAGAAAAGAGAGCCAAAGGGTTATGTTTTAATTGTGACAACAAATTTGGACCAGGACATAAGTGTGTGGAAAAGAAGTTGTTCTACATTGAGGGACCTACTGAAGAAGACGAAGAGGTAGAGCCAAAGGAGGAATTAGGAGATCCCCAACCAACAATATCATGCCATGTAATTTCTAGTATTAGCACTCCCCAAACTCTCAAAGTAGTTGGATTCTTAAAAAAACAAAGGGTAACAGTGTTGATTGATTCAGGAAGTACTCACAATTTCATCAATCATAAGTTAGCGGTACGCTTGAACTGCTTTGTTTATCCAGCTCCAGAATGTCAAGTCATGATCGTTGATGGGAAAGCTGTTAGTTGTTCAGGAAAATGCCATAACATTAATCTCGCCATGGGAGATTACTTGCTAACTAGCAATATGTATTCCATTGCCATGGGAGGAGCAGACATTGTGTTAGGAGTTTAGTGGCTTACCACCTTGGGAACCATTGAAATGAATTTCCAAGAGTTGTTCATGCAATTTCAGTCAGAAGGGAGGAATTTTAAACTAAAAGGACTAAGAGCAAAATCCCCGCAGATGGTAAGTTCTCATCAGATGCAAAAATTTCTTAGAAAGGGTGCAGAAGGGTTTGTGGCACAACTATTTTCATTAGAAGCACATCATTCCAATACATTTATACCTGCAGATATGCAAGCAGTTATAGATGAGCACTCAGGGGTTTTTGGAGAAATGCCCAAGGGTTTGCCTCCAAAAAGAGACCATGACCATGCCATCCAGCTAGTACCAGGGAGTCAACCACCCAACATCAGACCTTATAGGTACCCCTATATGCAAAAGAGTGAGATTGAGAAGATAGTTCAAGAGATGTTAGAAGCAGGACTTATTCGTCATAGTCAAAGTGCTTACTCTTCTCCTGTAGTGATGGTACGGAAAAAAGATGACAATTGGCACATGTGTCCAGATTACAGGGAACTCAATAAGTACACAGTTAAAGATAAGTTTCCTATTCCTGTAATTGATGATTTGTTAGATGAGTTACATGGTGTTGTTTACTTTACAAAACTTGATCTTCGTTCTGGATATCATCAGATTAGAATCAAGGATGAAGATATTCATAAAACAGCCTTCATGACACATGAAGGACACTATGAGTTCTTGGTAATGCCTTTTGGACTAACAAATGCACCCTCTACATTTCAAAGCTTGATGAATTCAATATTTAAGCCATTTCTTCGAAAGTTTGTTTTAGTGTTCTTTGATGATATATTAATCTATAGTAAAACATGGGAGGAACACCTGCATCATGTAAATAAAGTGTTGGAAACTCTTGAACAACATCAACTTTATGCAAAGCCTTCTAAGTGTTCTTTTGGTGTCAAGGAGGTTGAATATCTGGGTCATATTGTCTCTTATGAAGGTGTTAAAGTGGATCCTAACAAGATAAAATCCATGCTTGAATGGAAGGTTCCCAAAACCCTAAAAAATCTCCGAGGATTTTTGGGGCTTACAGGTTATTATCGTAGATTTGTAAGGAATTATGGCAGCATCGCAGCACCACTCACAGCTTTATTAAAGAAGGACTCTTTCCATTGGAACGAGCAAGCTACTATGGCATTTGAGAAGTTGAAGGAGGCCATGTGCACCACTCCAGTTCTAGCCACCCCAGATTTTTCAAAAATATTCATTGTTGAATGTGATGCTTCAGGGTATGGTATGGGGGCAGTACTCATGCAAGAAGGGCGACCCATTACCTTCGAGAGCTGCCAATTCAAAGGTAAGAATATCTCTAAACCAATTTATGAGAAAGAAATGTTCGCAGTACTTCATGTAGTGAAACAATGGAGACCATATCTAATGGGATGACATTTCAAAGTAAAGACAAATCATGATAGTTTGAAATACTTCTTAGAGCAACGCTTATCATCAGAAGAACAACAGAAATGGGTCTCAAAAATGTTGGGGTATGATTTTGAGATAATATACAAGAAAGGGAAAGAGAATGTAGTTGTTGATGCTTTATCTCGGAAGGATGAATCTGCCCAGGCATTGTTGTATGCCATATCTGTATTACAGGAGGATTGGATAGAGGATGCAAGGTCTGAATGGAAAAATGACCCAGGTACACAAAATCTCATTCAAAATCTCCAACAAAATCCAAACATGTCAGAAAAAATTTTATGGAAAGGAGATGTTTTATGGTATAAAGATAGATTATATCTATGTAAGAATTCAATCTTTAAAAATAGGGTTCTATCTAAGCTTCATGCTTCTCCAGTAGGGGGTCATTCAGGCTTCTTAAAGACTTATCATCGAATCAAGCATGATTTTTTCTGGGAAGGGTTAAAAGGAGATGTCCAAAATTTTGTGGCAGAATGCATGGTTTGTCAGCAAAATAAGGGCGAAACAATTAAGTCCCCATGTCTTTTACAACCTCTATCTATTCCTAGCCAGAGGTGGGAAGAGGTGTCTATGGACTTCATCACAGGATTGCCTAAATCAGAAGGTAAAAATGTAATCATGGTGGTGGTGGATAGACTCACCAAATATGCCCATTTTTGTGCTTTATCACATCCATTTGTTGCAAGTACAGTAGCAATGGCCTTCAGGGATACAATTCAGAAGCTACATGGGACACCAAAGATTATAGTAAGTGATCGAGACCCTATCTTTACTAGTAATTTTTGGAATGACTTGTTCTCATGCTTGGGCACACAACTAGCTCGTAGTTCCTCTTATCATCCCCAGTCTGATGGGCAAACAGAGGTGGTAAACAAGTGCTTGGAGGAATATCTTCATTTTTTTACATCAGAGAAGCAGGCCAGATGGGTCCAATGGTTACCGCTAGTAGAATGGTGGTATAACACCTCCTTTCATACTTCATCTAAAATGTCTCCTTTCTTAGCATTATATGGGTATCATCCACCATCTATCACTTCATCTTTGAGAGTCCAGCCAAAGGTTCGAGCAATTGAAGAACATATTCAACACCAACAAGAGGTGCTTTGTAGTCTCAGGGAGAATTTGGCCATGTCACAAAACCGCATGAAGCAGCAGGCAGACCAACATTGTAGTGAAAGACATTTTGAAGTCGGTGATTTGGGTTTTTGTGCATTTACAACCATATAAGCAAATGTCCTTAAAACAACACAAAAAGGATAACAAGCTTTCACCTAAATATTATGGTCCTTATCAAGTGTTACAGAAGATTGGAAATGTAGCATACAAACTGGAACTTCCTCCGGCTACTCGAATTCATCCATTTTTCCATGTATCTTGCCTAAAGACGGTAATTGGACAGACAATATCAGCCCAAACAGTGTTACCAGAGCTTGATGAAGAGGGCAGAATCATCCTGGAACTAGAATGCATCCTTCAGACACGCACTAAGCGGTTGAGGACAAGGGTCATCACTGAGTATTTGATCAAGTGGAAAAATCTAGACTATGAAGACGTAACTTGGGAGGATGCAAATTTCCTACAGCAGCATCCAGATCTTCTCAACATTGGGGACAATGTTGCTTCGAAGGGGAGGGGCATGCTATGCCCTTAATCATATAACTTATATTGGATGTATATAGCCGACTTGTGGCTATCATAACTTCTTATCATTATGTATTCTTTCATATATGTTATATTTTCATTAGTGGGTCGACCTTGGTGCTGGCCATAACATAGGAATAGTATATATAGAGGTTATTAGGTAGTATTTTATCATCATTGGAGCATTTGAGTATTATTGTATGGTTTGGAGGTTGCCCCCTCGAAGTGGCGAAGCTATTCTAATTGCATATTGAGATCATTATTCTGGAATATTGTGTTATTTGGTGTTATATTTCTACTCATGATCTTAATTATACAAGTAATTTCATTACAAATGAATGTTGTAATTTTTATGTGTAAAAAAAAGTGTTATGTTTTACTTTATTTTTCCAATGGTTGGGTTGGTGTTAATCTTCCCAAGTTTGTATGATTTCTTTATTCCTCTTTAATAATATTGAAATGTGATTATTTTAATATGATTTGTAGTTAATAAATCCTGAGAAAAATTTTCTAATGGGTTTCTTAGTTGGTTGTGGTCTTGAGATGAAGTAAGAGATGTACATTCATTTAATTGTATTCCAGGTTGATAGCTTACTTAACAAGTTCAGTTTTTTGGTTTTATTCAATTTTGTTAGGAAAATGAAAATTTAGTCGTTGATTGTAACGGTTATAATGAGGTTGATTTTGTGTTAGATACTTCATTTTGTAATCACTTAACTCTTTGTTCTACATAGGCTAACTTGGTGTGGAGAATACTAACAAGAGGAATAAACTTTCCAAAAAAAAAAATTGAATTCCTAACATTTTAATGTAAATGGGAATTCCATTATTACTAAGAATGTATTTATTTTTCTTTATGTAATGTCCTCAACATTTTATCATGAGTTTTAAATCTCATATCATAACTTCGTAATTACAAGAATATATAGAAAATAAGAAAGTATTTACTTACCTTACAAAATCTTAAAATATAAATAGATTCTATTTATATAAACAAATATAGATGTAAACCTACATATGACAAGTATATCTCTTTACAATTTATGGTGAATTAGAAAGACCGTAATGTCTCTTTTGGTGAAAGGGACTTCCAAATCACTGAGGAATTCATCTCTTTTATCACTGGTCTCAGCATGGAGGGAAATAAATTCTTCAGGAACAAGGTTGATAAGGAAGTTGAAGAAAATCTTTTTCTGGACAATGAAGAAAAGCTCGACATAAAAAAGGAAGGCATGTTGGTTTCTTTTATCTCGACGCCTTATGCTGAGGTGACACGTATGATGGTGCATTATGTCACACTTTAAGGGATATTCTCCATAGTCCCACAGTATCACCTGGTCCTACTTAATCACTTCAGACGTGAGGTGAAGGTGAGTCTCTCCTACTACATTTTGCAGTCCATGGAAAAGTATATTCTTGAAGTTCAGGGTCATAAGACGACTATCCCACTACACCAGTGTGTCATTTATCTCATTAATTAGTACTTAACTAGTGTTGTTTCCAAAAACCCCTGCCCTGTTGTGTCTTCTCCCCTTCCCAAAAAAACTCGCATTCGATCCAAAAACCCCATGTATCGGGGACTCTATCTTGGAGCCACCCCCAAAAAGGGTTCTCCGTGGTAGCAGGAAGGGAAAGGAAGTTATGGGCTCTATCCACCAGGGAAAAGAAATTATGGTGGAAGATAGCCCTCCCACTTTCCTCCTTGTGATGGAAGATGGTTCCAATTTAATAAATAAATTCAACATGCAAGCTAATGTGGTTAAAACCCTTGAGGAAAATGTATACTTCCTATTTAAGTTTACTATAAAATTTCAAGCCTCGTACCATAACACCGGCTTCAAAGAAGAAATTGTTTCTTTGGATACTTATATTAAATCTCTGGAGGAAAAAAAAAACAATTACTTGGCTATACATAGTGCCATTATGGATCTTATGCAAGTTCATATCCGCCAAATATGTGACTCTAGCGGCATTCCAGACACGACTTGAAATAATGGAAAGATTACAATAAATTTCAAAGCCTCGAACTAGGACCCCACTATTTCCATTGCCCTGAAACTCTATCAGGCTTTCAGGGTGGTTGTTAAATTTTTTAGTAAATATGTCAGGTAAGGTTGTTGACTCCTTATTCTTGGTGCAACTATTTTTGTGTTGTTTTCTAGCTGTAGTTTTGTTATCGATATTTCATGTTGGGCTCGTTGTAGATAGATGGCCCCTGCCTTTGTTTTTCCTTATTCTTTCCTCTTTTGGTTGGGGTGTGGACCCCACGGATCAAAAAACCACATTGTTTTACATTTATTTTTTTGGTTGTTGAGCCTTTTGTTGTAACCTTGGGTAAGGTCCCTCCAAAAACTTTTACCAATAATAAAAAAATAATTTACATGTATAAATATAATTACTTATACATTTATTAGAACCTCTAGTATGTAATTTACAGTTTACTAAGAAATTCGTACAAATAAGGTTTCACACCTATATATTGGGAGATAAAATCAATGTTTTAACAAGTGTTTGGGTGTGTGTGTGTGTGTGTGTGTGTGTGTGTGTGTGTGTGTGTGTGTGTGTGTGTGTGTGTGTGTGTGTGTGTGTGTGTGTGTGTGTGTGTGTGTGTGTGTGTGTGTGTGTGTGTGTGTGTGTGTGTGTGTAAAGAGTGGTTAGTCTGCATCCCTTTTAGGGTATAATAAATTATTATTATTATTATTTAAAAAAATGAAATTATTATTATTATATATATGTGCATATTGCATTTTTTAAATAATAATAAAAAATTATTATATTCTAGAAGGGATGCAGCCTGGCCACTCCCCTCCCTCAAAATACCAAATCCTTTGAAATCCATTTTACAAATCATAGAGGTGGAACCTCATCAGACACTTTTCTTAGGAAATTGAGGTCATTGCCTCTTAACATGCATTAAGGCATCGACTCAAAATAAAACATATAGACCGCACCTTCCACTATGGGTGTGCCCCCTAGTACAGAGCTTGAAATTTTCCCTAAATAACATATATAGATTAAATACCTTAATCCCATAGGTAAGGAAACTATTGCCCCTATTTGGGGCTTGGTGATTTGTGAAATAAACCATGTCTTTTATATAGTCATCCTCTACATTAAATAAGAAGTGGAAATTCAAGATATCCTCCCATTTTATCATGTGTATGGTTGTAATTAAACCATCATGATAAATATGCAAATGAATCTCCATGATTCTCCATGGGAGCTCACATCTAACCCTAAAAACAAACCAAGAGAGAAATGAGAGAAAGAAAGGATGAAATGAAAATGTATTAGAAATACAAATAAAAGAAATGTAGGGTTTTCTTAGATCAATAATGCACAAGGATTTGATCTTAGGGTTCACACAAGACCTAGGATGGGCTATTTATCAAGTAGCCCCTTATTTAAATTTTTAATTGGTTAGTGGAAATTATTTCTGCTATCCTTTTAATTGGGAGAGGAAATAAATAAAAAGTATCTTTAAATTTGGGGTCTTTGTGCTAAGGTTTAATTGTGAATGAGTTTAAATCGATAAAATCACCTTTAAATTATGCTATTAAAGCTAATATTTTATTTAACCAAGGAGGTGGCCTAATATATTTTCTTAGGCCACATCAAGTAACTTGAGCTAGAAATTTATCAAACCTTAGAGAGTGTAACATTACCTCAAGTTATAAGGTTTCAAATTGGTTAGAGAAGCCCTCCAATGGGTGTCTGTACAACTCTTATAGAAAACAAACCATGTTTATTTATGTCAATCAACTTTGGAAGATTAATTTCTTACCTTTAAAGGTAAACCTGGCTCTGAGAAACTAGTAGATAACTAATTAATAAATTATTATCTATACAAGTGTAATCAACGCCGTCGACTTAAAAAAATGCCCCAAATTTTTTGGTTTATCAAATGGATACTTTTGGGTCGCAAAAATAATGGGCATGAAGCCTACCCCATACAAGAAAAAAATAAATTATTGGTTAAAATATGATAACTAGGGATTTTAAAATTGAAAACCCGTTATGAATTCAATCCCTTAATGTAAATCAAATCATAGTTTTCCAGTTTCTAAAAAATACATTCAAAACCCCTTGAGAATAATGGTAAATCCAAATCTCATAAGATATGAGAGATGAAAATTTTTAGCCTGTCTATGTACTCATAATAATAAGATTTTGAAAAAACTATTAACTTGCAAACTAAACCTTGATACGAAACATGAGACATGTAGAGTATTGAATTTTGTTCTCTATTTTGAGGTGTTTTGTAGAGAACAAAGTGCAAAGAATATGGTGCAAAAGAACACCACAAAGTATAAGAGTGATCTAAAGTCACAAATTGTGATGATTATGGAGGAATTAACATCCATATTAGATGAACTATATATAATAATAACACGGAAAGAGAATAATTTTTGGTGATCATATAATAAAAAAGGGAGAACCTTATGGAGAAAAAATCCTAATAAAAGTTAAGACATAAATAGAAGATGAGTATGACATGGAAGCACCTATATTATTAAGAAGGGGAAATGTTGAGGAACTAATGTTGTGTGTTTTGTAAATGGAGTATTGTTTTACATGAGGAGATATTCAAGACCTTTAAAAGGGTAGAGTTTATGAAAAATAAGATATGTGATAAAAAAAAATTATGTTAGAGTGATCTTTGAAAGGATATAATGGAAAGAAAGGGTGAAAGTGATGAATTATGACCAAATGGTTTCTAAATTTATAATTTAAGTAGTGAACCCAAAAGGTCAACCTATGTGGTTATGAGGACTTGAGGTCAGTAGGTGTAGGATTATGAAATGTATTTCCTTAAAAGGAAAGGTGCACAGTAATTTATCATGTGAGTAACCAAAAAAAATTCTTTGAAATTATAGATTAGAGGTACATGTGTCCATTCCTTGGAAGAAAAAATCTTTGCAAATGAAGACATGGTAGATATATTTTTGAGATAGAAGAAAAAGGGTCTAGAATTTTTTTCCAAAAAATACTTCATTGAAGGAATAACAAATTGAATAAGAATATATTTATTTAGTATAAGATAAAAAGAAAGATTATTTTCGTTGTGTGCAACTAGATATAGAATATTTTCCTTGTACATAACTAGAAAATATTATGTGCATTAAATATATGGTTATGCATAGCCACTTGAGAAAAGAGAGGGGGACACATGTCATTTTAGATGTGTTAGGGTAGGTGAAGGAAGAGTTAGTGTACGAACTAGTTGAGGAAGGTGGAATTATGGTAAGGATAGAAGTTGATATGAAGATAAGTCTTACATATGAAAGATATGAAGGCTATAATGGAGTGGAAAAAAAACACTTTGGGAGGCATTGAAAACTAAATAAGAGGCACAATTTATTTTTCATGAGGATTGTGCCTAATGTTTAAGGGAAAAATAATATAAATTATAGGTAAGTACAACTAAGTATTATATCACAGGAAAAATTATGTGAGGAGGAAAGAGATGAGGTGGCATTAGGTAAGGCTAGTTTGGTTGCATATAAACTAGTTTTTCACATGAATATGATCATATGCACGGGGATAGAAAATAAAGTGAAAATAGAAATAATCAAAATGATGCAGATAAAGTAAGTATAAATACACATGGAAAAGTCCTTTTGAGAGAGTAAAAAGGAAAATATGAATCAAAAGTAAGATGAGAATTTTTTATTACTAGAGAAGTGATTATTGTTAGAAAATTCCTTTTGAGAGAGTAAAACTAGAAATAGGGAAGAAATTAGGAGTGAAGTTCCACTTGCACCAATACATAATGGTTGGAAAAAGTGAAAAAGGAGGTGATACATTTTCCTTTAAGGAAAATCATAGAGATAATAAGTGGACATAAATCCACGTGAATAATCAAATGGTCATCAAAAGGAAATGCATGTAGGAACAACCTATATTAGCATAAAAGAGATAAATCTACATATAAGTCTCTGAAGAAATAATTAAATAACATGTCTTATTTTGCATAACATCTAACAAAATCTATATAGATGAGAAGGATGAGTGATTAATAATCAACTCAAACCTAATATAAAATTTGTAATTTTGATTGTACACACCATACAAGAGGTGATACAAGAAGTGAATGTAGGATGAGGATGAAAACATTCTAAAGTTGATAAAAAGAGTGCAGGATCAAAGCATAAGTGATTGGTATTAATAGTGATCTAGCTACATGGGAAAAATGAAAGAAAATGGGAGGAATGGATGCATGAATAAGAAAAGGAAAATATTAAAGAGATGAAAGAAGAAGGAAATGGAAGTACTATTCATATTTTCCTTGTATAATGCATGGAGATGATGGAAGGTGTTCACAGTACACAAGTGCAAAAATATGTATCATTAAATAAATGATGGAAGATGAGGAGAATAGAAGGGATAATGTGTGCTTAGTGACAAGAATAGGGGGTCTAGTGCTGAAGAAACTTGGTAGAGGTGGATGATTAGATGTGATAATATAAATACAAGAGAGTGTAGAAGAATTATAGTTGGTTTGAGATATTATATTGTGACCCAAATATATATGGTTCATGGATGAGAATGAGTATCATATCTAGGAGGATAAGGATGACTTATGACCCAATGAGGGTAAAAGATAAAGGAATGAAAAGATTTTCAAGGGAAACCATGTAGGAAGGAAATTCATGGCAATTACCCTTAATGGATAAAGGATGGTTTTACCAATTCAACCCTAATTTTTATAAGTACCTCAAATTTTAGTTATCCAAGAAGTTTCATGTAAGATATTTCCAAGAAATTTGAAAATATTATATAATTCAAAAAGAGGTTATATTTTGGGAATAACTCCAACTTTACAATATGCATAGGTAGCATGTCATGAAAAATATTGAGTCCTTAAATATTGTACAAGAGTCCACATGCATAAAGGGGAGACATGGCTTTAAATTATATTTTATTCAAATAAGGGAGTGTATGCAAGCCATAAGAGTATTGTGTAAAAGTGAATATTTACATATCAACATGAAAATTATTAGAATTATTAGATATTGTGCTAACACAAAAATGCATGGGGATAATATTGCATTAGTGGTCATTTATAAATGTTATGTCATGGGAGAAGTCAACTTGGAGCTTGAAAACTATAAAATTATGGGATTTCATAAAGATGCATGAGAAATAGGTTTTAAAGGCATGAGGATGATGATATTCCTAAATAATGATAATCAACATAGAATTACATGGAGTAATTTAAGGCATGTGGATAATTTATAAGGCCGTGAGTGCATGGGATGCAATCCCACATGAAATAGAGTGAGCTTGAAATGGAGAGTGAAAATATAATATAAATTCATGCTGGCATGAAAGTGTTGGGAAAAAATTAAGATTGGAGGTTCATAGAAATTAACAAGCTAGAAATTAACTAAGTTAGGTCTAGTGCTTACCCAAGGATGGTGCCAGGGTAAGTGGCATATAGGTTATCTATAAAAAATCATATGATGAAAATAAAGGACCCACATGTATTTGCAATTCATTAGCATTTGCTTATATCTAAAGGCATAAATAATGTGAGAGAACATAAGGTGCATAGTAAAAAGTTTTTGACAAGGTCTGAATGTGACTTAGATAACTCCTAAAAATTATAGATAGACAAAAGGGAACATGATATCTTTCATAAACTACACGAATATAAATATTTACATATCACTTTGAGACTTGTTATTTTAAGAGTGTGTTGGGAAAAGATATGGGAAATCTAGAGAGACGTTGGATATATTCTACTTCTAAGAGTGATAGAGGGGGAGAGAGTTAAGTGGAAGTATGAGATACTCCACCATTATAGTGATGAAAAGGTTGATGTGGAATATTGAGTGAACAAATAGCCTATAACTAACACTTTGTATTTATGTAGCCTATATTTTGCATTGATATAATGAGATATTTGTGTGTGTGTGTGTGTGTGTGTTCGCATGCACGAGTGTCTTTAACTAGTTGTTGGGTTAGGAATTTCCTTACCTGGAAACCTTTTCCTTGTGATTTTATTAGACATGCTTTATCAATAGAATATATTATTCTATTGAAAATTCAATATCACTCTTGCAACTCATTTTATATCACTTCTTAATTGTTATTTATACAAACTATATAACTTTTGAATTCAAACTATGGCTATATTGGTGTGCAAGATGACACATAATGGGATGGAAAGCTGACCAAAAAGGGCAAAAACAAATTAGGAATATGATTCTAGGGTCAAAAGAACTAAATTACCAATTTCTTATAGATGTAACCATTTTTATGGGGTATAAAATTGAATCATATACACACAATTGGTAGATTGTGCAGAATCATGGAAAATAATGTTTTTGACTTATTGAGAGCATTATGTGTTATACAAGGGGAAAAAAATAGCCATTTTGTAGTTTTTTATGTCTAGAGTCAATTGGTCATATTTAAAGGGACCATGATAAGTATAAATTGACTTTTTTTTAAATAACCTTTTGGAAGAGAGAATATGGTGAATTGGAAGTAGACATGGTCACATAAAGAAGAACATAAAGCTGAATAGTGAAAATAAAGTTACAAGGGACCATGAAAAGTAGAAAATGTCAAAAATTATACAAAAATCAAGTATAACACATCGAAATTTGAACGCAATAAAATGGGTACATGTCAAAAGTCAAACAAAACAATTCGATGCATGAATTATAAATGCAACCTCTCACACTCTTATATGTAATTTTTGCACTACCAAAAATATATATTTGTTCTTCCTCATTAATCTTCTGAGAGAAATTATTCTATAGATTTTGAATTTAAAGTATGAATTAAGTCATCTTCCAAGGAATGAGTTGCCCACTCATTCCAAGGAAGATGGATCCATGTGTTATGTTCATTTCTTTATTTCTGTCATTTTCATTTTGTTGTGATTTCTGATTTTATGTTATGTAATTCCTTTGTCCGTACAATTTCTTTTGTGAACCTGCAGGAGTCCTATTTATCTTTCCTTTATTTTTTAATTCAGCAATTTCATTTTTTTCATGCAAACTTTATTTCTGCAAGTGTGTCTTTACATTTCTGCATGTGTGATTTATTTTATGCAAGTTTGGATTATTTTTAATAGATTTGTTTTCCAAAGATATTTTTTCTCTTAATTCATACAGCCATCGGACACCAGCCCTAGATTGACATTATTAATGGAAAGGATTGACGACCCTCATCACCAATAATAGCCCTTGTGAATAATGAGCTTGGCGATGGCCAAACCACTAAAATGACCACCACAAATTTCTTCATGGACTTATTGGATAACACGAATGGATTCATGAGACTTTAGGAAATGAAGTAAAATTCCATCAAAGTCACGATTGTAGAGTATGTCACTAAGGATTGCATAGCGGTCAACGCATTGAAGGAAGGATCACCAACCGGTTTTGGATAAGTCGGAGGGGATCTTACAATTAGATAAATAATCAAATATTTGAGAATACTAAAGATCTAATGGATTGGTATCAACATGTTAGATACAAGGAAGCTCATGGACATGATGATGAGGTCATAAATTGGCCATAAATTACCATTATTTTGTCCTTATAAGTTACATTTGAAAGTGGATTTAAATGTAATCTAGGAACTTATAGTTTACTTAAAATAGAATATAGGATATATATCTTGTTCATTCTTTAGAAATATTTTGTTATCTATTTTGTTGACTAATCCTATTGATTATTTGGGAAAAGATGCAAAGTCTTGTGTATGCAGGCCATAAAGGAAAGATAATGCTAGTATTGAGAAAAGTGGAATCGATCATGAACAGTACATTTAAACTCAAATATGATTTCATATTCATATTTCTCTCAAAAAATTATGCAAATTCAAAAAAATAATCATCTCAATCCGAGATCGTATGCAAAATTTATAGTTGTTTTACGTTAGCTCCGGAACTCGCAGAGTTAGTTCCGGAACTCGCATCAAATGGGGACTGTGAATAATCAAAGAGTCAAATGGAAAATATGAGATAGGTTTTTATTAATAGACAATGTGTTTAACATAAACCTCATTCATATTTGCTACATGTTTTACCAGTGAAGAGAAATCTAACTTTTAATGAGTTGTAGTCTGAGGAAATAGTGTATCATACAAGCACTAAAAGTTCCATAAACAGAAAAAGAAAATTCAAACAGAAAATCTAAGAGAGGTTTTTGTTCACAGAAAATTTTTTAACATAAACCTCGTTCAAATTTGCTACAGGTTTTACCAATGAAGAGAAATATAACTTTTAGTGAGCTGCAGTCCGAGGAAAAAGTGTATCAGACGAACATTAAAAGTTCCATAAACAAAAACCAAAAAGTCAAACAAAAAATATGAGAGAGGTTTTTGTCTCATAGAAATGTTTTTAAGATAAAGTTCATTCATATTTGCTATAGGTTTTACCAATCAATATAAATCTAACATTTAGTGAGTTGTAGTCCGAGGAAAAGTGTATAAGACGAGCACTAAAAATTCCATAAACAGAAACAAAAAAGTCAAACGGAAACTCTGACAGAGGTTTTTTTTTCATAGAAATGTTTTTAACAAAAACCTCATTCATATTTGCAACAGGTTTTACCAATGAAGATAAAAATAACATTTAGTGAACTACAGTACGACGAAAAAATCATATCAGACAAGCGTCAAAAGTTTCAAAATCAAAAACATCAAAGTTAAATGGAAAATCCAGGAAAATTATTTGGTCAAAATCATATTTTAAGGAAAAACCTCCTTCCAATAATTTAGGAGAATAAAATCATTATGATTCTTGCTACCGAAATGTAAGGAAAAGATTTGGGAACAAATCTTTCTAAAATAAGTGAGATAAAACTTTGACTCCAATAATATATCTCTCTCCATATTTTGTAGAGATAGATATCTTAGTTGTTAGGATTAGAATAAAGATAAGATCATATTGTATCTCCCAAAATAAGGAGTTAGTTGGACAAATAAATTATAAATGCAACCTTCCACACTCGAATATGTAATGTTTTTACTACCAAGAAATGAATATGTTCTTTTCTCTCCAATATTTTGCAGTTTTGAGTTAAGATCTCAAAGCATGATTTAAATCATCTTCCAAGGAATGAGTTAGCCACTTATTTTAAGGAAGATGGATCTATATATTTGTGTTTTTATTTTGTAATAATTTCTGTTTATTTCTTTTTTCTGTAATTATCATCTTGTTGTGGTGTTCTTCTCTTTGTATTGTAAGATTCAGACTATTGTAAACCTGCAGGTGTTTCATTTAATTTTGTTTATTTCCAATTCAACAATTTCAATTTATACAAGTGTGTTTTATTCCTGCAAGTGTGATTTCCTTTATGCAAGTGTGTTTACATTTTTGCAAGTGTGCATTTAAATTTTTGCATGTGTGCTTTCAATTTACGCAAGTTTGGATTGTGTTTAAGGGAGCTACTTTCCAAGGTCTTCTTCTCTTAATGCATACAACCTTCAGACACCAACCTGGATTGACATTATTAATGGTGAGGATTGATGACCCTTATCACATGAGATTGTTGGCTAATATGATGGACAACAATAGAAAGCTTGGATTCCTTTATCATCCATGGGATGAGAGAAATGAGAGAGGCCACCGTGTCTGCGAAATGATTAGATGATCCAGGAAAGGTTTGAATGGTGTATAAGTCAAAATCCTCAAGAAGAAAATTGATGATGTCCTTACATTTTTGAAGGACCTCATTTTTACATTGATAGATGCCCTTTAATTGATTAATGATGAGCTAAGTGTCACTATAGATATCAAGAATTTGGATGCCAAGCATGACAATGGTTTTGAGACCCAAGATAAGGGCTTCATACTCATCAATGTTGTTAGTACATTTGAAATTAATCTTATAAGCGATGGGGATAGGAGTATCCTAAGGAGGAATGATGATAACATCGGTGCCTCCCCCTTGCCAACACTTAGATCCATTAAAGAAAAGTGTCATACAAAGGGGAGAAAACTCATGATCAATGGTAAAGATAGACTTGTCAGAAAATTTCTCGTGATGAAGATAATTTTTAGGAAGAGGGGCTTCAGCTAGTTGATCAGCGATAGCCTGATCCTTGACAGATTCATGAGAAATGAAATCTATGTCAATCTCAGTCATGAGTATGATCCATTGAGTGATGCAGTCATTATGATAAGGCTTTGAATGCATGGTTTTAAGAGGATGAAATCTAGTAACAAAATGAAGGTTTTATGATTAAGAAGATGATGACGAAGTTTGGAAGGTGGATGAAGAAAAGGGAACAACACATCTTTTTAGCTTCAATGTAGTGAGTTTCATATTCGTTAAGAGTGTGATTAATGTAATAGATGGTCTTGCTCCCTGCCTTGCTCATCATTATGTATGCCAATATGGTGCCCAAATCATGACCAATAGCAGAGATATAAATATAGAAGGGATTCCCCTTGTGTGGAGGCATGAGAATAGGAGGGGATAGAAGATACTGTCTTAAGATCATCAAATTACTTCTTGATAGTTATCATACCAATGAAAGTTGATATTTTTGTACAAAGGAGATGATGAAAAGGTTGGCAATGGTCAGAGAGTTGTGAGATGAAACGGATGAATTTTTTGAAGCCGGACCTTGAATCACTATGAAGCTACTTTAGATTAGAAGGAGAGGGAATCTTGAGGATGGATTTGATTTTGGCAGGGTCAACTTCAATGCCCTTAATAGAAAAGATGAATTCAAGGCAGCTTGTCTAGTCAAAACTACAAACACACACTTAGCTGGATTTAGGAAAAAGGAATAATTAGGGTAAAACATGTGAATGGACGATTTTAATGACCACAAATATGATCACGTTGATGTCTTGGATATTATCCCAAGTGATCATCAATATAGTCCTCTGGCAATTTTTATGGATTATAGGTCATGAAAGATGTAGGTCATAACATCCCTGATAGGTGGACCCTCACATTTTTCAATACCAAAGGGCATGATACAATAACAGAAGGTCCCCCAAGGAGTGATGAAATAAGTCTTATGTTGGTCCTCTAGTGTGATAATAATATTATTGTATCTAGAGAAACCATCCATAAGAGAAATTGTCTCATGACTGGTCAATGAGGTCAATGAGTTGATCGATGTTGGGAAGAGGAAAGTCATCTTTAGGGAAAGCGAGATTTAAATCCTGAAAACTAGTGCAGATACAAAGATTTTCTAGAGGTTTCAGAAATGAGTACAATATTGGAAACCCATTACGGATAGTCAATAGGAATGATGAATTTAGAATAAAGAAGGCATTGTAACTCCTCTTTGATAAGGAGGGAAGTGCGGGAATGTAGTGGGTCGAAGCTTCTTCTTAACCGGCTTAGTATTAGGGATGGTGACGATGTTGTGAACAATGATAGAAGGATCAAGACCTAGACATGTCAGCATATGACCATGAAAAGGCTTGACTACACTTAGAAAGGAATGTGGTGAAATACTCAAGCTCTTGAGGATCAAGGGATTGACCCACTTTGAGGATGCAGTGAGCTCTTGTGGAGTCCCTATGTTGATGTTGATGGTGGATTCATTGAGAAGAGTGGATGTGTTTGGAGGTAAAGTCTTATGAATATAGGAATATTTATCCCCCATATAGGAAAGGATGGAGTCTCCATTAGTGCACTAAATAATGTCAATCGTAGGGGAATATTCCTCTACCATATCAGTAAATTGAAGAGGGAGGGACCTAGTTTAACCTTCACACTAATAAGTGACTGGTCCCAAAGTGATGGTGGAGATTAAAGAAAAATCTAGAGGAAATGGACATGGTGTCATCCATATCCATGGATTCGATGGATGGAGGAGAAGGGGGGTCAATATTCATGAGAGATGAGGATGAAGAATGTGCAGAGAGAGTCGGTAGATTGTTCCTTAAAACCCAACCCAAACTTCTCATGGGGCTTACGATATTAATCGATGATGGGTTCATGTATGCCTTGTTCACAATTCCCCATTCCAAATCCTTTCCATGCATAGCAATAGAGTTAAGTGTAGGTGAAGGATTTTTTGTAAAGAAATTCAAATTCATTGGTATAAGGCTTGGTGTGTGGTTGAGTGTCAATGTGAGAAGAAGGGCCATCGATGCTACCATAGATGAGATTGGTTTAGAGATGAGGTGGACCAAAAGAAATGATATCCCTAACATTAGGTTGGTGCATTAGTGCTTTATTGGTTCTACCAAGTTGATTAGGCATTGGAAAATCATTGAGGGTGAGAAGGTAGTACTCCCCCAATGAAAGGTGATGCATAGCATTGTCGATAGATTGATCATTGGGAAGTTTAGATGCAAAGATGAAGGAGCTAGTGGATGCTTCAGAAGAATTTTCTTTGGAAAGAAACACATCATTAGGTCGATAAGTCATGTGACATGCTTTGAATGGAGTGTCTACAGGGAGAGTTAGGATCTTTCCTTCATGCTCGTATTTGATGCAACGATGGAGGTTGGAAGGAACACAATGCATGGCGTGTATCCATGATCACCCGAGTAAGAAATTATATTGAAATTCCCCTTCTACAATGTAGAAGACCTCATGGAGGATTTTTTCACCAACATTGATAGGAAGAATGGAGGTACCCATAAAGGAGGCAATAACATCATTAAATGCACGAAGGAATATGGGAGATTGGGTGACAACAGAATTAGGGAGCTTGAGTTGATCAAAGGTGTGGGATAAGATGATATTTATGTTGGCTCCGTTGTCTATCATAGAACGTTGGATGAATATATTATTGATGCGAACAGTGATGAAAAGAGAGATATCATGGTATTCATGGGATATGTTGGGAATTTTGGAGTCGTCAAAAGATATAATGACATAAGCAACGAGCACTCCAATGAGAGCCGAAAAAGGTTGAGTCTCATCGCTATGGGTAGGGATATGCTTTATATATTCCATGAGATCTTGTCTATGATTGGGGGAGATTTGGATGAGCTCATAGGGTGACATCTTGACTGGGGCCTGATGAATTTATTTTATAATACTTTTTTAATGGCAGCAAGTTGTGGGTAGCTAATATAGAGACTTTGGATTTTGATGAAGAAAGGGGAGTAGGCTCAATAGAGGGAGTGGTGACGACAAAAATTGGTTTGGATTGAGAATGTGGCTGAAAATAATCGGGGGTGAGAATGAGTAACAATCCAAATGGCATTGATAAAGAGAGGGTGGCCTTCTTTGGGCAAAGTAGTATTTGGAGGAGGAATGACAACGAAGGTTCTGGATGAATGGGGTTATTTAGAAGTCTTAGTAGATGAAAATTGGGGTGGAGGAGTGGGATTGGTCATGGATAAATTGGCAGAGGGAAGAGGGTGATCCTCTTCAATGAGAAGATTGTATTCTTTAATGAGATTATGTATGATAGTTTGGAGGGCCTTGCAATGTTTAGTATCATGCCCATATGTATGATGGTAGGAACAAATGACATTAAAGTCAAACCATGATGTTTTTTTTCCATGCGGGTCAAAATATTTGATGGGAGGAAGAGTGATTATGGATTCTTAAATTAGAAGTCGAAGGATCTCTGCATAGGAACTAATGGAAGTTGTTGAAGAATGGGTTTTATGGATTTTATATGAACTAGATTAAGAGGTAGTGGAAGAAGGAAAGAGAGGAAATTTTCTCTTATGAGTTTTGATGGGCACCTTCAACTCAGATTTACATTTGGAAGAGGAAGTGGATGTTTGTGATTTGGATGTAGTTAGAAGAGAAGGATTCGATGACTTGGATTCGGTTTTGATGATTGGGGACTTGGATGGTTTGGATTCTAATTTGGCAATTGGGGGTAAGGATAGTTTTTAAGGAGGATCAGATTTGGAAGGATGATTAAATTGTTTTGATCTGGATTTGTTGATGATAGGGGTCTTAGATTAAGGGTCTAACCTTAAGATAGATGGAGATGTCCCTAAAAGTGATGATGTGACATTAGATTACTTAAGGAGGTTATACTTGGGAGTAAGGAGCTCCAAATTTTTGTTTGGGTGTGTGAGGGACTTTTGAATGGGTATGTCAAGGATTCTTAGACTTTATCTATGATGATTTACCTTTGGTAGGAATGAAAAATATTTCAACCAGGGGATCTTTAAAGGCAAGCCTAGGTAACATAGATTGTGTTGTAGATGTGGATATTGAATATGGAATTGGTTTTTGTACAATAAATTTTAATGAGATCAAAATGGGTTGTATAATCCATGGGTCTATGGTTTGTTGGTGTAGGGGTAATTGGACTTGTGAAGGGGACAAGAGTATCATTTTTATTTGTATTAAGTGAGGGTGTCAGCATAGTAGATGTCTTAAGGGGGGTATAGTTGTGGATATGGGTTCATATGTTGATGTGGGTACGATCATAGTAGTAGATGTGGTTTTGGAAATAGATATATATGTAAGAACATGTAATGAGCATTTTAAGATGGGCATTGGAGAAGATGTGGGTGAAGAAATAAATGTGATGAGCATGGATGTAGTAGATATAGATGCGGAAGTAGGTGTAATTGAAATTTATGTGGGTGTGATAGTTGTGGATGTATTTGATGTAGCTAAAATAGATGCAAAGATAGGTGTGGATGATGAAGTTATGGGCATGGGAGTATCGTCTGAAATAGAGATGGGTATAATGAATGAAGAGATGATGGGTGTAGGTGATGATAGTGACTCTTGGTTTATAGTATTGATTGTGTGAGCATTAGGTTCCTGAGATGTGGGGGTGTAGTTTGATTGGTTGACGGATGATTGGGAAAGGTATGTTTGAAGACGTTAAGGGGTTGATTTTATGGTGTATTAGGGTTATCCACTTGAAGATCACCAAGGTCTATTAGCTTTTGGAAAAGGTCTTTGAAAGTGTGACACTTCTCAATGCCATGACCACGAACTTGATGGTACTTACAATAATGTTCCTCGTGATACCATGTTGGCTTGGGTCACGATTCATCTAAGGGTCAAATGGGAGGAAGATGAATGAGATGGACCGCTATTAAATTTTTGAATATTGAACTATAGGATTCCTAAAGGGGGTATAGTTAGGAGGTGGTTTAGGATCGCTTTGAAAAGGCTTTGAGTGAGGAGTAGATGTGGAGGAATGTTTTACCATGATAGCATTGGCGGCATTCTTGGATTTATCACCATGCCCAAAGGACTTAGTAAATTCAGGCTTGGATTTATTTGATCAAAGTTTGACTTGGCCTTGCTCAAGGGCACAAATTTCAATTTTATGAGCCATGGTGAATGCCTCTTCAAAGGTTTGGAATGATTTTATTTGAAGAGTAGAGGAAATATGCTTGACACAAGACCATGAGAAGATTTCAATTAATTAAGTCCATGGAAGGGAGAAGGACAACTGGTTGAGTATGTTAGGCCATCTAGCAAAAAAATATGTGATAGATTCATCACCAAATTATTTAATGGTCTAGAGGTCAGTGATGGTGATCTTACATGCAATATTAATTGAAAAGTGTTCTAGGAATAGTTACGCGAGTTGGGTGAAGGAAAATAGAGAATGTTGTGGAATGTCATTGTACCAATCAATCGCGGGTCTGACTAACAACATGGGAAATGTATGAATCATAAGGTCATGATCATGAGCAATGAGGTAGCATGAATTCCTAAAGACATGAAGATGTTGTTATGGGTCCTCCTGGCTATGTAATTTAGACAATTTTGGGAGCTCCCAATGTGGGGGATAGGACTTTATGGGAAGTGATAGATTGACAGGTTTGTTACAAACTTATACATAGGATAATGTGGTTTTGGATCCCAAAGTAATTGGTTGTGGGATATACGAAGTAGATGGATTATGTTGTCGAAGATATTGGTGATGTTGTGGGTGAGATTGATGGTTTTTTTGGTAATTAGGTGTTTGAGGAGGTGGTTGATAAGGAAGGGGATTGTTGAATGGTTGTGATTGGATTGGCTGAGAAATATGATGTGGTTAGGAGATAGGCATGTAATGAGATTACATTGGTTCTTGAGAGATAGATTGGTTTTTCACAAGATGAGTAGGGATATAAGTATGGAATGGCTGAGACACTTGAGTAAGTTGATTAGGAAGGGAGTAGCGACAAGCACTTCTAAGGGGAGGTTGGTGGGTTTGAATAGATTTTGAAGGATGAGGTTGTGAGGTAATAATGTTCACATGGACATAAGATGTAGAAATTGGGACCGCAGTGTGATCATGTTGTTTTGATGGTGGTGGAAGCAAGTGAGAGTCCTACAAATTTTGGGTGGGGATGGTAGTGATGACATTAGATGAGGAAGTAATGGGGATGGATGAAGTGATGTGAGGAAGATTAGAACAAATGGTATCCACCAATTAAGTGGATTTATGGGTTTAGGGGACCCATGGAAGAAGATTAGTCAAGTCCAAGCTCGCATTGTGTCATGGAAATTTCATTCATGGCTCTCGGGAAGAACACGGCGAGTTGTGACATAAGGAATTGGGTAGACTCAGGGTGAGAATGATAGGCATAGATTTGTTGAAGAGGGGGCACCTCGATGGGGAGGTTGGTATATTTATGAATGATATAATCATGTAAGGCAACATTATTAACATCTAGAAGCTCTAGGAATTCCATACATCCATGAGGAGTGGTAGGAGGTCCAAAATTCCCCATAGAAGTGGCGGATGGGGGAGTAGTCGGTCTAGATGGGACTGAGTGGTGATAAAGGAAGGGGTTAGTTTCAACATGAGTATCAGATTGGATAGCTTAAGACTCTTAAAGAGGAGGAATAGAGACCATAGGTTGTGTAACCACAGAAGAGGCGACAAAATGGGTGGAAATAATGATAGAAAGGGATGAAGTTTTCTAGGAAACAATAGTAGAAGTGGGAATGTTGTTGGATGTCATGGTTTGTTCCATTTTTCTTGCTTGAGAACGTGTAATAATGGGCATGAAACAATCAATAAAACAAAACCATGTTGATTATTAATTACTTCAAAAAAATCACGCAGCAGAGTTTTAGTTATCTTGATTATTAGAAAAATTTGAGGAAAAACAGAAATTGGGCTCAAAGGGGAACCTTAGAAATGGCCAAACTATAAATGGTTTCAAGTAGTTTTGGATAGATTCCTTGATATACCCAAAGGTACGTGAGGCACGAATATGTGATGAATATTAGTACGGGGCCTAATATTAGGGCCCACCCCTGCACTTCATGTGCCATAGCGATAAGGGTGTTGGGTGCTTAGCAAATATAGTGATAATCAAAAAAATTCTAACACACCCAGAACACTGTGGCAGCTTTCTTATTGGGTTGATTAACTAAAATTTAATTAAAATAATGTATTAAAGGATAGTTAATCTAATCTAGGAGGACATATAACACATTAAGTAAATGCACTAAAACAGTATGTAAATGTACCAAATAATATAACTAGTAAAATTAGAAACCCTAATGTGTAAGAAGGGAAAGGAAAGAACTCTGTTGAATAATAGAAGCATGTCGAATTGTGTCACAGTGATGAATAGAAAATCAGAAAGTAGAAACAACTATGTCGAGACTCCAAAAAAGATAGATCTAGGTGAAATGGCTAGAGTGGAGCATCTAAGAGAGGACTAGGGTGCCCACGGGTGCTCTAGTAAGAAAAACAGGTGCCCTGGTTTGGAGAAAAGGTTTAGAAATGATCTTCACAGGTCCTAGAAATGGCTGATAACCTTCACTACCTGTCACATTAATTTTCATGTATTACACCAAATGCTCCAAATATTCTAAGAGAAAGAAATAACCTGCAAAAGACCAAAAGGAAGTATCAAAACCCTACAAAAAAAATATGCAAATGAATGGGTCAAACTAACGTCATCTACCACAATAGTGGGCTTACTAACTGAGCGTTGCACTACATTTCAGACCTGAATGTAGTTTTGATGTATGTGTGTATGTCATACCCTAGGTACTCTTGTGTCAATCACACTTTGTGAAATAGCGAGAAATATATAAATGTAAGTGTAATAGAATTTGTGCATGGAATATAATAGAATCCCTCCCCTAAAAAAGTGTGATGTAGATGTCCTAGTTTGTGCCTTGATGATGGAGCTATGTGGATGCCAATGCAATATATGGATACAACTCTAGATGGAATGATAGTAGTAAATGATGTTAGGTCCCTCATTATGGTCTCATAACTTTATATTTATAGGGTTCTCTTGATCTAATTTTGTAATTAACCCCAAAAATTCCAACCACAAGAAATATAAAGATGTATAGAAGAGGCCCAAAAAGTGGCGGGAAAGTGTAGAAAGAACTGGGGCACCCCTGGTGGGACCAGGGCACCCACAGGCACCTCAGTACTAATATGGGCACCCCAGTCGAGGCTAAAATAATATGGGATGTCAGAAAATGGGTGGGTATATGGGTGCAATAGATCAAAAATAATGAAATAAAATAAAGAATATGGCCAAAGGACGGGGGTTAATTAGTACTCTCTTCACTCAAGAACCTTTTAAATAGTAGTATGAGACCAGGATAAATAAATGTCTAAAGCGCATGATTTTATGACTACATTTTTCCCCCACTTTATGTTGGTGAGCTGAAATCTTGGTAACATAAAGTAGATAGAGATGCGTACCTGATGTACATGAAGAGTGTAATAGAAGTATGTTGAAGGACTAGACAAAGCGTGGAATGATAAAAATATGGAGGAGCATGGAAACTAAAGATGCAAAATGTGGAAAGAAAAAGTGATGAGAGTGAACCTAGGGCAAGACACGTGTGTGTAGTTGTCACAGTGTGTAGTGTACCTGCATGGTTAGTAAAGCATGTGTTTTATCACAGAGTGTTTTTGTTGACATTGTTGTTATTGTTTTTCCCCCATTTGATTCTTTATTTCTCATACAGTCAGACCTGCAAGGAGAAAATGATCAAGTAGTCAAATATGTATATATGTATGTGTAAAAACATAATGTAAAAGATGCATGTGTATGAAAGTATGTGAATGTAAAATACGCAAATGTAAATGTAAATGTAAATGGAACATGTGCACCTGATCCATGTCGAGAGAGAAAGTGTAGAAGTATATTTTATACTACAAGTTTTTTTGGCGATCTCGTGCCATAGGCCAAAGAAGTGTAGGGAGGAAATGCTTTGTGTCCTCCAAGTTCTAACTCCTTCCTTGAACTGTGTGTAGATATATTTGTATTGTCCTAGTTTTTTGGGCAATCTGACGTCACTGATTGAAGTAGTGTAGAGAGGCACACCCAATGTAACCTCCAAGCCTGTAACTGCTTCCCAGAATGCTAAGGACATCGTGTCCTATAAAATTCATTGTGTATGGGGCTCATAGACTAGTCTGAACCCTCTCGCTATATGTAACCCACAATGCCAAGGGTGGAAAGTGCATTGAATTGAACCAGTGTAAATATGTTATGTTAGTATGTAAAACCCCCAAATGATGCCCCCCCTCTTTGGGGGTGCATGCGACTTCACTGATAGAAGAATGCAGCCCCAAAATAAGACCAACCATATGTACTCTATAACTCTACCCTGCAAGGGGAAGGGAATGTGCTTGGTAAAAACCAAGGAGTGCACAAATAATGATGGCTAACAAAAACAAGTGTTATTATGAAAACACAATGTAAGAAGACAAGGTGTAAAGTACGCAAACAATGTAAAAAATATCAAACATAGTAATGTAAACATGCAAGAAGACAAGTAAGCCTCAAAAGGTGGGTCATAACATGGGACATCAATCACGATGTCGCAAGACACGCAAGGCCATTATGGCTGCAAACAATAAACAAGTGTGCACACCAAACATAGGGAAAAGCCCGCATATAAGAAGCAAACAATAGCAGACAATGTAACAAACAAGTAATCAAGAAGTAGCCATGGAAACATGTAATCCTAAAAATTAAGTGTTGCACATAGAACACCCATTAGCATGTTAGATAAATAACTAATATGTTGATGTGTGATAACCAAGTAATGTAAAGTGTTAAGTACATAATGGAACAATAGCACCTATGAGAGATGAATGTGGATGCCTCAAGCAAGTGGTATAGGAAGGGTAGAATGCGAGCATCCATCTTGTGTGTGAAGGATTTGTATCTGCGATCACAACTAGACATAGGCATGAATGTGCATGTGTGGATGGTATAGATAATGACATATAAGAAATCAATCTAACATGTGTAATAAATTAATCATGTAAAACACTAGTAAATAAGAGTAAATGCCCCCAAGACAATGCAATATGTTGTGGATGGATGGGATGGAATGCAAGATTGGATGATAAGAGTCTCCTGCCCCTGAGTGAATGGAAGTGTGTGCAGTGAGGTTCATTTTATTTTCACCCTCAACAGTCAAGAATGAACTATAAAAAAGAGTGTGTCATCAAGAAATGGTCAAGTAGGATGTTGTGTCTAGTGTGTTGTGATGAATATTTAAGTGTTGTGATGATATGAAACCTAAAAATGATGTGTGTGTGAACCCTATAGCCGAATTGTATATCACGACTAGATGAACATATAAGTGATTATTTATCCCAAGCATATATCACTATGAAGTGAGGAAGTGGTGATGTAACATAAGGTGTTTACCACTATGAAATGATAGAATAGGTGACAATTTAGCCTAAAGTGTATGTCACTACAAGATGAAAAGAGGGAATGGTGATGTAACCTAAGGTGTATACCACTATAGGATAATAGAATAGATGGATATTTATCCTAAAGTGTATGTCACTAGCCTAGGATTGTCGCATGGTGAAAGGTCAAATAGAAAAAGTGTAAGGTCCGTTTGATTTGTAAACCCTTGGCAGACAAGTATGGAGAGAGGAACTAAATTGCATCATAGGGTGGTGAATGTAGCATGAATAAGACAATGCAATGATGAAATATGACCATGTGATGAGTAGAATATGTAAATACGCAGTGTGTAGAATGCAAATGTAAGATCTGTAGAATGTATAAAATGTAATGTATAATCATGTAGTGTAAGACATGTAGATAGATGAGTAATGTAGCATGTAGGGATGAATGTAATGTTGGACTCATATGTAATGAATACTAGTGTAGTATATAGGAAATGTATGACATGAAGACGTGTATTGTATGATGTATGGTATATGAATATGTATAGGATGTGAGAGAATATGTGTAAATATCCTAATAGTGTATGACATAAAATGCGTAAGGTGAGGAAAATTATAATGTATGATGTATGAATGTGGAAGTGGCACAATGTTGTAGATAATAGAGGTGTATGACGCGTGATGTATAATGCCTATAGTGCAGTGTGTGGTGTTCAGTGTAGTGGTAATCCCTCAATATTCAAGTGTGAACCGAAGCACAAGAGTGTGTCATCGGGTAATGACGCTAGAATGTATGATGAATATACCTAATGTGAGGATATGAATTTATAAAAAGTGGAAAATATGATGATTATGTTAAGAATAGATAGGGGGAAGGTGGAGTGTCATGCCCCCCAAGTACATGTGAATGAATGCACTATCCAATAATGGTGAAGGACAAATGTCCTTCATCTGGTGCACGAGGTTAAAGTGCATGATCATGCTTCAATAATGGAGGTATAATAGATAAGTGTTATAGAGGTTAATGAATCCTATACACATGTGAGAGATGAATGTATGAAGAAGTTCATGGCATCACAAAATGTGTTGGTTATGGAGATCTATGTGATACATAATGTGAAGGTGAAGAAGATACCTGCATGGAACAAAATGAGGTGGTGACCTATGCCAAGATACAATAACTTTGTGAGGAATAGGCCTATGCCTTATGTGTAGGGATAGTGGAGCGATGTGTTCGAGTAGATGATATGCAAGTAGGGGAACTAGGAGTAGATTGTGCTTTGAATAACATAGAGTGTGATGCGGTAGATGAAGTATGGGATATGCTAGATATTATGCGACAGGATGGTGGCCACATGGAGTAGATGGAGGGACACCATCAATAGAGATGACCTGATTATTATAAATAAATTTGAGTCGTAGATGATTCATAGATATGATATATTGTGAGTGAAGAATCCAATTGATACCAAGGAAGCATGTCGCATCCCTTGACCGTGTTTTCAACAAGGAAAGGTACAAGTATAGTAAGTGGGCCAACTGTAACATGCAACTTAACAACACCAAAGGGTTTTGTGAAAGGATACTCGACTTGCGATAGAGGATACCTGATAGCCTTAAGGAGTGATATAGAACATGCACTAATGAGCCATGATGGGTCAACTTTATTGTTGTTAATAGAGGTTGAGCCAATAGATGCGCAGATGTGCAAATGGTTAGATGTAAACTTGGCGTGATAATCAACATTGGAAAAGGAAATGATAGATGGTAAAACTTCATTATTAACAACTAAGAAATCTAGAGCTCTAGATCCGAGAGGTGATACAGCGTGATACACATGATTAGCATAAGATTATGTTGTCTTCTTGTCAAGTTATTGAGATTCATTGTTAAAAAGCTTGAGTTTACCCTTGTCATTGTTTATGGCAGGGCAAGTAGATTCTAGGAACTCAAGTTTGTTGTTGTCAATTATATCTTGGATGATGGTATGAAGTTTTAGGCATATATTTGTAGAATGTCCCACACATCGATGATAATCACATCGTAAGTTTTCATTGTAGTTCCTACCTTTTGGTTACGATGGGTCTAACGTAAGGGGAGGGGAAAGTGTAATAAGGTTTTTGTCAAGAAGTTGTCTCAATATAAGATGCGGAGCCATGGGAAGGGTGTTAAAGGTGCTCTAAGGTTGTTGTGGGTGAACCTCCTTAGAAGGAGTGATAGTGTTGACAGTAACTTTAGCGTCGGTTGGTTTTTGTTTTAGTGGTTTAAATGGCATATTGTTAGGAAAACAAGTGGAAGATGAAATTTATTCTTGATACTTAAGCTTTCCGATGGATAGGAGTTTAGTCTCACGAAGCTTGAGAGTGTCACAAAGTTGATCAAACGAAGGAGAGGATTTGAAGATAATTCTCTCTTTTAGAGGTGGTAATAGACTCTGTATAAATAAATCTTGAAGCTCAGACTCAGAAAACATGTTTGTCATCTTAGCTAAATTATTCTTATACCTTAAAACATAGTTAGCGAGGTGTTCATTTGAGCCTTGTTCAAGTTGTGCTAGCTGGGCATAAGAAATCTTAGAGCCGATGTTGATAGAAAATGAGTAAGAAATGCATCAGCTAGATGTGTAAATGAGGTTATTGAGTGAATAGATAAGTCGTAAATCCAATGCATCGCATAATCATGGAGACTATGAGGAAAAATCTTAGCTAAAAGGAAATGATCATCCACAAAGTCAAGACAGGAAACATGAAATGCTCTAAGATGTTCCTTTGGGTCCCCATGCCCATTGAAGATGGGAATCTTAGGAGTGAAAAAGTTAGGTGGAAGTGGATAAGTAGAAATGGCAGGAGCGAATGGATTATGCAACAACAAATTAGAATCCAAGGATGGTGGTGTATGAGAGATGGCCTGTTGTAACTTAATAATTTGAGCTTGAAGGTCATGATAAAGAGAATTTAAGCCTTGGTTGCCAAAAGATGAGACTTGTCATACATAAGAAACTAGATGGTGTAAAGTGGTTGGTAGGAGTAGGGACAAAAACTGGAACAATAGAAATAAGAGGAAGAGTAGAACCAAGGTGGTTGAGTGGCAATAGAAGTGGGCATGGCTGCAAAAATGGTGATTTCAACCAAGTTAGTATCTTTCTCATGCAACATGTAAAAGTAAATCTAGATCTTGTGGATGTTTAGCGAGGTAAGCGTTGATGGCCTTAAGGTGAGCTTCAATACACTCCTCATGATAGTGAGACATGACAAGAGAAGAATAAATCCTAGAATGAAAGATGGGAGAGATGAAATTCCTAGAAACATGAATGGTAGAGTTGGGTTCACCAAAATGATTAACTAAAATTTAACTAAACTAATGTCGTAAAGGATAGTTAATATAATCTATGAAGGACATATATCGCAATAAGTAAAAGCACTAAAATAGTATGTAAATGTACCAAATAATAGAACTAGTAAAAGTAGAAACCCTAATGTGAAAGAAGGGAAAGGAAATAACTCTGCTGAATAATAGAATCTTGTTGGATTGTGTCATAGTGATGAATAGAAAATTAGAAATTAGAAATGACTGTGTCAAGACTCCAAAAAGGAAAGATCTAGGTGAAATGGCTAGACTGGAGTGCCTAGAAGAGGACTGGGGTGCCCACGGTCTCTCTGGTAAGCACAACAGGTGCCTTGGTTTGGAGAAAAGGTCTGGAACTAATCTTCATAGGTAATGGAGATGACTAATAACCTTCGTTACCTATCACATTAATTTTTAGGTATTTCGTCGAATGCTCCAAATATTCCAAGAGGAAGAAATAACCTATAAAAGACTAAAAGGAAGTATCAAAACCCTAAAAAAGGAAGATGCAAATGAATGGGTCAAACTGACCTCAGCTGCCACAAAAGTGGGCTTACTAACTGAGTGTTGAAGTACATTTCACACCCGGATGTAGTTCTAGTGTATGTGTGTGCATGTCGTGCCCTAGATGTTATTGTTCTAGTCACACTTTGTGAAAATAGCCAGCAGTAGCTAAATGTAGAAAATGTAATAAAATGTGTGCATGGAATAGAATAGAATCCCCCCTATGAAGTGTGATGCATATGTCCTATCTCGTGCCTTGATGATAGAGCTATGTGGGTGTCAATGCAATATATGGATGCAACTCTAGATGGAGTGATAATAATAGATGATGCTAGGTCCCTCATTATGGTCTCATAACTTTATATTTATAGGGTTTTATTGATCTAATTTCATAATTAACCCCAAAAAGGTTGACCACAAGAAAGATAAAGATGTAAAATGGCTAGAAGAGGCCCAAAAAGTGGCGAGAAAGTGTAGAAAGGACCAGGGCACCCTTGGTGGGACCAGGGCACCCTAGTCGAGGCTAAAATAATATGGGATACCAGAAAATGGTTGGGCATATGAGTGCAATAGATCACAAATGATGAAATAAAATAAACAAGATGGCCAAAGGACGGGGGTTAATTAGTACTCTCTTCACTCATTAACCTTTTAAATAGTAGTATGAGACTGGGATAAATAAATGTCTAAAGTGCATGATTTTGTGACTACACAGGAAATGAAATCCCAATAGTTCCACTTAGAGGAAGATGTTTAAGATGTGTATTTTTGATGTGTGTGTTTTGGATTTGTGTGGAAGATGTGAATGCAAAGTATTAACCTTCTAATTAGACTATATTATCAAGTAAGATGAGGAGGTTATTTTTAGATCCCAAAATCAAAATGTGAAATTCGATGAAGGAAAGCATACAAGAAAATAAATACGATGCAAAAGGATAAAATATGGAAAAATTAGGAATACCTGGATAACGCTATTTTTCTTTTTCTTTTTATTTTTAAGCAAGAAAACGCGTTATTAGTTCTACAGAGTGTGTCAGAATGTTGAACTGATCTTCTCATTCTTATTTCATATTAGTGATATGGTAACAAAAAATAAGAAACTCTAATATGAGAGGGTTTAAGGTACCTCTAGATGAGATGATGATGGATATGAGCATAAAATATCCTCCTCACATCAAAGTTGGTAACCTACACGAAAAATAGGAACTCAACAGAAAAAGGATTAGTAGATAGTTGAGTGGGTACCCTGGTAACATCAGCCCTAAGAAGTGAAAAAAATATAGGATGGATGTCAACCCACTTTTTGATAAAATAAAATAATTATGGATCTGATATGATGCAGTAGAATATGAGATAAAATAAAAATCTGAAATTCAACAGATAAAGTAAAATGTAAATCTGATCTAAGTAAATGCAAACCAAATAAAACCTAGGTGGGTTAATGGTGACCCGAGACTGCAGGGCATAGTCGATGGCAATGGGACAATGTGGAAATAAAATGTAGAGAAGTAGACCTAGAATACTTCTTGAATCTTGATTTGGGGCTGATATGAATTAAGGATGATGCTGAGTTGTTGTGAGAAGAATGGATCTGATGAGAATAGAAAGGATGCGAGAAAATTGAAGAAAAATGAGGAATGCTTGATAGGGTCGATGGTGATTGGTCCCTATCACCAATAACTAGATCTGATGAAGTTAGGATATGAAGCTACAGGTGTGTAGAATGACAAGATTGGAGGATCTGAAAGGCAGTGAGATCATAAAGCAGATGAGTGGAAGAATGAAAGATAGAAATCCAAATAAATGAGAGATGGGTTGACAATGACTGGTTAGGTTCGACGACGACTAGGATTGATTTGGGGTTGATGGAAAATGATTTGTGAAAACTACGATTTGTAGATGGGAATGAAGATAAGAAAATGCATAAACAGGGCTTTATGATGACTGGTGGACATGCAAAAAAAGATGATAGGAAAAGTGATGGAATGTCAATGGTGGATCCAAGTATGTAAGAGAAATATAGGACTTCAAATCTCCAAGGGTGAAGTACAAGATCCCCAAAATAGCTCCAAGATGGTGATAACAACTGAAAAATAGAGTAAGAAATGAAGGTGAGATCTCAAGAAAGCTTGAAGTCTCCAAATTTGCATCCTAGAAGGAGGGGTATGGGCGTATTTATAAGGTCGAAAGTGAGCCACATGGACCATTGAAAACTATGATAGACCATTGACTTCGGCAGTGAGATGATGCCTAACTCGAGGGAAAATGGGCCTAAAGAAGGAAAAATAGGGTTTTGGGTGATAAGGATGAGCTAAGATTGCCTAGAGGAGATAAAAGGGTAGGTGAGAGGTGGAAAATATTAAATAAAAGAAAAGGGGAGACAAAATTATTAAATGAAGGCATATGGAGGAAAAAAGGGGTTCTTGAGGAAGAATAAATGGGGATTTATCATTAATTAAGGATTATTAGGGGTGATAAATTAAGGACATGATTAGGATGGGATTAAGGATGTGGAAAATAGTAATTAAAGGGATAAATTGAATTTAGAAGGGAAATGGATATTTCAAATAGGAAGAGAGGTATGTGTGTAGGAAATGACGATGAGGGGAGCGAATGTAGGATGAGGGACAAGGGATACCAAAAATTGGTGTCTACAATTAGTTTGTAAAATGAGCCATTCATATTAAATTTAGCACAGAAAAACACCTAAGTCGGGGCTAGAAGGAGGTAAAGCAAGTGAAAAGATGAAAAAGTTGAAAAATTTATTTAACAAGGGAGTTGATACCTAAAATTGATTCGACACCTCAACGAGCCAAAGTGTACTAGAAAATATATATGTTTTATTCTAGGCATTCCTAGATTGATCCAACTATGAACTCACCTGTGGAATTTTCTTGAGAAGCAGGGTAGAAGCAGTTTTGTAAGAAAATGAACTCTTTTTATTACTTGGTCTCCTTTTGATGGATGAATTACTTTGGAATAAGGTCTATTGACATGGTCTAATGAATGGTTAAATGCAATAAGGTGATAAAACAAAAATTGCAATAAGGTTTCTTGACTTGGAAAGATGGCTTGTTTTGTAGGGCTAAGAGTCAATTTTGGGTTATTGTGGTCAAACAACCTAGTGATTTATTTGGAATTGAACCTAGATCTACATCATTTGGTATCAGAGTGTGCAATAGATTCTTGAAAAGATGAAAACATTGTTTTGAAAAGTGATTACAAGAAGAATATAAGATGGTACAAGTGAGAGAAGAGAGAAGGCCATCTTTGGAAGAGAATATGGATAGGATAATGGAATTTTTTATGAGTAGATTGACTGATATAGAATAAAATCATAGAAGAATTAGGAAAAAGATGAGTCTTATGCAGAGAAATGGAACAAATAGGTAGGTTCAATTTGTAGGTAAATGTTACATATGTCAAAGATTTTCAGGACACAAAGCTTATGAGTGCAATAAGATGGATGCAAAGTTGAAAGAGGTTTACAGAGATATTGATCAGGTTATTATAAATAGTGGTATGTCACTTTTATTCAAAATATTTTTGTCAAAACCAAACAAGGTAGTTCGTGATGTGACTAAGAGAAGAAGTTTGTTCAAAACTAAGTGCGAAACTAAGGGCAAGTTTTTTAATATGATCATAGATAGTGGGAGTACTAAAAATTTAGTTTCTTTTGAGATGGTAGAGAAGTTGGGTTTGAAAACTACAATGCACCCTAATCCATATCAAGTATCCTGGATGCAAAAAGGTCTTCATGTCTTGGTTAGGGAACAATGCCAATATGAATTTCATATCGGAACATACAAGGAGAAAGTCTTGTGTGATTTCATTCCTATGGATGTATGTCATGTGTTGTTAGGTAGGCCATGGCAATATGACAGGAAAGTAGTGCATGATGGTAAGAATAACACATTTACTATTGTGTCAAATGGAGGGAGGCATACTCTTTTTCCTGGTACAAGTGAACAAGAGCCATAGACAAGATTGGTAATGATGATGTCAACTAAAAATTTCTTAATGGGAACTCAACAAGTATGCAAAGAGACAATCTTGAGGGAAGTTAAGCCTTATGTGTTTGATTTGACAACTAATTTGTGTGATATATTGCAGGAGAAGGATTGAGGAGAAAGGATTTTATGAGATTAATGAGAACAAAGAGAATGAGAAACAATAAATGGTAAGTTAGAGGTACAGGAAAAAGTGGGTAAGAAGATGAGGAGGTCTTAGAAGAGGCCTTGTATATGTTTTTTACATCTTGACATCAGTAAGGAAAGTATGGTGCACAAAGAAGCACTTACGAAAAAGAATGAAGAGAAGACTAACGAAGAGATTAGAGAGAATAAGTATGCAACAACAAAAGAATATGAAAATCATATGTGTGAATAAAATAAGAGGACCTTAAGGTGAGAGAATGTTGATATATTGAAGCAAGAAATAAGTGAAAGATAGAGTAAGCAAGCACATGATAAAGTGTTTATAGACAAAAATAAATGCATATTTGGTGATGAGTTAGAAAAAAAAGTTGAAAGAGGTGATGAGGAAAATGAGAAAGATAAAGATACAGTGAACTTGTTGTGTGAAGAAATCATGAGTGAAGAAGAGAGAGAGAGAAACATGAAGAAGGTGGAAGAGGCATGCAAACCTCCTAACTTTGAGTTTAACACTGTTTTGAGTCTTGATTGTGCAGGGTATATATGGATTGAATGAAGGAATGATTCATTTGACAAGAATTATGATGAAGATGGAATGGGAAGGATAATTTGAAGGTAATTTACAAATAAGAGAGAAAAAAGAAGGTGAATAAGAAGAACAATAATAACAAGAGATAAGAAAGGAAAGGCAAAACTCAGGCCCTAAGGATGGTAAAAACATTCTAGAAAGGTATATAAACACAACCCAAGAAGAAAAGAAAGTTCACAGTCATAAATGAAACAAAAATGCAATGGAAATGGTGGAAAAAGAGGTGGATAAAAATCAATGTTTTCAAGTTAATTTTTCTTTGAATGATGTGTCTACATGTATGATAGTTGAGATAGAGGAAAAACAGTTAAGAGAAGATGAAATTTTCAAGCAAAAGCTAGTATATCCTAATCTTGAAAATGAGATAACACAGAAAGGACAAAAGAAGGATGATGTGGACATTTTAATAGTCATGTATGATGAAGATACATTCCATGTGAGCGTGAATCAGTTACATACTTGCAAGAACAAGGTGGAAAAGGCAACACACATTCCTAGAGGCATTATCTTACTCAAGATCATAGTTGTTTAAGAGACAGAGCAGCTTATGAGCAACATGAAGGAGTTGATGAAGACATGGAAAGCATGGCATTCAATCAAGGTCCACCTCAAGAAACTCATTATCAACTGGAAACAAAGAAAGAAGAAAGAGATGAGTTTGCAAACACAAGTTATGGGGAAAATTTCTCTTTTCCCTGAGAGTATAATGCAGGAGCGTCTTCCCTAACATGTAAATATGGCTTGTAATCATTAATTTTGGTTTTTCAAGTGTGTTTGTAGGTTATTAAGGTCATTTGTAGTCATCTAGTTGTGTTAGGTTATAACTAAACCTTCATAAATTCAAATTTTGCAGTTTCCCTCCAAAACTAAAAATTTGAATTTTGGAGTCCATTTTTGGCTTGCTTAAGAGTTTAATGCACTTTATATATCATGCATGGAGTGTCAAAGTTGTAATAGGATTCTAGGATTCATAATTAGTGTTCAGATGGTAGTTTCTTGGACTTCTAGCCCAAATGTTAATAAGGTGACAAAGGCTAGCCATGTGACCAAGAGGTTTAGAAGCTTCCATTCGGTTGAGAACCAACCCCATGAGGTATAAACATCTCCTTGCAATGGTTTCTAATGTATCATTTAAATGGTCAAAAGGAATGAAAATTAGAAGAACCAAGATTGAAGAAGGAAGAAATTTGTTTGCAAACAAAATTATAAATAGTTTATTACTGAGTTATGATGCTTTGAAGATTTGAAATGCATGTGTCTAATAGTGAATCTCTTGATGATAGTATTTAAATATGGTAAGTAATACTCAAATCAATCCATGCATGTGATCTCTATTAATCTAATGTATGTTATATCATTTCCTTTAATATGCAGCAAGGTACATTTGAGTACTGTTAGCCTAGGAAGTTAGTAAAATGAAGGTTTAAAAGGTGAGGATAAAAGTTGGAGAGTTTGGAGTGGTTTAATAGAGTGGTTAAGACTTGATCAATCTTTAGGAACCCATACAACGATAAAAAATACCACATTTGATTGGAAAACCTTGCACAATCTAAGAAACCCATTTTTCTGCAAAGCAGAGTAGGGAGTCTTTCAGTATTTTCAAAGTTTAAAGGAATTTTAAACCTCATTGTCAACACACTCACGAGAAGGAAGGTTGTACAAACCTAGAAAAATTGATTGAAGGCCTTGAAAGTAAGAACAAATGTTGTGTTGAAGGTTTAGACCATCTCAAGATCTTTGAGAAACCCTCTTAGGGTTTATGAAGAATAATAATTTTAGAATTTTAACCTCAATATCAAGAGTAATACCTTTGAAGTGAGGTTCTTAGGTGCATATAGTTTGGTTTGAAAGATTTAAATAACTATCATCTATCGCTATGCTACAAGTGAGAACAACAATTATTGAAGATCTTTAAGAGAATATTCTAGCTTGGAACCTCCAAGACTACATTTAGATGATTAGTAGATACCTTTAAGGGTGATTTGGAATAAGGGGGTTGGATAAATCAGTCTCAATCTTTAAGAGTGTAGGATCACAATTAGAACATAGTCATAATGGTGTAATTTGCCACTAGAACAATAAGTTTGGAAATAAATTTTGTAAAGGAAGCCCCCATAAAATTTTGTTCATGAAAATAAGATCCAAATGGGTATTTCCAAAGGTTAAATTAGTTTGTAAAATGAGCCATTCATATTAAAGTTAGGGGGGAAAACACCTAAGTCATGGCTAAAAGGAAGCAAAGAAAGTGAAAAGAGGAAGGAGGTGGAAATTGATCTAGCAAGGGAGTTAAGACCTAAAATTGATCCCATGCCTCAAATATCCAAAAGGGTACTAGAAAATATATATTCTTTGTTTTGGGAAATCCTATATTGATCCAACTATGAACTCACCTGTGGAATTTGCTTAAGAAGCAAGTAGAAGCAGTTTTGTAAGAAAATGAGAAAATGAACTCTTTTGATTAATTGGTTTCCTTTTGATAGATGAATTAGTCTGGACTAAGGTCTATTGACATGGTACAATGAATGGTTAAATGCAATAAGTGATAAAACCAAAAAATTGCATGATTTATAGGTTTCTTGACTTGGAAAGATAACTTGTTTTGTAGGGCTAAGAGTCAGTTTTGAGTTCTTGTAGTAAAACAACCTAATGAGTTGTTTGGAATTGAACATAGCTATACATTACATGCCCAGTGGGACACCCATACTTCATTAATCATTTTTATCTTACATTTTAGTAATTAAATCATTTTTGTGTTTTCTTCGTGTGATTCTAAGTTTCAGGTTTTCAAGTGCAGCAAAGGAGGAAAACCAAAAAACTAGTTTTCTAGCCATTTTTACTAAATTTTGATCATTTCTAGATTCCTTGTGCTAGCATTTCATGAGTTTTACGCTAGTGTGCATGTGCACGTGCTAGCATCTTTGTGCACATGCTTCCGTCTCTGTGTGTGCACTAGCGTGCTTATCCACACACTAGCATTACAAATAATTTAACATTATACACGATTTTACTATATTACACATGTTTATATTCTATTGTATGCGATTGTGTCTCTTTGCACGCGCTAGTGTTACATGTTACCGCTAGCGCACTCAAGTGCACGTGTTAGCGTGCCCTCACTATTTTTTTTCTACATTTTTTCAACAAGTTATTTTTATTCTAACCTTTGTTTTAGGGTTATTTCTGACTCATTTCTTGCATGATTGTTGTAGTTAATTAAATTAAGTGCTTATTTTCTTATTAACTTCCATTTTTTTCTAACTGTAACAACCTCACACATATGCTCTTCTCTCATGCTTTTATAAGTGATTTTGAGAATCAGAAACATTTTATTTTTCATTATTTTCTCTTTTTTCTACCTTAGGGGAAAAATTCTAACTCTTTGTTTGTAGGACCGTTCTTACAAGGATTGTTCTTAAAACTACTAACTGCAGGTTATCATTGGTCATTGATTCAAAAAAACCCCTTTATCACCCTTTTTATTACAATTTTTATAAAACTCCTTTAATTAATTTTTTAGAGATGAGATTATTCCTTGATATTGTTGTAATTGTGGGAAGTGCACGGTCACGGACTAGAAACTCATTGTGAGGAGTAACACAGGAACTCCAAAGTAGTCAATGCCTTGAGTGAACTAGCCAGTGAAATGAGAACCCCAACCCAACTAACTAGTACACCTTCTATGAGAGATTAGAGTCAAATATATCCTTAATGGCGAACCCATTTTGATCCTTTGAGCGGAGTAAAAATTTGATTATCGTATCAAGGGGGTAAAGTAAGGTCGACAACTAGCAATAGTACCATGCTTGGTCAGATAGTTTGTTGACATTTAGGGAGATAACTTTATTCTAGGAAGCCACACCTTGACTAAGACAATTTAAGGTCGAGGCCCTTCTTTCCTAAACATCATTTTTTGTCTATTTTTATTTTTTATGTGTTGGTAAGTGTGTGTTCTACACTCATATCGTATACTCTCCATATTCAACTCTTTTCAAATCTTCAAAATCTACCTTATTTGGATCCTTCCATCATATTTTTTGAATCCTCCAAATATCCTTTATTTGGATTCTTCATTCATCTCCTTTCAAATCTTCCAAATATCCTTCATTTGTATTTCTCGTCATCCCTTTCAAATATCCTTCATTTGTATTTTTCACCATCTCCTGTTTGAAACCTCCTAATATCCCTCATTTTGATGTTTCACCATATCTTTTTGAAACCTCCAAATGTCCCTCATTTGGATTTTTCATCACCTCTTTTTGAAATTTCCAAATTCATTCATTTGGATTTTTCATCTCGAGTTCATTCTTACCCTAGTATTAAATCTTTGGACCCTTTTCCCAAAGTTTAAGAAACTTCTTCCCATTCAAGTTAAGTCTTAAGTTGTGGATACCCACATCCTCACTTGAGCACCTTCATTCGCAATCTAAGTCATCAAAATATTATCATATATCATTCTCCTACGTCTTTTAGTTTGACATATAAATTGTTAAACTATAAGAACTCACCCATCCTACATCTACAAATTTAACATTTACTTTGTTATATTTCAGGCATCATTATTCCTACACCTCTTATTTCAACATTCACATTGTTGACATTTGAGTACTCCCCTTTCATTGATAAAGCCTCCTTTATCTTAACATTTTCTTTGTTAAGAGTCAAGCACATCAATCATTTTTCCCATCCTCTTCCATCTTAGCATTCACATTACTAAGGGTCAAGAAATCATCTTTCATTTTCAATCTCTTCCATTCTAGCATTCACTTTGTTAGAGGTTGAGTAAATTCAATCTTTACATCCTCTCTTCCATCTGTACATTCACTTTGTAGAGGTTCGAGTAATATACTTTTCATTGCTACACTCTTTTATCTTTGCATTCACTTTGCAAAGGGTTGAGTCACCTATCGTCATTCCAAACCTATTCCATCTTTGCATTCACTTTGTAAAGAGTTGAGTAAATTTAATATTATGTATCTTGCATCTTATCATTCACTTTGCTAAGGGTTGTGTAGCTCACCTTATCTCTTATTGTTTCCTCCCTGATTTCAAAAATGGTCGGTTCACATAAAACATTACATGAAATTTTTTTTTAATAATTTAGTGAGATGATATGATGAATCTCTCATATGGCTTCCCAATTTAGTGAGCAATCAACCAAAAATCCACTCATATAACCTAGCGAAGACACTACTCCACGTAAATTCAAACATCAGTTTACACCCCTCAAAGAAATTCTCACTAATGTCTTTTATCAATTAGTAAACGCTAAAATGATAAAATTATCCAATTACAAAACCCTTTGTCTAAGGGGAACCTAAACCATATTGGTACAAACCCAATACATAATGTGAATTTCATCACATTGATGGTCATTAAATAGATAGATGCATGTGAGTTCACCATTACGTCCAAGACTTAATCGATGATGAAATTATTCAAATAGAAATTGATGACGAAGCTTATGAAATCGAAAACACGTACACTACCTCAACTTCCAACGATGAGATAATTTTTTTCCAAAACCTTATAAACAATGAAACTCAATGAGATCAAGATGACAAGGGTCAAAGATCTATAAACCAAAACCAATCAATCTCCCCTCTAGATGTTGTTTCATTAGTACTATTGGAAATTGAAAGTGTTTCAAATAATTATCTTCAAGCATCGAATGAGAACTTGAACATGATTTAAGACTCCTTTCCAACTAATGATACAAATGAATAATCTAAAGAAGAGGGTCCATCATCAAGCACCGTTGAGCCAGAGTTTATCCTTTCAATGTTAGCTCCTATGTGTGACATCCTTATTCTTGTTGTAGAGACACAACAAGAAGTTTGGACACTTGTAGCAATGCAGTCTTCTGTGTCCATAATACCTCAAATGATCAATCTTGCATTTAATAATGATTCACAACTGTCACCCAATGTAGATCCTTCTTGTGTTTTAAGTAACATTATTAAACATTCGATGATGCTTCCTACGTGTCAAGATATCCATATGCATGAGCTCTATGAGGTGCATATTCCTAGGGGTATCCTCACACAACCATTACAGGCTTTAATTGTAAATCTTTCGTCAAATAAATTGATCCAATGCCTGAAAGGAGCAACATTGAATATTTTCTCTATATGGCCTACAAGATGCCTTGAATTCCCATATATGGATCAATCCTTTTCTCCTCGTATCTTTCCACTCATTGGTGAATATGAATTTCAATGTATTCTCTACATTGAAAATTTGTCTCTATCATCACATAGGTTTTTCGATCTCATCAAAAACTTATCCATTCATTCTGTTGATTTGGACCCCATCCGCCCAAGTCTTATAAATCAGGACCCATCAAATATTTTAATTCACTCCATTGACTTGGACCTCATTCTCCCAATTCACATACAACAATACTCCTCGAATATTTTGATTCACTCCATTGGCTTGGATCTCATCCACCTAAGTCTTGTACATCAGGACTCATCGAATATAAGGTTCATCAAAAACCTTTTTATTCGCTCCGTTGACTTGGATCATATCTGCCCAAGTCTTGTAAATCAAAACCAAACAAATCATGGATACATTGAAAATACTTATATCTACTCTGTTGGCTTGGACCTCATCTGCCCAAGTCTCATAAATTAGGTTCATTCAACTTTCCAAAACATGGTCCTCTCTCCTAATAATTCCATTGTAAACCCTCATCCGCAAAAACTCAAAAAAATCAAAAAGCGTAAAAAGAGAATAAAAATCCATATCAAACCCCTCCTTAAAGCAATATTTGGAAATCAAAAGTAGAAAAGTAATGACTTCTTCTATGGGTACTCTCTACACTAAGGGAGGTCGATTGTACAATCAACTCATTTAATAAACAATTTTAATTTTTTCATCTATTTACATATAACTTAATCATGACATCTTCATCTCTCCACATTTTTCTCCTATACGACATAGGTTAATAGTGTTCATTTTAGGCATCGTGTGTATCATCCCTGTTATGGTTTCTACCATTCTAAATATTTTTACCTACATTTTTTCTACAAGCCTACTAATGGAAAATCCTCCTTTTAAACAAGAGCTCTCTTTAATAGAAAGCATTATTCTTCTTTACCTATATCTTTTTAATGTCCATCTTTGTCCAAGGTGTTGAACCCTTGCATACTACTAGTCACATGAGGCTGAGATTTGGGGGAAAATTTTGCGTTCCCAATAAGCAAAATACCAACATACAAGGCACACTCAATCTAAAATATAAAAAAATATCGATCATTACACCTTTCGTCCTTCACAGTCTTCAATGATGATCCCAAACTTCTAACTAGTAGTATGAGACTAGGAAAGAAGGCATGTATCCTTACTCACTACGTTTTTTCTTCGATGTTGAACCCTTGCCTCTTACTAGTTACATAGGGCAAGATGTAGGGGTCAATTCAAAAAATCAAACAAAATAAAGCCTTCAGAAAATTTGAATCAAAAGTGCTTAATCATATACGTCCCAAGAATTTGTTCATGTTAAGAGAGACAACAATTCCTTCAACTAGATCTTGTCAATCAATAAGCCATCAATGGATCTAAGTCTAATCAAACCTATAAAGTTAAATCATCTTGGAATCAGTCAGGTAATCTTGACTAGAGATGAGTCACATTTTCTTGAATGGATCATTGTTATACCTTGTTTGTTGGCATCCATCATATTCATTTTCATATCACTATTCTCTCAGTTCTCACGTCCTTCTTAGCTCTCATTGGTGAGCCCTCGCATCTTCCTAATTGTGTGGAGTCACGAGTGGAGTGAGACATCATATCACTATATCATCTACATTCTGCCAATGGAATGAAATGCTTACATTTGTTTGAACATGAATTTAGACAGTGCATCCTTTATCGAGTCAAAAATCCAAAAACATTCAAATATGTTTAAAAATCCAAAAAAAAACATTCAAATGTTTAAAAATCCAAAAACATTCATATGTGTTTACAAAACTATAAAAACATTCAAATATGTTTAAAACTCCAAAAACATTCAAATATGTTTAAAAATCCAAAAATAATTCAAATATGTTTAAAAAATCAAAAACATTCAAATATGTTTACAAAACTACAAAAACATTCTAATATGTTTAAAACTCCAAAAACATTCAAATATGTTTAAAATCCCAATAAACATTCAAATATGTTTCAAAAATCAAAATCATTGAAATATGTTTCAAAAATACAAAAACATTCAAATATGTTTAAAAATACAAAAACATGGAAATATGTTCAAAAATAAAAAATAATATAAAACTGGCAAAAACCAACAATGGTATAAAACTGGCAAAAAGTAAAACATTCAAAAAATGTTTGAAAAAATTTCAGCAACTAAATAACACCTTTCAACAATACCGTCATTTGACAGCAATCCTACTGATCATTCTAGATCATCTTTCAATAATCAATTTTCTTACCCATGGTGTATATTTATGCTCAAGGCAAAACAATCAATTACCCTTTCGCAATATAACTTTTCTTGGGGCACACTTTGATTAAATACAATACAGATCAAAATTCAATGGGATCCAACAAGAGATTTTTTGGAGTATCTATGATTGCTCCACTCTTCGGCCCGATCCAATCCTCTTGTGTTTCTAAGTTATATTTTGAGGGCATTCATATATGTCTAATTCTTCAATGTGGAACACATCAAGGGTGTCATTAGATGTCGTTATTGCAAATTGTGTTATACTATTGCAATTTGTCAACATTGTGACAATGCTTTTACTTTTTATTGGTTTTTTATTTTGTTGTACTTTGTTATTGTATACCAATTTTAGATTAATTGTTAGCATCTTAGTTCACATATAACTTTGGTGTAGTTAATTCCTGTTCATATTGGGTTTGTTTGACATATTTGTTTTGTGTCTTTGAGTCACTTGTAAGTATTGTGTTATCATCCTGGTTTATTAAATAAGCCATGGTGTGTTTTCCTTTTGTTGTGTAGTTTGTTTTGTTTACATTTCTTTGTACTTGTGTTAATTACAAGTACTTCGTATAACATCATTATTTCACAAAATTATCAAAATCATTGAAAAAATCAAAATAATAAAAAACCAAAAAAATACAAAATTATCAAGAAATTATCAACAAAACAACACATTCTTAATAAAATCAAACTTTTAACTATCACCTTAGTGGTCGTTCCAATCTTACTAATATCATGCTACATCATCTTCCCTTTGCATGTTAATAACTTTTCTTGGGGTAAGTCAAATCAATTATTTTTCCTTCTTGATATAACTTTGCCTAGGGTAATTTTGGCTCTCATTTTCCCTCTCCTGCAATTCATAAGTTTATTGTTTTAATTATCAACTAAAATTTTAATGCAGGTCCAACAAGAGTATCTTTAGGAGTATCTAAGACCACTCTACTCTTCAGTCTGATCTTATCATCATGTATTTTATAAGTTTAGTACTCGGGGGCATTCTCATCTGCTTACTCATAATTAAGGCACGTATTAGGGGCATAGTTAATGGTCTTCTTTTCGAAGTTGTGTTGTAGCATTGATATTTTATTTTTCAACCAATTACACGTATTTTTGTTATCATCTTGGCTTCTTTATAGCCATGGTGCATACTTTTACAGTGTATATCGGGTTTGTTTTCCTTTTTATCTTTGCTTTGTTTTTGTGTGTTTTCTTACACACAACGGGTTAAACATCTTAATTATCTCATAATCATGGTGTCAACTTTATTGTGCAACAAAAAAATAAGGTTTCTTTTAATTTCACTCTCCAAATGACTCTCATGCTACGAGAAAAATCTCTCCCTTCCTTATCCTTGGTTTCTTCCTATCAAGCAGTTTTCCACCTGTTTGTTTCGTCAGTGTTGGATGTTGCTTCAATTTTGATTTTGGAGATGAAGTAACAACGTTCAACTCCATTATTTGTTGCATTAGTAATGAAAATGACATTTTCATTTTAGCATTTCAGTAGTGATAATTACAAATATTGTTGTCGATATGTATTTACAATGGCTTGATTCTGTTATAGCTAAGCATGACTGTTGTTAAGTTAGTTGGAAAATATCATGAGATATTACATTTTTGATTGATGTTTGTATTGCAACTTATAATCCATGATTGTCTATATAACTAAGTTATTTGGCTGGTTGCATATAATGATAGTGGACATATTGTTTTTATATAATTATGAAGTTTCATTATTATATGTTTATGAGATAGATTTATTAATATTGTAACGCCCATTAAAACAACCCACTTGAGACCCAAGAACAACCTAGGATTAGTTAGAAAAATTATGGAATAATTTTTTTTTATTAAAAGAATCTACAACCCTGTTACAAGACACAGTTGTCACTAACATGTTTCGGAACAATTCTAATTTACTAGAATATAATTTTCTTTTACTAATAATTATTAGAGGTCATAAGGTCCAAAATGTAGGGTTAGAAGTTTCAATTAGGTTCAGGGAAATTCCTCACCAAACCCACTCTCTAACAGGCTTAAAGTTTCAACTTGATTTTTCTCACACTTTATGCATTCAAAATTTCCCTAAATCACTCCCATTAGATAGGAAATTTCCTCACCTTTCCATAGATATAAAGAAGTCCTCCTAACTCCTCATATTTTTCAAGTTATGGGCCGGTGGGGCTTGGGTTGGAAATTTTCCCCAAGGGCGGGCCTGCAGGGCCAGGGGAGAAAATTTGCCCAAAGGGTGGGTTAGCGGGCTGCGGGGAGAATTTTTGAGAATTTTCTACGTGGGTGCAAAAACCACATTTGCACCCGCACTTCTGCAAGTCCACAAGGGACACGTGGCACTCCTTAAGGCAGCACAGGGAAAAGCGGGAAAAGCGGGGCGGCGGGGGACAATTTGAAAATTCTCCCACGGGGGGTGAAAAGTAGATTTTGTGCCCACGTGTTGATCAGAGAAAACACTTAGTTGAACTTGCAATCATATTCCACGTGGAAGAATGGCACAGGAGCAAAAGTGTAAAGTTATAGGAAGGCGTCACGCGTGGAGGTGTAGAGTAAGACTCTCAAGGACTTAGCCGATTTCAGAGATCAGGTCTATTCTTAGAGATTGGCGTGCGGAGTACACAAAGCGATGCCAAGATTTGTGTGCCACTCTTCATGGAGATTTTGGAAGGACATTTTAACTCACTTTTGCATGGGCATAAGTTAAGAATAGATCCATCACTTCAGTTAACTATCAACAATCTATAGATAGCATACTTGCATGTATGGCTATAATTATAAAAAGGCGCATGGCTGTTATTAGCATGTGACCTATTTCTGGTAGAGTTAAGTGGTGAAGGGTTAGTTCCCCACCCTATATATATATATATATAATGAACTACTTAAAGAATAGAGAGACATACATAGAGATACGAATGGAACCATATGTTTGGAGGAGTGGAAAAACACGAGTACATGTGACTGGATAATTGTAACAGATCCATGCGTACATGCCTAGTATTATATGAAGCTATTGTATTGTTGGTTCAATGAATAGATAAAGGAAATTGGCTGAACAAAGTGTGTGATGTTTTTTTATCAATGCATGTTATTACTTTCATGATGATTTACCTTTAGCGCTTATAGATCTGGTTGAATATAAATGGTGAATGGATGGATTAGTTCCTAAAATATATGTTTACTGTTTTATCATACCACCATTCCACTACTGCAACTATTAAGAGGGACCCGTTACCTTTGTGCACTTCAGGTGAGCACTTAGCCCAGGCTGAGTGATGTGTCAGTGCGACTAGGTGTTAACTAACAATTCTAGGCTGCATCATTGGTTCCGTTGCCGGGACATCTTTTTCAGTTGTTTCAGAATGGTTTGTGATGAAGACATACCAGCTAACCCTGGCAAGCATTGAAGAATGGATTCATGATCTAGAGGAAGAATACGCACGGAGGTTTGACATTGGATCCTGATTTAGCGCACGTACTTGGGTAGAGTAGAATTTGTATGACAGATTATATGAAAGCTTCTTTGCTATCTTTCCAGTAGAATTATACGAATGGTTGACTGTGTATGCATCTAAGTGGAATTGGAGGTATCACACTCTTGTTTGGACATAGGAGGAATTTCAAACACTATATGATGCTGACCTAAGTTAGACTCGTGTGGTAAATACCTAGTTTTGTGGTGTCCTAAACAGCTATATTTTGGAGTATTCAATTTCAACTTATTCGTGCCCGAAGGTAGCAGAGTTACAGTTTCTATGGTATCCTAGAGGGACATACTTGCAAGGTATTCCACTGGCAATCAAAATACTAATGGTAACATTGAACTTGGAAGCTAAACCCATGAAAAGCTAAAGAATCTCCACACGGGGGCAGGAACAGGATTGGTGAAAGATGGTAGACCTAGCGGCAGCATGGCAGAGGGAAGAAAGGTGGCTGAAGTATGATGAGGTGTGCGAGAGGGAATTATGCAAGAGGTAAGAAATTGCAGAACGGATGGTGTTGTGGAGAGAGATGGCTTGTGAAGGATTTGAGGCTCATGGGGAGGAAGAAGAGCAAGAGCATCAGGAACTCCCCCATCTAGGGAAGTATGATAGAGAACCCTCTTTGGCCTCGCATGGAAGTGCACCAGTAGATATGACATGGGCCGCGGGCATGCATCTAAGCCAACCTGTTGACCTAGCCCTTGCGCTTGGTTTTCGAGTATCTAGTATAGTAGGTAAAAGTAGTTTTAATTCAGAAAGTGAACGCACAAAAATATGTCAGACAATAAGTACACCAATGGCAGCACAGACAACTTCATTATTCTTTGGGGGTACATTATCAAGCTCATCATCTACATAGAATATGACTACGCTGAATGTGGGAATCACCTCTAGAGCTGGGACCACTTGCCAGACTGTTGGGGTCCAGTATAGTACCACTGTTGGGGCACATGGGAGTGCATCCACGGGCCCTATTCCAAATTCTGGAGGAGGAATCGAGTGGTATGGGCAGTTCTAGTTCTAGTGGTTTAGGTGGTATTGGAGGAAGAGGAAACCAAGGAGGTTTTGGGTAGGGTGGTCAAGGCCCGTAGCAACCCCAGAACATTTATATGGAGATGTCCCTTCGTCTCCCAGAATACAGAGGTATCGAAGATGTTGCTGAACATGTTCATATGTGTAAAATTTTATGGTGAGCAAAAGGTATTACGGCCCCTAAATGCAAGGCAAGTCAATTTGCTACTACATTGCAGGCGCACGCGCACAACTGGTATAGGAATTTTCACCCCAATCAAACTTGTATTGAATATGCAGCATTGAAAGATGCTTTCTTAAAAGGGTTCCACATCCCAGAGTTTGAGCAGAAGAGTATAAGCGCACTCAAGGATATAAAGCAAGGCATTACTGAAAGTTTACGTGAGTATGATGCGTGATTTAAAACACTTTTATCCAAACTCTCTTATAACATTCATGCAACTCAGAATGCACAATGGTTTGTCAGGGGACTGATTACCCCATTTCGGAGAGCACTATCGCATAAAACTTATAGCGATCCGTGTGAAGCATTGGAAACCGCTTTACATGCTGAAGTAATTAGGAGTATTGATACTGGAGTTAGTCCATCTTTGGAAGCTCAGATAGCGGTTATGGCGAAACAGTTAAAGAAATTATCGGCAAACTCAGCTCATGAAACGTGCTCAGGGATCTGTTGTATAGATTGTGAAGTGGAAGTGCACACTAAGGATAGTTACCCTCGCAGAACTATATGTTTGTTATTAGTTGTGAGATTTTCCATTTGAACCATGATGCTAGTCACTGCCCTCTCTTGCAACGCACGATCAGGAAGAATGTATCCTCCTTTTGTAAAATTTATAGGTCCACAACCCATAATACTGAGGACTATAGATTGATTGGCCAGATTCATGAAGCCATTGATATTGGGGTCAGGCAGATGAGTGTGGTTGATAATTCTAAAGGGAAGAATGAGCATCAGGATAGGGATTATAGTTAAACCCGCTATGACAGGAATGATGGAAGGTTTGAAGGGGCTCGTGAAAGGGGACAGGGATATAAAGGTGGATATGGAGGGTAAGGCCAAGGTGGAGGAAGGAGTGAATTCCCTTGAGGAACTTTCTATACATGTGGCTCACCTGGCCATTATAGGTGCAAATTCCCGCAGAATATTTCTTGTTCATTTTGTGGAAAGGGGCATAGTTATGAAGAGTACCCGGATTTGTATGAGCATCTCAGTAGGTAGCACAAGCAAGAAAACAAGGGTGTGGGGATGGTTAGAATCCAGCGTGTGATAGAGAATCAGTGGATGCCAAAGTTAACACCAGAACCTGAGGTGGTAACAGTCAAGATAACCACAAGAGCTGAGGCAACACGCGCAAGAGAGGTGTTGCAGCAAAAGCTGACAATCACTAGGGAGGAAGTTTTGCATGTTAGATATATAGATCTAGCTCATCAGAAATAAGTCTATCAGGACACAATGGAGGTCCTTAGGAGCCTTCAAGGTGAGATACAAGGTTTAAAAGAGTAGTCTCGGAAAGTAGAGCACAAGGATACAGAACAACCCCCTTCGGATACTGACGAAATCAGAGAGGTATGTAGAATGTTGCGCCAGGAGAATATTATTCCTTTATTAGGAAATTGGTTGAAAGGGAATACTCCATGCACAAGCACTGAAACTAGAAGACAAATACTTCATGTGAATCTCCCTCCTGATAGCATTGACTATGATAAGGAGATCACTTTGAATGCTGTTGTGGACGGGTGGCTGCTGAGCAATATTCTGATTGACACAGGTGCGGAAGTAAATGTACTTACATTGGATGTATGGGAATAAATGGGGAGACCCCCATTGTAGCCATCATCTAATGTATTGTTCATGGCAAATAGAATAAAAGCTACTCCCATAGGAGTTTTGAAGGATGCATCTATCACTATACAAGGGGCCAAGTTCATAGGAGACTTTGAAGTGCTAGCGCTTGCGAAAGCAGATAGTTTCCCAACTTTACTTGGGCACCCTTGGTGTTATGCAAACAATGCTGATTTGAGGTTTAACAAAGGGTATATCAGCTTCGAGAACAAGGAGGAAAGGGTCATAATACCATTAACAGATGGGAAATCTGTGCCATATGTGGAACCTTTAATCGAAGAGGACTTGAACAGAATCTATGTACGCGTTATTCGAGACCCAGAGGTCAATGATCCATCTAAGGAAGGAATCCTTCATTGGGAAGATTCTCAGTCAATTAGTGATACTACTAGTATTGCTTGCGATAATTGGGATCATGGCACTTATGAACTAGTGGGGCACGAAGTTAAGCGTGCAGTTATTGGTAAGATGGTTTTTCACTCTATTCGATGTATAGGCCGCGCAATACCCCAGTATACCAGATCTAAAGATTTGGTTGGGTTCTTACAGGCCATAGAAACAAATTGGGTTGACAAACTTAAACGACGCACTATGTTGTCATATACTTTGGGCGGGACGGCCGCGCACTGGTGGGTAGTCCACAGGGATAATCTCTTAGACTGGGAAATGATTGGGACCGCGCCTTATCAACCAGGTTTTCAAGAAATAATGCACCTACAAACATACGCCCTTATCATGGTGATCAACCTGCTCAACATCATATCTAACAGTGTGAGAGACTCTGGACAGTAGGCCAGGAAGCATTACTGCCTTCACTTTGGGTACATCGGTTTTATTCTACTCTAAAAGGTTGCGCGCATGTTTGGTATGTCTATACTAAATTACATTGCGACACTGGAAACTGGAAAACTTTGACTATAGGGATGATCCAAACATTTGACTTCTTTTCATCTACACCACCAGTGAACACAGCTTTAAGCTTTATCAAGCGCTTAACCATGGGAGATAGTGGGAAAGCGGAAGAAATTGTTCAGGAATTATTTGGTGAGACAGAGACAGGGGCGCGCTTTGCGGATGAGGAAGATGATATCATATTACTTGAGTGCACTTCTTTGGAACAAGATAAGGGGAAGATGGTATACATAATTGATGAGGAGGAATTTGAGCACTTGGACGTGGATCATTCACATGGAACACGTGAAGTGTTATCTAGTGCGGATGTAGATGCGCGCGCATATCACAAACCTATGAAGACAAAAAAGGTCAATATAGGCATAGAAGTTGAACCTAAGGAGGTAATAATTGGGGATTACTGGTCAGAATCAGAGGTAGCAAAGATCATAGAGTTACTTCGTGATTATGAGGACTTATTCCCAAGAGGATACCATGAACTTAAACACGTGCATATATCACTCGGAGAAGTGAAGATAAAGCTCAAGGACAGTGTGCACCCTGTTAGGAAGTGACCATATCAGATGAATCCCAATTTACGTGAGAAAGTAAAGGAGGAGATTGACAAGATGCTGAAATTTGGGATCATTCGACCACTAGATGAATCAGAATGGGTCAGTCCTATGGTGATAAGTATCAAAAAGGATGGTAGGATTCGAATTTGTGTTGATTATAGGGAGTTGAATGCAGCATGTGTTACAGATCCCTCTACTACGCCATTCACGAAGGAAATATTAGGAGTGGCTAGGCACGAAATATATTCATTTACAGATGAGTTTTTAGGGTATCATCAGGTTAGAATTACCCCAGAAGATCAAGAGAAGACCACCTTCACTACTGAATGGGGAAGCTTTGCTTATACTGTGGTGCCCTTTGGATTGAAGAATGCACCTGCTCTGATTTCACAGATAGTGGTACAAGCCTTTAAGGATTTTATTCATAACTTTTTACAAGTCTATCTTGATGATTGGACTGTTTATGGGCTGATTAAGGATCATTGTGATAATCTACGCTTAATGTTTGAAAGATGTCGACAGTTGAGTATTTCATTAAATATCAAGAAGTGCATCTTTACTACTCCATTTGGCACACTTTTAGGACATATCATCTGTAAGGAAGGGTTGTTGGTTGATCCAGCTAAAGTTGCAATCATCATTGGCTTGAAAGTGTCGGCTAGTCAGCACGAGGTGTGTGGATTTTTGGGTCATATAGGGTATTACCGGAAGTTTATAAAAGGGTATGCAAAAGTTACCGCGCCCTTAGAAGAGTTACTCCAAGGAAAAGGTACATTCTATTGGGGGAGTAACAGCAGCACGTGTTTGAGATATTGAAGCAGAGGCTTACTACCGCACCTATCTTGCATTTTCCTTCATGGGATAAACCATTTCATGTTCATGTGGATGCTTCTGGCACAGCCATTGGTGTTGTCTTAGCTCAACCATGCGAAGGTATCATTGATCATCCCATTTTCTTTAATAGTAGGAATTCGACCCCTATAGAACAGAATTATACCACTACAGAGCGTGAGGCCTTGTCCATGATCTACGCCTTACACAAATTTTGTCAGTATTTGTTGGCTACGCCATTTGTGTTTTATATAGATCACATGGCATTAAAATATTTAGTGAACAAGCCTGTTTTACAGGGGCGCATATGTCGGTGGGTACTCTTATTTCAAGAATTTGAATTTACGGTTGTGGTAAAACCAGAAAAAAATAATTCTAGACCAAATCACTTGTCTAGAATTCAATCAGGGGAAGAGGCACAAACAATAGAAGAGACCATGCCTGATGCACAACTATATAGGTTACAATGTGTGCCATCGGAATTAGAGGACATTGTTGTCTTTCTGAGAACTGGTATGGCGCCCGAAGGCATGAAAGCTTTAGAGAAGAAGCAACTTGTTATTCGCACAACACCATTTGTGTTAATTAGTGGTGATTTGTACAAGCTAGGCAGAGATGAGGTGTTACGTCGTTGTGTCTTGGAGCATGAACAAAAAGACATAATGGAAGAAGCACATGGTGGTATTGCAGGTAGTCATTATGCAGGTGATGCAACAATGCGCAAGATCCTACTTGTCGGGTTGTGGTGGGAATCATTATACAAGGATTGTAAAGAGTATTGTAAGACATGTGACCATTGTCAACATCTCAGTCGACTAGGACAATGGGATGAGATGCCCCTACGACCCATAATGAGTGCATAACCCTTTGAGAAATGGGAAATTGACTTTGTCGAGCCTATCTCCCCAATCGCGCGCAGGACTGGATCCCGCTATATCATCACTTGTACAGATTATCTTACCCGATGGGTAGAAGCAGCACCTACAAAGGACTGTACAGTGGCTACAGCAGCAGGGTTCTTATGGGAGAATGTCCTTACAAGGTATAAATGTCCTTTAAGTTTAACAAGTGATAGGGGCACACATTTTTTAAATGAGACAGTACGAAGTCTTTTAGACAAGTTTATGGTTACCCACCATAAAACTACACCCTATCACCCTCAGGAAAATGGGACTACTGAGGCTTTCAACAAGATATTGAGCCACACATTGACCAAGATTTGCGATGTTGGGAGAAAAGATTGGGATGACAAAGTATCAATAAAAGAAATGATAACCAGATCGTGCCAAGCCAAAAACACAGATGTTAATCAAACATCACGATCAATAAGATGAAAGTAATTCACCAGAATAACTTTACATAAACCTTTGCAAACAAATGAGCAGAAATATCATATATTATTATGGAACTCAATGAAATACAATGAGAATGGACCTTTCTTATATAGGAAAGGAATAACAATCTAAGAACCAGTCAAGGTTGTAGATCAAGCCATAAATCATGGAAAGAACTAGTCATCAAAGAACTAGTCAAGTCCATAGATTTATGAGAGAACTAGACATCAAGGATCTAGTTAATACCATAGATCTAGGAAAGAACTAGTCAATACCATAGATCAAGGAAAGAACTATACCTAACAACTAGATAATATCTCCTAATATCTAAATAAATAAAAAGAAATATCCACACACATAAGTGGGTGAGGATAAATACAATAAAGGTAAATAATGTACCTAGGTGAACATGAGCTAAGGTAAATACCTACTCTAACACCCCCCCTCAAGTGAAGCTAGGGGCCAAAATAGAAGTGGCATGTCCACAGTATGAGTCTCGGCAACTAGGCCTGATGAGGTACTCATGTACAATATATCCATGAAGAAATATCAAACCAAAAGAAGGAAAGAATCCTGCTAGAAGGAAAGAGAAAGAAGAAGAAGAAGGAAGATGTTCTCACGAACACCCCCAAGAACAACTTCTGAAACCCCAAGCATTCCACGCAACTCAAAGGTAGCGAGGTGATGCAAAAGGCTTCGTAAAGATGTCTGCAACCTGCTGCTGAGTCGGAAGGTACTCCAAGCAAAGAACTCCATCTGAATGTGCTGCCGAATGAAGTGGATGTGTATCTCAATATGCTTGGTCCGCTAGTGCTCAACTAGGTTACGAGAAATGTGAATTGCACTTTGGTTGTCACACCAAAGTACAGTCAGTGAATCCTATGGGAATCTAAACTCTGTCAATAACTGGCAAAGCCAAAGAATCTGCTGACTCGCTATAACTGCTACCATGTACTCTACCTCTGAAGATGAAAGTGCAATAGCATATTGCTTTTTGCACGCCCAAGAAACTGGAGAAGAACCAAGATAGAAAAGATAGCCAGAAGTGGAACACCTGTCATCAATAGAACCTACCCAATCTGAATCTGTATACCCAACCAACTGAGTAGAACCCCTAGTGTAGTGTAGGCCAAAGTGGGAAGTGCTCATGCAAATAGCGTAAAATCCTTTTAGCATCCTACCAGTGACTACTATGAGGAGAATGTGCAAACTGAGATACAAGACCTACTGCAAATGAAATATCAGGGCGAGTATGGGTCAAGTACATGAGACTCCCAACTAACTTCCTATACAATGTAGGATCACAAAGTGGTGTGGTACATGTGGAAGTAAGAGTAACTCCAGACTGAAAAGGAGATGGACTTGGCTTGTAATCAGCCATATCAAAGTGCCTAAGAAGATCATGGGTGTACTTTTGCTGACTCAAATGAATCCCTGAATCTGTCTGAGAAATCTGCAAACCAAGGAAATAATGCAATATCCCAAGATCTGTCATGTCAAACTGTGTAGAAAGAGCCCTCTGAATACTCTGAATGTGGGAAGAAGAGCTGCCAGTAAGTAACAGATCATCAACATACAAGACAAGTATCACAATATCCTCACCAACATGCTGGAGATACACTGTATGATCAGAGTGGCAATGAACAAAACCAATAGATAGAAGAAAAGAATCCATCTTCTCATACCAAGCCCGAGGGGCTTGTTTGAGACCATAGAGAGACCTTCGGAGCCTACAAACAAGAGAAGAATCCTGAACAAATCCAACCAGTTGCTCCATATATATTTCCTCTTGTAGATCTCCATGTAAGAAGGCACTCTTCACGTCCATCTGGTATACCGGCCACCCTTGTGATGCAGCAATAGCAAGTACAAGGCATAAAATCCATCTTGGCAACAGGGTGCAAAAGTCTCAGAGTAATCAATACCTTCAACTTGTGAAAAACCCTTTGCAACAAGATGAGCCTTATACTTGTCAATGGACCCATCAGCTGCGTATTTGGTTCGATATACCCACTTACACCTAACCATCTTTCTTCCTTTAGGAAGAGATACCAAATCCCAAGTATGATTCTTCATCAAAGAAGAATACTCAGCTGTCATCGCATCATCCCACTCTGTATCCCATGAGCCTTTGAAAAAGAATATGGATCCTCATAAACTACCTGACACAAAATTCCAGAACCTATAGAATGTGTGTGATGATGCCTAGTGGGTGGAAGATCCTATATGAAAGGTGCTGCCTCAGAAACTGTAGTACGAGCCCACTTAGGCATAGTGATAATATTAGTGGGAATAGGATCCTCAATGGCATCTATAACCTCCTCATCAATCTCCTCAAAGAAAGGATCCTCAAGATGAGATGAAGAAGAAGGAGGCATGGAAGAAGATGAAGAATCATGAGGAGTGAAACACTCATCAAACTGAACATGTGTTCGAAAAAGAACATCATGTGTATCAGGATCTAAAAGACAATAAGCTCTCATGTCCTCACAATACCCTACAAAGATCAAGGGTTTACTCTTCTTATCCAAAGCTTTCCTTTTCTTCTTTGGCACAAAGGCCCAAGCATGGCTCCCAAAGACTCAAAAAAATGAGACATCTGGCTTAGTGTTGGACCAAGCTTCCTCTGGAGTCAAATGCTCAAGTGCTCTGTGTGGTGTGTGATTCTGAATATAGTTAGCACAATTAACTGCTTCTGCCCAATAGATAGGAGGTATATCTCTAGAATGCATCATACAGTTAGCCATTTCCTTCAAAGTTCTATTCTTCCTTTCTACTAATCCATTCTATTGTGGAGTATGAGGAACAGAATGCTGGTGAATAATGCCTTGAGTTGCCAAAAATTCAGAAAACTCATTGCTGAAGTACTCCCCCCCATTATCAGTGAGAAGGTTCTTTATGCTACTAGAAGATTGTTTCTCAACCAAAGCCTTGAAGACTTTGAAGTGTGAAAAAACATCACTTTTGTACTTGAGAAAATAAACCCAAGTACACCTCGAGAAATTATCAATAAATGTAAGTGCATACTTAGCTCCATTGAAAGATGGGGTAGGAAAAACCATCAAGTCACTATGCACAAGCTCAAGTGGTGAAGAAGCTCTCTTAGACAAATTCTTAGGAAAAGGATCTTGGTGTTGTTTCCCTAATGCACAACCATGACAAACTCCCTCAAGACAAGAAACTCTAGGAAGACCATCTACCATACCATGAGTGCTCAACTCCTTCAAATATCTGTAATTGAGATGTCCAAATATTTCATGCCAAAGCTTACTCTCTGAATCTGCATGAGAAACCAATCTTGTCCCTATAGAAGAAGTGTCATCAAAACCCTCAAAGTGATATAGTCTAGAACTATGATCAACAATACCTTGAGCAACCAGTGAATGAGGCTCCAACAAAGTTCGTACTTCTGCTCCATGTGGTGTAAAAGTCATTGTTTTTCCTTGACCAGAATGACAAATTTGATATACAGAAAGCAAATTTGTAGTGATGTTAGGAACATATAGTGCATCTTGGATACTGCCACCATCAAGTTGTATATCACCTTTTTCCCTCAATAGAAAGAAAGGAAGAATCTCCAACCTCAATTTTGGAAGTAGAACTCAAACCTAGAGAAACAAAAGACTCCTTGGAAGAAGTCATGTGATGAGAAGCACCAGAATCTATAACCCAATTGTCTGCAAGTGGTGACTGAGATCTCCCAACAACATTAAGTGCTTTTCCATGCTGATTAGAAGGAGGTGGAGTGGAGATAGAAATTTTGTGTTTCTTGACTGCATCCTCTAAGGCTTGCATTCGCTTATAACACCTATGTTCTTCATGATTACTACCCCCACAAAAAGAGCATGAACGGCTAGACTTATTCTTGGATTTAGAAGACTCCTTGGGTTTTGAGTTGTTTTCTTTGGGTTTAGGAGCATTTTGAGATGGAGAAGGTGTGGATTTGGTTTTACTGTTTGGTTTTCCCTTGCCCTTAGGATTAGATGCAACTAATGCCTTTTGAGAGGTGGAAGACTCAAGGTGAGACAATTTGGATTCTTCCCTAGTAAGTCTTTCACAAAATGTTTCTAAGTTAGGCATTTTGAATGTGTCACCTAAGGCATCCATGCTAGAGAAAAAGGTAGAAGCAAAAATTTGGAATGGTCCTCTCAACTTGGATAGAATCAAGTAAACACACTCTTCATCTTTCTTATCTCTTCCACTCCCCTTCAACTGTGTCAACAAATGCTTGAACTTGGTAAGATAGTCTATAATTGTTGGAAAATCTTCAGGATTAAGAGAGGTGATCTCAATGTCAAGTTGCATGGCTCTCATATGATCCACCTTACCAAATAAATCCTCCAATTTCTCCCAAATTTTGAAAGGAGAGTCACATTTTTCCAAATGAAATAAAAGACTGTCACTTACATAAGTTCCTATCAAACCCATACACTCATCAAATTTGCACTGGTACTGAAATTTCTCATATTCTCTAGTGAACACTGGTTGTTCTGAAGAAGTTAAAGCCCATAATCCTTTCTGCTTAATTATTGTTTCCATTCTTGGTTTCCATGTGTGGTAATTATGTGTTGTTAATGGCTCAACATGATCTAATGCAGAAGTTAGTAGATGCCATCCTCAAAAAATCACCAAAAGAAATGCAAGAACCAAGCAATGCAACAAGACCCCCAAGCAATGCAACAAGAGCCCCCCCCTATTTTGGCACTTTATAATGAGTACATGTTACAATATGGCACTTTATAATTATAGTGTGATTCTCAAAATAAATATTTCCAATGGAAAGAGCATAAAAAACAAGCACTTTTGCAAAAAATGACACTCAAAACCGAGTTACCGATCAAAAGATACAAGCTTTTCAATATTATGCTCTACTATTTATTTTAGTTGCCACTTAAATAGAATAAAATGCTCTTGCCTTCACCACACAAATAAAATGAAAGGGGGTTGGAGTTAAGCACCTACTAGTAGGAATCACAAGTTTAAGCCCTCATATGACCATACCATATGACCAGGGGCTAAGGATTTCAACAGGTGTGAAACCTAGAAAATAATTCTAGATGTTCCTTTTTCGTGACAAAATCCTGAGGCTAATCCAGTTTCTTCCTCTAACAACAAAAAAACCCAAACAACGACTACCTCCCGAAATAGTCGAGTTTACAGTCGATCTTAGGGTTTTGCCACCTTCCGGATCCAATGGAAGCCTCTGTTTTGCATAAAAAATGCACACAACAACAAAATATGAGCAAATCCTGAAATATATGAATATATAAAGAATTTATTTGCAAAATAAAACTTACAGACGAATGTCAATAGCAATCTCCTGCTCTGATACCATAAAAGGAACGATAACCAGATCGTGCCAAGCCAAGAACACAGATGCTAATCAAACATCACGATCAATAAGATGAAAGTAATTCACCATAATAACTTTACATAAACCTTTGCAAACAAATGAGCAGCAATATCATATATTATTATGGAACTCAATGAAATACAATGAGAATGGGCCTTGCTTATATAGGCAAGGAATAACAATCTAAGAACTAGTCAAGGTCGTAGATCAAGCCATAAATCATGGAAAGAACTAGTCATCAAAGAACTAGTCAATTCCATAGATTTATGAGAGAACTAGACATCAAGGATCTAGTCAATACCATAGATCTAGGAAAGAACTAGTCAATACCATAGATCAAGGAAAGAACTATACCTAACAACTAGATAATATCTCCTAATATCTAAATAAATAAAAAGAAATATCCACAAACATAAGTGGGTGAGGATAAATACAATAAAGGTAAATAATGTACCTAGGTGAACATGAGCTAAGGTAAATACCTACTCTAACAATCAGCTATTTTTTGGGCTTATAGAACAACATACAAAAGATTGAACAAAGTCACACCTTTTCAATTGGTGTTTGGCGTGGAAGTTGTTCTTCCTCTAGAATTTATGTTATTGTCCTTGCGCAATGCACACGTTGGAGGTCTAGCTGATGAGCAGGCCTTAGAAGAACATATTGCAAAGATGGTTCAGCTAGATGAGTGTTGCGCCATCACACGCTGGAGTCAGAAATAGGAGAAAGCGCGACAAAAGGCATGGCATGATCAGCACATCAGGGATAAGAAAACTTGTGGTGGGATAAATAGTACTTCTATATAGCTCCAAGGTTTTGCACCATCCAGGAAAGCTCAAGGTGCATTAGTTGGGGCCATATGTTATCACTCATATACTTGAGTCTGGTGCTTGCCAGTTGGAAACAATTGATGGCACACAGTTGCCCGGTTACTTTAACGGGAGTAGGTTGAAGCCCTACTATAAATAAGTATTCTTGGTGTTTGTAATAAGGTAGTATTGCCAGATACATTAGGTTTCCCTTTATGCATTTCCTTAATGTATTTCTTTCATCGTCGCTATGCTTTTTCAATTTTAGCTCTTGTTTGTGTAATAAGCGCACTTGTGCGCATGAAACTAACTACAATATGAAGCATGTTGATGCATAGAGGACTACACATCCTTTTCATGTAGGGTGGATTTTTGGTGACTCTCAGGGATATGCTGTGAAGATATCATGTTATGGGTGTTGAAAGAAGGTTGCTAAGGGTAACTGATAAAAGATTGCTTCTCAAGATATGAAAGGATGAATATGGATAAGGGAAAGTATAACGTGAGGTAAGCGGTGGCCATGGTAATTACCAAGAGATCATGCCGTGACGAGGTACTCGGGTGGGAAGGGTGCACGCTGAAGAGAAGTCTATGACAAAGGGTAAAGGGGAACGCTAGAAGGTTATAGCTTTGGCGCAAAAATATACCACGCGGAAATGATAAAAACGGGTCATAAATGAGGAGAATTTGGTAGGTGGAGGAGCAATTAATGCATCAAAAAGTAGAAATCTATATAAGGACGGGATGCGATTTCATTTTTACCCTTATGACTACGAGAATTCAATAGAGATCCGATACGCGAAGAGCATAATGCTAACTAATTCAAGGTATGAAGCAAGCGAACTAGGTGCAGAGAAGAGATTTGTTGTTTAGAAGGGCTTGGATCCCCTAGAAAAAGTGTTTGACAAAGTAGAGTAATACAACAGAGTTAGGGTGCGCAAGTTCGTGATTACAAATTAGGGCATGGAAGAACCAGGTTAGGGTTCGAAGCAAATTATTTAAAACACATAGTAGCTGACCTACAAAACAAAACCCTGAAAGAAAATGGCACCAAAGAAGAAAGCAACACCGATAAAAGAAAAGAAGAAGGTGGTGGTGGTGGAAGAGAAGGAGATGGCCCCGGAGAGCAATTTCTCTGAAATGCAGTACCCTGAAGAAGTTATTGTGGGGCAGGAATGGAATACCCACATAAGACAGAGCAAGATAAGTGAATATAATCACCGAACCAGTGAGAACCAGAAGAAGTTAGACAGCCTGCTCACCTCTCGAATGAACAGGGGCACTGAGGACAGCACGCTGATATATGATGATGTCTGGGAAAATCTACTCAAGGGAAATGGTGTTTACCAGCTTTATGAGTTCCCATACTTTGGAAAGTATGCACCCTTGTACAGATGAATGATGAGCTGAGTCCATGAGGACTTCTTCTACTTTGCAGGACGGTGGGTAAGACTAACACCCATCCTCATTGCCACAGTTACTGGATTACGGGAAACGGGCGAAGACATTAAGGCCGACTTAGCTGACAAAAGCACCTTTATGGAGACACAGAAGGCGCTAGGCTATCAGAAAGGACCGCGTGGAATGGGACATTGACAATTTGAAAAATTGTCCAGTAGTACAGGCAGCAGCACATCTAACCACAAAGTTGAATCACCAAGAACGTTGGTCACAAGTTAATTCTATGTGGTTGCATGTGGCCAAGTGCATGTCAGAGGGAACCACTTATAACATCACCAAATTTATTGCAGAGCGGATAGTCGAGGAAGCGTGCAAAGGAAGTAAGATAAGTTTTGACTGTATCTTACTAAGTTTAGTCTTCATGGAGATCGGGGTACCAGATGGCCCAAAAGAGAACATATGGGAATACCCCATGAATCATAAGTCTCTAGCTGAGCGATTCAGCAAATATCTTTACAAAGGGTCGATGATGGAGGAAGTTAAGGAGCGTGCTTGAGATGTGGTATGATAGGCTCCGCGTGGCATTTGGGGAAGAATGCCGTATACCCAAGGATTTGCCCTCGGTCCTAAGAAAGTAGGTACAATTTGTAGTCTACCAACATTTCTGTATTACGTGCTTCCTAATGATAGATGGGTTGTGGAGCCCCTGGTGTAAACTGCCAAATGCATTTCCCGCACAGTACTTCCAAGCTGCAGTTCATCGGTTCACCAACACACGAAGGTTGGTATTTAATGCATACAAGGTGGATTGTGAGTATCACACCCTAAGAAAGACTTATGGATATCCAAGGAGGAATGCATACAACAATAATAACATCTCGTAAATCTTAAGCATTAAGCCAGAGACAGTGGCCATTGCGGATATCGAGGCCGCACAAATATACCTCCAACTGAAGCCTAAAATGGAGAATAACAAGTACATGGAGAATGAATTCACGCTTCTAGGGCCACCGAAGGGAAAGCATACTATGGAGAACATTCCAGCACCTAGGCCCTCTGCGCCCAGGCAAGATGATGAGGAAGAGGATGAAGAACCCAAAGATAGTGGTGGCCTGGTGTGGAGAAGCAAGCAGCCATCTAGCTAGGAGGGGGGAGCGCGCAACAACTCCCTAGGGAGAAGGAGCGACGGGGGAGGAGTAGGGCACACAAATATTTAAGAAGGTGTTTAAGTGCACAAGGGGCGCAAGGAGGAACCCCGTAGGGGAAGGAGCCAGAGGAGAAGAAACGGAGAAAACTCAGGCTGAGTGAGGAAACAGAGGAATCTGAGGAAAAGGTGCCTTCATCTCCAACTGAAGAAGAGCCTCAACATGAGGAGGAGAAGATGGAAGGAGAAGAATGGGGTCAATCAGAGGCTACACATGACAAGGGTGGGGATACATCTGGTATTCCCAACCTTGATGCATCCATTCCAAGAGGACCCCGATCCCGTCGAACAGGGGAGGATGCTAAGGGACATGCCAAGGGGTATGTAGAAGACCCAAAGCTGATCATTCGCGCTCAATTCCAGAGTACCATCGAGTAGAAGGATTTATTTGGATGGGCGCTCATGGACGAGGACAATGCGACTCTGCGCACTAGGAGACAACTCTCATAGTCTATACACACACACATGGACGAGCCCAACTTTGATGTCAGTGAAGAATCATGTGCATCAAGGTGGTTGAAGAAGGCACCTGAAATGTGCCACATGACAATCAAACCAACAATGATGTCAAATGGGCAAGTGAGCAATGCTCTAGTGAAAGTATCCTCTGAAGTAACAAGAAGAAACATAGATAAATCTGCTACCATCAAGGCGCTGATAGAGAGATTAAAATCCAAGGATGTGGAGATAGTGCACCTAGTCCAGGAAAAGGACTTAATCAAAACAAATTATGACACTTTTGTTAATATGGCAAAGGAAATTGGTGATGATGTTCTAAAGGTATGCCCAAATATGGAATCCCGGGTACCAAAAGAATTTCCTTCTGCGATGCACTATGTGAAAACCATGATAACATTAGTGTTGGAGGATGAAAAGGTGCGCGTATCCTCATATCCCAACGACTCTGGGGAAAAGACAGAAAAGGCATAGGCTGCAGTAGCTAGGAAAATTGCTACTTATGAAGGTCTACTGCAAGCCACCCACAATGAACTGAAGAAGGCCGATCATGCGCTAACCATATGCAGAGCCCCAGATGCGTTGATCGCGGTGAAAACCTTGAAGGAAGAAAATGAGGTCCACAAAGTGATGAAGGATGCTTCCCTAGGCCGCATTGAATTCCTAGTCCTAGTAAAACAGAAGCGCGAGGCACTAGCTGCAGCACAGGCACCACATAAGGAGAGGTTGGAGGAGCTAAGAAAGCTCATTGCTCAGAAGATGGATGTACTGGAAGGGGTGCAAACCTCTATGTCGAGCGTAATGCTTGTAATACAAAATGAACAAGGGAAAATCTCCATGGAAGAGTTGCAGTCCATCATTGAAAATGTGCCTGAAATAGCAGGAGCGACGCTAGCAGCGTGGGAGAACCTAGAAGCAAATATCAAAGAAGAATATCCAGAGTTATTGCTTCAGGATGAGACGGAGGGGCCGCAGGCCTAAACAGTTTTGTTAGCTGTGTATATCTTCTTCAAAATTCTTATTCACGATTCTTATTCAAAATTCTTTATTCTTTATTTATCCATTCTATGTATAAGTTTTGAGCATCGCCATTGTCGAGGCGACAATGAGATTAGTGTGGGGTAATGTTGATCAGAGAAAACACTTAGTTGAACTTGCAATTAGAGTCCACGCGGAAGAATGGCACAGGAGCAAAAGCGCGAAGTTATAGGAAGGTGTCACATGTGGAGGTGTAGAGTAAGACTCTCAAGGACTTAGCTGATTTCAGAGATTAGGTCTATTCTTAGAGATCGGCGTGCAGAGTACACAAAGCAATGCTGAGATTTGCGCACCACACTCTTCATGGAGATTTTGGAAGGACATGTCAACTCACTTTTGCATGGGCATAAGTTAAGAATAGATCCACCACTTCAGCTAACTATCAACAATCTATAGATAGCATACTTGCATGTATGGCTATAATTGTAAAAAGGCACTTGGTTGTTATTAGCATACGACCTATTTCTGGTAGAGTTAAGTGGTGAAGGGTTAGTTCCCCACCCTATATATATATATATATATATATATATATATATATATATATATATATATATATATAATGAACTACTTAAAGAATAGAGAGACATACATAGAGATACGAATGGAACCATACATTTGGAGGAGTGAAAAACACGAGTACATGTGACTAGATAATTGTAACAGATCCGTGCGTGCATGCCTGGTATTATATGAAGCTACTGTATTGTTGGTTCAATGAATAGATAAAGGAAATTGGGCCGAACAAAGTGTGTGATGTTTTTTTTATCAATGCATGTTATTACTTTCATGATGATTTACCTTTAGCACTTATAGATCTGGTTGAATATAAATGGTGAATAGATGGATTAGTCTCTAAAATATATGTTTACTGTTTTATCATAATACCATTCTGCTACTGCAACTATTAAGAGGGACCCGGTACCTTTGCGCGCTTTGGATGAGCGCTCAGCCCAAGCTGAGTGATGTGCCTGCGCGACTAGGTGTTAACTAACAATTGTAGGCTGCATCACCCTGCTCCCACGAGTCCGTAGGGGACACGTGGCATCACCTAAGCCAACACGGGGAAATCAAGGTGGTAGGGAGAAGAATGACTTAACGCCCTGAAGGGCTAAGAGGGTACATAGACCCGCACCTTTGCTGGCACCTCGTGATGCCACGTGGCAGCCCCTGATTGGCTGTGGGCCGGCGGAACAACGAGGAAAACTTGGAAAATTTTCCAAAAAAAATCTTAGACGCAAAGGAAAAAAAGGGACCCGTTCCTCCGTCGATGCCTCGTGACACCACATGGCATCACCTGATTGGTTGCAGACCGGCGGGGAAAATTTGGAAAATTTTCCCAAAATTTTCCAAAAGCGCTAAGTTAAAAAAAAAAGGATCCACCCCTCTACTGACACCTCATGGTGCCATGTGGTAGCCTCTGATTGGATGTGGGCCGGCGGTGAAAATTTACAAATTTTTCCCAAAATTTTTCCTAAGTGCTTGAAGGAAAAATTTGGGCCGCGGGCCCGCCAAGGAAATTTTTCCCAAAATTTTAACGTCAAGTGAAGAAAACTTCAAAAGGCCATAACTTTTGATAAAGAGCTTGATTTTGGGAAAACGAGGACTTTCTAGAAATCTCTCGACGTACTCTTTGCACAAAGATCATTAATTTTAGGTTTTGATAAAGTTTAAGGGGTAAATTTTAAGAAAACGGCCTGCAGGATTTTACAGTGCGAGCTGGTAATTTTTAACTTGTTAGATCCATTCAATTTGATCTTCTTCCTCTCTCAACATGTCAAATAGATATGGACGATTGTTCCTAAATGGATTTAAGAAGGATTCAAGATACAATTTGTCTGATTGATTTACAATTTGAGCATTTCCGTTTCTTAACACAAAAACGACTATAAACGGTTTGAGCCTAATTTTGCTAAGTCTTGAAATATTTCCTTAAGTGTTTTACTCTATTTGAACTCATTTATACCCTAGCATGTTCAATTTTATTGTTTCATTGATACTTCTTGCTTGCAGGTTCGAACTATGCATTTTTTGTTTAATTGATTGCCAGTTTTAAAATTACAAATAACAGGGATCAAATCTTGATGGGTCTATTTGCCATTTCTTCTTCCAAGTATTTAGAATATGTTCCAATTCCAATCTAACACATTTTATTTTATTCAAATCAAACTATTCAAGACCAAAAAGTAATTTTGATTTCAAATTTTTTACATTTCAAAGAGACAAAGTACTGTAATTTTTCTCACACACATTTCTTCCTTTCAAACAGAGATTTCAATACATTGATATGATCATATTCAATTTAACAATGCAATTTGGGAAAATAATTTCATTTATTTATTGATTTCCAAAGGCCATTTTACAACTTCTTTCTTTTATTCCTTCCAAAATCATTTATTGAACATAGGGCAGAATATTACATTTTCTTTTCATGTGTTTCACTACCATTTTTCAAACAGAGATTTCATAGTGCATGCTAAACACATATTTCCAATGGAATAACATCATATGGACAAGAAAAAACCACTTCCATTAATTCAAATGAACTCTTACAACTTCCTTTCCATTTGATTACAAAATACAGTATACCAGACACATATCATTCTTTCACATTCTTTCCAAATAGAATACAGAATATAACTCTTTTACATTTCAATTTACAACTTTCATAATCAAATACAAGCATTTTTCCATCACCAAATGTATTACATTATCATCCACTTCAAGTGGGAAGGTTACAATGAGATTTCATTTCACAAGGGTTTGTCAAATTGTCTTTCCTCAGCTCCAGAACAACAACATGCATTCTTCTCATTCTTTCAATTTGATCACAACAGGAGTAGGGGAAAGGCAACTCTCTCCACCCAACCAAGACATCTAATGAAAGGAGAAGCCATCATTCTTCATTGGCCCTTAAGCCCCAACCGGTGTGATCCAACTCATGGCAACAAAAGGCTTCCACAAACATACAAGCAGCATTTTCACAATAAAACACAGTCCAAAACATAATGTAGTTTTACAAATACATTAACACATGACAAACAATACTAAGGCTTCATCAAGTAAGCAAAATGAGCAAGAAGCTATGGGGGATGTTGTTTATGCCTCCCAAGGGGAAAAATAGGTATCACCACCTGAGTACAACCCACCAAATATATATATATATATATATATATATATATATATATATATGAATATCATTTCAAACCCTGTCATGCCCTTATGCCTCCCCTAAGTACCCTTTATTCCTCACATTTTTTTATATCTCCCCAACCTCTTATGGCACCCCATAACGAGTAAAGAAATGTAAGCTATTTCTTTGTAAGGTGGAACCCAAATCCCCAACTCCCTCCACCCTTATACCTCCCTAAAACCACTCGTGCCTCCCACAAAAATAACCCCATAGTCTTCTCCTACACCATTCCTAGGCCATCTACCCAACAACCCACAATATATACCAAAACATTCACACAAGAACATTTACATAAATAAAAGAAGAGCATTTCAAGAGCCAAGCTCTTACCTCTCCATGATGGAGTTATTCCTAGTTCAAAACAGCAAGCTCCTTCCAATGCAAGCAATCCAAAAATCAACCCAACACAAGCATGCAACAATCTTCCAAAAACTTCTCCAAGCAAGAGCTCCCAAAATAGCAAGAAAATTCACCCAAAATGAAGTCTCCCAAAAGTGAAGCCACCCAAAACAAGGCAAGAAATTTGAATTTTATAAAAGAGGGAAGAGAAGAGGATGAGGTGGATCTATGTAGGATGCCACATCACACATCATCAACCCCAAATACAAAGTCAACTTCATTCTCCAATGCATAATAAATAGGTGGGTGAATAATATGATATATTTACTTACACACTCAAACAAGTCCATACCCCATAAGGACTGAAATTAAATTAATTAAGAAAAGTGCAATTACAACATTCAACTTGACTTGTAAAAATGTATAAAAAGGTCTAAATTTAACCCACCAACCATAGGCAAGGTTGGTATGTAAATTTAAGAGGCATGGGACAAGTTAAACTTGTCCCACAAGCCTCCAAAATCAGCCTCCAAGGATAAATTCGAATTTCCAAGAAGGTGGAGTGTTTCACACTCAAAAGTTAACTTACACATCACTTGCAAAGTCACTTACACATCCTTACAACACTCTAAAACATGGCCAACAAATCTATTAATTACATTCTTATGACATCTTTTAATTAATTAAATAAACAATATGATTACTCACAATATTTACACACCATTAAATAAATAATGAAAGGGGTAAGTGCACCAAAAAATACGCACGTGCAAACATAACAAAAGGGACCAAATAAAATAAACACATAAAATCCCTTGGTCACATTTAAAGGTGATTCACCCCCATGGGAATCCCTAACACAAACAACACACACAAACAAATACTAGTTGTCATGGTGACCTTGTTGAATTCATCTAGAATTCCAATGTGGTTGGTCTCCAATCCTCCGATGTTTGTTGTGATATTTTAACCTACAAAACACAAATACCTCCTTTGGCCTCGTGGCCATATCAAAACGTCCAAAATAATATAAATATAATTAAAATTCCAAAATCATCTAGATATATGAATCACAACAACATCAAAGCAATCTAACAATATCATTTATAGTTTTATCAACAACTATATCATCATCCAATAATTTTCCATTTCTAGGTCCACTCACAATATCCAAATATCACAAGTTTGAACAACATCCATCATGTAACCATGTCCAACAGTATAACATCATCAACATATAAAGTGTCTCTAATAATCAACATATAAAGTGTCTCTAATAATCATCATGCATCATATAAGAAGCAAAGTCAACAATAATCCATGATCAAATATCTAGCATCATACTAAATCAAAACTATAATAATGTCCATAATATAATCAACAGTATCATGATTAGTATCAAACAGGTGTCAAGGGAAGTGGGCACTACAAATATAAACTAGGGATCTTACGAATATAACTTATTGATTAAAGAATAATCTTAGTCATCTCTTATTCTGTCATTTCATTAAAATTACAACATAGATTAAGAGTATACAGACTCATGCCAGTTCATACAAACTAACCCATATCTATCTCTCCCCCACAGTTTTATAGGATAGGCCCACATACTTGAAATAATTGTTTAAATTATATTCTTGATTGTTTTTACGTCTTGATTTCATATGGAAATAAATCTGAAAGAATTATTTGTAATTAATTTGTATAGGCGATTGAAATATCATCACATCTAAAAAAGGGCATTATGGCCCAATGTATTATTCTTGCTTATTATTATGAATCATTATTAATAAACTTTGCGATATTTGTCCTTATTTGAAATCTTGTTTATGAATTATCTTATTATTTGAGTTGAAAATATAGATAATTTACTTATAAATATTATTTATCAATTAAATCTAATCATTCTTAAGTTGTGAGATTATTTCTGATTTCATTAATTCAGACATAATAAAGGAATATCGAAAGATAAGCTGAAAGGATGCATAAGAAACAAAATAAATATGTTTATGTACTTAATGGTATTACTGAACTATTCATGATGAAAAAATGTAATAAAGTAACTCGGTATGGGAAAATGAATAGTTAACCTACACCTGACGACAATTACTAAGTTGTTAAGAGTACAAAAAGAGGAACTAATATAAGTTAGCAAATCATGGAGTTATTATGATCTCTTTTAGAAAGCTATTAGTATTATGACAATATACTTTATAAATGGATTGTTAAAAGGACTTGGGTTTCATGCCAACTTAGGATGGCTACGGGAAGGGTAGTAAGGACGTAATGATGGGTAATCATTATGTGGTCACTATGCTTCCCATAGGAATCCTAATGTGGTACGGATGAAAATATTTTCATTTACGGAAATGAGCTAGTATTGGACTCTCCCTCTTCTTAATTAATTCACCTTCTTAAACAATAAAAAGGAATCTAGATAATTGTATTGATATGTTTGGGTGGTGATGGAAGACAAGTTTTGTAGACTTGTGTGTGGTCTCGAAACTAAGCTTGGAAAGCAATGGTTGAAACTTTGGCCAAAGTGATGTATTAGCTGACTACATTGTCTGTTCACCAATCCCCTAATTTATTAGTGTTAGATACCATATGGAAGTTGTATGATTGTCTTCCAGGTAGGAACTTAGGCATTGTACATAGTTCTCATAACCTGTAAAAGGTTAAACCAAGTATACAAAGTATACACACTTAGTTAGAGTGACTTAAGGGAGATTGTGGAGATTTGGATATAACCTTACAGTTGCACATGGTTATTGTATGTTATCAAATGGATTATGAATATTTTAATAATGTTGGTTTATTTAGCAATAAGCTAAATAATAATGATAATCATTATTAGCATTACTTGTACATTAAGGATATGTTTAAAATAAAATTCCCTTTAATTTGAATGATCATAACATGGGTGTTACAAAACATGCAATACCCTTCATCAAAACATTATATAACAAAAATAGGAATCATGTGTGTGGTGATACTGGACTACCCTTAGCATTCAACCTCACCACTACATACTCTCATGCAGGATTGAGCCTCATTTGGTTCTCTTAGGTTCTCGTGTAAGTTTGAATGTGATCTAAGCTAACCCTTTAGGGGTTCCCTCATGTATCTTGACAAAATTATAGTGGGATAACTAGATAATAGAGAATGTATCTAGAATGGTACTAGTGTGGTGTAGTGTTTTTCAACTACTTGACCTAACCCTTGTTCCTTTGAAACCCTTTGACATTGTTTACAATGACTTTTTTTCTTTCTAAGACATGACTATATGAATTTTACATGCTTGGAAATGGTAGAAGCTGAACTCTTTTACCTAGTTGAGTGCTTCATACTTGTAGTGGTGGCTACCCTAAATGTTGTGTAACTAATTTAGGAAGATTTAATAGATCCTTGCGTGCTTTTGGCGTGATATTTACAATAATATCTTATAAAAGTGTTAGGATAGTTGTAAAGTGATATTGAATTTCTTATATAACCTTATGTAGGTGAAATATTATAATAAGGTCAACCCTTAAAAGATGAAATGACATGATAAAGATATTTAAATTGAAAATAGGGTCAGAAGATTAAAGAGGGTAGGACCGTACAAGTTAGATAGGGCCTCATAACACATCCTGACCAAATTATACGGTCCTGGAATTGAACCATGTGATGTAAAATAGAAAGCTCTAGAATGATGTTAAAGGATGATTTACTACTTTGATTGATTAATATTTCTTGAGTTTGTGATAGAGCAAAGTGTGGAGATGAGAAAGTCATGAAAGAAAGGGATAGATATAATGATTGGACTTTGAATGTGAACATTTGTCTTAGCAAGGGAGAATATCCAAACTTTTCATCACCAAAGGATAAGTTACCATATTTGAGTGTTAACAATAAGTTGAATTTATAGTCTTTTTGCATTGAGATTATAGTGATCTTTCAAAGTGTGATACCATCCACTCATTTTTTAAAGTAGATTTTGTAACACATTATTTGTTAATATCTGGAAAAGATATTCAATTTTTTAAATAGAAAAGAGGAAGAAAGAAAGAAAAGAAAAGAAAAATGAAAGGAAGAAAAGAAGGAAAGAAAGAGATATAAATTATTTTATTTGCAATATTTTGAAGCAAGGCTTCAGAAATGCAACAATTGCATCTTGATAGACATTCACTAAATGGGAAAAAAGGTGCTTATGTATGGCACACAATATGAAGATGAATACTTTGGATTACAATATGAAGATGTATGACATACGCCAACATGTTATCTGTTGATGCAGTTTGAAACCATAGACCATTTACCCATCATGTATTCTAGTCGAGGATGATATTGAAATTGAACATCTATCTCACAAGTCATATTTGTCCTATGTTGAGGATTATTTAAGTTGTATCAACCTAGGGAGCCCTATGGCTCACCACTTTGTTGACTAGATTGTCAATGCATCACTTGCTTCAACATGCTTATCCTATGAGCTATCCTTGCTACCTCTAATGTCTTCTTATAGAAAATTTGATAATCATTTATATAGTATGATTTATTTTGGGGTTAATACATGAAATTGAGAATAAATGAGAGGATGGTAACTTCTCCGATGGTGAGTTTGGGGCACCTAAGATTTTCATCCCTCCCCTAAAAACATCCAACCCTTTCATTGGCATCGACTACAACCTTTATAGTAGCAATGACACCTCTTTTTTTAGCATGCCCTCTCTCTTTTGTCTCCACACTCTGCATGAAATTAATGTCTTAATGAGTGATGGGTTTTATCTTCAAAACACCGCTTATAATGAACACATCTACATATGTGAAGGGTTCCAACATGTTCTCCTCTTCCTCTATAATAGTCCTTTGTGTTTGGCTCATTTTTGCTATATAAATTTCATAGTATTGCATACTCGTATTCCTTCATTCAAAAACACTTTGGATTGCTTTATGTAATTCAAAACATATGCCATTATTAACAAGTTTATTTTTCTATGTGTCTTTGGTTGTGTTTCTTGTTTAATGGGGAATATATATATGTCATGTCTCCCCACGTCATGAGAACAAACACTAAATTTTCTCAAGGAGACACAATGCTTGCGAGTAGGGACTATTTGAAATAAATCATCCAACCTTACAAAGTAGCGCTTAAAAAAAATCATAATCATTTAATTTAATTTATTCAACCCTAGACATTTCACCTATTAATATGTCCTCCCAAAGGGTAGGTTTCAGTGATAAATATCCATATAATATGTGGAATTTATCGATGAAAAGGCCATAAATAACTATGGAATATGTGAAGGTTGTATACAACAAGGCCAATACTCGCAAATAATGCATAAAAGAGATATTGTTTCATAGTTAAGGTTAACTTTGTCCTCAAAACTCAAATAAATCCTTGAATGATTAGGTTGTAACTGAATCATATATAAAGACTTCAATATATGTTATCACAATGTGTCATTAGACATTAAACAAAGGCTCAAAACTTCAAGTCTTTCAAACGAGGATGCATGACCAATAAGGTGCAAGATGAGTTGGAGGGTATGGTGGGCAAGTGCAAAATCCTGAGGGATTCATACATATACAAACTTCCTATCTACAAGCCTTTAAAGACAGAGGGCAAGGAGAATGTGAACGTCAAGGGTGTCGAGCAACGCAATTGGGATGGGGATTCGTTGTGCTTGATTTCTGTGTGGAAGATGACAAAAGTTATCCAAATATTGAATCCTGTGTCTGCCACATATATGATGATATTGTTCTAGGCCATGAATCTTCACTACTAGGAGGAACACACGTGCTTCATGGTGAAGCACATGGTGTTGCAAATGACCAGAAATACCCTCCACAATGGTGAAGACAAAATTATACTTTTGATTCAATTCTGTGAGGAGAAGCTTGTGATGGTTATCGACCATCAACTTGTCTTCTCCTACATTGATGACCCATCAAACCTGTCCAACATACTCATGCTTTAACTCCAAAAATTTATAGTTAATGAAGCCCTCAAATGTCCTCTCCAAGATGAAGACTAGAAGTGTGGAATGCCTTGGCTATTTTGTAGGATTTCCATTTTCCAAAAGGTGAAAGCTCTCATGGACAAAGAGGTCCCCAAGGCTAGAGAGAGATTCAATGCTAGAGACTTCCCCATTCCTAATATTATAAAGAATTGTAGGACTTATCACATTTATAAATTCATGAGATCCAAATTGGTTTCACCATCTCATCTATCAGAACCTCCTCCCCCCTTTAAATCCATTCATGTTATGTGCACCATGTGTATAGCCTTGCCGCACTCATTGCTATGACATCTTCATCGCACCCCCACTAGCAAGGTTGGAATTTCAAATTATCTCTCCCTGTCAAATCAAAAATTGTAGACGGTTTGGTTTTTTCATAAGACTGTAAATTCCCATTTTTCTATACTTATTTTTATGATGTCTTCTTATAAATTTATATATTTTCATATTTTTATAGATGATTATTTAAAAAATTATATGGTTTTGTAAATTTTTAGCCTTTCATTCTCTACTACTATTGCCAATTTTTTTTACGAGTAATATACAACCAAAATCACAAAAAATGAGAGAAAGTTAAAACCATAGATTGAAAATATGAAAACTAAATGTCATTGTAAAATAGTTGGTAACTATGTTCAGCTCGGCTCGATTTCCTATGTTTTTTTTCGGCCTTGTTTTACTATGCAAACTGCCTATCCTTAGCCATTCCCATGGTCTATCCTCGGTCTTACCATAGTGATTTTTAGCCTTTTTCATCACTTAGGCGATGTTTGTGCCTATGTAGCCTAGAATATACTCACAAAAGCCCAAGGTGCACTGACACATCACTCATCCTGAACTGAGAACTCACTCAAAGTGCACAAGGGTACCAGGTCCCTCTTTAGAGAAGCTTGTTCAAGATGTTAGCATGATTGAATGTATATTTCAAGATCCATAACAGATAATCAAATAAACCATAGTGCATAAACCAGATCTAGATCTTAACCATATGGAAGAATAACTAAACAATTACTATAATCAAATTTACCATACAAGATCCATGTTCAGTACATCTAACACCAATATCCAATAAGATCCATTATATTAATACTGTAAAACACAGAAGCTTCATACATATCATAACACAGTCTCCATAGTCATGCAACTCACAAACTCATAGCATAGTACAATAACATCAAACTATCTAAACCATGCAAATCAATACATATTTATAGGGGTGGGGACTTGCCCTTCACTACCCATGCACCTTCAAAAATAGGCTACATGCTAATAATAGCCATGCGCCCTTACATGAGAATACAAAAATCATGCAAGTGCTAATAATAGATTACCTAATAATACAATTGTAGTACAATCCTATTATTAGCTCTAAAACTCTGCATGGCGCTCAATCTTCTACTAGTCCCAAAATAGCCTTTCGTGTTCTACAAGTATTCATATCATTGCATGGCTCCACACTCTATGTCCAAAAATAGTCCCCATGTTGAAAATGGCTAAGTCCTGCTCTTGGGAACACCCTAATTTACTACATTCTCACATACACTTGTGCACTCTATGTGTGCACCCAATCCTTATGCACCCTCCATACTTAAGTATGCATTTATCAGCTCAACATTTACCCCACACTAATTTCATTTCATGCCCTTGGAAATGGGTAAGCCATCTTATATCTCCAAGAATAATGAATAAAGAATGAAAGAATAAAGGAAGTACATGTACAAAAATAATGATAGACTACTCAATGCGTTTGCTCTTCTACAGGCAGGATTAACTCTGGATATTCATTCTTAATCTCTACCTCCAAGTCATTCCAATCACTCAGTGCTTGGCCTATTTTATCAGGAACGTGTCTGTAACTATGGATTCAAGCTCATCATGAGTCATGTTTTCCTTCTCATTCTGTAATATTCTAACAATATTAGCCATGCTAGAGACCATCCCCTCCATGAGATCCATTTTCTGTGCAATGAGTTTACCAATGTCTTTTAGCTTCTCCTTATGTGGATCCTAGGATGCTGCAAGCACATCACAATTTTTATCTATCAAAGTAAGCCTCTCCATGTGCCCAAGTGTCTCATTCTTCATTTCCTTGAGGACCTCATTATCTTCAATGGTCCTTGTCTTTATAATTGCATCTGGTGCCTCACACAAATAGTAATGCCATATCTTGCCCTCTTCAATTCATCCTTCAACGTCTAAAGCAATAAGCCTCATAACTTGTAATCTTCCATGCAATAGTGGCTTTGGCCCTCGTTGCTTCTTCTGCAACATCCTTTGGTTTGGGCATGCACACGGGCCCCTCCTCTAAAAGTAAACTGAACTATTATGCGTAAATAATGAAGAGCTGACTGAAACTCTTTTGGTACCTTATCCTGCAAATCAAGCCTTTTCTCCATAACCTCATCAGTAATTTGTTCAGCCATCTTAAGGACTTTCTACGTTTCTACCTCAACTTTTTCCTTTTCTTCTATAAGGTGCCTTATCTCATGTAGCTTGCATCCTTTTTATCATCCAAAAGTGCTCGAATAGTTGTCACTTTATCAATATTACGTTGCACAACTTTTGTAGACATCTTTAACCAACGTGCATTACTTACATGCTCATCTAAAAAAATGTGTGGGCTTGACAATAATATGGTGGGTATGTGGTGCCCTCTTCATCCTCTATGATACACATGAATCCTCACAAATGTCAAAGTTAGGCTCATCTATGTGAGTCTGCATGCTCTAAGATAATTGTTTACGAGTGTGCGTAGTTGCCATTTCTGGATCCATTAAGTCCCAACCATATAACTACTCCCTGGGAAAAGTATTTTGGAACCAGGTGTGAATGATCTTGGTCTCGTCATCAGTGTATCCCACGTTCCGTATTCTCACCACATCATCTTCTTTGGGTTCACTGGCGTGCTCTCCTATGTTCTCTTGTGCAGTGATGCCTGCATCCTGTTGTGCCTCGTGCCCATGATTATGTTGTACTTCCTCTCCTTCCTCAGTTTTTTTTTTGTGCGCACAGGATGCATTATAATTTCCATATCTCCACCAGCACTGCTTTTGATCCTTAGCATGTTCCTGGGCACTCACACTGGGGCCAACTTCCTCATATATTATTTTCTTACACCTATCTCCTCATCCTCTTGTACTTCCATGCTTGGAGTGGCCACATCATTCTATGCATGCTCTTGTCGTGAGGACTTCTCCTCCTCACTATCTTTGACTGGTATATATTTTCAATGTTTCTTCCTTTGTTCTTCTTCACCGGTGTTCACATGTTACACGTGACCTCCTGACTGGATGTGATGTCCTAGAGCCAGTATCCCTAGATGTATGCATCCTACACAAAATCCTCTCATGTATGGTCCAATCCTGTGCTGTTAATCTTGTTCTTCTTCCTGCCACTCCAAAACATTCTCCAAGCCTGTAGGTATTGGTTCTTCCTGAGTGGGGGGCACAAGTTCAACTGGCCTTGTGGTGCCCACTGTTCTGTTTCTTCTTTGGAGGACCCAATAGAGCTATGTCCTCATTCTTTAATCACCTTTCCGTCTTTGAAGCATGGCCTTAGGTACACATAGACATGCACCGGTTCAATATTTCCTATGGCCATGGTCTCTCAAGTTATGTCAATGTTATCTATCTCAAACATTTCTATATACTTCCCTGTTTGGCCATACATAGGTCTTGCGTAGGATATGAATATCTACATCTACCTTATCAATGTCAAACTGAAGTTTGTGCGAGTGTTATGCAACCTATGTTCACAGAATCCTTAAAGTAACACACAAGTAAAAGTGAAAGGAAACTTACACTAGGGGATTTTCTCACCCATCTTCATATAGAACCGCCCCAAACTGAAATGTGGTAAATGGTGAACTCTACTTGGCCATCCAACATGGTAGGAAGCTCGCGTGGGATGCACCATTCCCCTTCAAATGCCCTACACAACCACCTAAACCACTTCTCCTATCACTCCTTGTAGGTATTTGATATGGAGCCATGTAATGTATACTTCACAAATTTCTTTTCAGGGTGACTTATTTTCCATGGGAAATTCCCACACCTTCTCCTTTGGCCCATCAGGCACGCCAATTTCACTAAATACAAGTAAAAGAAGAATAACACCCAAGTAATTTTGTCACCTTTGTCCACCTGGACGTGCCTCAGTCACTAAGATCTATGTAAATGTATCCAACAATGTTGTAGTAGGTTTTTCTCACCATCTTGTGTGCACTATGTGTAGCCAACATTGGTTTACCTTTTTCCAACATTTGGAGGCACCTAACTTACAACCCATGAGCCACGCCACAACCCTTGTCGCCATATCTTCAATATTTGTAACTTTAAATGCCCGACCTCCCTTCTTGTATTTAAATGTGGTGGCCATCGCATCAATTCCTTCATCATCAGATAAATCTCCAACAAATCTCTCATCCTGAGTCACGCAACCTAGTCACCTTACCAATTAGCTTAGCGGTAATCCGCATCCTTCTACCCACGAAGTAAAAGAAATCTTTGTGTATCCTGCGACATGAGCCACTGGTATAATTTCTCAGGCTTCCCAAAATAGGGCAACTCAAAAATATGCATGACCCCTACACTTTCCAGTAACCTCTTCACAAATTTATCCAAAACCCTAACTCCATCCACCATCCTTCGATTGGTCTTTCTAATGGTCTCGGTGGTGATATCCTTCATGCACTTATCATCCTATGGTTAGTATCAGAAATCTTACACCTTGTTATCTTCATTTTCCATGGTCTCCCTTCGATCACTCCCTTAGGATATAAACATTTCAACCAACCAGTCCTCCATTCTTCGTCGGCCTCTACTTCAACAACTAGAGCTCGTCGTGGTGCCATATATCCTTTCTCTCACTGACTAGGACATTCTGTAACTTCCAAACTATAACCTTTTTACTTTGCGTACCTCGAGTGTGAACCAGAACCTTCGATCTACAAACCCTAGATGTAACTCTATTTTTTCAAACCCTAATCACACAAACCCTCCTTAGAGCACACACAACCACCCTGAATCTCAATTCTGAACACTCATGTTGAATGCTAACAACAACATGATTCGATCCTGTCTGGCTCATCGATCTGCAAATTACTCTTCATCCTTAGTTCTTCTTCACACTTCACACTCATTAGCTTCAACAATGCAAGGTAACAATGATGTTACAAACGATGACCTTATAGCAAATTTCAAAATTTATTCACATTAATTTCTCCCAACTACCACCATACGTGGCATTAATTCCGCATCCATACTTTTTTTCTTTCGTGCTCTCACATTTCCATGCCTCAGTCATAACCTTCTGTTTGCGCCACTACTTCTTTGCCACAGATATCCTCTACCCATGTGCTTCCCTATGCCAAAGTACCTATCCAATGTGACTCTTCCCAAGTAGTCTCCAATGTTGCAGCCTACCTCACATTATACTGAGCGTCCATCCTCCCATGCGTGGTCTTGAATTTGAGAAATTTCCTTGAAATTTTCTTTTCTAAACCTGTCCCTTCTCTGATCACCTATGAGTTTATTTTTATCATGCACCACAATTTAAAATAAGGCACCAGTCAATCCCTTATTTATCCACCCCACACTAAGGGTATGCATGGTCCTCTACGCATGAAAACACTTAGATAGTAATCAGCTTCTTGGTGCACGCAAGCGCTGCTTATTACACAAAACACTGAACTAAATTGACAAAACATAACAACGATAAAAGGAAACACATATAAAGGGAATGCATTAAGGAAATCTAATCTAAGTGGCAATACTACCTTATTACAAACACCAAGAAGACTTATTTATAGTAGGGCTTCAACCTACTCCCATTGAAGTAACCAAGAAACCATGTTCCATCCAATCACCTCTAACTAGAAAGTGCCTGAATCAAGTATATAAGTTATAACATACGGTCCCAACCAATGCACCTTAAGCTTTCCAGGGTGGCACAAAAACTTTGAGTCATAAAGAAGAACCATCTGTCCAACCTCAAGCTTCTTATCCTTGATGTGCCTATCATGCCATGCCTTTTGCCTAGCCTTTTCTTTCTTCTGACTCCATCTGTGCTATGGTGCACCTTTCATCCAACTGCATCAATTTGTCAATACGTTCTTCAAGTGCTTGTTCATCTGATAAACCTCCTATGCGTGCACACATATGCAGAGATGGTAACATGAATTCCATTGGTAGAACAACCTCTGCGCCAAACACCAATTGAAAGGGTGTTGCTTTATTCAACCTCTTGTAGGTTGTCATGTATGCCCAAAGTACAACAGAAACTTTATCATCCCAGTATTTCCTTCCAACATCACAAATTTTAGTCAAGGTATGGCTCAATATCTTGTTGAAAGCCTCAACAGTTCCATTTTCCTGAGGATGATAGGGTGTTGTTTTATGGTGTGCCACCATAAATTCATCCAATAGTATCCTTGATGGTCTCATTAAGAAAATGAGTACCCCTATCACTTGTTAAACTTAAAGGGCATCCATACCTGCTGATAATATTTTCCCACAGAAACCTTGTTGTCGTAGCTGCTGTGCAATCCTTTGTAGGTGCCACTTCTGCCCACCTTGTAAGATAATCTGTACAAGTTATAATATAGTGCGATCTAGTCCTGCGCGCGGGTGGGGAAATAGGACCCACAAATTCAATTTCCCACTTCTCAAAAGGTTTTGTGCTAGCAATAGGCCTCAAAGGCATCTCATCTCTATGCCCAGGCTTTCCAAGGTGCTGACAATGGTCACATGCCTTACAATATTCTTTGCAATCCTTGTATAATGTTTCCCACCATAGACCAGCTAATAGAATCTTGCATGTGGTGGCATCTCCCACATAGTGTCCACCTGTAATGCCACCATGAGCCTCCTCCATAATTGTTTCACTCATGCTCAAGTACACACCGACACAAAACTTCATCCCAGCCTAATTTGTATAAGTCTCCACTGATCAACATGTAAGGTGCGATGCAGATAGCAAGTTGTTTCTTCTCCAAAGCCTTCATACCTTAGGCACCACACCTATTCGCAAAAAGACAACAATATCCTCTAAGTCTGAGGGCACACAGTTTAACCTGAATAACTATGCATCTGACATTGTATCCTCAATGCTCTACACATCCTCTCCTGATTGAATCCTAGATAAATGGTCTGGACCAGAATTACTCTTGCCTGGCTTAACCACCACAGTAAAGTTAAACTCCTGGAATAACAGAACCCAACGACATATGCACCCCTGTAAAATGGGCTTGTTCACCAAGTACTTCAATGCCATGTGGTCTGTATAAAAGATGAATGGGGTAGCCAACAAATACTGTCGAAACTTATGGAGCACGTATATCATAGACAAGGCCTCACACTCTGTAGTGGTGTAATTTTGTTCTATTGGAGTTAACTTCCTGCTCGCAAAACAAATAGGATGATCAACAATCCCTTCTCTAGGTTGGGCTAATACCGTGCCAATGGCCATGCCAGAGGTGTCTACATGAACGTGAAAAGGCTTGGACCATGAAGGAAAGTGTAGAATAGGCGTTGTAGTAAGCCTTTCCTTCAGTGTCTCAAATGTGCTGTTATTGTGCCTCACCCCAATAAAACTTGCCTCTTCCTTTTAATAATTCCTCTAAGGGTGCAATGATCTTGGCATAACCCTTGATAAAATTTCTGTAGTATCCTGTGTGCCCCAAGAATCTGCACACCTCACTTTGGCTAGTTAGGTTCCTCTAAGCCCAAAATAACAACAACCTTAGCAGGATCCACTAGCAAACCTTCCTTACAGATGATATGTCCTAGAAAAATTCCAAAGGGTGTGGTAAAAACACACTTCTTGATGTTTAATGAGATGCTCAACTGTCTGACATCTCTCAAACATGAGCCTTAAGTTATCACAGTGATCCTTCACAAGCCCATAGACTGTCCAATCATCTAGATACACCTGTAAGAACTTATGAATAAAATCCTGGAATGCCTTGTACAATAATGTGAAAAATACTGCAGGTGCATTCTTTAATCCAAAGGGCATAATGTGTATGCAAAACTTCCCCACTCAGTGGTGAAAGTTGTCTTCTCTTGATCCTCTTTAGCTATCCTCACCTGATGATATCCAGAGAATCCATCAGTGAAGGAGTAGATCTCACACCTTGCAATGCCTTCCAAGATTTCCTCAGTAAAACGGTGTGGGAAAGGGATCAATTACACATGCAACATTTAACTCCCTGTAATCCACACAAATTTTGATTCTTCCATCCTTCTTGATACTGATCACCATAGGGCTCACCCATTCTGACTCCTCGATGGGCTCAATGATTCCAGAATTCAACATTTTATCAATTTCTTCTTTCACCTTGACGCGTGCAGGTTTGGATTCATCCTGTAAGGCCTCTTCTGAACTAGGTGCGCACACCTTCCTTCAGCTTGATTCTCATTTCACCCAAAGATTCATGTACCCCTTTCAATTCATGATAGCCTCTAGGGAACAAATCCTGGAAGTCACACAACAGCTCAATTATCTTAGCAACTTCAGAGTCAGACCAATAATCTCCAATGATGGCCTCCTTTGGTTCAACATCCATTCCAATGTTTACTTTCTTGGTCTTCATAGGTTCATGGTAGGCACATGCCTTCTCATCTGCACTATCCAAGACCTCATGTGTACCCTCTATATGCTCAATATCTAGGTTCTCCACTTCTTCATCATCAACTATATAGACCATCTTACCCTTTTCTCTTTCTAGGTAGGCACACCCAAGTTGTTCAACATCTGTCTCTTCCTCTTCAAAGCGCACCTCCAGGTCTGACTCACCTAACAACTCCTGAAGGAGCTCCTCAACCTTTGCACTATCTCCCATAGTTAAGTGCTTCATAACCTGTAATGCCTCATTCACCAGAGGTTTAGTGGAAAAATAGTCAAAGGTCTGAATCATACCTGCAGTAAGTTCTTGCCAATTTCCAGTCTCTCTATTCAACTCCGCATAGACATACCATGCACGCATAGCCTCGCAAGGTGAAATAGAGCTTGTGCACCCACAACAAAGGTGGTAAAGCTTCCTGCCCCTCTTGTCCAGAGTCTCTCACACTACTGAACATGGTGCTGAACAAGATCATTACCATGAAATGCATAGATCTGAGTAGGCACATTGCTCCTTAGAAATCTAGTAGATAAAGCAATCCTCACTTCTCTCCACTCCAAAATATTATCCCTGTGAACCATCCACCAGCGCGTTGTTATCCCGCATAAAGTATAAACTAACATATTCCTTCTTTCCACCTGACATTCCCACTAAACTTCCATAGCAAGTAGGAATACCTCAGGATTCTCTTCACCAGTGTACCTTGGTACCTGGTTGCTGCCCAAATGCCTGATACTGCATGGCTTACTTACACGCGTAGCTGCACTTCTCACTTCGTGCACCCAACCATTTCATAAGTGCCATGTGCCCAGTTGTCACATGCAACACTTGTAGTATCACTCATGGACTATGCATCATCCCATTGGAGAACTCCTTCCTTTGATGGCTCAAGAACTTCTGGATCTCTAATGGTGCACACATAAATTCTGTTCAAATCTTCTTCACTTAAGGGCTCTACATAAGGTGCATATTTCCCATCTGTCAAGGGGATAATGACGTGCTCCTCTTTGTTCTCAAAACTTATATACCCTTTGTTGAAGCACAAATCAATGTTGTTTGCATAACACCAAGGGTACCCAAGTAAAGATGGAAAATTATCTTCTTCTGCAAGTGCTAAGACTTCAAAGTCCCCAGTAAACTTGGCCCCTATATAGTAATTGATGCATCCTTTAAAACTCCAATAGGCATGGCTTTAGTCCTATTTTCCATAAACAAAACATTTGAAGATGGTTGCAATGGTGGTCTTCCCATCTGAACCCACACATCCAAAGTGAGTACATTCACTTCCACACCTGTATCAATTAGAATATTACTCAAAAGCTAACCATCCACAACAATTCAAAGTGATCTCCTTGTCATAATCCAGGCTATGAGGAGGAAGGTTAGCATGCAAAATCTACCTTTCATGCTCAATCCCAGTGCGTGGAGTGTTTCCCTTTAACCAGTTTCCTAATAAAGGAATGATGTTTTCTTGGTGCAACATCTTGCAAACCTCCTTTAGATCATCAACATCCATCTGATGGAGCTCAATTGCCTTCTTTTGTTCTAACTTCCGTGACTGCTCTTTCAAACATTGTATCTCACCCTGTAAATTCTGAATCACCTCCATGGTTTCTTGATAAACCTCCTTCTGATGCATAGGGTCTAGATACTTTGCATGTAGAACCTCCTCCTTAGTAATGGTAGGCTTCTATTTTGGAACTTCCCTGGCACATGCAACTTCAGTGCATGTAGTAATCTTCACAGGTACCAACTCAGGATCTGGTGCTAACTTTGGCATCCATTGATCTTCCACGGTGTGCTTGCACTCTAACCATTCCCATGCCCTTGTTCTCCTATTTGTGTTTCTTACTCAAATGTTCATACAAGTCTGGGAACTCTTCATAGTTGTGGTTCTTTCCACAAAAAGAACAAACAATGTTCTGAGGACACTCACGCCTGTAATGATCAGGGGATCCACATGTATAACAAGTTCCATGAGGGAAATCACTTCTTCCACCACCATGACCTCGGCCTCTGAATCCTCCTCGGTAACCTCGACCTCTACCATGGCCTCCATCAGAGCACCCTTCATTATGATCATGGTCATGATGCTCACTTTTCTCCTTAGAGTTATTTGCAACACCAGTCTGTCATACGCCAATATCAATGGCATCATGAATCTGATCAATCAACCTGCAATCCTTCAGTATCATGAGTAGTAGACCTGCAAATCTTGCAGTAACAGGACACATTCTTTCTTATCACATGTTGCAACAATGGGCACCGACTTGAACTGTGGTCCAAGTGACAGATCTCACAGTCCAACAACAAGGAGTGCACTGATTTATGAGGAAAACTATCCTTAGTATGCCCTTCTACTTCACAATCTGTGCACCAAATCCCACTGCGTGTCTCATGCACTGAATTAGCTGATAATTTCTCTAACTATTTAGCCATTGCTGCAATATGAGCTTCCAAGAATGGGCTCACTCCTATGTCTACACTCCCTACCACCTCAGCGCATAAAGTTGCTTCAAGTGCCTCACGCGGATCTGTGAAAGTCTTATGTGAAAGCTCTCTTCTAAAAGGTGTGATCAGTCCTCCAACAAACCACTGAGCATGTTGGCTCACATGTATGTCATAAGATAACTTGGACAAAAGGGTCTTGAACCATGCATCATACTCCCGAACACTCTCAGTAGTGCCTTGCTTAATGTCTTTCAACGCATTGATGCTCTTCTACTCAAACTCAGGGATATAAAATTCTTTCAAGAAAGCATCCCATACACAGTATAATCTACACAAGTCTGGTCAGGGTCAAAAATTTTGTACCAACTATGTGCGCGCCCCTGCAATGTAGTTGCAAACTGACTTGCCTTGTGCTCTGGAGTAGTAATCCCCTTCACACGCCATAGTATCTCACACATATGCACGTGCTCAGATGCATCTTCAATGCCTCTATATTTTGGAAGATGAAGAGACATCTCCATATAAATTTTTGGGGTTGGTGCGGACCGTGCCCACTAGATCCAGTACCTGTATTTCCTCCTGTGTTTCCTCCACCTCCAGAGCCACTAGATCCACCAAGCACCTTGAGCCACCTGAACCCTCCTGATCCTCCTCCTAAAGTAGGAAATGGACCAGAGGATGCACTTCCTTGTGTTCCAATGGTCATGCTAAACTAGACTCCCATAGTCTGCGAAATTGTGCTACTTCCAGACGTTATACCAACATTCTGCATGCACCCACGTTCTGTGTTGATGACGCACCAGAAAAGATACCTCCAGCTGGACCTCCAAATAACATAGACATGATTGCACCACCATAGATGAATAAGCTACCTGATTAACTCCTGAACTTGACTACAAATTGACTCTATCTACTACAACTCTACTGCCCACACTAGCTTGCTTACTGTTAACTACCGTAGAATCTGTAAAACCAAGCACAAAGGCTAGGTTGCAGGTAGGTTCAGATGCATGCCTGCGGTCCACAATCTTTCTTTTGATGCGCCTTCATCCAAAGCCGAAGAGGGTTCTCTTCCATGCTTTCCCAAATGGGGGAGTTCTAGATGCTCTGGCTCCACATCCTCTGTGTGAGCTCCAAATCCTTCATGAGCCATCTCCCTCCGCAACACCATTCTTTCTGTGATCTCTCACTACTTCATCAGATCCCTCTCGCGCGCTTCATTAAACTTAAGCCACCTTTCTTCTCTCTGTCTCTCTGCCACTAGGTCTACCATCTTTACCAAACCTGCTCCTACCCCCACACGTGGTGGGGTTTAGCTAGCCATAGGTTTCTCTTCCAAATCCAGGGTCACGATCAAGATCTTAATTGCCAAAGGAATACCACGCAAGTAAGATCCTCTGGGCTCGCACAAGAACTGGAACTCAACAACTTCTGGGAAAGAGTAAGTAGAAACTGCGTACTCAAGAATATAGTTATTCAAAACACCACGGAACCAAACATCCACAGAGTGCGTCCAAATCAGATCTGCATCATACAAGGCCTGGAATTCTTCTGCGTCCAAACAAGCGTGTGAAACCTCCAATTCCTCTTAGATGCATAAGCAACCAACCACTCGTACAGCTCTATAGGAAATATGGCAAAAGAAATTCTCATACAATGCGTCATACAGATTCTGTTCAACCCACGCATGTGCATTAAACTCAGGTCCAGTGCTAAATCTGTGAGCATACTCTTCTTCTAGATCATCTAACCACTCTTCAATACTGGCCAAGGTCAACTGGTATGTCTTCATCATGCAACATCCTGAAAAACAACTGAAAAAGAGGTCCCAGAAATGGAACCAATGATGTAGCCTAGAATTTACCACCAATAGCCCAAGGCACGTTGGCACATCACTCAGCCTTGAACTGAGCACTCACCCGAAGCACGCAAGGGTACCAGGTCCCTCTTTAGAGAAGCTTGTTCAAGATGTTAGCATGATTGAATGTATATTTCAGATCCATAACAGATAATCAATTAAACCACAGTGCATAAACCAGATCTAGATCTTAACCATATGAAGGAATAACTAAACAATTACTATAATCAGATTTACCATACAAGATCCATGTTCAGTTACATCCAACACCAATATCCAACCAATAAGATCCATTATATTAATACTGTAAAACACATAAGCTTCATACATACATAATATAAGTCTCCATAGTCATGCATGCGCTAACAAACTCGTAGCATAACACTACAATAACATCGAACTGTCTAAACCGTGCAAATCAATACATATTTATAGGGGTGGGGACTTTCCCTTCACCACCCATGCACCTTCAAAAATAGGCTACATGCTAATAATAGCCATGCACCCTTACATGAGAATACAAAAGCATGCAAGCTTACTAATAATAGATTATCTAATAATACAACTGTAGTATAATCCTATTATTAGCTCCAAAACTTTGCATGGTGCTTGATCTTCTGCTAGTCCCAAAATATCCTTTGCCCTCAATGGTCTGCAATTACAAAACAGGCTACTCCATGTCTTAGCCCCAATATGTAAATGGCTAAGTCCTAATTTCAAACTATTCCTGGGCGTGCCCTGTTTTGCTATACTTATGCGCACTCCTTGCACGCCCTGTGTCCACGCGCCAAATCTTCTCATGCTTTCATACTTAAGTTACATTTCATCAACTCAACAAATTTTAATCTGAGTAATCAGGTTGTCGCTAAAAATCCCTGTTTGGATTGAGCTTCCTTTCCTTCTTGTTCATCTTTCATCTTTTCTAGATAAGATAGTCAGGCCCTTTGACGGGGTTATTTTGCCATGAATAAGAACATTTTTTCTATGCCCGTCTCTAACAAGTGAGCTGTGTGTTAAAGTGGACCTGGTGAAATATTTGCATGGGACCATCTAAATATTCAAGTGGGGTGCCTGTAAATCTCTGAAAAGGATCATTTATTTTAACCTCCCAAACACGTGTTTTCACTACCAGGACCTAGACCATCACATTCAGGATTATCCCCTTTTAGCTCACTCTAATCCTGCCCCCCATGCCGCCCTTGGAGCCAAAGAATGTGGGTTACCCCTTAAGTTGATGGTTGGAAGGTGGCTTGGCTTGAAAAAGAATTTCGGGATGAAGCCTTCTTATGGAATTTCAGCCCCTGTCTTCTCCTTCACCACCACCAACCAAGGCTGAGCCTTTGGAGGACCAACCTAATCCTTGTGTTTCCATTCCATCCACAGCATTGCAAATCCAAGTTATACAACCAACAACTGAGAATTATGGGAATTTTGCATGTCAACCTATCTTCCATTGTGGCATTCACGCATAGTCCACCTCGTAAGAGGTGTTGCGTACAGCTCAGCGGGGAATGAATGGGGGCCTAAGCACCACTCCATTCAAGTTGAGCATGTTAATTCAGACCAGATTCTTCTTGCCAACAAATTTTCCATTCTCATCTCTGATGGAAAAACTTCCAGATGGGACAGGGGGGAGTTCGATAAGTCTGATTTTTCATGATTTTTTTGTCATGGAATTTTTGAGGGTCTGAACTAGAGTCCTCACAAAAATTCTCTTTTCTAATTATCCCTATCCAGTTAATTAGTAGTTTAGATGTTTTTTATTTACTAGAAAATCAAGATATCTAGTTTTTTGATTCAAACTATGCTAACGTGTATTACCCCTAATTTTGTGCACTTTCATACTCGACACATTCATGGTTGAGGTGCTGCTAGCATTTCCATCACGCCAAAATTCTCGACGTTAATTATTTCCTCGAGAAATGACCCAAGTAATTGGGTAGTGTGGGTGATTATGACTATTAACGATATGGATTTTGGTATTCTTCAATGTTTATACTCCTAATGACAGTAATCAAAGAAATTTGTTATGTATGTGGCTATGGGAAAAATTACCCATTAACTTATTGGTTAGTTTGTGGACGACTTTAATATGGTGGAACACCCTAATGATAAATGTAGTACTCTCCCGATGCACTGACCTGCCTGGGGGGAACATGTTTCTTGGTATTATTTTAAAATTTGGTGGGACCTCTCTGATCCTATTCTCAACTCAACGACAGTAATTTAAAGACTCCACATTGGTTTACATTGGACCGACCTCTGAGAGAGGATCTGATCAGCTTTAAAAATGCCTCCATTGTGCTCTTCTGACTCAATATGCCTTCTTCAATCTTGACATACATGGCTCCACCTTTATCAAGGTATGGTCCAATGTGTTGTTGTCAGACCACCATCTGATCACATTTAAGGTTTGTTTGGCAAGGAGGACCTCCCAAGGTGCCTAAGTACGCAATTTTTTCTAAATGTGTTGTTGTTACTTCACCCTGGAATAATACATCTCATTACCAAAATATGGGACATGGTGCCACATGCCCCTCTTTTTGCTACTCATCTAGTAGCTCTTGGTGAGAAGCGGAAATCCAACGCACCACTAAATTCCTCCACCAGTTTGGAAAACAAGTTTCCCAGGGTTCGAAGAAGGAATCGATTCCTCTCTATGCATAAGAAATTTTGGAGGGTTTTCTCTTCTCCTAGAATCTAATCCCTTTGATCTTTAGCTTCAATCTCAAGTTGCGAGTCTTTGGCATAAGCTCAAGCTCAATGAATCCTATATTTCTCAGGGCGCTCAAATCTATTTGAGGCTCCATTGGCTATGAGTGGGAGATAAAGCTTTTAAAAAAATCTTCTGCAAATCCCTTCGGGAAAAGCATGTTTGTGAACAGATCAAGGCTATTTATGACTCACACTAGTGGTTTATCCGAGCTACCATAAATTTCTTCTACTTTTATCAACCATTATCATCTGGTTGTTTCAAGCTTGAGAGGATTCTCTTGAATGATATTTTGTCCTTAAAAAAATGCATTGATGTTCATGCTCTTCACAAGTCACACCCCGATGATAGGGCCCCACTATAATGCTCCTCTTACTTTGGAAGAAATTAATGTAGCCTTGCTATGCTTAGCTAATGATAAATCTCCATGTCTAAATGGCTTCTCCAATGAATTCTATAAAGCAACTTGGTCTTTTGTCAGACCTCAATCTGCTCAGAGTTTATCTTGAGGCTCTCTAATATCGATCTTTAGGGATTTTAATTAATCAAGGACAATATCAAGTTTATTCCTAAAGTTGGTGATCCCAAGTGTATTAATAATTGGTGGCCTATCACCGTGCTCAATGTATCCTATATAAATATTGCTAAAGCATTAGTTGTTTGAATTACTAAATATTATGCCAAAGACTTTTTGGTCCCAGATTAGAAGAGATTTGTTAAAGGTCGTTACATTTTGGATAATCTCGTTGTAGTCTGGGAAAGGTATGGAATGGGCTTAAATTTCTTGTTAGAAGTCTCTGTTTTCTAAAAAATGATTTTGAAAAATATTATGATCGTATTGAATTGACCCTTTATTGTTGTTATGCTCAAAGCGCTAGGGTTTAGTGCTTTCTTTTATTCTGTTATGTTCACTCTGTTCTCCAATCCTTTCTGCTTGGCTCACCATTAATGGCCATCATTCCTTGGTCATCAGTCTCTACCACTCCATCCGGCAGGGTCACCCTCTTGCTCCATGGCCTTGTTCATTCTTAATGTTGATTCCCTTGGGTAGTTAATTACTCATCAAGTAGACCAGGGTCGTATTCAAGGAATTGTTTTACCAGACCACCGCACCCGTTTGATCAACGAGCATTTTGTAGATGATTCCTTTCTTACGATTGTAGAAGATGAACAAAATGTGGTTGCGGTTTTTGATTTGTTTATCTACCTTCTGTCTTGCATTGGGCTCTAGCATTCAGATGGTGAAAAACTCTTGGATTTCGCCATAGTTGTTTACCCATGCCGTATTGGTTTAAGGCATATCCTTGGAAATGGATTGGTCATCATGAGCAATTTCACTTCCTAGGTATTCCTTTTGCCTTAGATAGCGACTTTGCGACTCTTTGGACTTATGTTGTTAATAGAGTGGAGCAGAAAGTGATGAAATGGTCCTCCAAACTGCTCTCTTTGGCGGGCATTATTCTTCTTATTGGTGCCCTTCTCGTGCGTCTTTTAATCGATTGGCTAAGCTTCTAAGGGAATTTCTTTGGTGTAAAAGTTTTGGTTCAGCTGACTTTCACCAAGTTTCTTGGGATGTCTGTTATCTCCCTCGCAAGCAAGGTGGTATGGGTATTCTAGATCTTTATCGACAAAGCTTGTCTTTATGTGCTAAATGGGCCATTCGTAGTCTTTCAGGGGCACATTCTTAGCAGATTCTGTTGCGGCATTGTATTGAATCTGGTGCCCCGGTATAACAAGAAAAGTTGGAACAACATAGGTCTGTATACCCTTATTATTACGCCGGTTCCAGTTAAGATTACAAGTACTTTTGTGGCTAAGAGCATTTGGAAAGCCTTCGAGCAAGTTAAGCCCTTTTTAAGGTGGACTGGAGATGGGTTCCGCACAGGCCTTTCATTTAATGCTTATAACATCTAGTGGTCTCCAATTCTCATTGAGGGCATGTTTCCCCTGGTTGAAATCCCCGACATCAAAGCCATTCGACTCTTCTGCAAGGGTATTCACACCATACAGGATCTGGTGAACTGTAGGGATTGGATCACTTGGCCTGATCTCAAAGCTAAATATCATTTGTAGAACTCAGATTATCTGTCAATTTGCAGAATTTAGGAACTCCTTCCAGATGTGATGCTTCATAAGCTTGGCCTTCACCCACCAGTTGCCTAGTGGCGGGACCGGGAATGGAATCATAACATAGCCTTTTGCGCTATAAATCTCACACAATTTATCACCTTTTATGTCCTTTGTAACCCGCAATTGATAAGCTCAGTTCTCATAGGGGACTCCAAGTCTTTGCCCACTACTTGGCTGTGTCGGCTTGCTCGTGCCTGAAACCCTCTTCTTGAACCCAAAGTTAACCATTTTCTATGGTGTTTGATTTATCAAGGCTTGTCATTAGGTGAACGACTTAGGCATATTTGCATACCTCCCCCGACCTACCCCTTCTGCTCTAGCCCCTGAATCCTTCTTACATTTATTTTGGTCTTGCCCGCGTGCGCAGGCTATCTGGCGATGGATTCATTCCTTGTCTCAACCCTATCATCCTAAGTTTTTTCTCACGACGTCTTGTCTTATTTTGAGACTTTATTATGTGGCCTCATTATATAGCTAATATGTGGCATCTTTTTTGTGTTTGCATTTTATTTCATATGTGTAAAGCTCGTAATGCCTTTATTTTCAAGCAGGATCTTACAATTATCAGTTTTTCTACTAATGATAAGGTGATTATTTTGTCTACTGTGCGAACACAAAGTCAAGCTTAGGATGCTAAAGTTGCTTTGGAATTCGCACACCTTTAGGGGCTTTTGGATCACTAGGGAGTACGTCATGCACTATGAGCAGGGTTCTGCCTGATCCGCCGCTGCCGCCACCTCGGATTTCACCTCCTCGATGACCACCTTCTACGGGCACACATCGGAGGAGCTGTTCGCGGTAGTCACCGCTCTTCCCGCCCTCGGGACCCGCGCCGCCCCGTCATCCTCTTGACCAGGCTGGAGTCCGCTCCCGAGGGGGAAAGGCGTTGCCATCACTCCCTGATGGGGCTCTCCGCCATCGGCGATGAATACTCTTGCAGGATCCCCCGCCCCCTGGATGGGGAATTATGGTGCCTCTTTAGATGCAGTTTCCTGAGCAGGAGGGTTGGGAAGTGGATCCACCGTCTGCAGAACCATCTAGCGGAGCGTTCATCCCTCCCAGGGATGATCCTCCTCCTTCCCCTAGTGCGGCGACGACGTATGCTTATTATTTCTTTGCTAGTTTTTTGTTTGTCCTTTGGGCTTGCTCTTTTAGGTCCTTGTGGTGTTTTTGTATTTGCCTATGTGGCATTTTTTGTTGCCCTTGTGGCATTTTGCTGGACTGTGAGTTGTCAGGAATCCCCATGCTATGTAACTTTCCTTTTTAATTAATATAAAGATCTGTTCCAATAGTAAAATCACAAAAAACGGCCCCTAGTTTTATATCAACCATGTACATTATCATCGCCAAATCTATTCGTTGAAAAGAAAACTAACCATGGTAGCTGCAAACAATTATGGCTCTAACAGGAACGATAGCCCTGCAACTGTGGGCTACCTTTCCCTCCACCAAATTCAAGTTATCAAGAATGGGTATCAGATTTTATATTTCAACAGTTTTAAATGCACAGATAAAACCTAGAGAAAAATGGTTGGAAGGTAATTATAATACTAACAATATTTCTTCTGGTGTTAGAAGGATTCGAAATGAAGCAGAAGCTTATGCTCGACTATTGCAGGAATTTGCAGACATGAATGCATCCGTACAAGGCAAGAGCGTCCATGCCCATGCAATAAAAACTGGAATTGATTTTGATATCTTCGTGGGTAACAATCTTGTGAATATGAATGCGAAATGTGAGCACATGAAGGATGCAAGCAAAGTGTTTGACCACATGCCTCAAGGAGATGTATTTTCGTGGAATGTTATGATCACAGGGTATGCAAAAGCATGGCAGCATGAATGTTGCACGCAAACTGTTTGACGAAATGACTGACAGAGATACCCTGTCATAGAATACGTTGATTGCGGGGTATGCCCAGAATGGAGATGACGAAAAGGCCCTGGAAGTATTTTGATGGGTGAATTTGGTTGGGATGTGAATAGAGACCGGTTCACATTTTTTAGCGTTCTTAAGGTTTGTACTAGTTTGGCGGCTTTGGAGCAGGGTTTGCAGATCCACAAGGCCATCGTCAAATTGGGATTGGATTCAGATTTCTTCACTGGGAGTTCCCTAGTAGATATGTATGCCAAATGCTGAATGTTGAAGGATGCTCATCAACTATTTCACAAAATGTATGAACGAACTGTGGTTTTGTGGAATCCCATGATTGCAGGATATGCACAAAATGAGTGCGAGCAGGAGGCTTTTGCAGTCTTAGTGGAAATGCTGCTCAGGGGATTAATGTTTAGCCAGTCCATATTCGCTAGCATTCTCAAGGCGTGTGCTAGCTTTGCAACTTTGGAAGAGGGGATGCAGGTACATACTAACGTCATTAAAACTGGCTTTTCTTTATATGTTACTATGGAGATTGCTGTTGTTAATATGTATGCAAAATGTGGGAGGCTCTAAAATGCTAGGAAAATATTTGACATGATTCCTAAACACAATGTGTTTTCATGGAATGCCATTATTATAGGATATGCCCAAAGTGGGGTTTCAAATGTGTTTTTCAAAACGCTGTGTGCAGGTTTTAATCCGGATCAAGTGACCTTCTCTGGTGTTCTCAACGCGTGTGCAGGCATAACAGATATTCAAGAAGGTGTAGTAGTGCATAATTTCGTCATCAAAACTGGACATGAGTTTGATGCTTGTGTAGGGAATGCCCTCGTTGATATGTATGCCAAGTGTGGTGATATGGAAAAGGCACACCATATGTTTGACAAAATGACTGCAAAAGATGCAGTCTCATGGAATGCTGGGATGAATGGATATGATGAAGAGACCCTATTACTTTTCCATCAAATACAGAAGGCAGGGATGGAGTCAGATGAGTTCACTTTTGGTAGTGTTCTATAATCACTTGCCAGCTTAGAAGCGCTGGATCAAGGCATACAGATACATAACTATATTATCAAATGTGGATTAGTTTCCAATGTGTTTGTCAGAAGTTCCCTTGTTGATACGTATCGTAAATGTGGTAAAACTAAGAATGCATATCGACTATTCAACAGGTTGCCAGAGCAAAATATGGTGAGGAGGCTTTGAAGCTATTCTTCTATATGCTACGACTAAGCATGAAGCCAGACAAATTCACCTTTGCCACAGTTTTTGATACATGTGCCAACCTGGCACCTGTTGGCTTTGGCAAACAGATTCACAACCACATCATCGAAGCTATCTTGGTTGTAGATGTATTTTTAGCCAGTGCCCTTGTTGACATGTATGCCAAATGTGGAAATATGGAAAATGGCCTTGAAGTATTTGAAAAAATGCCCGAAAAAGATAATGTCTCATGGAATGCAATACTTTCAGGATATGCCCAGCACGGGCATGCGAAAGACACCCTCAACATGTTTGAAAAGATGCAACAGGTGGACATAAAGCCAAATCAAGCTACTTTTATTGGTGTTTTGTCTGCTTGCAGTCATGCAGGCCTTCTTGATGAAGAGCATTTCTAGTTTAGTTCTATGACAGAAGATTATGAGTTGTTGCCAACCCAGGAACATTATGCTTGTATGGTTGACCTTGTTGGCTGTGTTGGATTCCTTGATAAAGAAATCCAAATTGTTGATAAAATGCCATTTGAAGCTGATGTTGTCAGTTGGCGGACATTGCTTGTTGTTTACAGGCTTCATGGTAATGTATATCTAGGAAAGCATGCAGCAGGGAGGATTATAGATTTAGAACCACATGATGCAGCAGCTTATGTGCTTCTGTCAAACATTTATGCTGCAGATGGTCAATGGGATGATGTAGCGAACGTCGAGAAAACTATGAAACAAAAGGGGGTGAAAAAAAAGCTAGGATGCAGTTGGATTGAGATAAAAAACAAAGTGAATATATTTATTGCAAGAGACAAATCACATCCAGATATAGAGAAGATTTATGTCAAGTTGGGAGAACTAACCAAGCAGATGAAGTATGCAGGATACAGGCCTGACATAAACACATTATTGCATGATGTGGATGAGGAGTTTTTAAGGAACACTTTCTCTGTTATCATAGTGAAAAGCTAGCCATTGCTTTTGGGCTCCTTGGGACACCTCCAGGCACACCCATACAGATTTTCAAGAATCCTCGTGTGCGCAGACTGTCATACTGCCACCAAGTTCATATCCAGGATTGTTAGACGAGAAATTGTGGTGAGGGATGGTAGTCGTTTCCACCATTTCATGGGAGGGACCTGTTCTTGTGGAAATTATTGGTGATGATAAGTGAAACAATTAGTGGTATATAAGTTTTGTCATTGCCGGACAACAATTTCTCGTAAAATTTAATGTTGGAATATGAGATTTCACCATGAGCATTTTTCTCTTTGGTTCTCGACTTTGAGTGATATTCTGATGTTTTAGGTATCGTGTAAGAAACTTTTGTTAGGACATCTATACCGCAGAGATTCAAATGGTACAAATGTGTGGAAGAGAAAATGTACAATATATAATCAGCCCACTAAATGAAAAATATCTTGGGGTCAAAAGCAACTAGTCCCAATTATCCATAGTAAAAGGAAGGTAAGTATGGTCTGTACTTGTAGAGATTATTGGGCAGTACTCTCTACTCATTGGGCATGACCTATGATTCCACCCACAAGATGACAGGGCTTCATTGTCAAATAGCACATGCATCTTTCAATGGGGAAACTAACTCACCTTTATAAGGCTGATATTGTTCCTACTTCAGATTGTAAATCACATCAACACAGATGATACATCTTGCAAAGTGTTTCACTAACAGTTGTTTTCGTTTTTTGGAGTGTATATCTAAATTCTAAATAGCATAGCCTTTTGCTACATTAGCAAACCCTTTGCCCAATCTCATGTCAAGGTAGGAGCACACATTGATTCTGTTTGCAATCTTTGTATCAGTGTACCACTCCGTCACAATATGCATATGCAAAAGATGCCCTTAAATACCCCAAACTTTTTGTGAACAAATCTTTACATTTTCTCGATGATGGATGCAGATTGTACATACAATTTGCTCATTGAGCCATTTTTGTTTACTTATGATGCTTAATGATGTTTCACTCTTGAAGATTTTCTTACAAGCTTCTTGACCTGAAACATTTAAGGAAAAGAGTTGGAATAATTTCACTGCTTTCTTTTCACAATAACCTATTAGGCAATATTTGAGAGGAAGATCCATAGGATTCCATAACCACTTCAATTTTCACTCGTCACATTCTTTTTTTGTAGTCTAGGTGGGTGGTGATGGATTTAGATATTCTTTTTTACTTTCAAAATTTTATGGAACCTGTCACTTATTATGCAGATAATATAATTAAGATATCAATATGCACGATACACTGAAATATCATGATATTAGAATGATGCTTGATAGTCCCCAGGAAGGTAAACTAGTTGCTTCAGTTGTTTCTGTACTTTCACTCCACAAGGATATTGCCATGAGTACACTGCCAATAATATATTTATGGACATGGTGACAAGGGCATCATTCAGCTATTCATTTAATTTTTTTCTGCAGGGGAGTGCATTGTCTAGTTAACTCCTCAACATAGAAAATTATATTATCTGCAATTCCTATCTCTGCATCACCAATTTTCCATTAGTCTCTTAATGTACCTCCATTCAACTTCACTTTAACCTTCATTGAAAGGCCTCAACTATCTAGAAACTGTTGGATTTTTGGCGACATGTTTGAGCATTAGTTTGTGCCATAATACACTTATAGAAATAAGCTTTGAAAGCAATCAATGCCTAGCCTAGAATATATGTGAGGGTTTGAATAACTCCTGGCCACTTCTCGCAGACAAATTTCCATTGTTTGGAGTGGATTTTCTCAATGAAGATTAATATCTAGATTCTAGGAAATAAAGTTAATATATATATATATATATATAAGCAGGAGTAGGAGTTTGTACACCATGGAGTTCAGAGACTTCAGAAATCAATGCCTTATTTAAGGACAAAATGATTGCAATCTGTCATGGGGTTCAACAACTATGTGGTTTGAGACTTCACTATAACAATTATACACAAATAAACAAAAACTATTTAAAAAAACAATTATACACAAATAAACAAAAATGATCCTACCAAATAAAATAAGAAATCACAACTGATAATGGATAATTCAAAATATTAAATGTTAATCGCCTTGCTAGTGCCAGCATGTGTCATGCTGAATTCCCAATTCTGTTTTCTGGGCAGGTTTTCTAGTCTTTCTCCTAAGCTACCAGTATGGGTACTTGGGAATTGGATATGCTTTTTTTTTTTTGGGACCCCGGGTGCAGAATGGCTTGGATATGTCTGTAAAACTGTATAAAAAACAATTATAGACAAATAAACACCACATATTCTCTGTTCAAAATAGGAAAATAGTCAGTGGTCATAGTAAAACTCAAGAACTACATGAACAAATCATGATGTTGCTTTTCATCGATATCATCCAATGCTGGATGCAATAAGACTAAGAGCAGTTTAGTTTCAATCTTTGTTTTTCTTGCATCTATTATGACCATCACTTTCTTTTAGCTATGTTTTTATTATGACGGTTGGGTACCCAGGATAAGAGAAGAACCTGAGTGGTACCCAGACCAGTACGAGTACCAGAATCATAGTGGTGAGCTACAAGGGCCTCTAGGGATTAGAGAAAGATAATCCATTTTGTTGCTTTCTAGGTTTATTTATTGCTATGATTGTGCACTAAATCAGGCAGGGAAAGGGTATTATACATTTAATGACGTAAGTCCTCTGTTATTATTTAATGGTTCAGTCCTTTAATGGGATAAGCCCTGTATCAAGTCAATCTTAGTACTGTTTTTGGAGTGAGCTATGCTTTGAGCCTTATTCAGTTCTGTTAGTGGGCTAAGCTCTGCATTGAGCTGTTATTCAGTCTTTCAAGGATGAAGATTTGTATTGAGCCATACTCAGTCCTTTAAGGATAAATTCTGTATTGTACCATTATTCAGTCCTTCAGAGCTAAGCTCTGTGTTGAGCCGTACTTATTCCTTAGGGGTTAACCTGTATTGAATCCTTTAGGTCTAAGCTCTGCATTAAGATATACTCAGTCCTTTGGGGCTGAGCTCTATATTGAGCCATATTGCCTCAATTTTGGCTTGTTGGAGGCTAGGATACAAGTTGGTTGTGTGCGAGCACAATTGCACACTTCCTAAGAATAATCCTAGAAAGAGGAACATGCTGATCCACATACCTCTAGAATAAACTCAAATGGAGATCAGACGGCATTTTTTCACTCCAACAAATTCCCAAACAGGTTAATGCGTGCGCCTTGTGACAAGGAGCTATGTCGCTTGGGGCAAGAATGGCTAAGGCTAGGCAAGATGAGAAGAAAGATGGCATGGACTAGAAGACAAACCCATTTTTAAAGGGGAGGGTCGTGGAGTCGGTGATGAAATCCAGACTTGGACCTATGGTTGAAGAAGAACTTGAGAGCCTTGGATGTGTCTTCCAAGAATCAAGTGGGCTTAAGAAAGAAAAAAATCACAGGAAGGTTGGCAAATAAGCAGCTAAATGGGAGACGTGAAACCATGCAATATGTGCTGCTGGTGCAGAACAGAATAAAAACTACCATAGAGTAAATGAAAGGTTTGAATAAAATCAGAACTAAATAAAACAATTACTTTTCAATATTTTGGATCCTAGCGCAATAGAGACCTGCACCAAACCGTTAGGGTTTGATTTGTTTTTAGATTTTCAATGTTTAGCAAGCAAAATATCTGTAGCAATAATGTTTGGACTACAAAACCACAGGATAGACATGCCAAGATAGGGTTAGGCAATAAAAGGCAAGGCAACTCTGCAATATGACAGTAAAAGATTCTCAAGAGTGGACCACACTCAATGGTCGAGCAATAATTTTCAATTACACACTATTAAGATCCAGAAAAGTGATACAACAAGCAAGGAACTATGACAAGAGATCACTGTCAGGACAAAAGAAGAATTATCGAAGAATAGGTGGGACCAGCAATGAGACTGATTCTGAGATACCAGAAATGTCAGAGTGCAAGCATGCTGACTCATAAATTAAAAGCAATTGAAGCAAAAGGAAACTGAACTGAATGAATGGTCGCTAAGCTGAATGAAAAAATTGAATCATATTGTAAAGCAGACTGAAATCCAGAAAAGTGAACCAACAAGCAAGGACCTATGACAAGAGATCAACAGTCAGACCAGGGAAGAACTAGCCAAGTATACATGGGAGCAGCATTGATTCTGATTCCGAGATTCCAGAAATGTCAGACGGTAATCGTGCCAACTCAGGAATCAGAAAGCAATTGGAGCAAAAGGAAGCTGAAATGAAGGAAAACAAAATCAAGTTGTACAACAGATTGAAATTGGGCTCACAACAAGTTAAGATTGAATACCAAATCCGATCTGTAAATGCAAAAGAAAAGATAGATCAAGCAAAAGAATTGGGCAAAGCTAATCTAATCCAAACATGCTCTGAAGATTATTGTGCACCCAGCAGATAAAGAGAGGCACAGATGGAATACAAAATTGACTTGGTTGAAGCATCCTTAGCTCCAAAATCTTCTCCTAATAAAGCAGAAACTAAGGACTGATATTTGGTTGGGGTAGAGGTGAAGCGTAGGAATAATGGAATTTGATTGGGATAGTAAGGTAACTTTGATTGTGATCCAAGAAATGAAAACGGTGCTCAAACTCGCAGTATTCAAAATTGTCCAAATATCATAAGTTGCAATTTTGCAAATGAAGGGAAAAGGTGAGTATTTAATATTTATAGGACTTGGGAGACCTTCCAATGGTAGAGGCAGGGGAAGGCATGAAACCATTGTGATAGCACCTCCAAAATGCAGAACACCTCCCACCCAAATGCAGAACATTGCCAGGTTCAGGATTAAACCAATAGAAATTAGGCAATACCACCAGGTGGTGATGTAAAAGTGGATGTAATGTCAAAAATGAAGCGGGGAATGGGAAACTCAGGCAGTGAATAGCTGGGGTCAAGCAGATATGACTAGTGATAGGAAAAGACCTGTCTGAAAATAAATTGAACAGATCTGACACCATTGCACAGGAAATAGGTAAGTTAAATGAATTGGGAAAAAGGAAATGCTTCAGTGTAGAAGTGAGTTATTTAAAGCTGGCACCATTATATGCTGAACATAGCAGTGCAGGATGGAATTAAAGGTGCATACAGGTTGGAGCCACAAATTATTGATGCTTTATCAATGATGAATGCCAAAGGATACCCATCGTTGTATTTGGTTTGGTGATAGTCTTCCTCTGCACTAGACTGTAGGTTTATTTTGTCAATGTTTTACTAACACTTTGCTAGTACCTGCAAATTTTTCCGTTGTATGCAGGTCTCCAGAAGGGGACAACCTTATAACAGTACTCTGGATAATGTGTAAATTTTTATAGATATAACATGTCGGCAAGCGTGAAGTAGATCCACAGTGGGATATTGTATCAATACATGTTTCAGATTGGGTTATTGAACAATAAAGAAGTGTAGGGCTTGACTTCAAATAAAGGAGAAACAAAATGCACACAAGACGATCATGGATTAGGCATTCCATAATAAACAAGATGCCTGCCAAGAATTTGAGAAAATGTCACGGAAAAGATGGAGCATGCAAGCCCACTATTTGATGAAATACCTCAACTAGACATATTGACTCAAATAGCAAATTAATGGTGACATTCATAAGGAGATGGCAGCTCAGGTTTGCATTTTTTTAATGGCTATTATTTCCAGGTATGCACAACTCATCTTGCCACATTTCAGCCAAGTTAAAAGTATGAATGAATTTATATGATTGACATATGAGCACGACTAGATGTATTAAAAAATTGCATGCACTTATTAAAGTTACGTTTGGTATATTGTACTATATATATATATATATATATATTATTGTAAGCATTATTGTTGCTGTTTTTTGTTAGGAAAAGTAATATTTGTATTAATATTAGGGAGACCACTGGAGGATATACATTCTGATATTTAGCCATGTGTGTCGAAAAGTCCTGTGAATAAAATTGGCTACCATATTCACCTAGATAGCCATTTTATTTTGGATCTCATTACAAAAACAATCAAAACCTATATGTAAAAATGCAAATTTAGATGCCGGCTCTCCATACTCCAGACATTCAACAAAGAAACTAGAGATGATGTCAAAATTTGCTAAGAAGTAAGAACATCATCAGTTACCATTGAAGGCCGTGACAAACAGAAACCAAACCATGATAATGAGCATCTTAGGGTGAAGCTGTAAGTGCGATGGCTGATGGTGAGACTGGTAGTAACTGATGAATTGACGCATCTCTCTGGTTGATGCTCTACAGCGGCACTCTGTTAGTCCTTTCTGGACAGATGGCCTGAATCTCATGCATGGCCAAAGATGGAACTTAACCAACAGTATAGCATATGTGTTCTTAGATTTGATGACTGTACTGTGGAAATGTTTTTCGTCTCTAACTGATTTCTCCATACAGTTAAGGGATCTTTCCTTAATTGAACTTCACTGAACACTTGATCCAATAGTATTTTAATTCCTAAGGTTCCACAATTTAGTGGACTGCAAGAAACTGCTCAATTAGCTGCAACCCTTCCTTGATACTACGTACATTGTCAAAGAGATCCGCAAAACTTTCCTAACCTGATAATTGCTATTGAAGGCTGAAGCAGGCCTCTGTTACCATGTATACGTTGAACCTTTTTGATGGTTAGGAGGTTGATAACATAATGTGCTTGTAGGGGGATGTAACAAGGGGAAAGAAGAATATGTTCGGTGTTATTGAGATTTTGAAATTCGTTAGAATTCTCTGTATTTAGTCACCCTTAAAACCATGGGGAGCTCCATCTATAGTTGGATTGCATTATGTATTTTCACAACAGCAGTTAGGCTCCATTCCTCCTGATTGTTATTATTCTCCACGGCAGTAGAATAACATCAGTTGTCCTATGTGCCATGTGAGGCTGACCGGTTTTAAGGGTGTGAGGACCACTTTGTATAAACACAGATGCCAAACATTTCTTGATAAGCAGTCAAAACATTTATGATATTTCAATGCTTGATTGGCTGTTGGCATTGGGTTTCAGTGTTCTTGTTCCTTTTGATTGTTACTCTGGATGACATTCGAATGGTGTGCTTTCATCTCTTTGAACTTGGTATCTCAGATTTGTCGAGTAGGGGTATCATTAAAAGCTTCCGTCAGCCTGCATTTAATATTTCCTAATGGAAGGGTGACTCCTATATTTCCTGGTGTATTTGCAGGGGATTCGATCTTTCTTGGAATGTGTTGGAATTTAACAGTGAAGTTCTTCATCCGACGATTTAGAGAATCGATCACGTTTGCTGGATCTCTTAGAATTGACATTAGGTATGCTGGTAAAGCCTGAAGGACTGGTTTGAGTAATGTGATCCTTCTTGCAAGACTTAACAACCTACCCTTCCATGAGGATAAGCAAGAGTATAACTTGCCAATGGTGTCTTTCCATGGTGCTTTGTTGCCCATTCCCTGGAAGAAAGGAACTCCTAGATATTTACTCGGAAGAGTACCTATGGAGAAATGCCATTTTCTGGTTAGGCTTTTTTGAAGGCAAGGAGTACTAAAGAAGTATCCTCTTGATTTTTCTTCACTGATATGCAGCCCTGAAAGATTCAAATATGCAGAGAGGATTCCTTTAAAGGCTCTAATTTCCCCAGTACAAGTTGTTCCCATTAGCAAAGTGCCGTTTGCAAACAGGTGTGAGATGGCTTGGGGGTCTTCCTGCAATTTTAAGACATTTGATTGTTTCTTCTCTGGACACCCTATGGAGAGATTGACCGAGTGCTTCTTTGAGAAGGATAAAAAGATAAGGGGACGGGGGTCCCCTTGCCTTAACCCTCTAGTTGCTGGGAATAAAACAGCTGGACTCCCATTAACAAGGACTGCAAAGCGGGCAGATGACATGCAACTGTCTAGTAGTGGGTGCATTCCAAAGAAAATCTAAACTGAGGACTTTGAGGAGAAATGACCAGTTAACATGGTCAAATGCTTTTTGGATGTTGAGTTTCACAATGATTCCTTTTATTTTGGAAGTGGATAGAGAAGTATCGTTTCATGAGCTAAAACCACTCCATCCAAAATTTGCCTACCCTTCATGAAACCTCCCTGTTCAGAGGAAAATATAGCGGGAAGAAGGATTTTCAATCTGTTGGCAAAGGTTTTGGCAATGATGTCATACATTGTGTTGCATAGGGAGATTGGACAAAAATCAGAGAAGGAAGAGATATTCTGTTGCTTAGGAATGAGGGTGAGAAAGGTGCATTTATTTCTTTTAGAACTCTTTTGGAATGATGTACCACATTTGCAACTTACGTGAATTCCTTACCAAAAAGTCCCAGAAAGTTTGATAGAAGGTAGCTGGATAGTCATCTGAACTTGGGGCATTCTCACTTCGCATTTTGAAAACTGTTTTCTTGTTTCTTTTCTGGTTGAAAGGAGAGGCGAGCACTGAATTCTGCTCCTGAGAGATCAGGCAGGGAATATCGGATAAAAAATCTTCGAGCTGAATATTAGAGGGGAGAGCATCTTCAGTGGGATGTTCTTGGAAGAAGGACGATTCTTGGAAAATTTCCTCGGGAGTCTCTAGTGAGTGATGATCATGACTTTGAATTTTACTAATCCTGTTAATTTGTCTTCTTCCAATTGTAGATCTGTGGAAAAACTTTGTATTTCTATCTCTATCGTAAAGCAAACAGTGTCTGCAAACAGTGTCTGGATATTTGCTTCCAAAAATTCTCTTCTTTGGAATATATATCTTCTAAGTTGGAAAGGAGATCCTTTTCTTCTAATAGAATCTCATCTGCGCATATTCCAAATTTGAAATTTTCCATTGATTTCAGCTAGATCTTCTTCCATATTTTATTTTCAAGTAAGAACCTTGTTGGAAGCAGCTGTGGTTTCAGTTACGGATACAACTAGTGAGATATTTGAGTTTTGACATGAAGATGAACGATTTGGTGCCATGTATTTTGGGGCACTCTTTCCACCATTTTCTAACATTCTCAGAAAAGGATTTTTCTATTACCCACATTAGTTTGAACTTGAAAGGGCACCTAGGGGTGGAGGGGAAGGAACCCATGGAACCCACAGCTATATCAAGACTTCTGATAAAGTGATATGACCAGAAACTTTGAGAATTTGAGATTCGGCTACCTATGCAGTTTCCAACCACGATTCAAGACAAAAAGTCTGTCTGGTCTCTTTGCGATGCTGCACCGCTTCTGTTAATCCAGGAGGAGTCCTTCAGAGGAAAATCAATTAGACTACTATGTGAGATGAACAAGGAGAAATCCTTTTGAGATTGGGTTATAGATGATTTACTGTCTTTTCCTTATTATTAAGAATTCGCATTGAAGTCTCCATCTAGCAGGATCTTTTTAGAGATGTTGGACTTGTTGTTCTAAGAAAATTTGAAGTTCATCCCAAGCTCTTTTTTTAAATGCAGTGTGATTTGGACCATACACATTTATTTCTTTCAATTGGATTGGTTCACTTGTAATGCTTATGTCACAACAAATCCAATTTTTGCTTGTGTAAACTAAAGAGCAAGCAATTTTTCCAGAATCCTATAAGAACCCAAGGGCACTAGATGAACCATCTGCATCTCTACCATGTCCATCCCAGGAGGGCCAGTTTTGACAAAGGAAATAAACTCTGCACCTGACATTTTTGTGTCTTGTAGAATAACTACATGTGGGTGTGGATGAAGCATGCTTTCGACCAACCTTTGTTTGTTAGGGGCATTTAGGACCCTAACATTCCATGATAAACATTTCATTTCAACAATGGAGGGCTCTTCCCCCTCCGACTTAAAAAGTAGGAACGAATATTTTGTTCTTCCTTACCTGATATCTCTAAGGTGTCTTTGTAGCGTATGAGGTTAGACTTAATGCGATTGAGGCTATAATTCTTTACGTTCGGGCCATGCATTGAGCTGGAAGAGATTGCAATGCCAAGAGAGGCTAGAGGCAAAGGGGTGGAGATGGGTTTAGAATCAAGATTAGAAGAGGAGGGGTCATAAAAACTCAAGGATCGAAGAGCTCAGGTGGGAGAAGGGACTTCAAGATGTGAGGGGGAAAGGAAAGGCAGGGTGAAAGGGCAAGGTAAGGGAAAGGGAGATGAAGGCAGAGCTAACATGCCCCCCTAGAATGGGGGGAGGAGGAGGAATAGGGAAAGGGGAGGAGGAGGTGGGAGAAGGGAGAGGGAAGGAGGTGGAGGGGAAAGCGGATCGAGAAAAAACAAAAGGGGAGAAAGGTTCCCTGGGAGGAGGGAGCGATGATAGGGGGAAGAGGGGAGGAACTATGTAATGTCCCCATTTCCGAGTAGGTTGCCTAGGAGGCCTTTCGTTTGTCTTAGCCTTGGTCATGCGTAGGGGGCTAGTAACGTTGATTGTTATTGGGTATGGTTTGCACTTTCATTTCACTTATATATTATGTTTTGACGTTGGACACGTACTTTGAGGCGACTTAAGTGAAATAAGGTTGTGTGATGCTCCCCCAAGGTACTTTATGTTATATTTTGTCGATGACTTAAGTGATGGGTGAATATATGGTACTTTATTTTCTATTTCTTCGTTGGGGGGTAACTTAAGTGTACTTTTGGCATAGTGGTGATAAGGTAACTTAAGTTATTTTATTATTATGTGGATTTTCCCCAAGGAGGTTGATTAGGGTTCTTTTGGGCCCCCTGTTGCAATGAAAAGTTATAAAAGGAAGTGCTTGGGGAAGAAAAGGGCATTCATTCATACATTCACCTATTTTGATATTGGGGCAGCTATTGTTTGCACTTTCTTTGCTTGTGGAGAAAGATCCCATAGGAACCCTAGCTTCGGTGGTGAAAGATCCACACCTAGCTATCAGAGCACTCCTCGGTGGTGAAAGATCCTCCCTAGTTTGCTATTTTGGAGCTTTATACAGTTTTTTGGATCAGATCTGGAGAGTAATCAGAAACTTAGATTCAGAGTAAGAGTATAACCATTTTTCATCAAGGGTTTCAGTTCAGATTTGGAACAACTATTTTCTAGGGTTTTATCTACCTAGTTCCAGATTTGAGGAGCATCTTTGAAGGGGTTTCTGTGGTCCGATTCTGGAGATTTCGGAGCTGGAGATTGTTATCATCTTGAAGGTGCCTTAGAATTCATTTCCATCATTTTTCCATTGTTATTCTGGAAATTATGGTCAGCTGTATTTTTCTCTCATTTTCTGCCCTAAAATAATTAAATAAAATCAGATATGTGTGCTAAAAATTATTTCTCAATACTTTATTGTTCTCCATATTTTTCCAAGTCTTTTGAAGCTTCTGGGTATTTTTGTAAGTTAACCTTTTGGAAGAAATAAAATATTCTATATTTCTGTACCTTGCTGTCCTGAAAATCAGAATTTCAGTTTGTTGAAAATTTATAAATTTGGGAATTTCAAGTAATATCCCTCAAGGGATATTTCAAACTAGGGAGAAACGTTGGTGGATGGGGGAATAAAAGCAAGAAAGGGGACAAGATTCCCCAAGTGCCCAGTCGTGTGACATTTGTAACATCAAAAGGGGAGACCTTCAAAATCCAATGCTTGTTTCCAGCTGCCCAAAGAAGAATATTCATGGGGAGGATGGTAGAAATGTCAACTTTCACATAGATCCTAGCATATGTGGCAGCGTGCGGGTCCCGAATATCAGAATAGACAAAAATGTCAATTTTGGAAACAATTTTCACGAGGATAACAAGCTTCTAGTAAATAGGAGGAAGACCATAAAGCCAGACCTTGGTTGGTGTGCAGAGATGCTCCGCCCTTGAAAGGTCAAAGTGGGGTTCCCAAGGACGGATATAAAGCCTGACACTTATGAAGAATCATGTTCCTTGAGACATGACATTAGAACATGAAGCTTTAAATCCAAAGGAGACTTGGAAAAAGCGTTTTAAGAGGATCTTGATCGTAGAGATACCAAAATCTATCCATGTGGAGAGTGTATCCATTCTTTTAGTGCAAGAACAACCAGCCGCAAAGTGCCCAATGATTGTAGCTTTTTCAAGAGCGTGGACTTCTAGGATAAGGAGAGTCTTCAAGATGGAGGGAGATAGGAGAGCGGGATACATGAAAGGTAAAATCTGATATTTATTGAGTACTGTGCAGAGGAGAAAAGGAGGAGTTAATGTTAGAAGGACTGACCTGAGTGAAGAAGGGCCATCTTTTTGCTGATCTAGTTCCCAAGTGAGAATTATTCAGATTAGTGACGAAGGGAGCAGGTAGGGTGGGAAAAGCAGTAGTAAAAGGAGGGAAGTACCTAGAATTGAGGGAAGGGGAGGAGGAATATGCATGATATGAGGAAGAGAAGTTAGATTTTGTGGGCAACGGGAAGCATGGAAATAGTGATGAGTAGGAGAAGGGGAATGCCTTCATGAGGAACCAACCTTCCTACAAACTGACCAACCACGAGAGCAAGTGGGTGCTTAGGTTGCAGGCTTTGATAAACTATGCTGCTACCACGGGAACATGAACAGGGCTGAGGGAGGCGAGAGGTTGTGATTTTAGCAAGAAATCTGGAACTTGCACAAATGTTCAGATGGTCTGCATTAATGAGCCAACTTGGGCCCCTATAGCCTATGGAGTGAGAGAAACCTGAATCTCCCCAAAAACCAAAGCCAAGGACAACAATTGCAAAGGAGCTAACAGTCTTTTTTTAAGGATCTGAATACTGTATTCACGTGAACTTTTACCATTAGCAAGACAACTATGATGCATCATTTCATTGCTCCACCATGTTTATCATAAAACAGTATTTAGTCAATGTGACAAGGTTAAGATTCCCTTCTTTCATCATATAACATTGCTTTATATTTGATCCATCCACATAATTATTGTGTCATTTCATTCAAATTAATTAATCAAATAGTTAGCTATTTCCATTCCATCTATCTTATTTATATATTTTAATACAAAATTTCCATGTAATTGGTTCATTTCTTAATATTATTAGTATTTAAATATTTTCATTTCTCATGGATTATTTATGGCTTTCATTATATTATTAACCTACTCTACTCCAATTGGCATAATTGGTACACAATGTTGCACATTTTTAAAAATTTGGTACAAAAAGTCTTAAAGGGCATTATTTCAAACTTCTCTAGGTTAATAGAAGTATTATTATTTTTCATTAATTCAATTTTTAATACTACTGATATGTAAATTCAAACTGAACTAGGGAAAAAACATACAATAAAAAAATATAATAATTATTCTTACTATATTAAAATTTAAAATAAATATATGATTGAGAAAATAATAACAATATTCTCCACTAGAGTAAAAATTTGGTACAAAAAAGTCTTAAAGGACATTATTTGAAACTTTTTTATACATTCACAGTAGATTAATAGAAGTACTTTGATTTTTCATTAATTCAATACTTAATACTGCTCAGTGCTGATATGTAAATTCAAACTAAATTTGGGAATAAACATACAATAAAAAGACATAATAATTGTTCTTATAATATTAAAATTAAAATTAAATATATTATTTACAGAGTAATAACTATATTCTCCACCAGAATTCAGTAGTGATATATGTAATAGTGATAATTCCCAACGAACAATAAGAAATAAATAATAATCCTGTTATAACTAGTACATGTTATTGCAAAATGTAACTTGAAAATAACCAAGAAAACAGTGGCCAAAATACAAAACCTTATCATATATCTGCAAGGATGATAGATATTCTATTTAGGTTCTACTTCTATTAGATAACCATTCTTCAAGACTCTTAAGAAAGATGAACTTTAGGTATTTTCTTTGCTCACACTTTTCCATCTGCATACGAAATAAAAGAACACATAAATTAAAGATAAACATATCAAAAACCATATATTTTATAATTAACGGATATAGTAATTATTTTATTCAATTTCTAAATGTGATAATCATAATGAAATTATTAAAATAAATGACAGTGCTTTGGAAATGTTTACCCATACTTGGTACATAAATGATAAAGAAAAATGGTCATCTCTAATTTTGCAAGATTCACTTCAAGACATGTTCTTAAGCCTCCTCCAAAACCAATAAATGAGTAAGGTTTTGACATTTCCTACATAAACAAACCCCTGATATTTTTTCATTCCGCAACCAAAAAGAAATAAAAAGAAGAAAGAATTGATCATTTTAACTATCATCCAACTTCATAAATATAATCCCCTTCTTCCCTGTCACCAAACATGACTTATACTTTGTGCTAAGATATAACGAGCACAATGTTTTTAGAAAGTTAATATTTTGCTTTTCTACATTAAAAAAATCCTCTTTTCTATCATTATTTGGTATTTCATCATAGAATATGTTGTATTGGATGGATTTTGTTCACCTCTCGCCCATATTATCATTCAAATTCTGTTTTAAGGTGGTTTTCAAAATATAAACAATTGTAAGTAAAGATTTACTTCTTTAAATTGGTTAAAATTCAGTTGCTAACTTACATCAAATCTTGAAGGGTTAAATTTTGTTGGATCTTCAAAAAGACTCGAGTCATAATGTAGAGCACAACCATCAATTTCGACAATCCAATTCTTTTTGATGGAAAATCCTGAAAGAGAGAAATCAACATATTCAAATATTTTTTTTTTATTATTGGCAAATAGTTTTTTGAAAGGGACTATACCCTTGTACAATAAGGCTCAAAAGCCAGATTTTATAATTAAAGCACAAGAAAAAGATCAATATCGAGATAGAATATTAATGCCCAACAACATAAAACTATTTGCTTAGAAAAGAACCAACAACCAACAACACATCAACAAAGAAACAACTGATGTGCAATTACCAATCTGCAACGACACAACAACACCATTGCAGAAAAACAAGCTGTTACCCGACAAAGATAAATGAAACAATAAAGCCCAGCCGAACAACAACAGAAAAGAGAATCATCTAGGCGGAGAGGTGGCATTCTTAGTCATAATTTTTTTCTTTTTATGGACCGTTACCCAGTTTGATGAAGCCTCCATGGTTGGAGGACAAGACAAAGGAGTATTTTTCTTGGTCGCATTTGTTCCAGTTGGGACAACAACGTTGTTATCCTGAGATAAATCTTTATCATTTTCCTTGCTGCCATCAACAACTTGTGCATTTTTCTTGTTGCTCACAATTGGGATTTGGGATAGAGGGATTTTCGGGATAGAATTGGATTCAGTTTTTATATCTACATTTGAGTCTAGATCCTCTTTTGCACCGAAAATCATGCGTTCCGGGAGGGCATCTTTCCACCCATTGCGTTTCTCATGTTGACGTTTTATCATCCCACAATCAGTAGAGGTGTGTCCTAAACAAAAACACCTTTTGGTTGATCATACTAGCATCCAGTGTGATTGCACAACATTGAATCCTTTCTCCAAGTGTGGGACTTGCAAAAATGAGAAAGGAATCTCCAGAGAAGGCTGGTTCCTATTCCTCTGTTCAGATGCACACGAAAATGCAGAGGGTTTACTCAAAACCTAATCTAACTTGCCAAGGAGACAGGGTAAGAAGATGCATAAAAATAAACCTAAGCTAACAGAGGTGATGCACCGAGGAATGAAGAACACCTATCTTTCCAATAAACACAAACCATTCAAATGTGATGCAAGATCATGCACAGATAACAAAATTTGCAGTGAAAGATCAGGAGGATGCAAATGAACACAGAGAGGGTTGAGAATCATCCACAGACATGCATTACTTGCTCCAAAGATCGATACAATACACTACAAAATGCCAAGAGGCAAGGTTGCATTACAGTTTTAAATGGGAGGTTTGAACTCCACAAATTCACCTGCCAAAGAGAAGAAGGGAGGGGCAAAACAAGAATGTTCGACCTTTAGAAAGAAGCCCCTCCTTACAATTTATAGGAAGAATGAGAGAGGGAAGAGAGAGGAAATCCAGATCTACCCCAACCACTTCTAGGTTGCATTTAATTCATCTCATTATGGCGGTAGGTGAGAACCCTAGCAAAAGCGGCGAACTGTATTTTGCATTTAAGCTGGTTGTTGAAACGTCAGTTCTGGCCATTACCACGTGCCAGAGACATTTTTTATTTTCTCTCTCCAAACTGAACCAAAATGCAAGATTGACCCCAGAATCATGTAGAGAATTTCACCAGCTTTCCATTGATATAAAGAACGTGAAAATCCGAGCTCTGGATCGAAAGTTATGGCGATCTGAAGATTTAGGGCAAAAACAGGCCAAAACGGATCGGCGGGAAAATATTTGAATTTTTTCCACGCTCTGCCACTTGGATGACACGTGTCAGGCTCTGATTCATTCGCGGGTTCATCCTCTAAAAATTCCTTTCAGGCCCTTAAACTTGGACACGTGGCACTATTTTATTGGTTCGGGCCTGAGGGGCGCATTTGTACCTTCGCCTTTGGGAAACAATTTCCAATTTTCAACCTTCTGACTCAAGTGGGCACGATTTGATTCGTCCCTTCGGGACCTCCTTGTTTTTTGCCTCTTTTCCCGCCGCCATTTGAAGACACTGGCGAGATTTCATTCGTTGGCGGCTCTTTCGGCTTTTTGTCCCCTCGCGTACCTTTGGCCCGGATGTCCCAAACTGCCTGGGACAAATATCTCCTAACCGCCCGATTCGGGCTTCCTTGTTCCTGTTTGCGGTGAAGACACGTGGCGAGATTCCATTCGCTTGGTGGCTCTTTCAGCTTTTCGCGTCCTCCGCGTACTTTTGGCCCAACTGTCCCAGACGAAAGTCCCCTGTTTCGGCCGAATCGGCCGGTTCGCGTCCTCCGCGTACTTTTGGCCCGGATGTCCCAAACCGTCTGGGACAAATATCTCTGAACCGCCCGAAATGGACTGACTTGCGCCAAACCGGCCGATCCGCGTCCCGCGCGTACTTTTGTCCCAGATGTCCCAAACTGCGAAACAAGACTTAGACATTTTTTTCTTGCTTTCGGCCGATTCAGCTTTTCGCGTCCCGCGCCTGGCGACGATTTTGTCCCAACTGTCCCCAACTACCTGGACTAGGACTTAGCCGATTTTCTTGTTTTTCGGCCCAAGCTTGGTACGACGAACCTCAGTTCAACCCGAACTGGTACGACCCAAGCCCTTCAGACCCGAAATGCCTCAACACAGTCCTGCAACCTTATTTTTTGCATTTTTTCCATTTTTCTAACTCGTTGGGATTTCTTCTTGGATGGGAGAGTTAGAAGGAAGCCGAGGGGACCCCAAAAACATGATTTCGGGCCTTAAATCAATCTATTTGCTTGGGACTAAAGAATTTGATGCATGTTATCAAAATTACCTTGAGGGGTGAATTTTGGATAACAATTTTGGCGACTCAGCGGGGTTATCTGCCTGCCAGATGAAGAACGGCCAGCTGCTTGTAGCAATCCATTGGGCATGGAGTCTATTTGATAACCTCTCAGCTGATCTGAAATTTGAAAACCTGTGTCCTTGAGCTATTGAAACATTTGTTGAGCTGGTTCTCCCGCGGCTGCAAATTCTTTTCCAGGAGCTTGATGAACTGCAAACATGCACATACTAGAAGCAATAGGACATGTGCACAAGCACTTAGGGAAATAAAAACTACTCTAACAGCAGTACAATGTGCATAAGCACTTAGAGGAATGGAAATTCTAAATTAATATTTACAAGGGTGAAAAGCTATCTTTCTAGTAGCAACGTTTGAGATAGATCCCATTGACCGGAATCTGTAATTCTTCACCATCCAACTTAGCCAGTCGGAAGGCATTGCTACCTTTGCATTCAATGATCATGTATGGGCCACTCCAGATGGCATCAAACTTGGAATGCTTTCCTGGCTTTGCACGATCTGCATCCCATTTCAACACTAGATCTCCAATTTGGAAGGTTCTAGCCTTGGCTTTCCTATCAAAAGTCTTCTTGATCAAGGCTTGATCCTTCTCTATTGCCTGAGCTGCATGCTCTCTAATTTCTTGGAGCTCCATCAATTCTGCATATCTAACCTCCATGGGTTCAAACTCAGCTAGTTCCAACTGTTTCATGAGTTCCAATGCTGGCAACTCGAGTGATATAGGTAGAACTGCTTCTTTCCCGTACACAAGCTTGTATGGAGAGCTTCCTGTAGACCTCTTGGGTGTGATCCTATCAGCCCATAGGGCTGATTTGAGCTTTGCGTGCCAAGTCCTTTGATTCTCATCCAGAGTCCTTCTGATGATTCTTAGTAGGTTCTTGTTCGTAGACTCGGCTTGGCCATTACCTTGAGGGTAATAGTTCGATGAAGTGCTGAGATACACACAATTCTTGACAGCCCATTCAGTGATCTTTGTGCCAAGGAATGCCAATGCATTGTCTGATATGATAGTGGCAGGGGCACCAAACCTCGTGACTATCCCTTCATAGAAATCTAAGATATTAGATTCATTTGCCTCCTTGAGTGCCACTGCTTCGGTCCACTTGGTGAAATAGTCCGTTGCTGTAAGTATCCACTTGTGGCCTTGACTTGAATTGGGATTGATAACCCCAATGAAGTCCAATCCCCATTGCATGAATGGCTGATTTACTGAAATTGGACGAAGGGGCAGCGCTGCTAACCTTTCTTTCCCTGTGAAGAATGCACATTTCTTGCATTTCTTGACCCATGAGTAGCAATCATTGAACACAGTAGGCCAATAGTAACCAGCTTTCATGATTTTGAGAGCTGTCACTCATGGAGCAAAGTGGCCTCCTGCTTCCCCGTCATGGAACTCGTGTAAGATCTTCTCAACTTGACCTGTTCCAATGCATCTTAATAGAACACCATGGATGTCTTTCTTGAACAAGATACCATTAATGAGTACATACGGGATAGCTTGTAATCTAAAGTATCTCCTCTTCACCTTGCTCACTTCTGGAGGGCACAAGCCTGTTTGGAGGTAATGCACCAAGTCTTGAGTCCAACATGGGATGAGTGCATCATCAGCTGGTTGTTCTTGATCATTCTGTAGTAGTAGGACAACATCTTCTTCACCTTTTGAGCCGTCTGGTTGTTTGGAAGCGAGCTGCTCACACAAACCTTTGCCACGAACTAGCTTGGTCACTTTGATTTCAATATCATATTCCATCACCCGAGTGATCCAACCTGCTCTCTTCTCATTTAAATCCTTGTTTAGGAGGAAGTCCTTGACACCAGCATGAGACACCAGCAGTTGAATCTTATTGTTTGAGACCAAGTGTCTGAACTTCTTCAAGCTCCTGATGACGGCAAGGACATGCTTTTCGATGAAAGAATACTTTATTTCGTAATCTTCCAAGGTTTGACTGAAGAATGCTATGGGCTGTTCTGAACCTTCTCTATTCAGCTGTGTCAAGATAGCTGAGATTGTATCTGATCCTCCAAACGCATACAACATGAAGTCCTTTGAAAAGTCTGGGTTGATAAGAGTTGGAGCTTGTGATATTGCATGCTTGATGTTTTCAAAACTCTCTTTGCCTTCTGCTGTCCATTTGAATGCCAGACTCTTCTTCAACATCATTGTTAAAGGCTTCACAAGAGTGGCAAAATTAGGCACAAATCTGCGGACAAAGTTTATCCTTCCTAAGAAGCTTTGAAGAGATTTCTTGTGGTGTGGCAATGGGAGTGTTCGGATGGCTTCAACCCTTTCAGGATCAATTGTTAGCCCTTCCCTAGAGACAATGTGACCCAACAATTTGCCTTCGTGTGCCAAGAATATACACTTCTTTGGATTCAATGACACTCCGAACCTTCTACACCTCTGAAACACTTGCCTGAGGTGAAAGAGATGGTCTGCTGCATTCTTTGAGAAGACAGTGATATCATCTAGGTATACCAGCACTATATTGTTGATTAAGCCTTTGAATGCCATATCCATAGCTCGCTGAAATGTTGCTCCGGCATTTGACAGTCCAAATGGCATCTTCTTGTAAGCATACGTGCCCCATTTTGTAGTGAAGGCCGTCTTGAATTGATCTTCTTCTTTCACCATTATCTGATTATAGCCTGAATATCCATCTAGCAATGAAAACCTTTCTGAACCAGCTACAACCTGCAATATTTGTTCCATTGATGGAAGCGGATAATGATCCTTGAGTGATGCTCTATTTAGATCGCGAAAGTCCACACACAATCTTATTTCTCCATTTCTTTTCCTTACCGGCACCAAGTTTGCAACCCAACTTGAGTGTTTGATGGGGAAGATGATACTGGCCTCAATGAGCTTGCTTAACTCTTTTCTCATGAGAGGTTCGATATGAGGATTTACTGGCCTTTGCTTTTGCCTGACAGGCTTGGATTCTGGATCCAACTCAATAGTATGTTGTGCCAACTTTGGGTTGAAACCTCTTAAATCTTTGTAAGTCCAAGCGAAGACATCTGGGAACTCTTGACAAAGCTGAACAAAATCAGATTTCTCTTGTGGAGTACTTACTTTGCCAATTTGCAATGTCTTGCCTTCATCTACTAAAATAGGTTCTGAATCTTCACCCTTTACTTGAATGTTCACTTTCTCCTTCCGGAACTGATCATTCGGGTTGAAGATTGACTCCAAGGTTATGAGGCCTTTTGGTAATTTGTTAGTTCTCAGCTGCACCACTTGGTCACCATACTGCTGCTCCAGCTTGTCTTGATTCCTCGCGGAGAACTCAGCTTCTTCTTGCAGGAAATTAACAATTTGCTGATCATTCTCGAAGACTTGCCAACTTGTGTTGTTATCCGGAACAGCTGGTCTCACAACCACTTTGATATGAGGCTGAGATTTTTCACTTTTGATATTTTCTACAACATCAAACGCAGCCCCAATTGCTGCCAGTCTGTCCGCTGCTTCATTCCTTTTTCTTGGGATGGAATTGATGCTAAAAGCTTCAAAATCTTCCATAAGATCCCATACCCGATTTTTGTAGCACTTGAGCAGATTATTCTTGACAGCATGCTGCCCCTTAACTTGGTTTACGATCAGCTCACTATCACCAAATACTTGCAAATTCTTGATGCCTTTCTTCTTTGCCCAGTGCAATCCATGAATTAAGGCTTCATACTCAGCTGTGTTGTTTGAGCAAGAAAACTGAAAACGGAAGGCTGAGTAATACCTTATACCTTGCGGTGAAATGAGCATAGCTCCTCCTCCTGCACCTTGTCTACTCCTTGACCCATCAAAGAACAATTGCCATACTTCATTCTTGTCTTTATGATCTGGCTTGGTGATGCTGGGGAGAGGTTGATTCTCTTCATGTAAACAATAAACTCCTAGCTCAGATTCTTCTATTTCTTGATAAGGATCAAAAGCATGCACCTTGCTTGCCCATTCATCAAGAGTCAAATCTGGGATGCTTCCAACCTTGGTGTCAGCTTCATCAGTGCTTGGATAATCTTCTTGATCAAACGCTGAACAGTTGGTATTGATTTGGCTTGGAGTGTAAGGCTCAATGTGAAAGTTTGCAATAGGTTCAGATCTGATTGTGGCCTTAGTTCCATACCTTGTTCTAAACAACATGTGTGACCAATCCGCTGAAAGATAGCCTCCAATTTTAGCAGTGAAGTCTCTTGACAAGCACAATGCAAAGAGTGGTGGCAGGTCTATGACTGACACATCTTGTAACACTATTACGTTGGGACATGCATGCAGTGTGAGGCTCAAACCTTTGATTACTCCAACCGTTGTCACTGCTGTCCCGTCTAATTGCACTACACCCTTGGAGATGACTTCATATTGGAGTCCTAGCTGATCAGCTATTTGCTTGGGCATCACTGAGCTACTTGCCCCGAATCAATCATGCAATTGTGTACCAATTGGTCTCCCAATGATTAATGAAACATAAAATGGAGGGGGCTTCAACATTTTACCTTGCTGTCCTCCATGATTTCCTTCAGGCTGGGCAGCATTTGTGAGTACCTTCTCTTGCATTTGGACCTGTTGATTTGAAGTTGACCAGTCCTTCATGGCAGCTTGTAGCAAATCTCTTTGTCCTGGGATAGATAGTGATTCCCACATTGATATGTTTACATTTGTCTTCTTCATCTGATCAATGATACTGAATGGAGATGAAGTATCCCTCTGTTGTCCCTTGGCCTGCACATTCATTCCTTGCACATGGGCAGCAGCAACTGGCATTTGAGTTGGTTTAGGAGCTGGTTTGGGTGCCCCTTGCATGTTTGGAACTACATTTTGTTTTCCAGCGGCTTGTGGAGTGGTAGAAGGTTGTGGATTACTTGGAGCTAATGGCTGTTCTTCACCCAAATTTCTCCTCTTTGACCTTGTGTTGGCTGCAACACTTTGAGAGGGTATTTGATTCATACCACAGAAATCTTCAGCCTGCCAATTGACAAGAGTAGTTTCGTTCGGAGATGTTCCTTGCTGAGGTGCTTCTTGCTGCTGATCCTCTTCGTGGCTGGACTCTTGCGACCCACCAATGGTTTGCACCATAAGAGCCTGATTTAATGCACCGTTAAAGCACATTGATTGGTTATGTGGCTGACTGCATGGGAAACACCAATCATATTCTTGGGCCATGTTATTTTGGACTGGCACCAATGCTTTAGAAGCAGATACGACATTGGGGTTATAGGGCTGAAATGGTCTATTAGCGGGAGGCCTTACTTGGCTTTGATTTTGATTTGCAGCCTGAGTTGGTGACCTATTTTGTTGGTATGGGGGCCTAGCCTGGTACTGCGCTTGAGGCTGATACGGTCTAGCACTTTGAGCTTGCTGTCTTTTGATAGTAACCAGCTCATTTCCCAAATTTTGCAATTGTTTCATGACCTCTTGGAGTTCATTTGAAGCACTAGAGGATGAAGTAGAAGTCTCATTTGAACTTTGATTTCTAGGAGTGGGAATAGGAGCCAAAGTGGGTGCTTGACTAGTGCTTGGATTTTCTAAGTTTGGATACAAGGGCATGGGAGGCCTAGGAGCCAGTTTACCAGCTTGAATAAGACAGTTTTCAGCTCTAATGGCAATGCTATAAGTAGCAGGTAAGGTTGTGCCTCCCATAGATTGAATTAACATAGAAATATCAGAATTCAAAGCCTTAAGATAGTATAGAAAAGCACCTTCTGCTGCTGGCCTTACTGCCACTGGAATCCTCTCCCAAGACCTTTGAAATCTGAAGTTGAAGTCAGTCAGCTGCTCGTTGGGAGCTCTCTTGATAGTTGTCAATTGTTCTAGTAGAGACAAATTGTCTCCCTTTTCCCCAAACTGCTCATGGAGAACTATGCATAACTGATTCCAATTTGTGATAGAACCAGCTCCAAGGCTCCTAAACCATTGCAATGCCTTCCCTTTGAATGAAGATGCCAGCAATTTGACAGCCACATCCATTTCATTTATCTCATGGATTGCACAGACGTTAGCAATGTCTTTGACATGATCACCAGGAGTGGTATGATTTTCTCCAGTGAAAAATGGAATGTTCTTCAACGCTGCAATTGGAACTGGATTCTGTGCATTGAGGGCAAGTGGGCTACTGCCAGTGAAGTTGACAAAGGGATTCGGTGGTTGCGCCATTCTGATTGGCCTGAGAACCCTTGTTGATGCGAGAAAAGGTCTACCAGGTGGAGGTGTAGAGAGAGTTCTGTTAGGTGGAGATGGTGATCTTTGAGCTCTTCTTCCCCTTCTTTCTCTGCCTGGAGATAGGTGCAGATAAACAAACAATCCTTCCTCCCTAGTTCTTGACCTGGTCTGTATTCTTCTCATAAATTTTCCAGGCTTGGACTGCTGAAACCAGTGGATTATGCCTCTTTTGGAGTCGCCAGATGTGCAATTTCAAAGCTCCTTCAAAGCTGGAACTTGGAACAAGTGCACATCGATCTTGTTGCAATGAAGGTGAAGACCTCTAATGGTCCCACCGGGCGTGCCAAAACTGTTAGTGCAAAATCACAGCACCCCTGGATGTTGATCAGATTTCTAGGTTGATCATACTAGCATCCAGTGTGATTGCACAACATGGAATCCTTTCTCCAAGTGTGGGACTTGCAAAAATGAGAAAGGAATCTCCAGAGAAGGCTGGTTCCTATTCCTCTGTTCAGATGCACACAAAAATGCAGAGGGTTTACTCAAAACCTAATCTAACTTGCCAAGGAGACAGGGTAAGAAGATGCATAAAAATAAACCTAAGCTAACAGAGGTGATGCACCGAGGAATGAAGAACACCTATCTTGCCAATAAACACAAACCATTCAAATGTGATGCAAGATCATGCACAGATAACAAAATTTGCAGTGAAAGATCAGGAGGATGCAAATGAACACAGAGAGGGTTGAGAATCATCCACAGACATGCATTACTTGCTCCAAAGATCGATACAATACACTACAAAATGCCAAGAGGCAAGGTTGCATTACAGTTTTAAATGGGAGGTTTGAACTCCACAAATTCACCTGCCAAAGAGAAGAAGGGAGGGGCAAAACAAGAATGTTCGACCTTTAGAAAGAAGCCCCTCCTTACAATTTATAGGAAGAATGAGAGAGGGAAGAGAGAGGAAATCCAGATCTACCCCAACCACTTCTAGGTTGCATTTAATTCATCTCATTATGGCGGTAGGTGAGAACCCTAGCAAAAGCGGCGAACTGTATTTTGCATTTAAGCTGGTTGTTGAAACGTCAGTTCTGGCCATTACCACGTGCCAGAGGCGTTTTTTATTTTCTCTCTCCAAACTGAACCAAAATGCAAGATTGACCCCGAATCATGTAGATAATTTCACCAGCTTTCCATTGATATAAAGAACGTGAAAATCTGAGCTCTGGATCGAAAGTTATGGCGATCTGAAGATTTAGGGCAAAAACAGGCCAAAACGGATCGGCAGGAAAATATTTGAATTTTTTTGTGCTCTGCCACTTGGATGACACGTGTCAGGCTCTGATTCATTCGTGGGTTCATCCTCTGAAAATTCCTTTCGGGCCTTCTTTAAACTTGGACACGTGGCACTATTTTATTGGTTCGGGCCTGAGGGGCGCACTTTGTCCTTCGAAAATGGTATTTTTCACTTTGGGAAAATTTTCCCATTTCTCCCCCGCCTTCGCCACTCGTGCCACATCACAATTTCATTGGACGCGGGCCCTTCCTTGTTTTTGCCTTTGGAAAAAAATTTCAAAATTTTCCCGCCGGGCCGATGAGGTGAAGACACGTGGCGAGATTTGATTCGTTGGCGGCTCTTTCGGCTTTTCGCGTCCCACTCCCTCGCGTACCTTTGGCCCAGATGTCCCAAACTGACAAATATCCTGAACTTCGGCCGATTCGGGCTTCCTTGTTCCTGTTTGCGGTGAAGACACGTGGCAAGATTCCATTCGCTCTCGGCTCTTTCGGCTTTTCACGTCCTCTTGCGTACTTTTGGCCCAAATGTCCCAAATGAAAGTCCCCTGTTTCGGCCGAATCGGCCGGTTCGCGTCCTCCGCGTACTTTTGGCCCGGATGTCCCAAACTGTCTGGGACAAATATCTCCGAACCGCCCGAAATGGACTGACTTGCGCCAAACCGGCCGATCCACGTCCTCGCGTACTTTTGGCCCGGATGTCCCAAACTGCGCGAAACAAGACTTAGGCATTTTTTCCTTTTTCGGCCATTCAGATTTTCGCGTCCCGCGCGTCCCAACTGTCCCAAATGCTGTAGACCTCCAACTGCTGTCGTCCCAAGGACTAGGACTTAGCCGATTTTCTTGTTTTTTGCGCCTCAAGTTTGGTACGACTGAACCTCAACTTCAACCCGCGCTGGACTAGAGCCCTTAGCCCGATTTTCTTCATTTTTTCAGCAACAAGCTTGGTTTTTTGCAATTTTTTCACATTTTCTAACTCATTGGGTTTTCTTCTTGGATGGGAGAGTTAGAAGGAAGCCGAGGGGGCCCCAGAAACATGATTTCGGGCCTTAAATCAATCTATTTGCTTGGGACTAGTCCAAAGTTTGGAAGCAATGGTGTTTTTATCAGCTATTGAAGAGAAAGCCACAATGAAAATAACTTTAGCGCACAGATACAAGTCTAACCTTCTAGTTGGTATTGGAGTCCAATGCTTGGAGATCCACTCGTGAAGAATAGGAAGGCTGGGCCATAGTCCCCCGAATCTGCAAATCAATCCGAATCTGCAAATCAATGCATGTTCTTTGTAGTAATTCTCACATGAAATGACCTCTTCCCCAAATGTAATACATGGGGTAATGTTTGCAGGTTTCATGGGAGATTCCTTGCCATTTAAAACGTCTTTGAAGGAGGTCCCAATAGGGCCACAGCTAGCATCACTTGGATCCAGTGGCTGTAAATCAGGTATTGCCATGGTAGAGACTCTATGTTCAAGTCTGCCAAGAGCAGAACCTCCCAGCATAGCCCGTGAAGAACCATCGCCGGTCGTAGCCACAGGAACGCCCCTAGAGTCGCCACATCCTTGATTGTAATTGGTTCACTATAAAAAAAATTTAAAAATTACATAATGAAGTGAGCTAAGCTGTACCTTGCAATGAAGTGTTTTGAAGAACTACTCTGGAGCTCCATGGAAATGGATTTGCCATTCTCAAAGTTTCAAATATTACCTATAAAACAACAGTCAAATTTAGAATAACTTTCCCTGCATATCAGTATACTTGTTAGTAAAAGAACATGAATAAAATGAAAATCAACGACAATACTTGTGAAGTAAATGGCATATGGTTGAAATCATCCCATGTCAAGTTAGTCACATTTGATTCAGCCTTCTTCTTTTGAATCCTGGTGTATTCCTCCTGGTATCTCATAGCTTAACTTATTAGAACAAATTTGTAGTGTTTGGTTTGGTTATTATACATTTATAAACAATGTTGAGTACCATTAGTGTTTCTTTTGCATCAGGATTTTCCTCCAAATATTTCATTGTGCATGTGAGAGTTGCCCCTGTTGTGGCATGTCCCGCAAGAAGAAGAGTAAGACAGTTATCTTTGATCTCTGATTCGGTTAATTGCTCTTCTTGAGGAAGCACATCTCTTGAAATCATTGATTGAATGAAATCATCTTTGGTTTCCTCTCCATTTCTTCTCCTAACAATTATGTCGTCCAACAAGGCCATCAAATTCTGTCTAGCCTGAAAATGAAAGTGCCAAGATTATAATTTTAATAGCATCAAATAAATATATTGGTAGAAACTAGTAAATATATTGCAATTTGTAAATATTTTGAATGATGGTATTCACAACATTATAGAATACCAGTCTTCAGCTTGTGTTTTGGAGGGATATTAATACATGTATTTTATTGTTATTTATTGCCACTTGGGCTCCATGTATATGTGTCTGTGCTGAGATTTTTGCTAATCACTTCAACTTTCAGCTTAAAATATCAGTATGAAGGTAAGAGATAAGTACCTTATGTCCTTTGTAATAACTTGTTCCTGGTATGTTAATGGCAAATTTACTCATTGCATCTATAATATCAGCGAAGCTTTTATGTAACATTGATAGTTCTGGTCCTTTTGCTATGCTTGTTGTTACATGGCTTATGATTTGAAATGCAAACTGCAATAAGTTTAAGATGCATAATGGTTACATATAGAATCTTATAGAGGCTTCTTTAGCGAACCGACGTTATCAAAAGAAACTAAAATAAAAACTCAACATAATAATTAAAAGAAAAGCCAAAATGCTTGAAAAATCAGTCATTAGGACTAAAACCAAGAGAGTGACTGAAAAATGCTTTAAAGATTGTCTTACACTTGAAGTGCCATCTATTGCAGAGACCGTCTTTCCTGACCATCCATCAAGAATCTCAAGACTGATGGCTTCCATTCTCTCAAAAATTTTCTTCAAAATATCTGGACAATGGCTCTCCAACCAACCTCCTCATTTTCTTATGAACATCTGCTCCCTCATAAAACACACTGTTACTCCCTATCATAGCTTCAGCTGCTGTGCCTCCTGCAAATCTGAACAAGCTGAACTCTGATGACCAAATAAATTTCACTGCTTCTCTCTCTGATGTAATCACCCGGTTGTACCCAAGAAAGTTGGTCAAAAAGGTTCTTCCATACCTTCAATATCAATAAATTTACTTAGTCTTAGAAGTTCCATTTCTGTTGAGATGAAAACTGTACTAAATTATTCCAAAAAAGAAAACAAATCTGCAGTAGTCATACAGCCTGGCTTTTTTCTCTGTGAAGCTTTGAACTCCTGTAGGACTTTTCAGAGATTTGAAGAATGAAAGACTTTCACCATGGGAAAGCCTGTGTGTCTTGGTACACCCTCATCTCCTTTTGCTCTTCTTCTCAATTTTAACAACACACTCAGAAGAACAATTATTATTGTAAGAAAAACAATGTGGGAGGAATCCAACTTCCACATTTCAGCCATTTTCTCTTCTTCTGATAAATCTCTCCATACACATGAATTACTATATATAGACATAAATATGGAGATCTACCTGTAGGCTTCCATTAATGACAGACAAAAACAAATAAAATTGGAAAGCATCCATTGCCTTCGGCTGGTTGTTTGTGTATATATCATTTTGTTTGGGTATATCCTGTTTTGGGTGATATGCTCGAAAGAAACAAAGACCGCCCCAGTTGAGAATTTTCATTTTGGTAAGTCCCAAACACAATTTGTTATATCTAATGCCTGTTTGGGGTTGTAATTAATACATAATAGAATATGAGGGCGATGTGTATGGAACATATAAAAAGTCTATGTTTGAAGCAAAGGAATCTGGCCGATTTCCTTATCGATTTGGAGCAATGTATTAGTATTAAATATGAGCTATTTGTCACTAAACACCCCCTAGGGATGCATGGCCCCATATAAACTTAATGAAGAAAAACTATATATACTCCAATGAAGCTAAATTAGCTCCCCACAGAAATGAATTGGTATAAATTGTGGCCATCTAATGAGGTTGATGAATAACTATTAGAGATATTTTAAATATAACTATTTTTAAAAGGTGCTGGTTTATTTTAGATTTATATTTGTTATATAGGTTTAATATTGATTGAAGAATTTACCATTTTTTGATAAATTTATGTTGAGAGAGGAACTCAAGCTAGCTGTACCATTATATCAGGCCCAAAATTATTTTTATGAATAAAAGTTGTTCTAAACTGTCATATGGTTAATTTGATCGTCTTCTCCAAGCAAGAAGAAAAACTACACTTTGACAGCAAAATAGATGCCAGATTTTAAGATTGAGCATTTTATCAACATCTCACAAAATTACACTGGGTTTTTCTAACTACCTTATTATAATCACTAAATAGATATCTTAAATACATCTATTTGAAAAACATGGAGATGTAACAATCTAGAGGCACATATCTTGGATTTGTCACATGATTTTGTTGAAGGGTTTCACATTGATTAACAACTGCACCTTCTTTGCAAATTTCATGTTGACAAGTCCCAAACAATTTCAATGCAAGTGCACCATTGCATTGACTCAAAAATACCTTTTCTCAAAAAAAGAGTTCCACATTACAATGCATGCACAAGATATTATTGTTTTTTTAATCACCTTATTCAAACAAGGAGAAAAACTACCCTATCACAATCTAATGAAACTCAAATTTCAAATTAATTATTTTTACTAACATTTCACACTTTCACACTCTCCACACACTCCCATCCCTTGTCTATCATGGTAGAGGATAAGTAATTGCCAACTAAACTCTAGTTTAGAAAGAAGACTATAAGAGTGTGGCTACCCACATTTCTATATCATTGAGGTCAATGCATTTAATGTAGCAATACTCTCTAATTGGTTCAAAGTGAACTATATCCAACCGTCTTTACAAATAATTTCTCTTGCTGATTTCATATCCCTTTATATCTCTTTTTTAATTGAAAAGCACACTTTTATATATGTAAACAAAAGATGTACAACGTTGATCGTACAACATTGGGTGGAAAAAATCACACCCTAACATATGAAGTAAATCGAGCTAAATAGACATCGAGGAAAGAGGCTAGTTTACAACAAAACCACTATAAAAGTGTGATAATCAATCAAGAAAGGCGAACAAAACAATAAGCCTATAAAGCTAGGCCGCAACCACAAACATAGAGGATGGAAGAGGAGGTGAAGGGCTGTTGGGTTTGTCACCCCAGCCAGAACCGGAAGGGTGAGCCAAGTTTGGGGTGGGCTCCCATCCACTTTCTTACTATTATTGTTGTTGTTGCTCGGGAACCTCATTAGATGATCAAGAGGAGAAAACTGGCAAGATCCTAACCATGGGAAATTTCCTTGTTGAGGTGCATTCCACCCAATGTCACCAGAATCACCAAACCAAACCAAAAGACCCTGCCATGAGGAGGGGAAGGAGGCTAAGAGAAAGGGGACCACCACCACTGAGGAGAAGGGCTCCAACGGCTCCAAGATCAATTTTTAGGGTTCCCTCATCCCCAAGCGGGAGGAGGAGAGCGGTGTAGACAAGGTAGAAAATGGCGACGAGTATAGGCATCCAGAGGCACACGATTGAATGCACAGGGAGTGACAACCCAATGGTCAAGCAAGCGATCTAGGTGCTCAACCTCCAATCATGCTTTCTCAGCATGGTTCTAAATCTAGAGCATAAAAGTGGAAATCACAACCATTTTATTAGTAAAAGGAAAAAATTCCTTCATAAATATATTTAAAAAGGCATTATTTCTATCTTTCCAAAGATGAAAAATAATATCAACTCTAAAAATGTGCCAAAATTTGTTGTAAATGGAAGGTAACAAGGTCGAGTCCCCCAAGAGAATCATTTTCCAGGTAAAGAATTCTAGAGAAAAGGCTGAAACAGGGTATGAATCCACTTCCATGTTGACTGAGCTCGAGGGATAAACCAAAAAATGTGCTTAATAGACTCCGGTTGATGGAAAACTAGGAAAATGGGGTTAAGACCCATATGCTTGAGTTGGTCCCCAGCTGGAAGCCCTTAGTGTAAAATACACCACAAAAAAATGAGCTTTTTGGGTTCGATAAGAACACTCCAAACCCTCTGCAATCGACGTTTCCATGTACAAAATCATGGGAGGTAATATTCTAACGATGATTAAGAGTGTCAATGGGCACCAATTGAGGGGCCATTAAGGAGTACCCCAAATGGGGCTTGTAATGGTAGAAAAAGCGTAGTAGTGGGCCAGTTCCAGTCCCGCCACCACGGACACTAGAGGTGATGCCAACTTTGTGTACATATTCATCAGGTATGCAAGCAATGATTTTTCAAATAGGTTTGCATGTCTTGAAGTTGAAGATTATATTTAGTAGCAAGTGCACCCCAGGAAAGCCAAGATATCTAGAGTGTTTGCAAAATAAATCTCCCACCACCTTGATTCCTTTTCTGAAAAGTCTAATACCTTTAGCCTAAGGAGCCAACACAAAGAGGACCATGATGAAAAGTGAGAATAGATGACCACTAGAGAGAGTGGGAGTTAATAGACATAATAGATTTGAATTTGTCCCCATTCCAAATTAGGTGTGGTTTAAGAAACTCCCAAGATTTCCAAATGCTTTGGGCAATGAAAGTACCCCCAATTTTAACTGAAACATGGGCAGAGAAGAAGGGATTTAAAGTTGAGACCTTTCCAGGCTTGCCTACCCAAAGGAGAGCCTTGACAAATGCAATGTCGAGAGAAAATCTTCCAAGCCTCATTACCTTCTAGGCTATGGATTAACCACTTGACACAGAGAGTATGTCCTTGGAGTTTGATGTCAAGCAACCCAAGGCCCCCAACTTCTTTAGGCTGACAACAAATGTCCCAAGTAACCCTATGGAACCCCTTATGCCCCTCAGAGTTATCCCACAAAAAGTCCCACAACAACTTCTCAAGTTTGGCATATGCAGCATTAGACAGAGCCCAACAAGAAGAATAATAAACATGAGTAGAAGCTAACACTTTAGAGCAATATTTGAAACTTTCCTGCCAAAGAAAGAGGCTTGGTAATCCAAAAGGTAATATTATGCTCAACCCTTTGAACCACATAAGTCCATAATTGCACCAGAAGTGGCTTGGAAAGCAAAGGGAATGCCAAGAAACTTGAATTGAATACCTAGATGAATCTAACTCTACTGCATGCCTTCCAACCTAGGGAGGGATAGGAGATATTGGGACTATCGATAACATTGGGTTTTCTCCCATTGAATAGAGGAGCCAAAATCTAGAAAAAAGTATCCAAACAGTCCAAAGCATTTTGATTAGAATGTTCCTTCTCCAGGAGTGTGAGAAAAGAATCATCTGCAAAGTGGCCATTGAATGAGTTGATTGATCCAAAGCAGGTAGAGAAATCCCTTTAACCAAACCTTGAGAAGCATTGTGGGCTAGCAGATAACTAAACCCTTTAGCGGCAAGCACATAAAGTGAGGGGGCCAAAGGACACCCTTGTCTAATGGATCTGAATAAACCAAACCTATGGAAGATTGAACCCCATTAATGGAGATACAAGCCCCAACATTGTTAAAGAGCATCTACATAGTGTGAAAAAATCTTGGCCCAAACCCAAGAGCTTGAAGCATATCCAAAATGAAAGACCATTCAATGCGATCATAAGCTTTAGAAAAGTCAATTTTGATAAACAAATCTTTTTGGTTAGAGAGTCGAGCCCATTCCATCCCTTCCCAAACAACAATTATATTATCCAAGATGTATCTATGCTTGATGAAACTATTTTGTTCACTTCTAACAATAAGAGGAAGGATATTGGCAACCATACTAGACAAAGCCTTAAAAATAATTTTGTAAGACATATTAAGCAAAGTGATGGGTCTCTAATTAGAAATTTGTTCAGGGTCTTACAGATTGGGGGATAAACTTGATGTTTCCTTGGTTAACTAGCTTCGCCCAAAGAGTTGGAATCTAAAGCTTTAAGGTACATTATGCAAATCAACCCCTAGAGTGTCCCATAAGGTTTGGTAGAATTCAGAGGGAATCCATCGATACCTGGAGCTTTATCAGGATCCATTTGAAAGGATGCCTCCTTAAGGTCTGCGAGAGACAAAGGCCTATCATACGCTACCTATTGAGGGTGTGTGACCTTGCAAGGCACAATTGTGAGAATTTTAAAAGAGCCTCTTCCCTAGTAGGGGTGGCAGGTTGAGAGGAAAAACCCCCATGATAGTGATGGATAAAAGCTTGGAGAATATCTGGTAGAGCAGTGTGTTGAACATTCCCTTGAAAAATGGATTTGATTTTATTAGAGGAGTGCTTGGCATGAAGCATAGAAAATAACTCTTTGGAAGCTCTGTCACTAAATTTGAGCCAATGTAACCAAGCATGCAACTGAGCACCACGTGCTTTGTAAGCTTCTTCCACCTTAAGGTTGTGTCTCCAATGGGAAACCTAGAGTTACATGGAATGATTGAAAGGAGAGGCATTAAGCTCTTGTGAGACATGTTGAAACTCACAATATGAAGCCTCATGCATTTCTTCTTAAAGAGAGAAGCTTGTTTTCCATAGATGCGAAGGAAGGTGCTAGTTCTTTTGATGGAATCATTCCACCAAGCAATCCAACCCTCTTGCCAGCAGAACGAAAGGAACCAAGTTCCAAATGCATTGGATATGGGACAACAGTCCTGAGCATGCTTCAGGTGCAGCAATGTTTAAGTAAAATTGAGAGCTAACCATGCATTTTTTGTAGGTTTGGACCAAGTAATGTCAAAGAAATGGGGGAATGATTAGAATAAGAGAGCATTGTCAGAAACTGCAACATGTCTACCCAAGATGGGAGAAATATAGAAGAAGTCTTGACTCGTCATAAGGGTACGATCCAACCGTTGCACAATCCTATCTTGACCCTGTCAAAAATTGGACCAAGTATACTAGGAAGAGTTAGAGCTCCCCTTATAGGGGATGTTGGGATCAAAAAGTATCTGAGTTTGTGCCTCATATAGAACCAGGCCTCCCACTCTCCCATGCACCAACACATGGGAAAATGACCAACTTTGTCTTCTAAGTATTCAATCATATTAAAATCACCACAAATAATCCATAGAGCATTGGGTAAGGAGTTGGACAATCCAGCTGCCATAACATATATATTTCAACTGCATTTTTGGAAACATAACTATTGGTTAAATCCTAAGATATGCCTTGCCAAAATAAAAAAGATGGTCCATACCACTTGATAGGTGGAGTCAAAGCCCCGTGAGATCACATGTTGAGAAAGGTCAACGGAAATGAAGGTCATGACCCCTCAATGCCAAGGGTCATGATTAGATGCATGTAAAATAGCATTGATTCTAGATGGTGCATGTAGTATAAAATGAAGTAAAAAGTCAGACAAGTTTAACTTCTTGCGATAGCACAAAACACACATGTGTATGCTTAAAATGTGGATAAATAATCCTTGATCTAAATAGATATCTTAAAGTAGGTTTGGTGAGGAAACATGTATATTCCAAGAGTAAAAAATAAATTGAGATTTAATCAACATGCATGGATCCTTCATCATCAATATTGGACAATGTGGCAGAAACATTAGTTGTGAGATGAAGTAACATGGTCAACATCTGCCAAATGACTTGGGTCTACATTTTTCTTGCACAAATTCACCTTCATTTTCGTTGGTATGTGGCTACATGAGTGACTAAGGTGAGCTTTATGGGTGAAAGAAATTTGAATTTCTTCCATGAATGGTGCTTCTAGCAACTGAAGAGGCAAGTTGATCGATGGAGTTGGAGCTTTCGAAGGGACAACAACAAAGGCAACCAACAGGGAATAAGAGAGAGATGGGGGTGGTCGTAGGAGGTGAAGGCACAACTTGTTTGACAGAAGCAACAGAGGAGCTGGGCGATATGAAGAAGTTAAGGGTTTTGTAGGACCACAAACAACACTCTTTTTGTTGGTTACCATCAGTCCACCCATCTGAAGAGGAGGGAGCTTTGAACTCCGGTTGAGCCTTTTCTTGTGACACAGGGTGGGATTCAGCCGTTAAAGGACATTCACGAATCATGTGGTCAGACGCTTGACAACGAAAAACAAGTATTAGGTAAGTTGATATAGAGGACTTGTTGAGAAAAATGGGTATCTCCAATCTAAACACCGATGGATTCAAGGTCTTTGGATGAATCCACCTCAACGTAAATGCATTTTTTCGGGGCAAGCGTTTAAAAAACTTCTGTTGTTCCAAATGGATAAGTTGACCCAAGGGTTTGATTAAATGTTCGAAAAATCCCCACAAGGGGAGAGACAACCCATGAAATTCCACCCATACTGGGATTTTAAGCCTGGCTTATTCGGAAACTTGGAAATCCCTGGTCTAGTGAGAAAACACTACCAATGTGTTTCGAATGAACTAGGGGTCGTGGTTAACAATGGCCTTATAATGTTTAGTGTTATTGAAGCAAAACAAAAATAAACCCTTGGTGACATTTTGAACTCTCTCGAGCTTGACACCATGGTGTTTCCAATGGTTATGAACTCTCATTGTTTCAACATGCTTTCAGGGGGACTTGACCAATAATATACCTAAAAAGGGTGTATGATTCAAGTCAATTACAAGCCTTATCAAATTCATGCAAATTAAGCACAACATTAGGCAAAGGAGTCTCAGACTCATAATGGTTACCTTGTCGAAAACTTTCGGAACGAATTTCCTTGCCTTCTTTGGAACCATCGGTGCAAAGCACTCCGTCAATCAAACTTGCATCGATAAATGGAGGTGGCAAAAGGGTAGCCATTAATAAAGGTGTGGCGCATCCCAAAGGGTGGAGTAAATAGCCCACCCAACCAAATAACTATGCATGCAAAGCAGAAATCTTGCCAAAATCCCAAGGAAACGACAGTTTGACAACATATCAACACGACCGAAAGCAAACATGGGAAGACCTAAGACCTAAACCCTGGCAGAGATCCTTCATTTCCCTTGAGCGAATTTTTCTATATCTCATTTTTATTTCACTTTCATAAAGTTTTTTAATGTTATATTTTCCAATGTGTTCAGGGCCTTATTTTTGAGTACTTCAATCAGTTTTATTTATCTAAAGAAAAAAGGGGCGTGTTCTTTAAAAAAATCAAACAAATGACTAATGTTATTGGACTTGCATTTACGTACACACCTAATTTTGGTACATGACTATTATTTTGCTATGATGCTAGTGTATTTATATGTTTTATTTAGTATTGGTTTAAGTTAGGTTCTTATGGGTGTGTATTCTCTTATATTGTCACCCTTCAACTTATCTCTCTCATGTTCTCAAATCTCTTTGTCACTATCTACTCTTGTTAGGCCTATTTGTCCAGATATTTGTCATTTCTAACTTTGATGACCTTAGTTTTCTCCTTGTTCATGTTTTTCTCCTCCCCCTCTATTTTGGCCTCTTTTGGGGCCTTGCCCATTTTCTTTGGAGGTTTACCATTTTCGTACCTCTAGAAAAAGACCACATCTCCACGAAGATGGCCCCTTTCCCTTTGTGGTCCCTTTTATCCCATGATTTGTTTTGTTGAGTTTTGTGCCCCTTTATGGTGGATTTTTTTGCTTGTTGTATGTTGGCTTGCATGTTAATAAGGTCTTAATCTAAATAAAAAAATAATTACATACAAATTATAAATAGGTGCATTAGAGCATTTAAGATGCATGACCACCCATTGAGTTATTCCTTTTGCACAAGAGCGATATTAAAATTATAACATCATAATTTATTCTATTTTGAAGCAACCCCGTACCAAAAGCCAAAGTCAAGTATTTAGAGACTCATTCTAGTTCTTACATGCATAGAAACATAAGGGTTGGGATATTTTTATACATAGGGTTGAATGATGACTTGCATTGAGCGTTGTTTGCAGTTTTGTCAAATCACAAGTGACTTGATTATAATTGATGGATAACACATGCTTTCATTAACATCCCCTCTTTTTGTGGAGTTTTCAAGGAGTTGAGCATGGATTAAGATTTTGGAGAAGGAGATTGATTTCTTGGTGATTGACAACATAACTAGTCAATTTGAGACAAACTCTCTTAAATTGAGGCATGAATAACACATTTGCAAATTCAAATCCACTGTAGGGAGACAAAGTCATTTTCGTAGGGTTCTTTCCATTTTTGTACCCCATGAAATTGGACCAATCTCCACGAAAATGGTCAACATGGTTAGATGTTGTGATTTTACTAGGAGTGACTTGTCTTTAACTTTTGGACATGTTTTTCTCATATTGCAATTGACTAATGCATCCATATTCATTATTTTAAGCACATATCTCTAACCCTAATTCTCTAGTCTTTCTAAGAACCTTTACTAAATATATATTAGCTCTACTATCTAGATTAGTCATATTTGTGTAATTAGGTATGTATTATTGATTTATGTATGATTATGTCAAATTACTACAAGGTGTGGTTGGTTAGTGCATCTTGTTAGCTAAATACACTTTCCACATGTACATTTTGGTGAACTCGATATACATCAAACATCCAACACTAAGAAATTATCCTTTTAGTGAACTTGTGCTAATTTAAGAGGATCTACCAACAAAGTTTTCTGTGAAACCATTAAGCCCATCTTCACAATTTTTGGCTCATGTACTTCCACTTCAATGAATTGTGGTACTCTAGAACCTCATTCATAGGCTTCCTATACTCCCAAGACCATCCACCCTTCTTGAATAGATGTTCCACAAACTCTAGTGGTGGCATGATGTGTCCATTTGTCTCGAACATGTGTCACACACACCTTTGTAATGGCACGATGCAATCCATGGAGATTGACCATGACACCACTCGAGTGTGTGACAAACATTATGCAAAGTATTCCATGGATGGTTAATGTAAATGTTTTAAGGTGGAAGTAAGGTACCTTTAACCTAGATAAAACAATACAAAGCCTATTAAACTATGATGTTTGTGCCAATGGGGTTGATGCTACAATGGAAGTGCCTCTTTTAATAACATAATGGTTGATGGTTGTAGGATAAGTATCTTTGCTTGCTCAACCTTCCCATCTCCTCCTTTATGACTTTATAATCACAAAAATATTTCTTGTTCAAATGCCTCTAAATATGTCTTATTACTGAATTTCCCAATTCAAATGCCTAGTATGTTTGCTTTGTAATTTATTATACAACTCTAAAATCCCCGTTCATTTAAATACTTAAATCCCACATTGTATGGAATTGTTGGTTAGTCGAAACATATAAACCTTTTATAAATAAAAATATTTATGCCATTGGGGGTGATGTCACAATGGAAGTGACCCTCCTACTAACATAATAGTTGATTGGTTGTGGGATGAGTATGTTTTTTTGCTCAGAGTTCCTCTCTCCTCATTTTTGGCTTCATAATCCCATAAAAAATCTCATTCTAATGCCTCTAAATACACATCTTACTAGTCTAAGTCAAATCTGACTTTCCAGTGTGTCTTGGAATTGCTTTTATGACTCTGAAATTCTCATTCATTTAAAAAAATTAATTTACATTTTATGGTGGGTTTGGTCCTTGAAAATGATCCTTATGTAAATGGGGGTGATGCCAGAATGAAGTGAAACTCTTACTAACATGATGGTTGAGTAGTTGCAGGATGAGTATATCTTTTTGTTCGTCCCTTGACCTTCTCTTCTCCTCCTTTTTGGCTTAATTGGGTTGTATTATTTTTCTTTCTAAAGTGATAATGAATCAAATAAATAAATATAGACACACCCTCATTAGGGGAAATTTTAGAGGCCAAAATAATTAATTGATGTTCTAATTTGTGGTTATATTTCTAACAAATAGATAAAGAGTGGATAAAGATATGTATAGGTAAGGAGTGATTCTATATCCTTGTCTTCTTTAACTTCAATTTCATGTGCTTCAAATATCTTGGGATTTACCTTACAGGTTAACCAAGACCATATATTTGATCCTGATCACTCGACGATGACTATCTATATTGACTTATCATTATCCCCTTTTGTTTACACCCTAACTAAAATAAATAAGAGTTTGGTACGAGTTATTTCCTTATCTATTAATAGGTGTAAGAATGTGATAGGTAGTCTTATAAATTAATTAATCAACATTAACCACACAACTTAGAATATAACTAGTAATACAATAAACAATGATAGAATAATGAAACGATTGCTTAGAACATGAAGAGGGATGCGTATTTAGTTAAACTAGGTGTAGAAGTGATTTGAGTGTGTATAATAGATGTACATGTTCATGAGAATCTAGAAATGCGCCTTCTTAGGGAATATGTCTGCAAATTCCTTTATGGAATCAAACAACTTATGCTAGCGTGTAATACAATTCAGTCTTTAGCTGTATGGTCTTGGATATACAAATGGTAGGGTTTTGAAACTTTTGGTGATTGTGAGTAGCCTAGATATATGTTTTGTTGTATTTCGGTAGGGATCAAAGTTGTGCGACATCTTTTGACGATGACCTACAATAGATAAAACCTAAAGATACACGTATTAACACTTTGTTAACATAATTAGATAACAAAATGATAAATTCGTGCATGGGTGGAGTTGGACTAAGTCTAGTGGTCAACCACTATTGTACCAATCCAAACATTATACTACATCCCCTCGCAAGTACGAGAAAAATCTATGTAATTAGACTACTAGTGTAGGTGCAATAGTCTATTCAAATATATGTTGACCCCCTATCATGCCCTTGTATATCTTGACGCAAAAAGTAACGTTTAACTATAGATAGAATAGAGATGTACCTTGTGTGTTAGTGAGATAGTGTGATGTGCTTCAGATGCTAAGCTAATTTCCTTGGTCCCTTAAGATCTTAGGAAATTATTTTTGTGACTTTCTCTTCATAAGATTTGACTCTACGACCTTTGGAGGCTTGTGGTTTGTGAAGTTAGACTTCTAAAATTGGTTTAAATGCTTCACTCCTGTAAGGCGACTGCTCTAAGAGACGTGCTGCCATTTTAGGAAGATTTATGAGAGCCTTGAGTGCTTTAGGAATTTAATTTGCAATGTATGATTTTTATAATGCCAAATGAATTTTTAAGTGAATTAGACTTGTTTATATAGGATTTCGTATGCTAGGTATTGTATTACAACCAACCTATAGGGTAAGAAATGACCCATAAAGGATATTCAAATTAAGAAAAGAGCCATTAGAGAGTGGGACATAGGACTATATATGAGTCGACATAGACCATATTACAACCTTGTCCCATTATGTATTGTTTTGGATAGATAATTAAAAATGTTTAACCACAATTTCATGAAAGATTCATGTGAGTGATATACTACTTTGGATAAATGCAATTGAGTGAAGGATAAATTAGTGTGTAGATTTAAACAAGTCATGCAAGAGAGAAGGATATGTTAATTAGGCTTGGAACACGAGCATAAGTCATAGTAGAGAAACAATGACGAACTTGTTATTGCCAAACGATAAGTTATCAAATTTATGTGTCTACATTTGTCCCCACTTTAAGTGTGAAATTTAAAATTGCATGATTAAAGGAAAAATATACTTGAGTGTGCACATAAAATTTTGTCTTTGCTCATAGGTTTTTATTCTTGCATTGGTGAACTGACACATTCCATAATGAAACCTATAACTTAGAGTGTAGTCAATGTCCATATAAGAGATTGAATTGTAACACAAACATGAATAATGTATTTGTAACTTTAAAAATTGATTTTTTATAGTATAGTAAAGAGACAAAATATGAAAGTTATACACTTGTTTGATTTACTATGGGAGGAGCTCCCACTCTTGTTGTGATTGGAGATTCTAATTTTTTAGATGCTAAAGGATTAGGGGTGCTTAATCGCTAATTTTTCCGAAGGAGAAGCTGAAGCAGGAGAGGAGTTGAGTACACTTGACCCAAAACTAAGAGAAGAGGTGTTGTAGGGTATTTTTAGAAAATAACCTCAAAAAGAGGGGAGAACAATCTAAAGAGTATCTAATCACTCGGATATCTTCCCAATAGAAAGAGTGAGAAAGGAAGATGATAAGTGCATGGAAATGGGGGTACAAAAGGGGGGTCAAAAATGTCAAATTTTTTCCTAAAATCAGCAAAAATTGAACTTTAACTAGTAATTTGGCATGCCTATGCTCAAAATTTGACAATTTGATAAGAATAAGAATCATAGTGCTTTGAATATAGTTTCTAAACTACTAAGATTTTTTGAAAATGGTGGAGATTAATAGGGTCAAATGTGGTGTGCACACAAAGTATGTCTACTTTTGTGTCAAAAATATAACATAGTGTTGTGTGTGCACCCCTCCAATTTTTTGAGTTCTGTAAACTATTTTAAAAATACTTTAAGTAGAAAGTTAGTTAAGAGCATGTATTAGGTCCTACTAATTTTTATTTTTTTAGATGAATATATAATTTTTTTCACTAATTTTCAAAGCGAACACATCTCAAAAATGAAATATCTGTGTACACACCCCTAATTTTGGAAAAAAGGTGCAAATCATTTTTTTTTTAATGTGAATAAAATGGAGTGTAGATCGTGTCAATTTTTTTTTTTAAATTTTTGGATGATCAGATCATAAATTATGTATAAAAAATGATACATGTGTTCTGACAAAAACTTAAGGCATTACTGACAAAAATTAATGATGAAAACCTTAAACTAATTAGATTATAGAAAGAAATACATCAACAAAAACCTAAAATAGAGTTTGACATCGTAATCATGTTTTAGTTTGGAATATTGTCTTATAACACATGATAAATTAGGGTGTACACTTGATATTGTTATATTTTTTTGCAAAACATGGATTTAGTCACATATTACACATTCCAACCCTTAGGATTAGATATTCTAGCCAAATCCAAGCCTAAGGATTGACAATTTCCAATTCAAAATAGAGCAAAACACACTCATGTTATAACACTCTTCGAAAATGATATCTAAACAAAAAAATAAAAGCAGTCGTGATTTAGGTCCCACAAAACAATATTTTTTGCATATTCCTACGACGTTTTATTCTTTTGAGACGTTCTATATGAAAATTTAGTACTTTTTATGTTTGTTATATTGACAGAAGATTAATTTTGTATTATTCGTCCTACATAAAATCATTGTTTTAAGAATTTTGTTATTATTGTTTGAGATTTGAGTATTTTTTCATTGTTTCTTATATCCCTGACATTCATAAAATATTTTTTTTGTTAATTGTCTCATGTTGATAAATATTTTTGAGAATTATGGGGAGGAGACCACAAAGGCAAACACTTGAGGAGCTGGAAAAACAAAGGGAACATATGTAAAAAGGGTGTGAAAAAAATAAATTGAACACATCTTTGCTAGAGAAATTAAATGTTGACAAAGATTGTCTATTATCCATTAGAGCCAAGAAAGAAGAAGAAAAAAGAAAATAAGGGAACAAGTGCAAAAATTCATGAAACATATCTTCTAAATGAAATTGATAGTGAAACATATCCTCAAACACCAATTGAATCAATAAATAATGAATATTCAATGAATTATGATGTAATGTCAAATTTAAACTTAGATGTTACACTAGATGAATCACCTATTCAAACACATAATTTTTACCAAATTATTAAGATGAACAACATCTACAAAATGAAAAATGTTTATCTGATGTTCAAATAACCTTATCGTTGAAATCACCGATTAAAATTTTGCTTAAAACATGTAGGCTTTTGCTTGAAATTGATAAAAACATTTAAAACCCATTGTCTAATAAGATTAGTGAACACACTTACAGAAAAAAACTAGTAATATAGGAAAAAAAATAAATTAACGATTTAAATGAAACATGAAGATGTCAATTGCTTGTTGAAATGATGAAAAATATTAATTTCAGACCTACTATGAAGATCCTTGGTCTAAGAACAACTAAGACTAATAATGAAAAATCTATTGTAAAAAATGTAATGAATGCATACTAATCAATAGTTCTAACCTCAAGTACCAAAGATAGTAATATTACATGACATGTTATTGTATCAACTATATTAAGTAAAGCAACAAATAAATCTTGTTTAATTAGGAAAATAAGCAGTGCACTAAAAATAAAAAGGAAAACACTATTGAACGCTCTCAGAAGATGTGAAAGAGTTGAAGATCCCAATAACAATGAATTATGTGCATTGTCTAATAAACTCCCATGGAAAGACAAAACCATAATTGAAGAGTTAAAATCTCAAATTGAAGAATTTTGAAAAACTAATACAAGGGTTTCAACTAATGAAAAAGATGTCTTAAAAAGAAAAATCTGTTCTCGAAACCGTGACTCACATCCCAAACATTGTTTAGATATGACACAAACACAATTTATAATAATTTTAAAGATACTTATCTCGAAATAGAAATTAGTCAAAGGTATTTTAAAATGGAAAAATATTTTTATATTAAAATAAATCTATAATAGACTACTTGTAGTCAGATCCATATTGAAATTTCTATGCATTATGATGTTTTTTCGCATATATGTGTTAATTTGCATACTAAGAATATTTTGCAAGAATGTATGATAAATGTCACACCTAAATCAACAAGAGATTTCATCTCAAGCATTTTTTGTACAAGAGGAGAACGTTTTTGGTAAGAAATTGTGTTTGGAAGGAACTTGTGACAGTTATGGTGGTTTGCAACATTTGCAAAATTGTATAATACATGCAATTAGAAATGAACTAGTTAGTTTTGGGAAATACAATTTAGTGACATACACTTCAAAATATGGTAAAAAGACCAAGAGGTGTCAATTAGTGAGTAAATTAATAATTGTCTTAAACTTTATGACTATATTTTGAGAAAAGATAATTTATGATTATGCACAACATACACATAGAGATTGATGATTAGACGAACAATTCTAGTTATGCAAGGATACATTTCCTCATGGTGCTATTGTGTCAGTTGTTGATTTTGCAGAGAACTATACACTATAACCACAAAATGAAGTGCAGTCACAATATTATAACTCTATTTAGGCTTCCATATTTGTACTTATAGTATTTGCTCATGCTCTCAACAACACAAAGAAAGACAAAAATATCTCAAGAGAGTATAATTTCTATATTATTGATGATTTTACACATTCTACAAAGTTCGTACAAGGTTTCCTTTGAGATTTTCTATGGTAATATGAGTAATAAAAACATCATATTTGGTCAACACATCATATGGTCAGATAATTGTACATCGCAATTCAAGAAGTTTTGAATGTTCTACTGGTTGAGAAAAATGTATAGGATGAGCGGTGTTCAACATATTTGAAATTTCATTGAGGCCAAACATGGAAAAAGTGAGCATGATGATGTGGTATCACATGTTAAAAGAGTGTTATCCCAAATTTGCCTCCCAGCCAAATTTGGTCAAGACAACTCCTGCACATAAGGAAATTATGAAGGAAACGACTCATACGCATGAGCTCGAGTTCCAGAACCAAGCAAAGTGAAAACAGAGGCCCGAGAAAGTCAAATTCGACCCTGCACAAGAAGAAATAGAAGAAACGGTTCTTTTGAACGTTTCCATATCTTAAATCTATTTAAAGGGTTGAGGGAAGACTCAACAATGGAATTGCAGGGTTAGAGAAGAAGGGGCAGTGCCGCAGAGGAATCGAGCAAAAAAGGGGAAGACCAAACAAGCGCCAGACTGATGCTTGTCCCAGAGGAAAGTGGGGCGTCGGGGGAAAAGTTGATTATTTGCCTCTTGTTATCACAAAAAGGGTAAAAGTTAGAAAATGGCCCGCAACTCCGTTGTGGAAAAAATCTGCGTTAGAACCCGAGTCAAAGCCAAGGTGGGGAGTCGGAGGGAAAAGTGAAAATTTGCCTTTTGTTCAAAGGGAAAAAGATAAATTGTGGACCTGCAAGACCGATTTTTTGTTCTAATCTGGCTGCCACGTGTCCCAAACCAAAAGGGGGGCCCATTTTTTAAACTGTTTTCCCCGTCCATTCATACGAACCCAATACAAACTTCAAAGGGGCACATCTTACGACTCAGGGCACATCTTATTGTAGATCTGACACCATTGGAAAGATCTTGGCCTCACCCATGCCATGGAGGTCTGAGACTTTTTTTTTGAGGAGGTTAGGTGAAGGAAATGGAGGAAACATCTTCGGGCCCTCAATGCAGGATCCATCTGTCTCAACAACCAGATTGGATTTGATCTATTTCCACCATTTCCTCTTCTTTCAAGGTGCCGAATCAAGGAATCATGCAATAAAGACAGATTTGGGGCATATTTTATCAGAAGCATTAATAGTAGTGGTTGAGTTTCAACCCACTTCTCTCGCTTCCCTCTCTCTTTCTTCTCTCCGATCAAATCCATAAATACAGGGACATGATTCATTGTAAAGGGTTATTCATTCTTCTTCCTTGCCCCTCTCTCTTTCTTCTCCAGGGTCAAATGTGGAGTTTAAGCCTTCTCCCTTAGCTTTGTAATAACATTTTCTTTCCTCTTTTCCATTAATGGTGTACTGTGTGAACTCCTGGAGTAATAAAATCTATTTTGTGATGTGTTTTGTCCATCCTTTGCTCATTTTGTTGTCTCTTCTCGCCTCTCACCATTGCAAGGTATATTGTGCATATCTCTAATTTCCATTGCATATTTTGGGAGCTGTGTTTAAGGGGTTTGAAATGGTGTTCTATGTGAACTTTATCCTTAGTCTGTGATGCATCTGTCCATCCTCTCCATTGCTCACCTCTCTCCATTTCAGGCAGTTGGGTTTGTGATCAACAGTTCCCTTTTCTCGATGCTATCACCTCTGTAGTGTAGTATTTATTTATTTTTATGCTCTCTCTCTCTCCTTGGTCCCTTGGAATTGTTAGATTAGGAGTATATAGTCGCATTTCCTTCCTTAGAAGTAGTTTAGTGCTAGGATTAGGAAGAGGAACCAACCTTCTCTGGAGGATCATTCCCATTTACAAGTCCCACAGCTTGGGGAATGATCCAATGTTATGAAAATCACACCAAATGACCCTACCTTAGAAAAGCAGATCCATAACTCATTTGGGGGTGCTGTGATTTCACACTAACAAAGAGCCCTATCCAAAAAAGAGCTAAAGTATAAATATAGTGCAAAGTTGACCGATACAACATCTATCGTGGAATGGTCTAACTCAACAATAGGTTTAGGTAATGAGGGTATGTCTACAGCTCGTAGATTTTTTTGGTTAGTAGAGGAAGCTAACTTGCAAAATATAAAGATTGTTTTACAGTAATGGGATCTAGTGAGTTGCACTCTTTTAAAATTTCAAATACAAGTTCATGGACTATTCATAGGAGGTAGATGACATGTTTTTTTGGGATGAGTGTAAGTTGAAAGAGTGAGTCAATGAATGGTGTTATAGGAAATTAAATTCACTTAAGACGTATCAAAATTCACGAGCTCTATGACTCATAGTGAACAAATCATCAGTTGACTTTGAACATATATTGGATTTAGTACAACCAGGTATTATAGATGCATTATTTTGTTAAAATTAATATTTTTTCTCATTATGTAACTTATTTATGAATCATTTATTGAAATTAACTATTTTTTGTATAATGTGATGCAGGTCATATTTATGCAGTTGTTGCAGAAGAAAATAATAAAGAAGGAAAATATTATTATTTGTCTCATTTTGTTGAGGAATTTTTTTTATAGTTTTGATGATAGAAGGAGAATTCCTAGAGTATCTTACATGTATTGTGGTTTATATTGGAACATGGCTTAGAAGATACCTAATAAAGAAATCCAATGTGTGGTTGTTCGAGGATTTTGACACTCATAGAAAAATTCTTTAGTATTCTCACCTTGTTGATGCATCTAATGTTTAATTGATCAAATATGGTGGTAGACTAGGCAATAAGAACTTATGGAAAGTTCTTGAGTCTAACCATGAAGCAATCCTTGACACCCTAAAAATTGGATCAGACCTAGATGATTCATTGGATTGAATTGGTTTACATGTAAGTTTTAGTTTGTATGTATTATTGTTGAATTTTAAAGTTTTATATGTTTGAATAGTTTTTATTTTATTTTATTTTATTTATATCGCTACTAATGTATCTTTTGATTCCTTTTATTTTAGGACCTTTGGTTTTAATCTTCTGTTCACCTTATCTTATCGTATTAGTAGATACATATACATTATATATCCATATAAAGAAGATAACATGTGGGCACCATCGGTTCGGTGTAATGAGGTGTCAATTGCAAAATATTACCCTAGATGCCATGAAACTGATGCTAATTGAAGGTTTTGCCATATTTCATTTGTTATAATCGTGAGAAAATGAGAGGGGGGAAGATGGGAGAAAATGAGAGAGGATTTTGTAGATGAACTAGATTCCCATCTTTAGGTTCATATGAGACATTTCTAGGTGTCACAGTTTGTGAGAAATCACCCATTAAAGTTTCCTATTTTTGTTCTCATGGTGTTTAAGAGACATTGCTGGACCGATGTATCCAGGAAGGACTGGGACAACTAGGAAGAATAATGACATCTCCAATAACATCTAATGACCTGCCTGAATGTGTGGGTGCCATCATTTTAGTGTCACAAGGTGCTAATTGCAAAATATCACCCTAGATACCCCGCCATTTATACTAAATGAAGGTTTTTACCACATTACATTTGTTATGACCAAGATAAAATGAGTGGTATATGGGAAAAACTATGAGAGAATTTTGTAGACAAACCATATGCCCATCCATAGGTTCAGGCGAGACATTCCCAGGTACCATGATTTGTGAGAAAACCTCTATCAAAGTTTGCCTACTTTTTGCTCTCAAAACGCTTAAGAGACATCACCAGAACGATGTGTTCGAGAAGGACCGAGACAATTAGGAAGCAAACTAACACCACAAATAACATCTAATGGCCCACTTGGACATCTAGGCACCATTGGTTTGGTGCCACAAGGCGCCAATTATAAAATATCGCCCTAGATGCCTTGACACCGGTACTAATTAAAGGTTTTTTCCTCATTTCATATATTGTGACCGCAAGAAAATAGGTAGGAGATGTGAGAAAAAAAGAGAGGAATTTGTAGGAATACTAGATTCACATATGTATGTTTAGATGATAAATTCCTAGGTGTCACATTTTGCAAGAAAATGCTCGTCAAAGTTTGCCTACTTTTTGCTTTCATGGTGCTTAAGAGACATCGCTGAACTGATTTACCCATGAAGGAATGAGATGGTTTGGCAGAAAAATGAAACCTACAATAGAGTGTAATGACACCCTAGACATGTGGAAACCATCAGTTTAGTGCCACAAGGTTCTGATTGTAAAATATCACCCTATATGCCTTAACATTGATATTTATTGCTTTTTTTGCCACATTTCATTCACTACGATTGCGAGACACCAAACATGAGATGAGAGAAATCGAGAGAGGATTTTGTAGATGAACCATATACCCATATTTGGGTTCAGATGAAACATTCCCAAGTGTTGCAATTTGCAAGAAATTGCCCCTCAAATTTCTCATACTTTTTGTTCTCAAAGCACTTAAGAGACATTTCTAGAATGATGTAGTCAGGAAGGACCAGGATGGTTAGGAAAAAAAAAGTCACCTCCAATAGCTTCTAACATCCCAGTCAAACATGTGGGAATCATCAATTTAGTGCCACAAGGTGCTGACTATAAAAGATTTCCCTAAATGCCATGACACTAATGTTAATTGAAGGTTTTTGCCACATTTCATTCATTGCGACCATGAGAAAATGTGAAAGATATGGGAGAAACTAAAAGAGGATCTTTTAGATAGACTAGATGCCCATTTGTAGGTTCATATGAGACATTTTTTGGTGCCACAATTTTTGAGAAATATCCTGTCAAAGTTCTCCTACTTTTTACTCTCGAATCGTTTAAGAGACATCTCTAAATCGACGTATCCGGGAAGGACCATGACGGTTGGGCAGCATAATGGTTGGGATTTATCTCTCTTCCTCTCTCTGGATCTTTCTCTCTCAGTCTCTCTCTCTCTTTATAATATAAAATTTGGGTGTAGGATTAGTGGTATGGAAATATTTGTCAATTTAATTAATAATTATAATCTAAAATTTTAATGAATCAAAATTATTAATTACTCTCTCTCTCTCTTTTGGCTTTCCCCATTTCTCTCTCTCTCTCTCTCTCTCTCTCTCTCTCTCACTCATACTCACTCTTTGTTCCCTCCTCTATGGATCTCTCACTTTCTCTCTCACTCCATCTCTTGTTATCTCTTTCTCTTTATCTCTTGTGTTAGAAGCACAATGAATTAGAGGGGGTGAATCAATCATTAAATAATTCAACTTCTTTTATAATTGCTTACATTCATCATTCAATTCTACCATTTCACATCCATAATCATGTGAGCTTGTTAGGTGTGTACTAACCATTCACAAGTGCATGAAACAAAGAAGAAGACACATGAACACCATATGTAAGTGGGAAATTCTCAAGGGGAATAAAACCCACAAAAATCATTTTCTTATATTATATAAAATAAATAACTTTCATGAATATTACACATCATGCAATATTTCTTTTGTGAGGCACCAACCCCACAAGGAACACTAACCCCTAGTTTAGTAAGAAACCAACCCTACAAGGAGGATACAACCCCCAAGGTGATCAAGTACCAACTCAACCACGTGAAAATGGATGATCATTTATGACATATTTCTCACACAACTGATAGTGATCCTTGATTTAGCTCCTCTCTCTCTCTCTCTCAGAAACCTCTTCTAACAAGTTCTTTTTCCAACTCGCTCAAATATACCCATATCTTGTTGATTAGGTATAATGACCTTGCATATATTATCTTAAATCTTCCTTAAGTATTCATTACTCTTCTAGGCTCTGTCCATAACTCTTCTACATTTATCTTGTTCCTCCTTTGGCTCACTCACATCCCCATAGGCACAACTTATCATAAATGACCAAATACACTAGCTTATATACATGTCACTAGCTCAAAACACCCATAGGTTGGCCATGACCATATATTTAAGTCATCCAAACTAAAAAAAATATCAATAAAATCATATAAATCAACTCAAAAGACCCAAGTAGGTCATAAGGGTTCAAATCAACAAGAACAAGCACCAAGACACTCATGCATGCTTAAATCATTGTCTTCATCTCGTAATGAATGAAATCTGATCTTCAAGGGCACATAGGAGTTTTTTCATGACTCAAAAAGATCCAAAAAATTCAAGGACATCCTATATCATCCTTTATTAAGTCCAAGAACCTCTACATCAGCAATCTTCATCATGAAACTCTCCAAGAAGCAAGCATCTCAAACTAGGTCTTCAACACCTGAAAATCATCTTTCAAAAGTGAATGACTTGGAGTACCAAAAATCATCACCATAACACAAAAAACATAGTAAAATGAAGGTATTGATGTTATATATCTCATGAAACTCATTAGAACCTTCATCTCATAGCACAAGACCCCATAATGACTCCTTTTCTAGCACTGCTCAAACCGACTTCAAGATCCCAAAACTAGGTCTTCAAAACTGATTTTTTTCACACCTTAAATCACCTCGCCAAGGCAAAAAACACATATCAATGGAAATATTATGATGTATACTATCTAAAACCACTGATTATAGTCTTCAGTTCAAGGCTTAAGGCATCCAAACAGACCAATCTCCATAACTAATCATTCAGGCTCTAAGGACTCAAGAACCAGTCTTGAGAGAACAATCCTCCATCACCTTCAAAACCACTTCCAAGCTCAACCAAAATCTGGAACACATCAGGGACACTTGTAGCAACATGCTGAACCACTAAGAAGCATATGCCACTATTGTTGTGCAAATGTACAATAGGGAAATCAGAAATTTCCAAGCACGACAACTATACCCCTATGCTGAAATTTTCATGTTTTATCATTCCTAGGCAACCCCAGCTTTGTCCAGTTAGTCCAAATTACCTCCTAACCAATTTTATATCATTCCCCTAGGTGATTTAGGAAATTCCATTCATTCCCCTAGGTGATTTTAGGACTTCATTGAAAATGCAAATTTTGGGGAGTCACGGGAAGGGCTATCGGTGGCCTTCCTAGGACTGGATCGACCCCCTGAAGCGGAATATAAGGGAAAAATTCAACATGGAGGTGATTGGAGGACCTTATAACATCATGGAAGTGATACTGGAAGGTTTGGGGAATTTTGGCAAGACCTGGAGCAGTCTGAGTTAAAAATAGGGTTCACAAGCCTAGACAGTACATAGGCCTAAAACAACCGCTGGGCTTCAGAAGAAGAGTCTGAGATCTCTGAATGGATTTGGAAGTAAAATTAAAAATATTAAGAAATAGGATTCCAAGACCTACGTGATGGTGAAATAATATTTTTCACAACACCTTGGCGCATATGATTGGAAGACAGTTTTACTCAGGCACAAGTGGAGTCCCAAATCAAAACTCCGATTTTTAAGGGAACATATGGTCGAATTAAGAGCTTAGACCCACATAATTGGATTAAAAATTCCATTTTCAGTCAATATCATATAAAATTTCACCAAGAAATTCCACTGGGAGCTCAAGTTATCTGCATTCCAAGTTACCCTCTCAAAGGCAGTTCAAGATTTAATCATTTTTTTGAGAGGACACGTGTCAGCACCAAAAGCCTAGCGAGATTTCATGTCCCGGACATCCCTAAGGTCAGGTACATAAACCCTTGAAAAATGGTAACCCAGCCCCCATAGGGAGTCTTCTGGACACTCATGTGACCGCAGTTCAACACCCAGGTGCTTATTTGGAGCGTGCATTCCCTGCCGTCGGATCGAGCGCCATGTGTCATGCTCTTGACCACCATGGAATTTGATGTCTCTTACATCCTTGAGGTCAGTGACATCAAGCATGGAAAATTTTTCCCAAGCCCTACCTCTGCATATCTTTTTGAAATTTTTCCAAGTGCCGCTTTTTCCCGCTTCTAACTTCGAACAGTTATATGTGCACTTCATTCCTCCATACTTCCTCTGCAACATTCTTCCATCACTTTGCCATTGAAAATTCTCAGACCTTCTCAACCTAAGAACTGAAACAAATTCCCCATAGTGATGTGCAGGTCTCAGAAGGAACCCTCATCAAACATAGAAGGAGAAGCACAGAGCACAGAAGGAGAAAACGGAGAAAACTCCATAGCCATGAAATGAGAAGTTGAAGAAATCTCCCAAACAGATGCATGAAATAACAAGATTTATTTTTCTGCTCATTCCTCTACCCAAGGCAATCAATAAGACACCTTCAAATTCCCCCCATGTGCAACAAATCATCCACAACGAAGAAATCTCCTTTCTAGCTCAACGAAGAAAGAACTGGGATTTCCCGTCAAACCGGTTGCCAGATCGAAGTAAGATTACACGTGAAGCACCAGAAGAAAAAACCCACATCAAAAATATAATTTTCTTCGCAAACGGAGGAGAAAACCAGACCTGCAATTTTGAGGTCCATTAATGGCTACTGTACCCAGAAGCACTATCAAGTCCGAAAATTAAAACTTTAAAATCTCCTGGATTATTAAGCAGGCGGGCCCGAAATTTTAAAGGGATGATATTGGGCAAAAAACCATATCAAAAAACTTCGTTCCATGTCAATCCAACTCTCAAAGGCCAACTTTCTAAAAATAGCAGGTCTACTACATAGGAACTACTATTTCGGGAAAGTCATTAACAGAAGAGCCTGCGAAGGAGATGAAGATATCGGAGGTGCACTATAGCTGAGAATTCACTAGAACAAACATTTTTGGCACTTACTAAAAATAGTAAGTGTGCCCTTGAGCACCTGCTAAAAATAGAAATTTGATCCAAAGGAGTGAGGAACGCAGGGAGAAAGGGGAATCAAGGTCACAACACTCAGCAAAGGATCAAGAGAGTTGCTTTTTTTTCACACTTACTAAAAATAGTAAGTTACACTCAAAGAGAAGTTTTGGCACAATGGGATGTACACGGATAATCATTCAGGGGGACATCATTGTTCGGGAGCATCCTAGTCATTTTTCACAGGGCATTCAAGATCCACCTTAGTTCATTCAACTTAGCGAGCGTTCGTGAGATAATTTGGAGGAGTTTCACAGTGTGCAAGGAGTTCGAAGATTCAAAGTTTCATTGCATTTGGAGCTTTCCATCAACGAGGATCAACGGACTTCATCGGGCGACATCTACTCTTTTTCTTCTCTCTCTCTCTCTCTCTCTCTCTCTCTTTCTCTCTCCTCTTCCCCCCAACTTTCTCTTGCTTTCAAATGTTCTAATTCTTCATTGGGGTTTTCACTTTTTGATATGCCTTTAAGTCACTTAAAAGTGAATTTAGAAACATAATGTAAATTAAGTCGCCTTGCTATTATAAAAGGGACTTAAATATTTAAAGTGGAATATGAACAATCTTAAGTCATATTAAGGCATATGGAGGGTCATGAAGAAGACGATAAGTCACCTCTCATTCTATAAATTGTAAAGCCATTGCCATTTCAAGAGGTTGGTAATTGATCTTGTAGACTCAAGAGTGCATTGTACCTAGAGAAAGTAAAGGAGATAGCCATTTTCTTCTACTCTCTTCCCCTCTCAAATTTCTTCCATTCCCACATTATGTACAACTTTGATTTGAGCAATCAATACAAGAAGAAAGAGTTTCTAGCTTTCTTTGACTAAGGGGTTTCTTGATACTTGGTGATCGGTGAATTCTATTTGGTCTTGTTGCTATTCGCAGAGTTGTTTCTTCCGATAAATGCATGTGTTGAAGTTTCTAACTAGTGTGTGTGTAGGAATATGATTTTCTACCTGCAACAGTATTTCTCCTACCTCTTTTCTCACTCCCCTTTCCCACTCTACAGGTGAAGAGTTCCCTAGCAAGAGATTGCTAGCTTTGCCGCAGGGTCAGTGGAGTGCCCCTGTTGGATCCCCGGTCGAAAGACCACCATAGAAATCCACACTTTCGTGCATGCACATACGGCAGCTGCATCGGTTAAGTAGAGGGACTTAGATTCCCAGAGCATTGGCAAGAAATCCACAAGTTTTTCCATCGGACAAATTTTCTCGCCAACAGTCACACAGAGAAATTCACTCTAGCACACATGTTTCAATCACCTTCTTGAGAGACCTAATAGGGGCGATTAAACCATTCGGTCTTAGACAAGAAGCCACTTCTCTATATCAAACCAAGTACTCCAACACGTCATATCATGTGTTTATCAGCTTTCCATGACCATGGAACACTTCTCTAACATACAAAATCATCAAAATTATCTCAAACAAAGAGACTAGATTTTTAGCTCTTAAAGCCAAATGGTAGGCTAACTTTGAGGACCTGTATATTCCATTTTCTCCATTGAAGAAACCTAAAATTTTCATGGCTACTTAAAATATCTCCAAAGGTTTATGGAACAATTTACTTTTCATCCTAAAGCTTCCATATCAGCCCTGAAATTGTAAATCTCCACAAAACTAGGGTTTTTCTCTCTCATCCTGAAATGATTTAATCATGGGACCTATGCCAAAATAAGCCTAGAAAAATTCTCTACAACCCTAATGCATCAAATTATCTTGTTCAATCCATTTGGATCCCAAAAAATTCATCTTTCCTTCATCGCTCTATTGCAAGGGTTTTATACCTCCTTAGTTTCTTAACACATGTTCATAAAAGTATGACAATCAAATCATATCATTATTTTTGCAAAACAATCTTCACTCAATGTAAAGACATCCTCCAAAGCCAAAAATCCCCAAGAAAAGTGTGTGTGAGTGGGTGAGCATCATAATTCCACATATCGAGCTGGTTTTTACTTCTCTAGAAATTAAAGTTGCTAGAAACTTCTTATCTTGGTAAATATTCATCACTTTGGCCTAAAACTTGGCATGAAGCATCATGAAAACATCCTTTAATAGTAAAAACTCACCTATTTTCTCAAATATATATGCAACTCTACAACCACAATGACTTACTGTTCTTACTTGGCTTGTCTGTAAGAGTTTGCTTCAAAAATACCTCAAACATGCATGAGACAACTGAGATATGACCTTAAATTCCTCATACACATGTTATGAAATGTCACAATACCTTTTTCATGCTTATACATGACTGCCTTGCTCTCTCTCTCTCTCTCTCTCTCTCTCTCTCTCTCTCTCTCTCTCACATACACACACAATTGGCATTCACATTATATGGCTATAAATGATGGTATTGAATAATTATAATAGTGGCTAAATTTTATGTTAGTTGTATATATTTTAATACCCATGTTAAAAAAAACTAGTAATACATGTTAGCATAAAATACATATGGAATCATATTAATCTACTCAGATACATATAATAATTGATTGATCCACTATACAGGTTTGACAAAAAATATTTTGGTTTCATATATTATATTGATTTCTGAAATCCACATTGGCATACGAAATTTGAACAAAATGAATGTCTAAAAAATCTGTATAGGCATAAAATGATATACATTAGCAAAATACAAATCTACTTTTACATGTCATGAATACACTAAACAAAATGCTTATACATCAAAACTATGGGGTATCATCGAACAATCTCATTGTCTCGGCCCATCGTGAAGATGAACCAATAACATAAGTGGGACGTTCCTTCTACCGATCATACCTCCTAGGTTCAAGGGATGATTATATCTCCACCTATTAATGAAAATAAAAAATATACACATTAGTATATAAATAATGACATTACTTACAAATAAATACTTACTACAATATCATGATCCATTTAAATCACCCTCTTCCTCTTAGGATCAACCTCGGGGGACAAAACCTCAATGATAGGTGCATGAACTAGGGTTTTCTATGAGGATCCTTTTGCACTAATTTACAAACTCGGAAAATAAATGAAAAATGAAATGAACTTTGGAAGATAACTCAAATATATTTTAGATCATAGAAAAAATTTGAAACCTCCTTTGAGTAATCTTAATACAATAATATATGTGGATACATTTCATGTCTTAAGAATGTGGGATAATACTTAATAGCTTACATGATGACTTATAAAGCATATGTGTCTATCGTATCTATTACATTTATAATACAAGGAGAAAGGTAAGATGCAGGATCTTAACATCCCCTCCCCTTTAAAAAATATTTGTCCTCAAAGTTGTAATTATGGGAGTTGTATATTCTAGAGATGGGGCTCCCAAGTTACATCTTCAGGTTGCATGTCGTGCCAATAGATCAAGACCTCGATGATAGATTGGTTACAAATTTGGTGGGAGTGCTTATCAATAATTACTACATGCTCAAGAGTGATGGATCCTTCACTATCAAGCTTTGGTCGTATTATTTGTGTTGTAATGTATTAGACTAGAAATTTCTTCAAACAAGAGACATGAAAGACATTGTGAAATTGCGAGATGGATGGAAGCTCAAGCTTGTATGAAGTGGCACCGATATTTTGGAGAACTTTATAGGTCTATAAAACTTAGGGGAAATATTTTGATGCCATTTGAGTTTCAAGGAAGTCTTTGTATATGGTTATCAGTGTATAAAAACAATATCCCTAGGCTAAAAGTTACGTTGCGAGTAGTATGGATTTGCTTGTTGTTTCATATGGTTTTGTGCCATATGGATATCGTCTCGAAGAGTGTAGAGAAATGGGTCCCATTGGATGAGGGTGGTGTTGACGTCCTAAACTGGAGAACTGCAAAGAGTGTAAGGAAGGAGAGGTGGTGATAATTGGCCATAGATTGCTTCATACATAATCATTTTGGTAGAGGTGTGATATGAGGTGTTATACCAAAATTTAACAAGAGGTAGCCAAACATTTGTTAAAAATTTTAGTTTGACCATCATTTGTGGGTGATATCATGAGATCATCCTCATGTGGGTACCTACCCTATAGAATAATTCTATCTAGAAATGGATGTTGAAATTAGCATCACAGTTTGAGATAATGGAGGTTGATATATCATGGAGGCGGAAGATTTGGTAAATGAATATTTGGGAAATGGTTGAAGTCGTATATGGGTGGGATAAGGAGCAAAAATGAGCATACTTGGAGAGGCGGACACTACAACCAAGATTACTAAGTTTCCCCTAGATTTAGGAAGCCCTTCAATGAAGCTCATAGAAATACCATTTTAGATCTGGGTTTGAATGGGTAATGGTTGTAAAAACCCTAGGGTTTCCCCTTTTTCACCCTTGTTACTTTGATATGTATCACATTCTACCAAAAAATATTTGGAATTTTCCATCATTCCCTGTCAAAATAAATTTCTATGAACCCCCTCATAGGTTTTTTAAAAACTTGAGTGACTAGAAGACATAGAAGCATGGACTTTGAGAATAATTACACAACAAAGCTCATCTTTAGATGGTAACACCAAGCACCCTTTATAATGTAAATAGGTATCATCATAAGAGTGTTGTGGGGATGACATAGGATCAGAGGATAATTTTTGGACGAGGTATTATAGGGTTATATCTTTATTCCACTGTTATTGAGGTTATGGAAGCCATTCGGGTATGGGAACAAATATTGTGCATAGGGAGACTTGATCCTCGAAAGTGCAAGAGAGAGCATCGATAACCACATTGTCTTTACCTTTCTTATAGGTGATCTCATAATCATACCCCATAAGCTTGGAGACCCAATTTTTTTTAGCAGGAGATGAGACTCATTGTTCAAGGAAGTACTTCAAACTATGATGATCTATTTTGATGCAAAAATTCCTTCCTAATAAGTATGATCGTCACTTTTGTATTGCATGTAAAATTTCCATCATCTCCTTCTCATAGGTAAACATGATTAAATTACTTCCCTAGAGATATTTTCTAGTGAAGGAAAGTGGATGACCTTCCAAGAGGAGAACAACACCAAGGCCATTACCACAGACATCACTTTTGATTCAAAATCCTTGATGAAATATGGCATGGCTAAGACAAGTGTACTGCACATATCTTGTTGTAATGCCTCAAACACCTCTTCACTCACCTCATTCCATGTAAAATAATATTTTTTCAACATGGCTATCAATGGGGCTGCAATTTTACCATAATCACAAAAAAAATTATGTATTAGCCTTTGAGACCCAAGAATCCATGAAGGCTTCGAATAATTTTTGGGAGTGGCCAATTTTTCATGACACTAATTTTATCTAGGTCCACGCGAACACACTCTGTAGAGAAAATATGTCCCAGATATTCAACTTCAATTTGGTCAAAGGAGCACTTGGAGTGTTTTTCTCACAATTGATTGTATGTGAGAATCTATAATGCCCTATCAATGTTTTATAGATACTCAGCCTAATTTTTACTATAGATCAAGATGTCATTAAAGAATACCAGGATGGAACGAAGAAAGAAGGGCCAAAAAATCTTATTCATCAAGCCTTGGAATGTCGATTAGGAATTGGTAAGCCAAAATGGAATCAATATAAATTCATAGTGACCACATGAGTTTGGAAGGTTGTCTTTGGAGTATCCTCCTCATGAAGGTGAATCTAGGTGTACCTGAGTGGATATCTAATTTGAAGAAAAATTGAGCGCCATGAAGTTCAACTAGAAGCTCATCAATCACTAGAATAGAAAAACTTATCCTTGATGGTGATCTTGTTGAGTTATCTGAAATCAATGCAAAGATTCCATTAGCCATCCATTTTCTAGACAAATAAAATTAGGGAGGAATATGAGCTAGTGCTAGGGCAGATGACTCCTGCCTTGAGAAGTTCATGAATGAGATTTTCAATTTCTATATTTTGTAAAAAATATACCTACAGGGTTAGGCTGAGAACTTCCTAGGAGGATCTGAATATGATAATATTATGTGCATGAAGGTGTCATTCCATTCAGCTCAAGAGCATGTTTTTCTAAAATAGCTTGTAAATCTGCAGGGGTGTTGGAAGAAGTAGGCAGATTCAGCTAGATAGAAAACAAATGAGAAATGACCCCATGTGATCCTTTCTTCGAGATATTTTCCATATGATGGGAACTAATAATACTAGTGGAACCCAAAGAAAGAAATTTTAAGGTGTGTTTAATCCCATTGTCAGAGAACTGCATCCATAATTCAAAGAAATCCCATAGGATGGATCCAAGTGTGGGAAACCATTGAGCTTTCAAAATGACATCACATCCACCCAAGGGGGGAAAAACATGTTGGAATGAAGATTATAATATCCCATTGTAATAATAACATTATGACACTTTCCCTTACAAGGAACTCTACCACCATTAGTAATCATAACTGTAGAGCTAGAACAAGGGTAAACAAAGAAGTCTTTTTGTTTGGCCAACCTTGGATCAATAAAGCTATGTGTGTTACCTGAATTAATTAAGATGGTTAGAGGAATAATTTTGAAATACCCTTTTATCCTCATTATTGTTGGGAATTGTGTATATGGTTGAAATTGATTTCAAGTGGCACATTGATGGAAAAGGGGGTTTAAGGTGTTATACGTGTCTCCATGAGGTGTGAATCAAGGGTAAGATTGAAGGTTGATTGGTAGTGTCTAGTTCTGGTGAAGTTGTTACAATGTCTTAGCATTGTCTTGAGGTTGGTGCGAACTAGTATGGTCATGATATGAGTCCCAAAGGTTGGTATAAGGCCTAACATGGTTAGATTGATGTGTAAGATGTATTAATGATTCTTTAAGAGATCATCATGGTCAGTTCATGAGAAGTATGTATTGAGTTAGGTCATTTTAGGTCTTGTTCTTGACCTAGTCCAATCAAGATGAGTTGGAAACATGAAGTATGGAATAAGGAAGTATGTTATAAGCATTTTTTTAGCATTGAGAAGTTTCATAACTTGTGTGGATGATCTATTAGATCACACTTTAGAGGTTTGGTGCATGTATGAGGTCATTTTGAAGCAAGTTCTTGAAGACTAGTCAAGTAGACACATGTAAGTCATGGTGGATGGAGTGATTCACAAGTGTGCAGAAAAAAAATGAGACTTGGGACAGTTGAAGGAGGTCATCATGGTGCTTTGGGTCAAATTTCATGTCAAGGAAGGGAAGGAAATTTAACAAAAGTGATATTTGGAAAAATTGAGTTCTTAATAGTGTAAAAACTAGCTCAATAGGCATGTTTGAATGATCACACACACATGTGGGTTCTATATGGGAGTCTCAGGATTTTAAGGATGATTTTTTCATGGAGCTAAGAGTGTTTTTAAAAAAGAATGGATTGTTTTGGTTGTCAAAATTTTATGAACAAATGTTAAGAAGGTAAATAGATTTGAAACCCTAGTTAAACCCTTTCTCTGGAGTGATATGGAAGAAATGCATGGTATGGTTTCAAATTGAAGTGAAAAGGAAAACGTAATGCATCATCCTTGTAGATTATTCTTCTGGGATTATTTTGGTGGTATTTTCATGTTCCAGGTCAGCTGGGAAGTAGGAGAAAAACCCTAATTTTGTGGAGATTTGTAGTTTTAGGGATAAGATGGAGGTTTCATGAAAAGAAGTGAACTATTCCAAGAATATTGGAGGTGTGCTATATGACCATGAAAATTTTCAAATAGGTACAGTGGAGAATTTTTTAGTTGTAGGTCCTCTAAGTCACCCTACCACTTTTGGCCTTAAGGGCTAAAACCTAGTCATGGGGGTTTGAGATAAGTTTGATGGATTTTCATGTTGGAGTATCATTTTATGAGCTTGGATAGTGTGTGGACATCTAACATGATGTGTTATATCCTCTGTTTGATCATATGAGGTGATTCCATGGTTTATCTCTAATAGGCCAAACTACCCTATTAGGTCTCTCAAGAAGCCTTGTGGTTTAGATCTAAAAGTGAGTTTTTATCCATATAACATATGATTGTAAGTACTTGAGCATGCTGGTAGAATTTTCCTTGAATTTTTTCAAGCTTTGGTTGATACTGGAAGTAATGGTTGAGGTGTTTTGATCTTGTTTCCTCAAGATTGGCTCTTGAGTCCTTATAGCCTGATTGAGTAGTTTCAGAGATTAGTCTGGTTCAATGCCTTAAGCCTTGATTTGGAGGTTGAAATGAATTTTTTAAGGTAGAATACATCATGATATTTCCATTTATATACTACTTGTGCCTTGATGAATATTTTAGAGGTGTGAACCAGTTCAGTTTTGAAGACCTAGTTTTGAGACCTTGAAGCAAGTTTGAGCAATGTTATAGAAGAAGCCATTTTAGGGTCTTTTGCCATGATTTGAAGGCTATAATTAGTTTCATGAGTTAGGTTACATAAATAAATTAATTTATGTTTCACTTGTGTCATGGTGATGAGTTTTTATATTCCAAGTCACTCGCTTTCTGAGGGTGATTTTCAGGTGTTCAAGACCTAGAATGAGTTGTTTGCTTCTTGGTGTGCTTCATGGTGTTGATAGTTGTTACAAAGATTCTTATGTTTTTTATTATTTCTAGATGGTTTTCCTAACTTGTGTAAAGGTGGTGAAGTTGTGATGAAGCTGTTATGATCTCTTGGAGTTCATGATTCATTCGTTGGAGTTGAAGACCTTGTTTTAGGCTTGTTTGAAAAACCTTGAGATTGTGTGTATTGTTTGAACTAATGCTGACCTACTTGGGTATATTGGAGTGTTTTATATGCAAAGGTAGGTTTTTTTTTAATTTTTTCCATCATTTTAAATGTATAGCATGAAAAATTGAAATTTTTTGCCATGACAACTAAGCCCACACTCAAAATTCCTTGAACCGGCTAATGTAAACCCACCCTTCAGTAAATATTTGACTATGTAAACCCCCATAATGGCCAAGAGGGATGTGATAAATGGATTTTAAATTTTTTTTCATGTAAAAGTAATTTGGTGGGAATAAATTCATGGGTTCATTGTGATCCACCTTGAAGGAAATGCTCCTAGAGGCCTAAAAATGCCTATTTTCAGGACTTTGACACCTAATGAACATCCTAAGGAGATGAATAAAGAATATATAATGCATAAAATTAGATTATGACCTTATTATGGTATCATTAGAGTCATTTTTGGAAGGGTATCTAGGGAAATATAGGTTTTGGAACAAACTATGCAAGATCAGGCTACTTGTAGCATAATGCATGGAAATGAAAGGAGTAAAAAAGATAGTGATATTATTCTGAATGGTTCATGAGCCTTGGGTGATTTTTTGAAGTGATAAAATACTCATCAGAAATATAATAAGGCCTAATTTAAATTGAATTTTTTTTTGGGAGATTTTGTTGTTAGGATTTTGAGATAATGGCCTGACAGTGCATGTGAAGATCCTCGATCCCAGTGGAGATTAAAATGAACATTATGGGAGTTAAAAATGGATTTGGGACATGATTGAAAAATAAAATTGAATATAATTAAACCCTCTACATTTCCTATGTGATAAGTGTTGACAATTTTTGCACTTGTGCAAAAATGGGCAACTTGAAACTTCGTTACAATGGATAGCATTGGTGAAGTATACCTAATTTAGGGGAGGTTCTTTCAGACAATATTGTTATTGTTGAATTAATAATGATTACATGAAATCTGCAACTATGTGTGTTGTTGCAAAACATATCATATCACATAGTCTATAATTTCATGCTATCTTCAGCAAAAGAACACAAAGCCCCTAAGGACAACTGTGTTACGTTGATGAAGACACCGAATAATAGAATAGATGAAGTGTTAGGTTTTGGAGCAACAATCACGACTGCAGATTATAGAAATCAGAGTTCATTACTGGATGTTATAGGTATTCTTTAATGTTATTTCCTTCATGATTAAGACATTCAATTATATTATTGGGTTGTTTAGTTCATCATACAATCCACATCAGAAAGCAAAAATGCAGAAGGAAATACACAAATCAATTTCACAATTCAATGTTTTATTCATAAGGAATTTCAAATATTCCCACACAAGCTGTGGGATGTAACTGGAAAGTAAAGTAAAACTACTGAAATAAGAGGTACACATGCATGAAAGAGAAAATTAAGGAGTATGAGTGAACCCATCATTTCCTTGGGGTTTATCCTTCAGTTGATGCATCCTCATCTTCAGCTTTGTTCCCTCTTCATCTTCATTGCTGAAAGCATCGTACCTAAAAACATAAATGAGAAAATATCAGTTAAGAGACAGGGTTAATCCATATTCCCATGTTGTCCTAATTCATGCACATGGATCTCTTAATAACAAGAGACATAGATTACTTGAAGATCAAACAATATACATGATTTACTCAATCAGAAAGAAGGAGAGAGAAGAAAAGAAAAACCGTGGACATAAGAAAGGCCAAAAAGACTAAATATTTTCCAACTTTTTTCTCAAGTGTGCAGGTACAGGTTACAACCAAGAAGAAATAAATCATATCTTATAGTCCTCACTATAGATAAAGATTGCAGAGTTTAATAACTTCTATCTTATGGTACATGAAGTAGATGAGTCATAAGTACATGCTGGAATGAAGGAAGAATGCAACTCAAAGTTCAGCAACTATTCTAGGGATAAAAGAATTTGTGGTACAGAACAAAGGAGGGAATTGCAGACAAGAGTACATATTTTAGATTACAACTGAAGAAGAAGAATCAGAATTTAAAGGCTGAAGTTAAATCAAGATAAGATTACAGCTGAAACAAAATGAGAAGGAAATCTAAGAAAATTTTGACAGGGCTTCGCCATGAAAAATGGACATTTACAACTTTCCATCATGTTGTTTTTAACTAATACATGCTTTAAAAGTTGTATGTAAATCAAATAAGTGATACAAAAAAGTAGAAAAGCATGCCATGATCAAGATACCAGTTATTATGTTTCAGTTTCCAACAACAAATCAAGCTTCAATAGAAAAGTGATGCATTATGTATTCTGAATCAGAAAATACATCTATTACAGCTAAAAAAGGGATAAAAGAAAGAATTATGTGAAAATTTTGACAGGGCTTCGCCATGTAAAATGGATATTTTAAATTTTTTTAACACGCATATCAAAGATGTAATAAAAAGGAAATGCAATATTTAAACAAAAAAGAAATGGACTGCACTTTCAGTCATCAAATTGAAGTACTTTGGAGCATTCATTATAGCTTAACAACTAAATAACATGAAGTTTTAAGATAATCCTACAAAGATCAGCCATTTTAAATTGCATTTTTCAGAATAAAGCAATATGAGTGCACAGAAATGCTACCCTTAAAGAAGTACAATATTTAAGCAAAAGAAATAAGATTACAGTATTTCAACGAAGCATCTGAATCAACGCTTATACCTACTAACGGTGTTACAAGAATGAGAAACTATTTACAAAATTCCAGAAGGCCAGTAAGTGCCAGAGAATACAAATACAAAAGTTCCAAAAAAGAACCAACAACTACAGGAACATATATGAAATACAACAGTGACTGTATTAGAGCTTCAGAGGCCAAGGACAAATTATGAAGCTCATCACAATCACCGGAGTGTTCAAATAAATGTAATTTCCTTCTACAAGCTAGAAGAACAGAAAATACCAGACCACAGTGTTCCAACAGAAATGGGAATTGTATTTAACATTTTGAAGCTATAAGTATCAAGGATTCAAGTAAACATTATGAGTATGTTACAACTATCATCTCCAAAGTTAAAGAATGTAATAAAATGTTTAAGTATTGGAGTTTCCAAGACCAGAAGATAGTTATACTTAGCTCTTAAAATGCCCAAACATATGGCTCAAAGTAGGGAATCAAAACCACAGACTCAAAATGACAAAGCTGAGCCAACCAGTTTTCTCATAATCAAGATCTAAAACAGAGAAGATCAAAAGGTTGCTTCACAAAATAAGGAAGACTTATGAGTTTTAAAAAATACAATCCCATATGCTTTGAAGTGAACAAAACTCAAGAATTACAAGAAGTAACTCTCATTCAAGAATAGAGTGGTATTCCTAACAATGGACAAAATTTCAAAGAAAACCCAAAAGCACGAGCAACCCATAAATAGAAATAGAAGAACATGCAGGTTTCGAATTCACGATCAATTTTTGTTCCAATTTTTCAACATCAACCGAGAATAGAATGAATCTAAGTACAAAATGATTAGAAATCAATGAAGATTACAAATCCAGGTCATTAATCAAAAACCCATTAATGGGTATCAAGAAATCAGAGTAACAGACAAAGAACTCGCCATTTATAATTGAATAGTCGAAACTTTTGAGCAAATGAATGATGAAACAAGAAATCCATATGCCCATGAGAAGTTTCAAACTCGGGATTCAAGGAGGAGCAACCCAAAACGGTTTTTAGCTCAAGAAATCCCCAAAGGAACCACGTGACCATAAAAAATGCAAAGAAAAATGAGTATCATTTTTGGAAGTCAAAATGGCAAAGACCAAGTAATAGGGAAACTTAGGAGATCAAGAAACTTACCATCCTCGTCAAAGAATGGTGCCAATTGCACAGTCCAGAACTAAAATTATTCAACAATGGTGGCCACTCTGGATGGAAAGCTAATGAAAGCTCGTAAGTGACCAAGGCATGGCCATAAAATAAATCAAGAAGCTTGAGCTCATTGACCCCACAGACAGAGGCTGAAAAACAAAGTCCATTCCCAGAAATACAAAGAAAGTGAAACCTACAGAATCCTCACATAAGCTTCACAAGACACTTAGAATCTTTGTGAGGAAAATCGAGCTCGAACCCACAAAATGGTGACCGCATCGAGGAGAAGTGAAAAATTAGCTCACAAAAGTTCCAAGAAAGGATCTAATAGAGAGATCATGACAGTGGTGATAAACTACACAACTACCTTGCTCAGAAAACTTAAAATAGAAGCAGAATGGCAGAACAAACTCAGAGCTCGAAATAATCAAAATGGTGGCCATAAAACCCTACAGAGAGTTCAAGAACTGAGCTCAACAAAGAAACAATGACGATACAAATGCCTGATAGAACATAGAGCCATTTTTGTAGGGGAGTCGAGTTCAAAAAACTTCAACAATGGCGTCAAGCCGAAAATTTTCCAGGGCTTCGCCCACATGCCAAAAATCCAAAATGAGTGATCATTAGGGTCAAGTGATCTTTACCATGCAAACTTGAGAGATGAGTTAAATAAAACTCAACCACAGTCAGAGAATCAAAGATAGAGAAGGAAAAGTACCAAGATCAACGCTCAGGGATTTATCCCCAAGTTCGAAGCAAACCATCATGGTTAGATGTCATTACTATGCCAAACTCCAGGTCAGAAACCCTAACCATGAGTTAAAGATCCACGGTGGAGATCAGACCACAATACAAATAATCAATGGCTACCAATGATCGTTTACCAAATTTGAAGTAAGTGCCAATTATGTTCAATGCCACTAACCATATTAAATGCCAAATCAAAACCCTAATCAAGGATTAGAAGATCAATGATCAGAAATGAAGTAAGTCAGAGGATCAACGACCGACGTTGGATTTAGCTTATCAATGCAGACCCAGGGTTGCAATTAACTCGACCTGAGTTCAATACCACCGACCAAACTTTCAAAGGGGTGAGTCATCGTGGCGGAGGGGTGAGCTTCATTAAAAACATTATTTCTATTGACTACAGTTGCCCCATATAACCAAAAACAATAATCATCGTTATCCAACTATGTAAAATCCGACAAGTATACCATATGCAATGATCAATCGAAAAGGGGGGCCGAATAATCAAATAATGATTATTATCCAAACCATGGTCTAAGAGACCCATGTATCAAACCAAAGACACCAATAATGCCATGTTTAAAAGGATTCAAACCATGATTAGTATATGCCATGTTAAGGGAGGCCCAATCAATAACATGCCTGTCATGATAAGATAGAAGACAAACTGGAGCATGAGCACATGAACATAGGTGGTCCCCACAAGAGGTAAACATTATTTTACTTACATGAGATAATATTTCATATGGTCACAAAGGTTAGATGTGTTAACATCATATGCATCAAAGGATCATGCAATGTAGATATCAACCTCAGGACTTGAGCTTGGAGGTGGTCCCCATCAAGTGGATATTTGGATGAATTATTTTGCAAAGTATTGCAATTAATGTAATTAATTTTGCTCACTCACAGGGAGTATTTTTGCATGCTTTCACAAGAGGACAGATCAGCAAGAGGACAAAATATGTATGCACTAGGAGAAGACTTGCTCATCAAGAAAGATTTATTATTAGTAAATTATTCACCCATGCTTTTCTTAAAAATAGAACAGTCAACTGTAGTTTGACTGTGATGTAATCAAAGGCTATTAATGCATCTTTGTATTAGTTTGCTTTATTTTATTCCTTTATTTATTAATAAATAAAGGATAAAAAATAGAATGCATGGGTGAGTACAACCTTAGTATATTTTTAGGAAGGGTGGGTGAATCAAATTTTCTATATATTGTGTGCCTTAGCAAAGCACAAGAGGGGGAGGAATTTTAGATACAGGAGTGCTGAAGCAATTTTCTGCCAGTTTTTCCTTTGAATGTGAAGTATTTTCTGCCTTTCCAATTATTTACAGTCTTGTGTATGTTTCCATTAATCTTGTGAATGTTGAATTCCATGATTAATCATCTTACCCTATTGCAAATTTAGTAATTTCTGCATGATGTTAATGTGTATGTGTAACTTAGTAGTATTGTTGTGATTTTATCCCTCAATACATCAAAGTGTTTACCCTTAATTATCTTTAGAAAATTGTTGGCCTGTGCATCAGAAATTCATTCCATATCAATTGTGCATGTACTCAGTCAAAGACCTCATACAAGTTTGGTGTATCACCTCAGTTTTAATTTCATTTTACAGTCATCTTTCACCCTTAAACCCCAAAAAATTAGTTTAGGATACATCAATAAGGAACCGACCTTGATACCGAAGACTCACCTCAAAATAGGTATACCCACAGACCTGAGGTGTTTCCATTGTATCTACAAAAGAGGGAGATAAAATTTGCAAGCTTAGAACACCTACAGCCATCTCTCTACAGGGTGCACTTTTGAGAGATAACAATAAGTTTTAAAAAATATAATTTTCTTTCTCGTGGCAGTTTGACCTTCCGGGAATTGCTCGTGAGCATGATAAAAAAAGGGGGTAAATTTTGAATTTTAGGAATAATTGACTCTTGAAATTGGTATTAATGATCTCATCAGGTATTTTATAGTCAAAATCGTATAAATTTTTTTCATGAAACTCTCAGGGAATCTCTAGGGGAAAAGACTCACTCTGTAGGGTCTTATTTTTGGCATCTGTTGGTGAAGGTGGACTTACTAAAACTATCCAGGTCACACTTTCACACCTTGGATGAAATTTTTCACCATTTCACTTGGTACAAAGTTCCATGGGGTGTAAAAATTTTAACCACATGGTGAGGAGTGATGGGAATAAGTCTTTTGTCACTTAAGTGACTTGTTTGGGTGTTAGGTGAGTGTTATGCACTCACATGCAATTTTTTCCCCATCCACATGTTCCAATGCCCCGTGGTGAACTTTTAGATCCTTATTTCACCTTTTCATCTGGTGCAAAATTTCAATGGGTGCAAAAAAGTGTGACCCCAAAGGGGATGAAGTGTTTGCGTCACTTAAGACATGACTTACATGGTTAGGTGCACCAACTTAAAAATGTCCCCTCCTCCATGACAACCTGACCCATGGCACAATTTAAGATCCTGATTTCAAATTTTTACCTAGTGAAAAATTTCATTAGGTGCATAAAATTACAACCCCTCACAATCTTTCTCTCTTCCATTGCTTAAGCTCATGACTTGCTCACTAGGAAATAGTTGACAACTCACTCCATTTCACAATCCAATCCCACTCTTCATGTTGGCTGATCCCATGCCTAATTTTGAAAGGATTACTAAATTTTTTCACTATTTCACCACTTAACAAATGTGTTAAGGTGCAATGGAGGCTCCCGAACTAATTTGGAAAGTATTAACCCTCTCTCAACTCGGATTAGTGTGTGAGTGTGCAAGTGGGTTAAAATGTTGCTTAACCATCGTTCAAGTTAAAATATTTAAATCATAATTGTGTGTTTTTGGAGCCATTTTTCTTAACTCCCCTTCTTATATTTTTGTTATACCTTTTCATGCTCTAATCTTGCTAAGAAACCCCATACCCGAAATGGAAAAAATGCTCATATCTCACTCATTTTCACTTTGTTTTTCCTTAAAAATTTTCTGAAAACTCCATTTAAAAACGCCTTTAGGAAGATCCAAGACTCATCCCCATTGATCCCCTAGTTCTTTTATAGCACCCACCTATACATATCTTCCCAAAAAGGTTTCCTTTTCAAATTCTGAGAGATCTGGAGGAGAAAATCACTTGAAATTTGGAGCAAACACTCATGGTGAAATTCCTAATCCAAAAAGACAATTTTCACTCCAACCCGACAACCAAAATACCTAATTATATTTTTATTAATTTGGAATATGTGCATTACTAAATATATTAATTTTGGTAATAAATAAGAAACCTACTAAAATCCTCAGTGCAAACCTCAAGTTTAGGACTCCAAAACTAGAAATTGGGAAACTAGGAAAAATTGGTTAAATTTAGCAGGTCAAGGTGAGGTGTTACTTGCTAAAAATATTAAGTGACCAAATGAAATCCAAAATTTTCATACACTCTTATCTCATCATTCCATCACTATTTCAGAAAACCATGAAGATCAAATACACTGGATATGAGTTTTTTTTACTTTGTCTATTGAATATCTACTAATAGGAGACAGTGATGTTGCCCACCTGGATCTGGAAGAAATGAGAAATCAGATGATGAATGAAGTAAGAGAACCTACAGATGAAAATATTATTTCCAATCAAATTTTCAAGGTAGGAGGTCATCTGCTCTCAGTCCATAACATTGAGTTGGTCTTGGCCCGTGTTAAACAAGATGACCCTACCTCCCTAACAATCACTGCGGAGGACAACTCACTTTTGGCGGTCTTGACTCCGAAGGTAATCTCAAGTTGTCTCTAAATTATAACTTATAGCAACATTTTGATAATCACAAAATATTTCACAACTCAAAAGTGGCTCAGGAAAAACTCCTATTTGCGAGGGATTATGGTTGCTCCTGGTTGAAACCAGGGAGAAAACCATCAAGGCTTCCAAAATCACTATCAAGGAGTGAGTTTCACGAAGCTTACTCAGATGCCATTATCTTGCTAAGAATGGTAATGGGTGAAGAAAATACCATGGATTTCTAGGACTCGATGGCTCAATTCATGCTCAGAATCATGGAGGGAAATCAAATGATAGATTAAGGCAAGATCATCAGTGACAATCTACACTAGCATTTGATGCAACTGTTCACTACAAAGAGATTCACGATGACATCCTATCTAGTGTATTCCCTCGCATACACTAGACCATATAAGGGATTTTCCATTGCTCATAATGTTCCTTAGAGAGCTCCTACCTTTAAAAACCACAAGAAAATCACTTTCAAGAAGAGAAATGTCCATTTCACACGGGTGAATGATACATTCACCATGTTCATTATCTAGATCCTAGAAGGAAATATTGAAATAATATTCTCTCCTCATGTAACTAAGTTGATTGATAAGTATGGGTGTCACTTCACGCATTTTCACAAATTCACTTACATGAAGGTAAGTGGCTTTGATCTTTCTTCACTCAAGTTACCTAAGTATCCTAGTGACAAAATCATCTTGGTAGAGCTTTGCAGGTAAATTTCTCAAGTGCATCTCAAGTGCAAATGTTCAAGGAATAAAGGAATTTCATTCCCCATATGACTTAGTGTCTTCTCTTGAAAAAGTGTAGCAGATGCCACAAACATCGAGACCTCCCTGGCTATGTTTCACTTGTTTACATATGTTCCTAGGCCTAACTTTGACATGAGGAAAGACCTTGATTCTTTCAATTTTCTCGGATTACAACACATTCCAAAATTGGAAGACTATTGTACTTGTGCGGATGATCTTAAAGTCAAGGAAAGAGACTAGTTGAGGATGACTGTGGAGAAGATGGAAGTGTTTAGGTTTTATTAGTTCACTAGAGGAGTTCAAGAAGGCGATTCCAAGTTGTTTGATCAAGAGTAACAAGAAGTGACATCATCTCCCTTCCTCCTCCCTCATGGAGTGTTCGTGAAGATGGAAATATCAAAGAGTGGACCAAAGTGGTGATTCAAATATCAAGGGATTGGTTCATAAGGAAGAAGGCCTCTAGTGTGGAATAAGGCACAACATCAACCTTTCTTAGGAAATCCTCACACTCATCATCTCTCAAGGATCATGAGAGAGCGACTGGTTCATCTCATTCAAATAGGACCTACAAGAGGAAGGTGGTGGGAATCAAGAGCACTAAAGCTTCACCTCCCATGAAGTCTCATAAGAAATCCAAGATCGGGGCTGAACAAGTTCAAGAGGAAGAAGAGAAAGTTGAAGAGTTGGAAAAAGGAGAGATTAACCCCTCTCAATATCTCATGCATCAAGTGGATCCAAGTGTCTCATTTGAGGTGGTTGAGTTAGCTCATAATGAGCAATAATCAGTCCCAAAAATGGTAACAGATCTCCCTAACATCTTGTCCACACCATTGGATTCATTCCTAAGGGTCTGTGACTTTCTTCGCAGAGAATTAAGAAAGCTAAAAAGTCAAAGAAAGCACACACTACCTCAAAATTATACACTGAGGCTTTTGGAGCTCAGTTTTTAGAAGTTGTAAGATATAAAGTGATAAATCCTTTAGAATAAATGACTTCCAATGATTATTAGATGACTAGGGTCTCACTTTGTTATTCTATGCATGAGGATGTCGATCATCTTTTCAAAGAATACTCAACTAGGATACTGGAGAAGAACAAGGAATATAAATAAACTATTGATCAATTGGAGAAACATGTGAGTACCTTGTCTTCATATGTATCATCATTCTTGGAAATAGGATCATCATCCTTACCTCTAGTTTATATGATATCACTCATCAGTATATTCAACCCATAGGCTGTCAAGAAAGATCAAGGATTCACAATGTAGGGGAGATCAAATGACAAGTAGGTGGGGAAAATCATTGAAAAGGGGAATGTGGTTCTGCCCGAGATCCTCTCTGTTCTACTTTGTCTCATGTAATATCTCAAGAATCAAATACACCAGAGTGAAAATGGAAAAGGAGAAGATGATATGGGATATTGTTCTCTCATTAACCTCCGAAATGGGGAGCCTTGAATCCTCATTCTTGATTTGAAAAAATGTGTTCTCGGACCCAGCTGAGAACTTGTCTCCTATTTGGTTCCGCACCATGGATATAAGGTGTGATGTACTAAAATGTGCTTTTTTAGAGCTTGAGGAGTGTGATAACAATGCTCAAGGAATTATTGAAGATCTTACCAACTGTGTAGAAGAGCTTGGGGCCCCTCATATCAATGAAAACACATCTTTGGAAGATCTCATGACTCCTTTTCAAGAAATGGTTTGGAAAGAGGTAGGAGATCTCTTATCTTTCAACGAGGAAACCCTGGAGTCACTCACAAAAATCTATGGCTCAATTTCAATCATTTTTCGATATCATAAAAATTGGTTCACTTAGTGGAATAGGCTAAGCCACATTTCAGAGACTTATATCAACACATTGGATTATGTGAGCATCCCTCAATCAGATAAAATCACACATGTAGCTACCTATTTTGTTAGAGAGGTGACAAGACTTGAGTTCAAGCCAATTGAATTTCCACATGAGGCATTAGAGGTAGAATATTCATCATAGGAGTGGTCCTCATCAAGCAGTGGAGCTACTTCATTCTTTTCCATTCTCTTTCTCCTTCTTCTATTCTCAATCTTCTTCTACTTCTTTCCTTCTAATTCTTCATTGTGTGTAATAATGATTTTTTTTCTTATTTATTAAAGTGACTATGTAATATTTGTGCAATGTAAAATTCCCTTTTGAAATTGTAAAAAGGGGATTGATTTTGTCTTTCCTAATGGCATTTGAAAATTCACTTGTAATAGGAATATGAAAAGTCATGTAGGGGGTAGATGAAGATATGGATTGTAAAGCTATAAAAGGAGATTACCTCCTCATTGTAAAGGGATGGTAATTCTTGTTTACTAGATCTCATTGTATTTATAGAAGTAATGGAATTCAATTCTCATTCTATCTCCATCTCAACTTGTACTCTGTTAGCATTGTAAATTGTGTAACATGATGCAATAAAACTTTATGTTTCTTGTTGATTGTTCCTCTTTCTTTGTGAATTGTTTCTTCTTATTGATGCAAGTGAAATGTTTTGATTTTAATGGAATGAACTCAACTATGATATTTGTTGATTAAAATCCCCCTCCTATTTCCCTCTCCTATCTCTCTCACTAATAAATTTTCCTCTCTTGTATTCCATACAAGAAATTTCCACATGTTTAGGGAAGTATTCATGTGTGATCCCCGGTCTTTGGGCCACCCCAGAAATTAGTTTAGATTATTTTCATTTCCTTGATTTTAATAAATGGAGTTTCCCTATTCAAGTAGAGGGACCTAGTCCTAAAGCGTTGGTGAAACCTCACAATTTTTCCACACAAAAAATTATTTCACCAAGAGTTTTCTATGACCAAACTTAATGGTCTTATCCAACATGTGGTTGTTATAAGAAAGAGTCATGTATATAAATGAGTTATAATGAATCACTTGTACTAGTTGAGTGTGAGAGGATGTAATCAATCTAGTGGAGGTGAGAGATGAGGATATATGGGTCAAGGACAAATTTGAGGAGAGGCATGAAGATTTGAGAAGAGTTGAGGAGTAGGTACTAAAGGTCACTTGACCTAATCAACTAATGAAGGACCATATTTGAGTGAGTAAGGGGAGAGGGAATTTTTAGAGGGTTTAGTGTGTATGGAGCTGAATATGTGATCACAATATGTTGTAGAAGCAACAATACCTAAGTGATCTTCTTCATCAAGTGATTGAATGGGTACTTGATCATCTTATAGGGTAATAACCTCCTTGTATAGTGGGTGTTATACTAAATAGGGGTGGGTGCTCATTTTGAAGTGGTTCCTTCACTAAATGAATCTTGTGTGACATGTGATATTTGTGAAATTTCTTTGTTATGAGTAATATTAGTAGATGTTTCAATGGCTTTTCTTCCCCTTGAGGGTTTCCCACTTTACATCTAGTGTTCTTGTGTCTTGCACTTATGGATGGTTGTAACACACTTAATAAGTTCACAATTGATTATGTGTGATGAATGGTTAATTTAAATGATGAATTTATGACATGGTAAAATAAGTTAAAGTTTTTGTATGATTAGTTCACCCCCGAGTCTTTTGTGCTTCTAACAATTGGTATCAGAGTGAGGTCCTTGTGAAGAAAGTTTAACAAATAGAAAGATATCCTAGAAGCACAATGGGAAAATAATTTAATTTTGATACTTCATTAGTGACCTTGAAAAATAAGTATGAAATTTAAGAGTCCCTAATCCATGGATTGCAAGAGAAAATCAATTGTATGGAGGTCAAGCATGGTCAATAAATCAAATGGTATGAATCACAAATTGAGAGTGCGATAAAATCCCTAAAGGTAAAAGAAGAAGCTTATATCAGGTATGAAGATGAGTTGAGTTCCTTGAAAACAAAGTTAGAAAACTAAATTAACAGGTTTAATATTTATGAAAGATTAGAAAAGAGCTCTGAGGCTCTAGATGGGATCTTGGATAGTCAGAGATCAAATAATGATAAAATAAACCTATGCTTCAAAGGAGAGCATATGGAGAATTATGAAGGTAAAAAGGTTAGACCAAGTACTCAAGAAAACATGAAGGAGACCAAGAAGGAAAAATTACGAATCTCTAACCTTGTTAGAAAACCCAATGCAATGAGGTGTGTTTCTTATTTCAATAGCTATTTATGTAATTGTCATGGATTTGGTCATAGAGCTAGAGATTGTAAGAAGATTTCCTCAAAGAATGAGTACTCATAGAGTTATGAAGGTTCTTTCAATGGCCAATGTCATTGATATTGTGAATTTTGTCATAAGGCAATAGATTATGGTTAGAACCTCAGTTCATATCAGTCTAGAGGTATAAATGGTGTTTTGTGATACAATTGTCATAAACAAGGTCATGTTGCTAGATTATGTTATCAAAACAAATCATCAGAGTACAAAAATAGGTTTCAAGCTCCTAAAAGGTAATATAAGAAGGTGTTTAAAAGGAATACCATTCCTAAAAGTGAGTATAAGTCAGTCATGTCTAATTCTATGGATAAAAAGGATGATTCTAAGCTTGAGGATACAAGAGAAGACCCAAATCCTATCACAAATATCAAGGAGAAATATAAACAAGATCATGTGGTATATAGTTTAGATCCATCTTCTAGAAAAGGTGAAGTGGTTGCAAAAATTATTGACAAGGCCATGAAGGAGGAAATCAGTATTTTCAAGCCTAATATAAGTCATAGAGGACTACTAGACATAATTTTAAATTAATATAATCATATGTGTTTATTAGGTCTTTGATAAAAAAAATGAAGGGATTGCAAATGAGATTATCATGCCTAAAAATTCATTTAAGAAGGATCAGATGACTTAAAGGGTAATTGCAAAATAGATAAAAAAAGGATAGAGTCCTTGGGCTCATTTGATGACTACATACTATTTTAGTACCCTAAGATGAATGGGTGTCTTCAATATGATTCTTGAAGGAATTCATATCTCACGAGAAGTAATGTCGATACATTTTCATGTTGAAGGTATGTAGTTTCTAAGGAAATGTATTATTTTATCTTGTGTCATTCATGATGTGTTTGCTCTACTAAGGAAGTAATTAGGTATGCCTTGTCTATTCTCATTCAGTTTATCAAGTCATGTTTAGAAGTGTCAAAAGGTTCATGTTGTCCTTAAAGGGTAATAAAGTTATGTTTTTATTCATGGTGTGATCCATTTTGTTTTAGCATGAGAAAAATTCGGATGACATTTGAGGTGAAAGGTCATAATTCTATGATAGTCAAGATCAGCTATTTCAGTATTGACAAGGTATACTCTTGATCAGTACATCAAATCTTGTGAAGGAGTGTGTATACATTTAAAGGCATGTGTATCTACTTAGAAGGGCCCCTGACATTTTTGATCCATCAAAGGTGTGTTTGTGTTTTGCATTGTTATGTATCATTCATCAAGAAGTTTGTGTTACCGAGATGTGTGAGTATTGATAGTTAGAATTTTTTGTTGCATTTTGTCAATATTTCCTTGGTATCTTGAAGTTTGTGTCATCTCATGTGTGTAATTGAAAGTGTTTCTCAATGGTATATGTCCTTTTCGTCATTCAAAAGGATCTAATGAAATCTTAAGAAGGATTGATCTCAAAAAATGTGCTATATGACTATGTAAGTGATTTGAAGCCAGAGGTTGTTATGTATTTTGTTTAAAGACGTAAGAAGACTCTTGAAATACCTAGTCATATACCAAAGGTATGAGAGGTTGAGTCACAGTTGTGTGTTCTAAACCAAGAGTGATAAAGATGAAGGTCAAAATTAAAGAATACAGGTCTAGGAAGTTGGATTATATAGTGAGAAGACCTTATTTAGGTATGTATCTCCTAAAAGATAGCAATAAAGACAGGAAGGTGAAATTTATGAGGGAATAAATGAATTCAAGGTCAAAATATGGTTTTCTAGGATCTGAAACATAGTCTTAAGGTCTAAGCATTCATGATTACCTAGGATTGTGTATTATCCCAAGGAGATCAGAGATATGACATGAATTTTGAGCTATGATTAAGGTACTATCATGATGGAATGACATGTTATTTTTGCATAAAAGTGTGGTGAGTAGTTTTTGATGTATAAGAGGTTCAAGACTAGATGAAGATGGTTTCAGTATGGGCATAATGCTTCAAATACCATACTCAGGTTGTGGTGTCACTGATCTTGTTGAAAATAAGGGCAAGGTACATATGAATAAATGAAGAGACTCCTGAAGGATCTCTTAAAATCTCATCTGAGGAGTTTCTTTGTGATTGAGTGTTCTCAAGATTATTATCTCTTGCAACAAGTTGATTTTTTATGTCTATGATTGTACAGTAGTACCGTGGACAATATCAAGAAGGCTATATGAATCTTGTTATCAAGATATGTCTAAGGAACATCAAATTTTATAGATTTATTAGTTGATTGAAAGCATTCTGAAAGGGGGAGCTAGTCATATGCTCAAACAACTATGTTAACATGAAAATAAGGCATGGAACACTAAAATATTGTTTCTGAACTGTGATGTTGAAGAAGACCTTTCTCCATGGTTGTTGCTCAAGGTATGTGACCTCATATTTGCTTTGATTGTTATTATATTATGGTATGATGTCAGGTGGAGCATCAAGATGGTATTTCATATGTTGTATTTGCTTCTATTGCAAACAAAATTTTGAAAATTTGGTCTGAAGGAGTGCTTTAGGGCTCATTGTCCTAAATGATGATATGCTAAAGATTAGAGGTAGAACTTGTGGATTTATCATGGTACATGAATAGAATATGGTGTATAACATGTATGAATTCAAAATATAATGAATATACTCTTAGGGGGAGATGTGTGCAAGATCATATTAGGTCTACGGATCTCCTACTACAGTGTTGAAGTAAATAAAGAGAGTACAGTCCAAGGGGGAGCTTATGAGCAAGTAATTTTGTTTTAGCATTGTTGTGAGTGTGTCATGTCAAGTTATTTTTTCATGTCAAGTTGCAGCCTTTTTCATTATATTTTAAGGGGGAGAGTTAGATCAGAAACATGACTTTTGATTCATGTATGTGTTTTCCTGTTTGGTTACTATCAATGTTTTTGATGATGGTCACTATCAATGATAAAGGGGGATATTGTTGGACATTATCTCTATGGTTGTCATTTATTTCAAGTGGTACATTGATGGAAAAGGGATTTTAAGGTTTCATAGGTGTCATAAGTGTATCCATGAGGTGTCAATCAAGGTTAAGCTTGAAGGTTGATTGGTAGTGTCTGGTTTTGGTGAATTTTTTTTGGTGTCTTGGTGTAGACACAAAATCATGCACTTTGAGTCATTATTTAGTCCCAATCTCATACTACTATTCATATGGTTCTTAAGTGAAAAGAGTAATAATTAACCCATGTCTTTGGTCATTTTAACATTGCTTGTTGTCGTATTTTCAATCTTACACTTGCACTTTCCCAGTCTAAATTTGTATTCTGTGTGTTTCCTATTTCTGACTAGGGCACCAGGCAGGACGGGGGCGCTCTGGTTGCCTCTGGGGCACCCTGATCCTCTTTGCACTTTACTCTCACCTTTTGGGAACTTTCTATCTGTTTGAGATTTCTATCTTTTTGGTGGTCAGTCTTTTCAAGGTTGATTACAAAATTAGAACAAGAGAACCATATAAATATAAAATTATGTGACCATAATGAGGGACCAAACACTAAACATCTACTATCACCATCTAGAGTTGCATCCATCAAAGACATCTAAAGCTACATTTACATCCATCTAGATCCATCATAAAGCAAATAAGGTTGGTTTATCTGCATCACACTTCATAAGAGGGGAGTCTATTGTTTCCATGCACACATTTACTACATTTTACATCGAGTTATTTACTTTCTACTTCGCAAAGTGTGATTGGCACAAGAGCAACCTAGGTCATGATTTGCACACACACACACCTAGAACTACATTGGGTCTGATATGTAGTGCAATGCTCAGTTAGTAAGTCCACCATTATGGCCACTGAGGACAGTCAAACCCCTCCATACACATATTTATTTTTTATGGTTTTGATGCTTTTTTGGGGACTTACAAGTGATTCTTCCATCTCCTATTCACAGCGACATTCAACTCGGTTCATAGACATTAGTGCGACATGAAGCAAACACAAGTAAACATCCAGTGACACTCTAGAGGAGGTTTCCTAGCCATCTTCATGGACCATGGCATCCATGGGTGACCCTATCCCTTTTCAGGCACCCCATTCTGGTTAGACAACACAAATTTGCATTTTCTTGGGCTTCTGTATGACGGTTTCCTCCTCCTGTTCACCTGGGTTACACTGCGACAAAGTATCGTGACAACATCGAATCAGCTAAGGCTTTTCTGAACCCTTCTTGCACATTAGGGTTTCATATTTTCTAGCTTTTTTTTTTGGGTGTATTTTGGTATTTTATCATTTCGTTTATCCAGTCATTTTACTGCTTCTATAACATTAAATTACACTAGAATATTTTTATTTTAGTTAATCACTTGGCATGGTCTTGAGCATGGTGTAAGCTAGTATGGTCATGATATGATTCAAAAAATTTGGTATGAGGCCTAACATAGTCAGAGTGATTTTTAAGAGGTTTTAATGAGCCCGAAAGAGGTTGCCATGATTAGTTCATGAGAAGTATGTATTGAGTCAGGTCGTTCTAGGTCTTGTTCTTGACCTAGTCCAAGAAAGATGAGCTGGAAACATGAAGTATGTAGCAAGGAAGTATGATATAAGCATGTTTGGAGCATTGAGAGATTGCATAACATGTTTGGATGATGTATCAGGTCATACTTTAGAGGTTTGGTGCATGTATGAGGTCATTTTGAACCAAGTTCTTAAATACTAATCAAGTAGACATAGGTAAGTCATGTTGGATGTAGTGATATAAAAGGAACAATAACCAGATCATACCAAGCCAAGAACTCAAATGCTAATCAAACACCATGATCAATAAGATGAAATCAATTTGCCAAAATAACTTTACATAAAACATTTGAAACAAATGAGCAGCAATATCATATATTATTATAGAACTCAATGAAATACAATGAGAATGGGCCTTACTTATATAGGCAAGGAATAAAAACCTAAGAACCAATCAAAGTCGTAGATTAAGCCTTAAATCAAAGAAAGAACTAGTCATCAAGGATCTAGTCAATACCATATATCAAGAAAATAACTATACCTAACAACTAGATAATATCTCCTAACATCTAAATAAGATAAAAGAAATATCCACACACATAAGTGGGTGAGGATAAATACAATAAAGGTAAATAAAGTACCTAGGTGAACATGGGCTAAGGTAAATACCTATTCTAATACCCTCCCTCAAGTGAAGCTAGGGGCCCAAAATAAAAGTGGTATATCCACAGTATGAGTCCCAGCAACTAGGCCTGATCGGATACTCATGTACAATGTATCCATGAAGAAATATCAAACCAAAAGAAGGAAAGAATCATGTTAGAAGGAAAGAGAAAGAAGAATAAGAATAAGAAAGATGTTCTCATGAACACCCCCAAGAAAAAATTCTAAAACCCCAAGCATGTCACGCAACTCAAGGTAACAAGGTGATGCAAAAGGCTTTGTAAAGATATCTACAACCTGCTACTGAGTCAGAATGTAATCCAAGCAAATAAATTCATCCTTAATGTGATGATGAATAAATTGGATGTGTATCTTAATATGCTTGGTCTGTTGGTGCTCAACTGGGTTGTGAGAAATGTGAATTGCACTTTGGTTGTCACACCAAAGTACAGTCGGTGAGTCCTATAGGAATCCAAACTCTGTCAATAATTGTCGAAGCCACAGAATCTGCTGACTGATTATAACTGTTGCCATGTACTCTACCTATGAACATAAAAGTGCAATAGCTTGTTAATTTTTGCACACCCAAGCAATTGGAGAAGAACCAAGACCAAAAAGATAACCAAAAGTGGAACGCATGTCATCAATAGAACCTGTCCAATTTGAATCTGTATATCCAACCAACTGAGTAGAACCCCTATAGTAGTAGGTGTTTAACTCCAACCCCCTTTCATTTTATTTTGTGGTGAAGACGAGCATTTAATTTATTTTTAGTGGCAACTAAAATAAATAACAGAGAATAAACTTGTAAAGCTTGTATCTTTTGATTGACAACTCAGATTTGAGTGTCGTATTTTGCAAAAGTGTTAGTTTTTCGATGCTCTTTCCATTGGAAATATTTATTTTTAGAATCACACTATAACTATAAAGTTCCATATCATAACACACACTCATTATAAAGTGCCAAAATCGGGGGGGGCTCTTGTTGCATTGCTTGGGGGTCTTATTGCATTGCCTGGTTTTTGCATTTCTTTTGGTGATTTTTAAAATGGCCTCTACTTCTGCATTAGATCATGTTGAGCCATTATTAACACATAATTACCACACATGGAAACCAAGAATGGAAACAATAATCAAGCGGAAAGGATTATGCTTTAACTTCTTCAGAATAACCAATGTTCACTAGAAAATATGAGAAAGTTTAGTACCATTGCAAATTTGATGAGTGCATTGGTTTGATAGGAACTTATGTAAGTGACAATATTTTGTTTCATTTGGAAGAATGTGACTCTCCATTCAAAATATGGGAGAAATTAGAAGATTTATTTTGTAAGGTGGATCATATGAGAGCCATGCAACTTGAAATTGAGATCACCTCTCTTAAACCTAAATATTTTCCAACAATTATAGACTATCTTACCAAATTCAAGCATTTGTTGACACAATTGAAGGGGAGTGGAAAAGATAAGAAAGATGAAGAGTGTGTTTACTTGATTCTATCTAACTTGAGAGGACTATTCCAATTTTTTTCTTCTACATTTTTCTCTAGCATGGATGCCTTAGGTGATACATTCAAAATGTCTGACTTAGAAATATTTTGTGAAAGACTTACTAGGGAAGAATCCAAATTGTCTCACCTTGAGTATTTCACCTCTCAAAAGGCATTAGTTGCATCTAATCCTAAGGGAAAGGGAAAACGAAAAAGTAAAACCAAATCCACCCCTACTCCATCTCAAAGTGCTCCTAAACCGAAAGAAAACAACTCTAAACCCAAAAAGTCTTCTAAATCCAAGAATAAGTCTATCCTTTCAAGCTCATTTTTTGGGGTATTGATCAAGAAGAGTATAGGTTTTATAAGCGAATGCAAGCCTTAGAGGATGCAATCAAGAAAGACAAAACTTATATCTCCACACCACCTCCTTCTAATCAACATGGAAAGATACTTAATGTTGTTGGGAGATCTCAGTCACCACTTGCAGAAAGTTGGGTTATTGATTTTGGTGCTTCTCATCACATGACTTCTTCCAAGGAGTCTTTTGTTTCTCTAGGTTTGAGTTCTAATTACAAAATTGAGGTTGGAGATTCTTCATTTCTTTCTTTTGAGGGAAAAGGTGATATACACCTTAATCGTGGTAGTATCTAAGATGCACTGTATGTTCCAAACATCGCCACAAATTTTCTTTTTGTATATCAAATTTTTCATTCTGGTTAAGGAAAAACAGTGACTTTTACACCACATGGGACAAAAGTACGAACTTCATTGGAGCCTCATTCACTTGTAGCTCAAGGTATTGTTGATCATAGTTCTAGACTATATCACTTTGAGGGTTTTGATGACACTTCCTCTATAGGGACAAGATTGGTTTCTCATGTAGATTCAGAGAGTAAGCTTTGGCACAAGATATTTGGACATCTCAATTATAGATATTTGAAGGATTTGAGCACTCATGGTATGGTAGATGGTCTTCTTAGAGTTTTTTGTCTTGAGGGATTTTGTCATGGTTGTGAATTAGGGAAAAAACACCAAGATCCTTTTCCTAAGAATTTTTCTAAGAGAGTTTCTTCACCACTTGAGCTTGTGCATAGTAACTTGATGGTTTTTCCTACCCCCTCTTTCAATGGAGCTAACTATGCACTTACATTTATTGATAATTTCTCGAGGCATACTTGGGTTTATTTTCTAAAGTACAAAAGTGATTTTTTTTCACACTTCAAAGTCTTCAAGGCTTTGGTCAAGAAACAATCTTCTAGTTGTATAAAGAATCTTCGTACTGATAATGGGGGGAGTACTTCAGCAATGAGTTTTATGAATTTTTGGCAACTCAAGGCATTATTCACCAACATTCTATTCCTCATACTCCACAACATAATGACTTAGCAAAACAAAATAATAGAACTTTAAAGGAAATGGCTAACTGTATGATGCATTCTAGAGATTTACCTCCTATCTACTGGGTACAAGCAGTTAATTGTGCTAACTAAATTCAGAATCCCACACCACACAGAGCACTTGAGAATTTGATTTTAGAGGAATCTTAGTCCAACACTAAGCCAAATGTCTCATTTTTTTGATTCTTTGGGAGCCATGCTTGGGCCTTTGTGCCAAAGAAGAAAATGAAAGATTTGGATAAGAAGAGAAAACCCTTGATCTTTGTAAGGTATTGTGAGGACATGAGATCTTATCGAATTTTAGATCTTGATACTCATGACGTTATTTTTCGAACACATGTTTAGTTTGATGAGCGCTTCACTCCTCATGATTATTCATCTTCTTCCATGCATCCTTCTTCTTCATCTTATCTTGAGGGTCCTTTATTTGAGGAGGTTATAGATTCTGTTGAGGATCCTATTCCCCCTGATGTTTTCACTATGCCTAATTGGGCTTGTAGTACAGTTTCTGAGGTAGCATATTTCATACATGATATTCCACCCACTAGGCATCATCACTCACATTCTATAGGTTTTGGAATTTTGTGTCAAACAGTTTCTGAGGATCCACTGACCTTTTCAAAGGCTTATGGGATACAGGAGTGGGATGATGCAATGACAACTGAGTATTCTTCTTTGATGAAGAATGATACTTGAGATTTGGTATCTCTTCCTAAAGGAAGAAATATGGTTAGGTGTAAGTGGGTATACCGAATCAAATACACATTTAATGGGTCCATTGAAAAGTATAACACTCGTCTTGTTGTGAAGGGTTTTTTCACAAGTTGAAGGTATTGGTTACTCTAAGACTTTTGCACCTGATTGGTATTAGAGCTAAGGATTTTAATGGGTATATACTCCACTTACTATTCTGGGGTGTGTCGTTGGTTTTCGAGAAAGTCACATCCAATTGCTTCTTCTAGAAAAACATGTTATTTTTGGATTGTGTTGAAAATGACCTTCGTCACCCAAAATAGCAATCTGTTGATTTTCCCGAAATAGAAAACCACGTACAGCAACCTGCGGACCCTTGTAAAAAAAAGAAAGAAACGTCTTGCTAGAAACAGTCTATTGTACGCATCCCAAAAATGTTGCACCACAAAAGAAAAATACCCAATGTGGATCTCGAAAAACCTAGAAAACTCCAAAAAATGATTTTCTAGGTTTTCTTCCTCAGTGAGATGAATCCCGAGACAAACCAACACGTTTCTCTGTAACAATTAAAAAGTCTTTAAAAATGACTGCCTCTAGAAACAGTCGAGTTTACAGTCAATCTTAGGGCTTTGCCACCTTCTAGATCCAATGGAAGGCTCTGTTTTGCATAAAAATGTATGCAACAAAAAAATAAGGATAAATCCCGAATATATGAATATACAAAAACATGTTTGCAAAACAAAACTTACAGATGGATGTCAACAACAATCTCCTACTCTGATACCATAAAAGAAATGATAACCAAATCACACCAAGCTAAGAACTCAAATGTTAATCAAACACCATGATCAATAAGATGAAAGTAATTCGCCATAATAACTTTACGTAAAACCTTTGCAAACAAATGAGCAACAATATCATATATTATTATGGAACTCAATAAAATACAATGAGAATGGGCCATGCTTATATAGGAAAGGAATAACAGTCTAAGAACTAGCCAAGGTTATAGATCAAACCATAAATCAAGGAAAGAACTAGTCATCAAAGAACTAGTCAAGTCCATAGATCTAGGAAAGAACTAGTCATCAAGGATCTCGTCAATACCATAGATCAAGGAAAGAACTATACCTAATAACTAGATAGTATCTCCTAATATCTAAATAAGATAAAAAAAATATCCACACACATAAATGGGTGAGGATAAATACAATAAAGGTAAATAAAGTACCTAGGTGAACATGAGCTAAGGTAAATAACTACTCTAACATGATTCACAAGTGTGTAGATAAAAATGAGACTTGAGACAATTGAAGGAGGTAATCATGGTGCTTTAGGTCATATTTCAGGTCAAGGCAGTGAAGGAAATGCAACAAAAGTAATTTTTGGAAAAACCGAGTTCTTAAGAATGCAAAAACTAGCTTGATAAGCATGTTTAAATGCTCACCCACACGTGTGGGTTTTGCATGGGAGTATGAGGCTTTCGGGGATGATTTGGCATGAAGCTAAGAGTGTTTTTCAAAAATAATGTAATGTTTTGTTTGTCAAACTTTTATGAACGCATTTTAATAAGGTAAACAGGTTTGAAACCCTAGTTAAACTCTTCCTCTAGAGCGATATGGAATAAATGCATGGTATGGTCTCCAAATGAAGTGGAAATGCAAATGATCATGGTGATATAAAGACATCTATGTGTTGTTCTAAAGTTTTTATCAATCAATTCAAATAGGCAATGAGTATGAAATTTGAACAATCTCAGAGTTAGTCCAAGATTGATTGCATGGTCTAAGGGGGAGTTATGTACTCTAAGTTGATGATCAAAGGAGAAGAATGATTAAAATCCTAAGAGTTATTAAGCTTCATGAAGGACTACGGTATTGTAGGTTAATGAGTATGAAGTATCATTCATTGAAAGCAAATAATTATATGTTTGTTCTATATAAGTATTCATCAATCCAAGGGGAGTTATCTTACTCCAAGAGTTCTAAAAGAAACAAGTATGTAGACACAAGAAGGTCTAGATCCAAGAAGATTCCCAAAGCAAGAAGGAAGATATGATTAGTGTGTAGATGTTTAGGGGGATAATTAAAGGTGGCTCAATATATTTCCATGAATTCTCAACAACATTTGAAGGTCTGAAATAGAGTTACAAGAAGCATGAGAGATAGAGGATATGGTTTAAAATGTTGTCTTCAGTCAAGAGAGTGAGAGTAAACCAAGAAGGATAAAATAAGTCTGTATGCATTGTTGTCATTGTTTTTCATGTCAGTTTTTCATGTAGCCTTTGTCATTAGATATCAAAGGGGGAAATTATGCTCAGAAACATGAAAATAGTTCTGTAGAGAGTCTTGTAGGTGTTTTCTTGTGTGGTTGTCATCAATGTTTCTAAAGGTGGTTTCCATTTATGACAAAGGGGGAGATTATTGGCATTGTGTTGTCGTTGATGTCAAAGAGTCTTGTTGTCATTATTTTAATTGAGTGTTATTGATGTCAAAGAGTGTTGTTGTCAATATTCTCATTGAGTGTTATTGATGTCAAAAGGTGTATGGAGCATGAAGTGTTGAGTTTCTTGTTGAGATTACTTGGTCATGGTGCTAGTGCATGTTGTTTTGAGTCATTATGGTAGCTTGTAGAGGTAATTCAAGCTATGTATGATGTTGCAAGCATGTCATGAATTATGTTGAAGGTCCTAGTAGGTGTTCAAGGGTGCCCAAGGTGTGTTGAGATCATATTTTGTGAAACAATCATGTTTCAAGTGTTTGTTTGTGAGGCCTAACAAGCAGGTATGATATGTAATGGTGAAGTACAGGTATGTATGAGCTAGGTATGCATGGTAACAATATGGGGAACATGAGAATGATGTTTTGGGACATTCATAAGTGTATCAGGGTGCAAATATAGGTGTTATACTACTTCTCATATCTATTTATAGACCTAATCCTTAAGAAAGCATGCCCAGGTGAGATGAGTTGAGCAGTTGCATAGCTATTTGAACAAATGCTATTGGAGTGAAAAATCTCATGGATCCTAACTCTAGAAACTTTAGCAGAGATTATAGCCTATGGATTTTGGTCTAATGGTAATCGTGGTCTAACATATATGGGTATTACACTTTACAGTACTAGATCACATGATTACAATAAATTACAATATCAATGCATACATATGTACAATCATTATAGTTAGTGATGTATCAATGAAAACCTGAGATCAGTATTGATCGATATCCAAAACTTGTACATATCTCTAGAACTTAATTAGGTGTCCAAAAATAGTCACTCGCCATTAGTAGTCAAAATATGATCCAAATGAGAGTTCATGGGGTATGCATAATATTTGTGGACACTCTAGCTTTGTCAATTGTCACATTCTTATACTCTTGATAATATTTCAAATTCCTTAGAGATGTATGGTTATTACATATCTATATGCGCTTAAATTATATCCAGAACCTTCCCCATATTCCCTTGTGGGTATGTATGATCCAAGATAATTCACATCTGTCTTTTACACTCCAAGTTTCCCTGTAAGTGCATGGAAATGGGGGACTAAGAGGGGGTCAAAAGTAGCCACATTTTTCCTGAAATCAGCAAAACATAAACTTTAACTAATAATTTGGTATGCATATGCTCAAAATTTGACACCATGTATGAAGTTCCCCTAATTTTTCTTAATTTTTGGATGAATATATAATTTTTTACTAATTTTCAAAGTGAAAACGTCTCGAAAATGAAATATTTGTGTGTATAGCCCCATAATTTTGAGAAAAATAGTCAATTTTTTTTTAACGCATGTGTAAATGGATTTTAGATCAAGCCTTTTTTTTGAAAATTTGGATGAAAAAATCATAAATTGTGTACAAAAAAGTATACATACATTTTGGCAAGATAAAAAGGCACTAGTAAAAGAAATTAAGGATGAAAGTCTTAAATTAATCGAGATTTTAGAAAGAAGTATATTGTCACAAAGGTAAAACTGAGCTTGACATCGCAAGTATAAGTTTTTTTGGAATATTGTTTTATAACACATGAGAAATATGGGTGTACACATGAGATTGTTATGTTTTTTTTTTAAACACAGATTTATTCACGGATTACACAGTCTAAACCTTAGGTTTGGATATCCTAGGAAAATCCAAGCCTATGGATTGGGAGTTTCGAATCCATTTAAGATCAAATGTGAGTGAATTATAACACAAGAACATTCATGGTAGTAACATGTTATATATGTGCACTTTGGGTGCTATATACTTGCAAAAATACAAGTATAATAAATTAATAAAGCATTTTCTTATACTTTTTCCATTTTATAAATTTTATACTTTATTATGCACCTCTTAAAATTTAAATTTGCTCATTTTTTAATCTTTATACTGTATTATTCTTATAATTTAAATTTATTTCAGTAAATATAAGAAATTAGGGTCACTCTACACCTTATGGAACTAGTCTCACAGCTCCATAAGTCGCGGTTTAGAAGATAGTTTTTCATATTCTAACATGGTCAGTACATATGAGGTATTTTTTGAGATTTCAGCATTCAACATAAAGCTTTAAGGGTTTAAATTCTACAATTAACATCTATTTTGGGAAATAATTTAGTTATTTTATTGGTTTTAAGGCCTTCTTGATTGGTTATTTACATATGTATGAGTTTTAGATGTATCAAAACTATATTTTCTAAACCTCGCAACTCCCAAAGGTAACAACAATTACTAGGAGTATAAATGGTTTGAAGCTTAGAGTAGTGTTGGTCATTTGGAGCTAGGCATTTCTCTATTTGAACCAATGTCTATAGTCTAGAGCTAATAGTATAGATTTTTATGGAGATTTCCTAAGAATGTTTCTCGTTTGGAGTTAGAAGTATGATTGGTCCATAGCTAGTAAGCAGCATGTAGTATTGATCTATAGCTACACTTGAATGATCTGGAACCTCATTGGTCAATTCATCTGGATTGATAAGAAGATTGGAATATGGGTAATAAACTATAAGTTGATATTTGAATATTGGCCACATTGGTACATCTAGAGTGACATGTTTATCATGTTTGAGAAAATATATGACTTGGCTAGGTGAAGATTCATGATCATGAGGAATGCAAGTAAAGTATGTAATTTAGCTAAAGGTTAAGTAGTGAGTGAATGGAAAAATGTCACTAATCAATGAAGAATCGTTGGATCATACAGGCCAGCTATTCGAAGGAGTAAAAAACATTTTTATGATCTTGAAGATGTAGGTCAACCATCTCTAGCCACTTAAATGGTGGACATGACTCACTTTATGTTTTTTAGGTTCTATAGCCATACTCCTTTAATTATAAACATAATGCTTGATTCAAAACATGCTCCTTTGATTATATTATCTACTCTCATGACACCTATTGGGACATATCTACCTTCTTTTCCTTCTATTTCTCCACATGTTTCTAAAACTATTCCATGTGTGATATCACCTCCATCTCTTCTCTCTGCTAATTTCCCTCACCCTCATATATGTGATCCATGTTGCACATGACATGAAACTCTTGGGCGTGATATTTAATATTATAGCACCTATCAACAAAATATGAAGAAAATCAAAGTGGAGGCTAGGAGATATTAATAAGAGAATCCACTCAAACTTAACTACACCAATATATTGTTGTCATTATATATTTTTCTCACATACAAATGATATTTTTCATGTTATATATCATAAGCACCAAACATAAGAACACTCTCCTCGTGTATAAATTTTAGGGGCTTGTATTGTCATGCAAAAATGTATAGACATGAAAAATTGAAAATTTGAGCATGATAACTCAAGCCCACGATTGAAAATCATGTTTCCCTATCATTGTGAATCCTTCCTTTGGCCATCCTACCCTCAATTCAACTTAAACCTCACCCCAGCTTAGTGGAAATTCATAACAATTTGTTAAAGTTTGTTTCAGTTTGTAGGGAATGAGTACCTAACATGAATGATGAACTCATCAAGATCCAATGAAAGACTATTTCCTCTGAAAGCCAAAAAATGATCATTTTTGGCAATTCCATAGCTAATAGTACACCCTCTGAAAGTGTTCATGGAAAATATAAACCATCTTAGGGTGATGTCAGATAACATTGAAAGTTTCTTAAGTAAATTTAGGAAATTTTAGGGAAGAAAATCTTATTCAAAAACAATCTGTTCAACATCAGGTAATTTAGGGTATAAGGAATGAAGGATAAAATGATTAAAGTTGTATTTTTTTGGATGATTTCAATAGTTTTGGAAGGAGTTATGAGGAAACTAAATAGGCATAAAAAGTCTATTGGAATCCTCTAGAAGGTGGAAACATCAAATTTACAACAAGGCTCAAATATTTCCTGAGATATTTTAAAACTTTTTAGCTTGCCCCTCTTGGTTCAAGGTGTAATAGGCCCTAAATTTTGAGTTTTAAGAATAATTAGCTATCAATAATGGCTCCATTTATCTCATCATTTGTTTTTGGAGTGAAAATCATATAACGCTTGACCCTAAAAAACCTTTCCTAAGCTTTCGAGGTGAAAAACTCAAATCTGGTGTCCAAATTTGGACATCCAATGAAAAATATACTTTCCTCAGAATGGAAAAGTGTGTGTAAAAATATTCTTTCCCAAATCAGATTGCATTAATGTGGGTGAAATATAATCACTTGGACAATGGGTGCAATCAGGAAAATCATGAGGTCTATGAAGAATCTAAAACATCAAGAGCTTCACTGAGATTCAAATCATCAAGGGAATGGTCATCAAAAGAATGATAAGAGAATCTCATCATGAGTGATGGTGGAAATCATCTCAGGATCATAAACAACACATATTTCATGTGATTATTTCTAAACAAATAATCAATACTTAGTAATGAACTCATATATTGCAAGTCAGGGAGGTGGAATTTGTAGGGTGTGGAGGTCAAGAACATGGAATGCATTCTCATACATTCCTCAAAGTTTCATTTGGGGATCAATACTTTTGTTAGAATGAGGAAACCTATCTCCATGAGGATCAATTGAGAAAGAGGGTTTCCAATCATCATAAGCATGCTTCCACTCAGGTGACATCTTGCTCGGGGAGGTGAATTGTGAGATTAAGAAGAGATTATCATGTTTAAAGGTGAAATGTGAGTCTCAATGAGTGAGTTGATCATCATAACCTGACTCTGTCCATTATGTATAAATATCAATCGAGGGATGAATCAAAAATGATCTATTCAGGCTACTGAGACATCCAGGACCATCATGTGTGAAGGATCAAGGAATTCACCTACTCTCATGAGAGGGATATGAGTAAGAAGTGTATGAGCATCCTAAATATTATTCCATTCAAGTAGGATTTTGAATCCAAGAAATGGCAAGAGGATGATCTTCATATGGATATACTTTCATGTGAATTGACTAACCCAAAAATTCAAAACTTAAACCATGACAACCAAGCCACAATGTGAAATCTTGCTGCCAAATATTTCTGAGTCCCTCTTCAAGCCAGCCTACTTCCTATGACATGATCACTTTTTCGTTGAAGGTATTCCTAATGCATTAGGTGAAAATATATATAAGTTTTCAAAAAGGTGTAACAAGGTCCATTATTCCATTCAATGTAAGTGAAACAAAAGACTCATTCTCCAGCAAGCCTAGAAAGGCCAATTTTGGCCATTTCAGAGCCAGTGTGTATCATTCAGGAGGGTTCATGAAAAGGTACTGAGTATATGGAGGTGGTATTTAGAAGACTCAAAGGTGTTAAAAGTAGTTTAGGAAGATTTAGGAAAGGTTTTATCATTTAGGGCCGGTCTTTTCAAAAGTGGGTTTTCAGGTGCAAGGAATGAGTAGTCAAATTGTGAACCTTGACTTATTTGGCTGATTCTGGGAGCTGCGTAAGGAGTTAGGAGGAAAACAATTAGGAACCAGAAATCTTGAAGAATACTCTATATTTTAGGATCATCCATTTTGATCCAAGGCCACCAAAGGTGATGCTATAAATATTTTCATTCTCTCATGAAATACATACCTCCCAAGAGTGTTTCTAAACACTTAATTAGTGCTTGGTAATTTTGGAGGTCAGGAACATGTGATTAACCTTCAATATCTACTTCCATGAGGATAAAATTGATCATAAGAGTGTTCATATGATGTAGGCAAGTTTTTTCTCAAGTAGTATCTTGGTCAAGGAGGTGAGTCGTGAAGTGAAAAAAGGTGTTCATGTTCAAGAGTAAAATGTGAATCTTGTACACTAATTCAAATATCAGAGTATATTAAACACTCATACAATACCTTGTAGTGTTTTCACACCTCAAAGGAGGAAGCATATGTAGTCATATAATTTCATTTCAACATGTGTTCATATGATAAGAACTTCATTTAGGGAGCAATCCTCTATCTGCAAAGTGAAAACCTATTTCAATAAGTAAAAAACAAGAATAAAAATGTTTTATCATCATAGAATTGAATCTTGGTTACAGAGTTAAAATTATTAAATCCTAAAGAAGTAATAAAGTGATCTTCATATCCTAACTCGTGCCTTGTGATCAGAAGAGATCGTTAAGTTCCCTTCACAATGTAGATTTCATAACAGTGTTTTTGAACACTTATTTGATTCTATAGAATAATTTATATCTCATGGAAGAAGTATATTGTGATCATATTCATCCTCACACTATAACAAGATACTTATTTTTAACCAGTTCATGGCTCAAGTTGTTCAGAACTCTCCTCATGCTCTCTAACGAGCAACTACTCTTGATTTTTCATGTTCTCTGTGACAATTGCTTTTACACTATGGCTCTTGGTAGGTATTTTGAAATCTTCAACATCATCATAGACCTCATTTTTATTCATGTTTGATAAAATTCCCCAAATTATTTTCTTTCATACTCATCAACTCATGTTTTACCCATTACATGCTATGACGTGGCTTACATAGAATTTCACTCTCTTGAATAGAGAGTGGACACAAATTTGGGGACAAAATGGAATGATAATCATTCTCATCATGGGTTGTAAAAATACCTTCCATGATGGAGGTACAGATAGGATATTCAAGCACCTTCATTTCATCTTGTTCATTCTTGATACAATATTCTTCGCCAAAAGGGAAAAAGAAAGATTCATACTCACATTCATAGTCATTTGGAAAGTCTCCACATTGGATCTCGAGGAAATGGTTGACAACTTGGAACTCACATGCTCAAATCTCAATCAATATCAACCTTTTTTATTTATGAGTGATATCATCCTCAAAATACTTGAGTACTTTCATACTCATACAGTCACCATTGAGAATGTATTCTTTTTCAAAAGTAAAAGAAAAAGATTCATTTTCATAATTATGTTCATTATTTAATCCTTCAATTTTTTTACCTCCAAAATCCTTCTAGAACTCCTTGAATCATCAAAAGGATTTAGAATTCACCATTAGGTAATTCTTTCCCCTGCACCAAGAAGACCCGGTCTTGCACAAGTTGTCCCCAAATCAAATTTTATTTCCTAAAATTTCCTTAGATATTTTCAATACTCTCCAAAATCACCCTCAGATACTTTGGATTTTCCCTGAACACTCTTAGAGGATGTTTACTAGATGTATAAAGGCCAAAAATGGCCTTTTTAGGCCTCTAAAGGAAGTAGGGACCTTTTATCAAGTCACAATGAATTCATCAATCATCTTGGGTGATCATTCCAACACACTGAAACAAACTTGAAAACCTTTTTTAAGACTTTCCTCTAAGTTTGGGTGAGGGTTAATAGAGGGAAATCTAGCCAGAGGAAGGATTCAAATGATTTTGATTTTCAATCATTGGCTTAGTTATCATGCTCAAAGTTTCAATTTTGCACGTTATAGCTTTTGGATCTGACAACATTTCAATAACAAATCAAGAAGGCCCCAAAACCTTAAAAATGACTATATTATTTCCCAAAATAGATATCAATTATAGAATTTAAACCCTAAAAGCAAATTGGTTGAATGTTGAAATCCTAAAAAAAATACATATGTACTGACTAGATTAGAATATGAAAAACTATCTTCTTAATTGTGACTTATGAAGTTGTGGCACTAGTTTTATAAGGTGTAGAGTGACCCTGATTTCTTATATTTTATAAAATAAATTTTTAAAAAATTTATTTTAGTACATATATATCTCCCAAATGCACATATACAACATTACTAACATGAACGCGAGTGTGTTATAATACGCTTGTGTTATATTTCACTCGCGTTATAACTCGCTCACATTTTAGGATTGGTAATTACCAATCCTAGTAATTCAAAACACGTTTGTGCTTTCCCAAAATGCACTCATTTTTCACTTCAAATCAAAATTTGACCGATTTTCGGTCCCCCATATCTGTGCACTTGCCTTTCCTCTTAGGCACTATGCATTCTTTTCATGTGTGAGGTATATTCCCTAAATATTCCTATGTAGTCTTCCCCAAGGCCTTTTTTTAAGGTTAAGTCTACATGTAATCACTCATGTCACACTCATGTGGTTGGGATACTTAGTTGGTAATAACTAAAATTTCCATTGGTCAATAATGATTTATAAAAAATATTGTGGTTGGTAGAAATATTAACTATCCATTAAAGTGATATCATTAAAAAGAAAATATCAAATTCAAATCATGGAAAAAATAACAAAAATTATCATAGCAGTATCAAACACGTGTTATATCACAAAGAGGAGGTGGATCATCCCTCAGACGAATGGATTTGTAAAAAAGGGCTCCACTAACAAGGGATTAAGGGCCTTTTAGTTATTTTTCCTATTAATATCCAAGGGAACCACAACTCCCCACCTATAAAGATGAGGATCCAACCTTTAATGTTGGAGAGTCCCACTAAGACGGCACGTCAATAATATAAGCTTTATTGTGAGGAGTAAAAAGACTTCATCCATTTTGTTGGGAGGGAGGAGATGAGAATCTAAAAAAACTTGGGTGATTATAAGAATGATTCTATTGCTATTGAGAATCTAAAAGCCTCCACAAATAATTAATAAAGTTTAGAAAAATATCATCAAATTGGTACACAATGTGGTTCAATCTATTTGCACCCTCATTGTTTGCTCTCTACATATTAAATTAATTATTCATTGTATGAATGAATACTTGAACAATAATCACATAACCATAATCATATTCACTTTCAATTATATATATTTAAATAAATGTTAGATATTATCCAGGGTAAAAGAGTATAATTATTTGTTGTGGTTAATGTTATGAATGAAGTGGAAAACATCTCAAAATAATATACAAGCAATTACACCTGAGTGACAAAATGGAGATCCCAATAGGGAGGCATGGAAGAAGTTAAATTAGGAGTGAAGGTGAAATAATATAGGAAGAAGAGGGTTGAGGAGGAATGGGATTGAAGGAGGAGAATTATAGAGGAGGGGAAATATTGGAGGGAACATATGAGATCCTCTTCTTTCATTTGGTAAATCATATATGGACCATGTGATGATCCAGAGGATCCTTACTGAGAAATATTGGTCCATAATCTTCCCTAAATCTGTTTCAATTAGTTTCACTATGTAGAGCTAACCGAGGGCTTTTCGACAATATGTTGAATGCTGAAAATGAAGTTCATATGTAGAAGTTATTGCACACTGAAATTTTGGTCAACCTGGAAAAAATACAGGTTTGCACGCATGTTCAAGATGACATGGATGTGTGCCCACTTGCCATATGGACCAATCAAACTGCTACAAGTGATGATATGGTTTTTTTAAAAATGGTGTTTTCAGCTCTTGTCTTCAACATTAATTATCAGATGGGTGGGCCCTATTATTGTTGGCTGGGGGCCCTCAGCCAGGATTGAAACACCCTTTTTACAGAGGGGTGCCTTTGCCTCCATTTATTCATGTTACCATTATCAATCTTTTGTATTTGAATGCCTTTTTTATTCACCACACTATGCATTTGGGAACAAGTTCATGCATTTTTAAACTATTACTATGCATTTTTACCATGTGTATTTACCAAGCACAAACTGTCAGCTCAACCTGCCAAGTCATCTAAACCACCTCATTCGACCTACCTCTATATATCTCAACAACCCACCAGCTCAACTTGCCACATAGCCTAACTCCCACACCGCTCTGTAGCCCAACTCCTAACCTACCAACTCACCCGCACTCCAACTCCCACCGACACCCCAACTCACCTTTGTGTCAACCTGACTTGCCATACATAACAAACCAATCACCGGCCACCTCAACATGGAAATCAATAAAAGCAACCCAAAGACATTTAACACTACTGACCACCCGATTTTTAAACCACATTGACACTTTCCATATGGTGAATGTGGAATATAGTCCCAATATAGAATATATGTAGTTGGTGGAGGTTAGAGGAGATCGACCCCCTAACCACTCATGTGCTAAAAATATATGTCGTCATTAGGTCATAAAGGGTTATCAAACCTATATAGGCACGAGTTAGATTTTATTGAAGCTAATCTGCAAGATTTTGTAAGCCTAGAAGGATAGTGTGATAGTTTGAAGCATTTTTTTCGAAATTTTCAAAAGAGACCACGGCTAAAATTGTACGAAGTACACTATGAAAGTTGAAGAAGACTATTATTTTCCTTGTAAAAAAATTGTAAGTGTTTCAAGTATATTTTTAATAGATCGGTCTCATTATTATGGTCTCGGAGATATAGGTTTCGTGTCAAACTCCGTTATGAATTGTTGGTGTCAATTTTTCTCTTCATTATCTTGGTTTTTTTCTATTTTCCATAGTCATCTTGTAGTTTGTAATTATTAATTAATTATGGGAAAATCGTAATGTTGAATAAAATTATGAAAAATCAAGTTTTAAGTAATTTTTCAAAGTGTGTGGTTGTAATTGTTTTCGATTACGGATCATGTGATTTGTGTGAACCACTAGAAGGAGAAAAGGGGCATAATGCATGGATCCTTGAGCTAACGTAATATGTAGATAGATTTGAGAGTAATCCCTTGAAGTTCAATACTCCATATGTGAATAATTGTTTTTTGCAATGTCAACCCTTGAATTTCATGTATAATTAGAGCCCACAACATTTGAGGGGAATTTACTTATGCTTGTTATAGGAATTTATAGAGACAAGGACATGTTGATGCAGGAGCATAACTTCTAGATACCATAACTTTTGATCCAACCGTCAGATCATCTTAAAATTTTCCAAGGACATAGATCTTGATTAGTAATATGTCATGACCAATATTTTTATAAATTTTGGGTGACATTTCAGTATATTTTTGGGGCCAAATTTCTTTGTTTAGTGGTCTAAAATTGGCTCGGAACCTTTTTTGGTTTTGTCTAGAACTTAGATTTTTAACATATTTTTCTTTGCTTTATGGAATATGCCAAGATTTCACATAACCCTTAATTTATGAAGGCATATTTTGTATGCAAAATTTGAGGGCCATCTGAGGTGTTTTACTTTTTAAGTTTTGTCATGTTTTAGGGTTTTTCTTAGAGATAGTGGGAAGTAAAATGCAAATTGTAATGTTATAAAATATTAGTGTGGATTCAGGAATGATAAGGAAACTATTTTGAATGTTTTGGATATTTTTCAAATTGTGCATTTGTGTGTTTTGGAATCATTTCGACCTCTTACTGCTAGATCCACATCAATTGGTATCAGAGCAAGATTTGGATCTTGAAGGAATGGTGAAGATAAATATATATTACAATTTTTATGTGATTTATTACCTCTATTTTATATAAACATGGATATAAATTGGAGAGGAGGTTATGCCTAGATGAATAGGTATATGAAGGATTTAAAGAGATAAGTTATTAAGCTCACACAAGAAGTTAGCTGGTTTAGATGGAGACATGCAAATAGGGATTTAGACCCATATAGTGATACTGAAAAATTACCTCTGTTAAGGAATGAATGAGGAAACTAAGAATAAAATGAGAGAGATGAAGAGACATTGATTGAGAGGACATCTAAGGAGATACTGGTCTAAGCTTAGGAGGGAACGAATGACAATATTTAGTTTAATGTTGTTGATTATGGTGAAGGGTTACGACTAGAGGAGTTGATTGACTCATTGAATCATATGTCAAAATAATTTTAGCGGAAATCCCTTTCAGAGTTGAAAAATTTAAAGTATGGATGAACTAATTTGGCCATATGTGAATTGATCTATTCAGATCACATGTAAAATGAAATACAAAGAAAATGAAAGGGTAAGATCTGAAAGTGCAATAAAATGATGAAGTTTAAAGAAAAGTTTCTTCTTGTATATTATTCCCTGAAATTATTTCGAAGTTTTAAAAACCTAAGACATAAGGATCTCGTCATCGAAATGTACACGAATTAATTATACATGTGGAGAAAGGAGAGTATGAAGAATAGAAGTCTATAAAGTATGTAAATGGGCTAAGTTATACCATACAAGATGAATTGAGTATGCTCCATATCCATAACGTGTGTGATGATTTTCAACTTGCATTAAAAGTGGAATAAAATAACTAGAGGATTAATTTTAGAAGAGGATTGAAGAGAGGACCATCATCATCTTCAATGAGAGGAAGTGGTAAATTATATTCCATAAAAGATGAATCCTCTAATGGATAAGGGCAGGAGGAATCTACTCAAGGCTGTGGTAAGTACCAAAGAGGTAGGGGGTTTTAGATAATAAGGAGGATATGGTTGAACATAGGATTGTAATATCCTAGAAAAGGGAATATACATGTTACAAATGTGGTGAAGAAGGGAATAGATGCCTTTTGAGTTTCTGCACTATCCTACATAGGATAGAGGGCAAGTGAAATATTCACGAGTAACACGTGGTTAAAGCTAAAGAAGAAAAGAAAATTGAGGTTTTTGTAGAGTTGGGTAAAACCCTCATGACTAAGGAGGATGATGATAATCCCGTTGAAGGATAAAGGACAATATAGTGCCGGTGGTGATTGTTTGCTGCCAAATAACTATTTTTTTTACACGATGAACCTTTGGAGGGAAGATATCTAAAATAATTATTGACAGTTGTAATTGTGAAAATATGGTCTCAAATTTGATTGTTGATAAACTCATTCTAAAACGTGAGAAGTCCTAGTATCCCTATCACATATCATGGTTCAAGAAAGGGAACAAGGTAACCATAGATAAAATATGTACTCAGTAAAGTATTTAAATTGGGAATACATATAAGGATGAGGTGTGGTGTGATGTTATCCCGATGGATGTATGTTGTATATTATTGGGGAAGCCTTGGAAATATCATAGAAAAGGTTACACATAATAGCAAGGAATAATAATTATAATTTTTAGAAGGATGGTGTAAAGTTCATCTTGTTACCCTTCAAGGAAGCAAAGATGAGTGAGGATTTGTTAGTTACAATGTATTTTATTTCTAGAAATGGAAGAAGTGGGTTGTTCTTATGTCATTGATGTTTAAGAAGGTAGAAATAGAGGCCTTTTGGTATACTCAATATGGTAACAAAGGTACTATAAATAATACATAAATTTCATACTAGATGAGCTACCAGATGAGTTACATCTGAAGATGGATATACAACACTGTATTTGATTTTATTCCAGTATCGAGCCCTTCTGAATGAAGCAACCTATAATATGATCCCTGAAACATAGAGTGAAAATTTGAACATAGTCAATCGTAAAAGATTTGATACAGGAATGGGTTAGTGAGAGAAATCATGAATCCATGCATGAAGCTCCTAGCACTATTTACAACCAAAAAGGATGGAGACTAGAAGAATGTGTGTGAATATTTGAGAAATAAATAAAATTATAATTAAGTATTAGTTTCCCAATTCCAAGATTGGAATGAGATGATGGATATTCTAACAGGAACCTAATATTTTAGTAAGAGTGATATATAGAAGTGGTTAATACTAGATTCAAATTCATGAAGGAGAGGAATAGAAAATAGATTTAAAAACAAAATAATGCATAGTACGAATTGATTGTCATGACATTCGTGTTATGTAGTATACACCCAGTACACTCATGAGGTTGATGAACAAAGTACTATGCAAGACATACAATGGTAAGTTTGAGGTTATCTATTTTGATCATATTTTGATATTTAGTACGAAAATGGAAGAATCACTTGTTTCATTTCATATTTGGGTTACAACTATTACGAAAAGAGAGTTTAGATGAAACTTAATGAAGTATATATTGAACCAAAAAACTGATGAATTTTGATCACAAAATGTATGCTAGAATTTTGGTTGATATGGGTACTTCTGCTAATTTCCCCACCACTATTGAACTCAAAGTGGAGGATAGAACTTGGTTACAAAAAATTACTGTTTTCCCTTTAGGTGTAGAACTTGATTTTCTCTTGGCCAACTAGCTTCATAGTATCACTTAGTAAGAAAACATGTTTAAGGAAAAATTGAAGGCAATTTTTGAATGGCCTATTCCAATGAATCTGACAGAGGTTAGAGATTCGCATGGCTTGGAAAATATTTTTATAGGAAGTTCATTAGGAATTTTAGTAACATTATTGCACTCATAACAGAGTGCACGAAGGGAAAGGATTATGTATGGATAAAGGTAGCAACATATAGTTTTGAATTGTTGAAGAAGAGGCACATGTTTTGGTATTTCCATATTTTAGCAAGGTCTTTGAGGTTGATTGTGATGTATCACATGTCAGGATTGGAGTATTACTTAGTCAAGAAGGAATTCCTATAGCATTATTTAGTGAAAATATGAATGAGTTCAAGAGGAAATATTCTACATATGATGTGGAATTTTATGTTATTGTTCAAGCATCAAGGCATTAGAGACATTACTTTGTAGCTAAAGAATTTGTACTCTTTACTAACCATGAATCATTAAGATATGTAAACACACAAAAGAAACTAAATCGTAGGCATGTAAAGTGGGTTTCATTTTTGAAAGAATATACTTTTTCTTAAAGCATAAATCAGGCAAGTAAAATCACGTTGATGATGCCTTGATTAGGAATGTAGCAAACTGTTGATAACAATGGAAAATGAAGTCTTAGGGTTTGAGGTAGTTACGGTATTGTATGAAAGTGATCCAAATTTTGGTGATGTTGTGAGACAATGTAAGGACCCTACAATGGGTAGTGGTTCTTGTGATTTTTTTTCGCAAGATGCCTATTTATTCAAGATAAAGTAATTGTGCATCCATGTTGGTTCAATGAGAGAAAATATCATAGGAGAATTGCATAGTGAGGGTTTGGCTAGAAATTTTAGTATAAGTAAGAAAACTTCTCTTGTGGTAGATAAGTATTATTTTCCAAAGGTAAAGAGGGACATAAGTAGGATCATATAAATATATAGAATGTGTCAAATGTGTAAGGGCCATGTACATTATATTGGGCTATATATGCCATTACTTGTCCCTATAGAGCCATGGTTTGATTTGAGTATGGATTTTGTGTTAATACTTCCTAACACACAATGATGAAATGATTTATATTTTTTCATGGTATATAGATTTTCTTAAATGACACATTTCATTGCTTGTAAGACAACTAATAAAGCTTCTAAAGTTATATTTTTTTTTTTCAAAAGTGGTTAGGTTGCATGGAGTTCCAAGAACAATCACTTCAGATCTAGATACCTTATAGACCATGAGGGGGAAGAATTTTCCAAGAAATGTATAAGACATGATGGGAGACAGAAGAGAACCATTTTGTAAAAGCATCAAGTAGAGAAGAGAGAAATCTGAGATGGTAAAAGAGAATGCCTCAAAGAGAGTGAAAGAAAGGGAAATGGAGGAGAAGATGAGCTGAGGTTTCCAACGTAGAAAGGAAGAGAATACAGCTGGAGGGGAGAGAGAAACCCCTTCTTTTGATATTTTCACCAGAAAGGAAAGCATACATGAAGGAGAGCTAAGAAAATAAGCCAATCTTAGGGGTAACATAAAAAGGTCAGACATGGTTAAGCAAGGGAGGCACAAGGGGCAAGGTATTTGATAGATAGGATGCTTTAATAGAGAAGGCACCAGAGGGGGAAAGGGGTCAAATGAGCTCATCCTCGGTTAGGGTGAAGGGGATATACTGAGAAGAAATAGTAGATCTGAGACTTTTTATACGCTGTAACTTAGGACTATTATAATCAAACCAAGTAGGAATATTCCAGTGAGGTTTATTATCATTGTTTCAGATATATCCATTTACTTTTCTACCACAAATTGAGGAGATCTGAGATTTAATAGGGTCCCAAAAGGAGTCACGTGCAAGCGGATTATCCCCAGACCACCAGTTTTCCCAAAATTCAATTAGTGATCCATTTCCTAAGTGTCATTTAGTTCCAGCTCTCAGCAGTGGTAATAAATTTACAATTGAGTTCCATATAGCTGAGCCCCTTGGAATTTCAGTATGAAGGAATCCTTCCAAATGATAGAGGTATTTAGCAATAAGGAGTTGAACCTAAGGTGTCTTATCTTTAGAGGAAACCACCTAGCCAAAATTTTCAAGCATAGCCTTGTTCATATCAATAATTCTAAGAAGCCCTAGACCTCCAATATGGGTAAGGTTATAAGAAGTATTCTAAGAGACCAGATGAACTTTTTTCCTCTCTTCAGTTCTAGACCAGAGAAAGTGTTTTTTTATTTTCTCAATACAACTAGTAACTGAAGAAGGTATTTTAAGTAAAGACATAAAATAAATAAGAAGGCCATGGAGAGTCGTTTTGACCAGTTGAAGCTTACCTGCCTGATTGAGGAGAGATCCCTTCCAACCTTCTAATTTATTTTAATAGAATTTTATAATCGGCAGCCACAGATTCTTGAGTTGTCTTCCTTTGAAGAGGGGTTGACCTAAATAAGTGGATGGAAGGTCTACAATGCTACAACCAAATATGTCAACAATATTCCTCTGTCTACTGAGTGGTTTGTTGATGAAAGCAACATAACTTTTGGAAAAATTTATAATCTTCTATGATTCTGCCTGGTAACCATCAATAATATTCTTCAAGATTTTAGCTTCCACAATCGAGGTGGCACCCATAAGCATTGTGTCATCTACGAATTTCATATGTGTAGTAGAAGGAGTTCTACTCATGATCTTGATACCTGAGATAACTGCAGCCTACTTAGTAGCTTCTAGAGCATGACTTAAAGAGTCCTCTATTAGAATAAAGATAAAAGGCAAAAGAGGATCCCCTTGCCTAATCCCTCAGCTAATATTGAAGAATCTTATTGGTATTCCATTGATCAGGATAAAAAATAGAGGGAGAAGAGATACATCTAAGAATCCAGCTACACCACTTATCACAAAACCCATAGTTTTTTAAAACTTGCAAAAGAAAAGACCAACCGACCCTATCGAACGCTTTTTACATGTCCAGCTTGAGGATCATCCCAGTTGTTTTGGCATGTTGAAATGAATGAATGGATTTATGGAAAATAATGATACCTCCTTGAATCAAACATCCTCAAATAAAATCATTTTGTTGTTCTGAGATCAGCAGGTTCATAAAAGGCTTAAGTCTAATAGCCAACATTTTGGTGATGATTTTATAGGAAGTGTTGCAAACACTGATTGGCCTAAAGTTGGAGAAAGATTTGGAGCCAAGAGATCATGGAGATAGAGTAATGAAGGTGGTATTCCATTCTTTAAAAATTGATTCATTCCTCTGGAATTCATTGACTGCCTCGAAGAGATGATTTTTGATGATTTCCCAAATTTTTTTGAAAGAAAGCAGTCAGGAAACCATCAGGGCCAGGAGATTCATCTCCTTTTATAGTGAAAATGGATTTATGAATTTCCTCCATGGAGAAAGGATGTGTTTTTTTTTCATTCATTTCATCTGATATCAGCGTGGGTATGTGTTGCAGCATCTCAGCCATCTCATTCTCCCCTGGGGGGACTTCTTCTTGAAGAAGATTGGAATAAAAATTTACTAGCTCCTTTGAAATATCTTCTTCAGCATTCAAAATTTTACCTTCTAAGGAAATTATATCCTTTATTTTATCCCTACTTTTGTGTTTGGAAGATGTCAAATGGAAAAAAAAATTATTCTGATCTCCATGTTGAATCTAGAGTGCCCTAGATCTTTGTCTCCAATAAGCTTCCTCTTCAGTCAAAGTATTATGATAATCACTCAACAAGGAGGCTTCTTGCTAATGCAAAGAAGTAGTTCTTCCTACTTTCTCAATATCAGTGGAAATGTTCAAGATCTTCTGAGAAAGTTTCTACTTTCTCGTGTGAATGTCCCCAAAAATCTTGACTTTCCAGAACTTAAGTTGTTTTTCACCACACTGAGCTTCTTAGTTAATCTCTACATCATCATCCCCTTTATATTCACCTTCCACCAACTCTCAATAAGATTATCTAGATTATGATTCTGCATCCAATCCATCTCAAACCTAAAGGGAGGATTTTTTTTCTTATGAAGAGTATCAACACTTAATAATAAAGGGTTGTGATCAAAAGAAGCTCTTGGGAGGGCATTGAGATAGAATTCAAAGTAGTGTAAAATCCAATCCATAGATCCAAGAGCCCTATTGAGCCTAATTTAGATGTGATTTTTCCCAATCCTACCATGGACCACCAAGGAGAACATGATCGAAATCCTCCTTCAGACTAAAGGTAAACAAGATGAAGCCATTTTGCATGGCCGTAATCTCAAGGGAGCCATAGGGAGCCCACTTCAATCGCGCCCATTGTTTTATGTCCTCCAAAGGGCCTGTGGCCCATTAGCTTTCCTATCAAGGACAAATCTTTCAAGGTTGAAGTAACAGCAATGATTTGAGAGGGGATCTTTAAGGACAAGGTCCCATCAAGGAAAAAAGGAAGCATCTTGACATAATGGGGTGCCAAGGGGTGCCCAACCACCACGTTTTTCCATGCCTCAAGCTGAGGATGAGGGGACAAGCGATTTGAAGGGTTAGGCGGAATCTTAGAGACTGGACCAGAGGGGTCCGACATGGACGTAGGATGGATGCAGGAGGCAAGCAGAATTCAAAAAAAAACCGAGTGAGAACCTTACATACATACATATTAACGACATGAAAGGTAATTGATTTTAGAAACATGAACATTATAGTCTACAAATATCATCATTATAATGTGATAAGGTTATATAATATATCCCACAAAGAAACCAATCTAAATAATATTATTACAAAATTATGAAGAGAATGTAGTTTTTATGAGGACATTCAACTAATAACAAACACGGGGATGGACAGTTAGAATTTTCTATATCTTGAGAGCTTTTCATCACCACCATGCTTAAAACGAACTTTTTTTCCATCAACATTGCTATCTTTAGGGTTTGAAGAAGTGACCTAGAAGCACTCTTATTATTGTCTCATTTCATACTCAAACTCGCAAAGCCCCCTTTATTCACCTTCCTCATGGATGAGCATTTTTTTGCAAACTTAAACCACCACTGACATATGGGTTTTCATGTGAGATGAATGAATAAGAGGATTTAGAAGAAATATTTACATGATTCTTCGATTTCACAGTGTTTTTCTTTCTCGTTTTTATGTCATGACCATAACAAGGGGTTGATTGCTTAGGAAAATGGAAAATAACAAAGGCATAAACTACATCTATAATGAAGGATGTGTGGAAAAAAATATTGAGCTTGAGATCAACAATCCATATCATGTACACCATCATTCTTTCTTCCAACAATAAATGAAAAAAATGAATTCACTATTATTGTGGTTATTTGTGATATCAATTATCATATAAATATGGGACCTAAAATCATATAAATTTGATTCTGATATGGGACTTAAAATTTTATAGAGATGTCATTATGATGTGGCACTTATAATCACAAGACATGATTTTTTAAAATAATATCGTCTACCTAAAACTTTGATAAAAGAATATTTCGTCAGCTTATTTGGTTATGTAAGAACACAACAAGCTCTGGAACTCTTCTTTGGCCTCACATAATTTTTTTTTAATTTGATGAAGGAATAAACAACACCACTTTATGGAATTCATCATTATATGATGACAAATTTATCAGTGAAATGCTTGATAATTTCTGCCTTGGATTATATTTATAACGAATCCTTTCATGTTTCGCACGAGGTACACACAATGTAAATGGATTCAAATGGGATCTAGTACGTGAAGATAAAAGAGATGGTCAACCTAGTCAAAATCCCCCCAATAGCTCAAATCCTTCCTCCACCATCTCTCAAAATCTACATAAACACATAATCATCAAGAAAATACATTAACTAATTAAGCAATTATTGGAAAATATATGCCTAAATCAGATTATTATGTAGAAGTAAATGAATAAGCAATTAAGTACAGAATAAACCTAAGAAAATTAAGTTAGCAAATATGAAACCCTAGTTGTAAAGAGGAGGAAATAAGACTTGGTTGATTTGCAACCGAATCTGAACTATGCCAAAGTGTTGACCCGATGAACAGAGAGGGAGAATTATCGCATAAAGCATTAGAAAATTATGTGAGCTGGAATCTTCCTAGACTGGGGCACCTAAAAAGGGGGCAGTGGCACCTGTGGGTGTCTGTGACTGCTAAAACCCTAAAAAAAACCTCCTTCGTATAGTCATGAGATGTTCGTTGTCCTTCTCTTCTTGTCGCTAGTAGGTCACACAATGATCGCGGATGTCACTGGTAACCTGTAATAAATAGTTCACCTATAAAACATTCAAAAGTGCATCAAATCCCAAAAATAAAAGAATGTAAATGAGGGGTTGGAATGTCCTCATATTTCAAATGAGTGAACTTACGATTAAGCACTGCACTACATTTAAGACCTAATGTAGTTCTAGGTGTGTGTGTGTGTATGTGGAAGTGTGCCCTAGGTGACTCTTGTGTGTGTCACACTTGATAGCGAGCAAGTAGATAGATGCAAATAAATGTAATAGATGTATGCATGGAATAGAATGAACTTCCCCTCCTATGAAGTGTATGCAGAAGAATCCATTCCCTTTCCCTTGAATAGATGTTAGAATGGATGCTTAAATTATCTTTAATATCCTTTGGATGCAACCTTAGGTGGTGATAGCTAATGCTTAGTCCTTGGTCCTTTATTATGGTCACATAACTTTATATTTATATGATTCACTTGCTTGAATTTCATAATTAACCCATAAAATGCTGACTACCAAAAAGATAAGATGCCCAAACAAATATAAAGGACCCAAAATATATTATCAAAGTACAAAGAGGTTGGGGTGCCCACAAGGGATGAGGGCACTTGGCGTTGGCGTCTTAGTTGAGAGTTGGTGTCTAGACTTAGAAAAATTTAAGGGTCAAAGGTCATAGTGGGAAAGAAGGTGTGTAAGACCAAAAGTAGTAACAGCAAGAAAGTAAAGATGTCCAAAGACATGGGTTGATTAATACTTTTCTTACTTAGGAATCATATGAATAGTAGCATGTGATCAGGACTAAATAGATACCCAAAGTGCATGATTTTGTGTCTACATTCGCCCCCACTTTATGGTGTTGAGTGAATGCTCAATAACATAAAGTAGATAAGAGATGTGTACCTGATAACTATGTAGATCGATGGCAAAAGCATGCTAAAATAAGAGAAAATGTGTGGAGTGATAAAAATGTGAAGCATGGAAACTAGTGAGGAGAAAGTGTAAAAAAGTGATGATGAATGATGACCCTAAGGTGGAAACACATGTGTATATGTAACCAATGTTCATTTTGTTGATGTCGATGATGATGTTGTTGTTGTTTTTGATTTTTTTTGATGTAGGATGATGTTGGCTACTAATTCCCATAACGACGGACCTACATAAGAAAAGAACAATCAAGTAGTCAAATATGCATGTATATGATCAAAATGTGTGAAAATTATGTAAGAAAGCATGTAAAATGAAAAAATGTGAATAAGGAACATGTGCCCTTGATCCATGATGAGGAAAAGAGATAGAAAGGATCCTAATGATGATGTAGAAGACCGAGTTTTTTGGGCGATCTCACGCCAGCTGCACCGAATGCTAGTTTTTTCGGGTGATCTTATGCCAAGAACTGGAAGAAGTGTAGGGAGAAAATTCTGGTGTTATCCTCTAACATTTAACTGATTCTCGATGTATGGAACACCACTGCAGATGGTGTGTAAAAATCTGATCTGGTTCGACCAATTCTGATCCAATGCAAAAAAAATGATGTATAGTGTGTACGTTGAGTGCTAAGGACTATATGCCCTGTAAAAGTCATTGTGTGAAGTGTTGTAGACTGTGTTGCACTAAATAATGTTATGTAACTTCCCCTTGATCACAGGTGTCTTGACCCTTTGTGCTATTGTCTAGGTCTGGGCACTAGTTTATGTGTTGTACTAAGGGCCCAAGTTAGGATCTGAGCCTTGTCTGAAACTGATGACTATGTTGTACCGGTACTAAAATGTGTTGTATTGTGACTATAATACATTGTATGAGGTGACTATTTCACCCAAATTATTCCCCCCTCGTTTGAGGTGCATGTGACATCATTGAGGAGAATGCAGCCCAAAGGAGGACTAACCGATGTGATAAAATTGTGCCTTGCAGAGGGGAGGGAGTGTGCTTGGTAAAAACAAAGGCACACGTAAACAAAGTGGCTAGGAAACGAGTGTTAGTATAAGCAAGTACAAACATACATGTAAAAGACAATATGTAAGCTAAGCATATAATGTGTAAGCTAAGATGCAAGAAGACAATGTAGACCACGAAAAGTAGGTTGCAAACATGGGACACCACTCACAATGTCACAAGAAAATCAAGGCTACGATGGCCAAAAGTAGAAATTGTACACACAGGACAAAGTGAAAATGCCGCAAATAATGGCATATAATAGTAGAAAAGAGAAAACAATTTCAAGCAATGTAACAAACAACCATGGAAGCAAATAGTCCTGCATAACAAATGTTGCACATGAAGCACCCGTTAGCATGTTAGGGAGATAAAAAAGTATTTCAAAGCATGTATAATCTAATAAAGTAATGTGCTATGACAAAGGAAACAATAGCACCTATAGTGTACGAAAGTGGATGCCTTAGGAGCTATTGTGGGATTGGTAATATGTATTGTGCCAAAAATCCATGCATGTGTATCGATCTGTGTAAAGCCCACAATCACAACTAGAAGGCAAGTGAATGTGCATGCGTGTATGCTAAAGATAATGACATACAATATATCTACCTAGCATGTGTAGCAAAGTGCACATGTAAAAGCATAAGTAAGCAAGAGTAAATGTGACCAAGATATGTAGTATGTTGTGGATGAGATGGAATGGAGTGCAGAGTGAATGATAGGAGCCATGTGCCCCCTAAGTGGATGTGTATGCATGAGATGAGGTTCATTGAGACATGCCCCCTCAACAGACAAGAATGAACCATAGAACAAGAGTGTGTCATTGGGTAGTGACCACATCACGTAAGAGTAGATACTAGAAAGATGTATCATGAATGTGTAGAGTATATAAGATGTTAAGTGTGTAGTAGAAGCTGTGAGAGGAAGATGTCGTGTGCGTTATAATGTGGGTTGTGTGAGGTGTGTAATTTTTAGTGTGACTAAGCAATGCTAGATATATGTGTTGTAAATGTGCAAAGTGTAAAATGTGTAATGTGGTAAAGTGATGAGAAGGATGTGTTGTGAATGTGTCAAGTGCGGAAAAAGGTGTAGTGTGTAATGTACAATACATAGTGTGCAGTGTGTGCAGTTCATGTATATGGTATGCCCTCAATAGTCAAGTGTAAACCAAAGCACGAGAGTGCGTCATCAGGAAATGATGATAATAATGTAACAAGATTTTTATGTTGTATGTGAAATGATGGGAAGATGAGATGTGTGTTGATGCTAGAAGGGGGTGAGAAAGAAATAGTGTGATGCCCCCCAAGTGTAGGATAATAAATGGGATATCTGATGAAAGTAAAAGATGAGGGTCCTCCACCCGATGTATGGGGAGACAAAGGTGTGTGATCATTCTCTAAAAGTGGTGGTATATGAGATAGACGATGTATCAAGATGTGTATGTTGTATATGAGAGATTGGATGTGAAATGATGAGACGTGTGCAGATGCTAAAAGGGGGGGAGAAAGAAATATTGTTATGCCCCCCAAGTGTAGGATGATAAATGGGCTATCCAATGAAAGTAAAATATGAGGGTCCTCCACCTGATTTATGGGGAGATGAAGGTGTGTGATCATGCTCTATGAGTGGCAATATATAAGATAGACAATGTATCAAGATGTGTATGTTGTATATGAGAGATTGTATGCGAAATGATGAGAATATGAGACATGTGTCGATGCTAAAGAGGGGAGAAATAAATAGTGTGATGTCCCCCAAACGTGTGATGATGGATATGATCAAGTGATGCCATCTAAGATGTCGTAATTTTCATGATCAAAACCAAATGGAGATGCGTCAGAGACTTCATAAGTAATTGTGTCAGGTTGATCAAGTAAGGAACCATTGAGGCGTAAATTCTACATGCCCATATCATATTCTTCATCATTGAAGGGGGGTAGTGGAAAACCATGTGTATATACCATTGATTAATATTTTGTGAATATTCAAGAAATGAGTCAGTACAAATAAAAACATGGCCAAATGGCATGGGGAAATTATATGTCATTATGACTAGGGTCTAATGCGCCCCCAATGTAATCAAGCCAAGACTGTCTAAGTGTAAGTGGAGAAGTGCGAGGGGTACGTGCAAGAAATACTGTGAGATAAAAGACTCAAAGACCATAAGCAATGATAATGCAAACAATTCCATGGTATGAATGATGATCATGAGGTGGAGGAAAGATGTCGTCAACTATAAAGTTGAGCCAAGCCAATCCATCATGTGTGCATATAGTATCTAGGTAAGTAGGATCAAATGGGATGTGTTCCCAGTAAGAGTCATTCATGAAAAATGTGCACATAAATGGAGGACGTACTAATGGAGGTTTCTCATGAGAAGTTGAAGGAGATGGATTGACATCCATTGTCTGAACAGGCCCCTAATAAAGAATCATAGCAGTAGTAGAAGCAGAGGGAGGTAATGGTGTAGATGAGATAATATCTAACACGCAAATAACAACTTCAAGTGGTGGAAAATGAGTTAGAGTATCCAAAGGTTTTGGTTTATCGATGGTAGCAGATGTTGAAGTAAGAAGTGTAGTGTTGGGATCATGGTCATAATATTTGAATGGTTGATGATCACTATGAACTGTATATTGTATTCCCTCATGTAAGAATTTGACACATCGATGTACTATAGAAGGAACTGCTTGCATGGCATGAAGCCATGGCCTACCAAGTAAACAGTTATATGAAACCGAGAAGTCAATGACAAAGAAGACCATATTAAGAATTTTTGGCCCAACACTGATAGGAAAAGTAATGTGACATGTGCATGGACAAACAGATCCATCATAAGCATGAATAGAAAGAGATGATGGACTAACATTAGCAGTAGAAGGACCAAGATTTTCAAGGAATGACATAGTGAAAATATTAAGCTCAGATCCATTATCAATGATGGTGCGTTTAACACCAACATTATAAATGCAGAGCATGATGTATAAAGTTGGGCCATTGTCGAAAATAGCAAGGTTAGCACTAGGATGTGATGGAAAAGTAATGTGCTGAGAAAAAACATCTGCGAATGTGTTATATACTATATTTAGTTGAATGTCAACAAGAATGCAAGTAGTAGCTAGGAGAGTTCTGAATTTATCTCTTAATTCAGGATTAATGAGTAGAAAATTATTAATAGAGATACTCATGATGAGAAGATCCTAAAAAAACAATAGAAGTATGAGGACCCTAAGAGTGTTCAAATTGAATTCAGGTTCACCAAAATGATTAAAAAAATATTGGAAAATATATGTTGAAATATGATTGTTATGTAGAAATAAATGAATAAGCAATTAAATACATAATAGACCCAAGCGAATTAAGCTAGAAAATATGAAACCCTAGTTGCAAAGAGGAGGAAATAATACTTAGTTGATTCGCAACTAAATCTAAATTGTGTCAAAGTGCTAACCCAATGAACAGAGAGGGAAAAGTATCACATACAGCCTCAGAAAAATGTGTGAGCTGACAATTTTCCTAGACTAGGGCACCTGAAAATGGGGTAGGGGCACTTACGGGTACCCTGGACCTACATTGGTTACCTCGTGACTACTAAAATCCTTTGAAAACATCATTCACAAGGTCATGAGATGTTTGTTGTCCTTTGCTTCTTATCGTTAGTAGGTCGCACAATGATCGTAGTTGTCGTTGGTAATCTGCAATAAAGATTTCACCTGCAAAACCCTCAAAAGTACATCAAATCCCAAAAATAAAAGAATACAAATGAGGGGTTGGACTATTCTCAATTGTCAAATGAGTGAACTTACGAATGATTGCTACACTAAATTTAAGACCCAATGTATTTCTAGGTGTGTGTGCGAAATTGTGCCCTAAGTGGCTCTTGTGTGTGTCACACTTGATAGCAAGCAAGTAGCTAGATGTAAAGAAATGTAATAGATGTGTGCATGGAATAGAATGAACTACCCATCCTATGAAGTGTATGTAGAAGATTGCAGTCCCTTGCCCTTAAATGGATGTTTGAATGCTCTTGAATAGCCTTTGGATGCAACCTTAGGTGGTGATAGCTAATGCTTAGTGCTTGGTCCTTTATTATGGTCACATAACTTTATATTTATTTGTTTTTTCTTGCTTGAATTTTGTAATTAACCCTGAAAAGGATGACTACCAAAAAGATAAGATTCCCAAATAGATAGAAAGGACCTAAAATATGTGAGAAAAGTACAAAGAGGTCGGGGTGCCCATAGGGGATGGGGGCACCTGGCGTTGGTGTCCTGGCTGGGCGTTGGTGTCCAAACTAAGAGAAACTGAAAGGGTCAAAGGTCAGACTGGGCAAGAAGGTGTGTAAGACCAAAAGTGGTATCAGAAAGTAAGAAAATATGTCCAAAGACATGGGATAGTTAGTACTTTTCTTACTTAGGAATCCTATGAATAGTAACATGTGATCATGACTAGATAGATACCCAAAGTGCGTGATTTTGTGTCTACATTAACATGTAAACATATAAATAATCTAATTATGATCATGTCTAGACATATGTGCAATGAACAATTAAAAATAAATCTTTCAATTTATTAAGAAACAAAAATAGTTTTATTTAATTTAAAATCTTCAACACTTTACATAAAATATAAATTTTAAAGGCACAAAATATGAAGACACAAACATATAAAATTAATAGAGGTATATTGATGATAAATTAATATATGCATCGATTATAAAAATGGACCATGTCATAGAGCAATAGAAAATTTGATGAAGATCAGGATTGAGTTAATATTTTTTGACATCTTAGAGAGCAAAGACTCAATCAAGGAAAATTTATCTTCCCTTACTATGGAAAGAGTTGAAAAGAAAGCTCCAAATACAACTGAACAAGGATCTGAGACAAATTTTAGATGATATGATAGAGACGAAGGGGCGTGGTAACTTTTAGGGTCCCTTTGTTTCATGCTTCAAGCAAGTGTTGGTCAATTCATATGGTTATGACATGGTAAAAAAACATCATATATGTATGACATAACCATTATGGACTTAAAGGAAGGATTTTATTTGGAAAATTAATAATCTGAACTGTTTATGAATCTGAATCTAGTCTCTTATGGATCTAGAAAATATTTGGATTATTTGGTTTTATGCAAAAAGGATGATGGTTTTAGAGATGATGTTGTTAGGGTGCATAAAATACTTGACTAGGATATAGCCTCAAGAATAGGCATTTGGGAAGAATTATATCCTTTCATTGATTTATGCAGAAATATTGATGATTTTCTCTTGTCAATCCATAATGCTTCTCATGATTGCTTTGTAGCAAGTGATCTCTGATCTATTTTGGTGGCCCTTCTTCTATTGTTATTGATTAGTCCATGGGTGGAAGGATTTGTTCCCATTTTGGTTTCTCTTGACTATGTTTGATGGTGGATGAGCTTATCCCTCACACAAGTTTTTACAAGTAAATTAACCAAGAAAAAGGTATTTTTCGTTACGTCGCCATTTTTTTTGACAGAAAAGGTAATGACACATTACGTTGTTAATTATATAGGTAACAACATAATGTGTTGTTACCTACAACATTGCGTTGTTACCTATATAGGTAACAATGTAATGTTGTAGGTAAAAACACATTACGTTTTTACCTATATGTTACCTAACAACACATTATGTTGTTACCTATATAGGTAACAATGTAATGTGTTGTTACCTATTTTGTCAAACTACCATTATTAGCAATTTTTTTCAAAGAACATGCACCATATTTTTCAAACCCAAACGTGCAAAAAGATGATGGGGCATAGGAATTGGGGCACGAAGGTCACGGGTTCGAGGACAAGTGTGAAGTTGACTGAAATGGTCAATTTTTTTGTGCATGTTCTTGTTGACTGCGAACCTACGTGATGGATAGGCACCACATTGATTGGTTAGCATAAAGTTTGTCCTATTGAAACATAGTTGTTTCCATGTTAAACCAAAGTGTATGGTTAAGTGGAAGGCTTTTATTTTGTTCAATCCTAGCCTTTAAGCATGCTTTTATTATTGGGGACATTATCTCCCATGTCATGTGTAACATAGTTACCCAAAGTTCTAACTTGCTAAGATTAACAAATGCAGTTTTTAGCCAAGAAAAATTGTTTATAATTGGTTCCTAAATTTGATACATGGTTATCATGTGCTTTTCTTATGGAAGTTTAATGTTACAAATATTAGTTTGGGAAACTTAGATTTCGGTGATGTCTCTACTAGCATATCCCTAAGAGTTTTTTTGTGAGTCATATAGAAGTAAATTTGCATTGCTATCAAGAATTCAACACATTGTCTTATACTCATTTTCATCCATATTTTGGTTGACATATTTGTAGTGTTCATGCATTCTGAATGTCCCTCCTTGACTTCTTTGGTTCTTAGGTAACTATTTGATCCTTGAAAGCCTCTTGGTTTTTGGATTAGGTCTTGTGAAATTTCTAGGCAAGTCTTCTGGTGTTTTTTAATTCTTTGGTATTTCCATGCGGGAAAATATGTTGTATACAACATTTGAACCAAATTTTTACTTTTTGTAATCAGGCTTGAATCTATTATAAATATTTTTGGAATTATTGAATATAAATGGGAAAGGGACTCAATAATAACCCTTGCTTATTTACAAAAAAAAAATTGTATCCATCAACAAACCAATAATAAAAAATCAATTAAATCGTAAGGTAGATTTTTAAAATGAATTAATCGCTAACATCATTGCATCATCTTAATCATCTTATAAAAACTTAAATATATATTTTATTTTAATAGCCACTTAACCATATGCGTGATTTTTAATTAAAAAACCAATATTGCCAAAAAAAAAAGTGTATAAACTAAAAAACACATCTAGATTATAATAGACTATAAATACCTCATGTCTTTGTTTCCCTTTTTATCTTTTCCATTTAGTTGATTTCTATTACATTTGGCCATTCTTAGCTTTAAAATTAGTGCATGATTGTGTCCGTACAAACTTACATATTAATTTATTAATATAAATGATTTTCCTAATTAATATAATGTTTGTGGAATATTAAATGCTTCTTACTTGTCGTCAACCTTAAAAGCCTTACTTTTTAATCACTTTGTAATTTTTTGGGATTACTGCAATTATATTATTATGTATTTTATTAACATAACCATTAAACTAGGACAAAAAAACTATAAATGAAATGAAAATAGAAAATACTTCAGAGTGGGAAAATATGGTATATTAAGAATAAATTATGACACATTGTAAACGTTTGCAACAATTTTTTATAATTTAAATGTTTGTTGAATATGATGTTAATACGGGCACCTAATTAATTATTGTTAGAATTAGTTTTAGTTGTGTTTATAATTTTTAAGAGATTTAATTGACTTGATTTTTAAAATATTTTTTGGTTATTTTGTAAAATTATATTTTTAGACATCCTCTATTTTTATATTGGAAGTGCTAGTTAGAGTGTAGTTCACTGGATGTGCACTTAATTGAGTTTGCATCATTATCCATTCATCTCCAAGAGGTGGGATGCCATTTTTATGCATAAATGACTAATTTTAGTCTTATTTATGCCCATTTTTGTTTTTAGAAAAGTTTGGACACCTAGTTTGACTAGTGTGCATAATGGACGTACATATGTTACTTAAACTAATAATGGCTTCTTGCATGTTGACCGTATATTATTAATGGATAATATTTATCATCTAACTCTTTTTAGTCCTTTTTAGTTGACATTAGTTCAATTAGGACTTTTAGTTCCTATTATTAGTTTTTTACTTGTCATGCACTTTAAAACGAGTCTTGTTGTAATGACTATATTAACATTGTTTGTTAATTAATTGAATAAACAATAGTGAGGAAAATGTTTCCAAGTGAAAAAACATTTTGCATTGAGTTTATCTATGATTTTATTTACACGTATTTACAAAGAGAACTAACAAACTTTGGATTCATTGTTTGAAGGTATTTAGTGCATATTTTGTCATCAATCTCACTTACAACAACTAGTTATTCTAGACATAATTGAATGACTGTTATCTTCATTTAAAGAGTATTTTAGATCTCATTTAAACTCTATCCATACATCAAAAACCTTCGATATTATTTATAAAACATAGGTAGCATACATAGGAACGTATGGGACATTTACTCCCAACGCTCAATTAATCAAAAATATTATTTTGATGGTTGTAAAAGTGAAAACACCAATATTTACAAAATAAAATTTACAATATTACTTTAAAAATTAGAAAAATATATATACAAATATTCAAGATATTGATGTTCATATATATAATATAAAATAAAACTAATAGAATTGAATTATACACTCCTATTGCTCAACAATTTTTTCCCTAGCCTAATCAATATAGATTTAAGTGGCAACTTTTCACCATGCATAATAATAACACTATTAACTAGAAATCGTACATGAAATGTACGATGAGAATGCCGAAGGAGATAGAGCGAAGAATTAAAACTTAAGGAATCGAATAAGAGGGAGAGGATGGAGGAAAAGAAGATGGGGTATGAGGGAGGAGCAGTGCATTGTGTTCCACTGAATGTTCTCTATCTTGGTCACATATTTTATTTGAGTGCAATATATGTTCAAAGGGGACGAACTGAAAAATTGAGTGCAATATTTTTTCAACACATCCCCTCAAACTGCAATCTTTTCATCCACATTCTGAGCGGTATCAAAATCAGCCACCCCCAATTCTAATAAGGAACACTTTCGGTGTAGTGACATTGATATTATTTGGAGTATAAACATTACCAACATCTCCAAAATAAACAATTTGTTAATGCGTTGAACCTCCTCTTATCTAAATATAAATTTAATCTGCACAGAGATCAAAATTATATGATAGTATGTGATTATGAAGTGGAATTTAATTAGCGATGGTCCATTAAATCTCCTATTAACTTGTAAATTCAATCCCACACATCAAACTTACAGAAATCACCTTGTTATTTTTGTTGTAGTTTTCGTCATGGTCGGGCTCTCTTGTGATATTAAGTTGTTCTTCATATTTTTGTTCAAATAAAGGAATTGGATTTTTACGTTATTTTCTTTTCACTTGGTACTATTCTAGAAATAGAATTGTTAATTCTTCATCCATTCCATTTTCATCATTTCAATCCAATCTTCATAGAGTTAATATTATGGCTCACTTTTTCATGTGGAGCTTGTCAATTGTTTAAATGTGCGAGGTATGTGTTCAGATATCCTTTTGGAGGAAAGAACAGTGGTTACGACTTATCTTAGCAATCGTATGTGAAATGTACGATGGGAAAGCCGAAGGGGATATTTTGAAGGATTCTTATTGGAAGGAGAGAAACATTGAGAGATGAAGAGGGGTGAAGATGAAGGGCTAGATGATGAAAAAGTGCAGGTGCAGCAAAATGAGAGTAGAAACAATGTGAAACTCACACGTAGAAGAACTTGATGAAGCATTTGGAAATCCTTCAAAGGAGAATATGGGTGTTGTTCAAGATGTCATGGAAAAAAATATAGGTATATATGTGAATGTAAGGAGAGGAAGAAAAGTATCGCGGAAGAAAAAATGCAACAAGAACAGAAAAAGACTTCCCCCTAAAAGATAAAACAAACCAAAACAAAAATACTCCCCCTCATGGATTTCATATGTATTGTTGATATTATTGTTAGATGGTAGGAGGAATATATCTTAATAAATACTCTTACACTACATATTAAATGTGTGTCCTCTTTTGACAATCTTCAATCTACTTGTCTTTTACCTACATATCATTTTATAATAAAATATTTATGTATCTACACCTCTTTCTAACTACATATTAAAGTATGTCCCAATCTGTCATCCATATATCAAGCATATATACAAATAGAGCACTCTATCATTTTTCAATAATAGAAATAAAATTAGTTTATTAGGCAAGTTGATTGCACACATTCTATTGGTGTTGGGAGATTTCACAATAATTAAACATATCAAACACCTTTTATGCCTTTTCATCAATAATTCTTTGATAGGAAAAGTATAGGAATGAAATTTTAGGGTTTTTTCAGTTATAGATATTTTAAATTTATCAGCATACTGAACGTTATTATCAATTTTTATTAATAAGACAAGTTTAATGTAGGAAATTTAGGGTTTGGAGAGGTAAGACAGATTTTAATTTTGTTTTTTAAGGGCATTCGATATAGTTATTCCTTAGATTGATAAGATTGTGGTTGAAAAGATATGATATGAATCATATATCCTCAAAATTATCGTAAATGTTGTTTGTTTCTCCATTTATTTAATAGCAAAATAAAATTTCAACAAAAAAAATACACCCATGTCAAAAAAATCCACCAACCACATCAAGCGCTCTTGAAAACCCAAAGCATAACATAGAGAGTGACACATCCTAAACACCCTTTTAGACTTGTCATTTTCCTTACATAATAATAAAAGAACTTTATTTGAGATCCGAAGGCGTTAACCGCGGAAACCCAAGTTAATTTTGTAAATTTAGCAGCAATTGGATAGTTGCTGCGACAATTAAATCAAATAAATAAGCATCACGTTAGGGGGGAATGTGCTAAATGGAGCTCTCACTAATAGCCATCCTAAAATCAACACCATTGTGGGTTAAATTAGACCTGCAAATGGAGATGAATCTATAACAGTAATATATCCTCATTTTACTATATACAAATTAATTGATCTGGATTTGTATTTGTATTTGTATCTGTATCTATATCAGAATGGGTTCAATGGTATTTGAGAGGGAATACATCGAAGACGTGAAAATGGAGGGACTAAAATAATAGAAGATAAAGAGGGAGATAAAGAAGGGGTAGATGGATGAGAAGTCCAAGGATAAGGAAAGTGTTGCAGGGGGCTAATGCCAAATGTTTCTTTCCTATAACCACATGTCATTCTTTTTCAATTGTTAGAAGGATAAAATGGTTGTGGTGTTCAAGATATCAAGGAAACATATTTTTTGGGATATCTTAGAAGGCAAGGAGGGGTCAATTAATACTACTAATGTCAATAGGTGCTTCTAATTTCAATCCTTATGTTTTTATGGTAGTTATAACACATGTAAGTGTAAAGGGAATACAACATACCATGTTCCTTGTTTGTGTCTTTAGAAGAAATGGCTCTTATGCACTCCATGCATGAGTTGTATTTGTACTTTGATTTTCAAAGAGGACAACCATTCTCAGCATGTGTCAATGGTTATGTAATGGTGACATCACAACCACCAACATAGAAAAGGGTTTTTCTATTATTTTATTTTATTTTATTGGCATCAAGTTTATTGATTTGAAGTTTAATTTGTTAGATAAGATGAACACATGATTAAAATGTTAGAAATAAAAAACATGCATGTTGTACACCTTTACCACATTTTTATGCACATTTACAATTAAGGAATATTCCTAACAATTAGGGAAATGTAAGGGATTCCCTCGTCAATAGTCTTGATAGAGTTTCTGATTAATAACCACTAACATAAAATGTTATTCGTGTCTTCAGAAGAAATGGCTCTTATGTCCTACATGCATGGGTTCTATCTGTAATTTTATTGTCAATGAGGACAACAGTTCTCAACATGTGCCAAGGGTTATCTAATGGTGACATCACAAACACCAACATAGAAAAAGGTTTTGCTATTATTTTATTTAATGTTTTTTGCATCAAGTTTATCAATTTGAAGTTTAATTTGTTAGATAAGACAAACACATGATCAAAATGTTTGAAATAAAATCCATGCTACATGGTGTTAAAATTTACCACATTTCTATGCACATTTAGGATTAAGGAATCTTCCTAACAATTAGGGCAATGTAAGGGATTCAATCGTCAACAATCTTGATAGAGTTTTCAATCAATAACCATTAACATAAAATGCCGTTCGTGTCTTTAGAAGAAATGGATCTTATGTCCTCCATGCATGGGTTCTATTTGTAATTTGATTTTCAAGGAGGACAGACCATTCTCATCATGCGCCAAGGGTTATATATTGGTGACATCACAACCACTGACATAGAAAAGGGTTTTGCTATTATTATTATTATTTTGACATTAAGTTTATTGATTTGAAGTTTAATTTGTTAGATAAGACGAACGCATAATTAAAATGTTGGAATTAAAATGCATGCATGTTGTACACCTTTTGTAGTGCCCATCCTGAATTAATATTAAAATAAAATTAAAAATAATAATTTTTCATTTTCCAAGTTAAATTCAAAATTTTGAGCTCTCGCCCTCCTAAAGTATTTAAGCCAAGTTGAAAGTTTGAAGAAATAGCAAAATCCGTGCCCTAGTGTTGTTTAAATCTCTGTTTTTCTCATTTTGAGAAATTCTCCATCTCCCGGTCTGTGCACGTAATATCCTCTTTACAATCTCCTTTTTTGATCAAAATTGTTCACTTGTTCTATGGCCTGGGTCATCAAATCATTGTTTTGCCTCCATGCCTCTAGGCTCGTGAAGGAAATTCAAAAATTGGACTCAAAATGATGAAGTTCTCTTCCTCTGTGTATTTTTCCCACAGTCGGGAACGATGGGTGTTTTCTTCCCCGTCAAATTTTGGCCCCATCATCCATGGGTATGTGGACATACCTAATTGGAAGCGGGTCGGTGGAGAAATTTGTGTTTTTGAGCCTCTTTGTAAAAAAGGTGAAAAGTTAAAAAGTGACCCGCAGCCCCGATCAGGCTATAAAGGTAAAAGTCAAATTTTGAGCCCGCAGAGAAAAATTCAAAGTTGAAGCCCACAGGGAAAAAGTCAAAGGTGAAGCCCATTGAAAAGTCAAAGCAGATGAGCGGGCCATTGGGGAACTTTTGGAAATTTAACCAAATTCCCAAAAGTGAAGTAAAAGTTCTAGAATGCTCCACGGCTCCACCAAGGTCTCGGGCCCGCCGTTGAAAAGTCAAAGCGGGAGAGCAGAACGACAGGAGAACTTTGAGTTTTTGAGCCTTTTTCCAAAAAAGGTTAAAATGTTGAGAAAAGGGCCGTGACCCCATTTCCAATGAAAACGTGCCACGTGCCTAAGTTAAAAAGTTGAAGTGGGGGTGCGGGCCAATTTGTTCCAAATTGCCAAATCTCTAAAAAATCACAAAATGCAAAGGGCTTTCCCCCGTACCCGCTCCAATCTCTTCCTACCATGTGGATGACCCGATTTCAAAGTTATAAGAGAAAATCAAACGGTCTGTATTCAAACTGGAAAATCAAATGTAACGTTCGCGTTGCAAGATCTGGTTTTTAACCCGCCATGAGTGTTTTCTTCGCAATGGAGGAATTTGAAGAGGTGTAAATGATTTGTAAAGTTGTAACCATTTTGGCATGAGATATAATGGCTCCTCAGAGCCATTCCAGGGGCTGGCGATTGATTTCAAAAAAGACCAGAGTGCTCTGTACCTGGAAAAGACAAAAATGCCATACTTCTTCTATTTTCCCTTCTCCTTAGAATTTCCTCTATTCTCAAAGCTCTGTACAAACTCTACTTTAGCTTCAATAATAAAAGAAGGAATTTTCACCTTTTTGATTGAGGGATTGATTGGTACCTTGCGACCAATGAATTTTATTCGGTCTTGTAGCTTCTCCTATGGATTTGTTTTTCTTCTAACTATAAATGCATGTAAATGAAATTTCTAATTAATGTGTGTGGGCATCTGATATTCTACTCACAACATTAGTTTTCTCCTACCTCCATTTCCACTCCCCTTCCCCTTTCCAAGACAAAGTTTCTTCTCTAGTGAGACATTGCTAGCTTTGCCACAGGGTCAGTGGAGTGCCCCTGTTGGATCTCTGGTCGAAAGGCCACCATTGAAATCCACCTTTTATGCATGCACCTACGGAAGCTGCACCGTTCAAGTAGAGGGACTTAGATTCCCATAGCGTTGGCTTGAAACCCACCAATTTGTCCACAAGACAAATTTTCTCGCCAACAGTTTTTGGTGCCCACCGTGGGGTAGATTTTGTAGCATCTGCACCTAAAAACGACCTCAGGGTCATAAAATACAAAAAAAAATTCTAGAAGAAAAGTTTCTGGAGATTGAATAATCACACAAACTACATGGATGTAAATCATGGCTATTCTGGGAAATCCTCCTATTGAGAGACCTGATTTACTCTTTCACATCCAAGAAGACATTGCTTCTGATCTGAGAGAAGCTATTTGGCATAATAGACAAAGTGTCAATCATTACTTCATTGCCATAAGGATTCTGGACCTGGAAGAGGAACGTGCTGTCGAATTGGAAAGGTAGAGACAAATTCTAGCACCCCAAAGAAGAGCATAAATTTTCAAGCTGGCGGATAGAAGATTCACCCAGAAACAGAGACAAGGAGGACAAACTGATCCCATTTTTTAGGAACTTCAAAGGAGACAAGAGCTACTCGGAATCCAGAGGCTTCCTTTTCAAGCAACCGGTCATGTTGGGAACCTGAGTGTTGCCAATCCTTTGGATGGTGAATTTTCATACATAAACGAGAACCTTGTAGACTTCACTGACTTGAAGACCAAAGAAGAAGCTAGAGAAAGAGAAGCAAGACCCAAATTAAGAGCTCAACTCGAAGAAATCGAGAGACTTCAAGCCGAGGCAGATGAAAGAGCAGCAGAAAGCTAGCCTTAGCAAGGCTGGAAGATAGAAACAGACACAGAATGGGGGATCATGAGCATGAAGTACGATCAGAAGCCTATAGGCCTAATGTACCATGGGGAGGAAACACCGGTCCACTGGCTCTTCCACTCAACCACTCCATGAGCTACCAAGAGGCTCAAGAAAAAACTTCCCAAAATTCAGAGGGGATGGTTCTCAGCTCCCCGAAGAACATGTAGCAGCATTCATCACTGCTTGTGGAGTGTTGGGAGTTGAAAATGAAGATGTTTCAGTTAGGCTCTTTGTGGAGTCACTCCAAGAAAGAGTTGTTGAATGGTTCTACATGTTGCCCCCAAGATCTGTCACATGCTGGGAAGATATAAGAAGTGCATTTGAACATAGGTTCAAGAGCACAGAAGATTGTCAGGATCTGCTGGTCCAATTGGTTCAGATGAAGAAGGAGACCTCCAAATCAATGAGATATTTTGTAGCAAGGTATGATAGGTTGACAAGAAGGATCCCAGAAGATGTGGTACCCCCTGAAAACAACTTGAAAAGGTTCTTCATCAGTGCTTTTCCATCAGAAGTTGGTTTCTTCCTCAGAAGAGCCCAACCAAGAACATTGAGGGAAGTTCAAGACTTTGCAATTGAGACTGATGATGATCTAATTCTTTCTGGAAAAGTGAAAGGACCAAATGGGAAGCAAAAAGGTCAGAGTTCAAATTCAGTCACCACTGATCCAATGTTCCAAAAAATGGCAAATGACCTAGTTGCTTTGAAGAAGCAGCTGTCACAAATCACAATGAGGAATGCTCCAAGGAGACCAAATCCTCCTGATAGACCAAGAATTTCTCCACCTCCTCATAGGCTTTCTCTTGAAGCACCACCAGTCAATGCCATCTGTGACACTAGGGAATCAGAAGAAGGAGCAGACATTGAGGAAACTGAAGAAGAAAGCATGGATGACTATGAAAACTATCTTGAAATTGAAGAGGTTGGCATGCACAATGGCCTGATTGAATACATTGATGATGAGGAGGAAGGTGATGAAGAAGCTCCAAGTTTTTCATGTGTTGTTTTCACTCGTGCACAATCCAAGAATGGTGTTTCAGCCTCAGCAGTTGCAACTGAGAGTAGGAAGAACAAAGAAGATAGCTCTTCAAAGCCTCCACTAAACAAGATCATCAGCAGGGGATCACCATTACCACCTTCCATGGAATCAGCTAGAGAGAAATCAGATTCACCAGTTGTCAAGGATCACACTGTTGTGCCAAGTAAGTTATCTGATTCTTCTCCCAACTCAAAAGTTGTTAAGAGAAATTCTCTTCTAAATGTTGGTTCTGCAAGAACATCTAAATTTCAATCAAAGGCTACACCCCCATCTCCTTCCAAGCCAATTGCTACATTTGAAAAGGAGAACCCAACACCAAAAGTAATGATGCATCTACCATTTAAGTCCTCATCCACTTTGGAACCTCTTCCTCATCTACCATAACTTCATTTGACTTTGTAGAGCATGCTAGCAAAACCAAAGTCCAGCTCTCTGAAATTGAATACCTACAAACACATCCTGCCCAATTTGACAGATTCATCAAGGTAGTCTGGGGTGGTAACTCTACATCCCCAATCTCTAATTCTAAAGGCTTACTTCCCACACCATCCACACCATCTTCTCAAAACATGCTAGCCCTCAGTGCCTCCACCACCAATAGAGTTGAGCCTTTTTACCTGTCACTTCTCATCAAAGGTTTCCAGCTGAACAATTGCATTATAGATTCTGGAGCCTCAGATAATGTGATGCCAGAAAAAGTTGCAAATGCTCTTGGCCTCACTTTGACCTAGGTAAATGGCACATGCTACTCAATGGAATCCAAACAAGTTCCATTGGTAGGAAGGATTAAGGATGCTCAGGTTGCACTAGCTGATTACCCTGACAAGAAGATACTCCTGACCATTTTGGTGGCAGACATCCCAACATCTTTTGGTATGTTGTTGAGTAGAAGTTTTTGCAGAGATCTAGGTGGAGAAATAAAAATGGATTGGTCATCTGCAACTATCCCAGTGAAAGGAGAAATGAAGAAGCTGCTGCCAGTCAGAAAAATGAAGTTCACAGTAAGGAAGTATGATGATCCAAGAGCTGATATCCTTTTTCAAGATTGTGGGCTTGGAAATTACCTCCTTACATCACAGAAGGAAGAGGACTTGCCACTTCTCATGGAGGAAGAAGAAGACCAAATCTGGACAATGGAGTTTGATGGCAGTCATTCCAGAGTAGGTTCAGGAGCTGGTGTAGTATTATACTCTCCCTCCAATGAGGTATATCCTTTTTCCTACAAGCTGCAATTTGACAATACAAATAATACAACAGAGTATGAAGCATTACTCTTAGGCATGAATACAACAGAGGACATGGGAATCAAGAAGTTGAGATGCAAAGGTGATGCAGAGGTTGTGGTAAAGCAGGTCCGCCAGCAATATCAGGTGAAAAACCCCAGACTCAGGCACTATAGAAACAGAGTGTGGGACTGCATTGAATCCTTTGATGCATTCTCCATTGAAGCTATCCCTAGGGAGCAGAATGAAAAGGCTGATTCTCTAGCAGTGTCAGCTTCCTTAGTGACACCTCATCCTTCTTTTGGCAAGGATAAAGTGACCATTGAGATGGTGTTCAGACCCAGTGTACCAGACAATGCAAATCACTGGCAGGTCTTCAATGATGACAATCAGATCCTAGCCTTCTTAGAACAAAGGGATAACTTCAATAATATTTTCTTTGAAGGAAGTGAAAACCCACACCGTGAATCAGTCCCCAAAGAAGAGAAGGAAGGAATTGAGGGAATTGATGAAGAGGGAGTAATCAAACTGAAAGGAAACAAAATCCCCAAAGGCCTAGTTTCTTTGGAAGACCTCTTTGACAAGCATGACAGGTTCATCCAAGAGAAAGAAAAATAGTCTTCTCGGTGTCCATCTGATTTTGATCAAGAAAACATTGGCACTTCAGAGAATCCAAGGATGGTTAACATTGGTAAATGTTGCTCACCAGAAGAGAAGAGAAAGTTTGTTGCTCTGCTAAAAAAGTACTCAGATGTCCTGGCCTATTCCTATGATGAACTCAAATCTTTTCAGCCAAAGGAAATGCATCACTCCATTCCTTTGAAGCAAGGAGCTAAGCCCTTCAGGAAAAAACAAAGGCCCTACAATCCAAAGATTTTTTGATGTTATCAAAGAAGAGGTGACAAAGATGCTCAATGCTAGAATCATCTTCCCCATCCACCATTCAACATGGGTGGCTAACATTGTGCCAGTAAGGAAGAAGAATGGGGAAATAAGGATTTGTGTAGACTTCTGAAATCTGAATCAGGCATCTCTCAAGGACAACTACCCTCTTCCAATCATGGATCATATTTTGCAAGCAGTCACTGGATCTGAAATGCTCTCTTTGCTTGATGGATTCTCAGGGTACAACCAAATCAAGGTGGCAGAAGAGGATTGCAACAAAACAACCTTCACAACACCTTGGGGCACTTTTTCCTACAACAGAATGCCTTTTGGCTTGATCAATGTTGGAGCCACTTTCCAGAGAGCAATGGACTTGGCCTTCAAAGATTTGAAACATTGCATTGTCATTTACCTTGATGACCTCACAGGTTTTTTCAAAGAGGAGGGGAGATCATATCTGTCATTTGGAGCAAGTCCTTGCAAGGTGTAGGAAACATGGCATTTCTCTAAATCCAAAGAAGTGCATTTTTGGAGTCACAGAAGGTAAGTTGCTGGGACACATTGTGAACAAACATGGAGCACACATTGATCCTGAGAGGATCAGAGCTATCCAAGCACTAGCCTTACCAACCAGCAAGAAGGGAGTTCATTCATTCTTTGGAAAGGTAAACTTCCTTCATCATTTTGTGCCTGAGTTTTCTGAACTGACTAAGCATATAACTTCCATGATGAAGCCTCAAGCAGGTTTCAAGTGGAATAAGGAAGGAAAAACAACATTTGAGGAGATCAAGAAAGCCATTGCCAAAGCTCCAACTCTTGTATCTCTAGATTTCAACAAGGAGTTCATCATGTATTGCTATGCATCAGAACATACACTCTCTGTTGTCCTTGTTCAGAAAAATGATGAAGGTTTGGAAGCACCCATTGCTTTCATGAGCTGTCCTTTGAAAAATCATGAGCTAAAGTACAACCAATTGGAGAAACATGCCTACGCAGTGGTCAAAGCTGTTAAAAGTTTCAGATTCTACATTCTCAATTCCCATACAGTGGTGATGGTCCCTGGAAGTGCAATCAAGTCCATTTTGACTCAACAAGATCCTGGGGCTAAGAGAGGAAGTTGGATTGCAAAGACCCAAGAGTATGACTTGGAGATTAGACCCTCTAATCTGGTAAGAGGAAATGGTTTGTGCAAGCTGATTGCTGAAGATGAAGCTCTCAAGGCTCAGCAGGGAGAAAAATATGGTGTTTTCTCAACCTGTTCAGGAGACAGTCCACAGGCACTCTTTGTCACCACTACTGATGAGTGGTATGCTGACATTGCTTACTACCTCACTTATGGAGAATTCCCTCCTCATCTTGATTACAAACAAAGAAGGACACTCAAGCTAAAGGCAGCCAAGTTTGTGATCTAGAATCATGCACTTTACAAGAGAGGCCTAGATGGTTGTTTCCTCAGGTGTGTAGATAAGGAGCAGCAAGAAAAGTTGCTCAGGGCATATCATGATCAAGCTTGTGGTGGACATTTCTCAGCAATGGTCACCACACATAAGATCCTCAGAGGGAGATATTATTGGCCCTCCATCTTTGCAGACACTCAGGATTGGGTTTCCAAATGCAAAGCATGCCAACAATTTGTTGGAAAGCCACAACTAGCTGCATTGCCACTCAGGCCTGTGGTGATTGAAGAACCATTTCAGCAATGGGGGCTAGATTTTATTGGTGTTCTGAATCCTCATTCTAGTGCAGGGCATACTTATGTACTCACTGCAACTGATTACTTCACTAAATGGGTGGAAGCCATCCCAACCAAGCAAGCCAACTCTGAAACAGTCTGCAACTTCATCAAGGAGAATATCATTGTTCATTTTGGAATACCACAGAAAATTGTTGTAGACAATGCCACCTATTTCTCTTCCAAGGAGCTCACAGAGTTTTGTTATGGCTTTGGAATCTCCCTATCTCACTCTTCTGACTACTACCCATAGGGAAATGGGCAAGCTGAGTCAAGCAACAAGAACATTGTGACCATTGTTCGCAAGCTGGTAGATGAGAATCAAAGGAACTGGCACAAGAAGTTATATGATGCATTGTGGGCTGATAGGATCACTCCTAAGAAGGCAATAGGTATGTCACCTTTCCAAATGTTGTATGGAGTTGAGGCAGAGATTCCCCTCACAATTGAGATGCCAGCTCTCAAGTTGCTGCAAGAAATAGAAGATGGTCAATACAAAGACTCCATTGACAAGAGGATCCTCTTCCTGGAGAAGCTGGAAGAAAGCAGATGCCAAGTGGTGGATAGAATTAAAGAGCACCAGTTGAAAGTGAAGAAATTTTTTGACAAGAAGGAAAAGCAAGGAATTTCAAAGGTTGGAGATTTTGTCCTGCTATGGGACAAGAGAAGAGAACCAAAGGGCAGCCATGGAAAGTTTGATTCATTGTGGCTGGGCCCATTCCAAATTCATGGAGCTTGTGGTGAGAATGTTTTTCTCCTCTCATACTTGGATGGAACGCCATTGGAATTTCCTCGAAGTGGGAAATACTTGAAACTGTATCATCAGTGAAAGCGGGTTGTCCCCCGCTTGTACCATAGGTGATTTCCTAGGTGTGTTTTTCCCTTTTCTGTTGTGTGGTTTTGTTTTTCTTTTGTTTGTGTTTTTCCTGTGTGTGGTTTGGCTTGTGTGTTTCCTCCTTCTTCCATTCTTTCTCAGAATTGTACATGACTCTGCAAGGCCCAATGGATAAGGCACTGGTCAACGTTATATGGTTTAAAAATTGAGATTCTGGATCCTCATACCATGTCTTCGTCATGCTCAGTCCATGCCATGTCCCCAAGCTAGAGCCAGTTGTTGTCTCCCGAAAATCACTTTTCATTTTCCAAGTTAAATTCAAAATTTCAAGCTCTCACCCTCTTAAAGTATTTAAGCCAAGTTGAAAGTTTGAAGAAATAGCAAAATCCATGCCCTAGTGTTGTTTAAATCTTTGTTTTGCTCGTTTTGAGAAATTCTCCATCTCCCGGTCTGTGCACGTAATATCCTCTTTACAATCTCCTTTTTTGATCAAAATTGTTCACTTGTTCTATGGCCTGGGTCATCAAATCATTTTTTTGCCTCCATGCCTCTGGCTCGTGAAGGAAATTCAAAAATTGGACTCAAAATGATGAAGTTCTCTTCCTCTGTGTATTTTTCCCACAGTCGGGAACGATGGGCATTTTCTTCCCCATCAAATTTTGGCCCCATCATCCATGGGTACGTGGACATACCTAATTGGAAGTGGGTCAGTGGAGAAATTTGTGTTTTTGAGCCTCTTTGTAAAAAAGGTGAAAAGTTAAAAAGTGACCCGCAGCCCCGATCAGGCTATAAAGGTAAAAGTCAAATTTTGAGCCCACAGAGAAAAGTCAAAGTTGAAGCCCACATGGGAGGGAAAAATTGTTCAAAGGTGAAGCCCAAATTTAACCAAATTGAAAAGTTCAAAGCTCCGGCTCCACCAAGGTCTCAGGCCCGCCATTGAAAATTCAAAGAGTGGGCCATCGGGGAACTTTTGGAAATTTAACCAAATTCCCAAAAGTGAAGTAAAAGTTCTAGAATGCTCTCCGCGGCTCCACCAAGGTCTCGGGCCCGCCAAAAAAGTTGAAAAGTCAAAGTGGGAGAGCGGAATGGCGGAAGAACTTTGAGTTTTTTAGCCTTTTTCCAAAAAGGTTAAAATGTTGAGAAAAGGGTCGCGACCCCATTTCCAATGAAAACATGCCACGTGCCTAAGTTAAAAAGTTGAAGCAAAAAGGGTGCGGGCCAATTTGTTCCAAATTGCCAAATCTCTAAAAAATCACAAAACACAAAGGGCTTTCCCCCGTACCCACTCCAATCTCTTCCTACCACGTGGACGACCCAATTTCAAAGTTATAAGAGAAAATCAAATGGTCTGTATTCAAACTGGAAAATCAAATGTAACGTTCACGTTGCAAGATCTGGTTTTTAACCCGCCATGAGCATTTTCTTCGCAATGGAGGAATTTGAAGAGGCATAAATGATTTGTAAAGTTGTAACCATTTTGGCATGAGATATAATGGCTCCTCAGAGCCATTCCAGGGGCTGGCGATTGATTTCAAAAAAGACCAGAGTGCTTTGTACCTGGAAAAGACAGAAAACATGCCATACTTCTTCTATTTTCCCTTCTCCTTAGAATTTCCTCTATTCTCAAAGCTCTGTACAAATTCTGCTTTAGCTTCAATAATAAAAGAAGGAATTTTCACCTTTTTGATTGAGGGATTGATTGGTACCTTGCGACCAATGAATTTCATTCAGTCTTGTAGCTTCTCCTGCAGATTTGTTTTTCTTCTAACTATAAATGCATGTAAATGAAATTTCTAATTAATGTGTGTGGGCATCTGATATTCTACTCACAACATTAGTTTTCTCCTACCTCCATTTCCACTCCCCTTCCCCTTTCCAAGACAAAGTTTCTTCTCTAGTGAGACATTGCTAGCTTTGCCACAGGGTCAGTGGAGTGCCCCTGTTGGATCTCTGGTCGAAAGGCCACCATTAAAATCCACCTTTTATGCATGCACCTACGGAAGTTGCACCGTTCAAGTAGAGGGACTTAGATTCCCATAGCGTTGGCCTGAAACCCACCAAATTTTAACTAGATAGTTGCAGGTTGGTGCGTCTTCATACAGGATAAATGGGGATGCTAAAAGACGAACAGAGCTCTATTTCGCAAGCCACCTTTCCTTTTGAAATACGTGAAACTTTCTTGCATTCTATTGATGGAGAAATGGTCTAGGAACAGTCACACTATTTCACCATATGCTACAAACAAGCCTTCAACCAATTTATTTTAGAGTGCTAACTGATTCTCAGCCTGGACCCCAATATCATCTCTAGAACATGGTATGAAATTCAATGAAATCTTTAAAAGATAGAGGGAATTTTGTTAAATGTTGTGGTTACAAGCACTCTGGTAAATATGTATGCAAAATATGGAAGCATACACTTGGCATATGAACTGTTTCAACTAAATTCATAAAATAAATGTGGCATGAACTACAACGATTGTAGGAAACCAAAACATAATGAAGAAGTGATAGGATTTTTTCAAATGTTGTAGTTGCAAGTGCTCTAGTAGGTATGTATGCAAAATGTGGGAGCATGCACATGGGAAAATGCTTGGAGGAATACTAAAATATGTGTTTAAGAGTAGAAATGGGACTTATGCTCCATCAATGGAAGACTGTTGGATGGAAGGCAAGGAGGATAGACTGCTAAATCATGGATTTGAGAGACTGCCATCTGAAGTGCTGGAGGAAATCATACATAACTTAGACTTTGAATCCCTCTGTTCTACAATAGCCACATGTAAATTCTTTCACTCATTTGTTTCCCAAATCCTACAAAATATTGATGCCATCAATCTCTCTAAAGTTTGTGTTGATAATAATGTCCTATGCTACCTCCTATGTGGAAAAATATTTGTTCAAAGTCACACTATCAATTATAGTCATCTCGATGACTCATCTATTGAAATTTTGAGTTCCTATCTTTCGAGCCTTAAAGAATTGGTTTTGCAGAAGTGTTCCAATTTTTCTCCCAAGATTTTTGTTGCACTAGGTCAACATTTCTCTAATCAAAGGTATGTTTGCACATCAAGTGGACACGGTATCCACGATAATTAGTCTCCATGTTTTAGACGTGATATAAGATTTGGTTTTCAGCAAATCTCAGTCCAAGGGCAGTTTGGCACGATGGGTGGTTTCTCAACTATTGATAAATCATGTAGTGTAATAATAAATAAAAATAAGATAAGGGAAATAAAGGCAAGGCATGTTGACTATTTTTTTAAAAAAATCATAACAGAAATGTGTTGTCATGGATACTAGAAATCAACTATTTGAACAAGTTCCTGAAAGAAATGTGATCGATCAATTGTGGTGATTTCAAGATGTAGGCAATCCATAAAGGGATAAGGCTAAAGGAACTTTGTTAGATGTTGTTGTTGCTCGTGATCTGGCTAACTAGTATGCCAAAAATGTAGAAGTATTCAACTGGGACATGATTTGTTTGACAAAATAACCAAAATATTTTGGTGGCTCCGGTAGTCACCTCGGGAATTATAAACAAAGAAAGTGAACTGTTCATTTGAATTCCTCCTAGGAGATGTGCATTTTGGCCTACAATAGTTACAACACACACCTAAGTTGGAGCTTTAAATATACCTCAGATCATTGTAAGCAAGTACAATTGATGGGTGTAATGTCAAACTCCCCAACTTCCACCCAACCAATTCAATTCATAGGCATGGTTCATCCCTCCTTATCTTTGATAATTCCCGTATTTTAATTTTCTTTTTTTACAATGAAATAAAATTTTAAACCCTAGGATTATCATACATTTGATTGTTTTAAATGAACTTGTTTGCACAACAATAAAACGGCATATCGTAACTTTCGCAATCCAATTAATCCCTTGGTAATCAATTGTGGACTTAAACCCTAATTTTGAGATGATCTAACAAACTTCATAACCAAACTAGATTACTACAACACCTTTTTTATTGACAAGTTGAGATTGAGTACCTTGTAATGATGTCGATCATTTCCTTTTAAAACCCAATAGTAAATCATGATTTTTGGAGACTTGTAAAATAACCTTTAGTAGCCCCTGGAAAGGAGATGTTAAGTTTCTTATCGTGTACCTTGTTATGTGGGGATTCACTTCAATCCTTAGATCGACCTCGATTGATTGTCTGTGATCTTTTTGACGCCCTTCTAGGAGCCATGTTACACTTTTTTGCAGTTTTAGGAAGCTGCTAAAAGTGAAAAGTTGGGTTTCGTTTCGGCTCATCATTTGGACCCTGAGTGAAGAAACACTTATCCACCTTCGCAAACCTCTAGTATTTTTACTAGAAAATTATCCTGGAACTTTTGGTTTGGGAAAAACACATTCCTGGTTAGTTTTTCAAAGGGTTTAGTAGGCCTCCGGTCGATGTTTAACTAGGTCAAACTTGGCCGATTACGACTGGTGGCTCTGGAAAACCATTCGCCAATTGTACATTTTATCAGTTTTGAATTCCGTCAGTCCCTGTGGATTCTTGGTATATAGGTGAACATGTAGGAATTTTCTTGTCGTGAATTTGCTTATCGGAAGAAAAATTTTGAATGCACTTTCTTAGCCTCCGAGCCTAAATTGAACATTTTTGCAACTAGAAAGAAAATGTAAAATAGAAAGTTGTAGGACCCTATGTCGGGTTACCAAACCATCATGGAAACTTGTTGACACTTGTAAATAACTGTTTGGAACTCTATCTTGTGGCTTGTTGTGTGAAATTTAACTTTTGGAAAATAGTGTTTCTCTCTCTTCCCTATCTCTTTCTCTCTCCTTGGTTAAGAAATGGGGTGAAATGAAATGAAATAAATATGTCTCTAACCCTCTCCTTTCGAATGTAAATTATTATTATTATGTAAATGGGAAGCTAAAAATGTAATTATGATAGATCTAGGTGGATGTCATGTCAATGATTTATCGTTGATTTCATGCTCACATGGTTTTGCAGGATATGAGTAAGATGGTGAAACGGTGTGGTTAAAACTCATTGTGTATTATTGTAAATTATGTATGATAATGAAACAATATATATTGTATATAAAATGATGTTTTGTTGTACAAAAAATTTTATTATTGAAAATTGGCAATATGTATGAGATGCTAGTTTTAAGGGTGCTTTGGGAAATGTGCATTTAACCATAGGTGTCATTTTGATTCACATATATGTATGGAAATAAAAAAATGGGGGTTGAATATATATGTTAAATAAAATTGAATTAAATATCTTATAGTGCAATTCCAGTGTGAAATTGATGATTAATTAATTTGTGTGTTATGTTTCCTTACCTTGAAAATGTAATAAAGAAATCTAAATGAAACTGTCGACCCTTGTACAAAATTCATGCATAACTAACCTTCCTGTGTTAATCCTCTAGCATAGAAATCTGAAACCTTAGAATGAACTTAAATCTTTACACCTGATAACACCTTCTAGCTTAAGTAAATAAGATCCCTAGTTTGAGTTTGTCTAGCCATAGTCGGTATATGTTTAGCAACATCATCATGAACCGAACGGTTAGGAATGACATGGTCAACTTTATCTAGAGTATGTGGTTCCCTCCTAGGATTGGTAATCATGCGTGTAGTAAGGAGAATGTGTTCTCTTAAGGTAGTACTCCTTGGGAACCAACATTAAACATAGTGTAAAATCCTCTTGGACCGACATACATGTTAGAGTGGCGTGTTAGACCACCAACTAACCTTGAAAGTCACCCTTAAGAGTTGGGATTATAATTGAACTCGATACTCAATCTCATTTGTCATTGGGTTAATGGTGCAATACTAAGGATTAATTTGTGAAACTTAACAAATTTATTAAGTTATGATTAGTTGGTGAAAATGTAACCATATGATGATATGCTTGGAGAAAGGTGAAATTTAGATCAATTCATATTATGTGTTTAAACCATCTTATGGTGAGGGACTAAATCATGATGTGTGATCCCTAAAATGAACCGTAATCCTCTAAATGAAGGAGTATTCCCTCTTGTTCTCCTGCTTTTCCTAATGTGTAATGAATGTACGTTGTGAAACTAGGTGATCATGTTCTTGAGGCAATTCCCTAGGACAAGAGCTAGTAGTCTCACAAGCATGCAAATGTCCTTATTAACAAATGAGTTGCTCAACAATTTCAAAACACTAATTAAATCAAATTAAGTGAAATCATTTTAAGATGAATGTAAATGATTCAAGCGGGCCCTATGTTTTAGATACCTATACATGAGAATACTAGTGTGAATCCCTTTAACCCCTCTCAAACAAGAGTGTCAGCTTGACAAGAAGTATCGAATGTACCTAGAGTTACAAGATGATTTTGGAGATAAGGGTGTACAATAACTCTAGTCGTGACCTTAGTAAGGTGTGTAAAACTTATAATTGAATATCTCTTTATAACACACATCTAATACTTAATTGTTCAGGAATCCAAACCTGGTGGAGTGTGAAATCATAAACCATTAGTACCTTGATGACTAAGAAATTAAGTGAAGTAGATGGAATACATGGTTAGTTGTAATAAAGTAAGACATAAATAGACTAACCTTAGAACTTAAATGCTAATATGAAAGAACGTGTACTCTATCTAATCTTGAACTCATAAACTTCCTTTGCTTCATGAGAACCTCCCTTGTTGCAACTAAGATAAATGGCAAAATCCAATCAAACATACAACTTAGAAAATGAATCCTTAGAACAAACACTAAAAGGATCATGTATGTACATATGTTCATACCAACAACTAGGATACATCATCATTCTATTGGAACAACTATAAGATGAGGGAAACAAGAAAAATTAGGTAGGATTACTATAAGTGAAATGTTAAATAAAGTAAAGAAATGTAGTCTAGTTATAAAATAAATAATAAGTGATATCCAAGAAAATAAGGTCGCTGTTGAAATATGAATGTAATAAATATGTAAACCGGGAAAGTGTTGTCATGGATGGTGCCTATACAGGAGTCATAATTGTAGTTGAACCGTTATGTGTGCCTTGTCATTTTAAAAAAAGGGCGACCTTGATGTGTGTCACGTGTTTTCATGTTGCCTATGTGGGTTAGTGTTTGTGCAAGCAGATCATGTGTTGGTGCATTGTCATAAGTGATCCCCTATGTAGTGTCATGTGGAACTACAATGTAAGTCAAAAAAAATATTATTCCGAGTATTTTTAGTGTTGTATTTGTGTGTGTAAAATGTGGGCATTACATTTGGTATCAGAGTGGAGGTTCATGCTCTCGAACCTCTGGGATGGATTGGAGTTGTGATGATTTTTCATGGTGGTGGTGGAGATTGGAAGAGTAATGTGATATATGTTGTTATGTGACCAACGTTGTAATTGTGATATTATGAACGCACATGTTATGCATGTCACTTAGTGCGTATTTGTTATCATGTTGATGTGTTTGTGATGAGAGTATTCACTCTCTTTTCATGGATTCAATGAGGAGTTCATGTGTGATGTGCCACCTTGGTGTGTGTGAAAATAATGTTATTGTGGATTGTTAGTGTTGGAGTTTCTTATTATTCTGTGATATGTAGGTGTGTTGATGTGTTGCATGACATAATTGGTGTATAGTGAATTGGATTGTATCATGATGTTGCCACCATGTTGTGATGAATTGTGTGTGTCACCATGTTATATAAAATTGATTTTATGTTGTAATGTTACTCACTGTGTTCATCATACATATAATTCATGTAATATGTGATGGTTCATGTCATGATTTAGGGGCATATGGTGAATGTATGATCCCTATTGTATAGTGATTGCACTTTGGGTGTAGTATGTGGTAATGTGATGTATTGTAACCCATGAAAGTAATGATTGTGTTATACCCTGTATATATACCATGCATAAGATGCTATGGTTAATGTGTTGTGAATCACCATTGTGTTAGTGATGTAGTTATGTGTTATGTTGTGAACCTTACACTAACTGACCCTAAGGGAAATCGTAAAAAGGTGTATGTTTGGAGTGAGGAAATGTGTACCATTGACCAGTCACTCGAGCTGAGTACGAGATAGGAAGTGGAGTCTTACATAGGTTGAAAACCCACTTTTTTCATTTGGTATGTATGGCACTTGCTCAATGGGTGTCATGCATATTGTGTTTCGTGGACACCTTAGGCTCAATAGATGGAAACTGTACTCCTTTCTCTCTCCCCTATATGGTTATCGTATGGATTCAACCTAAGTGTAGTTACGACTATGTTGAGCCTTGTGGAAGTGGTGGAGGGATGATTCAGACATAGAGATGATGACAGTTGTATTATTTGATATGTTATTTTATGAGCTGAGGCTTGATGTCTGAGTGCCAGAAACTCATTGAGTACCCCTTTGGTGGTCGTATAAGGCCACATAGTTATTGTAATGTGTTATTTCTCTATATGTATTTTATTCATAAATTGAACATTTTCTTTTTCTTGTCAGAACCAACAAGTTTTCTTGATTGATGTGTTCTTATATTTTGGGCATTTTATTTGGTTGTTGCACTAACATGCAGATTTTTGCACTAACTATGGCTATTTAGCCATTTTTTTTACTTAGTTTTAAATTTTCTTTTCAAGTTTAAAAGTTTTATATGGACTAGCCCAAGGCTTGGGATTTTTGCCACTTGGCATTTGAAATGGATTGTTATGCTGGTTCTAATGTCGTAATGTGTGGAATAGGGTCATGGGATTCACCATGGAGTGGTTGAACCTATGGACCCACTTCATTGTATGGGGGTATGCCCCAAGGAGTTACAGATAACTAGTGGGTTGTTGAACCATGAGTTATTATGTCACTTGGGTTAGAGGTGTTTGGACTTATGTGCCTAGGGCCATAGGGTGACCAACCTCTTTTGAGGAGTGAAAAGGAAAATTTATCTTTATTTTATTGCTTGGGAGGTATATGGAGTTGTTTTTTTGATGCTTTGGGAGGTATATGGGAGTTGTTTTGTGATGTTTTGGTAGGCATATGGAGTTTTTTGTGCTTGGGAGGTATATGGAGTTGTTTTGTATGCTTTGGGAGGTATATGAGTTGTGGTTATGTTTTGTGATGTTGATTTATGTGTACTCATGTGAGTTTGGTTGTGTTTTGTATGATTGATGTGTGATCATTGAGGGTACGATTTGATGTTATTTCCATTTGACACTATGTAACTACAGTTATGGTTTCCCAGTTGTGTGAAACCTTTATATGTGTACCTATTGGGAATTCCATGTTGTTGTAGTTTGTCTTATGTTACGAGTACTTTTGTGTTAGGGCATGTGTGATAAGTACTATGTTGAGGGCTATGTATGTTCTTTCCATGGTTTGGTTGAGTTCTTGTGATGTGATATAGTCGTGTGAAAGTACATATCATGATGTCTTGTGAACCATTAGTGTTGTGTTTGGCCCTGATGTGGTATTGTGATGTCAGTTTCTGTTGGGCACCCACAAAAAAATAAATAAACTAAAATCTTAAAACAATGAAATATTAAGAGATTGAGGATTAATAAATACTTTAAAAGGAAAATGACTAACTAAGTAATAATGTAAACTAGAACTACCAATCTTCATAGAACATTAAAATTTAAGATATTGTCAAAATTATGTTGCTTCCTTGTGGTCATGTTGTATTGACAAGTTGTTTTCGCCTAAACAACATGTGTCATTGATTGAATTTCTTTGCCTATGTACCCTTTCTAACCTTTAGTGTTGTGTCGCATCGAGGATGATGCTATTATAAGGGGAGGGAAATGTAGTGCCCAACATGAATTAATTAAAATAATAATTTATAAAAAATTATAATAATTTTTTGTGAAGTGGTTGTGGCGAATTGTGGGAGGGGTTGAGGAGTTAATGGTAGGCAGGTGTATTAATGGAGATGTGGAGGGTGATGGGGTTTGTGTGGAAGGAGGAGAGGTGGACATGGGAATGTGTAGCCCATCAAGCACATGGGTGCCTAAAAAGGCCTACAGACCTGTCAATTCCCTTGCATAAAAATAATTAAAATGCACTTTATTTGGAATCCATAGGCTTCTAATTACGACAGAAACCCATGAGTCAACATTTCAAATGTTAGAAGTATTGGATAGTTGCAAGTTGTTACGTTTCATGCAGGGTACAATGGGGATGCTAAAAGAAAAAGACTGGATAGAGTTCTATTTGGATCAAGCTTTCCTTATGAAATACAATGCATTTTAGAGTGGGAGATTGATGTGGAAAATCATGGTACAAGAGATAGTCACATTGTTTCACCGTATGCAACAAATAAACTCCAAGCCTGGCAGATTTATACATTTTCCTTCATCACTCACAACCTTTGCAAAATTAGCTCTGGAACAGGTATGAACGTCTATCAATGAAATCTTTAAAAGATAGAGGAATTTTGTCATATGTTGTAGTTGCAAGCGTTCTCTAGTAGGTATGTATGCAAAATATGGAAGCATACACTTGGTATATGAACTGTTTCGACTAAATCCTAAAATGTGGCCTGGCATGAACTGTAATGATTGTAGGATATGTAAAAAAAAGCATAATGAAGAAGGGAAGGATTTTTTCAGATTTGTAGTTGCAAGTGCTCTAGTAGGTAATATGCAAAATGGGAGCATACACATGGAAAAATCCTGAAGGAATACTAAAATATGCTTTTTAGAGGAGAAATGGGGGTTGTGACATCCATCAATGGAAACTTTTGGATGGAAGGCAAGGAGGCTAGACCGATAAAGCATAGATTTGAAGATTATCATTGAACGTGATGGAAGAACATCCTACATAAGGCTGTAGACTTTGAATCCCTTGTTCTGCAATAAAACATTAAATTATTTCACTCATCTCCAATTTCCAAAATCCTACCAAACTTGATTCATTCAATCTCTCTGAAGTTTGCATGGATGAAGATGTCCTGTGCTAATTGACCATTTTTTCATAAAAAATAGTTCAATTCATGGTCAACTGTAGTCATGTATCGATGACTTTCCATTAAAATTTTGAGTTTCTATCTTCACTAAATGGCTTCACATAGACTGTGCCCAATTTTTTCCCAAGATTTTTGTTGCACTAGGTCAAAACATTCTCTATGTTGAGGTATTCCTTGGTACGTCTTTGGACATGATCTCCACAGTATGTAGTCTCCATGTTTTGGATGTGATATAAGAGTTGTTGGGAGCAGCGAATCTTTTCAAGGGCAGTATGACACGATGGATGGCTTGCTCAACTGTTTATAAATCATGTAGTGTATGATAAAAATAAAAAGGGGAGAAGGGAAATAAAGGCATAGGCGTATTTTGGGGATTTTTAGAAATGATGTTTTCATTTGACACCCATATAGAATTCAACTATATGAACAATGCTCTAAATATAAATGTGGATTGATTTATTGAATGTTTTGGAATTGGCAATCCATTATAAATAGGTTAAAGGAACTTTGTTAGATGTTGTTGTTTCTACAAACTGGGATACCAGTATGCCAAAAATGTAGAAGCTTTCAACTGGGACATGATTTGTTTGACAAAATAACCAAAATATTTTGTTCCTCTGGTAGTGCTCATGAATTATAAACATAAAAGTGAACCATTTTATTGAATGCCTCCAAGAGATGTGCTTGTACACTATAGTAGTTGTAAGGCACACTCATATTGGAGCATTAAATATTCAGATTCTCAAATCATTGTAAGCTAGTACAATCGATGGGTGGAATGTCAAACAAGGCTCCCAACTTTTGTTGATTCAATTCACCTAGGCATGGTTCATCTCTCCTTATCTTTCATAATTCTCATATTTTAATTATCTATTATTTTGCAACGAAATAAATTTTAAACCAAGGATTATCATATATTTGATTGTTTTAAATAACACTATTTGCAAAACAATAAAATTGCATATCGTAACTTTCACAATCCAATAATCCCTTGGTAGTCAACATAAAGTTAAACCCTCATTTTGAGATGATCTAACAAACTTCATAACCAAACTAGATTACTGCACTCACATTTTTATTGACAAGTTGAGGTTGAGTTCCTTGTAAAATGTCGATCATTTCCTTGTAAAAACTAGATAAATCGTGATTTTCAAAGACTCACAAAACACCTTCGGAACCCTGGAAAGGAGATGTTAAGTTTCCTATGTGTACCTTGTTATGTGAGAGTCACTTTTAAGCTTTATCGACCTTGACCCAATCATTTCATACTCTCTTTGATGCCCTTCTAGGAGCCATGTTACACCGTTTTTAGCTGTAGGAAGCTGTTAAAAGTGAAAAGTTGGGTTTCGTTTCGGCTCACCGTTTGGACCCTGAGTGACACAAATGTCTTATCCACCTTCGCAAACCTCTAGTATTTTTACTAGAAAATTTCCTGGAACCTTCAGTTGGGAAAAGCACATTCTTGGTTAGTTTTTCAAAAAGGGGTTTCATAGGCCTCTGGACGTTGTTTGACTAGGTCAAACTTGGTTGATTATGACCGGTGGCTCTAGAAAACCATTCACTAATTGTACACCATTCATCAGTTTTGAATTCCATCAGTCCCTGTGGATTCTTGGTATATAGGTGAACACGTAGGAATTCACCCGTCATGAATTTGCTTATCGGAAGACAATTTTTGAACACACTTTCTTAGCCTCCGAGCCTAAATTGAACATTTTTGCAACTAGCAGGAAAACATAAATAGAAAGTTGTAGGACCCTCGTCAAGTTACCAAACCACCGTGGAAACTTGTTGACACTTGTAAATAACTTTTTGAAACTCTATCTTGTGACTTGTGGTGTGAAATTTAACTTCTGGGAAAATAGTATTTCTCTCTCTTCCCTATCTTCTTTCTCTCTCCTTGGTTAAGAAATGGGGTGAAATGAAATGAAATAAATATGTGTCTCTAACCCTCTCCTTTCAAATGTAAATTATTATTATTATGTAAATGGGAAACTAAAAATGTTAATTATGATAGATCTAGGTGGATGTCATGCCAGTGATTTATCGTTGATTTCATGCTCACATGGTTTTGCAGGATGCAAGTAAGATGGCGAAACGGTGTGGTTAAAACTCATTGTATATTATTGTAATTTATATATGATAATGAAAAATGTATATATATTGTTTTGTTATGTTACAATAAAGTTATTATTGAAAATTGGTAATATGTATGAGATGCTAGTTTTAAGGGTGCTTTGGGAAATGTGCATTTAACCATAGGTGTCATTTTGATTCAGATATATGTATGGAAATAAAAAAGGGGGGGTTGACTATATATGTTAAATGAAATTGAATTAAATATCTTATAGTGCGATTTAGTGTGGAATTGATGATTAATTAATTGGTGTGTCGTGTTTTCCTTACCTTGAAAATGTAATAAAGAAATCTAAACGAAACAGTCAACCCTAGTACAAAATTCATGCATAACTAACCTTCCTATGTTAATCCCCTAGCATAGAAATCTGAAACTTTAGAATGAACTTAAAGCTTTACACCTGATAACACCTTCTAGCTTAAGTAAATAAGATCCCTAGTTTGAGTTTTCATCATAGTCAGTATGTTTAGCGACATCGTCGTGAACCGACGGTTAGGAATGACGTGGTCAAACTTTATCTAGAGTATGTGGTTCCCTCCTAGGATTGGTAATCATGCGTGTAGTAAGGAGAATGTGTTTCTCTTAAGGTATTACTCTTGGGAACCAACATTAAACATAGTGTGAAATCCTCTTGGACCAACATACATGTTGTGTGGCAAAGACCACCAACTAACCTTGAAAGTCACCCTTAAGAGTTGGGATTATAATTGAACTCGGTACTCAATCTCTTTTATCATTGGGCTTAATGGTGCAATACTAAGGGTTAATTGTGAAACTTAGAAACTTATTAAGTTACGATTAGTTGGTGAAAATGTAACCGTAGGATGATATGCTTGGAGAAAGGTGAAATTTAGATCATTCATATTATGTGTATAAACCATCTTATGGCGAGGGACTAAATTCATGATGTGTGATCCCTAAGGTGAACCGTAATCCTCTAAACAAAGGAGTATTCCCTCTTGTTCTCCACTTTTTGTAATGCGTAATGAATGTAAGTTGTGAAACTAGGTGATCATGTTCTTGAGGCAATTCCCTAGGATGAGAGCTAGTAGGCTCACAAGCATGCAAATGTCCTTATTAACAAATGGGTTGCTCAACCATTTCAACACACTAATTAAATCAAATTAAGTGAAATCGTTTTAAGATGAATGTAAATGATTCGAGCAGGCCCTGTGTTTTAGATACCTATACATGAGAATACTAGTGTGAATCCCTTTAACCCCTCTCAAACAAGAGTGTCACCTTGACAAGAAGTATCGAATGTACCTAGAGTTACAAGATGATTTTGGAGATAAGGGTGTACAATAACTCTAGTCCTGACCTCAGTAAGGCGTGTAAAATTTATACTTGAATATCTCTTTATAACACAGATATAATGCTTAATTGTTCAGGAATCCAAACCTAGTGGAGTGTGAAATCATAACCATTAGTACCTTGATGACTAAGAAATTAAGTGAAGTAGATGGAACACATGGTTAGTTGTAATAACGTAAGACAAAATAAACTAACCTTAGAACTTAAATGCTAATATGAAAGAACATGTAATCTATCTACTCTCAATTTCAATAAACTTCCTTTCCTTCATGAGAACCTCCCTTGTTGTAACTAAGACAAATGTCAAATCCAATCGAACATACAACTTAGAAAATGAATCCTTGGAACAAACACTAAAAGGATCATGTATGTACATATGTTCATACCAAAAAACCAAGATACATCATTCTTGTGAGATGAGGGAAACACGCAAAATTACGTAGGATTACTATTGAAGTCTAGTTATAAAATAAATGATAAGTGATTTCCAAACAAATAAGGTCAATGTCGAAATATGAATATAATAAATATGTAAACCGGGAAAGTGTTGTCATGGATGGTGCCTATACGAGAGTCATACTGTAGTTGAACCGATATATGTGCCTTGTCGTTTAAAAAAAAGGGGTGGCCTTGATGTGTGTCACGTGTTTTCATGTTGCCTATGTGGGTTAGTGTTTGTGCAAGTAGATCATGTGTTGTGTGTTGTCATAAGTGATCCCTTATAGTGTCATGGGAACTACAATGTGAGTAAAAAAGAAAAAAATATTCCAGTATTTTTAGTGTTGTATTTGTGTGTGTAAAATGTGGGCATTACACTTTTACCACATTTTAGAGTGCCCCCAACAAGAAAATATTTGTTACATGTGGTCCACTTTATCGTCTCAATCTCATTTGCATTATTTGCCTGAGTGCAATATGAGCTTGCATGTGTCAAAATAAATTAAAAAACATGTAACAAAAAATATTGTTTTTAATGGTGCTACAATTTGAACTCGCTACAATTGAATTCATGAAAGGAGAGTAAAAAAACTTTGAAGACTGAGGAAAAATGCAATTTTTATATTATGGTGCTCGTGGGTTAGAATGTATAGGGTTTATATGAGCCAAGGAAGTGATTAAACTATCAGAAGACTCATTAAAACCGATAGCTTTTTGGTGTTTCAGCTCTTCCTAGTGATTGTTTTACGACATTGAAAAGGTTGAAAAGTTGAGAATGGACAAGGAAGATGCATCTTAATTCCAAAAAAATTGATTGGAAGCGCACAATTAAAAATTGTATGTCTTCAACACCAACTTAGCTTAGTGTCAGACATCCATATACAATTTATTTTAGAACATACCTTCGACATAACAAATGACTTGCACAAATTATATGGTGTCTACATTTATCAGGATCTGGTGGCACCATATTCACCAAAACTAAGAAGAGGGGGTGGTCATTTTGTGTCCAAATGGCGAGATCAATTTCATTTCCTTGACATTGAGCTCGTTCACTATAAGCCTAGATTTTTCCATCCCATGAACTTTAGGGTAAGTGGTATTAATAGTCCCTGCATCCACGTGGAGCATGTCCTCCACAATTTGATACAGCAACCCAATGACCTTATCGTAGCCCCTCGGCGTCTATTCCATCAATGTCGATTTGTGCAGATGAATGTCCTCCAGCAGGGACGTGTGGATTCACCGCTTCTGCCAAATCCATGTACTGACTCTCGACCAGGCCCTTCGACCCCACTCCACTTACCACTTCGGACAGCACACTCAGCACTCTCTCATTTCTATTCCTTCCTCACCTTGTATTATTGTGCTCGCAGCTTTTGCTATTTCTTGTTTGTCGACAATTCCAGCTTCAGATGCGCATTTGAGGCTCAATCCCACCTTCCACTGTTCTACTAACACCTTTGTGTTTGTGTACTGCTCAGACCACTGCGGAAATGAAAGCATGGGGCAAAACATTTGAGGATTTAGAGTGGACAGTATCCATCCGGACTACCCATAGAATGTATTTCCTGCTCTGTAAGAAACCCATGGCAATCTCCTCCAGTTGGGATTTTGGCATGGGAATGAGGCTACCAAAACAGGCATACATAACTGAGCATTTGGGCTTCAAATCCAGCGATGGAATGCAGCTTTTGGACTCAAACAAGTTGGACATTACTGTATCGTCTTTTTCGTCATTAAAATAAGCAGACAGAAGCAAAGAACACACTGAAATAAGTTGCCTCGGTTTCCAGTTTGTAAACGGTGTTCCCCAAAATCCAATCTGCTTTGTCTAGTAATTTGAATTGGTGAAATATGAGTTGTATAACTGTATCGGAGGGGTCGCCTTTCTGGATGAACAATGGGATATCCTCAGTATTTAGCGTTGGAAGCCCTGATATGAAATCTGAATTAAAAACACCAACGGTGACAGAAAAACATTATTACACAGTTTGTCTAGTATGCAAATCCAAGGGCACAAGAGATAGATGTTCAAGGCACAAAAAATGGCACAAAAAACTGCAAACAGTCACGAATTAACCACCGTCAGATTTCAACGCACGTTTTGAAACTCAATCTCTGCCCTCCAAATTCTGACGGATGTCAGAACTGCCCAGGCCCTCCTCACTGTGAAACGCCTCCGGCGTAATAAATTCTTGATCCAATTCAAATTGATTGACTCAGAAAAAATCATAGAGATTAATTCTTACCTAATTACTAACTCCATACCAAATAAAAATATATAATAAAATGAAAAATACATAAATTGACATATGTTTTAAACATATTAACAAATATGGAGAATTAAATTTTAGCCACAGATTTTTTTTTTTAAATGCCACTTATTCGTATTAGTAACATTTATGTGCGTATTCACCCTTGAAATTAAAATTGTGCAGTAATATATATATCCCAACTATTTTCTTAATTGTAGAAAGACTTATTCAAAAGCCCTGTGTATTTTCTTATAAGGGGAGAGGGTCCTATAATCGTGCATGCACCAAAACATGTACATCTCTTTTCACTATAAGTTGTTGACAAAAGTACCAATAGTTATTCACTTTTTAGGTTAGTGGGCATTCACTTTTTGGTTAGTGACAATTTTTAAAAATTAATGAGAATGTGACACAAACGAGGAGATCATAAACAACTGTTCTGTTCGCAATACCACTTATTCCATCACCACTCCGGTGGAGGATGTCATCTGAGAGGCCTTCATTTGAGAGGTTTATATAACTGGTCGTAGCGTTAGCAAAACCATGTTGGAAGAGACGTCTTTTATTAATCACTGTCACCGTCATTGTAACTGTCACTTAACGGAATGAAATAATCTTCTCTTCTTATTATTTTATGCTGAAGAGCAGTTTTATTATAGTTTGTAGACGGTTTTATTCGCACTGAGCAAAATCCCATTCACCATGTTATGTTTTCATTGATAACTTATTTTGTTTTTTAAGCGACTACTTTTTCAGTTCATTGGAATAAAAAAATCTTGAAGTCATGCACGTTTTAATGTTGCCGACGAGCGACTCGTCATGATCATAGAAAATTCTTAAACTTGGTAAAGGGAGTGGAATTAATGGTCCAATATTTAACTTCGTATCAACGTGACAATTAAATGGTATTATATTATGTTTCATACTTGAATTAATATGTATTTCATATTTATTTTATTTTATATGATTATTTGAATGGAAAGTCACATTTTATATGATTATTTGAATGGAAAGTCACATTTTAATTGATTTAAAATAGCAAATTTGAAATGCACTAAAAAAGGGTTAGATTTTAACTCATGCATAAGATATTTAGAAGTTCCTTGTTATTGACTACTTTACATTTTTAGTCTGCAAAATGGATGATGAGTGATTGGAAAAATAGCAGAGTGACTAGGGTTATTCTCCTTGTTGTCCTCGATATAGTTCGGAACCTAGCATTTGCTGACGTGGTGCTCATTTTAAGAAGGGACGAAAGCCCTGACATGCCTGTTACGGTTTGGGTCGTAGGGTATAAGCTACGATGTATATTTCTCATGAATTGTGTGTGCTTTGAGTACAGAAGGCGCCACAATAATAATCAGTAGCAGGAATTCTGGGAAAATTTAGGCAGCAATTTTGGTGGCCAGCAAAGCCTCAGTTGAAGTCAAAATTTTGAAAGCGTCAACACTTATGAGGAAGCCGAGGAAGGGAACCTGGCCCGAGCCGAGCGTACTAGGTGAATTTTTAACCCTTTCTTTTGCTCATGCAAAACAACCTTACATTAAAATCCATATATGAAATCGTCACCGGAGCCTTACATAAATACTTAGCTATCCTCATATGAAATCCTTGGCACAACCTTACATTGATTCTTAGGGATCCTTGTAACCATCCTTCCTCACTTCGAAGTCTTTTTTTCTCAGCAATCCTGCATTTAAAATCTTCCCAACTACGTGATATTCCTCTTTTCCCTCTAGACATGTGTTTGGTTATCATTGTGAATTTCAACATTGTTATTACTATTATTTGTTCATGAGTAAGCATATATTTCAACTATGGTAATTCTGCCTCACATTCAAGAGTTGTCATCATTATCCTTGTTATTTTATCATGATTGGTAATTTCACTTTGTACCCAATCTTAGTTTAGAGTCCTATCAATTCCAGATCGTTCATCAGTATTACCAATAGTATTGTTGGACGATGTGAGTGATTACCAATAGTATTGTTGGATGTTGTGAGTGATTATTGTGTGAAAATCCTCATAATTCCACATTTTAATTTTATCATCAAATTATATCCATTTGTAACAAAATTTGGTTTGTAAGTTGCCTTAGTTTTGAATCCATTGTATCATTGTCAATAAACTAGTGAGGCATATTATTTTATTAAAAAGATATAGTTCCCCTGACATTCCTGTTGAATTGGACTATTGTTGCAATAAATAGGGCGATTGGACTTCTCAATATTAGGATAACAAAAAAGTGGTAAGTGATCATGGCAAGAATTTCCATATAAACATTTTAAAACAAGTCGATGCTCATGTGGTTGCATCGGGCATGTCACTATGTTAAATTTGGTACACATATGAGTACTTAACAAGTTTTAGGTGTGAGTAAATCATCATTTTTTTAGTTTTTAGTTTTTATTGAATGTTGAATCATTACATTTATGTTGAAGGCCTACTCAAAATAATATAAAGGGGAGGGAAACTGTAAAGTTGTGACACCAATCATGTTGTCTACGTATGGTCATAGCCCCCTACAGCCCCAATCATAGCCCATATCTCAAAATATAAGCTCCATAAGGCCCTATCCTTAACCTTCCCAAACTGACAAATGCTCCAGCGGCATACAGTTGAATGCATGTCCCTCTTCTCCACTAACAATGATCTTTTCCCCCCTTCCCATGACTTATTTGCATTGTTTTCTCCACCCTGGGCCACGTTCTTCTCCATACGACCCTACACCATAAATGCTTGATCCATAAAACCTCAAATCCCAAACAACAAAGCTGCAACAATTTCATCGGTGACCTCCTCTATTTTCATCGTAAAACCGTTCATTATATAGATTACATCCACTGTTTAAAATCCTACTACGAGCGGGAAACTCGACGATTTATGTTTCCTTTATATTGTGTGCCATCCTCTAGGCTTCACAATGAAACTTGAACTGATAGCGTATCTTACAACTTCATCATCCTTTATAACAACACAAATTTGAAGCTTCTCACAAAACTCTAATTCTAGCAATAGTAGTATGTTTTCTTAATCAAACCCTATGCGTGTTGGCACATCACTCAGATAGGTCTGAGTGCTCACCCGAAGTGCACGATGGTACCAGGTCCGTCTTTTATGTCATATTTTCCAAGGAGTTAGCACACATGAACATATATTCCATAATCATACAACTAGATCCATGAACTCGGTTTGGAAACACACATAATTAAGTAAACATAGAGTTCACAACCATTAAGATCAGATTCACCATATAATTACCAGTAACAGAGACATCCATAATCAATATCCAACCACAATGATCCATTATATTAATCCATCAAAACACAATAGTTGATTACATCATAAAGCATCTTCATGGAGTCATCTGTGCAATTATACCAGCATCATAACTCTGTTACAATATTTGTGTGTTTAAACAGTGCAAATAAATACATTTATATATATATATATATATATATATTGGTGGGGAAATTCCATTCACCGCCTATGCATTCTCAAAATAGGCTACATGTTAAGAATAGCCATGCATCGCTACAAAAGCAACCATGAAGCATGCAAGCTTCACCTAATAATAGATTACCTATAGTTAACTCTAGTTCTAATCCTAGTATTAGATCTATGCATATGTTCGAAATGTAAGTTCCTTCATAAAAAATAGACTCTTCTTGCCTGCATAATCTTCCTTGCATGTCGCACACTCCAAGTCTATATTTAGCTCCATATGCCAAAAACCCACTAAGCCCTCTTCCCTTCTATTCATAGTCCTCGCGTGCATTTCCTTCCATGTTCCATGTGCAAAACCATGTCCTTCCAGCGTGCTTACATATATATACTTTTGTGTGTTTCTTCTGTAACCCTTGTGCACATGTGCAAACCTCTGCATACTTCCAACACTTAGCCATTTTCCAGGTTCCAACATTACCCCACACTAGGTATGTTGTTCGTCCTCATAAAAACTCTTCTTGATTACCCAATATTGTTGAAGAATCCTTCAAGAATCAAAGAATGAAAGAATTTTTGACCGGCTTGCGCAAAAAAATGAAAGAATTCAAGTGCTACTATGAATAAAGGAGGGGGAATTCCTTATTTACTAATGCTTACAATGTCTTCCACCCCTCTAACTCACTGTTTGCATGAGTAAAAGGCTCTCCTACAATAGTAGGAACCTCCTCAACAATCAAATCCTCACCCTTTTCCTTAAGCGTTTCAACCAAAATTTCCAGCTTTTTTTCGGCATCAGTCAGTGCGTCCATCTTGCGCATCACTCGAGGGTAGAGTTCCTTCAAATTATTCTTAATTGAGGCTCTTAGTGAATCAATTACCTCACGTTTCTACTCAACTTCAACCAAGATCCTTTCCCGTTCTGCCCTATTTCCTTTGTTCTTGGCCTGGAACTCTCTCAGAACAGCCTCATCCTTTGCAACAAGCAGTCCCACTACGTGATCTTTATCATCACAATTGTCATAGAAAACTTTTGCCATGTGATATGTTGCTTTCACTGATTCAATTAACTCAGTGCATTGTGTTATGGTGGTTTCAATATGTTCTCTTTCTTACTACTTTTGTTGCACCATAACTTCTTTTGTGGTTTCTAATGCAAGGGCTCATTGTTGAGTCATAATTACGCGTGTTAAATATTCCAAACAATGGAAGGTAGTCTCATACTTAGTTGTGTCAGAAGGGGCCAGATCTGGGCCCCTTAATAAGATCGCATTAGCTATGTGTTCAATTTTTTTATAAGCCACGTGCATCCGCCCTTTCTTGTCCCTTAGTTCTTGTTTCAACTGCACAATAATATTTTCCTTTTCTTTTATCTCTTTGTTTTTCTCCTTCAAATCCCTCTACATAAACCTTATATTGTTGTTCTTGTCAAAAATTATGGAACCCACCCCCACCGATAACTTGTTAAGCGCATTACATGCTTGTTCATTTGTTAATTGCTGAGAATCAACTACTGAATACATTTCTCTCGAAACTGCCAATTCACGGGTTTACATTAACAAATGGGTGCTCACTTAAAATTATGGATCCTTAATATGAGACTCAAAAGCCCAAGACAACATCTTCCTTGTGCACGGTAGTTCACCCCTCTTATCAAACAATGACCTACAAAATAGTTGATCCACAGGTATCGAGCTTTGATACCTCGTGTGTAAAACCTTGTTGGGATCCTCTACATACTACATTATAACTCCTTGGGGGATGTATGTTCGTCTCTTTCCATGAGCACCCCTTGGGGAAAACTACAGCAAGGTATGATTCTCCACCCACAATCCCTTCTTCTTCTTCACTCTTTTCTTCCTCTACACTGTGCACAACCTCATGCTCTACAAGATGCTCTATGGTCTCCGCAAACTCTTTCTCCACTCTGTGATATAGCTCAGGGTCAGGAGTGCGCCTATCCTCATGCTCTATAGTTGGGTCTAGGTTTTATTTTATGACCTATGTGATGATCATACCGACACCTTCTACATCCACATCCATTGCATGTGCATCCTCGAAGTTCTCATTCTAGCCCTATTCATCTAATTCTTCGATGGTATGCACCTGTGGGCTCAGCTTCCCAACCGGCTCTTCCTCACTTCCATCTTCTTCTTCTTATTGTTGGCTCTCTGTCTCCTCATAGTCTAAGGTAGGGACTATTTTCTATTTCTTTTAAGCCAGATACCTTCCTCTTGTAGGTTTCCTTCTGACATAGGTGTTTGTCCCTACCTCCTTCCATTCTAAAGTTTTCCCTACAGGCATGCTTGAAACTAGAATTTTATCTTTACTTGCCCCTTCGATTCTACTGACAGAAGGAGTCTCTTCACGCCCTCACTTATTTGGTTCAACCTTCTTACATGCAGAGGGCTCCTCAGGAATACTTACATCATCTTCCATGAATGTTCCATCAACAAATCAAGGCCTTAGATAAATATATATACAAGTTGCATCAACCGAAGCTATTGGTAATGTGACTAGTTTTAACAAATGTATGCTTTCTGAAACATACTTCTCTTCATAAGCATGCTTCTTGGGATATACAAGTGTTTGAAGCATCTCATGGTGCTACTTATCCACCGTGCTTAGATCAAATCTCAGTTTTTGCACCTCCTTAAACCTATTCATAGCACTCTGAAAGTATTGCACTATGAAAGCAAATAGGAGCTTACGACATGGGCTTTTAGTACCATAAGTTAACATAAACCTCCCAATACAAAATTGTTGATAAACAACAAAATCGGTAATGTCATCTATAAGAGCGGGCAACTACTCTGGAATTCTCCACTCAACACCAAACGCATCGCGCATTCGTTTATACCATTTGTCCACACACACCTTGTATGTTGGTGTCACGGTATCGCATGTATACTTAGCAAACTGTTTTGCAGGGGAGGGATCTTCTACAGGATACTCCCGTATCTTTTCTTTAGGCCCATCGAGCACCCTAATCTCATTGAACACTATTACTAGCAAGATGTTCCCAAACATGATCTTATCACCATCACACGCAACATCAATAATATCCTCTGCTATAAAGGAAGCGCTATTGTATATGGTTCCTTATGATATTTTCTTACATATATATAGCCATATTTTATTCATATGTGTCCATATTTCATTCCCACTTAGCTTTGTGAGCAAGCATGTAGCCATCTTCATGATAGGATCATTCAGCTTCACAATATCAAACACGTGCCTGCCCTTCTTGTACTCAAACCCCACCACAGCTTTCTTTACCTTGACATCATTAGCTAAGTCATCATCAAAGGAATTCCTAGAATTAAGCAGACCAGTATACTTCTCAATCAACTATGCGGTAATGCACTTACTTTTTCCTATAAAATAGAAATAGTCCTCATGTACACGTGACATTGGCCATTAATACAACCTCTCAGGCTTCCCGAAGAATGGAATCTCATATAGTTGCAGTAATCCACCCCTCTTCAACACCCTCTTCACCTTGTCATCATATAACGGCTTATCATTCAGGGTTCTTTCCTCTATCAGTTGAACAAGCTCTATTGCCATGTCTCACATTGTTAAGTATGTTTGATGGTTATATTCACTAACGGTCATGCTCCTAACATGGGATGCCCACTCTTCTCCCATTAACACTTCATCTGGGTACTACATCTTTGAGTACCATTCCTCTTGAATGTCTACTGTAGTGGTTGACTTTTCTTTTCCCTTGCCTCTCTTCTTCGGTGATACGTTTATTGTTTTCCTTAGTGCCATTTCAATTTTGCAGCATCCAAACTTTTACCTCTCCCTTACTCTACACTCCTCGTTATAGACCTTAGGTGCAACACTGATACACTTCCCCAATCAAACTTTGTACTATGTTCCCTAATCTTCGAAACCCTAGTCGAAGAAGTCATGATTCCTTTGAATTCTCAACATGCCATCTCAACCTGTAAGATTCTACCCACTGGAACTCACACTCCACTCGGTTATGGTGTCTTTTACCTTCTGGTTCGAAATTCTTCAACTTTACACTCGATTTCTTGATTGGTCATCAAAATTTTCCCTAGGTCACACAATAGCTCTTCACAAATTTTACGCAAGGTAAAAATTATTTTACCCCGACGCTCAATTTATAGTGTGTCAATTTTTACCCGCATTAATTTCTTTCTAACTACCACCGTACGACTGCATTTTTTCATCTTTTTTTATTTTCCCAACTTTTTCACAATTCTCATTACATTCAATGCACACATTTATCATGCACTCCAACTGCAACCTTCTGGGACGTAAACTACTTTGACCGCAAACCTCCTTTCACGTGCTTCATGCGCCAAAGTACATCAACCTCTATGCCTTACCAAGTAGTTATCTATGTCGTTACCTACCTCGCATTACATTTCATGCTCATTCAATGTGCGTGGATTTTACCTTGGCATCATCCTTATTATAACCATTTTCTTATAACACCTCATCACCATTTTTTAGTAACTAACCTCACCAATGACACACGCACTCCTTTGGTACTTAGGCCTTTATAAATCTCAATTCTCTCCCGCATGCTCATGTTTTCCTTCTACCCCACACTAATTGTATGTGTGGTCCGTTGCGCATAAACTAACATGGACAGTAATAAACTACATGTGCGCAAGCATGCTTATTACAAAAAAACACAACACTAATTTGACAAAGCATAACAACGATGAAAGGAAACACATATAAAATAAATGCATTAAACGAAAACCTAATCTAATTGGTGACACTGCCTTATTACAAACACCAAGAAGAATTATTTATAGTAGGGCTTCAGCCTACTCCCATTGAAGTAACCAAGAAATAAAGTGCCATCCAACACCTGTAACTAGCAAGTGCCTGATTCCAATATATTTGTTACCATAAATGGTCCCAACCAATGAACTTTCAACTTCCCAGGGTGGCGTGCAAACTTTGAATCATACAAAAATACCATCTTATCCACCTCAAACTCCTTGTTCTTGATATTCCTACCATGTCATGCCTAATGTCTTTATTTTTTTATCTTTCGACTCCATCGAGCAATGGCGCACAGCTCATCCAACTGCATTAACTTACATATGCGCTCCTTCATTGCTTATTCATCATCCAGGCCTCCTGCGTGCACAATACACAGAGATAACAACATAAACTCAACAAGAAATACAACCTTTGCGTCAAACACTAACTGAAAGGGTGTGGCATTATTTAACCTCTTATATGTAGTTCTATATGCCCAAAGTACAACAGAGACTTTATCATCCCTATATTTTCTTCCAACATCACAAATTTTAGTCAACGTATGTCCCAATATCTTATTGAAAGCTTCAATAGTCTTGTGGGTGATAGGGTGTTGTCTTGTGATGCACCACCATAAACTCTACCAATAATATCCTAATCATCTCATTCAAAAAGTGTGTTCCTGTACGTACCCAAAATTGTAGGGAACTGTACCACCAGAATGATGTTACACATGCCCCAATGATGATACAGGTCACCTTGCAAGGTGTTCAAGATCCAAAGAAGCTTACGAAGTATATGTTAGCATCCCAAATGCTTTATCCAAGTTCCTTGTGCTTTGTTTTATCCCTCGCCCCCCTTTTTAAACGCATTTTGACCTTTAGTAACGAAACCGCCATCCTGCTCAGGGGTGGCGGTCCTTCATGTGTTTTTCCAGCACGTTCCTGTGATCACGACATGCATAATTTTTCAGCATTTACCGGATTTTCTCAACTGCCTTAGCTCATATTAATGTTTTATGTTCCCTAGAATAGTGTTTCTTCATTGTTTAATGGTGAAAGAGTTCTAATAGGAATTACCTTTGGGTGAATGTGAAATCTATAAATAGCCAGCTTGTTTTCAAGCAAATGACCCCTCAACTTCTCATTTCCATTATTTAGTCTTTCAATTTCTTGCTTAGAATTCATTTTGTTTTCATGTTTTGCATCCATGCTAGTTTTTCCTTTGCTGTTAGAAGCCATTCGATCTTCTTGCTTCAGTCTTGTTCATTGTTGTTCATAAAAATTAGTTTAGAGTAGAGTAGTGTCATTTGTAGATTGAATCCATTAGAGTTGCAGGTTATGTTCTTCATAGAGGTAGATTCTAGAATCTCTCGGTACACTTGTGTTGTATTCCCGCAATAAATCCTGATAGGAATTGCATACGCCAAGCTCTATCACTTGCGCTGTCCCTCTCCTACTCACATTGTATTCAGTCTACATCCAAAGATGCCATTATTCAAATGCCTTATTCTGTTGATGCTAGCATATACACACTCTTCTGGATTCACGTGAACACAAAGTAACGAGGAGATTGTTCTGAGGGGACAAAGTCATACACTATTGGATTTACCACTGTTCTACAAATTCTAGGTTTTATCTATCAAAGTTCTAGTTAAAACATATCAAATAGAGTAGTGAATCATTTCATTTCAGTTAAATTCACTTTTGATATTGCCAGGGAAGCTGTGGGGATTGATAGTTTCTGAGAAACTATGATTCATTCCTCACTTCTGATGTAGGATCGAGAGTCTTTCAATTTAAGTTGATTAGATATTTAGTTATTTAGGATAAACTCACAACTGCACAGGCAAGTAGCTACGTACTGGGCTACCTTGCTTGTTTTAATTTTGTTATTAGATTAGTTGCTCTTTCAGATTCTATTAAAGATTCTATCAAAAATACAAAAGATAGAGGAATATATATATGTTGTAGATATATCTTGCATAATTAGTTTATTTTGTTTCAGTTAGGTTTATATTGATCTTGTATGACAATCATGAGACCTAGGGAGCCCAGGGAATACATTTTTGAGCCAAACGTGCCTTAACCAAATCTTGTTACAACATTAACTGACATAGACCAAAATCTCAGAATTCAGGTCTTCTGAACAACAATAGAGCTACAAGAAATCAAACACACAACTAAGAGGATTAAATATAGAAAATGACAAAGCACACACATTCTGGTCAAATAAGCCAAATTGTAGACTGCCTTGATAGATATCCGTATGACTGTAGAAGGACCTGAAAGAGAGAAAAAATTCAGTTGTGATCCACAAGTCCCACACCCCAAAGGGCCTACAAATTAATCCAACGTTGATGATGGTTTTCAAACATTAGTATTTAGGTCCCTCTCCACTCCCACCAGACATTATCACACAACTCTCATTATTTTTTGGACTAAACTAGAGAATCGTCCCATAAAAACCCAGAGAATCCACTACACATTTTACCACCATTTTCATGAACTTGTCAGGAAATACTATACGAAGCACCCATAGGTTAGTTTCCACGTATTCAACAACCTATAGATAGGATCTTGGCTAAGATTGATATTTATTGGAGCCTTCGAGCAGCTATCCTCGCCAAAACAATCCATCACACCTATTCAAGTTAGGAGGGAATTCTTTGCCTTAGATTTACAAATCCCATTATTGCATGTTGAAAACATAAGATTACCAAACTAGATTTGTCTGTAGCCCGTATACTCCATCCCCACCGGCTATCTCGGTATGACCTCGGGAGGTTGGGGTGCGAGGAAGAGTTACTTTGTAGATTCTCATGCTCGCATGTCACTTTTCCATCGTACCAAATTGGTGAACCCAACGTGAAACAAACAAGCAACCTTCTAATTCAGAGTCATATTTCTACTTGTTCTTCCAATTAATATAACTTTTCATCTTTTCCACCCTTTTAGCATTGACATCACTGCTTCACCAACAAATTTGGTGAACTCGACGTGAAAAGGAACAACTGCTTCATTTTCATATTTTCATTTTCGTTCAAGTGTTCCACTTTCTTTCTTCCACCTTCGCTTCTTCCCATTATTCTGTGGGTATTTATATACCCCCCGAATATGTTGGGATGCATATGGCAAACCTTTGCTAGGTCTCGAAGCATACTACGATCAATTAAATAGACAACCGTCACCCTCGCTTTCAACATGGGGTAAAAATTATTCAGCTAACCAATTTTCAATGACAAACCCCACCTCAAAGGACTAGATTTAGTTCTTCTTTCCAAATAGAGGAGTTGGATCAGCTCACTCAAATGCAACAACTAGAGCCTTCAGGTTCAAACAACATGACACTCATTGGAGAATCCGGGTCATCTCCTCAAATGTCACTCAGACCACAAATCAGTAGACAGTCAGATCCATTTCTAGATGAGGAACATTTAGGCACGTTATGCTAGGAGTGAACAACGCTCTCAAAATATGTACCCACCTATAGGAGGTTTGCAAACACAACCTGAGGTCTCATTCCAAGAAAACACCCCCATCCCTTCCACCTATGGGAAATGCCCTCAGTGAAGCTTGGCAAGGTAATGATCAATTCATAGCAGGGTACCACGTGCCTATACAACCTCAAGGTATACAATAAATGCCACTAAGGAAAAATACCACGTCTTCACCAATAGAGGTCATCTCTGCCTTAGTTGAAAAGGTTAGAGGGTTAGAACTTGCCCAAGTAAATCAAAATCCACAGTTCATGCAAGCAGGAACTTCCAATCCTCCACATCATCTCGGCCAAGTAGACCTCCTCACAGGAACAGGCATGTTGGGCATGCCTCCTTAGTATTTACAACAAATGCCAATTAGAACCGTTTTTTCAAATGCCACTCTAGTTGAGAATATGATACCTCCTTCCTTAAGCATTTCAAAATTTCAGTACTACCATTCCTGAGAAATCACAAAACAACCCATCCTCCTCCATACTTAAACATGTATTCCAAAAAAACCACAGGGAGACATGTTCTCTTCTCCCGGCATGTTCACTCAACCATAGGGATTTCCTTATGCCACCTATAAATACATATGCTATGCCATATCAACAACCCATTCCACCTCCACCCCCTCAGTAAGCACCATCAATGGTTGAAACCTATACGATAGGGACTTACTCAGAATACTTGAAAGAACCCCTAGACTTCACTATATGAAGCATCATGATTCCAAAACCTCTTCTCGATTTGCCTAATTACAAAGGGGAGGGAGATCCGAATACACATATCAAGGCCTATGCCATAGCCATTTGAGAGTTGATCCCTTGGGATGGGGTTGTTACTAAAATATTCCCCAAAGTGCACTTTAGAAGGTATTGCCCTCGATTGGTACTATAGAATACTTGAAGCCTCCATAGGCGCTCTACATTTAAACCCAGCTACGTCGGCATGGAGGAAAGTCATTTAAACTTCGTGTCAGAATTCATCAAGGCTTTTGACATGACAAGTTGTTAAGAATAGGGCGTATCAGGCTGAATTCTTACATATTAAACAAGAACACAATGAATCTGTTGCTCATTTCATCCAAAGATGGCATACATTCCTCTATTCTTCAGCAGTCGCTACAAACAAAGGATAAAACAAGTTAGAAAACAATCAATGATAAAACCAAGAGTAAGCAAAACAAAAAGAAACAACAACTAAGACAATTCTAACTAAAACAAATGTCAGGAGAAGAGTGAAAACTCACTAGGATTTCCAAGCCTCCAAGAGGGATCTCTAGGATCCACACCCACCACTAATGCCGCCGCTAAATGGTGTCCCCCTCCTACGTATCTGGGCAACATGGCTTCTTGGCACAAACTCGTCCTCTCCACCTAGGTCCTAAGAAAGCAACTCCTCTGAGACTAGAGTCACCCTCTCTGCACTCAGCTCTACCCTCTTGGCATGTAGGATATCCTAAGTGTCATGCCACTCAGGATCGCTATCCTCTCCCCCACCTGACTCACTAATCTCCATGTCCTTAGTCTCCTCCTCCGTCTCTCCCCCTGTGAACTCCTTAGACTCAGAGTCTATATTAATGGGATCATCACTGCTATGGGTAGGACCGGGTGGCAATTCGAAGTAAAGGTGTCTAAAGAGCACTGGATCTCTCTCAAGTGTGTACCACCCTCCTAGCTGTAATAGGAGTACCAGGCATAACAATAGTCCAACCTTCGGCCTCTAGGACCTCCCCTGAACCTCGCGGATAGATCTATACATTAACACCACTTGAGGGAGCATGCCGCTATAGGGGAGGCCAAACTGCTGTGGAACTCTTTCAAAAGGGTGTATCTCTAACTTCCCCACCCTGTCTACCAACTAGCTAGTGGTCTGACAAGAAATCAAGGTGCGTACCTTCTCACCCCACAACCCTGCCATGACCTAATAAGGTGTGGCCTCCATATCCGTGGTGGTCAATGAAGTCACTGGATGATGCGGTGCCCTAAGCACCATCATCCTTGTCCATCTAGCTACCCTGACGGCCCCGAGATCTGCTGCCTGTATGCCCCACCCATAAGGGATAATGCACTCATAGACCCAGCACATAACTAAGGTTGAATGGCTCAGCGACTGTCCCTGTAATCGAACCAACCTGTATAAGTCGTGATAGGTGGTCCCAAGTATATCGGCTCCCCAGGCATAAATACGACCATGTGCCTCAATTTGCGTGATGATGGGGGCCCAACAGTAGAGCAAGGTATCCCCTCCCTTGTCCCCAATCAATCTCGAAGCAAAAATGCCCATAATGGCCTGGCGGATCAGAGGGATGAGCAGGCTGGGAATAGAATGGACCTTCACCCCCTTCTTCGAACCAATCGAAATGACTGCATCTCCCATATAAGTGGCCCACTAAACCACCTGTGATCTAGATACTACTGTCTTGAGAGACAGCCGTCTGCCCAAGGATCGAACCCCCAGTATGCGGTAAACATCCTCTAGGGTGATGGACCACTCACCCCTAACTCCTGGAAATCAGAAGGTGGTTCGATCCACATCCCAATAAGAAAATAAGTCACATAGTATGTGACTGGCAGGTACAATGTGGGGGACCTATGCGATCCTCAATATACCTACCCTCTGGAGAGATCCTGCTCAGCCTGAGAGAGTGCATCTAACACTACTGGAAGCCAATCACACTCCCTCTCTCAGCTCCATCTAATGTACTCTTCCTTCTTTTGTAAAACACCCAAAAAACACAAAAAGAAGCAAGTTAGTGTCAAGATTGCATTGGAAAAATCATTAAAGCAAGTAGGAACACTAAAAATGCAAAAATAAATTCAAAATAGTGTTGTTTTAACACTCTGTAGCAGACCGCCACCCTGAGCAGGGTGGTGGTTATGTAACCGCCGCCTTAAAAGGCAGTGGTCCTATAACCACCACCATGTTTAGGGTGGCAGTCTTGTCCCGCGACTACAAATGGGTTGCATGCCCTAAAAATGCTCAAAAACACAAAAAAATGACCATTTTAGCTAAAACGAAAGCCTACCCATTAGGCATCCCCCCTAAGAGACACATTTAAAACTAACGTTTCTAAAAATAACCCCCCCACAACAAAGATTTCATCATTTTTAAAATTTTGGGTGCAAAAAACGTTAAATCGAGAAGAACTAACTTGAGATTTCGCGGGTCGAGGCTTCTACTCACGGAGGCATGATCGCTATCTCACTATGAACGTTTTGACTATACTCTTGTCAAAAACTGTCACTGTGGGTCCCAGAGCTCAAAAACTATCAAATCGACACACGCAAATGAATAGGGAAATAAGCCCGTTTTATATATATATATATATATTGGTGTTTTGACTCATTTTGAATTCCCCTTTCACAGGTTTAGAGCACCGACGGAGGTAAGTTCTTATCCCCACGCAAATGGTAAGTCCTCATTTCATACTAATTTAGTATTTATTTTTTGATTTATTTTATCTATTTTCACTTGAGTCCTCTTTCCATTTCGCAGGTAGCGGGAACTTGGATGGCGACATTTTGACATACAGGCGTGTCAGGTATAATTTCTAGCTTCCCATTTTGGGACCACCATACTCAGACCCACCATTTTTACACCTCTTCATGGCTAAAACACTTCTCGAGGGGGAAATATGTACGTACCCAAAATTGTAGGGTACTGCACCACCGAACGATGTTACACATGCCCCAATGATCATACAAGTCACCTCGCAAGGTGTTTGGTATCTAGAGAAGCTCACGAAGTATATGTTAGCATCCAAATGCTTTATCCAAGTTCATTGTGCTTTGTTTAATCTCTTTCCCCCCTTTTTATTGACCTTTTGACCTTCAGTAACGAAACCGCCACCCTGCCAGGGCGGCGGTCCTTCACACATTTTCTAGCATGTTCCTTTGATTGCGACATGCGTAATTTTTCAACATTTATCAGATTTTCTCAACCGCCTTAGCTCGTATTAATGTTTTATGTTCCCTGGAATAGTGTTTCTTCATTGTTTAATGGTGAAAGAGTTCTAATAGGAATTACCTTTGGGTGAATGTGAAATCTATAAATAGCCAGCTTGTTTTCAAGCAAATGGCCCCTCAACTTCTCATTTCCATTGTTTATTCTTTCAATTTCTTGCTTAGAATTCATTTCATTTTCATGTTTTGCATCCATGTTATTTTTTCCTTTGCTGTTAGAAGCCATTCGATCTTCTTGCTTCAGTCTTATTCATTGTTGTTCATACAAATTAGTTTAGAGTAGAGTAGGTGTCATTTGTAGATTGAAATCCATTAGAGTTGCAGGTTGTGTTCTTCACAGATGGTAGATTCTAGAATCTCTCGATACACTTGTGTTGTATTCCTGCAATAAATCCTGCTAGGAATTGCATATGCCAAGCTCTGTCACTTGCGTTGTCCCTCTCCTACTCACATTGTATTCGGTCTATATCTAAAGTTGCCATTTTTCAAATACCTTCTTCTATTGATGCTAGCATATACACACTCTTCTGGATTCACGTGAACATGAAGGAATGAGGAGATCATTCTGAGGAGACAAAGTCATACACTATGGATTCACCACTATTCTGCAAATTCCAGGTTTTATCTGTCAAAGTTCTAGTTAAAACATATCAAATAGAGTAGTGAATTATTTCATTTTAGTTAAATTCACTTTCGATATTGCCAGGGAAGTTGTGGGGATTGATAGTTTCTAAGAAACTATGATTCATTTCTCACTTCTGAGGTAGGATCGAGATTCTTTCAATTTAAGCTGATCAGCTATTTAGTTATTTAGGATAAAATCACAACTGCACAGGCAAGTAGCTATACTCGGGCTACCTTGCTTGTTTTAATTTTGTTATTAGATTAGTTGTCATTTTCTGAATACATTATATTAGTTTCTCTTTCAATTCTATTAAAAATTCTATCAAAAATATAAAAAATAGAGGAATATATATATATATATATATATATATATGTTGTAGATATATCTTACATAATTAGTTTAATTTTTTTCAATTAGGTTTATATTGATCTTGTATGACAATCACAAGACCTAGGGAGCCCATGGAATATGTTTTTGAGCCAATCATGCTTCAACCAAATCTTGTTACAACATTAATTGACATAGAACAAAATATCAGAATTCAGGTCTTCCGAACAACAACAGACCTACAAGAAATTAGCACACAGTGAAGAGGATTAAACATAGAAGACGACAAAGCACACACATTCTGGTCAAATCAGCCAAATTATAGACTACCTTAATAGATATCTGTATGACTGTGGAAGGGCTTGAAAGAGAGCAAACGTTTGGTTGTGATCCTTTGGTCCCACAACTAGACGCGGGAGACATCCTCATTGACATAGACACTAGCTTAAGAATTCAAGTTGCCAGAACGCCTATAACGTACTGCGAGAAGATCATTGCGAAACTTTTAGTTCTAAACATAGATGCCAAAAAAGGCATACAAATACTGGATATTTGGGATTAGGGATTGAATCTTGGAAATGACAATAGGAAGTCCTGCAACGAGCACGAACCTATGGTTGTTATCCACTGGGTCCCACAACCCAAAGGGCCCAAAGATCAATCAAGACATTGATGCTACTATTTATGCAATGTTGGTATTCAGATCCTTTCCACTTCCACCACTCATTATCGCACAACTATCCTCATTAGACATAACAACTAATCAAGCTAAGGGTTTCTTGACTAGACGAGAGAATCATCCATAGAATCCACCATAATATCCACTACACATTTAGCCATTCCATTTTCGTGACCCTGTCGAGGAGATATCTACGAAGAATCCATAGGTTATCTTCCACGTATCCCACAACCTATAGATTGGATCATGACAGAGCTTGATATTGATTAGAGCCTTCGAGCAGCTCATCCTCGCCAAATGATCTATCATGCTGATTGAAGTTAGGAGGGCCTTATTTGCCTTAGATTCACAGATTCCCATTATTGCATGCGCGTCAAATACATAAGATTCCCTAACTAGTTTGTCTGCGCCCCACGTGTATTCCATCCCCACCGATTATCTCAGAACAAACTCAGGATGTTCTTGTATGAGGAAGAGTTACTTGTAAATTCCTAAGCTCGCTTGGTCACTTTTCCATCGTACAAGAACCTAAACCTCCATAATAGTTTTTGGCTCCATCGCCTATCACTGGACATCCATAACAGTTGATAATGTTCTCCCATAAGAATCTCGTTGTTGTAGTTGAAGTCTAATCCTTTTGTTTCACCATAATGTTGCGTATAAAATAAATAAGGTAAAGGTGAGGTGAGGAGGAATACCTATGAAGTCGAATAAGGTTGTGCACCATTTAGAAGACCATGTTGATCGTGAAGAGCTCATTTTTTGCTAGGAAGGACTACCTGTAGAAGCACAACAATACCACCAAATAAAGTTAAATAGCATATGACAGTGGATTGCCTAGGGTATGCTAGATCCGAGAAGTATGATACTTCCTAGAAAGGTCATCAATCCACTGTTTAAAAATAACTTAATGTAAAGAAACAATAGTAAAAGAAAGGTCCTATTGTAACACTATGATTTAGGTATCTCATATGCTAACAATAGACTAGATTTAAGCTAAATATTGAATATACAACTAAATCTATAGAAGGATGGGTATTGTCAAGGTTGACAGGTGTGGAAAAGGTGTTTAGGAAGGTCTGGGTGATATTGGGTGAGGTTTAGGAAGGTAAGTTAGGAGCTCATTGGTCTGAGATAAATCAATAGTCACAGAGAGTGGTATCGGTTGGGAGACCGATTCAGGTACTTGGTAATAGCTAACGTCAGTTAGGTGACCGATGCCGGTAGGGTCAATTGGGTGCAAAAATTAAAATGAGGTGGTTTTGAGCTCTCTGTGATTACACAAAGAGTTGGGGAGGCTTTGGTAAGGTGGTAGGATTTTATTAAAGACTTGGAGATGAAGAAATAGGCATTTGGGATGGGTACAAAGGTTAAATGGGAAAGTGGTTGGGTGGAGGTGAGACGGAAGATATCCGGGAAGGGTAGAAGGTGAAAGAAAGTAAATATATGATTAACAACTAAAATACTAAAAGAAATGGTAGAAATCACTTACTTGCAGATTGGAAGCTGGTTGTAGAAAGAATAGTTGTGGTTGAAGGAGAGACAAGTCTCAATCCTGTGTAGCAACAGTTGAAGGCTTTGTACTTCCCCATGAGTGATCCAATGCTCTGGAACATGTTGTTGATGCTTGGTGGAGGTTTTGAATGCTTGGAATGATCTCTGGTTCGTCGTGAGGTCGTTTGGATGCCTGGATGCGAGAGCTAAGAATGTCAGAACTTAAAAGCCAAGATGGAAGAACCCAAGCAAAGGATTGGAATTCCTTACATAAGGGAACCGATGGCAGTTAGCTAACCGGTGCCAGCCAAGGAATAACTAGCATCGATTCAGGAGAAAAGGTCCTATTTTTCCAAAAATAGTCTTTTCTCTCCATTTTTGGCATTGGTTAAGATTTTTTATGGACTAGGAATCTGGGTTGGCACTCAATGAAGTGGGAAATTGGTAGGAGGGATAACAGGTAATGAATGTTAGTGTTAAAATGAGTCTTAGTTAGTTAAGGGGAGTGGTGACTTAGTCTAGGTTAAGAAATAGGCTTGGAATGGGTCCATGGTGAGGGAATTACTAACTTAATATGGGTAATTAAATTAATATTAATGTGTAGAGGGGTCATGATCGGTGGATGTGTCGAATTAATTAATTAAAGGGGCTTAGGGGGTTACAACCCAATTTTTGGTGTCTACATTTGGCCCTTTTTGTCACGTAGCTTGTATTGATAAGCAGCGATGACAAAAATAGGAGGTGGTCTCCCTTAGTATGGGTAGAGGTGATCCCCCTCAAACCATAAACAGATTGAAGAGGAGGAAAAATCGGTGATGGGTTTGATAAAGTGGTAGGTGATGAAAAATGAGGTAAGGTGCTTGTATAGGCAGTGGTGATATCTGTGTGGGTAATAGGTGGGGAAATTCAAATGCACACACATGTCTAGAATGCGACAAGGCACTAGGCTGAACATCTCACAAACTCTACTTCGTCAAAGGTTGATAGTTTATCCAAACAAGGTTGATATGGTTCAGGTATCCAAGGTATAGGAAGTGCTACTAGAAACATAATGAGGCTAGGTACGGGAATGGGCATAGGTGTGTTCTGAAGCACTAAAAGGTTTGGTCTGGTCAAGATAAACATCATAGCATAAGGAAAGGAAAATTTGGTGGGCTAAACAACACAAGTAATGTCATCGTAAGGTATAATGAGTAAGCGAATTCAAGTGTTAAATGGGCGAGGTCGATGTGGGTGTATAGGTAAGACCGTGGGTAAGTCTGAGGTGTAGGAAAAAATGTGCCCCTGAGTATAATTAGGGAGGTTGATGAGACCCTAAACTTTATAAAGAAAATTACATGACTAAACATGGAAAGCTAACACCATTGTCATCCATCTAGCCAAGGTTCTAAGTCTAGGAATGTAATATTAAGATAGAAGATGAAAAGAATGCTTAACTAGTATTTTTTTTTATTAAGGGTAAATAGTTTTGAAGGGACTATACCCTGTATACAAAAGGGCTCAAAATCCAAATACCAAAAGCGGAAGAAACAGCCCAAAAAAGAGCAAAACAACCAACACCAGAGGGCTCAACAGCCAGATAAGACAACATAGTAATAGAAAAGGATCAAGACATATAATGATCCGAAAAATAGCAGAAGAGACCAAAAACAAACAAGAGATATCTATCTCTGAATATCTCAACCAAAAAATAGCACCAAAACCGTCAGTCAACAGCAACTTCACAGCCAGTAAACAGCAGCACAACTCTACATCACTTGATAGCCCGGTCAATCTTGGCTTTGAACGTTTGAAGCGAGACAAAGAAAGCAGTGGTTGTGGCCTGAGAAGGGTCTTTCAAATCTGCCTGAGCAATTGCCATATCTCTTTTCTCCTTGGGGCCCCAAATGTCCTCAATAATCCCGCTGAGACTGCATACACTATGAACATATTGTTTGATGAAATTGTAAATAATTTTAAGGGCATATAGGATGCAATCATTACGGCCTTTTGCATTTCCCAGTCTGCCATCCAAAGATTGTAGTTTCTTGAAAACTTCAGCAATGACATCCTCCTCATCATCATTTTGTAGTTTCCCTTTTCCCTTAGCTTTTTCCATATTTCTGATAACATTCTTAAGCTCTTGAATTTCCTTTTCCATCTTGCCCACTCTGACCAACAAATCCTCCTCCTTAGGCTCCTCCACTGGATGGCTGATGTGTAAGAGACTTTCGGCAAGCTTGAGGTCTTTGTGACTTCTAAGAACCCTCTGAGAATCAGGGACCTTAGTTTTCATACCCTTCCTTTTCTTGCTAGACGAAGCAGTGTCAATCTTCCTTTCGAGCAGGGCAGAATGGAGGAAGTGGGGGCAGGGGGATGAATGTAGGGAGAGGGAGGAGTAGAATCCAAGCGGGGACAGGTTGAGCAGTGGTGGTGAATAAGTAATATTAGCCCTTGATGGAGTGGAACTGCCCTAGTATGATTTTGCACTTCCCGAATAGATTTCTCCAGTAATTTTATCAAGTAATGAGGGAAGTTGATGATTATGTTTCTACAAAAGTGGTTAAGAAAGATCAAATGTTTTTGAGGAATAGTAACAAATCTCCCCTCAAGAGTTACATACCTAACAACCATCCTGGCAAGCTCAGCAAAAGGCTCAGAAATCGAAGTCAACTTGATGCCAGCTGTCACAAATTCAAGATGTTCCCCTTCGTCCAGGAATTTCTTTGCCTCCACCTCTCTGTCCACCCTCTTGTTAAAAAATTTGGTGCCATCAAGACTGAGCCCCATGACTTGAGTGATAAGCTCTTCCGTTATCTCAACATCAATGTTGATGTACTTAACTACCCGATTCTTCCATCCCTGAGCAAATTTAATAGAAATATCCTGATCAAAACCTTGTATTCTTTCAATAAAATTCACAAGACCCCCAATTTGAAGATAGTTCCAAAGCCATGTATCATCTTTCCACGCAGGATTATGGGTGGGCTCTGTCTTGCAAGGCGGATCCCCCATTTTTCCAGTGACTCTACCCGCAACGGTAAAAGTTTTAGCACTATGCGTATCAGTCTTAGCTTTGTTTTTGAATCTCTCCCAGTCGTGAGAAAAGATGTAATTATTAGACCTTACTTTGCAATTAGTGACCCGCTCCTTAGCGTTCTCCCTATGACAAGTAATGATGGCTGTCCAGGTCACACAAATCACACAAATCTTAGATGATGTCATCATTTTGTACTTAAAAATCCACTCCTTAGCTTCAACATTACAGCCATTAGTGATTACTTTCCAAGCCATGTAAATCATTGATGATGTCTTTGTTAACTTGAGTGGGAAGAATGTCCCCCCTTAGCCAAGTTTGAAAAGTATTGTTAACCCCAAAGTTTGCCAAACCATCTGCGACCCTATTGCCTTCTCGATAGGTGTGATTGATTTCAACATTTTTAAAACTCTTGCATATATCAGGAGCTTCAATAATAAAATCTCTAATTGACCAGTTGGGGGGTTGCTTTTTGTATGCTTGACTAGTATGAAAACAATACAAAATCTAACTAAACATGCCTACTAATATGTTTGAATTACCTAACATGGGCCTAAATAGACCTAAGAGGGTAATTAAATGGTTATGGTTGCGATTCCAAACAAGGTGAAATGGCCTCTCCCAATGACTACTTGGTAATTTTGGATATCCATCTACTAACCCCATTGAAGGCTTTAAGCAAGGATTGAACTTTGCTATATATCATATTTATTATATGAGATGCAAATCAAAGCATGGTGTAAAGTATAAAGGAATGAGGTGCACCCTTTTTATAGTTTTCCTTTTGGGAGAAACTTATATTTTGGTGCATGTGGGACTAAAAGCCCCAAATTAGATTAGAATTTCTAATCATGATTAGGCCTTGCTAATCACAATTAGTGAATTACCAAGTGATTAAAAGGTGTGAAGCCCTAATTAACCGCTTAGGGTCAACTAGGAGGCTAGGATACGCTTTTGAAGCTTGCTAAAATGTTGTGTAAGTGAATGGGGTGATTTTGAGTGGTTGGAAGAGGGGTTTGAGTCAATACTAGGGTATATTGACCAAATCAAGGGCAAAATAGGCTTAATTAGCTAATAAACGATAATTGTTTGTTTTGAAGAGGATTTTGACTTACAATTCACCGTAAAGTGGCATCCTAAATGCGAAAGGGGTTATGCAATCAACAAAGCGTTGTTAATTGGATAAAATGGTAAGAAAAGTTAGTTAATAAGCAAAGAGCACTAATTATAATGGAATTGGCAAGAATGAGAGTGATTTACATGCATTTTGGCAATAAGATTGCAAAAGTGGAATTTAGGTGTCTACATTTGCCCCAATTTGAGGTGAAGTTAGTGACTTCACTTCAAACATAGTAGACAAGAGTAAAATAGGTAAATTTTTGAAGAAACATTGAAGAATTTAATCAACAATCGAAAATATGATTTGAAATGGATAGAAGAAAATGAGTCAAAACGGGCGCGAAAACCCTTGGGTACTAAGAAGGAATAAGGATAGGGATAAATGTGGTTGTTTATTTCCCAAGGTGAGTTTTTTAGGAGAAAAATTAGTAATGGTAATAAATGATAATGGAGAAGAAATGATTAATGGAGAAATATAGGACAAGTCCAACCTTTGCATCCAACCTTTTCATAAGTAACCGGTTTATATCATTTTTCCCCTAGGTCTACATCATCGGCATTTATTTAAAATAAACAAAAGTGTAAGATAACATGAAAAGCTAAATTATTAACAATTGTTTACAGCTAAAAATACATAACTCCATGCAACATACATTTTGTAATGCAATATGAGAAAGTAAAATGATATTTAGCTCCATGCAACATACAAAATGCAATGCAATACGAGAAAGTAAACCAACTAACCTAACAGAGATACTAGTACAATTACACATATTCAAACAAACAATGTGTTGCACCCATGTTTTTCTTACCAAGCTGCAGTTCCCAAATGTTTGTGTTGTAATGACAAGGGTTAAAAATGATGCCCCAAGAAATAACACATGCAAGGGAAAATAGAGGATACAAGTAGTCCTATGAAAAAACCTTCGTGCACTACGACGTAGTCTCTGGTAACTCATTGTTGCACGGGAGTACCAACGTAGTATGCAGCCGAAATTTTGTTAATGGAGGTAGATCACGATGATCCACAAGATGTTTAAGACCAGAACAAGCAAGAACCATAAAAAAACACTTTTCTAAGATATATTTCAATGTTTGAGGATGATGTAATTGACACAGGCTTTAGCTGCGTATATGTTGCTTACCAATTTTTGTAAAATTTTAAATTTTTACAAAAAAATTGGTTTTTTAACGATTTTATCAAAACAAAAAAAATAATTTATTTTAAACAATTTTGATAGTTATATGTTTTGTATCACCTTGTTAGATTATGAGATAGCTTTAGTTGATATCATACTTGTATGTTTGATGAGATACCTTTGAGCAACATGTTTATATTTTTGATATTGGTGTGGGGGGGATAGATTTGTGATCATGTGTAACCCTTCTTGCCCCATTGGTGATACAGTATTTGATGATTAGCTTTTAGTATACATGCGTGATGTAGACTTAGCATATTTGTTTGATATATGATGTATAGATGTGATGGATATGTGTGATATGATGATGAAATTATAACACAATGTACAAGTAAAAATTAACAAGCACAAGTTTAAACAAATCTAATCAAAGCAACACATTTATTTACAACTATGCAATACAAAATGGACTCAATGCAATACACTACAGACTAAAGTGATATTCAATCTAAGTAAGCAAGTGAATCCAATTTAAAAAATACAATATGAAAAAGTAATGCAACCAAAACCATACAAACCAACAACTAAAAGTAAGTAAACCACTATTTTGTTTTTGTGGGACAGTTTTGGGATGTTTTTCACTAATTTTTATTTTATTTCTAAGACAATTTTCTATTGTTTTGGAGTTTTCTAAGAAACATATTTGAATGTTTTGGTTTTTCCAAAGGACATATCTATATGTTTTTGGGATTTTTAAAAGTTATATGAATGTTTTTTACGTTTTCTCAATAGTTTTCTAAAGCAAACGTGTAAGGAAATAAAGAAACGTGGATGCCCCCAGCATTAGATGGAATGTACAAGGGCATAATGCCACATGGTATATGCCAGAAGTGATGCTACAAAGCTACCCCTAGCGTGAGATGGGTTCATTCAATGTTAACTTATCTACACTCAGAAGGTTAGATTAGCCAGATCAGGGCAAAGAAGGATAGGCTCACAAGGGGCTCAGATGAAGGCAAAGATTAACTTAGGGAAAATTTGTCATACTCCTTAAACCTATACTTCTTGTGAACAATGGACCCTCCCGTGGCGTCAGAATCCGGTTTTCACCAAAGGACTTTTCTAAAGTGCCTCCATTGCATGGTTTTCACTATTGGACGTACCTGTTTATTTTTCTTTTTCTTTTTCTATTTTTATACTTTTTTATTTTACTTTTCTTGGTATTCTATAGAGACCCCATACTTAAGCATAGAAGCGCTTAAGATGCATTGCATTAATGGGTTCTCAAAGATCTTGGCCATCTGAATAGGCTAGCTTATATGTACCTAAACCAAACTTGGCTACCACAATGTATGGTCCTAGCCAGTTGGGCTCAAATTTCCCTTTCTTTTATCGATTTTTATTGGTGTTCTTCTAATTCTCTTTCAACACCATGTCCCCTACCTGAACTGACGAGGTATGACCTTCTTGTTGTAGCTCCGTCATACTCAATCGTGATACACTTTTAGTTGATTGAGGGCACAAAGGTGTTTCTGATCCAATAGTTCCAACTCTATTAGTTGGGCTACTCTATATTCCTCCTCTTCATTCAAGTAATCCCTTAGCTCGATACACAAAGAAGGGATCTCAATCTCTAAAGGCAAGACTGCTTCAGAAATGAATACTAAATAATATGGAGTTGTACCTATAGGGGTGTGGATAGAAGTTTTGAATGCCCAGAGGATAGGATGAATTTGTAAATGCCAATTACGGCCTATGGTATTCACCATTTTCTCCATAATGTGAATTAAGGTTTTATTGGAAGCTCCAGCCTACCCATTACCTTAAGGGTAATAAGGGTTTGAAAACTTAAGGGAAATTTGAAAGTGTTTGCAAAGTGCTTTCACATTTTTATTTTTGAATGACTTACCATTATCAGTGATAATGAAAGAAGGGATACCATATATGTAGATGATATGATTCATTATAAACTTTGAAATTTGGGGACCTTCTGTATAAGTAAGAGGAACTACCTCTACCCATTTTGTAAAGTACTCATTGGTCATTATAATGAACTTGTGGCCATCCAAAAATACAGGATTAATTTTCCCTATTAGTTCAAGACCCCACTTTGAGAATGACCAAGGTCTCGTGATTGGTTGCAAGGATTGTGCCGGTGCATGTATCAAATTTCCGTACTTTTGACAATCCACACACTTCTTTACATGTTGACAATAGTCATGCTCCATGGTAGGCTAATAGTAACCTACTATGAGTATCTTCTTTGCAAGGACAATCCCATTAGTATGAGCTCCATAAATTCCCTCGTGCACCTCCTTGATTGCTTGAATAGATTCATTAGAATTTAAATAGCACAACAGATTCCCTTCGTAGCCTTGGTGGAAGAGGGTGCCCTCAAGTAGGGCATATTAGGCTATACGATGGATGAGGTTGTGTTTTTCAGCACGGGAAATTTTTATAGGGAAGGTTCCATCATGGAGATAATTAAAGATTTTAGTGTACCATGGTAAAAGGGACCAACAAATTCACACACTAAATAATAGTCGGGTATGTTGTATGTCATTGTTCTTAGATTTTCAACAAAGAATGACATATCATTACTCTCTGGAAAAATGCTCAACATATATCCTACCATAGCCATGGCATTTGTCGCTCTATTCTGAGCTCTTGGTATTAGCTCAAATGTTATCTTCTCAAAGAATTCTTTTAAGGAATCGACCATTCTTTTATATGGAAGTAACTTTTCATCTTTAACTTTATATTCATTTGTGACATGTTTGATAATAAGCATTGAAACACCAATGCATTTTACATGTCTGGTATCCCATTTGATGGTCAGCTTCATTCCTGCAATGAGATATTCATATTCTATTATATTGTTCGTGCAATGGAATCCAATTCGAAACACATGTGGAATCAATTCTGCCATGGGAGTGATTAGCACAACTCCAGCACCTGAACCATGAAAGGTAAAAGATCCATCGAAGTACATTTGCCAAACTATAGATTCTTCGAGGTACATAATGGATACATCTGGTAGTTCTAGACTCAAGGATTCAATACCTGGTAACAGAGCTTCTACCAGTTGATCTACTAACACCTTTCCTTTTACTGACTTTTGATGAACGTATTCAATGTCAAACTCACTTAATAAGATGATCCAATTAGCCATCTTTCCGATTAATGCCGATTTGGACAATAAATACTTCAAAGAGTCAACCTTTGAGATAAGATTTATTTTATTGTTAAGCATATAATGACATGGCTTCTAGAAAGAAAACACCATGGCTAGGCAATCTTTCTTGATTTGTGGATAATTTAGCTTATATGCTATAAATGTCTTGCTCAAATAGTATACAGCCTTTTCTCTCTGTTCTTTGTCATACTGGGCCAACAGTGCTCCAATTGCAAAATGTGTAGCAAAGACATAAAGTAACAAGGATTCTCCTGTCATGGGTGGCATGAGAATAGAGGGGTTGGCCAAGTATTATTTTAGCAAAGCAAATGTTTGTTGTTGTTCCGGTCCCCAGTTGAAATTAACATCCTTCTTAAGAAGATGTGTAAATGTATGACGCTTGTCTGCTAGCTGCGAAATAAACCTTATGATGGCCTGAATTTTCCCTTATAAGCTACGTAGTTGTCTGATATTCTTAGGGGGAGGCATTTATGTGATAGTCGTGACCTTTGCAGGGTCCACTTCTATTCCTCTTCGTAACACAATGAATCCTAGTAATTTCCCAGATAGCACACCGAAGACACACTTCTTTGGGTTAAGTCAGACTTTGTAATCCCTTAGACACTAAAAGATACGCCATAAAATTTCTGGGTGTTCCTCATGGGTTCTATATTTAGCCAGTATATCATCTATGTAATCTTTCATGATGTCACTTATCATATCATGAAAGATTACAGTCATCACCCTTTGATATGTAGCGCCTGCATTTTTAAGGCCGAAAGGCATGACTTGGTAACATAACATCCCCCATGGAGTTGTGAAAGTCATCTTGTGCTGATATTCTTCCACAATATTTATCTGATTTTAACCTGAGAAGCCATCCATGAGTGAAAGCATCTCATAGCCTATTGCAAAATCGACAATTATGTCGATGTTTGGAAGAGGAAAATCATCCTTAGGACAAGCTTTGTTTATATCCCTGAAATCTGTACACACTCTAATACCCAATGGTTTCTTTTGAACCAAGACCACATTAGAGATCCACTCTGAGTAGCCGATAGGCCTGATAAAGCCTACTTCTAGTAACCTTTCAAGCTCTACCTTTTCCAGTAAGGTAACGCGAGGATGCATCTTTCAAAGCTTTTATTTGACAGGCTTGGCATTTGGGTGTACCACAATATTGTGCACCTCTAGTGTAGGATCAAGTCCTGACATGTCAGCATAAGACAAAGTGAAGATGTCTACATACTCTCTTAAGAGTCCTGTGAATGTTTTTTGTTCTTTGGCTGAGAGGGAAGCTCCAAACTTAACTATCTGTGATAGTTCTTATGTGTCGATATTAACATCTATTGTATCTTCCACTAATAACTTTGATTCATCCCCCATGTGTGTAGGATTAGGAGGGAGATTGAGATCCTCCTCTATCATAGGTGGCTCAGGGAGCTCTTCATCTTGAAGTAGGTACATTATCTTTTTCATAGGTTGTTCTGCCTATTTGTCCATAAGCGCCTCAAAGAGGTTTTCGTTATAAGACTTCCCCTTTTTATTTCCACAAGGCTCTTCTTTGGAAATTTTTCCCTTGCTCACTTTTTTACTTAAATGCCCACACAACTCTACTTCCTCTCCAAAGTATGTGCATACGTTAAGTTGAATGGAGAACCCCTTCTTGTGATCATTTCTTGGAATGTTATCTCTGATTCCCAGGAACTCACCAATGGCCTTATCATTTTGAAACACGTCAATAGGTACATGTTGTTGTTGATCTCAATTCATGAGTGATGGGTAGGTGAGGGTTAATGGTTGAGTTCTAGGGGATATGGTGGGTATAACAAGGGGTTATAGTAAGGATAGCCATATTTGCGATTAGGTTCGTAGAGGCAAGGTCTTCGTAAAGACTACATCGAGAATTTTTTTTGCTTTCGTTTCCAGAAAAACTATCCTCACTCTCAGAAGAGGCATACTCATCATCTAAAGAGTGACACTCATATAAATGGATGTCAATACCTAATTTACCTATTATACGCTGAGGTATTGCAAGAGCTTCTAATGAGGCTTGTTCTTGGCGGCTGCAACCGCGTCCTTCATACCCCATGACAAGCATTATCTGATTAGGAATGGGATATTTAGGTGATTTATAGCATGTAGCCATGTCATCATCATCTGGATGGAATACACTTTCCATAAGAAACCTTCCATCTTCTAGCAAGCCGCCAGGAGTAAAATTCTTGAAAGGGCAAGCCTCTCTTGATCTCTGAACTTTGAAACACGGCCTACCATGTGCTTGGGCTGATAGCATACCATTGTCAACCATTAGGGATTGTTGAAGATCATACTCACTAGAACCGTTTGGTTTGACCTTCATCTCCCATGTAGACAAAGGAGTTTCTAAGGTGGAAGCACCATTTTCATTGATAGAAAGGGTATTTGGATCCACTCATGAAGTGAGGGCCTCTGACTGGATAGGAATAGCGATCTTCGTAGATGGACGCTCATAGATTGTAGAAAAAAATCCTGACAATGCTCTACAATGAGCAAAAGGTTGAGGGTCCCCATGTATGGTGAGTTTTATCCCTTGTATTGTAACTTTAAACATTGATGATATGTTGATTACACATCCTGCATGGCGTGAATCCATAGGCGATTAAGTAAGACATTGTAGAGGTGAATGGGGTGATTTTGAGTGGTTGGAAGAGGGGTTTGAGTCAATACTAGGGTATATTGACCAAATCAAGGGCAAAATAGGCTTAATTAGCTAATAAACGCTAATTGTCTATTTTGAAGAGGATTTTGACTCACGATTCACCGTAAAGTGGCATCCTGAATGTGAAAGAGGTTATGCAATTAAAAAGTGTTGTTAATTGGCTAAAGTGGTAAGAAACGTTAGTTAATTAGCAAAGAGCACTAATTATAATGGAATTGACAACAATGAGAGTGATTTACGTGTGTTTTATCAATAAGATTACAAAAGCAGAATTTAGGTGTCTACAGAGGTGACTAGGCTGGTAGGGCTATTAGGTGAGCCTATAGGGTTGTGATAAGGTGGTGGAAGCAAGAAAATGGCATCTTGTAGCAAAAATTTGGGAAAATTAGGTAGAATTGGTTTAGGCAGGGTGTCTGATACCGATTGAGAGGTAACCGATGTCGGTAAGGGTAACCGACGTCGGTCACCTAAGGCATGACCAGACCATTGTCGATTGCCCAATCGATGGGTTAAAAATGAAAAACACACGTGGAAAAGGGTCATTTGAGTATTTTGACTTGTTAAAAATGACTGGTGGAGAGAAAAACCCATGAAGAAAATGACAAAGCTACCCTATTGAGTGTGTTAGCGAGAGTTTAGTGGTTGGAGGAGTAGAGTGTGATGGCCCACAAAATCTACCTGAGATATTGGATTGGGTGAGAGTTTGGAAGGGGATTTAGACATGGCAGAGGTAGGAGAGGTTGCAGGGGTAGGTCATGTTCCTATTCCAGAGATCCCACCACAGAGGCGGCATCGAGTAGAGGTAGGATTTGAGCTCCATTGTTGTTTTTGGTGAAGAATAAGGTAGAACCAAATTTAAAATGTGGTTTTTGAAATTTTATTGGAATTTTGGTTAAAATAGGGTGAAATTGGGTATGGGGAGGGTGAAACTAGTTTAATTATGGTTGAAAATGCATCTAGAGGCAATTTGGGGGCATTGGGGTGGGTAGTTTAGGTTTTTTATGATTTTTTTTAAATTGGGGATGTGGGGGTTCGGCCCTAGAACCGAACGAGTAACTGACACCGATCGGTTATCGGCCAACATTAATGGGTGAAAAGGGGACTGGCATCGATCATGGTGACTGATGTCGATCACTGTGAAAAGTGACCAAATATTTGGAAAATGGTAAATTGGGGAGGCCGAAAGGTAAGGGAAGGGTGGGTAGGGGTGTCCAAGGTAGCAATAGGTGGGTTTAGGCAAGGTAAGTGTGGGTAGGAAGAAATGAGAAGGTGTAGGGATAGATTAAAGGTATAGGTCAACAATGTAGGATGGGCGCAAGATGGATGAGGCAAGTTAGGTCAATATGTGAAGGGGGGAAATAAACATAACATAGAAGTGGGAAAGAAGAAAGAAGGCAAGGAAAATAGTGTAAGGAAGATAGGTCGTAGGGTAAAAATGGTAAGGTAAGGTAGAATGTATATCCAGGTAGGCAAGGGAAAATTATTAAGTAGTGTGAATGTTGATGATGTCAGCACAACAACAACTGATGATGAGAGATAAACTACCACCCCAATTAGTGTAGATGAGACCTAGCGTCACACAGGATTATTGGGATCACATGAGGGATATCAGGCTGAGCGGGGTTAAGCGATATAGGCAGATAGTGTGAGATCATAGCATGATGGTCACCCTCATCGATAGATGGGACCCGGTGACCAACACATTCCACCTACCTACCGAGGAGATGATTATCATCTTGGAGGACGTCTACCGGATTCTGAGACTACCTATTGTTGGGGAGCCACTGTATGAGATCACTTCGAATGATTCGTATGAGCCCATGGTCACAGTATTCTAAGAGGCTATGATATATTTGTCTTATCACAGTAAAAGTAGTAGCTACGATGAGATGTATACCGCACATCCACGAGAGACTAGATTAGCAGTGTTGATGATGGTGGGGATTGATTGTTATGCACTCCCAGACTTAGAGGGTGGGAGGTTTTCATGGGCACTGATGGGAGTGTTAGAGGATATTATTAAGGATAGGGTTTGTTTTACATGGGCGCCAACTTTCCTAGTGTAGTTATACAGGGAGTTGTGGGCATATAGGAGGATTCAGCGGTTTGGTTTGTGTTGCACCTATCTTTTGCACTATTGGGCTTACGAGCATATAGTATGCCTGTGTCTGCCAAGCCTACCATGATAGGATTGGTACAGGGGTGTTTATAGAGTAGGGTATATGAGGTGGATTCAGATGCAGGCTATATAGACATATATAGGCAGCGGTACATAGCACAACTACAGGTAGCACCTCCGAGGCCAGGACAACCTGATTTGGCTATTGTTACTATTGAGAGGGATAGATTACAGGGAGTGGTGGCTATGTTACAGGCCCAGGTCACAACATTACAAGGGTAGTTAATAGGAGCTCAGGCACATGTGAGGGGACAGGAGAGAGTGGCAGAGGCGTCGGGCCCTCCTAGGGATGATATAGATGGAGATGTTGCTTATTTTTAATTTTTGACTCATATATACCGGCCTGCATGCCGAAGAGGCGAGATGTACTTGAGAGTTTTTGAGATACTTATTTATATCAGTATATACAGTCTATTGATATACAGACTTTCCAGTATATAGATGATGACATTTATATCTATTGTGTTTGGTTTTATTTCCATTATATGGTTATTATGGAAAGTAGTTATACGTATTGTTGATGTTATGGTTTGTTTTTTATTTCCAATGTATTGATATTATGGAAATTATATTTGTAGGCATTGTTCAGTTTAATTTCCAAGTTATTGATGTTATAGAAACTAGATGATTGGCATGGTTGAATTTGACTTGTATTTCCAATGTATTGATGTTATGGAAATTAGATGTAGACATGGTTTGGTTATTTTGATTTAATTTCCACGTTATTGGTATTATGGAAAGCAAATGATGATGTGTATGGGTGATGTATGGTTTGTTTTATGTTAATTTCTAAGTTATTGTTTTTATGGAAACTAACTAACTAGGTTTGTTTATGGGGGAATAATGATGGGGGAAAAGAGTGGCCGAGCTAACCTCTGAGGGCCCCATGCCCTCAGCGTGCTGCCTACATAGCCCTTGTAAAAGGGGCCTCAGGTCGATGTAGTTCTCTCATAGGATAGGGAAGAATAAGATTTATGATAGGTAGTTTGGGTAAGGCAAATGGTCTTGGTAAGGCAAGGTAGAAGAATAGGCAAGGTCAAGCATTGAGCCGAAAAATAAAAAATGGTAACTGGTTAGGTTGTGTGATGGGTATAGGTGTGGTGTTATTTTTGGTTTTGATTTGATTTTGATGAGTGTGCATAATGTTCTGAAAACGATGATTAGTATGGGTCGCGTCTTGTTGAAGAAGCAACAAGTAGGCGGAGGTGAACCAAAAAGAAGCGAAATGCTCAATAGTTGGCAAGAACCATAATGGCCATACAAAGAGGCTTATAAACATACGCCCCTAGATACATTGCATGATTGATAGGTCTATGGTTGAACGAAGTTGCATGATCACAAAGTGTCACATGAGCGCTACGTCCCCTAAGTAAGTAGGATTAAATAATAGATATTGGACAACTTCTATCTCATCCACAATATATGGAAACAAATCATCTAATCTAAGTAAATATGCAGGAATAGCATATTGCCCCTAACTGCCCCTATTTCCCCTCATGGAAATCATCTGGGAATAAAATATGCAAGATAGAACATGATTCCACAAACATAAGGATGAGAACAATATCACTTAGTTAACTAACAACTAAGGATAACTAATATCAATTGACATAATTTTAAAGTATTTAAATTAAATACTTTAACTTATTACATTTATTCAAATATTAACTAATGATGAATTAAGCTAAGTTTTATTCCTAACATTTCCCCCTTAATTCGGCATGGTCTCAAGTGAATAGGAGAGAAATTCTCTAAAACCCTCAAATTTACCTCAAGAAAGTGACTTTGTGAAGACATCTGCACACTACATATTTGTTGGGCAATATTGGAGCTAGATGTTGTTGTTCTGAACATGTTCATGAATGAAATGTACATGCACCACAATGTGTTTGGTGCGCTCATGAAAAATTGGATTCCGAACAAGTTTTACTACTCCTTCGTTATCAACATGTAGGATAGTTGGATCTTTATGTGGTATTCCCAATCCTTCAACTATACGTCGGATCCATATCGCTTCACAGACAACTCCACTTGTTGCACGATATTCTAATTCTGTGGAGGATCTTGAAACACAAGTCTGCTTCTTACTCCCCCATAATATCGGTCCAGATTCTAAAAAGAATACAAATCCTGAAGTGGATTTCCTATCATCTATGTTTCCTGCATGATCTGAATATGAATATCCTGTCAAGAAGAAGTTATTATTCTTCTTGTATTATAGGCCATAGTCCATAGTTCCTATGATGTACCTCAGTATCCACTTTTTTTCTTTCCAGTGAGAAACCCTTGGTTCTTGCATGAACCATGAAAGATAGCTGACTGCATAGCTGATATCCAGCCTAGTGTAAGTCAAGTAGATGAGACTCTCGATCAACTGTCGATAGAGAGTTGCATTTACTTGTGGTGATGGATCTGTTCGAGACAATTAAAGTCTTATCTCCATAGGTGTGGAAATGGCTTACTATCCATCATATTGAATTTCTCGAGCATTTTCTTAGCATATTTCAATTGTGATACAAAGATATGATTTTCTCTTTGCCAAACTTAAAGTCCAAGAAAATAATGCAGAAGCCCGAGATCGGTCATGTCAAATGATCGAGTTAGATCTTTTTTTGTTGACTCAATCATCCTCACTGATCATCCAGTGATGACTAGATCATCGACATATACTACAACGAGCATTATCTCCCCAACTTGCTTTTTGAGATAGAGATTAGGATCGTATGGACTCCTGTTGAATCCATGTTGAATGAGATGCTCGTTAATTTTTATGTACCATGCCCTGGGAGACTGCTTTAGACCATATAAGTGATTTTATGAGTTTTACATACCTTTTCCTCTTTACCTGGTATGATAAAACCTTCTGGTTGAGTCATGTAAACTTCTTCCTGTAAATCACCATTAAGAAAGGCACTTTTCACATCCATTTGGTGTATTTTCTAACCAAATTGTGCAGTTAGAGTAAATATTAACCTGAAATTTTTTATCTTAGCTGTGGGAGAAAAATTCTCCTCATAATCAATGCCTTCTTTTTTAGCATATCCCTTAGCAACTAGTCTAGCCTTATGTTTATCAATTTTTTCCTCTGCTTTGTACTTCGTTTTGAAGATCCATCTGCATCCAATCGGCTTTTTCCCTGGTGGAAGATCTATAAGCTGCCATGTATTATTTTTCATAAGTGACTTACATTCTGCATCCATAGCATCTTTCCAAAGATTAGACTTGTAGGGATTATGAAACTGAGGAAGGCTCAATAGTTTAAAAAACTTTACCCATTAAGGCCAAATTGACCTCATTTCAAGCCATATTGTGAGTCCTCATTCCAGTGGTAGATGTGTTAGGGGACACTATACAATTTTGCATCTCTAATCATACTTGTATACTATTTAGGCATACTTTTTGTGGTTCCTATGGGAGGTTGAATTTCACCATCTTTCCACATCATCACTTTTATCATCAAAGTGATTACCATCCTCTGTTTTCAATGTAGGGACGATTTTTTTCATCATGTGAGTGTATAGAAGGAGCATCTTCTTCTTTCTTCTCAAAGAACTCAACATCCTGACTAGTGTATACCCTTTTTGTTCTTGGATTCATAAGTCTATAGCCAAGTGCTTCATCATTGTATCCCAAGAAGATAATTTTTTATGATTTCATATCAAGCTTAGTTCTTTATTTCTTAGGAATTTGCATACTTGCTTTACATCCAAAAACTCTAAGGTGTGAAATAGATGGCTTATGCCCTGACCATGCTTCATGTGGTGTTACTCCATCAAGAGCTGCAGTGGGAACTTTGGTTTAGTAAATAGACTGTTGTTTTAGTTGCTTCCGGCCCAATTTTTTTTTTCTAAACTTGCACCATCAATCATACATCACACCATATCCATGATAGTATGATTTTGCCTTTCAACAACACCATTTTGTTGTTATGTGTGAGGAGGAGCCATTTGATGACGAATGTCATGTGTTTTCAAAAAATCATTGAACTCATTACTGGTGTATTCTCCCCCTTGATCTGAGTGGAGTGTTTTTATTTTGCTACCAGACTTTGTTTCAACAAGGGCTTTAAACTTCTTGAAAGTTTCAAAATCTTGGTCTTTTGTAAAAAGACGATATATCCACATTTTTCTTGAAAAATCATCAACAAAGAGCATGAAATATTGAAACCCAGAGTGGCTAGGTCTCATTGGTCCGCACAAATCGGTATGCACTAATTCAAGTTTTTCCTTAGCCCGAAATGTACTATGTTTGAATGGTGCTCTATGTAGCTTTCCTACCAAAAAATCCTGACATTTATCTGTACCCTTTTTTAGAGGTGGTAAACCCCTAACCATGTCGTATCGACGAAGTGTGTCAAGATAGCCAAAACTGACATGTCCAAGTCTTAGATGCCATAGTTAAGCTGATGATGTATCCTTGGCTATAAGTGCTTGATCATTTTGTTGAACAAAACCCAATTGAAACATTCTTCCCCACATTCGAAGCTTTTTGCAACAATTTTGGAGCTTCATGACTTATCTCGAATTAGGCACATATTTTTACCCGCCTTTATAATTAAAGTCAATTTTGAGATTGTGATCTAATAATTGACTCACGGATAATAGATTTTTTGTTAAACCCAGGGACATAAAGAACATCTGTAATTTTACAATTATGATGGCCAAGTGGTAGTGAAATAGAACCAATGCCTTCAACAATGTATGATGTATCATCACCCCAAAGAGACATGATTTTTGGTGGGTGTTTTACTCATTGTAAATAAACCAATCTTTCTTTCCTATCATGTGTCAAGTTGCACTCAAGTCAACATACCAAATTTGATTTGTAGAATTGGATACTTCATTTGACTGTGCAAAATATAGAAATTCATCATCATTAAATTGATCTTCTTGTTCGGCTACATTTCCCTTATTGAGTTGGTTTCCTCTTCCACTTGTTATTATTGTGTCCCTGTTTACTCTGTTGTTGACCATATTTTGTTTGTTGGTAATTAATCATTTTACCACTTGATGATCCTTGTTGGAATGTGTTGTACCAACAATTTTTTAACTCATTTCCTTTTTGACCACAAATAAGACATTTTTGTTGGTCCTTTTGGCCTTGTTGATTATTACCTTGCTTCTGAGGTTGTTTACTAGACTTAGCCTATTTTTTTTCCTTTTTGATTAGAAGCAAGTGCAAACTCTTCATTTTCAGTAGTTGAGTGGGGTAAGTGCAGCAAGTTGGTGGATAGTTAAGTGGACATAAAAACCTGAAATTTATGTACCGCGATCATGGTTTGGTACACCGCGATTACGGTTTTTAAACTGCGATCACGGAATTATTTTCATAGGTTTGGTGATTTCCGAACCTAAAACTGTGATCGCGGTCCTTTGAGACAAAACAAAAAACCCATGAATCTCCTCATTTTCCCCTGCAAACCGTGATTACTCCTAGACCTTTGGCACTCGAGCTTTGAATACCCCTCTAAAAATTGCTCCTCGGACTTCTGGATCACAAAAGTTTCAACAATGCCACCAAGACGAAGAGGTAAGCCCTCGATTTTGATCAAATTTCTTGCATTTTAGGTTTTTTTTTGATTTTCATGGGTTTTTCAATTTTTGTTTATGTATACAATTTTTTTGTTTTTTCAGTTGCTCGGCAAGCTCGTAATCCTGCAAACCATCCAAATATTCCTCAAAACCCTCCAAACATTCCTCAAAACCCTCCTCCAAACATAGATCCGCCTTCATGTGGCTCCTTCTGTCCCCACGGAACTTGCAGGAACACAAGCTGATATCGTTGGAAGAATCTGACAAAATAAAATTGCCATTGAGAACCTTATTCAGACTATAAGACAAAATCATGCCACAAATCCATCCCACATGACTTTAGCCAACACATTGCACAACATTGATTAGCGAAGTTGACTCCGCAACCAACCAAATAGATAGATGGAATACCTTTAGAGGTGATTGTAGGTAGTGGTATGCGGATAAATTATCCCATGCGGACGTAAAAGACAAAAAAATTGGTAAAAGACCGCATTTTTGCATTATTTACTGACCCGAGAACCAATGCCCCCCTTGTACCTACTTGCAAATGGTTCCTAATCCATTGGTGCCACGATGACCAAATCAAGAACAATTTTTGGGACCGATGGTGGATGATTTTTGATTATCCACCATGCAACAACAATGAGGTTCCTCTCTATTTTTTGAAGAAATTATATTGTGAGTTCGTGCTTAATGAGGTCCCAAATTATTTTGAATTTTCTGAGTTTTATGGGAGAGGAGGTGGCTCTGTACAAAGTAGACCTAGTGCACGCGTTGGTCAACCAAGGATCCCCCATGCCCCAAAACCCCCACTGCCTTCAGTTATCCCTCATACAATGAAGGAGGTTGTGGAGATTGACACACTACATGCATTAAGGGAGCTCACTAACACTCTGACCCAACATAGTGACCAGATTGCATCTGGTGATGTTGGTGGAGGTGTCAGTTCTAGCACACCACACCACTGTGGATCATGTGGTGTTGTATGCACTGCGATGTGAGATATCATTTGCTAGATCACATGATTTATTTTCTCTAGATGAGATGATGGCGGATGTTTTTGGAACTGGTGTAAATGATCTTGGTCTTTCACAGGTAAATGTCAAATAAATATTATATATATATATAATAGTTTAATTCATTTGAGATTTTAATATATATGTATTTGATTACGTCATGTACATACATGTAAAAACTAATTTTTTTATTTTAAACAGTAAGAGCCGGTGAAGGACACATCCGGCATCGACATGCTAGCTACTGCAGTTGGGCATGTTACAGACATAAGTTTCAAGTTGTACTTACATTTCAAATTTCATTTGATTGCACTTTTATTATTATAATGTTTCACGTGTACATGTACATATTAATATGTTTGTCTTTTATACGCAGGAGCCTGGCGGGTCATCATCTCCTCTGGGCACTGAGGCTATTGGCACGCCTCACGTGACTTTTACACAGGTTAGTTTCTCTTTACACTTTGTTTCTAATTGTGGAAGTTCAATTGTGTATCTACTCTTGTAGGAATTTTGGAGACTCAAGTAACATCGAAGCTTCCCTAGAAGATCATTAAACATATATTCCTTGGTTCGTTTCTATTAGCAAATTAATATGTATTGGTTTGTTATGTGTCGATTATGCTTTGGGTCTGTTATGTGGCAGTCATGTAGATTAATATTGATCTGTACATGTTTTTTTGTATAGTTTATGACTGCCAGAGAGACTCCTCCATATATGCAGACTAGTGGAGGCTGTTGTAGATACTGCCATAGCATCTGCAGATCCACTAACTGAGGTACAATTTTCAAATTTGTTAAATTTTAGAGGAATTTTTTCTTATTACTTAAATCTACAATATCAAATTTTGTACATGAAATATTTAATTTGAACTATTTATTTGTATGTAACTTACCCCTCGTGAGTCTATCGTTGACCTTGCGACAGCGTCGACGAACAAATTGATAGGGATCATGAGATTGCGGTAAGATTTCACATGCATTAACTAAATTCTAAGTTTCTAAATTTTGAATGTATTTTAAAAATTTGGGTGTTAAAAACTTGTTATTTATGAATGTGCAGGCTAGGTTGCAGGCCTGCTTAGAGACGCCTAGGACCACACAGATGAAATCCGTAGTGGCATCTCCCTCCACTACATCCCCAGGTTGTGGACATGCTTCTTCTAGCAGGGTGAAGAGAAGATGTTTCATGATTAGATTCATAAGACTTGGATGTGTGTGTGTGTGTGTGTACATATATATATACACACACACACACACACACACACACACACACACACACATATGCCATCTGGTCCTAGTTCATGATTCTTCATATAGTCCATGTATATAGCCTTATGTGACTGCATGTGGTCCTATATGTATGACACACTTAGTTCGATACATGTTATGAACTTATATTTTCAGAGACATGTCCAGTACACACTTAGTTTGATACATTATATCCATGTTGGTTTTCATAACGATATTACTTCTATGTTTGATTTGATTTCATTGCACATGATATCCTTCTATGTATGTTTTCATAACCATATTAGTTCTATATGTTTGATTTGATTTGATGGCCTTGATTATGTGACCATTATGGATATGATATATATGGTATATGATCTGTTAAATGTTATTGTTAAATGATATATGATATATGATGTTATGTTATATAATGGTTTTGAAGGTTCTTGGGTGCAAGATCATTTTTTTCAAGAGATTCAAGTGTGGACTTATATCAATTTTCTTATTTTAAGCACGTGGTTAACACACTCCAAAGTGGGAAAAATGTACACAATTAAAAATGGTCTTGAGGGATTTATTACAAGTCATTTTATATGTTTTTAGTGTACTCACAATTTATTTGTTAAGTATTAGTCCAAATTAAACTTGTTATTGATGTGTGTAACAATAAGGTCTTAATTTGAATTCGCTTGTAAAAAAATACATAAACATTGTAGAACTTAGTTGGCACAAGATATGCAAAAAATATTCTTAAGACTTTATTGTGTATAAACATGCTTTAAAAAGAGATCATTTAACAATCATTAGAGTATTTATATGGTAATGTGTTAACCTTGTTGCAATCTCATTGATGCGAGCCGAGTAACACGAGAAGTCATGCCCCTGGAGGTCGTGGTCCAGCAAATTATCATTGCCAACGTGTTCGATTGGGGGGGTATATGCCTTCGGGTGCTATGGAGGGATCTAGGGAGGCCTGGTTTGGAGTCAGACCACCCGATCCAGAGCCTTCCTGGCATTCCTTGAGCCTTCGTGGCATAATTGTTTACAAACTAGCTTTTCTAAGCAGTCCTAGGAAATGAACGGAGGTGAGTAGTGATAAATCATGCCTCAAGACGTCGTGGCACCAAACCGAATGTGCCAAAACATTTTGGTGGCTAGGTGAATGCTAGAGGAGGCATAATTTTGGTGTGCGACAACATCGTTCCTTCCGGGCTACTTCATTCGAGCGTAGTCCCTTAAGAGCCCTGAGACCAAAAAACCATTCAACTTTGACGGGTGACTACTCAAACTCTGTGGCACCTAGAGACATCTCGTCAAATCCTAAACCTCAGTGTAGGGACCCTCTATAATATCCTATCTCAGTTTTTTCCATCTCCAATCGGTGCTCTCGTTGCCCTATTGTTTGAATACATGCGAAATAGTGCAGTTTGAGCCAGTGTAAGGCTGTCAAACACTATATTTTGTAAACAGTGGGTCATGGCACTAAACCGACTACGCCAACACATCCAGGTAGCTAGGTGAATGCTAAAGGAGTCATCATTTTAGTGTGTGAAAACGTTGTTGCTTGTCCGGGCTACTTTGTTCAAGCGTAGTCCCTTAAGAGCCCTAAGACCAAAAAATTGTTCAACTTCGACGGGTGACTACTCAGACTTCGTGGCACTTAGAGATGTCTCATCAGATCCTATACCTCAGCATAGGGACCCTCTACAATGTGTTGTCTCAATTTTTTCCATCTCCAATCGGTGCTCTCGCTGCCCTATTGTTTGAATACGTGTGAAATAGTACAGTTTGAGTCAGTGTAAGGCTGTCAAATGCTATATTTTACAAACAGTGGGTCATGGCACCAAACCGACTATGCCAACATGTATGGGTGGCCAGGTGAATGCTATACGAGGCATTTTTTTGGTGTGTGACAACGTTGTTGCTTCCAGGCTACTTCGTTTGGGCGTAGTCCCTTAAGAGCCCTGAGACCAAAAAATCGTTCAACTTCGACAAATGACTACTTGGACTCCGTGGTACCTAGAGACGTCTCGTCATATCCTAAACCTCGGCGTAGGGACCCTCTATAATATCATGTCTTAGTTTTTCTATCTCCAATTGTGCTCTCGTTGCCCTATTGTTTGCAAACGCGTAAAATAGTGCAGTTTGAGCCAGTGTAAGGTTGTCAAACTCTCTATTTTGTAAACGGTGGGTTGTGGCATCGAACCAACTATGCCGGCACATTTTGGTGGCCATGTGAACGCTAGAGGAGGTGTAATTTTGGTGTGCGACAATGTCGTTGCTTCCAGGTTACTTTGTTCGGGCATAGTCCCTTAAGAGTCATGAGACCAAAAAATCGTTCAACTTCAACGGATGACTACTTGGACTCCATGGTACCTAGAGATGTCTCGTTGGATCCTACACCTCGGCGTAGGGGCCCTCTATATATCCTATCTCAGCATTTTTTCTATCTCTAATCAATGCTCTTGCTTCCCTATTGTTTGTAAATGCGTGAAATAGTACAATTTGAGCCAGTGTAAGGTTGTCAAACGCTATATTTTACAAACGGTGGGTTTTGGCACCGAACCAACTACGCCAATAGATCTAGGTGGATAGGTGAATGCTAGATGAGGCATCATTTCAGTGCACGACAACTTTGTTGCTTCCAAGCTACTTCGTTCAGGTGTAGTCCCTTAAGAGCCCTGAGACCAAAAAACTATTCAACTTCGACGGGTGACTTCTCGGACTTCGTGGCTCCTAGAGACGTCCTGTTAGATCCTACACCTCAGTGTAGGGACCCTCTACAATATCCTTCTCATTTTTTTTCCATCTCCAATCAGTGTTCTCAATGCCTTGTTGTTTGTAAACGTGTGAAATAGTGTAGTTTGAGCCAGTGTAAGGCTGTTAAATGCTATATTTTACAAACGGTGGGTCGTGGCACCAAACTGACTGTTCACACATGTAGGGATGGCCTTGCAAACACTTGATGAGGCTTTGTTTAGGTTCTCTAAGATCCTGGTGCTGTCTGGACTACCTCCTCTGGAGCCAAGAACCCCTCTACATGTACATTAATCGTTGTTAATTGCTTCTCTTTTCTTGTAAAACGATGAAAGCTTCTCTTAGCTTCGAGAATATAAAATTATCTACTAACAGTGCTAACCACGTGAAGGTGGAAGCTTTTCTGGCACCACTAACCTCCATAAAAGTGTTAGTCAAAGAAATTTAAGTTTCAAATCAAAACCATACTAGATATATACAAAATACACAAATTATAAAATATATGAACTTGAATATAAAACTAACAAATTTTAAAAATTCAAAGAAAAATTATATATCAGACGAGCTCAGGTAAATTCATTCCAATGTTCACCATCAGGATGTGAAAGTGTCTAAGATTTTCTAGCACCACTAACCTGCATAAAAATGAACTAGTCAAAGAATTTTAAGTTGAATAAAAACCATGTATACTAGATATATATACAAAATATACAAATTTAAATACTTATTATACAAAATACTAGATATATACTAGATATATACAAAATACACAAATTATCTGGTTGAAAAATTTAAACACTTCAAAGAAATTATATATACCAGACGTGAGCATGTAAATTCATTCTAATGAACCATTAGGATCAGATCTACTCTGAATAGCAGACATGATTGCTTCATGATCTGACTCTTGAACCTTCTAAAGAATCTTGTTATTAGGCCTTCCTCGATATCTATACAGCTGAATATTTGTTGCTAGAAGTAGATGCGAATATAAAAGTATTTTCCTATGTGTCTCAAAGTCTTCAAACACCCAAACAAAGGAGTTTTTTAATGGATACCATTGAAGCCAAGTTCCAGTAACTACCATTAACCCTGTAGGGCACTCAATATCTTCGTCATCTATAATAGGATAAGTCAACTTCTTTCTTTTCTCGATGCAACAACATAAGAAATAATATGTTCCTTCTTCATTGTCTTCTGTCGCAATAACTTCAAACACATGTCCTATAAAAAAACAAAAGTTTCAACTCAAATTTAAATTATGTATTAAAATTTCAATGGACATAACTCAATACAAAAATTTTAAATAACCATTTACCTTATCACACTAAAATTGAAATTTCGTCAAATTCCTTGGATGTTGCAACTTCATCTGCAGAAACAAGTCGTAATACCTGTGGAGGTTGATAACTGGGAAGCGGAGTTAGAGGCCTAAAAATCCATCCATCCACCCATTCTTGTGAATCACACTCAGTAGTGACAAATTCAATACAAGATGCATAAAAATATGTCAAATTTCTTATCCATGTGGCCCATGAAATAGCGTCTGAGCTACAAAATGAGTGCATATCACTGGACCCTGTGAGTGTCATACAATCCACGTAGTTAACCAATTTGTTGTTCCTCTATCAACTAAAAATATCTACAAAATGTGAAATTTTCTTGAGAACCTTGGGCCATGTTTTCAATACATCATTCCACTATGCTTTTTGCATCTTTCAATTTAGCACCATCTTTGTACTTCAATTCTTCTCTTGCAAGAGCTATTTTCACACATGCCCCCTACACCATCATGCTCTCATTTTCCATGTACATCCTCAGTGAAACTCCAAATATGTTGCACATGCATCATGTTCATCCAATAAAACATTCGTGCATTCTTAAACTGAGACGTACAATTATCTGACCATATATAATGTTGTTTGAAGCAGATGTCCCTATCAGACAAGTTTTCATAAAATAACTGGAAACAACCTTACACAAATTCAGTAGAATGAGTACGATCATCACTAATATAAAAGTGGTACTCTCTTTAAAAAATTGATCATTCTTTGTAATGTCAAGAGAATGTATAAATGTTATATGCACAAAAATGGCAACTTTTACTAAGTTGTAATATTATGATTGAACCTCCATTTGTGGTTGCAATGTGTAATTCTCTGCAAAATTGACCACTGAAACAATAGTACTAATAGGAAATGTGTCATTGCATATCTTGAACTGTTCATCCAACCATCGCTCCCTATGTGTATGCCTAGAATACTCATAAACAATTTCATCCTTAAATTTTCTCATAAATTGAAAAATAGACATATATTATATAACTAGCTCACATTGTTTATACTTCTTTCCATCTTTCAATTGGTATGATACTGATTTATATTTATCAAACTCAACTAAATTATGTCTTATTGCACCTTCAATTTGCTCATGGATGTAACTTTTCAATTTAGGTAATCTACCGCATGTACCACAACTTCCATCTAAACAATCCTGACTATAAACAAATTATCCAACTTCTCTTTCACAAAATATCATAGGTATGAAATCCCTAGAAGATATTGGTGGAAATTGAACACCACATTCCGATAACATAGTTTCAGAATGAAAATTAGAACGAATACGTAAAAAATTAGCATAATGCATCGTAAATTCAACATGTTGCCTATAACAAGTGGTGTGAGCATGGTTGATTTTCACATAGAATGGTTTCAACATTTAAAAAAAACGTTAACTAATTTTAATTTCTAGATGCTCTTGTTCAAACTTATGAAAAATTGAGTTTGAGTCATATCTAAGAAATGATTTCGATGTGGTTCGTAATTAGTAGAACAACTCTCTGTTTTACAACATCTCTTGTATTAGGTGAAAATCTAGTGTTATCATGCTAAAATTGAATAACAACTTCTCTTATAGCATCAGTTTTATCTTTGTCCTTATGCGGTGCTCTAGCTGAAAATGCCCAAAAATGGTGTTATTGAGTGATTGAAGCATATTACATATTTCAATTGCTTTCATTAGAGTTTTTCAATTAACTTTCAACATTCGACTTGTTTACGTAAATCAAATACTATTTTTTATTGATTCACTTACAACACTAGTAGCAAGTACATGACGCACAATATTACTATCCCTAGTGCGTCTCTTGACATCAATAGTGTGATATGCACCATGAAGATTTTCAACAATTGTAGAGGTGTTGACCACGTATATTAGATGTTTTCAATCCTAAGGTGTTTAATGTATGTCTCATTTTAATCAATTTCATCAAACCAACCAACAACTGACATCTTTGGGAATCATTTAAAATTTCAAAATGATTATCCCAAATTTCAGTGGTTTTTCTTCTGATTTTCCGTTCAGAAAGTTTGTCAGACATTAGTTTCAAAATGGTTTCATCAATTTCAATAAAATAACTAGGTTTTTTACGTAAAATATTAGGTGTTTTTGTCAAAATTTGTTTGTTTACAGTTTCAACCTGAATTTCCTTATTCACATTTTCATTGTCTCCTTCAATTTCAACATCAGCTACATCATGAGTATTTAATTCTTCTTCAACATTGACAATAAAAATATCTTCATCACGAGTATTTAATTCAACTTCAACATTGACAGTAGAAACATTACCTGATTCCTCATTGCTTACAATAGTAGGGGTTGAAGATGAACCTCTTCTTGATTCATGAAGATTCTACATTCGCTCAACATTTTGAAATTTGTTTACCTCTAATTTGTTTGGCATTTTTTACTTAATGACTTCCTTTTTTGACTTCGTTTCTTGTCTCTCATGATGTTTTGCTTTTGGTGATAAGAAAAATGTGTAAAAAGTGATAGAAGTTCGCAGTAATTCATACGGCAAGGTCAAACAATAAAAATCACATGGTAACTGTTAGAGTAGGTATTTACTTTAGTTCATGTTCACCTAGGTATTTTATTTACCTTTGTTATATTTATCCTCACCTACTTATGTGTGTAGATATTTCTTTTATCTTATTTAGATATTAGGAGATATTATCTAGTTGTTAGGTATAGTTCTTTCCTTGATCTATGGTATTGACTAGATCATTGATGTCTAGTTCTCTCCTAAATCTATGGTCTTGACTAGTTCTTTGATGACTAGTTATTTCTTTGATTTATGGCTTGATCTACGACCTTGAATGGTTCTTAGATTGTTATTCCTTGCCTATTTAAGCAAGGCCCATTCTCATTGTATTGCATTGAGTTCCATAATAATATATGATATTGTTGCTCATTTGTTTGCAAAGGTTTTATGTAAAACTATTTTGGTAAATTGTTTTCATCTTATTGATCATGGTGTTTGATTAGCATATGTGTTCTTGGCTTGGTATGATCTAGTTATCGTTCCTTTCATGGTATCAGAGCAGGAGATTGTTGTTGACATCCATCTGTAAGTTTTATTTTGCAAATAAAATCTTTGTATATTCATATATTTTAGATTTGGTCATATTTTTGTTGTTGCATGTGGTTTTATGTAAAACAGAGGCTTCCATTGGATCTGGAAGGCGTGAAAACCCTAAGATTGACTATAAACTCGGCTATTTCTGTAGGCAGTCATTTTTTTAGTTTAAATAGGGTATTTTTTCCTCTATTCCACATGTTAAGTGGAATTCTCGTCATGACATTGGTTTTCGAGAAGATACTTCATTGGGATCACACATTGAAAGAGATCATTTTTTTGTTCGCTCGACTCTTTCTGAGGATCATGAGTAACACATGAGTTCTGCACCTTCACTCAGGCTTGAGAAATCTAGATTTTATCTGTTAGACATGATCAACCCAACACACATTCTGATGTTCTTTTGCATGCACCCATTGTGCATTTTGCACCAAGTCATATGCAGGAATCTTCTTCATCCATCATGTTGATTTGGGGTGGATATCTGATCACTCATGGCGGTGACATAGGCATTCGTTGAGAGGACTCTACAGGCATGGCTCCTCCACCATTCGGCATCTTTCTCCACTTTCTATACCTTATGCATTGTGATGCTTCTTGTTTTGAGCATTTTTCTTTAGCAGGTGTAGTGTATCTCTCTTGTTTGTTGAGAGATTTTGTATATGTATTTTTGACACTTTTGGCATGTTGACAGTATCTCTATGGGAAATCTATTTTGGTGCATTATAGTGTTAGTTTGTCAATGTTCGAGTAGTTGTTTTGACAACTCATATAGATTTATAGCATCACTCCACCCATTCAGAAGTATGGGAGGGTGTGGTGCTAATCCTACTTCTTCAGGTTTTGTGTCATTATCTTGTTACCTTGGATTTTCTTGGATCGCGACACTCTGAATTTTATGTTCTTACCTTGTTGCTTTGGTTTTTATTCTTGGATCGTGGCACACCTATTTGCAGCAATTGATCGAATTATGTTTGATGTTTTTTTGCACTTTCGACATTACTCCGTTGATAGTCTCCTTGTGGAGAGCTATTCTAGTGAAGCCCAGTGTCAGTTGTTTTTGAGTTTTGTGATCGAGCAGTGGATTCAGACCACAGTACACACCAAACTTCTTCAGCATTGTACAAGTTTTTTGAGCTGAGCTTCTTGGGATGCCTTGGAGCGAGTTTCTACTCTCTTTAATTTGTTGTTATTGATTTTGGGTACCTTACGGTGTCCCTTTTTCCTAGTTATTGTACATGAGTACCTCACCAGGCCTAGTTACTGGGACTCATATTGTGGACATGTCACTGCTACTTTAGCTCCTAGCTTCACTTGAGGGGGGTGTTAGAGTAGGTATTTACCTTAGCTCATGTTCACCTAGGTACTTTATTTACATTTATTGTATTTATTCTCACCCACTTATGTGTGTGGATATTTTTTTTATCTTATTTAGATATTATGAGATATTATCTAGTTGTTAGGTATAGTTCTTTCTTTGATCTATGGTATTAATTAGATCATTGATGTCTAGTTCTCTCTTAAATCTATGGTCTTGACTAGTTCTTTGATGACTAGTTATTTCCTTGATTTATGGTTTGATCTACGACCTTGACTAGTTCTTAGATTGTTATTCCTTGCCTATTTAAGCAAGGCCCATTCTCATTGTATTGCATTGAGTTCTATAATAATATATGATATTGTTGCTCATTTGTTTGCAAAGGTTTTATGTAAAGCTATTCTGACGAATTGCTTTCATCTTATTGATCGTGGTGTTTGATTAACATCTGTGTTCTTGGCTTGGTACAATCTGATTATCATTCCTTTCAGTAATTTGAACATTGGGATGTGTGTAAATATGATTTTTAAGAATCGCAATCGCGCTTTATAAACTGTGATCGTGGTTTGTAAAGCATGATCGTGGTGCGTGTTATCAAAACCATGATTGTAGTTCTATTTGTATCATCAAGTCTGACCCTAATGCTTAGGAAATCTTTGTTTTTCCCTAACCAAAGCCATGGGAGGTCATTATAGCGTGTAAAAAGTCAAAAAACTTCAAATTTTCTCTTCCGCAGACTTGAACCATTTCGAAAAACTGAAAATATTTCACAAAAATGGTGTCATCGAGTAGGGGAGACTGTTAGCTTCGTAGAAATATTGATTTTAAAGTGAATAGAATAAGATAAATATCATTTTATAATTTTTTACTAACAATAGGTCTTTAGATATTTTTTCTCGCTAATGTTCATGTCTATGTTTAAGACTATAAATTTTGTTTCGCTTATCGAAATGTGATAAAACTTATACCATCCCAAGCATAGAGAAATTCTATACACGTTAAAAAAAATATTTGATTTCGATATTTTTTGATATAGTTATGGCAGGTAAATGGAAAGCGCTCCGTTTTCTAAAAAAATTCAGACCACTTTTACAGAAAAAATCATAAAAAAAATATTGCTCCAAAAAATACAAAAAAAAATTCATCCCAAGATAGACAACGACATCTAACTTTTCACCAAATGAAAAAAAAAAGACAAGATTTGGTCATCCAAATCGCGGGCAAGCGGACTACAATCTTATAGGTTTTTTCAAAAAAAAAACCAAGTCATATAATTTTGAGTGTTTAATATAGCTAAACTTGTCCATTTTTTTTAAAAAAATAGTAGTTTAGAAACTATATTCCGGATGCTACGATTCATATTTATATTTTTTTTTCTATTTTTGATTACGCACATTGCTAATAATCCCTACAAGTTGAGATTTCGTTGTTTTTTGCAATATAACATCCATTTATGACCCCTTTTTTGTCCACCAACTTGTTGCACTTACCCAGTGAATAACTTCCTCTTGTTGTAGCATATTCACTAACTCTTCAAAATTTGTTGTTTGACCAGTTATGTTTAATGTGGTCACAAAAATCATATAAGAAGGAGGAAGAGCTCTCAATACTATATGCACGAGTGATGTGTCAGTTACTTCTTCTTCCAAAGCTTGAAGTGATGCACACAAAGTTGCTACTCTTCTCAAAAACATTTCAACTTTTTTAGTTGGTTGCATTTTCAAGTTCAATAGTTGACTCTAGAGATGAAGTATTGTGTTCTTATTTTTTTGAATCGTATATTGTTTTTAACTTGTCCCAAGATTATTTTTTTGTTGTGGTCTCACGAATATGAGGTTATACCTCATCTGAAACACTAAATAATATTATTAACTCTACTTTTTTATTTTCATGATCAAATGTAGCTTATTTTGTAACCTCTGTTGCAGATCTTGTTAATGTACCAGAAACAACGGACCATAGATTTTCAAAATCAAGTTGTGCACGAATTTTTGTTTTCCATGCTGGATAATTATCAGAACGTAAAAGTTGAGAATCTGGCAAAAAGAATTTTGGTGCCATAATTGCGACTATTGTGAACAATGATAAACAGTAAAAGAAAAACTTGAACACTTTTCCCCCTTAAAGCATGCACACCCCCCCCCCCCAAAATATTATTTTATTTATTTTGGGATCCTTTTTGGTCGTGTATAATGAATTTTTGGCACTATTGGCCATGTTACAAATTTGGATTTGTGGCCGATTTGCAAAAAAAATGGCTCTCTTGGCCGATTTGAAAAAAAAAATCTGGACTCTTTGGCCTCTTTTGAAATACAAACAATCTCTAATTTGTTAAATTTTTACAAAACAAAACTTATTAAAATCTAGACCAAGACGTAGAGCTCGCAAAAACACACACTTTCAAAAAAAATGGCACGTTAATCCGAGGTACCAGTTGAAAGTTATGGCTCTTTTAAGTTATGATTTCAATATCTTTCTGGGCCCCATTCCAAAAATGGAAAAAAAAAATCTTCTACTTTTTTTTTGCAACGTCCAAAAATGGAAAAAAAAATTAACAACATATTTTATAACAATAAATGCGTAAGGCTTACATGCATGCGTACAACCCTGTTTCATCCGTCGTCACCCTTGTTTCCTCTGTCACCCCTTCACCTTAAAAGCTCTGTTCTGTAGGGTTGCACAGAAATGGAGCTCCAATTTGCCAAGGATGGTTTTCGTTGCAGATTGAAGACGCACGAGTAGATCAATATCCAGCTCATTTTTTTTCTTTTGCAGGTGTGAATCTATCAGGTAAATTCATAGGTCTACAAGGTGAATCCACATATATATTCAAATACAATAGTTGCATGCAGGTTACAGTTCGGTGGTGGATGTTTCTTTTTTTTATTAAAATGAAACCTACACACCAAACCCGTATAGTGGTGCCTCCAAAATTGGGGGTCCAATAAATTAAATCGCACTAAATGGGATCTCTGAATTAGAGAAAAAGAAACAAAATCCATAAAACAATTGTATATAGTTTTGTTTAAATACTTCATATGCAATGAAGAGTATTAAAAAACAAATTGATACAATCACTTTGTTACCAAATTGGAGGTGCATCCAGGTATGTTGGCCTATGATTGCAGTTCCAAAAAAAAAACTTCCTGTGTAATTTTTTGTACTGTTACTTTTGGTGTGTAGAGTAGGGCAGGGGCTTTGTGAAGAGGTTGGGGGCAACTCTGGCTCCTCTAAGCTCAAGCTTCTTATTCCTCCTCCCTCAAAACTTCCTGCACTTTCTCTGGATTAGAAGCGTGCTTTGATACCAAATCTTGTTTGCAAACTAGATTTAATTACAGAAAACAAGACTGTGCTTATATAATTTTATTGATATGAATTCAAGCATAACAAACAAATGAGAGAGCTGCAATATTTATAGATATTGGACAACTTCTATCTCATCCAAAATATATGGAAACAAATCATCTAATCTCAGTAAATATGCATGAATAACATATTGCCCCTAACTGCCCCTATTGCCCCTCATGGAAATCATTCGGGAATAAAATATGCAAGATAGAACATGATTCCACAAACATAGGGATGAAAACAATATCACTTAGTTAACTAACAACTAAGGATAACTAATACCTATTGACATAAGTTTAAAGTATTTAAATTAAATACTTTAACTTATTACATTTATTCAAATATTAACTAATGATGAATTAAGCTAAGTTTTATTCCTAACAGTTTTCATTATACCACGACAGTGTAGGACGAGAAGGATCAAAACCAGTGTTTAATTTGATAGGTGGAAGAGTGATAGCTCCAACTTTTAAAAGCTTTTCCAACACATAAGAATATGGTTCTCTGATAGGAGTATAAGCCATTTGTTCATATTTGTATCGAAATTTTTTAACAAGAGAGAGGTTGGCATGTGGTTTTGGTTGATTAGACGGATGAGAGGGGTCGGATTTTAGAATCACCGTGTTGGCAGATCCTTTGGCCTTTGAATGGTTGTTCAGCGTTTATAAGAAGAGACATTCGATTTGAAGTTAGCGTTCTTGTTATGCAACTTAAGTTTATCTTCTTCAAGGACACAAATCTCCATTTATCGGGCCATGGTGAAGGCTTCATCAAACGTGTGAAACATTTGAACCTGGAGAGTCGGGGAAATGTGTCTAGCACATGCCCTTTTGAAAAACTCTGAGTTATGTTTTTGGTAGCTGGAAGGTGAGTTGATTAATGAGGCCCTGCCAAAGTTTGACAAAATTTGTGATAGATTAGTCCTCGTATTGGCGAATTGAGTATAAGTCCATCATAGAGACCTTCTTAGAGATATTGATTGAGAAGTGATCAAGGAAGGTTTGGGCCAATGGTTGAAGGAGAAGACCGATTTCCTAGGCAAAGCACTATAATAATCTAGGGTGGGTCCTGAGAGTGACATGGGAAATGTTCAAATGACCAAGGCACGTCGTGGCCTATCAAATAACAAGCGTGTTTGAATGATTGTAAATGTTGTTGAGGGTCTTCCTTGCTATTGAAACGATTGAACTTGGGTAACTCCCATTACACGGGATAAGGGTGGATAGGTATGGATGAGTGGATGGGCTCGTTACAGATTTCATCATAAGTGAGGACATTACTTTTATCCCAAATTCACCCCCTGGAAAAATTGGTCAAGACAACCCCACACAAAGAGAAAATATGAAGGGAAAACGTTTTGGACCTACAGACTCACATTCCAGAACAAGGCAAAGGAAAAAGTCAAATTTTGAACCCGAGTCAAAGCCAAAGCAGGGAGGCGGAGGAAAAGGTGAAAATTTTCCTTTTCTCAAAATGGCATAAAGACAAAAGGTTGGAGCACACCTCCCATAGCCAACCAAAGGGTGCCATGTGTCCAAGCGGGGCTTCGGGGTTGCGGGAGTTTTCTGGATTTTTGCATTCTCATGCGAAAAAGGGGAAAAGATAAATTACGAACCCGCAAACCTGATTTTTTGCTCTAATCTAGGGCTGCCACGTGTCCCATCTCAAAAGGGGGACCCATTTTTCAAATTATTTTCCCATCCTCCTGTACGGACTTGATACAAACTTCGAAGGGGCATATCTTTCAGACTCAGGGCTCGAAATATTGACAAATTTAATATCGTTGAAAAGATCTCAGCCTCACCAACCAGATGCAGGAAATGTCTTTGGGCCTTCAATACAGGATCCATCTATCTCAACAACTAGATTGGATTCGATCTGTTTTTGCCGTTTCCTCTTCCTTCAAGGTGCCGAACCAAGGATCGATGCAGTAAAGATAGATTTGGGGGCATATTTTATCAGAAGCATTAACAGCAGTGGTTGAGCTTCAACCTGACTTTTCCCACTTCTCTCTCTCTTTCTTCTCTCTGATCAAATCTATAAATACAGGGGCAAGATTCATTGTAAAAGGTTGTTCATTCTTCTTCCCTGCCCCCTCTCTCTTTTCTTCCCAAGGGTCGAAAATGGAGTCTAAACCTCCTCCCATGGCTTTGTAATGGCATTTTCTTTGCCTCTTGCCTGTTAATGGTGTATTGTGTGAACTCCTGGAGCAATAAAATTTGTTTTCGTGATGCATTTTGTCCATCCTTTTCTCATTTTGTTGTCTCTTCTCACCTCTCACCATTACAGGGTATATTGTGCATATCTATGATGTCCATTGCAGGTTTTGGGAGCTGTGTTTAAGGGGTTTAAAGTGGTGTTCTATGTGAAATATCTCTGGTCTGTGGTGCATCTTGTCCACCCTCTCCTCTGCTCACCTCTCTCCATTTCAGGCAGCTGAGATTGTGACCAGCACTTCCCTTTTCTTGGTGCTATCACCTCGTTAGTGTAGGATTTCCCTCTTTATGCTCTTTCTCTCTCCTCCCTGTCTCCTTGGAATTGTTAGGATTAGGTGTAGATAGACGTCATTTCTACATTAGGAGTAGTTTAGCATTAGGATCAGGAAGAAGAAGCCGGCTTTCTCCAGAGGGCCATCTCAAGTCCACAAGTCCCACAGCTTGAGAGATGGTCCAATGTTATGCAAATCACACCAAATGACCTCTGCCTTAGAAAAGCAGATCCATAACTCATTTGGGGGTGCTGTGATTTCACGTTAATAGTTTTGGCACACCCGGTGGGACAGGTATGAAGCACCTTACCACTTCACTTCATCAGGTTTGATGTGCTCTTGGTGAAGATTTCCTCTAGAGGGCACTTTCAAGCACATCTGGCAACTCCCATCTGGTCAAAAACCCATTCTCTGAGTTGCAGACCTTTTACATCCATTTCCACTCATTTCATCCATTCTCTTCTTCCATCTCTTTCATTTTCTCCCATTCCATGAAGTTGTGCAATCATGACTTCATTCCCTTCATGGAACTCACATCTACAGCAGCAGCAATACAATCCACCTCCATTATGTTTTACAACTCCTTCAAATCAGCATTTTGAGAAAAGGTAAAATCAATATGTCTACCCCTATGAGCAACAGTGCCAAAATCAGTTTGGCTGTGGAGCTTTCCAAGAGTAGGGGTATGCAAACAATGAACATAATCAAATTCAAGATGTTGATCTACTGGAGAAGATCCAAAAAATGGAGGTTGGCATGGTTCAATTAAGGGGCATAGCATAAATGAAGGCATTTCAGATTGGTTTCAGGGCACCCTGTCCATGGGAAGGCCCATTTCCAAGACACTACAGCCCTCAGGAGAAGCTTGACTTCATGGTTGAAGTGTTGCCTCAGCTTACACAGTGGGCTGAGGAGATCGGGGATTATGAGCAAAGTGCGGGACAACCTTGTCAATGGGTAAGTCAATCACCAGCTCCCTGTCTTTCATTTTCTCTTCCTCAATCTTTATCATTTCAACATGATCAAGAGTCAAGCTTCCCAGTTGCTGCCCCAAGTGTTAATTTCATTTCTCCATTCCCTAGTCTTCCATCCCACCTCAATTTCTCTACCCTTTTCCCTCCCAAATCCAATCCCCCTCTACAAGAGCCAAAAGAAATACCTTCCCCTCCGCCACAAACAAGGAAAACAACTAGTGGAGACCCCACCCACCACTCCTCTTGCCTTCCCAAGTCCATGTTGGGAAGAGACTCCAAAAACCAGCTAAGGAGAACATCAAACAGAGGAACCCAACAGAGAAGAAATGATAGAAAATCTGAAGAGTTGGGCCTAGCTAAATTTGAGTTTTCAAAGGTTCCCTTGTTGGTTAATCCTATGGAGGAGGCTGAGGTCAAGCCACAAGTGGTGGAAGTTCCAGCTACAACACAAGCAGGGGAAGAAGGAGCTACTCCTAATCCAAAAGAAGAGGAGTACATTCCGGCTGTGGAGGAGGACCATACAGTTTCAGAGGCTCCAAGTGCAGAGTAGGCCATAGAATAACCTTCAATTCTTCCTCCCACTTCATCCCCTTCAAGCTCTGATGTTGAAGAAGAGTTTGAGCTTTCAAACTTCATGTTTGAAGATGAGGGGAACCATGATGAGAAAATTGTAGATTCGAAGGACACCATGGAGGAGGTCGAACACACGCAGCAGGACAACGAGGAGGAAGATTACTGCCTCTCAGACTTGGAGGATTACTTTGATGAAGAGGAGAACCCAAGGAGATCACATCATTTTTTCCTCCATCTTCAACCTTCCAAGCACATGAGCCTACTGCCATGGAGGAAAACATTTAAGGACAACAACCTGCACTTCATAATAGCCCTCTGGAACCAAGATTGGAAGACATGGCTCTCCCATGTTCTTCATAGGAGGAGGAAGAGAAAAGGTAGGAGGATGTCATCATCTCTCTCACACCATCCACCCAAGAAGGGTCCACAAGAAGACTCCATTTTTGGAGTTGAATTTCAGAGAAATGGGCACATCCAAAGGATCATACCATGCCCAATCAGGTACTTGGCTTCATTGGAGCCAAAGGAGAAACCAAAACCAGTCATGCCTACTTCAAGGGCATGAGGATGAGCATCAAAGTACCAAGGGTGACCATCAATACCTCCAAGAGTCCAATGCAAGTCAGCTTGAGGAGGCATTTTCCATTAATGCTGATACCTTGATGATTTGGGTGGAGGATCGGCTTATTGTCAATTTTTCACTCATCCAACCAGCCATGTTCAGTGCCAAATCAGTTGACATGGCTGTCGTTTTTTAGGAAGGGAAGATATTTCTCCCTGCCAGTTGCAAGTTTTGTTTGAGCTCCCTTTGCTCTTGGTTAGAGTAGTGTAGGTAGGTTTGTTTTCAGCATAAAAAGTTCTTTTGCACACTCTGCATGTTCCATTTGGAGCATGTATGATTTTCAATTTGTACATAGTTTTTGGTGCTATTGTTTTGCTCTTGCACAATGCATTGTAATGGTTTTTTTGTGAAGTTCAACTCCAAGTTTCAGTGGGTTTCCAAGATGGCTCAGAGGTCAGAATTTCAGAGTTCAGATCAGATTTTCAGTTTATAAGGCAGGACTCCATGCCCAATGGATTCTTCAAGGCCACTGGTCTCTTCATCTAGCAGGCAGATGTCCCCGTGAGTCACCAAATTGTTATCCCAAATTCACACCCCCAGAAAATTTGGTCAAGACAACCCTGCACATAGAGAAAATATGAATGGAAAATGTTTCGGACCTACGAGCTTGCATTCCAAAACGAAGTAAAGGAAAAAGTCAAAGTTTGAACCCGAGTCAAAGCCAAAGCGGGGAGGCAGAGGAAAAGGTGAAAATTTTCCTTTTCTCAAAAGGCACAGAGGACAAAATATTGGAGTGCAACACATCCCTCAGACCAACCAAAGAGTGCCACATGTCCAAGTGGAGCTTTGGGGCCGTGGGAGTTTTTTGAGTTTTACGTGATTCTGCGCCAAAGGGGAAAATATAAATTGCGAACCCGCGAGTCTGATTTTTTCTCTAATCTGGGTGCCACGTGTCCCATCTCAAAAGGGGGACCCATTTTTTCAAATTATTTTCCCGCCCTCCTATATGGACCCGATACAAACTTTGAAGGGGCATATCTTTCGGCTCAGGGCTCGAAATATTGCAAATCTAATGTCATTGGAAAGATCTCAGCCTCACCAACCAGATGGAGGAAACATGTCTTCAGGCCTTCAATGTAGGATCCATCTGTCTCAACAACCACATCGGATTCGATCTATTTTTGTTGTTTCCTCTTCCTTCAAGGCACCGAACCAAGGATCGATGCAGTAAAGATGGATTTGGGGGCAGATTTTATCAGAAGCATTAATAGCAGTGGTTGAGTTTCAACCTGATTTTTCCCGCTTCTCTCTCTCTTTCTTCTCTCCGATCAAATCTATAAATATAGGGTAGGATTCATTGTAAAAGGTTGTTGTTCATTCTTCTTCCCTGCCGCCTCTCTCTTTTCTTCCCCAGGGTCAAAAATGGAGTCTGAACCTCCTCCCACGGCTCTGTAATGGCATTTTCTTGCCTCTTGCCCATTAATGGTGTACTGTGTGAACTCCTAGAGCAATAAAATTTGTTTTCGTGATGCGTTTTGTCCATCCTTTGCTCATTTTGTTGTCTCTTCTCGCCTCTCACCATTGCAGGGTATACTATGCATATCTCTTATGTCCATTGCAAGTTTTGGGAGCTGTGTTTAAAGGGTTTGAAATGGTGTTCTGTGTGAACTTTATCCTTGGTCTGTGATGCATCTTTCCACCCTCTCCTCTACTCACCTCTCTCCAAGGCAGTTGAGTTTGTGATCAACAGTTCCCTTTTCTCCGTGCTATCACCTTTGTAGTGTAGGATTTCTTTATTTTCATGCTACTTTCTCTCTCCTTGTCCCTTGGAATTGTTAGATTAGGAGTAGACAACCATTTTGTTCCTTAGGAGTAGTTTAGCATTAGGATCATGAAGAAGAAACCAGCCTTCTCTGAGGGCCATCTCAAGTTGCAAGTCCTACATCTTGGGAGAATGATCCAATGTTATGCAAATCACACCAAATGACCCTTCTTTAGAAAAGCATATCTAGAACTCATTTGGGGGTGCTGAGATTTTGCAATTAAAGTCAAAAAATTATTCCGATAATTTTATTGTGGTATTTTGATGTTGAAAATGTGGACATTACACTTTAAATATTATTACAATCCTACTCATGTCGAAAAACAACCATTCTGAATATTGCATTGAACGGTTGTATTAGGATTGAACAATTTTGTATGGATTGAACAAAATTGCATCCGAGTTAACAAAACAACCATTCTTCATCTTCCAAGATGAAAGATGAGAAAAACAAAACATTAAGAGACAAATAAGTACCATATATGCAAACCTATTGGAGCTTCCACACTAGAGATAATCAATACAAGATATCATTAACCACACTTTCTAGATTTTTTAGGCTCCAAATGTTCTTGGCTCCCAAGGCTAGATTTTGCCATTTCAAATTAGGAACACCCATGTCCCCTATAGCTTTTGGCAACACAATCTAGGACCATTAGTTTAAGTGAATCCTATTCACCTCATTGCTTCCGTTCCATAGAAAATTCTTAAGAATCTTCTCAATTTTAGAGAGAACCATTGCTGGGAGGTACATTACCGACATCATGAACATCATGATGGCATTAAGAATAGAGTTAACAATAACCCATTTTCCTTTCTGGTTCTGAACCCTTACCTCAATAACGTTGATCAAATCCTTTCCAAAGAGCTTCCTAGTTCCACGAACAAGAGGATGCCCAAATATTTTTGAGGTGGTAAACCTTAGCAAACCCAAGTATTTAATAATCCTGCACTAAAGCTAGGGCGAGGTTTTGAAGACGAAAAATGATTTGACCAAGTTGATGAGTTGGTCCACTACATCCGAATAGAGATTTAATACCTTCTTGAAATTTCTAGCTTCTTCCACCGTGGAGTAGCCGAAGAGAGAATTATCTTCAACAACTTGGTATGAGAGATTGGATCCACATCCTCTATCATTCTCAAGCCATGAATCTAACCCGCCACCCTAGCCACTTTTTTAGCACGACTTGAGGCCTCTACAACCACAAGGATAAGGAAGGAGGAAATCGGGTCTCCTTGTCTAATACTGTTGTTATTCTTAAAGAAACCTTCAGCAAAGATGTTACCAACACTGAAAAACTAGAGAAAGAGACATAGCTAAATATCCATTTACAAAAGTGAGAATTAAAAGCCTCCAATGATTTCTAAAAGAAATCTCCAATTAATTCTATCATAAGCCTTGGTGAAATCTAGTTTTATAGGTATACATGGAACCTCACTGAATGAGGAAGATTGTTTGTTCATTGGTCACCAAAATTATTCAAAAGCGGCATTAGGATGATAGTTTTCAATATGGTATTGTAAAAGGTGTTACAAAGGGAGATTTGCGTGAAGGAATCCATTGTTTTAGTTGGGAATTTTTTTGTGTACAAACAAACAAACATATGATTAATTTCAAGAAGTCTTCTCAGAGGCTTGAGATTCTTCAACTATTGTGCAAACATCTTCCTCGATCACTTTCCAAAAAGATTGAAAAAAGGATGCTGAAAACTTGTACGGGCTCGACGCTGTCTCTAGCATTGGAAAAGCCAACTCCTTGAACCTCATTAGTAGAAATCGAGGCTAAAATGGGCTCCATCTCCTAATTTCCTTGATTACTTTCTAATTTGAAAGCAAAACTCCTCGAACATTTTGACACTTGCAAATGTCAGTGGAGTTACATCTCTACTTGAGCCACACTTCTCTAGATGTTTTCCTCAAAAAAGTTTTCTACTTTATGGAGCTTATTTAACTCCGCCAAAAGCTCTTTTTCCTTCTAAAAAGATTCTTGATACATGCCCTCTTTAAATAAATATTCATTTAACTCTGCCAAGAAACCCTCAACTTCAGATTTTTCTGACAACATATTATTGAATATAGTCTTATTCCAAACTTGAAAGTTTTTCAACACTGCCAAATTTTTATAACGAACAAACATTTTCATACCTCTAACACCGAAAGGAAGGTCACCAACCCATGACCAACTCGTTAAGGGCTAGATCTTGTATGTCCAATACCTTAAAAGGGGATTTTGGAGGGTCCATGTCAATGGCAAAACTCAACAAAATGGGAAGTTGATCCAACCCAGACCTAGGAAACAACTCACTTTCTAAGAGAGCGTTTGCCTAAAACCGAACTGGGTTGGCCAAATATTTGTCCAATCTAATTGAAATCCATTCAACGTCAATCCATCTATAGGACCATGTCAATTATCCTCTTTTGGGAATGATATCCATGAGGTTAGCACCCTCCATAAAAAGGAGAAAAAGTCCCACTAGAATTTTAGGGTTACTATGAGAGCCTCCCATAAGATCATTATGAGACAAAGTAGCATTAAAAAGTCAACTACAAAAATGATAAGTTCATCACCGAAATAAGCCAAATCCGCAATTGAATATTCCTACAGCGCCTTTTTGGGCAAAATATTAGATGGACCATAATATTGCATAACAAGAAGCTCCGATCAGAGTTCTTTATAACAACCCCACATCATTGGTTATTGATCAAGGTGCCCATCATCGTGATTTCTACCTTGCCAACCTTTTACAATAGACCCAAACCAACCATTCCATCTCTTCATCCAACCAAACATGCACTCAAAACCTAACACCTTAGTTTCTTGATAAAAACATATTTTATTATGTGAAGATACATGGATGAGATGATCCACTACTTAGAGACATATGTAGGAAGCAATCACAAAGTGTTAAGTAAGGTTGGGTTTGATTTATTACATAATATTGAGGTTTAATAATTAGTTAATCACATCGAGAGTAATTTTAGCTAGGCTTCCCCCACCTCCCATTTCGTATGGTACTTATATTTTGTGTTAGCGGTGCATTTATTATCTTGGAGACTTGGCTTTGTCAGATACTTCCATTAAGTTTTGTTCACATCTTTTATTGTTTTTCTCTGGATAGTGTTTTTGGGGTTTGGGATTCAACAACTATCCCACAAGGTTGTCTCTATAAAGATCCATTGTATGCATTCCTCACAATTGTATTCTAATGATGGGTTACATGTAGAGACTTGAAATGTTGAGATGATTGGTTTTCTTTTTTACACTGATCTCTTCAAATTTTTTTTATGGAAGTTGTCAAAATGAAGGATCACGCCAAAGAAGGGGTAAGGAAGAAGTACATGATTGATATCTCTAATTAATATTGACTCGGGTGGGAATGTACATAGAATGCCTCAAATTATACATTAATGTATGAAGTTGAATTTGATGACAAAATTATAGAGCATTGCACTTCTTGAGTGGGTTGAAATTAAGAGTTAGCAATCAACTACATCATTAATGATGAGCTCCATTGAACTTTAAGAGTAAAGTGTAATCACTACATAAAGAATGTTGTTATAAAGAGAGGCAGGCTGATCCACACATATAGACAAAGTATGGTGTTGCATGACAAGTGAGCGCATACTTAGTACATGTCTCAAGTATATGCACGAGTGGTATAAATCCACTACTTAGACATAATGTTTGAAATTAAAAAGAGAGAAACACAAAAAAGGAACCTTCAAGTAAGCATGGATACATAAAATAGACCTCAATATACGGGTCTTGGTAAACTATGCACTTAACAAGGTACCTAAGCACAATTAAGAATTACCTTTGTGATTTACACCATTAGCCATTACAATGTGTAGAATGAATTTACAACAATAGAAATTAGATGCAAACACCCCAAATTAGGCCCAATATACAAGTTTAAAAATTGTTATAAACAAGATCATACATAGAAATATAATTACACCATTGCATTCTTCTTCGAAAAAAATGAATTGTTTCAAAAAAAGTGAGACTCAAAATATAACTCTTATGAGAGATATATATCCTTCGGAAAGTTTACTTCAAAAACAAGATATTTCCATTTCGGGTTAAATATTTCCAATATAACAACACAAGTAAAATTTAGTAAAAGTATCATTTTGAATGCCTTGGAATGTAGTTTATAAGCCAACAAGAATTTTTAAAAACCATTAAAAAAGTAAGTTAGTAATATAAAAAACTACTAACGATAAATATAGGTTGTTTTATACTGAAAAAATGCGTTCCACTTGAATTTCCCCTGGCTTAATCACAAATCTGATCAAACATTTAAATCTAGAATGCTCTTTTTGAGGGAATATAGTTAACTTTAGATGATGCAATATTATCCTGAAATGTTATTTAGTAACAAGAAGATAATAAAAAAATCAAGGGTCGTGCACAAAATTTGTTCCCCCCCAAGAGTAACACTATACCAACAACATCAACATTCTTGTAGTTAAAATTATTTTAGAGTGGGGAAGAAAGATCCAGGAGGGCATCAATTTGTTATGATATAATGTTAAATTCTCTAATAGAATTCCACTGGGTCTTCATGTTCCTCAATAAACCTCTCACAAACTCATGGTTGAAATGTTGTGGCATAATAATAAAACATACGAGTATAAATTTATGTACACTTAGAATCATCATCCATAAAACTTTTTTACTAATGTATAGGGTCATCCTCTCTATATAACATGAATATGAAAGAAGTGGTACTTGATCACGCGATAAACAATTGAACTCCCAAATAGAAAATATTCTTTTAGTCAAAATTAGCTCAATAGGGGATCATGATAGGTATGTACATATGTGATCCCAATAACGACTTAGGAGCACTGCATGTGAGTCGTAGTTTAGTTCCAAAAAATATATTTTTTTTGTGAAATTTTAGCACGCCATAAAATGGTAGTTTCAAAGGCCTTTGAAGCATTTTTCTAACGAGCCAAGCTTTTAAGAAAAATATTATCATATAAAATCAAAGGATACCTAAAAACAGTCATTGTAAGGTAGCATGGTCATCACTAACAGTTCTTATAGTAGACCTCCGATTCTTAGAATTTGTCTTGTTTGTATGCATATGCATGTTGAACAAATATTATTTTTTAATTGAAAAAGGGTGAAATGTATATCAACATCATAACTGTCAAATGGATACTAAGTTAGCTTTAATAATGGTAAAAAATATTGTAGAATGGGGAAGAAAGGTCTAGGAGGAGGTTGTCACTTTGTTATGAAATAATGTTAAATGAACTCAAATAGAATTCTGTTAGGTATTCATGTTCCTCAAGAAACCTCACACAAAACTCATGGTGGAATTGTTGTGGTGTGACGATAAAACATATAAGTACAAATTTATACATTAAATCATCATCTATAAACCTTTTTAATAAGGTATAGGACCACCCTATATATATTTAAGATGAAGACGATGTTATGAATATGATATAGGTGGTACTTAAACATGTCATAAACAATTGAACTCCCAAACAGAAAATATCTATTTAGTCAAGACTACCTCAACAAATGATCATGATAGGCATGCATACATGTGATCCTCGTAATGACTCAGGACCACTTCACAAGAATAATAGTTTAGTTGTCAATTTTTTTGATTTTCTGAGAAATTTCATCACACCATAAATGATAGTTTAATAGGATTTTGAAGCATTTTTCTGATAAGCTAAGCATTTTAGAAATATATTATATTGTATAAAGTTAAAGGATATCCCAAAAAAGCCATGGTAAGGTGGTGTGACTAATATTAGCAGTTCTTCCAATAGACATCTTATTCTTAGAAGTTGTCATATTTACATGCATATGCATGTCGAATAAACATTATTTTTAATTGAAAAAGGTTGAACATTATAGCAACACCATAACTGTAAAAACTCATATTCACATGCTTATACATGTTAAATGGGTGTTGAGTGAGATATTATTTAGCTATGAGAAAATTGTTTCACCCCATTGAAATTTAAAGTGGACAACCGATATATCTTCTATGTGTAAATTATTATTATTATTCTTTAGCTATGAGAAAATGGTTTTTCCCTATTATAATTTAGAGTGGACAATTGATACCTCTTATACAAATATTGCTTTCTTTTTATATAGTCTCTTATTATCTTGGAATAAAGCTCTATTTATTACTCTTGTAAATATGTGTCGATTTAGCGTAGTCAGAAGTGTTAACTTGCTAGGTAAGTAAGCCTTAACAACTTTTGTGCGTGTGCGTGCGTGCGTGCGTGCGTGTGTGCGTGTGTGTGCGCGCGCGCGCGCGCGCGCATGTGTGTGTGTGTGTGTGTGTGTGTGTGTGTGTGTGTGTGTGTGTGTGTGTGTGTGTGTGTGTGTGTACAAATTTATACATTAATTCATCATCTATAAACCTTTTTAATAAGGTATAGGACCACCCTCTATATATTTAAGATGAAGACGATGTTATGAATATGATATAGGTGGTACTTAAACATGTCATAAACAATTGAACTCCCAAATATAAAATATCTATTTAGTCAAGACTACCTCAACAAATGATCATGATAGGCATGCATACATGCGATCCTCGTAATGACTCAGGACCTCTTCACACGAATAATAGTTTAGTTGTAATTTTTTTTGATTTTCTGAGAAATTTCATCACACCATAAATGATAGTTTAATAGGATTTTGAAGCATTTTTCTGATAAGCTAAGCATTTTAGAAATATTATCATGTATAAAGTTAAAGGATATCCCGAAAAAGCCATGGTAAGGTGGTGTGACTAATATTAGCAGTTCTTCCAGTAGACATCTTATTCTTAGAAGTTGTCATATTTACATGCATATGCATGTTGAATAAACATTATTTTTAATTGAAAAAGGTTGAACATTATAGCAACACCATAACTGTAAAAACTCATATTCACATGCTTATACATGTTAAATGGGTGTTGAGTGAGATATTATTTAGCTATGAGAAAATTGTTTCACCCCATTGAAATTTAAAGTGGACAACCGATATATCTTCTATGTGTAATATTATTATTATTATTCTTTAGCTATGAGAAAATGGTTTTTCCCTATTATAATTTAGAGTGGACAATTGATACCTCTTATACAAATATTGCTTTCTTTTATATAGTCTCTTATTATCTTGGAATAAAGCTCTATTTATTACTCTTGTAAATATGTGTTGATTTAGCGTAGTCAGAAGTGTTAACTTGCTAGGTAAGTAAGCCTTGACAACTTATATATATATATATATATATATATATAACCTTGTTGATCTAGAAGCTAAAGTTAGGGTGAGAGCCCTTGGGTTTAAGAATATTTCTAATGAAAAAACCAACCTATTAGCCGATATTATTCATAATAAATATTTATGTCCTTGAGTGCATATGTTATCTTTAGGGCAAACGAACCCACAATGACCAATTCACCAAAGATCATGGGATATTCTTTTTATCAAATAATATAGATATCTCAAATAAATAAACTTAAGATAGATATCAATTTGAATCCATCACTTTCTTTACAAATTAAATGTTGACAGGTGATAGATAACCTCAATCTAGCTACACCATTATGTTGGATGAAAAAAATCATACTTCAAACTATACTATATGCCTAAGATATCACATTTTTTCAGTTGCCTTCTCCAAGCAAAACGAAAAGCTCCTTTATAACAGTCAAATGTATGTCAAATTTAAGATCGTCAATTAATTGCTCATCCACAAACATTACAACCTCCTATAACCACACACTTACCATTATAAAATAGCATATTAACACAATATTTTACACTTATGAATAACCATGAATCTTTCCCTATTATAATTTAGAGTGGACAATTGATACCTCTTATACAAATATTGCTTTCTTTTTATATAGTCTCTTATTATCTTGGAATAAAGCTCTATTTATTACTCTTGTAAATATGTGTTGATTTAGCGTAGTCAGAAGTGTTAACTTGCTAGGTAAGTAAGCCTTTATATATATATATATATATATATATATATATATATATATATATATATATATATATATATATATATATATATATATATATATAAGTACAAATTTATACATTAAATCATCATCTATAAACCTTTTTAATAAGTTATAGGACCCACCCTCTATATATTTAAGATGAAGACTGTTATGAATATGATATAGGTGGTACTTAAACATGTCATAAACAATTGAACTCCCAAATAGAAAATATCTATTTAGTCAAGACTACCTCAACAAATGATCATGATAGGCATGCATACATGTGATCCTCGTAATGACTTAGGACCACTTCACAAGAATAATAGTTTAGATGTAATATTTTTGATTTTCTGAGAAATTTCATCACACCATAAATGATAGTTTAATAGGATTTTGAAGCATTTTTCCCTATTATAATTTAGAGTGGACAATTGATACCTCTTATACAAATATCGCTTTCTTTTTTATATAGTCTCTGATTATCTTGGAATAAAGCTCTATTTATTACTCTTGTAAATATGTGTCGATTTAGCGTAGTCACAAGTGTTAACTTGCTAGGTAAGTAAGCCTTAACAACTTAGATATATATATAAGTACAAATTTATACATTAAATCATCATCTATAAACCTTTTTAATAAGTTATAGGACCAACCCTCTGTATATTTAAGATGAAGACGATGTTATGAATATCATATAGGTGGTACTTAAACATGTCATAAACAATTGAACTCCCAAATAGAAAATATCTATTCAGTCAAGACTACCTCAACAAATGATCATGATAGGCATGCATACATGTGATCCTCGTAATGACTTAGGACCACTTCACAAGAATAATAGTTTAGATGTAATATTTTTGATTTTCTGAGAAATTTCATCACACCATAAATGATAGTTTAATAGGATTTTGAAGCATTTTTTCCCTATTATAATTTAGAGTGGACAATTGATACCTCTTATACAAATATCGCTTTCTTTTTATATAGTCTCTGATTATCTTGGAATAAAGCTCTATTTATTACTCTTGTAAATATGTGTCGATTTAGCGTAGTCACAAGTGTTAACTTGCTAGGTAAGTAAGCCTTAACAACTTAGATATATATATAAGTACAAATTTATACATTAAATCATCATCTATAAACCTTTTTAATAAGTTATAGGACCACCCTCTGTATATTTAAGATGAAGACGATGTTATGAATATCATATAGGTGGTACTTAAACATGTCATAAACAATTGAACTCCCAAATAGAAAATATCTATTCAGTCAAGACTACCTCAACAAATGATCATGATAGGCATGCATACATGTGATCCTCATAATGACTCAGGACCACTTGACAAGAATAATAGTTTAGTTGTAATTTTTTTTTTTTTTTTCTGAGAAATTTCATCACACCATAAATGATAGTTTAATAGGATTTTGAAGCATTTTTCCCTATTATAATTTAGAGTGGACAATTGATACCTCTTATACAAATATAGCTTTCTTTTTATATAGTCTCGTATTATCTTGGAATAAAGCTCTATTTATTACTCTTGTAAATATGTGTCGATTTAGCGTAGTTAGAAGTGTTAACTTGCTAGGTAAGTAAGCCTTAACAACTTTAGATAGAGAGAGATATATATATATATATAGATATATATATAAGATATATAGTATATATATAGAGATATAGATATATATATATATATAGATATATATATATATATATATATATATATATATATATATATATATATATATATATACCTTGGTTGATCTAGAAGCTAAAGTTAGGGTGAGAGCCCTTGGGTTTAAGAATCTTTCTAATGAAAAAACCAACCTACTAGCTGATATTATTCATAATAAATATTTATGTCCTTGAGTGCATATGTTATCTTTAGGGCACACGAACCCGCAATGACCAATTCACCAAAGATCACAGGATATTCTTTTTATCAAATAATATAGATATCTCAAATAAATAAACTTAAGATAGATATCAATTTGAATCCATCACTTTCTTTACAAATGAAATGTTGACATGTGATAGATAACCTCAATCTAGCTACACCATTATGTTAGATGAAAAAAATCATACTTCAAACTATACTATATGCCTAAGATATCACATTTTTTCAGTTGCCTTCTCCAAGCAAAACGAAAAGCTCCTTTATAACAGTCAAATGTATGTCAAATTTAAGATCGTCAATTAATTACTCATCCACAAACATTACAACCTCCTACAACCACACACTTACCATTGTAAAATAACATATTAACATAATATTTTACACTTATAAATAACTATGAATCTACTCAGAACCATATATATATTGAAAATCACAACTCAAAAAATGTGTGACTTTCATGCACTCACACTCTTTACCTAATAACAAACCTAACTTAGAATTACATTTGTTAGGCACCAAACTTTAGTGATCCACTCTCACATATTCATATTTTTTTGTGCCTCCATAAACATAATTTTTTTTCTAACCAACTCATAATCATCTTTTTAATGCATTCATCTAAAAGACATGTTCCAATTTAATATCAAATTCTATCTTACTAACACTTTCCTTCATATCTATATCCGTTGAATACTTTTTAATTCGAAGTTGACGGTTTGAAACTTGCACTCTCGAACGTCTTCCTTACTCTCAACTAAATTTACGAAAAAATGTAAAGAAATAATAATTGCTCACCATAGTAATAACCTTGTTCAGATCGACTAATTTCAATTATATTATTTAATAAAAACACAAAACAAATGTGGAAAAAAATATCATCATTTATCACCATCTTAATTACCGAGTTTTGTGATACCTTGGTCTCTATAAAATTGTCTCCACATAATTTAAGGAAAAAATTAAAGTACCTATACTTAATTAAAATGGATCTAAAAAATTTGATTAAAACAAGGGAAGGGAATGCATAGGCGGGACAAAGAAAGGAATCTCGTGGGTCCACACGCCAATCAACATCTAACACGTAAGCATTTGTCAATCCCCTCCAGCATCTGCGGACCAGTGTCATCCAACGGTGCAATCGACACAGAAAACATCAACGGTTAAAAATCCATGGCCACTTTCGTCCGTCCGATCCGAAAACAAATCCAGATTCAATTCAAGATTGTTTGGTGAAGCCGATGGACGGCGAAGATGATGCTAACGAGCGAAATCGACGGCCGGCATTAGATCCGAGAAACTGCAGCAAACTTGCAGCTAGAAATGCTTCGCCCCCTAAATTCAATGCTTATTATTACTAAACTTCAGTAGAGATTTTCGCTTTGGGAAATCTGAAATTGATCGATCGGAGAGGTATTTTGTCACAAAACGTTGAAAATTTTCAATTCTTTCTTACCGACCTCGTCTGATAAACTTAGCAGCGAAGAAACCCTTCAATTTTTTCCTTTATAAATTTGTTTTTTGTAAGTGCATTTGAGTGAGATTTTGCTGGATTAAAAAGTTTTTGTGCTGGATTTGAAGGGTTTTGGAGCAAAAAATTGAGTTTCTCGGCTTTTGTTCTTGCAGCATCTTCTTTAGTGTGAATCTCGAGTAAACACATTTGAGTGCGATTCTGCAGGTATGCATTTAAATTCTTTTGTTCGGATCGGCATTTTTCGTCGATGGTTTTGTGAAAGGTTTGAATGTTTTACAAGATCGGAGTGTAGCACGTTGTGTTTGCAGGATCGGAGTGTAGAGTGTCAATTTTGCAAATTTTTGGTTTGTTATTCTGTTTATGTTTTGGTATTTTTCCGAATCTGAATGTAGCACAGCGATTTTGTACGTTACGGTCTGTTCTTTAGCTTAGTTTTTGATGTTTTGTAAAATCTGTTGTATTTCGCAGTTTGTTCGTGTGCTTAGCTATCGATGCTCGACTATTTTTTAGTTTTCTGTTTTGCTATTGTGCTTAGGTTTTGTAATTTTGAAGTGCGAGAGTGCAGCACATTGCCTTTGCATTCCACTGTTTGTTTTCGTGCATAGATGAATTGCGGTTTGTCTTTGTGCTTAAATGATTCCTTGGTTTTATTTTGTGCTTAGTAGAATCCTCGTTTTTTTTTCATGCTTAGCAGTAGCAGAATCTACGGTTTATTTGGTTCTTAACTGCATTTGAAACCACAGATTGCTTTTGTGCTTAGATGAATGCAGCGTTTGTTTTTATTTTTAGCAGAATCATCGGTTTGTTTTTGTGCTTAGCAGAATCCTTGGTTTTGTTTTTGTGCCCAGCTGAACAGTTTTGTTTTGTTCTTAGATAAATCCAGGGCTTGCTCTTTTGCTTAGCAGAATCGTTCGGTTGTTTTTGTGCTTAGCAGATTCCACTGTTTGTTTTTGTGCTTAGCAGAGTCCACTGTTTGTTTTTGAGCTTAGCTGAATCCAAATGCATGGTTTATTTTTGTACTTGGCTGAATTTAAAACCGTGGTTTCCATTTGTGCTTAGATGAATCCAAATGCAAGGTTGGTTTTTGTGCTTAGCAGTTGATATTTTGTAGAATCTGAGTGTAGCACATTGATTTTGTATTTTCTGGACTGTTTGTGTTTGATAAATTGATTTTGTGCTATTGGAGTGCAGCTTGTCTATTGGTTTGTTATTGTGCTCAGCCTTTTGTACTTTGCAGCAGTTTAGGTTTCAATATTTTACAGAATTGGTATGTAACTATTGGTTTTTTATTTTCCATTTTCTTATTTTATGTAGGCCTTTAGTATTCTGCAGAAGTTTACGTTTCGATGTTTTGTAGAATTGATGTGTAGCGAATGGCTTATGATTTAAGTTTTCTTGATTTGTGTAGGCCTTAGAAATAGGTTTTCATATTTTACAGAAGTTTCGGTTTCGATATTTTGTAGAATTGATATGTAGCCAATGGTTTTTGATTTCCGTTTTCTTAATTTGTGTAGGCTTTTCCTACCTTGCAGAAGTGTAGGTTTTAATATTTTGCAAAATTGGTATGTGGCCAATAGTTTTTTATTTTCTGTTCTTTCTTTTTTGCATAGGCCTGTTGGTACTTTTCAAGAATGAGAGTGTAGCATATTAATTTTATTTTTTTACAAATTGTTCTTTTGTTTATATTGTGTGATTTTTTTCTGAATTGGGGTGTATTCCATCCATTTGCTTTTTGATTCAACGTGTTCTTATTTTGTGGTGGCATTCGGTACTTATCAAAATTAGAGTGCAGTACAGTTTGTTCTTGCAAGGCTTTTGATAATTTGCAGAATGGGAGTTTAGCACATCAATTTTGTTGCTTGTTTGTAGGTTTTGATGTTTTTCACAATCAGAGTGTAGCATGACAATTTTGAAGTTTTCTAATTGTTTTTTGTCTTGAACAGAAGTGTAGCATGTTGATTTTTTAGTTTTTGGTTGGTTAATATTCATATGCTTTGGTATTTTGTGTGATGGGAATGCAATTTGCTGATTTCACATCCTCCAGTTTGTTATTGTGATTGAACTCTTATATTTTGCAGAACCCACTGAATTTTACTGTTTGTTCTTGAGCATAGCTATTGATATTTTGGATTTCTGGTTCATTCTCCTGCCCAGGTTTATGATTTTTTTGCAGAGATTTTGCAGAGTTGAAGTGTTGATTTTGCATTTCTGGTTCGTTCCCCTGCCTAAGTTTATGTTTTTTTGCAGAACTTGATCATAGAACATTCTATCATATCAGCTTTGATATTTTTGGGGTTGTTCTTGTGTTTAGCCTTTTAGGTTTTGATATTTTGCAGGATTCGAGTGATACATTGAGTTTGTATTTTACGGTTTGTTCTTGTGCTTGGGTTTTGATGTTTTGCAGAATCGGAGTGATACATTGAGTTTGTATTTTACGGTTTGTTCTTTTGCTTGGGTTTTGATATTTAACATAATCTGTGCTTGCAACGCATCATTTTGCATTTTCTGTTTTGTTTTTTTGCCTAGGTTTTAATGTTTTGTAGAATCAGAGTTTAAGTGTTGATGATTTGTACTCTGAGTTTCCATTTTATTGTGTTCAGATTTTGATGTTTTCAGAATTGGAGTGGCTCACATTAATTTTGCATTTTGTTCCTTGGTTTAGCATTGATATATTACAGATTCCAGTTGTATCATATTGATTTTGCATTTAAGAGGTAGTCCTGAGTTTATCTTTTGATATGTTACAGACTCAATATTGCATTTATCGACTTTCATCTTGTCTTTAGATTTTGATATTTTACTGAAACAGAGTGTTGCACATTGCCTTTGTATTTCCCAGTTCATTCTTGTGTGTAGCTTTTGATATTTTGCAGAACCAGAGGCTTGTAGATAGAATCTGTATTTTGTGGTTTGTTTTTGCATTTTGCACAATCAGAGCCAGTATCACATTGGTTTTCCATCTTGTGGTTTCTCATTGTGTTAAGGCTTTTAGGAATCTGAGTGTATAACATTGATTTTTCCGTTTTTTGTTTGTTTTGCATTTTGTTGAGGTAAAGTGCAGTTTGCAACAAGTTCTGATCATGTATTTTGTTCTTTTTTTTCTTCTATGTTCTTGTTTATCAGTGAAAATGTCAGAACATCCTGAGGAGGCTGCATCTTTCCTCGACAGTGTGATGGAGAAGATTCATGATAAGCTTCCAGGACATGATTCGTCATCGTCATCAGACTCTGACGATGAAAAATCAAAGAAGAAATCTGAAGCATCCTCAGTCGCGGCTTCAGTTACTACTTCAGTAAACCGTCTCTTTGGCCGACAAAAGCCTGTGCATAGTCTTTTTGGTGGAGGCAAATGTAATTTTTCAATTTTGTCCTCCTCTTTTCTGATCTTGTGTTATTTTGACAGTATACTGAAGTTCTGTTGGATCACACTTTTAGATATTCAGTTGTATTTATTTCAAAGTATTGTTCATGCATCAGTTTGAACTTTTAAAGAATAGTGATTAGATTTGCTCTGAAGCATCTGTGTGTGGTTGCTATTATGTGCTGTCTTGTAAGATGTTGTAATTTTTTTAATTTATAAAAATGTCTATGTTCTTTCATTTGATTGTGACTAATTCTATCCAAGTTTATCTTGAATTCACAGTGATTTTCACCGTCACTTTATTCGAACTTGGGATGTTTTATTAATATGAATGTTTATTGATTTTAGTGTTGAAATTCAATATTCGAAGATTTTTATTCAAATCTCATTGGCTTGCATGAAGTACAACATCATGGTGGATCTCATTCTCAGATTTACCTTGACTACCATTTGAAAAGATTTTGTGCTATTTTAGATAGTTTTTAAGTTTCATTTTTTAAAAGTAGTTTGCAACAATTGATTTCATCTTAGATTTGATTATAAAGCTCTAAGGTGGATTTGCAGCCGCTGATGTTTTGTTATGGAGGAATAAACAAGTCTCTGCTGGTGTTCTGGTTGGAGCTACTGTGACATGGCTCCTATTTGAATGTATTGGTTATCATTTGCTTACACTTATTTGCCATGCTCTGGTACTTGGCATCACAATCTTGTTCTTGTGGTCAAAGGGATCAGCTTTCATTAACAAGTAAGTGCACATGATGTTCTGCCTTTGTTGAATCTTTTTGCTTTTATATATGTCATTTGGATGCTTGAAGATATAAACCCTAACTAGTTGTGCCAAATTTGCCTTGAGAATCCTTCAACCTCATTCTTCTATTTCACATGCCATTTGGGGGCAGCTTGTGCGTCTGTGTTGAAACCTAGTTGATGATTTGAAACTGTGTTGAAAGTCTAAATAAGAGTTTCAACCTAAACTGCATTATATGTCTACATGGAAAAAGACGGAACATAATATCAATTCAGATTACACATGTAATCAGTTTTTGACTGCATTTTCTGTTTATGCTCTACTTGCACAGGCAACCCACAGACATTCCAAAGATATCATTCTCTGAAGAAAGTTTTCAGAATGTGGCTTTAGCCTTAAGATTTGAAATCAATCGCTTATTTGCTGTGCTGCACGATGTTGCGTCGGGCAAAGACCTGAAAAAATTTGTTGCGGTAGGTGCATTTAATATCTCATTTTTCATGTGATTTATTCTCTCTTGTCTTTCTTATGTTTTGACTGCGATTAGTCATTAACAATGGAACTGTGATGATATTAACAAATGCAAAAAGAATGAAACACATACCGGAATTGAAGTTGCAGCAAACATGGTTAGAGATTCTAAAGAGCTTCAAGAAGCAAAACAACATGATCATTATCAGGATAAACTAATTTTTTGCATGAAGATTGTTCATTATCAGTCCCAATGCGCAGATTAGATGATAAAATTTTATGCACATGATAAAATAAATTTCATTCCAGCAATCCTGGGCTTTCATAGGATTTACATCAGGCCCTAGAAGAATGCCAGGTTAGGTTGACAGTGTGGGGGATTTCAAACAACCAGGGATTTTTAAAACAGGAATGCAAAGAACATAGAACTCATGGTTAAAGTCCAAATTAAATCCTAAATGCTCAATATTTGTTTGTCAGCCAAGAGAACCAGCATAAAAACATTTCCTTTTTATTTGAGGTGAGATTTTTTAATTTTATCTAGTTGCTTACCCTACAATTGAATGCAGACCGTTGTAATAAATGTTATATACATCATCATAAAATGTGCTATTGCCAATTTTGTATATTACTTGTAAGAGTCTTCCCTGTTCAACTGTGTAATGATGAATGGACTGGTTCAACCATATTAGAAGTAATATTCATCAGGAAAAGTTTTCTAATCCTTGAATTTTTACAGGTTATCGCAGGTCTCTGGATACTCTCTTGGATTGGCAGTTGCACAAGTTTTTTGACCCTCTTCTATGTTGGTAAGAGTGACCTATACTATTCTTTTAATGATTGGGATGGGTTTTTGAAACTGCTTACAGTAAGTCTTGGGTGGGTTGCTGATCCCCAAAACTGTTTCTAGACTGCTATATTCATCACAATTCTCAGAAGTACACTTTTGGCAATTTGTTATTTTCTAATGGTGTAAATAGTATCTCAAATAGACCCAATATTCTCTCCTTGTATTCTTAATCTTTAGGGTCTTATCCAGTATTTTGTTCTCCAATTGGCAATTCTTACAATTTGAAGAAACTCTAGATTGTTTACATTGGTTATTAAACTGCTAATACCCATAGAGATAAGGGCCATTTCTTATTTGATCTCTGTTAAGTTTATAAACAAATGTTCTGATATTGTCTACCACTATTTTATGCAGCATTTGTGATAGCGCACACAGTGCCTTTCCTGTATGAAAAATATGAGGACCAGGTTGAGTCCTTTGCAGAAAAGGCATGGATTGAAATTAAGAAGCAGTACAGAATGTTCGATGCTAAAGTTCTGAGCAAGATTCCAAGAGGACCACTGAAGGATAAAAAATTCTAGACAGGCTCCTCCATGTTTAGTAATATATGCTGCTGTTAGAATGAGTACATTTGTAGTCACTTTTCTCTTTTATTATTTTTGCTAATGCTTTCCCAAAATGATTGGTTTAAAGGGTGGCGTTTTGCTGTTTTATTTAGAACCAAATCTAATTTTGAACCTGATGAGCTGCATCATCTTTCTTTTTTCTATTAGGTCTTCTACTTTTTTAGAATTGCCCTCCATATATCATTTGGTTTACATGAAGAGGGTTTATTTCTGAAAAGTATCTCTCTTGTTTCTGTTAGCTGGATCCTTTTTCCTTTAGGTCTTCTACTTTCTCAGAATTACCCTTCATATATCATTGGTTGATATGTTGAAGGTTTATTCCTTGAAAGTATCTCTTGTTTCTGTCAGCATGCTCTAACTATTTACAATGCATCTAATCAGGCAATCTGTGGAAGCAGTGATGGTTAGTAATTTATTATGAAAACACTTAGCTTGCATCACACTGCAGATTTGAATTCCACCCCTGCTTTTTTTTTGGAATCAGAACTGAGATTGCAACATTCTGTTGCATCTGTAAATTCATGGATATTATTGAGGGGTTGAGAATTAGATGGTTTCAAGTTTGATCGTCTTGTTTTTGGCTGAGCATATATACTCTTATTTCATGTAACATGAAAAGTTTGGGTTGGCTATTTATTTAACTGTAAATGTGATATCTGTTTATTTGAAAATGCTATTATAGTTAACTAAAAAATTGTTCTGGCCACATCAATGTGCATTTTTCATCCCACACATTGCACAATTTAGGACAAGACCAGGTTATGCAGGGTTAAGAGGAAACAAACACAAATGCATGTCGTAAAAGCTACAAGGGTTATTACCCTATGTCACAGCAATGAAAAAAAATGAATTCATTACAAGGAAACCTGACAGAAGTAATTTGAATAAGGAACCATTTGGGAGAAACTCTTAGCTTTCATAATGTTTGTTACCTTTTTACTCCCTCCTAACATCTGTCATTTCTGTGTCGGGACCAACAATACGACTAGATTTGTCTTGGGTCAAATCTTCAGAAACCCCGTATGAGATCCAACAATGAAAATATATGATGCTTTGGATCCTGGATTTGGTACCCCCAGTGTCAGGAAGGTAGAGACGGTATGGGTTTGAATCTGCTAGTTTGAATAAATCTAGCAAAGGTATTTCTGTAGGAAATCTATTATTTTGTTAATGGCATATGAACGTTTGTAAAAACCCAAACTTGTAAGGTTGCATAGGAAATGAAAAAGTGTCAAAGGTCTTTTCAATCAAATGCACGATAATGTTTGAATGTTTTCTTAGACCTAAAACTTGGAAAGTAAAAATTGTTAAAAGTAATTGTCAATCGAACTCACAATAATGCATGAATGTTTGTCTAGACTCAAACTTGTAAAAGGAAATAAAAAAGCTGAAAGGTACATTCAATCACTCTCACAATAATGTATGAATGTTTGCCTAGACTCAACTCGCAGGAATGTATTGGAAACAAGTGTGAAAGGTTGTAATCAAACTCACAATAGTATTTGTGCTGGCCTAGAATTGAACTTGTAAGACTGCATTGGAAATCCAAAAGTGTGAAAGGTATTACCAATCAAACTCACAATCATTGTGGGTGGTTTTTATTTTTAGCAATTTAATGAATGATCTGATTGAATGCCTCAATTTATTTACTCATAACCATATTGCTCTAGGCAAGATATTCCTCACGAGCTTTGTTGCAACACTAAAAGTTGACATCATTAAACTCTGCATAGTTGGGCCACATTTTACATATTTCTGGGAATTCCAATTGACACAGATTTAAAAGTTTTCCTAGGGATATAACTGTTCATTGTTGACTAGCTTATAGGTGTAGAAAAGTCCTGCAAGCCACTGGGCTTTCTCAAGAAACCATGTTGACGTGTTTTACAAATCCAAATGGCCGTTTTGATATTTTTGTCAAGTTTTTGTGTGATTTTGTTTTGTGAAAAATCCTGAGCAATGATAATATATTCAGCTATTTAAGTGTTTCCAATACTAAAAAAATAATTCTGAACTAGAAATGCATTTATGCTAACAAATTGCTGTAGACTAGCAATATAGATTTCTGTACAACCTATCAGAGATAATAAGGCATTTTAGAAAAAAAATAGCTTGTATCTCATGTAAGTATATTTCTGTGGACATTCTAACCTGCTTTTGGTGAGGTGTGCTCTTATGGGTTGCATTTTGAAAAAGATAATGCATGTATCTCATGTAAGTATATTTTTGTGGACATCGAACTTGCCTTTCGTTGAGTGAATTATGGTTTGCCAGGTCTACAGGTATCCCAGTGATTGCTTGAATGTTCAAGAGATGGATATTGAAACAAAGACAAGAATATGTGTTTATTATGTTTTATTTGTTGGCTAGAATGCAATCAGTGACATTAGATTGTATACTGAATAATTGCAGCCAAGTGTTCAAAACCTTATGCCTTTCCTCGTTGAGAAAGTAAAATGATTGATTAAAATATATTGAAATACTGCTTATCTGAAATCTAATTAGTGAGGAGTCATTTAGGTCAGAAAATATTGATCATCAATTGAATGTTCAAGATTTGTTGAGGGAGAGGCCTTGTGAATATATGCAAGAAGAGGTAATGTTGGGGGCTCGGTAACATCCTACTCCCAAGATTCAAAACAAATGTAAACAACCCAACTATTGCATAGGAATTAGATGCAAAACAATTTAAAAGAAAAAACACGCCTAGAGATCTGTCACAGGTCATGGATGCAAATGAATATGGTCAGTAAGAAGAAGATACAAGCAAAGAACGAACATGATTTTGAAGTGATGGCATGGTTTTCACACATTGACAACATTACAAGAATTGGTATGTAAGACTAGGAAGAAGTTTTAAATATGTATTGGAAGAAAGTGGTTTTATAAATATTTGGTCTCCATGACTATTAACATGCTACCTGAGAAAATTGAGATAAACTGATCCACTTTAACCATGTACTATAGGCAGACTGTAAATCAGAATAGGTCGGTGAACTTTTGCTAGATATGAGCAAACTTCAAAGAGGATAGGTCAAGGAAAACTTTTGATAACATTTTCAGACTAGGAAGAAGTTTTAAATATGTATTGGAAGAAAGTGGTTTTATAAATATTTTGTTGACTATTAACATGGTTCCTGAGGAAATTGAGATAAACTGATCCACTCTAACCATGTACTATAGGTAGACTGTAAATCAGAATAGGTCGGTGAACTTTTGCTAGATATGAGCAAACTTCAAAGAGGATAGGTCAAGGAAAACTTTTGATAACATTTAAAGAGTGTTTAATGCTATTTTCAATTACATTGAGGGATTGGAGAATATGGTTGCTGGGCTCAATAACGAATTATCTCTGCTTCAAGACCATAATCAATGGCTCTAGGCCAAGGGACACAAATTTGGCAATGTTATTGCACAACTGAAATCTGACCTCTTAACATCAAGAGGATTTGTGATTGATTTGAATTCCGAGGTGCAATGCTTCAAGAATGATGCAAGATTACTTATGTTTTGATACAAGCAATATTCTACTAAAACCAACATGTATACTGAAACTAATATTTGTTATAAATACAGTTAGCAATGTGCATGTGCTTAAAGTGTTTAAAGTATACTTTTAACATTTATTTTAAACAATGCATAATTAAACAAGCAACACAAAGCATATCACAAGATAAGAGGGAGATACAATTACATCCTGGAAAAAACTAATGTGGGTAAATTCTTGCTTGGAAAGATATTTTGCCTCTATATCGATTGAAAACAACAATATTATAATCATTGTTCTCCTTACAACCCATCAGGAACACGCTGAGTCACATAACATCTTTGGAATGCTATTCCTTCCTTGATTTGGCTCACAACTCAATCCTTTCTCCTATACTCAAAGAGGAATATATACGTCTCTTGATGCTAATGGTTTGAACCAATTGACATAATGTTGTATCCTGGAAACATACAATGTGGGAAAATTCTAGCTTGGAAAGACATTTTGGCTTTGTATCAATTGAAATCAACAATACTGTAATCATTGCTCTTCTTAGGACCCATGGGAACATGATGGGTCACATTAAAATCTTTGAAATTCTATTCTTTGCTTGATTTGCCACACGACTAAATCCTTTCTCCTATACTTGGATGAATATATACATCTCTTGATGTTAATGGTTTGAACCAATTGATTATAGTGGAAAGGCCAATGTGCACAATTCAAGTTACAATCTGTGGTAGATATACCTGATAAGCAAGCCACCTCAATAGGTGGACGAAGAACCACTTTGTCTTCTAATTTGGGTGGTTGTTCACTCAAGTTGTATATGGAAAATTCAATAGCACATTTATAACAAATTGGAAAGATATAGAATTGGGCTTTGTGAGACTATTTATACACTCCATATTCAGTAGGTGATAAATTTAAGTTTGTTTATAAGGACATTTGGTAGTCAATGAATTTAAGTCATTTTACAAGGACATTTGCTAGGTGATGAATTTAAGTTTGTTTTTAAGTACTAAAATTTGTAGGTGTTAGATTTGACTCCAAAACCTTTTCTTTGAAAAGTCCTTAAGAAACATCAACTTCCTCCTTTTTGGGTTTCCTTTGCTCCCATCATTCTTTCCTTTAAGACCCTAGTATTTGTTTTTAGAAGGGGGTATTTTGAATTTTATTCGAGTATCCTTATGGTCATATAAACCATGGAACTAAATTACAACTCGATTCAATGATTTTTGTTTATCAATTTACCATCATAGGATGAGGTGTTTGTGGGTTCAAACAACAAAACCAAAATGCAAGATTCACAAAACAACACATCACTTTAGCAAGTTTTTTAAAATTAAAAAACAACAATCAAAGATCCTCATCCATCACATGCATCTTATAAACAAAACCACAACATATTATTAGTTTACTCCAAAGTAAGCTGAATTGTAAAACTCATAGGTTATAGGTGGTCAAAGGGAAAAACATGAGGAATAAAGAGCACAATACAAAGAGTTCAACCTTAATTTTTTGGCCACCATAAAATCAATGACCATCTCTAAGATAGTCATATCTTGTGGGATGAGAAGTTAGGCGAAAAGGATATCTCTAGACATCGTTAATTGATTTTTATTGGGAGAGGAGTGTGTGCATGCTATGTGAGCTAAGAAGATACTCTTTATCTCTTTTTTAAAAGATCTATTATAAGCATATATTATACAAATTTAAGTAGAAGAGTTTCAGAGTCTGCACATTCAAGTTGTGGCTGTGAGGAAGGATTAAAAATGGGTCCTAAATTGGATTTATAGATTAGTGAGGACACTTCTCCCCAAGGGAAGTCACAATTCTTGGAGAGATCAATGATTACGTTCTTGAGTCCTAAAAAGTATTGTTGGCATCTATGTCCCTTATTTAAAACAAAATTGTGTAATGTAGTATTCTCTAGGAACTTTCCAAAACATCACATTGTGAGATAATCTTTTTGATCTAAACTCACCATACTCCTAGCCACCCTCTTCCCCCATTACATAATTTATCATTGGGTCTCAACTTTTAGATACACAACTAGGAGGTTCCCATGGATTAGGGGGTTGCTTATTTCATTCAAGGCAACCCTTATTAAGGCACATCTCGTGCCTATGCAATTGTAGACCCAAAGGAGCTTCCCTACCCTCTTGGACATCTTCATCACAATGTGTTAACTACCCCACCCTTGCCAACTTTACCTATATTTTATCTTTATTTTGAGATCTCACTATTTTGTTGTTTGATAAGGGCATTCCTTTGGGTGGATTTATTTCCCACATTAGGGCCCATCATGTGCCGATGCATGATCACATAACATATGAGATATACTTTTATGGGATGGATTTTGATAATTTGGTCTACAATGTACCTTGTAGAGAAGTTTCCTACGCCTATCCTTTTTATGATGTTACATATCAACACATTGTTTGTGTCCTATCTGTTTAAGGGACATTAGGAGACCTATTTATGCACTGCTAAGGAAATAGGTTGTTATGAGATTCAAACAAATTTCTCATAAATATGGTGCTTTAAATCATTGTCCTTTAATTGGTATAGTTATCAATGAGGTTGTTGGAGTTACATTTCAATCTCTTGGTCTCGTACAAATTCACTTGTTTATAAATTAGGAAAAAATTTACACCTTTCAAGGTGAACTATTTCAAAAATATTATTCCAATAACCCTAATAATTGAGATTGTTTTGTCAAATATGAAGGGTCAATATCATTTATTTTATTATTTATTTCTCATCACTCTTTAATGAGCAACACATGTTAACCTAAATAGGAAGTTGGGATTTAAAGAATTGAATTGAATGCCCTTAATAATGTCCACGAGTCCAAGCATTCTATGAGACTATATGAGAGTAACAAAGTTGCTACATGCACAAGCACTCTTTGAAAGAAGCTAAGTTATGTTTGTGTGATATCGATTTCCTTTTTAATCGTGGATCTTTTGCTATGAATTTTGGACAATTTTTTTTATATCTATTTTTGCTAATTTCTCCTATTTGAAGATGATAGTCAAACAATCAACTTTCAAGATGTTTGTGATCTTGATTGACATATCCTTGTAAGTCATGCACTTCCATGATGTAGTGGCATTCCATCACCAATGACCCCAAAGTATAAAAACAACATATTTTATCCATCTAACCTTATTTAGGTGTTGTCCACTGTCAGTCTCGCATTTGAGACAATATGAGTTGGTATATAGTCAAGCTATTTTTGTTCCTATATATACTTTTTGCTTGTGGTCACAAGTGGGATTGAATTATCTGATATATTGCTCTTTCTTCGACTTTTGCTCTCACATACCTTTTCATTTCGTCATCGGTGTTTGAACACTCTTGCATGTTAATGTTTCATGTACTCATCCACTTGATGTTTAGTTTCATCTACAAGTTCTTTCTTTTGCTTACATTTTCCTCCACTACCATATTGAGACTCCATGTTTTATGTTTTCTTTAGTTAATGTAACACCAGGTCAAAAATTAATATCTCCAATGAGAAGGGTCTTGCTTCGACTAATCAATATCATATGGAACCCAAACAAGGTCCTCTCTGTTTCAGTGTTGACATGTTGTTGTCTAAACATCACACCCATAAAACACAACCATTGTTACAGGAAACCCAAACAAGGTCCTCTTGGTTTTCCACTATGATAATTATGCATTCTTACATCTATTTTATAAAGGGATTCATTCAAATATGAATTTTATTTGCTTTTTTTTTCTCTGAATGTAAATATCATGACCTTGGTTTTGTTGTATTCAATTCCATCCCTATATATTGACAAACAAATTCTCAAGCTCTTAGGTGCCCTCTCTAGCAATTTGATGTTTTTTCAATTAAAATAAGTTATCAACATATGGGATTGACTTTACAACATAATTGGCTAAGTAGACAACCCCACCTCCATGTTTGTGTGTTCACTCTTCTAACTTATCTACATATATCCTAAACAAAGTGAGGGACAATAGACAATCTCGCTTGACACCAATCTCACTCCTAAAGTATTTTGATAATCCTTTCACTACACAATGTGCACATAACGCTGCCATTTGGGTCAATTTTGCATCGAAAATTGACATTTAAAGGGCTTTTTGGATATGTCTCCGCCAAGAATTTGTGTCAAAGATTGTGGCACAAATGTGACACAAAATTGATGCGACTAGACATTTTTCAATGCGTCAGGTTTGCACCACATTAGTGTCTAGTTTGCGCCACATTTGTGACGCCGATTATGTAGTGCAAATGTGACACAAACATTAACCTACAATTTAATTTTTTTAGAAATTATTATATGGTATTGTATTTTACAGATTTTTATTTATTTTGATGTGAATTTATTATTTGAAATTGAATTTAAGATTCCTAATATTGTATATTGTATTGAAGATTCTTAATATTATATATTGTATTGAAGCTTCCGAATATAAAATGAAATAGGTTTATTAAAAACTTAGCAAAAATCATAATATGGTTTACATATAAAAAAATACAATAAACACATATTACACATAATTAGAAAACAAAATATTTATACTACAATTTTGTTTATACAATAATCTATAGTATATTACATTTGAGAATTACAAAAAGAGACCAATTTCCTTTTTAATTACAAAATAAATGAATATGTGCATAGGTGCTAGTCCTCATATTCGTCCTCGTCCTCCTCCGTGCGATCCTCTTCTGACTAAATTTGCGCCCCTTCTTTCTATTCCAAATTCGTTTGTCTATCAACCTGCAAATACATAATGATAAAAAATTACAACTGCTTGAATTTAAAATTTATGCGACTCAACTAATTAAACACGTTTTACCGACACAACCATTCTTGTTGACCAAATTGACGAATTCACTTGACTCCCAACCCAGTGATGTTAATGTTGCTTGCACTTATTTTGTTGCAAGTCTATTTAGAGGTTTTCTTGTAAAAATAGTGATATAAAAAATATGAGTTTTAATAATTTATGTAAGAGAATTTCTATAATGAAATAAAATTGTAGAATAACTCATATTGAATTTACAAATCTGTTTACTAACTCCGCTAAATTGTGTTGTCCCATTCGATGGGTCACTTGTCCTCTTTTTTGACTTGTGCTTTGTAACCTAATTGCTGGCGACTTTTATTCTTTATGTTAATTATAATATTTGCTAAATAGTTAAGTAATATAAAAAATTAAATTTTAGATATCATAAATTGAGTTAACTAACATTCAACCTTATTATTCTCATCTTGAAGCCATTTATTAAGCCG